>CM073571.1:168322383-169572054 GCA_037074715.1 Magnolia kwangsiensis
TCAATGGCCTTATCCAGATCATTAGGCTTAGGTGGCTGTAGCGGCCCCATGCCTGAGATCCTTGATCCGCCTAGGTTCATCATTTCTAGTTAAACGCATACGATAAGAAATATTGTGAATAGAATCACTCGTGGTCATTACAGGAAGGTTTGTCACCCCAGTGTAGGTTGATAGCATGGACATCATGTCCCATACCACTATGCCCGGCTCCCGAGATTGGGGGATAGCGTCACTAATAGTTATTAGTAGGCCTTTCAAGAGTATAAGGTGTTACGGATTTAGGAAGGTGTGATCGTACATGATGGACACACATGGTTGGTGGGCTATTAGGCTAGTTTAGTTGACTCAGACAAACCTCGGTATAACTGGCATAGGGCGTAAGCATCCCGTGTAGTCCTACTACTGTCAATTGTCCGTGTTCGTTCTAGGTTAATAGGAATAGTCTGGGGCGGCCGACCTAATCAAAGCCACTCTCGTGTTTTTATGGTTTTCTAGCCAACCCGACTACCCAAGTAGTTCGAGTGAATCGATAATACTAATAAACTAACCACCGTGACTACAAGGATGAATATAAGCAGTGAATCAGGAAATTTCACATGGTTGAGCATTTTATCGAATGAGCAAGCTATTATGACTAGTACCCATGGTGGTAGACTCCTTGGAGTTTTAACACCGGGTCAAGGGTTTGAGTACCCATGGTGGTGCAATCCCATGGCATGCGTGTGTGGGGTGGGTGTGTGTGTGGCGTGAGTGTGTGTGTGTGTGGGGGGGGGGGGGGGGGGGGGGGGGGGTGTGCATGTGTAAAAAAAAAAAAAGCTACCATGACTAGGATAGAAATTCATAAAAGGTGAAATAAGTTAAGTGCATATACAGATGAGCAAGAAGGATCATGAGTAATAAATTAAGAAATACTACTTACATAAAATACCAATTCATGAAGAGTAAATCAGATCTTGTGAGTACGCATAGGTTAGCATGTGTTCATCCATTCACAACACAAATCGTTAATTGTTACCTGGTTTCTATAAACGGTAACCTAGGGGTAATGGTCCACACCTTGGGTTGGTTCATAGAATTCGGACTTGTTCCTAAGGCTAGGGCTCCATTGGTGGGCTTACTGGTGGCTTACACCAATGCGGTTAGCATGTAAGGATTCATGCATTCAACTTTCAAGACTCAATCATCAAAAGGGAGATTCGTCAATTACCTCCAATGGTCATCGGGGCAACTCTGACGATGCGGTACGATCGCGACTGCATTGTTAGCTAATAGGGATGGGGCGAATCCTCCAATCGACCTTCTCCTACACTTCATCCCCCTCTTCTCCTCTCTCTCCCTCTCTTATTGTAAATGAAACATTCTTATGGGAGTGAGAGGGTGGAAAATAAGAGGCTATTTATAGTGCCAGAATGTGTATAAATAGTCTCGATGCCCCTTTTTCCAATAAAATTCCCTTGGAGGAGGTTGTTTTCTACTTATAGGGCCCACTAGCTTATCTAGACTAGGGGCAGGTGCTCCTCTATGGGATCTATGTTCTATCACAATTGGGTGGCAATCGGACGCTTTGATTAGTTATGGCGGCCTCACTTATGATTAACAGTCGTCGATGGTCGATTGGGGCCCCGACTATATAGATATATGTGGGAAAATATCTTTAACTCGCACGTCAAGTTTGGTCAAAATCTAACAGTCAAAAATTTGTAACTTTGTGAAATAACAGAAGACCTACTTCATTTGTATTTTAGGCTTCTGCCCAGGGCATTCGTGTATCCTAAGCATTCGACCTCTGGCCCATGTTGAGTAGTTTTGAGTACTTTCTTAGTTTGTTACCCACGATGGGTGTCGACCCTAGTGAGATGGATGATTTCCTATAGTTTCAGACTTAGCGGACCTATAATGCACGGTCTAGCTCAATTTTGGTTTGTTGGGGAAAATCTTGGGGGAGTAAACCATCAAGGCCCTTTCGGGCCTTAGTTGTGTTCAAGGTTAGTTATGGTTGTAATGTTGTCCATCCATGATTTGCGGAAGTGTTCATTCGACCCCAACTACCTCTTGTTCTTGGGTTTCATACGTTCCCCCCTTTTAATTTTTCTAGTTTGGTCTTGGGGCGGCTCCACCGGTGGGTGCCCTAGGATTCAGTACTAATTTGTCTCAGATATTACAATTTGCCCCCTTAAAATAAAATTTCATCACCGAAATTTGTACCTGTTCATACTCCTTGAGCATTTATGGGTAATGTTTATGAACTTCAGCTTCTATCTCCCACGTGGCCTCTTCTTCGGTGTGGTGCGTCAACAACACCTTCACCAACGAAATGAACTTTTTCCATAGTACTTATTCCTTTTTGTCCAAGATTTGTGTCAATTGCAGGACATAGATAGCATCTTCCCTAAGCTTCACCTGCTTCCACTTAATAATGTGCGTAGGTTCGAGGACGTACTTCTTTAGCATCGATACATGGAACACATTATATAGACTTGTGAGAAATGTGGGTAGGGTGAGGCAGTATGCCATGGGACCCATACGGTCTAGTATTTGGAATGACCCAATAAATCATGGAGTGAGTTTCCCTTTCTTGTCAAAATATAGTACCCCTTTCATCAGGGTAACCTTGAGGAATATGTGATCCCCGGCCTCGAACTCCAAGTTCCAATGCCTAGTGTCTATGTAGCTCTTCTGTTTACTTTGAGCTACCAAAAGGCGACATCGGATGACTTATATATTTTTGGAGGTTGCCTGTACTAGGTCTAGCACCACTAAGCTCTTCTCGCCAACTTTTGCCTTGCAGTGCGGGGCTCGGCATGAGCGTCCATACAATGCCTCATAAGGCGCCATGCCAATACTCGCTTGGAAGTTGTTGTTGTAGGAAAACTCGGTGTATGAGAGACAATTATCCCAAATGTCCTTAAAGTCGAGTACGCATGCTCATAACATGTCTTCTAGCACTTGATTCACCCATTTCGTATACCCATCAGTCCAAGGGAGGAAGGCGGTACTGAACTTCAATTTCACCCCCATTGCTTCTTGTATTCGAGTCCAGAAAATAAACGTGAAGCGGGTGTCTCAATATGACACGATTCCAAAAGGACACCATATAATTGCACTATTTCTTCAATGTATAATTTGGCTAGGTCATATATGGAGGTAGAAGCCCGGATCAGGAGGAAATGAGCATATTTCATTAATCGATCTACGATCACACATACAGAATCATACCTATTCCTCATCTGTGATAGACCAAGAATGAAATCCATGGATATGAAGCACCATTTCCCCTCTGCTAGCGTCATGGGTTATAGGAGACCCAGTAGCTGGCGATGTTTAGCCTTAACCTGCTAGCAAATGAGGCATCGAGACACGTAGTCTACTATTTGTCTATTCATATTGTCTCACTAATAGGCTCGTCTTAGATCTTGATACATCTTCATGCTCCCCGGATGCATTGGCAACTTGGAATTGTGAGCGACGTTGAGGACTTCTTTCCTCAGTTTGTTGAGATTTGGGACACATAAACAACCATGGTACCTCAAACCTCCATCAGAGCTAACCCTCTAATCAGATTCCTCACTACTTTCCACCATTTCTTTCTTGTTCATTAGTAGTTTGTCATTTCCCTAGGCTTCGATAATCTAACTATCGATTAACGGCTAAACGCGAATGTGGGCTATGGTCTCATATGGCTCTTCCATTGTCAATTTCAACTTAAAGTCCCACAAAAACTCTACCATTTTCCACTCCACCATCAATGAAGCTACAAACTCTAGGGCTTTCTTATGGCTCAAGGTGTCAACTATAAGGTTAGCCTTGCCCAGGTGGTAGGAGACTTCAAAATTGAATTCCTTTAATGTCTCCATCTAGTTGCGTTGTCTCATGTTTAGGTCCCTTTGGATGAAGATGTACTTGAGGCTCTTGTGGTCGCAGAAGAGTTCAAATTACTCGCCGTAGAAGTAATGCCTCCATAGCTTCAAGGCAAAGATAACCGCTGCTAGCTCCAGGTTGTGAATAGGGTAATTTTCCTCATGTTTCCTTAGTTTTTGGGAGGCATAAGCGATCACTCTATCTCTCTGCATGAGCACACACCTCAAGCCAACACGGGAAGTGTCGGTGTAAATAATGTACTTAACCCCTTGCTTGGGAAAAATAAGTCCTGGTGCAGATGTCAACTTATCCTCTTTAGTTCTTGAAAAGCCACCTCCTCCTTTTCGTTCCAAGGAAATTTGATATTCTTCTGAGTGATTTGGGACATTGGCCAGGATATTTTCAAGAAGACCTTGATGAACCTACGGTAGTAGCTCACAAATCCGAGGAAGCTTCTTACTTTTATAATTGAACCAGGCTGCTTCCAATCCTGCATTGCCATCACCTTGGCGAGGTCCATGTCTATGCCTTCCTTTGAGACTACATGCGCTAAAAAATTTGACTTCTTTCCAAAAGTCGCACTTTCAAAATTGTGCAAATAGTTGGTTTTGTCTGTGTATGGAAGACCACCAGCAAGTGTTCTTCGTGGTCTTCTCAACTCTTTGAGTACACTAGGATGTCATCGATGAATATAATGATGAATCTATATTAATAAGAGCTAACGATTATGTTCATCAGGTCTATGAACACTACTGGCACGTTCGTGAGCCCAAATGACATGACTAAGAATTCATAATGTCTGAAGCTAGTTCTAAAAGTTGTCTTCTGTATGTCTTTCTTCCTAACCTGTTACTGGTGAACCTGGATTGTAAGTCTATCTTCAAGAAGCATTTTGTGTCCTTTAACTAATCAAACAGGTCTTCTATCCTAGGTAAAGGGTACTTGTTCTTAACCGTGAAGTGGTTTAGCTTGTGGTAATCGATGCATAGTCATAGTGACCCATCCTTCTTTTTCATGAACAACATCAGAGCTCCCCATGGCGAGACACTCGACTGAATGAAGCCGAACTCCATGTAACGACCCGAAAAATTCCGTATCAAGACCCAAGTACCACCGATCAGAGATCACTTAGGATTAATTCCCTTAGAAAGTTAACCTAAGTTACCTAGCGCTACGTTAGACTGGCTGTGAAATTAGTGCTGGTCACTTTAAATACATTCTGCAAGACTTAAAACTTGTAGAATCAATGACGCTATAATACCCTGAAATCTAGGATCCAACTCTAAACCCAGTTGATCTAGGAAATATTTGGTAACTTTGTATTGGATCTAGACCACGCGTCGAAAGTTTGATATTTCCAATCTCAGACCATTATGACCGCTTAGTTGGACTTGACGATCGTTTCAAAAATCAAGCCCTAGAGATTCCAAAGGAAGAAAAGAGAGAGAAAGTGAGGAAGAATCCGCTGAAACTCCGTAGGATCCTTCCTCGTGCATCTGTATTCTAAAGTGGCGTATCTGAATCATTCTTCCGGGGATTCATATTCCGTTCTTGGGTAAGTTAAGCTAACCCTAACCTGTTTTGAAGCCTAGACTAGTAGTAGTAGAGTGCTAGCTAACCTGTTTCATGCCATAGGTAACGTATTCGCCGTTGACGAAGACACGACGTCTGAATCAACCTAAATACGTCTTTTCTGGTTTAAGGTGCGGACTATATGCGCTTAGGTTATGGTTTTTAACCCTTTCAATGATAGTTAATGATTTATTCATGTTATGGATGAAATTATACATGCCAAATGTGCTGTCTGTTTTGTCTTCCGTATACGTATGTTGTATATTGTAAATACCGTATTTCATGTATATGTTAGAATACACGTATACGTATGAATTTGCTGACTTGATTGCCATGATAAATTGTTGTTGTAATATGCTTAGTATGTATATGAAAACTCCTTGGCAAAAGGACTTGCCCTAAATTGCAACGGTGTCGACATACATGATGTATGTTGAATAGTGTAACCTAAGTGTTTGAATAAATGTCTAAGTGTGTTAGTAGTTAGTAAAGTGTGATTGTTAGGATGGTTGATATATGGATTTCAACCATAGTATTTGTGAGTATGATTCCCTCCATGAATCATGTAACTTTGGGTGTCCATGTTAAATGAGTGTATGATTTCCTCTATGGATTGTGTCCTTAGTTAAATCATGATAAATGTGTATATTAATTCCTGCATGTACTATTTACATTTCAAGCTATACTTTATTTATTATTCATGTGAATGCAGAATATGACTCATATGCTAGTTATTATCCTTGTATGTGAATGGAGCCGTGTCACAGTCCACGTAATCGAAAAACGTTTCGCAAGTAGTGGTTGAGGTTGCTTTCACCACACAAGATGAGTTTAACGAATCTGAGTCATGCTTGGGGAGTTTGGCAGTGGTTAGGCCACACGGAGTGCTTATGCATTCCATGTCGTTCAACTCAATGTGCGTTTGGCCTAGTTGAGCTTATCAACTAACCCGATTGACCGATGCTTGTTCACCATGGTTGGTCGCCACTGTTTGAATTTAAGATACTGAGCTTACCAGTGTAAGTCCCGTTAACCATGGTACCAAAATCTTCTAAGACTCATGAGCCGGGTATGGTGGTATGGGACACCATGGTTGTGCTGTCGGCCTACGCTGGGGCCACAAACCTCCCCGTAGTGACCAGTGAGCACACTACTCTGAGCTGATTATGGTGGTATGGGACACTATATTCTTGCTGTCGGCCTACACTGATTGGTGACGAGCCCTCTGTAGTGACCTTGAGTTTATCCTGACACCGCATGGGGGCGATGAGTCCTGATTCAGTCTTAAGGATATAAATAGGCCTGTATTGATAAGGTGATGGGGGAGTGGAGCAACGATTGCAAGCAACAACCCTGACAGCCCTTGCAACGACCTAAAACCATAAGATCGTATGAGATATCCTAGGACTGATGACCCTAGAAATGATCAATGTTGGGAAATGATACAAGGGAGGTGTCTTAGCTTCCCAATACTGCTGTATGAAAAGGACTAATAATAACTGGGTAATCATGTTCATGACATCGCACTGCATGTGCTATTGGCGTTAGTGTGAGAACACAGTGGTAGTGATTCATGCTGCGATCGTTAGATGATGCTGCATGAGGGAGATTGTGGTGAGGGCATGCATCATTCTTCAAGTCATCCTTGCATTAATAAGAGATCTAGGACATGTTTGATTGTACTGCCTTATCATTACTGCTTGGTTGGATTGATAACATGTTAACTTTTGCAGTATAGTACCACTGAGTTGATCACTCACTCCCACGTTCTGGGACAGTGTTTAAACACTAACCAGACTCTTCTTTAAATGCAGGTGATGGCGATGCTGACAAGGCAGGGCCAGACTTTGTGTCATGCCCCAAACCCAGAAATCGGATTCACAGGAATCCCGATCGCCGAATCCGGCGCCGACAGCTTCCGTAGTACCCCATTCTCGGCTCCTGGTAATCATATGCCAGATTCTGATCATGGGACCCCATAAGGAGGATTTTCAGAATGATTTTTTTTTTTTGTAATGGAGCATAACCACAAGCATAACTAAGTCACAAAATAATATCATCATCACATATCCACTAATATAACATTTGAATACAATGCTGAAAGAGAAATACATATATCGCAATCAAGCTCCAGAAGACAATTGCACGCTCCAAGCTCAACGTTGTTGCAACATAACGCTACCTGCACGCATCTATCGTGCATAAGCTTATAGAAAGCTTAGAGGGTGGTGAAAGTGTGTGCACAAGATAAGTGCCAAGTATACCATAAAGCTGATAAATCATACAAAATCGGAATAAGCAGAAATACTGGTAAGATCATGAATCATACGATATCAGAGTGATGCGGAAATATATGGTGAGTCCATGAATACAATTAGTTGTACCAAAGCTATATGATGCAAGGCATGAATGCTATCGGCCATACCAAGGCCATGTAATGCAAAACTTAATAAGACAATAACGGATGCTGAGGATGCAATGTAATATACAAATCTAGACGAGCCATAAATATCATCAATCTCATCCAGGCCATATAAGTGCAAAACATCGTAACCCATAATACTAAGTACTGTGAATACAATGTAATATGCGATGCGAATGAAATGACTATGCTGAAATGTGAAGTCTGGATGATAGTACGAAGTATCGCAAGCTATGAGATCTATTACAAGGGAATTCTATCCAAACCAGTCCCATACCTAAATTTGGATAGTCAGACACAATATGATAAACTCCTGATCTCAGGTTAGTCGTGCGCCCAACCGAAATCCTGGCTATGCGAAGGTACACGTAACAAATAGTTACGCACCACCAGCCCGAGTAGATGGTGAATGGATGAATGAATGAGTGCGCAACTCTTGCTCAGTAGCCTGTCAGCACAGTACCTTGCCAACCACTGGTAGCTCACCTAGTGTGGTAGATCACCCAGGCCTCAGCCCCACCCCCATCAGTGTCCGCGCACGTGCGCTCGCCCACATGTGCAACAGTGATGGGGTATCATACTATCATGTCAGTCATCATATTAAGTCCACGTATCAATACAGTTACTCTTTGGGATCATCACCGGGGTCTATTACACTCCACACCGACTGCCTCCTCCCTGGCTGTACAGCCCTGGGAGTGGAAGAGACCTCACTATCCGCCTAGCCAGCAGTCTGCCAATACCTACCCGGCTCGTCGATAGCGGACCCATTTACGACCTGATCATACTCAGCCTAGCTTATAGCCTCCTCCCTTGGGCAGGTAAGGCCACACCCCCTCCCAACCGACCACGACACAGTGGGAGACTCGGCCTACTGGTATTCGGCACTCGGACGCTCATGTTCCACTCGGTCTAGACGTTGGGGCTACTCCTGGCCTCAGAGGTTCTGGAATTTCACCCAAGGACATCCTACGTGCCCCATAGTGCTATAACCAAATATTTTCGGTGTCTCATCTAGCCATCCACAATGTGCCTGTGGAGGTCATAGCCCTGATGTCGCTAGGGCGTGCAGTGATCAAGTCACACATATGCGAGATGCATGAATCACACCGTCAAATCATGCAACAATCCAGCGCGTACTGCGCGATCATGTGGGCACTCAGTCTCATAACGAGTCTCGTAAATGGTCTGCCCAATGGCGTATGCTATGATTAGTCACTACTCATATCAAGCATACATATGATGCGTATAGGCATGAGTCATGAAATTATACTAATCATGTTTATATGGTGATGAACTATGCTTACAACAAGGATGGGCCTAGACGGCCTACACACAACAAGTATGGGCTTATTAATGGGCCCTAGGGAGAGTCATAATGTGGACATTTAACCACCATTATTCTCACAATGTGGACGTCAAACCAACATTGCTCCCAAGGCACGGCTCGCCATAAATATCATTTACATAAACCATGGTGGAATCACATTAAGTGGGCCTCATGTACATCCCATTGGGCCTTGACCTATGGGCCTTAGATACATCAAATGGGCCGCATCACATGGGCCTTAGAATACCTCACAATGGGCCTCAACCCATGGGCCCTAGAATACATCCAAAATGGGCCTAATCACATGGTCCTCATATATGTCAAGGTGGCCCCAACAACAGGCCTTATACACATGACGGTGGGCCCCAATAGCGGGCCCCTTATACACATCGAGGTGGGCTGCATCAATGGGCCGCACTAATATATCAAGGCGGGCCATAAAGACATCATATTGGGCCTCGACAAAGACCACATATACATAACAGGTGGGCCCTGCTCATGGGCCCTCAAATACACCACATAGACGGCCATAAATATATCAAAGTGGGCCTCATCATATGGGCCGAAAATATATCAAAGTGGGCCTTACCAATTGGTTGAAAATACATCACAATGAGCTTCAACCCACTGGCCCTAATATATCACAATGGGCCTTAACCCATGGACCATAATATATCACAATGGATCTCAACCCATGGGCCCTAATATATCAAGTGGGCCTAATCCCATGGGCCTTATACATGTCAAATGGGCCTAATGGACGACCACAATTAAATCAAGATAAGCCTCATCCATGTACCAAGGTGGGGTCCATTTGAACTGTAGATCTATCTCATTCCTTGGCTAATACCATAAAATGAGTTTTTTAAAAAGAATGGACGATTTGGATGCAACACATGCATCATGGTGGGGGGCTCCACATAAAGGCCCACCATCATGCATATATACATATATAGTATATACAATATATAATATAATTATATATACACACACACACACACACATCCACACACACGTGGATAGAATGGATAGAACATATAAATCATGGTGGGTCCCACTGTCCAAACAGTGGACAGTGGACACTTGTACATCACAGTGGGCTCCACCGTCCGCCTGGATGGTGGAGGTACAACACATACATCACTGTGGGCTCCCACGTGGGGTCCATCATAATGTATATTTGCAATCCGACCCGTCCATAAGATCACACGGACATGAATGAAAGGAAAACAGAAATACCATCTTGATCGAAAACTTTTGTGGACCATAAAAGGGTTTCAATGGTACACATCCAATCCCACTGTTTCCTATGGTGTGGGCAACTTGAGCTTTAGATGTGGCTCATTTTTTGAGGAGCCCCACCTCAAAGGGTGGCCCACCTCATGAATGGGCTGAATGATAATTAAACATCAATGTGGGGCCCACGGCTGGAGTCGTGGGTGCCCTGGCGTCCGTCCACAGCAGGCCGTAGGCGCTGCCTGCGCCGTCTGCAGCAGCAGACGTTGCTGCTTCTCATTCCTTTTTTTTTAGAAAAGCGGTTTTTCCACGGTTTTTCCTGTGTAGGGCCCATTTCAAGTCAATCCAATCCAATCATTAGATTTCACAGTTTGTAAGAAATCCAATGAGTCTAATGTTGGGTATTCTTTTGGTGCAAAAAAAAATCAGGGAAGGTTTCAACGGTGGAAATCACTGTTTCCTGAAGTATGGCCTGCCAGAAGATTGGATCAGCCCCATATTTTGGCTCAACGCCTAAAATAATATGAGGAAAGGGATAGACGGTGTGGATTGAATACATTCATCAAGGCGGGGCCTATGCAAGTGGCCCAACCCATAGGCTTGAAAGCAAGCTCATATTTGTTCTTTCATGTCCAGCGTCCAGGGACGCTGGACGTTATGGCTCTCACGGACGTTCAATGTGGGCCCTGCTCAGGTGGGCCACCACATGATGATTAGTGTGGATATCACACTTATAAAGTGGGCCCCACCTACAAGTGACTTGGGTTTAATACATGCTTCATGGTGGGGTCCATCCAAGTGGGCCACATGGCCATATCATCTTATATAGAATAAATAAATAAATAAATAAAAGAGGGAGAGAGAGATTGAGAGGGACACGTGTGATGGAGGGACCCCGGCACTATGGGCCCTCCGTTGCATGATCTATAACATACATTAAGTGGGTCCCATTTCATATGGGCCCACCGGTCAAAATCAATGGTGGAGATCCGTTCTCCACCGAAATGGACGGTCTAAATGACCATTTATGCAAAGAAATTAAACATCATGATGGGGTCCATGGAGAATGGCCCCATCATGGATTGATCTTGAAATCAAAGTGGGCCATTGGCCACATTTAGGGTCCAAAATGAGATCCATACCATTGATCGGTAGGCCTCACTTGGCTCATCATCAAAAATAAGAAATCTACACCTATAGAAGCACCCACCGTTCGATCTTCTCGGTCCGTTGGAAAGCCTATCTCCTTATGCTTCACTTTGATAATGGATGATGAGATTTGGATGGCTAAGATGGAGGCTTTGGGATGGGAAAGTGGGCCACCAAAATCACATTTTTCTCTCTTGGGAAAACCTTGGACGTGTGGGCTCTCTTGATTTCTTGGAATTTTTGAGAAATGAGGGAGAGAGAGAGAGAGAGAGAGAGAGAGAGAGAGAGAGAGAGAGAGAGAGAGAGAGAGAGTTGTAAGAGTGATGGAGTGATGTGAAGTGAGTGATGGGTGAGGTGAGTGATGGGTGAGGTGAGAGGTTGGTTGACTTTGAGGTTTGCTTGACTTGTGGAGAAAGAAAGCATGGTTGCTTTGTACTTGACATGAGAGGTGATTGATGGGATTGATTTGACATATTGTAGAGGTTCTCTTGGGATTTACAACGCGCGGTGTTTTTTCTCGAACTGAACGCGGGTCCGCATCTCTTCGTCTGGGTATCGGATCGGTGCGTGAGTTGCGGCGTTGGAACCGCGGCGACGGTGCGGTCGCAATGATATAAGTCTCGGATTAAGCTGACTCAAATGTATAGGATACGACTTACAGTCGTGCGTAAAGTCGATTACAGGTCGTAGGTCGTCGAAATTCAACGGAAAGGATCGCGGGAAGCGACGGAACAATACAGATTAGGATACGGGTCTTACACTTTGATGAGGACGAGGAGGCATTCTCATACATGCAGTTCTCAGGCGGGTTCGACCGAGCCTCGTCCTGACTAGCAGGGAATATTTTGGGATATGTATTGTATTATTTTGAATAGTTCATGTATGTATTTTGAGACACAGATATATGTATATTGCCCTGGGCAGAGCACGCATCATTTGAGGATTTATTTTTACTCATGTATGTATTTACGTCTTCCGCTTACTTTACCTTAATATCCCTGAATTATGTCTGCTACTCTAGCTTGATCTATATCATGTTTTATGCATTAATACAGACAACATACAATCATCATCGAATATGTTGCATAAGTGATGTTTTGGAACTCGGGAGCTGAGTTATATTCGACCCCTGAATTTCAGGGCAGTATACTCCAACAAATCATCAATTTGAGTTCTCAACTCCTTCATTTCATATGAGGGCATGCAGCAAGTTGGTAGGGATATAGGCGTCGTGCCCGGCATAAGGTAGATAGTGAAGTTGATCTCACACTGTGGAGGGAGTCTAGGTACTTCTCTGAACATGTCTATGAATTCTTGGATTACAGTTGTGTTTGTTAATGAGGGACCATCGTACCCATCTAGCAAAGAAGCATAGCTACTAATTCGGTGTGGACGAATGACCTGGAACGGGAATATGAAGGAGGCGCCCTCGTTCTCACAGATTGTCACTAATCGGGCGATCTCACAGATTGTCACTAATCGGGCTTCACAATTGATTTTTTCCTTCATCATGGTTAACCAGTCCATGTCGAGGATGACATTATAATGAAAGATTCTTATCATAATCAAATCAATGTGCTCCTCCCTACTTCCCAAGTTTATGGGGCAATTGTGAAAGATTTTAGTAGCATTAGAGAAGGTCCTTATGGCTGCGATGATCTTCATCCCCGACATAAGGGTGATGTTCAACTTTATCCGCTTAACTATTACACATGATATCAAGGAAGCAGTGGATCTGATGTCTATTAAGAGGAATATGAGGGTATCTTGAATGTGACCCATAACTTCAAATGTTGATGGCATTGCGATAGTGGTATTAACGCCTTCTACAATCACTGCATTCACCCGCTCTTGTTGCTCATGGTTTGGTGGTGTAATCATGGGCCCATGAGGCGGCCTGTTTTGGTGTACAGGAGGGGGATTGAATTGTTTCATGGGTCCCATTACTCGTATAGGAGAGGCTGAAATTACTAGTTAGGGCAGAAGATTGATCTGTTGGGGGGCATGTACCCGTTATCCCTCATCTTGGTGAAACAGAAAGGGCTAGTATAGTCCACTTTCTTATAGTATGTGCATATGTGGTCAGGCCTCACTTGGAGAGCTGGCGAAGCCATGAGTCTCGACGGGAATTCATCTGTGGCCTTTTCCCCAAGAGTAATGAGGGTTGTGCCTCAGTCCTAGGCCTCTAGCCCATTTGCAAGTGAGCTCGAGAAACTCGCTCCCCACCTCACTCAGATCGTAGGGAGATATATACCAGATCAGTGTATGTGTAATGATTACACATCGCATCTTCGTGCAAATGCCCGCTTGTAGCCCCTAAGAAAAATGTCACATCTTTATCTTTTCATCCGCCATTATTCAAGGTGCATATCTTGATAGCTGTAACACCCTGAAAATTGGGGGTCGTGTATAAACCCGACTCCCGAGTTTCAGACCGTCACTTATGCAACAAAAATGATTATGATTCAATGTTGTCTGAGTTAAAGCATTCACATGAGTAAAAGTATACCAAAACTGCAATTCATACTCCAGATTCAGTGATAAAAGCAAGCGGAAGACTAAAGGATATACATATCACTGTATGGAAAATAAAATAGATCTCAACTGTCTCCAAAGTATGAATACATCTCTGAGTCTCATATACATGTAAATAAACAGAATCAAAATGTCAAAAGTAGTCCCACTGAGTAGTCCCATCAATCCAGGCCACCTAAGCAAAGCTGTCGTGGTACTGCATATATGAGAACTCGTCCTGGTCCTCATCATAATTCGGCACTGCCTCGTGAATCGCTGCCTCACCTGCATCTAAGACAGGGTCTGGTGGGTGTTGCAAACACCATCCCGTAACGTGGGAGTGAGTAGCTAACTCAGTGGAATAATAGAGCAAAGATTAACATGTTCTCAAATCAATCATGCGATAATAGTAAAGCAGTAAATCAAACATTCCTAATACTGTTGTTAATGCAATATGACGTGACATGATGGATGTCGTCACCGACGATCTCCCTAATACGGCACCATCTTATGCCCGCGGCATGGTTTCTTCCCACAGTTCTCCATATCTTCCATGCACATGCAATGTGATGGTGATATGATTACCGAGTTATTATTAGTTCATTCATACAGCAGGATTGGAAAACTAAGGTACTTCCCTTATATCAATCCCAACACAGATCCTGTCTAGGGTCCTCGCTCCTAGTAATCCCATACGATGTATATTTTGTAGGTCGCTGCAAGGGCTGTCAGGGCTGTTGCTCGCACCTGTTGCACCGCTCCCCCATCACCCTATCAATACAGGCCTACTGTACTCTCATTGCTACGGAAGGGTCGTCGCCTCCCGTAGACTCAGAATACGCTCGTGGTCACTACAAAGGGCTCGTCGCCTGATCAGTGTAGGCCGACAGTAAGAATATAGTGTCCCCTACCACCATAATTTTTTCACGAGTCATAGGTGCTCACTGGTCACTACGGGGAGGTTTGTGGCCCCAGCGTAGGCCAACAGCTCGACCACGGTGTCCCATACCACCATGCCTGGATCATAAGTCTTTATGGATCAAGGTACCATGGTTGACAGGGTTTTCAATGGTAAGTTCAGTACCCTAGGTTCAAGCAGTTACGACTCATATATGGTGAACATACATTGGCCAGTCAGGTTACTTGATGGGCTCGACTAGCACGAGCGCATCTCAAGCTGAACGACATGAAGTGCATGAAACACTTCGTGTGACCTAACCACTGTCGCCAACTCCAAAACACGACTCGCGTTCATCGACGCGTCGTTCGTGGCAAAGATAAGCCAACCACGAATTTACTCGGTTATCGACTGCCTGGACTAGGTATAGTCCCAAACAGTTATGAATCCACATCAGCAATCATATAAGAGTAATGGAAGTGAAATACAACAATGTGAGCATGTTAACACATGTTATAACATACAACTTAAGTAAATCATCCAACGCATGCATTTCATACACATAATGAAATCATGCATATAGCCAACATATAGGAAAACATGTACATCAGCATATTATTTGAGAATTCAATCTCAAACTAATTCATAACACCATTTAATTCAATACATACTAATACAAACATTTATACAAACACTTAGTCTACACATTTAAGTCTACATATAGTATGTCGACTCAAAGTGCGCATTTGGGCGAATCTCTTCGCCAAACTAATTATGCATGCATTCCTAATATCCTAATGCGACAAGAAGCCATGTCAATCATATCACCAAAATATGGATGAAAACAGTATTTCCTACAAATGACTAAAATGCCCTAAATCTCATATTTTTCTTCTACTTATGAAATAGGAAACGGACAGCATGTTGTACATGTCAAACGGCGTTGCCATCGATAATCTACTATTAAACGACATTGAAAGCGTTGAAAACAGTCAATCAAAGCGTATAGAATCCGCACCTTTTATCCTAGAAGTGTATTGATTCGAACGGAGCGTATACGCTTCGTCTACGGCGAACAGGCAACCTATTTCACAAGATGTATAAGGTACCATGCTAAGGAACCGACGGAGCCTTAAATCAGCAAGTGTTTGAGGTCTTTTCTTACCTAGAAATGCGGCGAAATCGCCGGGAAAGTGATTGAGGTGCGTTGCTTAAGCACGTGCAACAGGTAGTGCAAGCAGCAGGAAGATCTCTCTCACTCTCTCTCACAATCTCTCACCTTTTCTCTCACACCAGCTAGGGTTTCTAGCAAATTCGGATGGGTGAGAGGAGTGTGGGTTTAAGGCCCTTTTATAACATAAAACATGTCCAAAACAGGCTTGGGAACAATGTTTACTTGATGTCTAACCAAATCGGGGCTGTTTCGGTTCAAAAAGACATTTCTGGAGGTCCCCTGGCCGAACGCGATTGGACTTAAGCTCATACACGTCGGATGTCGCTCACATCCCATTTTCAGACCAGTAGTGTTCGTAGATCGTAGGTGGCGGTCCAGTTTCAGTTCAGTGGTCATCGCACGTAAATCAGGTCTACAAGTCTCGTGATATGAAATAGAAATTTTTCCTGATCCAAGGGTGTAATTTGGCTGAATTTTGATGGTCAGAACGCTTAATAATAACGTGCAAAGTCGTGTGCCAGATTTGAATTTTAAATTCCAAATCTAACCCTATTCTCACTCTCTTCACTCCAAGTTCAATGAAATAGTCTCTAAATGTCGGTTGGACCTGATTTTTGAAATGATTGTCAAGTCCAGCTAGGCGGTTATAACGGTCTAAGATTGTAGGTATCAGACTTTCAACGCGCGGTCTAGATCCAATACAAAGTTTTAAAGAGGTCTTGAGAACAAACCGGTTTAGAGTTTAATCTGAGGTTTTAGAGTATTGTAGCATTATTGGTTCTACTCGCTTTGGGTCTTGTAGAACGTATTTAAAGTGATCAGGGACTATTTCCCAGCTACTCTAGCGTTGCGCTAGCTAACTTACGCTTATTTTCTAAAGGAATTAATCCTACGCGATTTCTGGTCGAGTTGGTACTCGAGTCCAGGTACGGATTTTTCCAGGACGTTACAATCTACCCCCCTTAACAAAAAATTTTGTCCTCAAAATTTATACCTTTTCGTACTCCTCGAGAAGCTGTGGGTAGTTCTTTCTGATCTCGGCTTCTGTCTCCTAGGTAGCCTCTTCCTCAGAGTGATGCGTCCACAATACCTTCACAAGCGGAATCACTTTGCTACGCAGTACCTGCTCCTTCCTGTATAGGATACGCGTCGGTCGCAGGATATATGTAACATCCTCTCCTAACTTCACCTGCTCCCATCTGATGATTTGGGAAGGATCAGAAATGTATTTCTTCAGCATAGATACATGAAATACGTTGTGAACGCTCGCGAGAGGAGTGGGTAAAGCCAAACGGTATGCCACTGCTCCCACACGATCGAGGATCTGGAATGGACCAATGAATCGCGGTGCCAGCTTCCCCTTCTTCCCGAACCGAAGGACTCCCTTCATAGGGAAAACTCGTAAAAATACATGATCCCCAACCGTGAACTCTAGCTGCCGCCGTCTCGTATCGGCATAACTCTTCTCTCTGCTCTGCGCTGTGAGAAGCCGACATCTAATAATATCAATCTTCTCCGACGTCGCCTGCACTAACTATGGGCCAATCAATCTACGCTCACCGACCTCTGCTCAGCAATGCGGTGCTCGACAAGGTCGCCCATATAATGCCTCGTAAGGTGCCATACCGATACTCTCCTAAAAGCTGTTGTTGTACGCGAACTCCGCATATGCAAGACAATCATTCCAACTGTCCTTGAAGTCCAACGCAACATGTCCTCTAAGATCTGGTTCACCCGCTCTGTCTGTCCGTCTGTTTGTGGGTGGAAGGCAGTACTGAACTTCAACTTCACACCCATAGCCTCCTGAATACGAGTCCAGAAAATAGAAGTGAACTGCGTGTCTCTGTCCGACACGATCTCCAACGGAACTCCATGCAGACGCATGATCTCTCTGATATATAGTCTAGCGAGCTCGTCTGCAGAGTTCGTGACTCTGATCGGTAGGAAGTGCGCCGACTTTGTCAGACGGTCGACGATCACCCATATGGAATCATGTCCCTTCCTCATCTTCGGCAGCCCTGAAACGAAATCCATGAAAATGAAGTCCCACTTCCACTTTGCGATCGGCATAGGCTGAAGAAGTCCAGGTGGTCGACGATGCTCTGCCTTCACCTGCTGGCAAGTAAGACAACGGGACACGAACTCTGCTATGTGGGTCTTCATACCTTTCCACCAATAGGTCCTCTTCATATCGCGATACATCTTCATACTGCCTGGATGCATCGTGAGTCTGGTACAATGCGCGGCCTCGAGAATCTCTCGTCTCAAGTCAGGGATATCTGGGACGCACAGGCGGCCATGATAACGTAAGCCCGCATCCATGCCAACTCCCCACTCGGCATCTGCATCATCACTGGCCTACTCTCGAAGCTCAGTCAGATGCGCATCATCCCTCTGGGCCTCGATGACCCGGTCATCGATCTGAGATTGCACCTGCACATGTGCGATGAACTCATACGGCTCCTCTACGATGAGTTTCTACTTAAAGTCTCGTAAAAACTCAACCATATCCCACTCAGAAACCATCATTGGAGCCGCAAACTCTATCGCCTTCTTGCGGCTCAACGCGTCAGCCACAAGGTTTGCCTTCCCAGGATGGTAAGAGACTTTGAACTTGAAGTCCTTCAAAGTCTCCATCCATCGCCGCTGCCTCATATTCAAGTCTCGCTGCGTGAATATGTACTTGAGGCTCTTGTGGTCACAAAAGAGCTCGAACTCCTCTCCATAGAGGTAATGTCTCCAGAGTCTCAGTATGAATATGACGGCTACCAACTCCATGTCATGTGTAGGGTAATTCTCCTCGTGCTTCCTTAATTGTCTCGAGGCATACGAAATTACCCTATCCTTCTGCATAAGGACACAACCCAGACCAACGCTAGACGCGTCAGTGTATATAGTGTATCTAACCCCTTGCTCTGGCAATACTAGCACAGGGGCGGACGTAAGTCTGTCCTTCAGCTCCTGAAAAACTTACTTCGCCTTGTCATTCTAGACGAACTTCACGTCCTTCCATGTCAACTGAGATAAAGGTCTCGCGATCTTCGAGAAATCTCGAATGAAGTGTCGATAATAGCCAGCCAGACCCAAGAAACTCCTCACCTCAGTGATAGAACCAGGCTGCTCCCAGTCCTGAACTGCAGCTACCTTCACCAGGTCAACTGCCATCCCATCCTTGGACACCACGTGTCCCAGGAACTTCACTTCCTGCTTCCAGAAGTCACACTTCTTGTACTGTGCGAACAACTGATGTTGTCTGAGTGTATCCAGGACCAAGCGCAAGTGCTCCTCATGCTCCTCTCGACTCCTGGAGTATACCAAAATGTCATCAATGAACACAACGACGAATCGATAGAGGAAAGGCCGAAATACCCGGTTCATCAGATCCATGAACAAGGCTGGTGCGTTCGTAAGACCGAACGACATCACAAGGAACTCATAGTGGCCAAAGCTGGTCTTGAATGCTGTCTTCTGCACGTCCTCATTCCTGACGCACAATTGATGATATCCTGACTGAAGATCAATCTTCAAGAAGTACTGCGCTCCTCTCAACTGATCAAACAAGTCATCGATCCTAGGTAAAGGGTACTTTTTCTTCACGGTGATCTGGTTCAGCCTGCGATAATCAATACACAATCGCATTGAACCATCTTTCTTCCTTACAAACAAGACTGGTGCTCCCCAAGGAGACACACTGGGTCAAATAAGGCCAAGCTCCAACAGACCATCAATCTGCGTCCTCAACTCCTCCATCTCACATGGTGCCATGCGATACGTCGGCAGTGAGATGGGCGCGGAACCAGGCACCAGATCGATAGTGAAATCAATCTCTCGTCGAGGCGGCAAACCAGGGATCTTCCTGAATAAATCTCCAAAATCACAAACGACTGGCGTATGCTCAAGCATTGGGGCATCAACGTCCCGAAGTAAAGAAGCGTAGCTAAGTATGTGGAAGGGGAGATTTACCCGAACTGAAAATGTAAAAGGCGTGCCCTCTGGCTCGTACACCGTCACCATACGAGTCTCGCAGTCAATCTCGGCCCTCCCAGCAGTCAACCTGTCCATGCCAAGAATGACGTCGAGATAAACATGAGAGGGATCGACGATAAGATCAAGAGCCATCGTCCTGCCTCCCAGATCCACCAAGCAACCCTCACACATCAGGGTGGCATCAGAAAAATCTCCATGAGTTGAAAGGACTCGAACTCCATCCATACGAATGGTTGGCAGTCCAAGACGCCTGACTATGGAATGCGATATCAAAGAAAGTGTGGATCCAGTATCCACCATCACGAGAATAGGAATACCTCCGATGTGGGTAGTGACCTCAAATGCCGAATGCTGAGAAGTCTCTGTCTCGGCTGCCTCAGCTGTCAAGGCATTCCATGCATTTCATTTAATCAAAATTGTCACAATACAAGGGATATCTCCTTATAGGCATCATGACAAGAAGTACATGGGAACTAAGACGGTTAAAGCTACATCAGTAACCTAAGTAAACTACTAGCCTTAATAGGCTTACACAACATAAAGCAGGAAACGACTAACTACTACCAACAACACCTATAATCTCATCGCTAGTCTAAGTCGGGTGATGGAGGAGGAGCACCCTTATCCTACAAGCAGCACAGGATCACCTTCAAGGTGCGAGTTACCTTACCGAATTTCCTCTTCATAACGGCCTTGGTATCCTCGACCTCAGCCTGAAGTTCCTGAACTTCCCTTCGCAAGGTGACTTGGCTCTCCTCAATACGGGCAATGCGAGCATCACTAGTAGCCTGAGTAGAAGGAGGAGGGCTCTCATCAGTATCCTGAGCCTCCTCTTCTTCCTCTTCCTGGGCTTCTTCCTCTACTTCCGCCCTAGGTTCTCCTTCGCTTGGATACTCTTCGCCATCAAAATCTCCCTCGCTTCCTCATCAAGCTGAGTCTCACGAAACTGAGACCCGATCTTCATCTTGACCATGGTAGACTCATCAATGCAATGAATCGGAACTAGCAACTCTGGCCCAAGTCTGTAAGCAAACTCAAGCGCGATCTTGCATATAAGCCGTCCAAAAGGAAGCGACTCAGACGTTCTTCTTGATTTCGCTATGAGGATAATCTGTCACAACACGAAAGTGGCCATACACACATTTTCTCCCTGGGCCACCTGATATAAGAAATCAACCATAAGGCACGTACATTCAATACGATTTGTCGACCTGGGATACACGTTGAAGGTGCAAATGTGGTGCAGCAGGTGCAAATCATCAGACATATGAGACACCTTGAGGCTATTGTTAGGCTGACATGGAACCAGACTACCTCATAGGAACCTTGTACGGCGATCTCCCTCACGCCTACTTCTTAAATTCTTCGCACTGGAATGAACATCACCAAGGGGTACGTTCAGAAGTCGCGCTATCAACCGAACATCGATCGTAGCCGTCCGGTCTCTACCAAAGGGAATCTTAAATTGCAATGGCTCCAATGTAGGATTCTAGATACGAGCGTAGAAGGCACGAACGGTGCTCACATTAGCACGAGAACGGGCTTCAAAGAGCGGACCCCTATGTGCAGCTTCAATGCGCTCAAATAATAGGAATTCGTCGAAGAGTCTCCCTTCCACGTTCACCTCAAATAACACCTTACGGTCAGTATATTCACCGTGAGGCATCTCTACTAACAGAACTCACCCAATTTGAGCATGGGGATCCAGATCCCTCTTTGTATAAAACTCCCGGGCTGTGCTTGGACTTGTGGCGGCGCTTGAGCTAGCGACGCCACCCCTCAGTCTTCTTGATTGCGCAGGGCGACTAGGCCCAGCCTCATCCGATGCAGTCTTTCTCTTTCCCATCAAAGAGAGGATGGTGGAGAAAGAGAAAAGACCCAAAATGGCTTCAACAATAGCCATGAAAAGTGAGGGAAATGGGGAGAAATGACTACCCAAATAGATAGAAGGAAATCTAGGTGTTGTAGAGGGATGCTTCAAGCTTCCAAAAGATGGAATCTCAAATGAAAAAGGGAAAGCTAAAAGGATTTAGAACTCCACACTATTTCAGCTCGTTTTGGGGGTTGTAGGAGCTCCAAACGATGAGATCGGAGAGGGAGAGGATTACTAATCACCATAGAAGGATGGACAGGCGTCATTTTCAGCTATTGGTGGGATTGGAGGGGATTTGGAGTTGCGGTTTGAGAGAGGGCAGCAAGAAAATAAAAAATGGAGCTTGGGAGGGGCATTTTTGTGAAGGAGGTACCCTTTCTAAGGGGTTTATACGAACGGACCACACATGGGAGGGGTGCCCTACCCCTAAAACCACACGCGCCCGAAGTTCATTGCAAGTGGGGCCCACCGTACGACGATGCATCGCCGGATTGGCGATGGCATCGTCAGCCGGTCATCAATTCAGCTGGTGGGACCCCATGGTTTGGGTCCTCCCTGCCCTATGGACCTCAAATATGTATGGGCCCCACCTTAGTTCATTGTAGATTGGCCTAGGGAGGCCCAAAACTCCATTCAAAGTGTTCCAAGGAAAATCTGTAAACCTAAATACATTCCCCTATCATGTAGCATATTATTTTGGGGTAGAATGAGCTAATACATCCATCTAGCCCATTAGTTTCTAAATATTACAAATTTAGAATGGCTAAATGGACAGTTTTCATGAAATTTTACTATTCATTGTAAAATTTTATCGAAGTATAATTTTATATCATTTTAACATTAGGATCAATGCCTAACATGAAAATACTAAGAAATAATTGAAGAATAGAGTGGTGAGAGGAAGGATTTTGAAGGAATTAGGCGAAACGGGGTTTTTAAGCCCTAGCGATTGAATGTAAGGGTTGTGGTTGCCCCCAAAGCCCAAGGGTTCACATTTACGGGTTTAGAACCTTTCATAGAATGTCTCAACCCACCTACTTACAACCTAGGGGTTACTTAGGTCGCTTCACACGACCTTAGATGCGTTACGGACTCAATTATGCGATCGATACGAGTAGACTTTGCCTATTGGCGAAGCTGCGATCCTATAAGTGTTTCTAGACCTTTCTCGCACCCACCAAAGTCAAAGAAAGTGACAGCGTATGTGGCGTGACCATAACCCAGGCACGGTATAATCTCATTCATGCTCTGATACCAACTTGTAACACCCTGAAAATCGGGGGTCGTGTATAAACCCGACTCCCGAGTTCCAGACTGTCACTTATGTAACAAAAATGATTATGATTCAATGTTGTCTGAGTTAAAGCATTCACATGAGTAAAATTATACCAAAACTGCAATTCATACTCCAGATTCAGTGATAAAAGCAAGCGAAAGACTAAAGGATATACATATCACTGTATGGAAAATAAAATAGATCTCAACTGTCTCCAAAGTATGAATACATCTCTGAGTCACATATACATGTAAATAAACAGAAACAAAATGTCAAAAGTAGTCCCACTGAGTAGTCCCGTCAATCCAGGCCACCTAAGCAAAGCCATCATGGTACTGCATATATGAGAACTCGTCCTGGTCCTCATCATAATCCGGCTCTGCCTCCTGAATCGCTGCCTCACCTGCATCTAAGACAGGATCTGGTGGGTGTTGTAAACACCATCCCGTAACATGGGAGTGAGTAGCTAACTCAGTGGAATAATAGAGCAAAGATTAACATGTTCTCAAATCAATCATGCGATAATAGTAAAGCAGTAAATCAAACATTCCTAATACTGTTGTTAATGCAATAGGACGTGACATGATGGATGCCCTCACCGATGATCTCCCTAATACGACACCATCTTATGTCCGCGGCATGCTTTCTTCCCACAGTGCTCCACATCTTCCAAGCACATGCAATGTGATGGTGATATGATTACCGAGTTATTATTAGTTCATTCATACAGCAAGATTGGGAAACTAAGGTACTTCCCTTATATCAATCCCAACACAGATCCTGTCTAGGGTCGTCACTCCTAGTAATCTCATACGATGTATATTTTGTAGGTCGCTGTAAGGGCTGTCAGGGCTGTTGCTCGCACTCGTTGCACCGTTCCCCCATCACCTTATCAATACAGGCCTACTGTACTCTCATTGCTACGGAAGGGTCGTCGCCTCACGTAGACTCAGAATACGCTCGCGGTCACTACAAAGGGCTCGTCGCCTGATCAGTGTAGGCCAACAGCAAGAATATAGTGTCCCATACCACCATAATCTACTCACGAGTCATAAGTGCTCACTGGTCACTACGGGGAGGTTTGTGGCCCCAGCGTAGGCCGACAGCTCGACTACGGTGTCCATACCACCATGCCCGGCTCATGAGTCTTTATGGATCAAGGTACCATGGTTGACAGGGTTTTCAATGGTAAGTTCAGTACCCTAGGTTCAAGCAGTTACGACTCATACATGGTGAACATACAATGACCAGTCAGGTTACTTGGCGAGCTCGACTAGCACGAGCGCATCTCAAGCTAAACGACATGAAGTGCATGAAACACTTCGTGTGGCCTAACCACTGCCGTCAACTCCAAAACACGACTCACGTTCATCGACGCGTCGTTCGTGGCAAAGATAATCCAACCACGAATTTACTCTATTACCGACTGCCTGGACTAGGTATAGTCCCAAACAGTTATGAATCCACATCAGCAATCATATAAGAGTAATGGAAGTGAAATACAACAATGTGAGCATGTTAACACATGTTATAACATACAACTTAAGTAAATCATCCAACGCATGCATTTCATACACATAATGAAATCATGCATATAGCCAACATATAAGAAATCATGTACATCAACATATTATTTGAGAATTCAATATCAAACTAATTCGTAACACCATTTAATTCAATACATACTAATACAAACATTTATATAAACACTTAGTCTACACATTTAAGTCTACATATAGTATGTCGACTCAAAGTGCGCATTTGGGCGAATCTCTTCGCCAAACTAATTATGCATGCATTCCTAATATCCTAATGCGATAAGAAGCCATGTCAATCACATCACCAAAATATGGATGAAAACAGTATTTCCTACAAATGACTAAAATGCCCTAAATCTCATATTTTTCGTCTACTTACGAAACAGGAAACGGACAGCATGTTGTACATGTCAAACGGCATTGCCGTCGATAATCTACTATTAAACGACATTGAAAGCGTTGAAAACAGTCAATCAAAGCGTCTAGAATCCGCACCTTTTATCCTAGAAGTGTATTGATTCGAACGGAGCGTATATGCTTCGTCTACGGCGAACAGGGAACCTATTTCACAAGATGTATAAGGTACCATGCTAAGGAACCGACGGAGCCTTAAATCAGCAAGTGTTTGGGGTCTTTTCTTACCTAGAAATGCGGCGAAATCGCCGGGAAAGTGATTGAGGTGCGTTGCTTAAGCACGTGCAACAGGTAGTGCAAGCAGCAGGAAGATCTCTCCCACTCTATCTCACAATCTCTCACCTTTTCTCTCACACCAGCTAGGGTTTTTAGCAAATTCGGATGGGTGAGAGAAGTGAGGGTTTAAGGCCCTTTTATAACATAAAACATGTCCAAAATAGGCTTGGGAACAATGTTTACTTGATGCCTAACCAAATCGGGGCTGTTTCGGTCCAAAAAGACATTTCTGGAGGTCCCCTGGCCGAACACGATCGAATTTAAGCTCATGCACGTCGGATGTCGTTCACATCCCATTTTCAGACCAATACTGTTCGTAGATCGCACGTGACGGTCCAGTTTCAGTTCAGTGGTCATCGCACGTAGATCAGGTCTACAAGTCTCGTGATATGAAATAGAAATTTTTCCTGATCCAAGGGTGTAATTTGGCTGAATTCTGACGGTTAGAACGCTTAATAATAACACGCCAAGTCGTGTGCCAGATTTGAATTTCAAATTCCAAATCTAACCCTATTCTCACTCTCTTCACTCTAGGCTCAATGAAATAGCCTCTGAATATCGGTTGGACCTGATTTTTGAAATGATTGTCAAGTCCAGCTAGGCGGTTATAATGGTCTAAGATTGTAGGTATCAGACTTTTGACGTGCGGTCTAGATCCAATACAAAGTTTCAAAGAAGTCATGAGAACAAACCGGTTTAGAGTTTGATCTGAGGTTTTAGAGTATTGTAGCATCATTGGTTCTACTCGCTTTGGGTCTTGTAGAACGTATTTAAAGTGATCAGGGACTATTTTCCAGCTACTCTAGCGTTGCGCTAGCTAACTTATGCTTATTTTCTAAAGGAATTAATCCTACGTGATTTCTGGTCGAGTTGGTGCTCGAGTCCAAGTACGGATTTTTTCGGGGCATTATAATAGCTCTGCGAAGTGGTTCTTGTATTCCGCTACTAACATCCCTCCCTATTGGAGGTGGAGGAATTCACTCTCTTTCTCGCTACGATAGGTGAAAGAATAATACTTATTGAAGAAGTGTATTTCGAACTTATCCCACATCCATACGAACCGAGTCGGGATGGACCTTGGCACACTATCCCACCGCAGGTCTGCCTCCTTCTCAAATCCATATGTAACGAGCTCAACTTGCTCTGCCTCAGAGCAATGAAGTGGTCTGATCATCTTAGAGACCCAATTTAGCTAGTACTCAACATCTTCGGGTCGGTGGGTGCCTGTAAAGGTGGGAAGTCTAAGCTTTTGAAAGAGTTCAAATAAACTACTCGTCATTGGTGCTACGGGGGCCTGCGTGGGCTATGCCGATGGGGCTGCATTCACATTTTGGACGATGGCTCCCACAAGCGTGGCCAAAGTTTGCCGCTGCTACTATTATCGTTACTACTATTGTATTAGGAGCAACATCTATCCCATCATGTCTAAGGTCGGAGACACCTGAGGGATAGGCAGGGTGGAGGATGCGACATGGTCTGGCCGAAAGTTGGCGACATATCCAGGACCACCTCATGGGTAGTGCCCAGAGCATGTGGTAGGTCTGTCAATCTTGGGCAATCTTGCCCTTGTGAAGATAGTGGCTGCTTAGCCATCCTCTCAAATTCTAGGCCTGAGTCAAGGCCTTGTTGCTTGCTAAACTGGAGAGCATGACCACCAATTTGTCCTTCATGTGGGAGCCAAACCACGCTCCAACTTCCCTTGGGTGACATTTCCTGTATTCATCCCTAGAAAATTGTCAGTCATGCAGTATATCCATGTCTTGCGATGCGATTCGCCGCACCGCAATTTTAGGGGGGCATGTATAGTTATTCATTCAATCAAAAGTAATGTAGATTTCAAGATACAAATAGGAAAAAATTGGAACCATTTCATTAAAACATGTTCCTTTACCATCAAAAGTTTCTATTCTCATTTTTCTTCTTTCTATTACAAGGGAAATAGACACACGACACCTAATGGTGGAGCTAGAGTCCTCCAAATACTATTCCAACTTGATTGCACTCTAGATCATATATGCGGGCCCTATTGACCCTCTGAGTCAGACGAAGGAGGTGGTGCTTCATTTCCCTGGACGCAACTGCTACATCTTCTGGTACATCCTTTCATTCCAGCAAGTCTAGCTCTCCTTCAACATGGTCAGGTCCGTGTAGACTTTAGTCAGCCCACTACAGACTTCCGTTAGCCCCTCGTTGAGCCTTCCCAGGCACTCCTTCATGCTCAAGGGGGCCTAGTAGTCCTTGTCTTCACTTTTGCTTCCATCTTCTCCTTTCATTTCTTTCTCTTCTTCGGAGCAGACACCTTCTTCTTGTTTCCCTGCTAGCTTCATTCGCTCCAATGTTCATTAGTTTATCACTTGGAATGGTATAAGGCCAGACGTGGCAGCCTCGTGTTGGCATTGCCTAGAAATCTTACAAACTAGGCGGCCAAATGGGAAACTCATTTGTTGACTGGTGGAGACAGGCTACAACATTTGGATGAGGATAATGGATGGAAGGCAGAGGTTGCACCCCAACCAAAACGGTACAACACCTCCACCATGCAGGGGATGAGCTCCGCCCAATTACTCACTCGCGGGTAAACATTGAAAGTAAAGATGTGGTGTAACATCCGAAACCAGAGAACATCTTAGAGGTGCACAGGCTATTATTTGGCTCCTAGGACGTGTATCCCCTGCAGATGAACCTCATGTGCTCATCTCGGTGGTGCTTCCTTGTGGGATCTGAAAGTGCCTCTATTTGTCAATTAATGTGACCATTGAGTCAATTAGTTCAATGAGCCTCACAAGAAGAAACTACAAGCTAGCGTCTCAACAAAGTGGATGAATCAGGAACGTCAAAGGTAAACTAAACCTCACATCCAATGACTAAAACACCTCAGGTATACAATCCCCACTCAAATTCAAAAAATAATAAAGAAACTAAGTTACAATTAGGCAAATCAAATTCAATTTTTTGCATGTTACTTTGAGTCATCGAACATGTTTCGATGATATCGAACATGACTCATTGACATCGAAAATTGAATAAAAAATGTCCAACAACCACACAAGATATATAGACTAAAAATTTGATTAATTGAACATTCCTTCAATGACATCGAACATGTCTACTCGATGACATCAAACACGTTTTGATGACATCGAAGAATTAGAGACTTATGTCTAGCAAGCTTCGTGAAAATTCTCCTAAAAATACTCGATGACTCAAACTAGATTCGATGACATCGAAATTCAAATTTCGATGACATCAAATTATATTCGATGACATCAAAAAAGGACATGAAAAGGTCAAACAAGCTCTAAAGGAAAATCTTCCAAAAATTCGAGGAATCAAATTAGATTCGATGATATCAAAATTTAAATTTTGATGACATCGAAAAAGGACATGAAAAGGTTCAGCGAGCTCTGCAGAAAAATCACTTAAATGAACTAAATTCGATGACATCGAAATTTAAATTTTGATGACATCAAACCACGTTCGATGATATCGAATAAAGTCAAGAAAGTGTCCAGCGAGCTTTGAATGAAAATCTCGTGTCATCGAACTGGGACTTGATGTCATCGAAGGTAACACTCTATGACATTAAACAGAGATAGTGTCTGGAAAATTTATTACCATTGGAACTTTTAACCTTTATAAATAGAAGCTTGGCTCTTGTGGAAGAGAGAGAAAAAGAGTGAGCTCTGAGAGAGCTGTTGCTTACCTAACATCATAAACCTTTTTTCTCATGGGAGTTCATCCTTTAATCATTTCTTAAATGCCATCATTGAATATTCAATAGATTGGAATTCAATAGATTGGATTGGAGAATGAACTTCACCATTCAAGGATCCTCCAACAACTTAATGACAAATCATTATGTTGAAATCCCTTGAATGCACAAACCTTGGAATCTCTCTGTCTCTTAAAGATCCACATTCATTAGAGTAGATTCCACCAAATACCTTGACCTAACCCCAGCTACTTATATTGGAGCATCTACAAGTGTTGCGATTCAAGGGAGCTGAAGACTCTTCATCATCAAGGGAGATCATCTTCATCATGTGCTGAATGAGGCTCACCTACTTACAAGTAAGTCTTTAGAGTCCAGAGATCCTATAGATTATTCCTTGTGTAGGATTGGGTCTCAGGTTATATCTTAAACTTGCCAAGACCATAGTGGAGGCCTCCAACGAGAGAATACGTTTAGGTTCTTGTATAGAACCTTGGCTTGTGCGGCCTAAACTTAGGTTCTTGTGTAGAACCTTAGCCTGTGCGGCCTAAACCTAGGTTCTTGTGTAGAACATTTACTCTTGTGTAGGGCATAAACTGTTGAGTCCTTATGTATGATGATTTGCCTTGTGTAGGCATCTTTAGGAACTTTGTGTTAGTCCTAGTGTCAACATTGTGTAGGTTGTAAAGGTTTGAGGTTAACCTGATTTGAAATCTTCGTTAGTGAAATTTAGTACACTCATGGGTTGAGTGCGTCCGCCGGGAGTGGAATAGGTAAGTAGCTGAACCACTATATATGATTGTGTTTGGGATTGTTATTTGTGCACTCATTTAATTATGCTTATCTTGGATGTTTAAATATGATGCATGATTACATGAATGTTTAGGATTGATAGGAATCACATCCCACACACTCATATACACAATCTTACATAGACTATTCGCTTAAATTATATAACTTGAGTAGTCTATTACTTGGATCCTCTACTTGGCTTGGAAGCCTTTGGAGTTAAGATTGACATATCTTAATTAATTGTAAATTAGTTCAAGATTTGAAAATTAGGCTTTAAATTGGTATAAATTCTGTAAAGTCCTATTCACCCCCTCTAGGACACTTTAACCAATTCCACACTTCTACTACTATAGCGGTTATACTGTAATTTCAGGATCCCTTTCCTTAATGACCACCTCATTGCACCTTACTCCAGTTGCACAAGATATGAAGTCCATGTCTACGTGGTGGGCATGTCTACCCACCATGACTTCGAAACCCATCGGGTCGTTGTAGGGCTCCCGAATGGTGGAGTATAACTGCCATACCATTTCCTTGTTGGCTCGCTTTGTAGAGTATAGGATCAGGTCCCACCCTAGCGTCGACATCCACTCACGAGTGGCGTTATCGGTGAACAATTCATTGTCGTTTCTCTCCTCAAAGCACAATTTTTGCCTCGAGAACTTGGGCACACCTTTGGTGCATGGCACACTTCCACTGGAGGTGGAGTGCCCCGATGCCCCCTTCTTCTTTGGTCGTTGCTTTTGACTTGTCCTCACATCTTCGGTCGATCCTCTCTTCTTGCCCATCAATGCTAGCATGATGGGGAGCAGGAAGAAGGAAGAAACAACCAAAAAGAGAGCCGTTGTTGGCTCTTAGAGTTTGAGCCTTGAAAGAGAAATCCAGGAGGAATCTCTCACAACTTGGAGGGATGCTCGGGCTTCCGCAATCCGAATGTGGGAGGAAGAAGAGGGAGATTTGAGGTGGAAAGGGTGTTTGGGGCTTTAGAGAGAAAGGAAGGAGAAAAAGGAAGGGAGTGGGAGTGATGGGGAAATGAGTGGATTGGGTTTTTAAAACCCCATGCCTGCACACTCATCATAGGGCTCAGTGCAACCAAGAAGCTCTGGACTCAACTATAAATGGCCTCACTCAATTGCTTGAGTGTTACTTAGTGCGAGTGAGAAACTATAAACAAAATCCCCCAATGTCCTTCATGGGATTGCTCGGTTGCTCGAGGTTTTCTTAGTGCAGTCGAGTCTCTCTGAACTCTACTCGATGTAACCAAGCAACTCTGTACTTTAATGGTCTCAACTTGGGGTTTTCCTTCCGCTTTCGGTACTCAACCTTCCCTTTCTCAACTTAGTCATGGTTCTCAATTCCACTTGATGGTCCTCGCTGTGCAACTCCCCTAAGGACAGTAGCGGTCCAAGCACAAAGTAGACTAATCATTCCCACTGAGGGTAGCCTAACGTCCTTACACTTACAGTTTCTAATCATTCCCACTGAGGTCATAATTTTGTCTAAGTGTGGTTTAGAGAGAGTGCCCTAAGGTTACGCATCACTAGGTCTTAAAGCCCACTTTATGTCAGTGTGTTCATTATGGTTAGTTACCAACCCACAATCTAGTTTAATCACAAACTCATGCTTTAATACCAACCTGTAACACCACAAATTTCAAGGATCGAGCAAAGCACTTGGTACACGATATCCTGGGTGTCACTCGTGCCTGTGAGCATCAAGTCCTCTAACATTTATATGGTTAACAGGGTATTCAACAAATCGTAGAGATGAACTAAACAATGTGACGCATTCCAATATAGACATAAATGTAATAAAGAGACAACTGAATGCACAAAGTCCATCCATCAAAGTACAGTCCACAACTGGGTAAATATACAGTTCCAAAAAATATACAAAATGTGTCGGCCCTAAAATCTTGTTGGCATCCCATAGATGTCCTACATCGGCACATCCAACAATTGAAAGTAAGATAACTCCTCCGCTAGGTCCATGTGCACCTCCTCTAAAATGTCAGACTCTATGGTACTTGCATCTACAATAGAGTATGGTTGGTATTTTAAAACATTGTTAGGTAATGATAAAGTTACTTAAACACCTCATTCCTACATACTCTTATTAATGAACATGCATGTTGTCATGAGATAATGCATGCCCTCACAATCCAACACTCCCTCATAAGTAACTCCGAAGCCACATTTGCAATTGCCAACACTCCCTCATCGCATGCGACCATAATGCCCAAATCACCACAGCCTAAACTAATGCGATGTAATGAATGTTTATGTAAACCAAGTAATTAATTAAGTCCATTCATCTAGCAAAATTGAGGTAGCTGGAACACCTCCATTTAATCAATGACCTTATCTAAATCACTAGGCCCAGGTGGTCTTAGTGGCCCCATGCCCGTGATCCTTGATCCACCTGGGTTCGTCACACCCAGTTGAACACATATGATAGCAATATTATGAATAGAATCGATCGCGGTCACTACGGGGAGGCTTGTCACCCCAACGTAGGCTAATAGCACTGGCACAGTATTTTATACCACCATGCATGGCTCCCAAGACTCGGGGATCGCATCACTAATGGTTATTAGTAGGCCTCTCAAGGGTATGTGGTGCTATAGATTCAGGGAGGTGTGATAGTACATGGTGAACATACATGATTGGTTGTTTATTAGGCTAGTTCGGTTGACTCATGTGAACCTCGTTGTAATTGACATTGGGTGAAAGCATCCTGTGTAGTCTGATTAATGTCAGTTGTACACATTCGGCCTGGGTCAATCGGACTAGTCTGGGGCGGCTGACCTAGTCAAGGTCACCTTCGTATTTTCATAGTTTTTTGACCAACCCAACTACCCAATTAGTCCTAATAAATTGATAATACTAATAAATTAACCACTGTGACTACAGGGAGGAATATAAACAATAAATCAGGAAATTTCACTTGCTTGAGCATTTTATCGAACATGTAAGCAATATCATGAGTAGGATAACAATTCATGAAAGATGAAACAAGTTAAGTGCATACACAGATGAGAAAGAAGGAGCATGAGTAATAAATTAGAAAATACTACTAATTATAGGATCCATTTAAGCATGAAAGTTTCATTACATAAAATAGCAATTCGTGGAGAGTAAATTGGATCATGTGAGTACACACAGGTTAGCATGCGTTCATTCATTCACAACACAAATCATTAATTGTGATACGAGATTTGATAAACGACAACCTAGGGTTAATGGTTCGTACCTTAGGTTGGTTCACAGAATCTGGACTCATTCTTAGGGCTAGGGCTCCATTGGTGGGTTGTTGGGATTACCGGTGCCTTATACTAAAATGATTAGGTCGTTAGGAATCATGCATTCAAATTTCAAAACTCAAACCTCAAAAAGGGATTCATCAATTACCTCCAATGGTCGTTAGGATAACTCAGTCGATGTATTGCAGTTATGGCTATGTTGCTAACTAGTAGGGACGGGGCGAATCCTCCAATCAACCATCTCCTACACTTTAAAAGGACGAGCTATAGATGTCGTAGAGGGGGTGGCTGAATAGGACTATGGCAAATATTTTGATATAATGTAGAATAATAAAACAATAATACTTAATTACTTAGAGTATTGAATTTTTGATATCAAATAGTTAGTAGGTCAACCTTCACCTACAAGATTTAGGCAGGACGACCTTATTTCACGACGTTTTGAAATCAAAATATCAAACTTAGTAAGAGAAAATTAATCACAAGATAAGCATATAAATAATAAAAATATTCACCACAATGTATAAAGGAATTATAGTGGTTCAGTGTTTAAACCCACATCTACTCCACTCCAAAAATTACTACTCTCGCAATTTTGACTTTCAATATTTCAAAGTTTTCTCAAGGTCACCTTAACAACCTAATATAGTTCTTATGATTTTCACGAGTTATCACAACAAAATCCACTTTGTGATTTTTCACGGGATCACCGTAAACAAACCTGTTGAGATTTCTAGTTTATCTCAGAAAAATCCAAAAATGAAATAAAGTAAATACAATACTTATCTTCGATTGGCGAGTCGAAGATATGACTGTAGCTTAGTTGTAACAATCTTCTTCTTAGGATATTGATGAAGTTGTGTATGAGTTCAACCCAAAAGAATATATGGATGTATCTAGTATTCAATAAAATAAAAACCTTAGGTTGTAGAAATTCTATTCTCTATATATCGAGTTTGTATCACTCTATTAAAAATAGTTAAAACAACTTGAGAAAGAGAATAAAATAAGCAAAAATAGAAGATTAGAATTATTGCTCAAAAGCTTAAGAGGAGCTTGACTTTCTCTCTTGAATAGAAGGATTTTCTCACTAATTTTCGTTGTAGGAATGAATGAGAGAAGGCCTCTATTTATAGCCAAAGGAATTGGAAATTTAGCTGACCCAATTTTATGTTCGACTGGTTGAATTCCAATAGATTTTTGAATTTCACTGGATAAGATCTTTCAAAAATTCGAATGGCCCAAGCCCAGATTCGGCTGGCCAAACCTCTAGTTTGGCTGGCCAACCATAGGGTTCAGCTGTCCCAATTTCTCTGAAATCTGAAATCTTGCATTGTTGAAAACTTGATTAAACATATTCGGGATTGGCCGATCAGTCATGTTCTGCTGGTCGAACCTAAGGTTGGGCTGGCTGAACATGCCGCGAAAAATCTTGTTCAATCTGTAAACTTGCATGAATCATGTTGGGTTAGCGAAAGGCTATTAGGTTGGCCGAAGTAGATGTTGGGCGGGCCTAACTTGAGTGTATTTTAACATAAAAGAAGATCATTAAGACGCTATGAAAAATAGTCCTAACCTAAGGTCAATCTAAGGTTATACCACCAGAGTGTTCCGATCTTTGAGCCATGTACTTTCATACCTTGAGATGTTGAGTCTTCCCTGAGACTCTTGATCGAGTCGATAACATATCTTCACAATTTTTCGAAGAGTATCTTCATGAGAGCTTGTGATCCTTTTAGGACTACGAAATTTGACAAATTTGATTGTGCTTGAGTAGAAGCACTTACAATCTCCCCCTTTGTTAAATTCATGACAAAACACACTCATACAATCATACAACTCATCACAACTTATTACAACATCTCAATAACTTATCATATACATATGATTAAAGATTCAAAGGAACATTTATGCACCACCAGAGATATCTTGGATCCTGATTCTCCCCCTTAGAGCATGCATATTGAAACTCTTCCTGAGCACTTAGTCACATATATCACATACAACAAAAAATATATATACAATTCCATAGAATTTATGCATACAAGTGTAGGTGCTCATGTGTATTCAATATGAGAGAGTTGTGCTGCTCATGTTCATATCCACATGTTATACACAACTTTTCTCCCCCTTTTTGTCAGAAGTTGACAAAGGAAGAAACAAAAAAAAGAAAAAAAGAAAAAAAGAAAGAAACCAGATAATCAAGGATAGGAGCAGGAGCATACAAAATAAGGATAAAAACTCATTTTAAACATTAGATATCAAATCATCCAAAATGTATGCAAGAGAAAAGTGATCAAATAGTGTAAGTAATCCAAAAAGAGAATTATAGTTATTACAGACCATAATAAAAGATTATCAATGAGAGCTAGAAGAGGATGGTGCAGGCATATCAGGATCATTAATCTGCAGACTCCAACTAAATCAATGAAAGTACTTTTTCATGTACTTCATTTGGTGTTTTTGAGTCCGAAGTAATGATTCCTGTGAAACATGCAAAGCTTCCAACTTCTTTAAATTCTCCAATATTTTAGAGAATTGGGAAGGCTGGAAGTTTGAATCATTTGTGTCGGCAGAATCTTCCAGGTCAGCAAAAATATCATCCATGTTGACATCTCATTCAAGAACTTCTTCCTGATCACCTTGTTGCTTAGGTCTCAATTCAAGTTTCATCATATTTAAGTTTACATTGCCAAATGGAAGCTTGGATTAGTTCTTTAATTGTAGGAATTTAGACATTAAACCACAAAGTAAGGGAAGTAATAAGGAATGCAAATGGAATAGACCCATGACAAGGATGGAGACGATACTGAATAATCAAATGCGTTGTCAATGATGGAAGACAAATGCGAATATCGGATAAATGCCTATCATGTAGGGAGTAAGATCAGTCTTATTCCTTCCCCTAAGATAGACATTAGAAGTGAAGATACAGTGAAGAACGCAGTATTTTAGAAGCAAATTATAAGTGGGGAGAGAGTTACCGGTCCGCTATTGTGCATCAAATCCACATAACACCCTGGTAATGGTAATTCTTTCTAAAGGATACATATCTTCAAAAAGAGTCGGAATAGGAATTCCATCTGCAACCATATTAATGCCTATAACAGACGATATGATGGATGATGTAATGGTGACAGTATCTTTCAAAAATTAAATAGAGAATGTTACTATTTCGGAAGAAACTTCATTAATGGATCCGTACATCCCTTGAGCAATTGACTGGAGAGAATTTCAAGAAAACCAAATCTAGCAATGTGGTTAGCATTCATAGAACGCTCAATGATAATACTCCGAGTATGAAAATCCCGTACATTCTTTGGGTCATCCTCCGGTGTATGAATGGTGCGCAAAACCTGAGTGGTGGAGTGGGATGAATAATTAGATTGAAGACGGTGAATGGTACGCTTAATCCGATGTTTCATGGAAGAAATGACTAAAGAGTATGAAGAAATCACAAAGAACTAGATGGGTTTGTCTAGATCAGATTTTTGAACAAAACTTTAACGCCCTAAATTTCGAGGGTCGAGTAAGGCTCGACTCCCGAGATTCTGAACATCACTTAGTCTTGTGGAAGATAGTTTACTGATTTCTTCCATGTTAATTGATTAAACATTCATAGAATTTTACTAAACGGCATATCATACTCTAGTTTAATGAAGTTAAACTAGTGTGTAAATCTAAAACATATCTATGTAAATGTGTACACATTCCACAAAATTCCTTCCAAAGTATGAGTCTGTAACTAGGTTCAATATATACATGTATAAGTTTAAAATAAACAAAATGTGGTAATGTAAATATGTTCAACTAAGTCTAGATGCCTAGCGTTCCCTGCATAACAGTACGTGGCTTACATCAACCCGCCCGAGAGTTAGAAGTAGGAGAATTCCTCCTCATCCAAGAAGTCTTGTTCCACTGCATCGATGTCATCCTCACTTATATTTACATTAACATGTAGTTGGTGTTTTAAAACACCATCCCAGAGTGGGAGTGAGTAATCAACTCAGTGGTTCTATAAGGCAAAAGTTGCATATGTTATCAAGACAATTAAAGCAGTAATGATAAACCAATCATAAACAATCACTTCCTAATTATTCTCTTTAATGCAGGAATGGAGTGCAAGTAATGATGCATGCCCTCACCCATTAACGCTCTCTCAACACATGACTCCGACCACCTGTTTCGCATATGACAACACTTCCTCAAATGTACAACTCAAACGCCTTTTTTCCACATTCTAACTAATGCAGTGTAATGCATGGTCATGTTAACTAAGTGATTAATTATGCTTATTCATACAGTAAGTTTGGGAAGCTAGGGTACCTCCATTTTTAATATGGACCCAAATTGAACATTAGGCATCGGACAACTGCAGTGGTCTTACTCATATGTTCTGGATCCATTTAGGTTCGTCACTCTTTGTAACGCCCTGAAAAAATTCGTACTTGGACTCGAGTACCAACTTGACCAGAAATTACGTAGGATTAATTCCTTTGGAAAATATGTGTAAGTTAGCTAGCGCAACGCTAGAGTAGCTGGAAAATAGTCCCTGATCACTTTAAATACGTTCTACAAGACCCAAAGCGAGTAGAACCAATGACGCTATAATACTCTAAAACCTCGAATCAAACTCTAAACCGGTTTGTTCTCTGGACCTCTTTGAAACTTTGTATTGGATCTAGACCGCACGTTGAAAGTTCGATACCTACAATCTTAGACCGTTATAACCGCCTAGCTGGACTTGACAATCAATTCAAAAATCAAGTCCAACCGACATTCGCAGGCTATTTCATTGAGCCTGGAGTGAAGAGAGTGAGAATAGGGTTAGATTTGGAATTTGAAATTCAAATCTGGCACACGACTTGACGCGTCAGTATTAAGCGTTCTGACCGTCAGAATTCAGCCAAATTACACCCTTGGATCAGAAAAAATTTCTATTTCATATCATGAGATTTGTAGGCCTGATCTACGTGCGGTGACTGCTGAACTGAAACTGGACCGCCACGTGCAGTCTACGAACACTACTGGTCTGAAAATGGGATGTGAGTGATATCCGACGTGAATGAACTTAAGTCCGATCGCATTCGGCCAGGGGACCACCAGAAATATCTTTTTGGACCGAAACAGCCCCGATTTGGTTAAGTATCAATAAACATTGTTCCCAAGCCTGTTTTGGGCGTGTTTAGGGTTATAAAAGGGGCCTAAACCCTCACTCCTCTCATCCATCCAAATTTTTTAGAAACCCTAGAAAGAGTGAGAGAGAAAGTGAGAGTTTGTGAGAGAAGGTGGGAGAGAATTTCCTGCTGCTTGTGCTACCTGCTGCACGTGCTTAAGCAACGCGCCTCAATCATTTTTTCAGCGTTTACACCGCGTTTCTAGGTAAGAAAATACCCCAAATATTCACTGATTAAGGTTCTTTAGTTTCCTTAGCATGGTAGCTGATGCATCTTGTAAAATAGGTTCCCGGTTCGCCGTAGACGAAGCGTACACGCTCCGTTCAAATCAATACGCTTCTAGGAGAAGAGGTTCAGATTTTAGATGCTTTGATTGAATGTTTCCAACGCTTTCAATGTCGTTTAATAGTAGATTATCGACGGCAACGCTATTTGACATGTACAACATGCTGTCCGTTTCATGTTTCGTAAGCAGACGAAGAATATGAGATTTAGGGCATTTTAGTCATTTGTAGGAAATACTGTTTTCATCCATATTTTTCTGATGTGATTGACATGGCTTCTTGTCGCATTAGGATATTAGGAATGCATGCATAATTAGTTTGGCAAAGAGATTCGCCTAAATGCGCACTTCGAGTCGACATATTATATGTAGACTTAAGGGTGTAGTTTAAGTATTTGTATAAATGTTTGTATTAGTATGTATTGAATTAAATGATGTTATGAACTAGTTTGAGACTGAATTCTCAAATGATATGCTGATGTAAATGATTTCCTACATGTTGACTATATGCATGATTTCATTATATGCATGAAATGCATGTGTTAGATGATTCACTCAAGTTGTATGTTATAACATGTGTTAACATGCTTACATTGTTGTATTTCATTTCCATTACTCTTATAAGATTCCTGATGTGAATTCATAAATGTTTGGGACTATACCTAGTCCAGGCAGTCGGCAACCGAGCAAGTTTGTGGTTGGCTTATCTTTGCCACGAACGACGCGTCGATGAACGCGAGCCGTGTTTTGGAGTTGGCGGCAGTGGTTAGGCCACACGAGGTGTTTTACGCACTTCATGTCGTTCGACTTGAGATACGCTCGTGCTAGTCGAACCCGTCAAGTAACCCGACTGGCCATTGTATGTTCACCTTGTATGAGTCATAACTGCTTGAACCTAAGGTACTGAACTTACCATTGTAAACCCTGTCAACCATGGTACCTTGATCCATAAAGACTCATGAGCCGGGCATGGTGGTATGGGACACCGTGGACGAGCTGTCGGCCTACGCTTAGGCCACAAACCTCCCCGTAGTGACCAGTGAGCACCTATGACTCGTGAGCAGATTATGGTGGTATGGGATACTATATTCTTGCTGTCCGCGTACACTGATTAGGCGACAAGTCCTTTGTAGTGACCGCGAGCGTATTCTGAGTCTACGGGAGGTGACGACCCTTCCGTAGCAGTGAGAGTACAGTAGGCCTGTATTGATAAGGTAATGGGGGAGCGGTACAATGAGTGCGAGCAACAGCCCTGACAGCCCTTGCAGTGACCTACAAAATATACATCGTATGAGATTACTAGGAGTGACGACCCTAGACAGGATCTTTGTTGGGATTGATATAAGGGAAGTACCTTAATTTCCCAATCCTGCTGTTTGAATGGAATAATAATAACTCGGCAATCATATCACCATCACATTGTATGTGCATGGAAGATGTGGAGCATTGAGCGGTACGCAAGCATGCCGCAGGCGTAAGATGGTGCCGTATGAAGGAGAATTTCGGTGAGGGCATCCATCATGTCATGTCATATCGCATTAACAACAGTATTAGGAATGTTTGATTTACTGCTTTACTATTATCGCATGATTGATTTGAGAACATGCTAATCCTTGCTCTATTATTCCACTGAGTTAGCTACTCACTCCCATGTTACGGGATGATGTTTGCAACACCCACCAGACCCTTTCTTAGATGCAAGTGAGGCAGCGATTCAGGAGGCAGAGCCGGACTATGATGAGGACCAGGACGAGTTCTCATATATGCAGTACCACGACAACTTTGCTTAGGTGGCCTGGATTGATGGGACTTCTCAGTGAAACTACTTTTGACATTTTAATTTTTCTTATTTACATGTATATGAGACTCAGAGATCTATTCATACTTTGGAGACAGTTGAGATCTATTTTATTTTCCATACAGTGATATGTATATTCTTTAGTCTTTCGCTTGCTTTTATCACTGGATCTGGAGTATGAATTGCAGTTTTGGTATACGTTTACTCATGTGAATTCTTTAACTTAGACAACATTGAATCATAATCATTTTTGTTTCATAAGTGACGGTCTGAAACTCGGGACTTGAGTTTATACACGACCCCCGATTTTCAGGGTGTTACAAGTTGGTATCAGAGCATGAATGAGATTATACCGGGCCTGGGTTATGGTCACGCGATGTACGCTGTCGCTTCCTTTGACTTAGGTGGGTGCGAGAAAGGTCTAGAAACACTTATAGGATCGCAGATTCGCTAATAGGCGAAGTCTATTCGTATCGATCGCGCGATCGAGTTCGTAACGCATCTAGGGTCGCGTGAAGCGACCTAAATAGCTCATAGGTTGTAGGTAGGTGGGTTGAAATGTTCTTTGAATGGTTCTAAACCTGTAAATGTGAATCCTTGAACTGTGGGACAACCACAACCCTTACATTCAATCGCCAGGGCTTAAAAACCCCGTTTCACCTAATTTCTTCAAAATTCTTCCTCTCACCACTCCATTCTTCGATTATTTCTTTGACTTTTCATGTTAGGTATTGATCCTAATGTGAAAATGATATAAAATTATACTTCAACAAAATTTTACAGTGAATAGTAAAATTTCATGAAAACTGGCTATTCGGCCATTCTAAGTTTGCAATCTTTGCAACTAATGGGCTAGATGGATGTAGTAGCTCATTCTACCCCAAAATCATATGCTGCATAATAGGAGATTTCATTCAGGTTTGCAGATTGGCCCCGGAAAGCCCCGAATGGAAGTTTGGGCCTCCCTAGGTCAAATTACAATGATCTGAAGTGGGGACCATACATATTTGGAGTCCCTGAGGCAGGGGGGACCCAACCCATGTGGTCCCACCGGTCAGCTTGCGAGATGGCCTGCAATGCTATCGCCGATCCGGTGATGCATCTCCGTCCGGTGGGGCCCACTTGCTGTAAAACTCGGGCGCATGGGTTATTTTAGGTAGGGTACCCCTCCCATGTGTGGGCCGACTGTAGAAAACCCCTAAATGGGGTACTTCCTTCACAAACAGCCCCTCCCAAGCCTCCCTTGCTCGTTTTCTTGTTGCCCTATCTCAAACCACAACCCCAAATCACTCCTAAATCCTCCCATTGCTGAAAATGACCCTATCCCATACCTCCAACCTAATTAGCAACCCTCTCCCTCTCCGATCTCGTCAGTTGGAGCTCATATAACCCCCAAAACATGCTAAAATTATGTGGAGCTCCATTCCTCTTTTTTCTTCTCTTTTCTTTTTGAAAATTCACCCTAGGGGAGCTTGAAGCATCCCTCTACAACACCTAAATTTCCTTTTTTCTGTTTGGGCAGCCATTTCTCTACATTTTCCACATTTTTTGTGGCTTTTGTTGAAGCCATTTTGGGTTTTTTCTCTCTCCACCATCCTCTCTTTGATGGGAAAGAGAAAGACCGCAGCGGATGAGGCTGGACCTAGTAGCCCTGCGCAATTAAGAAGACCGAGGGGTGGCGTCGCTAGCTCAAGCGCTGCCGCAAGTCCAAGCATAGCCTGTGTAACACCCCGGATTTTGGCCAATCTGGGATTTGACGTCCTTAGGCAGTGGGTCAATTAAAACACGTGGAAAATCGTTCAGAACCTAATTTCATAGCCAAAGAAACCACTTAGGATTAATTCCTTTAGAAATTAAGCGTAAGTTAGCTAGCGCAACGCTGGAGTAGCTGGGAAATAGTCCCTGATCACTTTAAATATGTTCTACAAGACCCAAATCGAGTAGAACCAATGACTCTATAATACTCTATAACCTCGGACCAAACTCTAAGCATGTTTGTTCTCTAGACCACTTTGAATCTTTGTATTGGATCTAGACCGCGCGTCGAAAGTCTGATACCTCCTATCTTAGACCGTTAGAACCGCCTAGCTGGACTTGACACTCATTTCGAAAATCAAGTCAAACCAATAATCACAGCCCATTTCATTGAGCCCGGACCAAAGAGAGTGCGAATAGGGACAGAATTGGAATTTCAAATTCAAATCTGGCACACGACTTGACGCGTCAGTATTGAGCGTTCTGCTCGTCAGAATTCAGCCAGATTACACCCTCGGATCAGGAGAACTTTCTATTTTATATCATGAGACTTTCAGCCCTGATCTACGTGCGGTGACCGCTGAACTGAAACTGGTCCACCACGTGCAATCTGCGAACCCATCCGGACTGAAAACTTAATATGTGCTAGATCTGGTACGCGTGAGCTTAAGTCCGATCGCATTCGGTCAGGGGACCACCAGAAAGCATCTTTTGGACCGAAACAGCCCCGATTTGGATATGCACTAAGTGAACTTTGTACCGGAGCCTATTTCGGGCAAGTTTGGACTTATAAAAGGGGTTGAAACCCTCACTCCTCTCTCCCATCGGAATTTGTAAAAATCCCTAGATTGGGAGAGAGAAAAGGTGAGAGTTTGTGAGAGAAGGTGGGAGAGAATTCCCTGCTGCTTATGCCACGTGCTGTACGTGCTTAGGCAACGCACTCCGATCACTTTCCCGACAATTCCTCCACATTTTCAGGTAAGAAAATACCCTAGAGGTTGCTGATTTGAGGTTCCTTTTGTTTTCTAGCGAAGTAGCTAATAGAACTTGTGTATTAGGTTCTCTAATCGCCGTAGACGAAGCGTATACGCTCTGTTCAAATTTACACATCCATAAGAGACAAGGTGCGGATTTTAGACGCTTTGATTGACTGTTTCCAAAGCTTTCAATGTCATTTAATAGTAGATTATCGACGGCAACACCGTTTGACATGTACAACATGCTGTCTGTTTCCTGTTTCGTAAATCAACGAAGAATATGAGATTTAGGGCATTTTAGTCATTTGTAGGAAGTACTGATTTCATTCATATTTTGCTGATGTGATTGACATGATTTGTTGTCGCATTAGAATGTTAGGAATACGTGCATAATCAGTTTGGTGAAGAGATTCGCCTAAATGTGCACTTTGGGTCGACATACTATATGTAGACTTAAGTGTGTAGTGTAAGTGTTTGTATAAATGCTTGTATTAGTATGTATTGAATTAAATGATGTTATGGATTAGTTTTAGATTGGTTTCTCAATTAATATGTTGGTGTAAATGGTTTCCTACATGTCAGCCATATGCATGATTTCATGATATGAATGAAATGCATGTGCTTGATGATTTGATTAAGTTGTATGTTACAACATGTGTTAACATGCTCATATGGTTGTATTTCATTTCCAATACTTTCACATGCTTTGCTTATGTGATTTCACATGTTTGGGACTGTACTTAGTCCAGGCAGTCGGTAACCGAGCGAATTCGTGGTTGGCTTATCTTTGCCACGAACGACGCGTCGATGAACGCGAGCCGTGTTCTGGAGTTGGCGGAAGTGGTTAGGCCACGCGAAGTGTTTTACGCACTTCATGTCATTCGACTTGAGATGCAATCACGCTAGTCGAGCCCGTCAAGTAACCCGACTGGCCGTTGTATGTTCACCCTACATGAGTCATAACTGCTTGAACCTAGGGTACTGAACTTACCATTATAAACCCTGTTAACCATGGTACCTTGATCCATGAAGACTCATGAGCCGGGCATGGTGGTATGGGACACCGTGGTCGAGCTGTCGGCCTACGCTGGGGCCACAAACCTCCCCGTAGTGACCAGTGAGCACCTAGTCTCGTGAGCAGATTATGGTGGTATGGGACACTATATTCTTGCTGTCGGCCTACATTGATAAGGTGATGGGGGAGCGGTGCAACGAGTGCGAGCAATAGCCCTAGCAGCCCTTTGTAGTGACCGCGAGCGTATTCTGAGTCTACGGGAGGCGACGACCCTTCCGTAGCAGTAGAGTACAGTAGGCCTGTATTGATAAGGTGATGGGGGAGCGGTGCAACGAGTGTGAGCAACAGCCCTGACAGCCCTTGTAGCGACCTACAAAATATACATCGTATGAGATTACTAGGAGTGACGACCTTAGACAGGATCTGTGTTGGGATTGATATAAGGGAAGTACCTTAGTTTTCCAATCTTACTGTTTGAATGGACTAATAACAACTCGAAAATCATATCACCATAGCATTGCATATGCCTGGAAGATGTGGAGCACTCTAGGGAGTGTGGCATGCCGCGGTCGTAAGATGTTGCCGTATGAGGGAGATCGTCGGTGAGGGCATACATCACGTTATGTCATATTGCATTAACAACAGTATTAGGATTGCTTGATTTATTTCTTTACTATTATCGCATGATTGATTTGAGAACATGTTTATCCTTGCTCTATTATTCCACTGAGTTAGCTACTCACTCCCACGTTACGGGATGGTGTTCCTGGACACCCACCAGACCTCTTTGTGATTACAGATGATGGCACGACCTGTGAGACGAAGCCAGACTTGATGATGACGAGGAGGATCCTTCCTTTATGCGTGTTCTGATCGACGGGATTACAGGGAGGTTGATTAAATACCTTGACACTTGTCATTTTATATTTTTAGAGCACTCATGTATATTCATTTGTTTACTTTTGAAGTATACATGTATGTATATAACCTGGTAACATGTTCACACTCTGGAGACATACAACAGTTTATATATGTTATACATACTATTAAAGTCTTCTGCTTGTAAATTTAACTGTCTCTGGAGTATGATATGCTGTTCTGGCTTAATCTCACTCATGTTTAATACATTAACTCAGACAACATTCAACCATACGCATTTATGTTGCATAAATAACATTTTGGAACTCGGGAGTTGGGTTTTTGCTCGACCCCCCGATTTTTGGGATGTTACAGCCCGAGATTCCATACAAAGCGGGATTTGGATCCCCATGCTCAACTTGGGCGAGTGATATTAGTAGAGATGCCTCACGGCGAATATACTGACCATAAGGTGTTGTTTGAGGTAGACGTGGAGGGACGACTCTTCGGTGAATTCCTGTTATTCGAGCGCATTAAAGCTGCACATTGGGGTCCGCTCTTTGAAGCCCGTTCTCGTGCTAATGTGAGCACCATTCGTGCCTTCTACGCTCGTATCCAGTCCTACATTGGAGCCATTACAGTTCAAGATTCCTTTTGGTAGAGACCGGATGGCTACGATCGATGTTCGGTTGATAGCGCGACTTCTGAACGTGCCCCTTGGTGATGTTCATCCCAGTGCGAAGAATTTGAGGAGTAGGCGTGAGCGAGATCGCGGTACTAGGTTCCTATGCGGTAGCCTGGTTCCATGACAGCCTAGCAATAGCCTCAAGGCGTCTCATATGTCTGATGATTTGCGCCTGCTGCACCACATTTGCACGTTTAACGTGTATCCTAGGTCGACAAATCGCATTGAGTGTACGCGCCTTATGGTTGATTTTTTGTATCAGGTGGCTCAGGAAGAAAATGTGTGCATGGCCACTTTCGTGTTGCGACAGATTATCCTCATAGCGAAATCAAGAAGAACGTCTGAGTCGCTTCCTTTTGGCCGACTTATATGCAAGATCGCGCTTGAGTTTCTTACAGACTTGGGCCGGAGTTGCCAGTTCCGATTCACTGCATTAATGAGTCTACCATGGTCAAGATGAAGATCGGGTCTCAGTACCGTGAGACTCAGCTTGAGGGGGATAGCGAGGACGATTTTGATGATGAAGAGGATCCAAGTGAGGGAGAACCTGGAGCAGAAGTTGAGAAAGAAGTCCAGGAAGAGGTAGAAGAGGAGGCTCAGGATACTGATGAGAGCCCTCCTCCTTCTGCTCAGGCTACTGGTGATGATCGCATTACCCGAATTGAGGAGAGCCAGGTCACCTTGCGAAGGGAAGTTCAGGAACTTCAGGCTGAGGTCGAGGATACCAAGGCCGTTATGAAGAGGAAATTCGGCAAGGTGACTCGCACCTTGAAGGCGATCCTGTGCTGCTTGCAGGATAAGGGTGCTCCTCCTCCGTCTCCCGAATCAGACTAGCGATGAGATCTTTGATGTTGTTGTTAGTAGTTAGTCGTTTCCTGCTTTAAGTTGTGTAAGCCTGTTAAGGCTAGTGCTTTACTTATGTTGCTGTTGTAACTTTAACTGTCTTAGTTCCCATGTACTTCTTGTCATGATGCTTGTAAGGAGATATCCCTTTTATTGTGACAATTTTGATTAAATGAAATGCATGGAATGCCTTGGACTCTTTATGTGAATGATTGCGGTGTGTTTGTGCTATTGAGACTGACAAGGTTGCGCCCTATTTTGAATATAGGGAATACCGTCGAAGGCTACACGGAGCACAACTCAGCTTGCATTGAGTGAGCCTATGGATCAGGCTCCTTCTCAGTCTGATGCTCATGCGGACCCTGCTGTGGGCCCGATTCCTGAGACAGCACGTGTGTCTCAGCCTACTACTGGTCCTACAGTTGGACCACCGCCTTTCACACCGCCCGTCAAAGAGCAGTACTGCGCGTCTTCTTCGACGTAGTACATACAACAGCCTGCTCCACCTCCAGATAGATTTGAGCAGATGATGGCTATGATGCAGCAGCAGCAGCATCTCCTGACTACTATAGTGGGGGCTCTAGCCCAGGGTGGGAGTGTGCCTCCACCTGCACCACCTGCGCATCCAGCTGAGGATGTCGATATATATGCTCAGGATGAGGGCATGGCTCATCCTGTACCACCTGCTTACTGTGCGGGGAATGCCACAAACACATGGAGCTTACTAGAGCGATTTCAGCGCTTACGGCCTCCCACTTTTACGGATTCTCATAGACCCGAGGAAGCCGAGTATTGGCTCGACCGTGTGTCGAAGATACTACGGATGCTGCATTGTTCAGAGGCTGAACAGGTCGAGTTGGCTACGTTCTTATTCGAGCGGGAGGCCAGCTTATGGTGGGACAGTGTGTTGCAGACTGTTGCCGCTGACTACGTATGGACCTGGGCAGCGTTCAAGTTCCGCTTCCACGAGAAATACTATCCCCAGACGTATAGGCATGACCGGGAGAACGAGTTTCTGCGCCTCAGATAGGGAGGCATGACGGTAACTGAGTATGAGCATCGGTTCACTGAGTTGGGTAGATACGTCCCGACTATACTGACAGATGAGCAGATGCACATACGGCGCTTTTCTGAGGGTTTGCGACCAGATATTCGGTCGAAGATGTGTTGCATGAGTATTTCCTCCTATGCAGAGCTGATTCACATGTCTATGCGGGCAGAGCAGGATGTGGATCGACTTACATGATCTCGTGGCCCTATTGCTCCTAGGCCACCACCGGAGTTGCAGGATAGGCCCTTTGCGGGCAAGAGGCCGCGTACCGACCCTCCTTCTAGGGCCACAGCGCCAGTTCCACCGTTGCGACGCCCTGATTTATCGTGTACCTATTGTGGAAAATTGGGCCATTTGGCACAGAGTTGTTTCGCTCGGATACGGGACAGTGGGTTCTCACCGCCGCAGAAGATCGACCGTACACGCTCACAAGCTATATCAGCACCGCCTTTACGGTTCGCTCCTGTGCACCCTTCCTTCAGACCTCCTGTATCTCAGTTCAGGCCGCCTCTATAGCCCACGGCACAGCGGCCGAACCGGCCACAGCAGGCGCGGGTGCATGCCTTGACAGCTGAGGTAGCTGCGACAGAGACTTCTCAGCATTCGGCCTTTGAGGTCACTGCCCACATCGAAGGTATTCCTATTCTTGTGATAGTGGACACAGGATCCACGATTTCATTGATATCACATGCCATAGTCAGACGCATTGGGCTACCGACTATTAGGATGGATGGGGTGCGAGTTTATACAGCTCACGGGTCCTTTACATATGTCGCCCTGATCTGGGGGACAAGACGATGACTCTTGATCTTGTCGTCGACCCCTCTCTTGTTTATCTCGACGTCATTCTTGGCATGGACTGGTTGACTGCAGCGAGGGCTGAGATTGACTACGAGACTCGTATAGTGACTGCCTACGAGCCAGAGGGCGCATCCTTTACATTCCCAGTGTGGGTAAATCTCCCCTTCCGCATACTTAGCTACGTTACTTTACTACGGGACGCTGGTGCCCAGATACTTGAGCATACGCCAGTCGTTTGTGAGTTTGGAGATCTGTTCAGGAAGATCCCTGGTTTGCTGCCTCGACGAGAGATTGATTTCACTATCGATCTGGTGCCTGGTTCCACGCCCGTCTTACTGCCGACGTATCGCATGACACCATGTGAGATGGAGGAGTTGAGGACGCAGATTGATGGTTTACTGGAGCTTAGCCTTATACGGCCTAGTGTGTCTCCTTGGGGGGCACCAGTCCTGTTTGTAAGGAAGAAGGATGGTTCGATGCGATTGTGTATTGATTATCGCAGGCTGAACCAGATCACGGTGAAGAATAAGTATCCTTTACCCAGGATCGATGACTTGTTTGATCAGTTGAGAGGAGCGCAGTACTTCTCAAAGATTGATCTTCAGTCAGGATATCATCAGTTGCGCATCAGGGATGAGGACGTGCAGAAGACAGCATTCAGGACCAGCTTTGGCCACTACGAGTTCCTTGTGATGTCGTTCGGTCTCATGAACGCACCAGCCGTGTTCATGGATCTGATGAACCGGGTATTTCGGCCTTTCCTCTATCGATTCGTCATTGTGTTCATTGAAGACATTTTGGTATACTCCAGGAGTCGAGAGGAGCATGAGGAGCACTTGCGCTTGGTCCTGGATACACTCAGACAGCATCAGTTGTTCGCATAGTACAAGAAGTGTGACTTCTGAAAGCAAGAAGTGTAGTTCCTGGGACACGTGGTGTCCAAGGATGGCATGGCAGTTGACCTGTCTAAGGTAGCTGTAGTTCAGGACTGGGAGCAGCCTGGTTCTGTCACTGAGGTGAGGAGTTTCTTGGGTCTCGCTGGCTATTATCGACGCTTCATTCGGGATTTCTCGAAGATCGCGAGACCTCTATCTCAGTTGACACGGAAGGACGTGAAGTTCGCATGGAATGACAAGGCAGAGTCTGCTTTTAAGGAGCTGAAGGATAGACTTACGTCCGCCCTTTTGCTAGTATTGCCAGAGTAAGGGGTTAAGTACACTATATACACTGACGCGTCTAGCGTTGGTCTGGGTTGTGTCCTTATGCAGAAGGACAGAGTAATTTCGTATGCCTCGAGCCAATTAAGGAAGCACGAGGAGAATTACCCTACACATGACCTGGAGTTGGCAGCCGTCATATTCGCATTGAGACTCTGGAGACATTACCTCTATGGAGAGGAGTTCGAGCTCTTTTGTGACCACAAGAGCCTCAAGTACATATTCACGCAGCGAGACTTGAATATGAGGCAGCGGCGATGGATGGAGACTTTGAAGGACTTCAAGTTTAAAGTCTCTTACCATCCTGGGAAGGCGAACTTTGTGGCTGACGCATTGAGCCGCAAGAAGGCGATAGAGTTTGCGGTTTCGCTCATGGTTGCTGAGTGGGATATGGTTGAGTTTTTACGAGAGTTTGAGCAGAAACTCACTGTAGAGGAGTCGTATGAGTTCATCGCACATGTGCAGGTGTGATCTCAGATCGATGACTGGGTCATCGAGGCGCAGAGGGATGATGCACATCTGACTGAGCTTCGAGAGCAGGCCAGTGATGAAGCAGATGCCAAGTGGCGAGTTGGCATGGATGGGGGCTTACGTTATCGTGGCCGCCTATGCATCCCAGATATCCCTAACTTGAGACGAGAGATTCTCGAGGCTGCGCATTATATCAGACTCACGATGCATCCAGGCAATACGAAGATGTATCGCGACATGAAGAGGACCTATTGGTGGGAAGGTATAAAGACCCACATAGCAGAGTTCGTGTCCCGTTGTCTTACTTGCCAGCAGGTGAAGGCAGAGCATCACCGACCACCTGGACTTCTTCAGCCTACGCCGATCGCAGAGTGGAAGTGGGACTTCATTTCCATAGATTTCGTTTCAGGGCTGCCGAAGACGAGGAAGGGATATGATTCCATATGGATGATCGTCGACCGTTTGACGAAGTCGGCGCACTTCCTACCGATCAGAGTCATGAACTCTGTAGATGAGCTGGCTAGACTATACATCAGAGAGATTGTGCGTCTGCATGGAGTTCCGTTGGAGATCGTGTCGGACAGAGACACGCGGTTCACTTCTATTTTCTGGACTCACATTCAGGAGGCTATGGGTGTGAAGTTGAAGTTCAGTACTGCCTTCCACCCACAGACAGCAGGTGAACCAGATCTTAAAGGATATGTTGCGAGCTTGCGCAATGGGCTTCAAGGACAGTTGGGATAACTGTCTTGCATATGCGGAGTTCGTGTACAACAACAGTTTCCAGGCGAGTATCGGTATGGTACCTTACGAGGCGTTGTATGGGCGACCTTGTCGCGCACCGCATTGCTGGGCAGAGGTCGGTGAGCGTAGCTTGATTGGTCCAGAGTTAGTGCAGGCGACGTCGGAGAAGATTGATATTATTAGACGTCGGCTTCTCATGGCGTAGAGCAGACAGAAGAGTTATACCGATACGAGACGACGGCCGCTAGAGTTCACAGTTGGGGATCATGTATTTTTATGAGTTTCCCGTATGAAGGGAGTCCTTCGGTTCGGGAAGAAGGAGAAGCTGGCACCACGATTCAATGGTCCATTCCAGATCCTCGATCTTGTGGGAGTAGTGGCATACCGTTTGGCTTTACCCACGCCTCTCGCGAGCGTTCACAACGTATTTCATGTTTCTATGCTGAAGAAATACGTTTCTGATCCTTCCCATATCATCAGATGGGAGCAGGTGCAGTTAGGAGAGGATGTTACATATATCCTGCGACCGACACGTATCCTAGACAGGAAGGAGCAGGTACTGCGTAGCAAGGTGATTCTCCTTGTGAAGGTATTGTGGACGCATCACTCTGAGGAAGAGGCTACCTGGGAGACAGAAACTGAGATCAGAAAGAACTACCCACAGCTTCTCGAGGAGTACGAAAAGATACAAATTTCGAAGACGAAATTTTTTTGTTAAGGGGGGTAGATTGTAACGCCCTGGAAAAATCCGTACTTGGACTCGAGTACCAACTCGACCAGAAATTGCATAGGATTAATTCCTTTGGAAAATATGTGTAAGTTAGCTAGCACAACGCTAGAGTAGCTGGAAAATAGTCCCTGATCACTTTAAATACGTTCTACAAGACCCAAAGCGAGTAGAACCAATGACGCTATAATACTCTAAAACCTCGGATCAAACTCTAAACCGGTTTGTTCTCTGGACCTCTTTGAAACTTTGTATTGGATCTAGACCGCGCGTCGAAAGTCCGATACCTACAATCTTAGACCATTATAACCGCCTAGCTGGACTTGACAATCATTTCAAAAATCAAGTCCAACTGACATTCGCAGGCTATTTCATTGAGCCTGGAGTGACGAGAGTGAGAATAGGGTTAGATTTGGAATTTGAAATTCAAATCTGGCACACGACTTGATGCATCAGTATTAAGCGTTCTGACCGTTAGAATTTAGCCAAATTACACCCTTGGATCAGGAAAAATTTCTATTTCATATCATGAGATTTGTAGGCCTTATCTACGTGCGGTGACCGCTGAACTGAAACTAGACCGCCACGGGCGATCTACGAACACTACTGGTCTGAAAATGGGATGTGAGCGACATCCGACATGCATGAACTTAAGTCCGATCGCGTTCGGCCAGGGGACCACCAAAAATGTCTTTTTGGACCGAAACAGCCCCGATTGGTTATGTATCAAGTAAACATTGTTCCCAAGCCTGTTTTGGGCGTGTTTAAGGTTATAAAAGGACCTTAAACCCTCACTCCTCTCACCCATCCGAATTTGCTAGAAACCCTAGCAAGAGTGAGAGAGAAAGTGAGAGTTTATGAGAGAAGGTGGGAGAAAATTTCCTACTGCTTGTGCTACCTGCTGCACGTGCTTAAGCAACGCGCCTCAATCATTTTTTCGGCGTTTACACCGCGTTTCTAGGTAAGAAAATACCCCAAATACTCGCTGATTTAAGGTTCTTTAGTTTCCTTAGCAAGGTAGCTGATGCGTCTTGTAAAATAGGTTCCCGGTTCGCCGTAGACGAAGCGTACACGCTCTGTTCGAATCAATATGCTTCTAGGAGAAAAGGTGCGGATTTTAGACGCTTTGATTGACTGTTTCCAATGCTTTCAATGTCGTTTAATAGTAGATTATCAACGGCAACACCGTTTGACATGTACAACATGCTGTCCGTTTCCTGTTTCGTAAGCAGACGAAGAATATGAGATTTAGGGCATTTTAGTCATTTGTAGAAAATACTGTTTTCATCTATATTTTGCTGATGTGATTGACATGGCTTCTTGTCGCATTAGGATATTAGGAATGCGTGCATAATTAGTTTGGCGAAGAGATTCACCTAAATGCGCACTTTGAGTCGACATACTATATTTGGACTTAAGGGTGTAGTCTAAGTATTTGTATAAATATTTGTATTAGTATGTATTGAATTAAATGGTGTTATGAACTAGTTTGAGACTGAATTCTCAAATGATATGCTGATGTAAATGATTTCCTACATGTTGACTATATGCATGATTTCATTATATGCATAAAATGCATGTGTTAGATGATTCACTCAAGTTGTATGTTATAACATGTGTTAACATGCTCACATTGTTGTATTTCATTTCCATTACTCTTAAAAGATTGTTGATGTGAATTTATAAATGTTTGGGACTATACCTAGTCCAGGCAGTCAGCAACCGAGCAAGTTCGTGGTTGGCTTATCTTTGCCACGAATGACGCGTCGATGAATGCGAGCCGTGTTTTGGAGTTGGTGGCAGTGGTTAGGACACACGGGGTGTTTTACGCACTTCATGTCATTCGACTTGAGATGCGCTCGTGCTAGTCGAGCCCGTTAAATAACCCGACTGGCCATTGTATGTTCACCTTATATGAGTCATAACTGCTTGAACCTAGGGTACTGAACTTACCATTGTAAACCCTGTCAACCATGGTACCTTGATCCATAAAGACTCATGAGCCGGGCATGGTGGTATGGGACACCGTGGACGAGCTGTCGGCCTACGCTGGGGCCACAAACCTCCCCGTAGTGACCAGTGAGCACCTATGACTCGTGAGCAGATTATGGTGGTATGAGACACTATATTCTTACTGTCGGCCTATACTGATCAGGCGACGAGTCCTTTGTAGTGACCGTGAGCGTATTCTGAGTCTACGGGAGGCGACGACCCTTCCGTAGCAGTGAGAGTACAGTAGGCCTGTATTGATAAGGTGATGGGGGAGCGGTGCAACGAGTGCGAGCAATAGCCCTGGCAGCCCTTGCAGCGACCTACAAAATATACATCGTATGAGATTACTAAGAGTGACGACCCTAGACAGGATCTGTGTTGGGATTGATATAAGGGAAGTACCTTAGTTTCCCAATCCTGCTGTTTGAATGAAATAATAATAACTTGGCAATCATATCACCATCACATTGGATGTGCCTGGAAGATGTGGAGCACTGAGCGGTATGCAAGCATGCCACGGGTGTAAGATGGTGCCGTATGAGGGAGAATGTCGGTGAGGGCATCCATCATGTCATGTCATATCGCATTAACAACAGTATTAGGAATGTTTGATTTACTGCTTTACTATTATCGCATGATTGATTTGAGAACATGCTAATCCTTGCTCTATTATTCAACTGAGTTAGCTACTCACTCCCACGTTATGGGATGGTGTTTGCAACACCCACCGGACCCTGTCTTAGATGCAGGTGAGGCAGCGATTCAGGAGGCAGAGCCGGACTATGATGAGGACCAGGACGAGTTCTCATATATGCAGTATCACGACGGCTTTGCTTAGGTGGCCTGGATTGATGGGACTTCTCAGTGGGACTACTTTTGACATTTTAATTTTGCTTATTTACATGTATATGAGACTCAGAGATGTATTCATACTTTGGAGACAGTTGAGATCTATTTTGTTTTCCATACAGTGATATGTATATTCTTTAGTCTTCTGTTTGCTTTTATCACTGGATCTGGAGTATGAATTGCAGTTTTGGTATACTTTTACTCGTGCGAATGCTTTAACTCAAACAACATTGAATCATAATCATTTTTGTTGCATAAGTGACGGTCTGGAACTCGGGAGTTGAGTTTATACACGACCCTCAATTTTCAGGGTGTTACAAGTTGGTATCAGAGCATGAATGAGATTATACCGGGCCTGGGTTATGGTCATGCGACGTACGCTGTCACTTCCTTTGATTTAGGTGGGTGTGAGAAAGGTCTAGAAACACTTATAGGATCGCAGATTCGCCAATAGGCGAAGTCTATTCGTATCGATCGCGCGATCGAGTCCGTAACGTATCTAAGGTCGCGTGAAGCGACCTAAGTAGCTTCTAGGAAAACTCGATTGGTACGAGCGTATGCCATCCTAATCAACATGAAGGGCATAAGCGACCCTCGTGGCCTAGCCACTGTCAGCAGTCGACATATAACTCCTATCTCTCAGGTTCACCCGAGATGGTAGACTAGTTCAGCCACCCCAAGCATGGGCATTTACCAATTGCCTGGACTATGATTATAGCTCCATTCCTATCCACATGCTACCAACACCCACGTGTAATTCATATTAGTAATTGACAAGCCATCCTAATGAGTTTCTCATTTGGGCATTTCATCAAACACATAGTCCATGTTAACTACAACTCGCACTTTATCAATTAGTTATATAAAGAAAAATATATGTTTGCATAAGACAATAAAGAATACTATCTTAATACTCATAGTACGTACAAATCATTAACGATTTCTCATTTAGACAATTTATCAAACACATAGACTATGTTAGTTACAAGATATGTTTTATCAATTCATTACACAGAGAAGCCTATATGCGTATGACAACGATTAACAATCATGGTAAGCACTAGTCATTTTCTATTTCTTATTTAGACATTTCATCAAATACATGGGTTACATCATTTACTTATCACAATTCATAGGTGTATCTCATATAGAAATCAATGTGTTTAAGATAATATAGTAGCAATCATGGAAAGCATAAATCATTAACTGTAATGATAGCATTGATAAACCGTAACCTAAGCGTTTATAGTCCACACTTTTTGGGAACACGCCCGATTCAGATTCGGTCCTAAGATTACGTTTCCAAAAATGAAATGTCGGACACCTAAATGATTAAAAGGGTTAGCCAGGTTAGAGAAGAATCATTCGGAAGATCTACATCACTACTAGGGTTGGTATTCCTTACCCTAAGTTGTATCTAGAAGAGTTTTGGGTAATGAAAAGTAGCGGTGATTAGGCATGTGGATCCATGGGGGAAGATTTCCCACAGTTGCAACGATCTCCCAAACTTTCACTTCTCTATTTTCTCTTTTCTCTTATCTCTCTCTCTAGGGTTTATGAAATTGGTATATGGGAGAGAGGGGATGAGTTGGGAGCTATTTATAGCCCCATATGGGGTGCAAATGGCCCCAGGGCCACCTTATACTATGTTTATACCTAGTGTGCAGCCATTTTTGACGAATATGGCTCTTAGGGAGGCCCACGGCTCATCTACGTTAAAGGGTACACTCCCTGACAATGGATCCATGCTAGGACACGATTTCAGTGCAACCAGTCGACCGTGGAGAGCCTGTGTCAGATCAACAGTCATACGTTTCCAATCGAGGCCACGGTTATACGGATGGGTACAAGGAAATTTTCTTTCTCCATGGTGAAGTTTGGTCATAAACTAACAGTCTAAAATTCTCAACTTTATGTAAGTGTGAACAGCCTAATTCACTGAAGTTTCAGTTCATTTTCTAAAGATATTCGCATTTCTCACACTCTTAACTCACGGCTTAAGTTGGAGCATTTCTGGACACTATCTAGGCTTGATTCCTGCGATGGTTGTCAAGCCCAGTAGGATGGACATCATCCTATAATTTCAAGGTCATCGGACCTCTGACGAGCGGTCTACGTCCATTACAGAGTTTCAGTGTATTCCCGAGAGCGACAGGCCCTTGGGATTTCTCCTAGGTCTTAAGATGGCATTGGGTCAGTGGTACTCATGGTTTTAGGCCTCTCCATTGGTGAAAATGGTGGCCCAAGCTTAATGCACTGATTACTTTGCATTTAACTAAATCTCGTCTAAATTATACAACCAGGTGCGATCCTTAGGTTGTTGCGCCTAAGGTTATACTCGGGTCTTTGAACAAATTTTTTTGAGACGTTATAAAAGCATAATAAAAAAAAGCTCTATATTCAAGAAAATTGATGGAATCTCAAATAAATCATTACTAAAAGCTTAAATCTAGAAGAAAATGACAAATGAACCACTTACTAGGAGGCTAGGATGATGGGTTGACTGAAGGAAGTAACGACGAGCTAAGGAAGATGAAGTGGAAAAGAGGGTTTTGAGATTTCCCCCCTTTCAACCCAAATCATGCTTGGTTTGGCTAGCCCGAGTGCGGTACTCAGCTGGCCGAATCGATCAGTTAGCTTTGGGCTGGCTGAAATAGCCCCAAAATTTTAATTTGATATATTTTTTTTATATATTTTCCTTTTAATGAAAAATAAAATAAATGAAAATAAAAAATAAATTACAATAAAGGATGATTAATCAAGAAATATAACATAATCCAATATCATTTTTCAAATTAAAGAATTTGACACTATCTAGTGGTTTTATCATAATGTCTGCAAGCTGGTTTTTAATATTGATGTATTCAAGTATGACAATCTTTCTTTCAACTAATTCTTGGATATAATGATATCGAATATTGATGTGCTTAGTTCGAGAATGTTGAATGGAATTTTTAGATATGTTTATGGCACTAGTATTGTCGCAGTATAAATTCATGGTATCTTGATCTATACCATATTCTGCTAACATATATTTCATCCACATCAATTGCATGCATGCATTTCTTATTGCATATACTCAGCTTTTGCAGTAGATAATGATTCTGAATTTTTCTTATTGCACATCCAAGAGACAAGATAATTTCCAATGTAGAAGCATCCACTACTTGTGGATTTTCTATCATCGATATTACCGACCGAATCAGGATCCGTATATCCAACAATCTGTAAAGATGTATCATGAGGATACCATAACCCCAAATTTGCCATACTGGCAACGTATTTGATTATTCTTTTAACCACAGACAAATGAGATTCTTTAGGATTAGATTAATATCTAGCACATACGCCTACGCTGAAAGAAATATTAGGTCTGCTGGCAGTTAAGTCTAATAGACTACCAATCATGCTATGGTAAAGATGCGGGTCAACACTTTTACCTGAATTTTCTTTAGACAACTTGAGTTTGTAGCCATGGGTGTTTGAAAGTTTTTACCATTTTTAAACCCAAATTTCTTAATGAGATTCATTGCATACTTGGTTTGAGATATGAATATCCCATCCTTAAGTTGTTTCACTAGGAGACCAAGGAAATAGTTTAGCTTACCAATCATACTCATCTCAAATTCCAATTTCATAGAATCTGTAAACTTAAAAGAAAGGTTAGTACTTGTGAATCCATAGATAATATCATCTACATATATTTGAACAATCAATATATCATCATTATATCTTTTAAAAAATAAGGTTTTATCAACACTTTTCATTTTAAAGTTTTGACTAAGAAGAAATTTAGTTAATTTTTCATATCATGCTCTTAGAGCTTGTTTTAAGTCATACAAAGCCTTTTTAAGACGGTATACATTGTTAGGAAGTTTAGGATCTTCAAAACCTTTAGGTTGCTCTACACCTTTAGGTTTCTCTACATAAACTTCTTCACTAAAGTCACCATTCAAGAAGACACTTTTAACATCTATTTGGAATATTTTAAAATCTTTATAACATGCAATGGAAATAAACAATCTAATGGATTCAAGTCGAGCAACTGGAGTAAAGGTCTCATCATAGTTAACTCCTTTAATTTAAGTATACCCTTAAACAACCAATTGAGATTTATTTTTTATAATATTACCAAATTCATCATATTTATTTTTAAAGATCCATTTAGTTCCAATCATATGTTTGTAAGAAAGTTTAGGAACTAGATACCAAACATTATTTCTGAAAAATTGACTTAGTTCATCTTGCATAGCCAAAATCCAATTTTCATTAGCCGGGACTTCATTTACATTAATCGGTTCTATCTGAGAAGTGAAGCACATATGATTACAAATGTTTTCCAATTATCTTCTAGTTTGAACACCAGTTTGAGGGGTACCGAGTATTTGATTAGTAAGATGATCCTTGACTAATTTATTCTCAATTGAATTTGATTTTGATGATGGTTTAGATTGATTGACAATAGTAATTTGAATATCATGATCATAATTGGGAGTGATAGTTTGATCATCAATGACAACATTTATAAATTCTTGTATTACTTCAATCCTTTTATTCAGGACACGATATGATCTACCATTTAGAGCATACCCTAAAAATAAACCCTCATCACTTTTTGTTTCAAAATTTTCCAGATGTTCCCGATCTTGTAAAATGAAGCATTTACTTCCAAAAGTACGAAAATATTTCACTGAAGGTTTTTTATTAAACCAGAGTTCATAAGTTGTTTTATTTTTACTTACTCTTATATAAACTCAATTAATAATATAGAAAGAAGTATTAACTGCTTCAGCTCGTAAGTTTTTTGTTAATTTTTTACTATTAATTATAGCACTCTCCATTTCTTGTAGAACTCTATTTTTCCTCTCGTCAACACCATTTTGCTGAGGGGTTTTAAGAGCAGAGTATTCATGTAATATTCTATGGTCATTACGGAACTTCCTAAAATTATTATTTTTAAATTCAGTGCCATGATCACTTCTTATTCTTTTCACAAATAGTTCTTTTACAGTCTGGATGCGTTTAATTAACTTTTTGACTTTGTCAAAAGAACCAACTTTTCTCTTAAGAAGTCTACCCAAGAGTATCTAGTGTAGTCATCAACTACATCTAGAAAGTATTTCTTACCACCTCTACTTTCCGTTCGAATTGGTCCAACTAAGTCCATATGAAGTAGTTCAAGAGGTCTAGTTGTAGCTAAAAAGTTCACTTTTTTGTAACAATTCCTTATTTGTTTTCCTATTTGGCAGGCATCAAATACTTTTTTTTTTTTTTTTTGAGTAAGCCTCGAAGATGATCTCTCTTACTTAATTTGTATAAGTCTCTATAGTTTACATGTCCAAGACGTTGATGCCATACTTCAGTTTCATCTATTTTGACCATGTAACAAGAGTGATTTGAAGAGCATGATTCATCAATGATATAGCAATCTGCAGAGGTTCTTCAACCATTTAATATTATATGGCCTTGGTTATTAGTTATATCATATCCATGATTTGAAAATTTAACACTGTGATTATTATCACATATTTGAGATATGTTCAACAAATTATGTTTTAAACTTTTAACATATAAGACATCTTTAAAAGTAGGTAGGTTAAAAAGTTTTACATTACCTCTTTTAATGATTTTGCAGTTGCTACCATCTCTAAATGTTACTGAGGCGCCATCGATTTGATTGATGTCTGGTAGTATTGCCTTATCACCTGTCATCTGTCTAGAATATCCGCTATCTAGATACCATCTTGAATGGCTACTTGCTTTGAAAGTTGTGTGGATAACACGACACTTATCTTTTGGAACCCATTTCAATATGGTTTTGGGTTTAGGAGGATATCTTACTATTCGTTGTGTTTAAGAATAAGAGTTGTTCTTGTTTCTACTTACTCTATTGTTTCTAGAGTTGGATTTTAAGAGTTCTTTAAGCAAGTCCATTATCTTATTTGTTAGAGGAGGATTATTATTTTTCCTTTGATATTTATGATAGTTGGCCTTAGTTTTTGGATTAGAAGTTTTTTGAAAGGTTTTTCATTCTTCTTTTCTTCTTTTGTAGTTTTAGATTTTGAAGATTCACTTTTTACAAATATGGGAGTATATTTTTTTCATTTTTTTGTACCATTCTTGATATATCCCAAGCCAGATTTGTTGCTACTTCGACGAGATGTAGTTAATAACTTTTCAAGTCTCTGGTCACCTTGGGTGTATATCAAAGTCTCTTTTAAAGTTTTAAGAGAAGCAACTTCTAATTTTAAATTCTCATTTCTAGTTTTGAGATTTTAAATTTTAGAAATTTTCAAATTTAAATCTAATTTGGTTTTCTCAAAACAATCAGAAAAATGAAAATTTTCAATAACAGATTTTTCAAGTTCTAATTTCAAATCAGCAAATTTTCCTTTTTGAATTTTCTGTTTGGTCACAATCATACATCTCTCTTTGTATAGGGCATCATAAGCAATGTGAAGATCTTCTACATTTTCATAATCACTTTCAAGAGTTTCATAGTCAGAAATTTCACAATCATCTGAGGAAGTGATTTTAACTATGGTCATGAGTGCCTTTTGTTCTTTCTTAGTTTCTTGGTTTGATTCGTCAGTTTCTAAATTGGATTCAGATTCTGATGATTCATCCCTAGTGGCAATCATACCTCTTCTTCTAGATTTATCCTTCTTAGGACATTTTGAAGCTACATGCCCATATTCAGAACAGTTGAAGCATTGAGTGTCTTTAGATTTTAATTTCTAAACATTTGAGTTTCCTTTTCTTTTGTCAAAAGATTTTTGAAAATCCTATCTATTTTTTTTCTTGAAAATTTTATAAAACATTTTAGCCAACATAGCCATATCATCTTCATTTTCATCATTTTCAGTATTTGAATCTTTAGATTTAGAAGATTTAAGGGCAATGGACTTGTTCTTAAGAGCTTTAAAATTCACCTCGTAGGTTTATAGAGATCCAACTAATTCTTCTATCTTCATTGCATCAATATCTCTTAATTCATAAATCGCAGTGACTTTAGAATTGAACCTGTTAGGAAGTGATCGTAGTATTTTTACACACACTTTGCTTTCAGGGACTTTTTCTCCTAGACCCCATATAGAGTCAACAATGTCATTTAGTTTAGTATAGAAGTCCATGAAAAATTCATTTTCTTCCATACGGATTTCCTCAAACTTTGTTGTGATTATTTGAAACTTAGACTTTTTTACAATGTTAGTCCCTTTATGTGTCCTTTCGAGAATATCCCATGCTTGTTTTGTTGTATCATAAGAAATGATTCTTTTGAATTCATCTAGTGACAGAGCACAAGTAATAGCATTAAGGGATTTTACATTAGTAGTACTTTCCCTTTTCTGAACTATCATCCAAAAAGTATAGGTGATTTCTTTCATGGACGCAGTTCCATTTTCAGCCACTACTTCCATCATTAGAAGGATCTATTGGGTCATGGTGGCTTGCCACACACTTTCATCAATGGACTTGAAGAAAATCTTCATCCTTACTTTCCAATAAGAGTAATTTAAGCCATCAAAGGGATGTGTCCTGGAAATGGATAGACTATCAAATTTTAGCATTCCAATAACTTTGGATCTAGCTCTATGATGTTAATTCCTGTAGGTGCTAAAATGATTAAACCAGTCTTTAATTGTCAAATTTCGTATGATCAAAACAATTTGTCAAGAGATCTTCATGACCGGTTCTTAATTAAGAGAAGATCAAAAGATACTTGGAAGTATACCCAAGGAGAACATAGACTTGAAAAATTGCTAACTTCATCTTACTGGAATGGTGACAAGTCTGGTCTTGGGTATAACAAAGATAACAATCTAAAATGTAAGAATTCTACTCCTACTTTTGTGAAATGAGATCTTCAAACTCAAACTGTAAATAAGTTTGATTGCAAAAATAATATCTTCAAAAATTCTTTTAAGAATTTTCTAAAGAAAAAAAAAATGTCTACCAAAAACCACAGCTATCAAAAGAGAGAAAATAAAAATTCATCTCTTGCTAATAAAATTGTGGAGTTGTTTAAAGAGTTATCGAAATCCAACTCAAGTAAGAAAGGAGTAAATAGGAATAAGAGAAATCCTAATTCCCAAAAATAACGAAAAGGGACCCTCTAAAGCCTAAAACTGTCATAAAGTGGGTTCCAAAGGTAAAGTGTCTTGTTGTCCACATAGCTTTTAAAGAAAGTAGCCATTCAAGATGGTACCTAGACAGTGGATATTCTAGACATATGATAGGTGATAAAGTCATTCACTCAAATATCAATCAAATTGATGGCGGCTCAGTTGCATTCGAAGATGGTAGTAACTGCAAGATTATCGATAAAGGTAATGTACATCTTCCAAACTTACCTATATTTGAAAATGTGTTGCATTTTGAAGGATTAAAGAATAACCTTCTTATTATATCTCAAATATGTGATAATAATCATAGTGTAAAATTTTGTAATTATGGATGTGAGATAATAAATAAAGAAGGATGTGTAATATTAAATGGTCGTAGAACTTCTGAAAATTACTATATCATTGATGACACTTGTTCAACACATCATTCATGTTACACAGTCCAAACAGACGAGACTAAATTATGGCACCAATGTCTTGGACATGTAAACTATAGAGATCACTTACGAGGCTAACCTAAGTTGAGAATAAAATAAAGTATGTGGTACTTGTCAAGTTGCTAAGAAAATTAGGAGTTGTCACAAGAAAGTGAACTCCCTAACCACTACTAGACCTCTCGAACTTCTCCACATAGACTTAGTTGAACGAACGAGAACAAAGAGTAGAGGAGGAAAGATATACTTCCTAGTCATAGTTGATGACTACACTAGATACTCTTGGGTAGCATTCTTGAGAGAAAATTTGGATGCTTTTAACGAGGTCGAGAAGCTTATTAAACACATACAGACTAAAAAAGAACTGTTTGTAGTAAGAATAAAAAGTGATCATGGAACATAATTTGAAAATATCAATTTTGAGGAATACTGCAATAATCATGGCATATTGCATGAATGTTTAGCACCCAAAACGCCCCAGCAAAATGTAGTTGCTGAAAGAAAGAATAAAGTATTGTAGGAAATGACAGGCATAATATTAAATAATATGAAATTTCCTATATATCTATGGGCTGAAGCTGTGAATACTACCTACTGTATAATTAACCATGTTTATATTAGAGGTGGAAAAAATAAAATAGCATATGAAATGTGGTTTGAGAAAAAGCCCAATATAAAATACTTTTGTACCTTTAGAAGAAAGTGTTACATTTTATGTGACTGTAAAAATTTAGAAAAATTTGATGTAAAAAGATATAAGGGAATATTATTGGGATATGCATTATATAGTCATGCATATCATGTTCTAAATAAGAGTACTAGGGTAATTCAAGAATCAATTAATATTGTAATTGATGATAAGTTGATCAATCTCAGTCTTCACCAAGATGATGGTGATGTTGATATTATTATGACTAATTAAAGTGAAACATCATCCAAATCAGATTCTAGTGAGTTAAGGTTGGTAAAAGACTATCCAACAAATTAAATACTTGGTAACTCTCTTATTGATGTTCAAAACATAAGACAATTAGAAAGTATTCGCAATCATATTTATTTTACTTCCCAAATAGAACCGGACACCGTAAATGAAGATCTGGCTAATGAAAGTTGGATTTTGGCTATGCAAGATGAACTTAATCAATTTATAAGAAATGATGCGTGGTAGACTATCTGATAAACATGTTATTGGAACCAAGTATATTTTTTTAAATTAAATCAGATAAACTTGAAAATATTATCAGAAAGAAGGCATGACTGGTTGTGCAAGGTTACACTCAAATAGAAGGAATTGATTATGCTAAATGAAATAGTGGTGAAGACCGCAATGGTTGAAATATGAATATGCCAATGTGTCCTAAAGGGGGGTGAATAGGACTTTTTAAAGTTTTTTCAGTTTATTTAAAAATCCTATTACACTAATCCTATCAATATGCATTTATTAGGATTACTCAAAAGTAACTCTACTGGCTTCCAAGCCCGGTAGAGGATCCAATCACAAACTATTCAAGAAATAACAATGTGTAACCTAGTTTATAATGGATATGACTATGTATGTGTGTGAGGTGTGATTTTAGATATATAGATATGAAAGTATTGAAGTAAATCACAAAAAAAAAAATAGCAATCACAAACACAGTCATTTTTATAGTGGTTTGACTACTTGTCTACTCCACTCCCGGTAACCGCACTCAACCCTTGAGTGTACCGAATTTCACTAAGGAGGTTTCACAGCAGTTCACCTTAAACCTAAGGTTTTAAATCAGGTTCACCTTCAACCTTTATAACCTACACTGAAGATGACTGTTTATGCTCTCACAAGCAAGGGTTATTACATCGCACCCACTTTTAGGCACACTGGTCAAGGATCTTTCATAAGACCCTAACAAAGGTTTCACTCGGTTCACCTCAAACCTAAACTGAGGTTTCACTCGGTTCACCTCAAACCTAAACTGAGGTTTCACTCGGTTCACCTCAAACCTAATGTTTTGACTGGTTCACCTTCAACCAGATGTTTATACTCTCCATAGAGTAAAGGTCCACACAATGCACCCACCACATACACTCTCGCCGGAGGCCTCCTAGAGGACTTACAAGGGTGAGAAACACCTTAGACCCAATCTTACAAAGGAATGATCAAAGGGTCCTCTGGACTCTAGATACTTATAGATAAGTGGATGAGTCTCATTCAGAACGTTGACGAAGATCTCCTCCTTGTTGATGAAGAGTCTTCTGCTTCCTTGATCCGCAACTCAAATGATGTACCAATATATTGCTGAAGGTTGGGTCAAGGTTCTGATGGAATCCTACTCTCTAAATGTTTTCCTATTAGGAGGATAGAGTGATTCTAATTATGTATGTATTCAAGGTATCCCAGGTTAATGATTTGTCATTAAGGTAGTAGCTGGAGAATCCTTGAATGCGGAAGTTCATTCCCCAATCCACTCTACTGAATATCAATGATGAGGGTGGATTGGAGGATGAACTCCCTTGAGAGAAAGGGTTTTGGGTAAATGATCTAAGGTTAAACACTCAAAAGCACTCTCTTCTTTCTTTGCCAGCAACAATAGACAAGCTCTCTTTATATAGGTAAAAGGTTCCAATGGATATAAAACGGTCACATTTATGAAAGAGTTCGATATCATCGAGCAGGGTCGATATCATCGAGTGTTTACTCTCGATTGTATCAATGGTCTGCTTGATGACACAAACTCAATGTCATACGCTTTTAAAAACCTCTTGCTAGCTGGTCGAGGGAATCGAGACTCATATCAATGTCATAGAATTTTGAACTCTGATATTATCGATACGAGGATCAATTCCTCGACATTTGAAAAATGAGAGAGACTTGCTTGATATTTTTAAGGTCATTAGATATGATCGAGGGATAATTGATATCATCGAAATTTGAATGTCGATGATATCGAAGGTTGTGTCGATGCATTAATAAATCTAAAGATTTTATCAGTGAGCTTGCTGGACAGTTTATGTCCATTCTCGATACAATCAATCTGGCCTCGACATCATCGATATTTGAATATCGATTCTATCGAGTGACCCCCGATCAGAATTAAAAACTACCTGAAAAATATTGTTGGACAACTTCACGTCCATGACCGATATCATCGAGAGCTTTCCGATATCATCCAGATTTGAACTCCGATGGTATCGAGGATGGCTTCGGTATATCGAAGCATATATGAATTTCTTAAGTAAAAATAGGGGCTTCGAAGATCTACCTGTCGATATTATCGAGTCACCTCCGATTGACTCGAGATTCAAATATCGATGATATCGATAGGTATATCGATACATCGATAATTCCTTCCAGATATGTATGTAGTTACTGGACACTTTTGTCCTCATTCTGATAGGATCGATTAGTTACCGAGGACATCGACAACACAAGTCGATCATATTGAGTCATGGATCGATAAGATCACCAAAGTAAGAAAACTTAGAGATTTTCTGATTTTTTGAAAAGTTTTCTCACTTAAAAACCCTATGATGTTCTAACTTATTTTAAGAGTTTTTATTCACCTGGTGTTTTGGGACATGGGATGTGAGGCATAGATTTACCTATGGCGAGCTTCCACACATCTGGTTGAGGCAGACGCTTGAATTGATCTTCCTATGAGGCTCTACAGTCTGACTGACTCAACACTCACATTAATTGACAAACCAGGGCACTTGTAAGGGCACTTTCAATAAATCCTTTACACCATTTTCTCGCCTTGAATCTATCAGACTGTTTATTTTTATTGCTTGTTGTAAAAACTTTAAAATATATCAAATGGATCTTCAGAGTGCTTTTCTAAATGGTGACTTGAATGAGTAAGTATATATTGAACGACTGAAGGTTTTGAAGATCCCAAACTTCCTAATCATGTGTTCTGTCTTAAGAAAGCCTTCTATGGTTTGAAACAAGCCCCTAAAGCATGATATGAAAAGTTAACTAAAGTTTTACTTAGCCATGACTTTCAGATAAGAAGTGTTGACAAAACTTTCTTTGTTAAGAAATTAAATGATGATATCTTTATTGTGTAAATATATGTTAATGACATTATTTATGGATCTACTTGTGTTAATCTTTCATCTAATTTTTCAAAACTTATGAAATCAGAATTTGAAATGAGTATGATTAGCGAGCAAACTTATTTTCTTGGACTTCAACTTAAGTAGCTCGAAGATGGAATTTTTATCTCTCAAACTAAATATGCATAGAATTTAGTTAAAAATTTTAGATTTGAAAAAGATAGAAATTTTAATTCTCCGAATAGCACAACACTCAGATTATCCAAGGATGAATTAGGTAAAAGTATTAATTCTCGTCTCTATCGAAGCATGATTGATAGCTTACTTTCTTTAACTTTCAGTAGACCTGATATATCATTTAGTGTTGGTATTTGTGCTAAATATCAATCTGATCATAAAGAATCACATTTATCAGCTATCAAAAGCATAATTAGATATGTTGCAAGCACTAACAATCTTAGTCTATGGTATCCGCATGATACATCTATTCAAGTAGTAGGAAATACTTACACAGATTGGGCAAGAAATATCGATGATAGAAAATCCACTAGTAGTGGATGTTTATATATTGAAAATTGTCTCATCTCCTATATGAGTAAAAAAAAAAAAAAAAAACTCAATATTCTTATCTACTAGAGAAGAAAAATATATTGCTATGAGAAATGCTTGTACTCAGCTTATGTGGATGAAGTAAATGATGGTTGATTACAGCATAATTTAAGGTACAATGAATTTGTATTGTGATAATATAATGTTATTAATATATCAAAAACCCCTATCCAACACTCTCATACAAAATATGTTGACATCAGATATAACTACATACGAGAGCTGGTTGGCGAAAAGACAATTATGCTAGAATATAGTCAAACTGAAAAGTAGCTTGCAGATATTCTAACTATGCTGCTTGATAGTATTAAATTCTCTAATTTATGGCATAATATTGGCTTGTGTTTTATTTAATTATCTTTTTAAAGATAATATTTTCTCTTTCTTTATCTTCATTTTTATTTTAGATTTTGAAAGAAAAATAAAATGGATTTTTTTTTTTTTAAAGTTTCTTGGCCAACCGGAGAGTGACTGAACCGTCTGGCTAATCGAACATGAGGTTCGGCCAGCCGAGTAGCGAACTGACCACTTTTTAAAGTGAAAAAAAAATTATATTTTCCCCTAAATCTTCTTTTTCTTCTTCAGCTTGCCAGTGCCTCATTCGGCGAACCAATTTTCTATTTCTTAATTGTAAGTGTATTTGAGTCTATTTTATTGTTGATTCAAATTACTCATTACATTTGCATCTTAATTTCATCTCGTTTCTTGAGTTTTGAAACTCCTTTGTTGGTTATTCCAAATAGGATCTAATTCACTTAATTTTCTTGCTTTCTTCTTATTTTAGTATAACAGAACAACGTTCTAAACAAGATGTACTCAAAGTACAAGCTAGTTCTTCATCTCGATATGGTTCTCATAACATTCGGTCCATCTATCCACCAGAAGATGACTTCAAAAGTCTTCAGGATTTTAGAACAAGGTTCAGAATCATTGAAAGATCAGTAAATGTAAATCATGTTGCTAAATATGGATTATATGATCTGCTCTCTCAGGTAGGATTGGAAAAAACTCTTCAATGGTATTGGAATTTTTACCGATCTATTGTATAAGGAATATATTCTTCTATTTCAGATTTATCTCTTGAAAATGGAATATTTTTCAAAATTAATTTTTTAGAGGAAACAATTTCAGTTGCACCCTTTACTATCACATCTTTAATGGAAATCGAATTAGCAGAGGATGGAATTCCAATTGCTACTCTTATGGATAAAATGTCAAATGCTAAGAAAGAATCCATCACTCGAGTTTTATGTGGTTTTGATACGTACTAGAGATCAGGTAATGCCCTTCATATTAGAAAACTATTTCCAAAATACTGCATGCTTCATCAAATTTTCACTTCTAATATCTATCCTAGAGTGGGTAATAAAACTGATGTTACTCCATTTATGGTTCGCATCCTTCACTTAATAACTATTGGAGTTAGAATTTTTCCTACTCTCATATATTATTCAATCATCCAGTATTGCATGCATCATAGGCATTGTTCTCTTCTATTAGGTTATCTTATGACGTTGCTTGCATTATTTTTCTATGTCCAAACTTTCTCTATTGAGGCACCGGAATCCGAACTTCCTTTTAATTCTTCCAATTTTCATATAATGAACTTAACTTATCTACCTAAGCAACAATGAGTTCATGATGAAGGGCAGGAAAAAGACGTGAATACGGATGACATTTTCAATGAGTTGGAGGAAGAATCTGCAGAAGATGAAAATGACTCAGATTACCATCCGTCTAATTTTGATGAGCGACTCTTTTCCCTTAGAGCAGAGGATGTATGCATTGCATGTATCTCAGGAAGCTATAACATTAAATCAAAAGCTAAATATCAAGTACATGAAAAAGTACTTTCATCATTTATACAAGAGCTTGAAAATAATTGATCCTGAGAAGTCTGCTCCATCTTCCCTTAAATCAGAATGATTTGTAATAATTTTTGTTTCTTACTTGGATTTGTTAGATATTTTCAGACTTTTTAGCATGTTAACTTGAACTGCTTTGTTATTTGATGTACATTGATATAGTTAATGCTTCCTATTTTCTATATTGCTTCTTATAACCTTCTTGAATTTTATCTTCCTTTGTCGATTTGTGACAAAATTGGGGAAAGATGGTGAAAATTTTCATATTTATGTGGAAAATAATATTTTCTTGAGTATATTTCTCAGAGGGAGTAAGGGAAAGCATACAACAAAATTTCTTCTTCAAGATTAAGATTTGATCCGAAGTTGTACTCTGTCTCTGATTCTGGTTGTTGAGTCCTTGTAGCCATTATATTCATTTATAGTAAGTGTAATGTGGAATGTGATGTGTATGTAATGTTTTGTCACAAAATTGATAAAGGGGGATATTGTAAGTGCTAATGTTCTAAACATGCATGTAGCTGTCAAATTTCATAGACAAAATACAATATGGATCTTTAGCATACTTTAGTTCTCTTCAACATTTCAAGAGCTCGACTCAACATCTCGAGAATAGAAGGTTCAAAATGATTTCAACAAAAAGATTAATTGTATGCCAACCTATAGGTAAAACTGAACTTAGAAAAGACCCTAGGATATAATGCATTATCATGGTTTTTCAAACTTTAATTTGTGTTAATTTTACATGATAAATTGAGGGTGTTTGGCCAGCCCAACATCATCTTTGTCCTGCCCAACCATCTCAAGTCAGTCCGAAATCAACCTAGGTTAAGTTTCCAGCAAAACGTATTGTTATTTCTGTTAAAAATTTAGCCAGGCCAACCCTTTGTTTGACCAGTCGAACTCAACTCGGGCATTATTTCATTATGTGGCTATTTAAATTTAATGTGTGTGGCATGTTCATTATGGGTGCCACTTGACCTTGCCATGGAGGGATTACTTTATTACACTTTCGACTTTGATTGTTTATGCTACACCTAATCGCATAAGTGGAACTTTTAGGCCCATTCAACAATGATCATATTACCCTTTTGTAAATTGGTTTGTGTGATGTCACGTTGGATATTTAAACCATTGATGATAATTGCATATGGATATTTAACATTTAGTGTCTCAAATGTCTTTCCTAATTAACTTAAATAGATCCCTCTCTCACCTAATGTATTGACTAGAAATGGTGTTCAAATCCATTATGGTTGATTTCTTAAGAGAAGTTTAATTAGAATAATTTTGACTTCTATCATAGATCCGTCAAAATATTGTGAGATAAAGAAAATGTATTGTACACATTGAAATAGAGGATGAGGATGTTCCCAAAGTTACCTTAAAACTTGCTCAATAGAAATATAACAAATGGAAGCAGCATAACAGAACTGCTAAAAACATCTTATTTTCATGCATAAGAATCAGACCCTAATGTATGAAGTCTATAAGAGTACTAAGCAAATGTGGGATTTCATAGTTGAATCGTATGTCAAATATTGAATGCCAAGTTGGGATGATGCAAACACAATTTGATGTATGTAGAATGTTAATTAGGTGCACCATTAGGGTTCATATTAGAAAAATGGAATATATGATGACTGAATTGCAGAAAGTAAGTTGCATTTTGATTAAAATTCAAAAAACTATTGTAATGTTTCAATCTCTTACAAAATCACGGTCCTGCATCAAGGATATTCTGAATCACAATGAGGTGATCAAACTTTCAGAGACTTAACCCATCATTTAAAACATGACGTTTGAGTCTAAGGCTATCCAATCTAGTAGTAGTGTAGTTTATGCTGCTAAGAATAGTAAAATTAGTTGATTAAAGAGAAGAGTTAGGAATTAAGATAGGCAGAAATGAAAGAAAGCTCCCCCAATCAACTTAATCTACCCAATCGACCACCAGTTCCTCGTTTATATCAACATCCATCTACTTACCAATATCAACCACCCCAATATCATCCATACCCACCTCAAAAAGTGTCCTTACCCACCTAAGCATCATTTAATTAAACCTCCATAGTAATCTTGGACCCACGATGTATATATAAAACCCTTGCAGCAAAGGAGAGATAATAGAAAAAGACACAGGGGATAGGATAATGGTTCATGTTCTTTTTTTTCTCTCTTTTTTTTTTTCTTTTTTTTTTTTTTGTGTGTGTGTGTGTGTGTGGAAAGTAGAGCCATTAGGCCAGAACTTGCCTTCGATCATAAAATGATAACCTTTTCTCCACCTATTAGTTATGTATGCATAAAAGTATTAATAGTTGACTTGAACTTTAATGAATGATTGAGGATTCATGGGCCACAAGGCATGTGATAAAGGATAAAGAATGTTTCATATTTTCAAACCATTTCACTTAGAAGTCATAAGTCGTGCATGGGAAATAATGCATTGGATGACATTATTGGGGTTGGTACTTATCGCCTAGAGTGAAAAATAGGACATCATCTATTTCTTAAAGATACAGTTTTTGCCCGTTAAATGAGAATGAATTTGATATTTGTCACATGTTTCATAAAAGAGAATTTCGTTGTAAGATTTTATAAATATAGAGTCTCGTTGATGAAAAGCAATACAATAATGGCATTATGGAACAACAATCTTTTACCTATTTAAGCTAGAAGTTGTAAATAATTTTTCTTTAAAGCCAAGTAGCTCATATTTTGTTGGTGTATTTAATGCTAGTATTATATCTAAATCTATTAAGTGGCATAAAATATTTGGTCATATAGGAAAGGATTGAATGACAAGGTTAGACCGAGATGGATTATTGAAAACCTTGACTAAAATAGAATTACCATTTTGTAAATATTATGTATCAAGAAAATATATAAGAAAGCTATTCTCTAAGGTAATTAGATTTAAAGAACTTTTGAAGGTTATACATAACAATATACGTGAACCTATAAATGTACGAGCCTGCAGTTGTTACTAACATTTCATAACATTTATTGATAATTACTTGCGATATGGTACAATGTATCTAATTCCTTTAAAGTCGAAGCCAGATTGAAAGTTGAAAATTTGTTGGATAGAAGAATTCAACTGTTGATAATAGATAATGGTGGAGAATACACATATCTTTATATTATATTATGAAAATGTCGGCATCACTCGACAATACACCGTGCCATACACTCCTCAGCAGAATGGTGTAGGTGAAAGAAGAAATAAAACATTACTGGATATGACCAAATATATAATGGTTTGATCACAACCTTTTATGTGTTGAATAGGGTTCCTTTCAAATCCGTTCTAAAAAAACCTTCTAAGTTGTGGATTGGTACAAAACCATCATTGAGTTATTTGCGCCCATGGGTTTCAATGAGTCATGTTTTAATCACTGCTTTGAACAGAAGTAAGTTAGATAAAGGAACTATTGAGTGTAGCTTTATTAGGCATCTTATCCATTTAAAATTATATGTATTAGTATATAAAGACCATGAAAAATGGTTTAAAGTCAAATCCTGTAATGGGACATTTCTTGAAGATAGGTATCACAACAGAAAGAACCCATAATAGAAATAGAGCTCTATAAGATGGCAAATGCAATTCAAGGAAGCGGGAGCGACCATCTTAATGGTTATGGTCAAGGTGTGGGATCCCAGTCTTTTGCAACATCGCTCATGTGCACACGTGTCCCAACTCGCACCGTTGATAGACCATACACTACACCCTAGTGCACCTAGAAAACTCACCAAAGTGAGTTGTTCTAGATGACCTTGAGACCTCTATCATGTAGACCATGTCGTCTTTGTTGTCACAATGGTGAAAACCGTGTGTCAGTCCGACGCTCCGTTAGTGAGATATGACCCATCAAATGTACGACCCAAATTATGTATCTAGTAATAAAAGCAACCTTTATTATGCTAGGCCCATTGGACTTGAGCTTATGTGGGCCTAAAGCCCACTTTTAGAACATGAAAACTACCAACAAATAGGATAATTGCTACATGACAAAATAAGAACCTAGCACATATAAGACAAGCACTATAAGATAAAAATAGATTCTATCTCAAAACTCATCATTAGCTCTCTCTCCCCATGCCTTAGAAACTAATCATGGCTCATGTCCACCTCATCCTATACATGCATCCAATGCATGTTTTGATTTGTGCCACATCACTTCGAAAACCAATTGCACCACTCTATTTCATCATCTACCATGCATCACCTACAACCCATAACCCTTATCCATCCATTAGCCAATGCATGTCTAGATTTCTTTCACCTTAGCCAATGCATGCTTCACACCATCCACCTCATCCATCCACTATGCATACCATACATTGCATTTCACATCAATTTTAGCACTAATGAGATCGCATGAACTTACCACATCATTTTGCCACCTCAACCCCCAATTCCCTATATAAGAGTAGGAGCTCTCTTACACTTATTCTTTTCCTAAATTTAGAGAAATTCTGAGATTTTAAGAGAGAGTGAGAGAGAGTAGGGCCAAGGTGTGGCCCACCATTGATCAAGAGGGAGTAAACCACACATCATCATCCAACCATCCATCCATTGAAGTGAGTCTACACCCCTCCTTCCATCTTCCTCATCTTCCTCTTTCTTCCCCTTTTTATGTTCTTGATATGTGTGGGCCCCATTAGTGTGGAGTTCTTGTGTGCATGTATTTATATCTATGGTGGTCAGCAAAGTGGTCCATGTCAGTATGGTCCACCATGATGAACATCATATCTACACCCTTCATTTGTAATCCTATTTTTATTTCTGGACAACAAGTTCTAAAAATCATATGAATCCCATTGTGAACTAACTCTGGACCAAATTTCATAGCTATCCAATGGTCCAATCATCCGTAACGTTAATTTTACTTGGTTATTGTCCAGTAGAACATGTAGGATTCTGATTTGCCTAAATGGACCCATTTTAATCTCTATTAATGAATTTATTAAAAATATATGTTCCATTGGATTCGTAGAAAATCGAACCAGCTTTCCAACAGTATATAATAAGCCTCAATTGGAGTTCGAAAGACTAAGATCTTAGCCTTATACAAAAGATGTATTTGGGAACTTATTATGACCATTCATGTTTGGGCCATATCTGTGATTCCAATGGTCAGATGTATTTAATATTTGCTCTTAACTTACTTGAGATAGTTAATAATCATATGTGTGGTCCTTATGGTCAGATTCTTTCATGATAAATTTAAAAAATTATGGACTAATAGATACTTCTGTAAGGACAAATTTTGAATTTCTATGTGTGGTTCAGATGGATCTAAGGCTCTGTATGGTTGGAAACCTATAAACGGCCAGAATAACTTGTTCCCAAACCATCCATTGGATCAGATTCTCTAACATAGAGATTTCATCAGTATATGTTTCATGTGTTACTTGATGAATATGTTGGATCTATATTATACACGACAATTATCCTCTCATTAATCCACTTGGGTGTGGGATCACTTGTGATTTATGCATTTTATTAGTTCATCCAATCTGGGAACCCATGTATATTTTTGTGTGTCTCTTATCTATGGTTTGCTAGTATGTGGGCCTCACTTGCCATTGATCTATTTCATTCCCTTTACACTTTCTATTTGCTAAAAATTTTCTTAATTACTTAACTGTATTGCATGCAGGCCTCTTTGGCACCTTATAGTGAGCCCCACACTCTATAGTTAAGGGCCCCACTTTAGGGGATGTTTAATCCTTATATAAGTTGTCACGCCCCAAACCCGAAAATCAGATTCACAGGAATCTCGATCACCAAATCCGGTGCCGATAGCCTCCGTAGTACCCCATTCTCAGCTCTTAGCATCCATACGCCAGAATCCGATCCTGGGATCTTACAAGGAGGAGTTTTTTTTTTAGTACATTTAACTCGTAATAAGCATAACCATAAGATTACCCAATTCACAAGGATAACATCATTATCACATATCCACTAATATAGTCATTTGAGTACAATACTGAAAGGGAAATACATAAATAGCAAAGTCAAGATCCAGAAGATCACGCACGCTCTAAGCTCAACATTGCTACAACCTAACTTTACTTGGACGCATCTATCGTGCATAAGCTTATAGAAAGCTTAGAGGGTTGTGTAAGTGTGTGCATAAGGTAAGTATCAAGTATTCAATACAGTGCCTTAATCATACAATACCGGAAACACTGGTAATCCATAAATCATACAATGTCGGAATAAGCAGAAATACTGACAAGAGCAGAAATTATCAGAGTAAACCGAAATACTGACAAGATCATAAATCATACGATAACAGAGTAAGCGGAAATGAAAACAAGTCCATGAGTCAATCAATATCAGAATACGCAATATAGGATAGCTATACAGATGACAAGAGCCAAACATATAATGGGCCTATGGCCTCACACAAAGGCCTAATACCGAACACAATGGGCCTTACTCAAGGGCCACATATACACAACACAACAGGTGGGCCCTGCTCATGGGTCTAATACATATCACAATGGGCCTTGCCCATAGGCCACGAATACATCACAATGGGCCTCACCCATGGGCCCTAAATACATCACAATGGGCCTCACCCATGGGCCCTAAATACATCACAATGGGCCTCATTACATAGACCTCCTATTCATCACATTACGCCTTAAACACGGGCTGGATACATATTACAATAGGTCTCAATTATGGGTTATGTATACCTCATATAGATCTCGACAATCGGCCTCGACATTCGAAATCGGACTTAACAATCGGAATCGATGCTCGGAATCAGCCTCGATACTCGGCCTCATATATATCAAATGGGCCACGACAATGGGAATCGGTAAATCAACTACGTCAATCGGGATCGACAATCGGTCACGATAACCGGTCTCGATCGCTAATCAGCAATCGGCCACGACAATCGAAATTGGTCACTAATCGACCTCGATTGATTATCAGAAATTGAAAAAATCGGCCACGACAATAGGAATCGGAGATCGATCACAACAATTGGGATCAATCGATAATCAGAGTCAGAAAATCAGTCACATCAATCAGGATCAAAAATCGATCACGACAATCGGGATCGATCGATAATCAGAATCGATAAATCGGTCACGTCAATCGGGATCGAAAATTGGTCACGACAATCGGGGTCGATCGATAATCAAAGTCGGCAGATCGGTCATGACAATTAAAATCAAAAATCAGTCACGACAATCAGGATCGATCAATAATCAGAATCGGTAAATCGGTTACGTCAATCGCACTGATCGGTAATCAGAGTCGGCAAATTGGTCACGTCAATCAGAATCGGCAATCGTTCACGACAATCGAAATCGATCGATAATCAAAATCGACAAATCAGTCACAATAATCGAAATCGATCGATAATCAGAATCGGTAAATCGATTACGGCAATCGCACCAATCGGTAATCAGAGTCGGCAAATCGGTCACGTCAATCAGAATCGACAATCGGTCACGACCATCGAAATCGATCGATAATCAGAATCGACAAATCGGTCACGACAATCAAAATCGATCGATAATCAAAATTAATAATTTGGTCACGACAATCGAAATTGATAATCAACAGATAAACAAAGCGGGGTCCATAAATGATCGGCCGATCAACCATAGTATAATGATCGGCACTCGGGCGTGGTCATATCAAATTCGATAGCATAAAGTCATCCGTCTACGGTGAATGGGGCCCACTTATTTGGGTTAACCCACTAAAGGGATGATGAGAATGGGCCTATCAAGATCTAAGGGAAGGTCACAATGTGGACATCCAACCATCATTGCCCATCAATGTGGACATCTAACCAAAATTGCTCCTAAGGAGTTGCCTTCATAGGGCCAAACATATAGTGGGCCCATGGCCTCACATACAGTCACGATGAGCCTCATTTACGTCACATCAGCCTCGTCATATGGACCAATATACATCACATCGGGCCTTGTATACACAACAGGCGGGCCCTGCACTTGGGCCTCATACATCTCAGGTCGGGCCACGACCCATGGGCCTTAACACGTCACAAAGGGGCCACGACTCATGGGCCTCAAATATAACAAGTGGGCCGTAATAATGGGCCACACCAATGGGCCAATATACATCAAGTGAGCCGCAACACATGGGCCTAATATACATACAGGTGGGCCTCAACACATGGGTTGCACCAATGGACCAAATATACATGCAGGTGAGCCCCATCATATGGGCCTTAAATACTAGGCAGGTGGGCTCTATGGACGGACTGCACCAATGGGTCTCAAGTGGGCTTGGACCACAAAAAAAAAATCATTTCAATAGTCGTAGGTGTAATATGTGTATCGCTGTACACTGTTATTCCATGGGGCACATGGCCCACTAATGATGAACGACACTATACAAACATTGTCCAGGTAAATCAGCACCAGCCAAACATTATTCACGTGTATCAGCATCATCCAAATAGATCCAGCACCGTCCAGATCATCTGGACGGAGTGGATGAAAAAAATACATCGAGTCAGGACGCCACCATTCAGAGACGCTGAACGGGGTGGATAATTCCATTCATTAAGGTGGGTCTCACATGGGACCGGCCATATAATATAATATATATAATATAATAATATATTTTCATATTATTATCATTATTATTTTAATTGAAATGGTCCCCCGTCCAGACCCATGTTTGGAAGGACGGTGTGGATTACAAAACATGCACCACGGTGGGGTGATGGACGGCCTGGGATGTAAAATAAATACTTGTAGGTGGGTCCCATTCCACACACATAGCACGCGTGGGATGGCCCCACACATGTCAAATGAAAGAACGGTTTGAATACGGCACATACATCAGGTTGGGGCCAGTGTCAGCACAGCAGCTGGGTGCTGCTGCATGGTATGGATAATACACGTACATCACATGGGGTGATGGACGATAGGATAAATACATCAGGTGTGGCCCACTGCTTACATGGTGGATCAACACAGGGGAGTGGGTCCCACCTGCTGGACCACGTGGATGCAACATGCATCAGATACAGGCTCCACTGTCCAGACTATCTGGATGGTGAGAATGTAATACAAAATATACGTGTGGCCTGCTGTAACCACCATCCCAGCTGGATGGCGTGGCTAAAATGCATACATCCAGGTAATCCAGCATCATCCCAGTTGGTTTGGACGATGTGGATCAAAGCATAGACATCAAGGTGGTCCACGTCCATGAAATGGACGGTATGAATAAAATAAATACATCATAATGGCCCACCACAGAACCGTGTAGCCTGTCCAACACCGTCCAAATAGTTTGGAAGGTGTGGATGAAGCAAAAACATCAAGTGGGCCTTATAGATGGAGGGCGTGGATGAAATACAAACGCCATGTGGACCACGCCCATAGAACTTGCTATCAGTAGCACAACACCTTTGCTACTGGGATCTACCGTCCCTCCAACGGACAGCGTGGCTACAAAATACATATATCGATGCGGGCCCCACCTCCACACATGCAACATGTGTGGAGTGGGTCCCACGGCTGCCAAAAATGGACAGATGGTATAGATATAACATATGTATCATGGTGGGGTCCATACACGTGGACAAGAGAGCACTGGTTAAACACATATCATGGTGGGGCTCCACACACGTGGCTACACCCGGTACACATATAGGTATGTATATATTGTTATTATATATATTTATATATATTTTATTATTTTAATTTTCTTTGTAAAAATAACATCCAGCGTCTGTCCAGGTCTGGACGCTGGATGCACAAATTCATCATGGCGGGGTCCACCATTCTTAAACGGTTAGATGGTAGGATATAAGGTGGGCCCCACACGATATACGGTGTGGATGAAACACCTTTATCTAGGTGGTCCCACAACCATGTGTACGGTGTGGATGGCCACAAACTTCACAATAAGCCCCACCGTCCAGGGTCTGGACGGTGGACGACATGAATAAAATACATATATCTAGTGGGCCACGTACACGTGGTGGGCCCCATTGTCCAAAATAATGGACGGCATTGATGGAATACAATTATCAATGGGGTCCACGTAGATATGGCCCACCCACTGTATATATAATATTATAATTTTATTATTTTTTTTTTGAAAGGAGAAGGTAGTGTCCAGCGTCTGGTGGCTTCCACCGTCCTAACAATGGACGGTGGGGATGAGTCACACACATCACGGTGGTCCCACAAGGAGGTGGGCCACACGAGTCATTAAGGTGGGCCCCATGTGCATTAGCACGGACGGTGGTACATCAAAAAGGGGACCCACAAATCTGCTGACGTCAATATCAACAGGCAAGTTGCTGACCGTCCATCAAATGAACAATCCAGGTATTGCACACGCCACATGATCAAACCCACCATCCAATTGACGGACGTTGTGGATCTGAAACATATACATCATGGTGGGCCATGCAATCAAGGAAAAAGAGGGAGAGAGAGAGAGAGAAAGAAGCACCCACCTTAAAATCTCTTCTTCCGCCAATGCATGATAGAGTCACAAAGGGACAATTTCAACGGTTGAGATGGGCTTAGGATGGTGGGATCGGGTGGTAGAGGTGGGCCACACTACTCTCCCATGGAGCTTGGACGTGAGTTGCTCTCATGGAGCTTAAGAGAAATGAGAGAGAAATGAGAGAGAGAGAGAGGTGATAGGTGAGATATGTGAGTGATGGATAGGTGTACTTGATGGGTGGAGAGAGAGAGAGAGTGTTGACTTTAGGGGTTGCTTGGGGATGGGTGTTTGTACTTGACATGATGGGATGGAGTACTTAACACTTGATGTGATTGATGGGATATTCTCTTGGAATTGCAACGCGCGGCATTTCCCTCCAACTGAACGCCGGCCCACATCTCCTGGCCCGGGTATCGCCTCGGCGCGCGAGACACGACATCGAAACCGTGGCGACGGCGCGGTCGCACTGGTACAAGTCTCGAGTTGAGCTGACTCTGATATACTGGACACAACTTACGATTGTGCGCAAATACCGATTATAGGTCATGGGTCACCGAAAGTCGACAGGGAGGATCGCGGGAAATTTACGGAATAGTACGGACTATGATACGGGTCTTACATAAGTAAGCTGGAATGTCCCACCTTTTTGTCAAGAATGATCCCTAAGTGTTTAGAAATTGGGCCTTAAGTTGTGACACACCCAAGAAAACTGTCTGATTATTTATGTTTTGTACCAACTTTGGGCCTCTGTAATGGACCACACGCTGGAGGTTTGAGTAAGCCACCACTTGGAACCTCTAACCTACACTACTGAATATATAAATAATATTTTAATTAGGCCAAATTAGACCCCTCATGATTAGGGAGTGGATCCCAAAATGTGGTCAGGCATGGTTGTGCAGAAAATCAAAGTGCTTATGTTTGGCCCTATACCAAATATTACGTGTGCATAACTAGTTAGTCCCAACTTATAGTTTTTGAAGTGAATATATCGAACAACCAAGGGCACCTGACGGTACACTGAAATGTGGTCCCTTGTGATCATGGGATATACTTAAAATTGGGCCAAAACTAATTCTGCACTATATTTCTTGCACAGTTTCTCCAAGTGCCCATGATTGGGCCATCACCATAAATTGTACTCACCTAACCAATGAGGTCTGCCTTATAATTTATAAAGCCCATACATATAGCTACCAGGCAGTTATTCTCTTTCACCATATGTAGGACCCACATGATCATGAATCTTACTCTAAAATGGCTCAGAACTAGCATTGCACAAAAAATTTATTTGATATAAAATTTATGTAGGGCCACGTCAGCGGGGTCCACCACCTTCCCAAAGCATTTCATGCAGTATCTAAACTCTAAAAAAAATAACTCTCAGGTGTTGTTGGTCTCAAAACCGTAAGTGGGCTATCTAGTATGAGCTATCTTGTATGGGCCTTACCTTCCATGTGATGAGGCCCAATGAGATGTATGTGAGGCCCTTGTATGAGGCCCATTGTGATGTGTATGAGGCCTATGGGATGAGGTTCATTGTGAAGTCTATAAGGCCTATGTGATGAGGCCTATTGTGATGTATATGAGGCCAATGGGATGAGGCCCATGTGATGAGACCCATTGTAATGAATATGAGGCCTATGGGATGAGGCCCATTGTGATGTATAAGGCCTATGGGATGAGGCCCATTGTGATGTATATAAGGCCTATGTGATGAGGCTCATTGTGATGTATATGAGGCCTACGAGATGAGCCCCATTGTAATGTGATGAGGGCCATGTGATGAGACCCATTGTGAAGTATGTGAGGCCCATGTGATGAGGCCCATTGTGACATATGAGACTCTTGTGTAAGGCCCAATTATGATGTTGATCCGACCATGATGTATATGATAATGTTTATGATGCTCATCCATTTTTCTAGCTATTTTAAGGCCATGGGTCCCATTGTGAGATAGTCTCTATAGCGGGCCGCATTCTAGGAGACAATAGTAGTTAAATGTCCACATTATAAACTCCCTAGGGCCCATTTATAAGACTGTAAGGCTTATATCATAGTCTGTACTATTTCGTAGGCTTCCATAGTTCTCTCGGTTGAATTTCAGCAAGTCGTGACCTGTAATCAGTGTTTGTGTGGGACCCTAAGTCGTATCATGTATATTTATGTCGACTCGACTCAAAACTTATATCCTAGCAATCGCACCGTTGCCGCGGTTCCAACACCGCATCTCGCACGCCAATGCGATACCCAGGCCAGGAGTTGTGGGCATGCGTTTATTTCAAGGAAAACACCACGCATTGTGATTTTTGAGAGAATCTTTACAACCCATCATATCAATTAATCAATCAAAAGTCAAGTACACAACCCATCCCTCTCTTACTAACAAGACATGGTTCCCATCTCTCTCCCATTCCCAAAGTTAACTCTCTCACTCTCTCCACCCATCCCTTTCTTACAATATTCATTCCTCCCATCTCATCTTTCTTATTACACCCTTTCTTCTCTCATTCTCACCACCATTTCCCAAGTTTCTAGGAGAGAAAATCCTAAGGAGATAAAATATCCTAGAAAGGACTCATCTTCCTATCCCCTCATCTCACCATCTAACCCTTCAATTCTCATCTTCCACCATTAAAGAAGAAGCCAAGGAGCTAAGGAAGCCAAGGGACCAAGAAGATTAACAATCAGTGGGTGTTTATAAGATTAAATATGTATTTTGATGATGGGCCAAGTGGGACCTACCAATCGATGGTATAGATCTCACTTTAGACCCTAGGTGTGGCCGATGGCCCATCATGACTTATATGTTCATTTCATGATGGGGGCCTTCTCCATAGACCCCGTCATGATGTTTATTTTTCCTAGTATGTAAAAGGATCTCTGAAAAGGTTGAGCTAAGAGTCCTAGAGGGGAGTGAATAGGACTATGCTAAATTAAAAATTAAATGTGAAATTTAAATAAATATAAATAAAGATAGCACTTAAACAATCCCACAAAGCAGAAATGAATAACAACCTCAAATGTACAAGTATTGAGAGGTTGATAGAAATGTTGTTTTAAGGACAACCTTACACCAAAAACCAATGGCTTAAGGTAGGACAACCTGATTCCTAAAACAGTTTGTGTATCAAAATCCCAAAATGATACAGAGGAATAAAGAATAAAATAGCAAAGAAAATAACTAAACTATTACAACATTCCCACACTTGCATAAAAGGATTACAACATTCTCCACAAATGCTTAAAAAGAAAATTATAAAATCCACACAATGACATAATCAAATAATCACCGCAAGACCAAAAATTATAGTGGTTCACTTGTGTGTACACCAACTGTTTAGAAAAATAGCCACACAACTACTCCACACCCAATATCTTCAGATAGTGGATATTGGCATTCACTATGAAATAGGTTTTTCAAGGTTCACCTAAAACTCTCACAATTGTGTCTTTCAAGTGGGCTTATACAATTCAAAAACCCCATACTCTAAGTTTTCTGGGTCACCTCAGACAAATCAAAAATAAAGAGATTTTTCTCCCACAATCTCAAAGAAACCAAAAGAATAGATTTACTGAATTGTAAAATACTTATCTAGATATTCTCCTTTGATGCAGCCTGATAGAACCAATTTGAAGTAGAAGTTTAGCGTAAATGTTCAATGTTCACACTCACTTATGAAATGGTTCTAAGTTCTAAATGATTTTTTAGATTAAAACACTTTGGGCCAGCTTGATTTGATTTTGATTCCAAGAAATGGGAAAACTTCAATCCCTTCTTCAAATAAGATTGGAATGTAGAATACAAAATCAAATACAAAAAAATTACTTAAAGAGAATATTAAATGACCACTAAATAACGTAAGAATATACTAACTTATCTCTTAGAATGGTGTCTTGAATTTACTTGAATTTAATATCAAGCTCTGAAAATCATGCTCTATTTATAAGTGCAGAAACTGTTCATTCGACTGACCCAGAGGTCAGCTCGACTGGTCAAAAGACCAACAAAATTTTAAAAATTTGAGCGCGATAAGACAAGGCCATTCCATGACTGTCGAAGGGCCTGCACGACCGGTTGAGTGGCCTCCACGATCGGTCAAGACCTACCCATGACTGGTCGTGTATCCAATTTAGTTGCTGGACTTTGAGTTTTTCACTCGACTGGTCGAGCAGCCTCCAGGACTGGTCGAGGCAATAACAGAAAATCTCAAAAATTAGTAACAAACCTTGGACTAGTCGAGGAATTTCTTAGACTGGTCAGCCAGTACTAGGACTAGTTGAATATAGTCTAAGACTAGTCGTGAAACATTTTATACACTTATGGTCAATCTAGGGTCATTCTAATAATGACCTAACCTATGGTCAATCTAGGGTCATTCTAATAAGCGATGTTTAAACATTTGAAACATCTTTTACTTCAGTTGATTATTGATCTTGAAGTACACGAAGCTTGATAACTTGACGTACTTTGAATCTTGAACGTGAAGTACCTTTAAAGTTAGAACTTGTGACACTTCGAAGCTTGAATTTCACTACATGAAAAATGGAAAAAAAATGACAGAATTAGAGACGGTTTTGGACCGTCTCTAAAATTGCTTGGTTTAGAGACGCTTTAGAGACGGCCATAAACCGTCTCTAAAATTTTAAACGGCCCTTGACCATCCTTAATATTGTCTTAAAAATTTGAACGTCCACAAATCATTTAAGACGGTCATTGACCATCTTATATGGGTCATCTGAGACGGTCATTGGCCGTCCGCATTAGAGACGGTCCTTGACCGTCTTATATGCCGTTATATGAGATGATCATTAGCCGTCTGCATTAGAGACGGTCATTGGCCGTCTTTTACTTGCAATCTGAGACTGTCAAAGACCGTCTCTATTAGAGACGGTCCTTAGCCGACTTACAGCCCTGTCAAAGACCTCTATTAGAGACGGCCCTAAACCGTCTCTATTAGAGACAGTCCTAAACCGTCTTATAGCCCTGTGAAAGACCATTTATATCAAAGACTGTCAAAGACCGTCTCTATTAGAGACGGTCTTAAACTATCTCTAATGCTCAGGTCAAAAATGAAAAAGCTCGAAAAAATTATGAATTTGAAAAAAAAAAACAGTTGAGAAGCTTAGAAAAATAATTAACAATGTTTAGGAAAAATTAAAATTTTGAAAAAAAAAACTGTAATTTTATAAAAATGTAGATTTTGAAAAAAAAAATTCGATAAAAATATGATATTTTGAAAAAGAAAATTTAAAAAATTAAACAAAATTGTGAAAAAATTGATAAAATGTAATATATATATATATATATATATATATATATATTATAAAAAGAAAACTAGGTTTTGTATTTTGACAGCAAAAATTGAAAAGTTATATAACAAAAGTGAGATTAAAAAATGATATTTTGAAAAAGAAAATTTAAGAAATTAAACAAAATTTTGAAAAAATTGACGAATTGTAAAAATATATATTTTTTAAAAAAGAAAACTAGATTTTATATTTTGACAAGAAAAATTGAAAAGTTAGATAACAGAAGTGAGATTTTGATGATGTGTTGTATATCCTTGCCGCCCATATGTTTCTTCAACCCATTTTTGGGCCGAGTATAAAAAATTGTGTATATTTAAATCTTAAGTGGACCACACCATTGGAAAGAATGATAATATAGTACCTCGCCATTAAAAATTATAAAGAGCCCATCGTAAGGTTTTAGTAATATTTATTTGTTAATAATGTAAAGGAGATCTAGATGAAGGTAAACTACAAAGGCCAAATTGATCTAAAACTTTTGTGGCCTTCAAAAGGTTTTTAATGGTTATTCATCATTGTTTTGATTGGTATGGCCCACATGAGATTATTGAGTTCTTATGATTAGAAATCACATCCTAAAATATGATGGAAAAATATATGGACGGTGTCGATATACATAAAATATATCAAGGCGGGCCCTACACGGTTTGAGTAACACCCATGAAGGAGTTACCTAAATAGTGAAATGGTACTTCCCATGAGGTTAATCTGTGTGGACCCCACCATGATGTGTGTAGAACAACAACACCAAGCATTTGATGTGTCCCCTTTAAGTCCAAAAATCAGTCATATATGAGACTTAGGTGGGTGTAACACCCTGGTTCTCAAAACTCGAGGATCGTCGCTCGAGTACGAGAACCCGAGTATTATGTTATGAAGTGGACTAACATACATCTAGATAGAAAATTTCAGTAGTATAAAGTAAAGAAATCACTACCTAAGATAAGGATATCAAGAGTAATAAAAAGGAAGTTTACTATATGTAAATGAGAGAAAAATGAAATCTCACAACAGGGGAAATATTTTATTACAATTCTGTAACACCCCAAATTTTTGCTAACCTGGGGTTAGACATCCTTAGGCAATGGGCCAACCATGATGCCTCGGTAACCTCTCAGAACCCAATTCCAAAGCTAAAGAAATCACTTAGAACTAAATTCTGTAGAAATTTAACGTGAGTTAGCTAGCGCTATGCTAGATTAGCTGTGAAATTAGAAATGATCGCTTTAAATACGTTCTGCAAGGCCCAAAACTTGTACAACCAATGACGCTACAATACCCTGAAATCTATGATCAAATTCTAAACCCGTTTGCTCTCAGGAACCCTTTGAAACTTCGTATTGGATTTAGACCGCGCGCTGAAAGTCCGATATCTACAATCTTAGACCATTATGACCACTTAGCTGGACTTGACAATCATTTCGAAAATCAAGCCCAACTGATGTTCTGAGGCTATTTCATTGAGCCTGGAGCAGGGAGTGTGAGAAAGAGTGAATTTCATAAAAATTTAAATGGGATTTAAATGAATCTGGCACGTTTCATTTGCGGGATCAGTATAAGCATTCAGTCCGTCAGAATTTGACCCAAATACACCCTCGGATCAGAAAACATTTCTCACTCAGGTCAGTGTACTTGGAATCTTCGATCTAATCTCCGTGACTGCTGAACTGAAACTGGTCTGCCATGTGCGATCTGGGAACTCTACCGGTCTAAAAACTTGATGTGAGCATGATCCAATGTACATGAGCTTAAGTCCGACCGCGTTCGGCCAAGGGACCTCCTGAAACGCTCTTTTAGATCGAAAAAGTTCTGATTTGGTTATAACTTAAGTATACCTTTGTCCCAAGTCTAATTAGGTTAGATTTTAGCCTATATAAGGGCTTTAAACCCTCTCATATCTCTCCCATCCGAATTTCCTACAAACCCTAGAAAGAGAGAGAGAGAGAGAGAAAGAGAGAGATTGTGAGAGAGTTGTGGGAGAGATTTCCTGCCACTTGCACCAGCTATTGCACGTACCGAAGCACCGCATTCAAATCACTTTCCCGGTGATTTTTAACTTACTTATAGGTAAGAAAACCCTACCCTCTTGCTGTTTTAAGGATTCCTTTGATGCGAGTAGTGGTGTAGCTTATGTAACTTGTGATATAGGTCGCCTTAACGCCGTTGACGAAGCGTATACGTTCTATTCGAATAGATACACGTCTAAGGCGAAATGTGAGGATTTTAGACGCTTTGATTGACTGATTTCAAAGCTTTCAATGTCGTTTAATAGTAGATTTTTGAAGAGAACGCCGTTTGACATGTAGAACATGCTGTCCGTTTTTCATTTCGACTGCGTACAAGAAATATGCGATTTAGGGCATTTTAGGTATTTGTAGAAAATACTGTATACATCCGTATTTTTCTGAAATGATTGCCATGGCTATTTGTCGTGTTGTGATATTAGGAATGCGTGTATGATCTGTTTGGCGAAAAGATTCACCCAAATGCGCACTTAGAGTCGACATACGCTATGTAGGCTAAAGTGTGTAGACTAAGTGTTTGTATAAATGTTTGTATTAATATGTATTGATTAAATGGTGTTGTGATTTAGTTTTGAGATTGAATTCTCAATCAATATGCTGACGTATATGATTTTCACCATGTTGGTCACATGAATTGATTTCATTACATATATGGAATGCATGTGTTGGTTGATTTTCTTATGTAGTATGATATAACATGTGTCAACATGCTTGTATTGTTTATATTCATTCCTGTTACTCACATATGCTTACTGATGTTGATATATAAATGCTTGGGGCTATGACCTAGTCCAAGCAGTCGGTAGTGGATCGAATTCGTGGTTGGCTTCTATTTGCCACAAAGGACGCGTCGATGAACACAAGTCGTGTTTTGGGTTGGCGGCAGTGATTAGGCCACACGAAGTGTTTCATGCACTTTATGTCGCTCAGCTTGAGATGCGCTCGTACTAGTCGAGCCCGTCAAGTAACCCGACTGGCCATTGTATGTTCACATTGTATGAGTCATAATTGCTTGAACCTAAGGTACTGAACTTACCATTGAAAATCCTGTTAACCATGGTACCTTGATCCATAAAGACTCATGAGCCGGGCATGGTGGTATGGGACACTGTGGTCGAGCTGTCGGCCTACGCTGGGGCCACAAACCTCCCCATAGTGACCAGTGAGCACATTTGACTCGTGAGCCGATTGTGGTGGTATGTGACACTACATTCGAGTTGTTGGCCTACTCTGATTGGTGATGAGCCCTTTGTAGTGACCTCAAGCGTATTCTGAGTCTCCGGGAGGCGACGACCCTTCCGTAGCAACAAGAGTACATTAGTCCTGTATTGATAAGCTGATGGGGGATGCAACGAGTGCGAGCAACAGCCCTGACAGCCCTTGCAACGACCTATAAACATAACATCGTATGAGAATACTAGGACTGACGACCCTAGACAATATCTATGTTGGAATTGATACAAGGAAGGTACCTTAGTTTCCCAATACTGTTGTATGAAAGGACAAATAACAACTCAGTAATCATATCCACATCGTACTGCATGTGCCTGGAAGATGTGGAGCACTGTGGGAAGAAAGCATGCCGCGGACACAGATGGTGCCGCATGAGGGAGTATGTCGGTGAGGGCATCCATCATGTCATTTTATGCTTGTATTAACAACAGTATTTAGGAATATTTGATTGTCTGCTTTACTATTATCGCGTGATTGATTTGATAACATGCTAATCTTTGCTCTATGATTCCACTGAGTTGATCACTCACTCCCACGTTATGGGATGGTGTTCCGGAAACCCACCAGTCTCTATTTTAGTTTTAGATGATGGCGAAGCTCGCGAAGCAGAGCCAGACTTGATGATGAGGAGGAGGATCCCTCCTATAAGCAGGTTCTGATTGACGGGGTTACAGGGTTACTGATTAGATGCCAGTACACGTGGTATTTTGCCTTTTATTTTCCCACCATGCATATTCTTTTACTCATCTTTGGAGTATACATGTATATGTTTAACCTGGTAACATGTTCACACTCTGGAGACTCACAACATTTCATATATTCTATATATCTATCACATTCTTCCGCTTGCTAAATTAACTGTCTCTGGAGTATGATATGTTATTTTGGCTTGATCCACCTCATGTTTTGTGTACCATTACCGCCAACATTCATCCATCATTGAAAATATTTCATAAGTGACGTTTTGGAACTCGGGAGTTGGGTTTCTACCCGACCCCCGATTTTCGGGGTGTTACAGATGGTATCAGAGCATGATTTGGATTAAACCGAACTTGGGTTATGGTAACACAATACACACTGACACACTCTGACTTAGGAAGGGGGTGATGGAACCTAGAAACCATATTAGAATCCCAAGTTTCACCGACAGGTGAGACTATATGATAATTTAGGCCATAACATGTCTTCAGTCACGTGAAGCGACCTAAGTCGCCTCTAAGTCATGAGTCGACGGGTTTGAGTCATTACCTGAAGAATTCTAAACCTGAAAATGGATGTCCTTGGGTTGTGGGGTAACCACAACACCTTACGCTCAATTTCAAGGCCTAAAACCCCTTTTTTATCCAATTCCTTCAGAATCTCTCCTTTAACCACCACATTCTTCAACTCTTTCTAATGCCTTTCATGCTAGACATAAATCCTAATGTAAAAATGATGTAAAATCATTCTTAAATAAAAATTTACTATGAATAGTAAATATATATGTAGATTGGACTTTTGTCCATTCCAATTAGGGAATCTCATGGAATGAATGAGTTATTTGGATGGATTAGCCTCTCCTACTCCAAAATCATATGTTACAAGTTATATAAACCCATTCCGGTTTGCAAGTGGCCCCGAAACGCCTCAAATGTGGTCGTGGGCCTACCCAAGCTAATCTGACATGATCCAGGGGGGAAAACACACATTTTTGGGGCCCACAGGATAGGGGGACCACGCCCCATAGGCCGGGCCTCGCCGGAATTGAGTTTGGTCGGCGAGGCCTCGCCGTACGGTGGGCCCCACTCAGGCCGGGCGTCGGGCCGATGCTCTTAGGTGGTTAGGGGAGGCCTCCTATATGTGGGTCGTCCCTTGAAAGTCCCCCAAAGCCCTACCTCCTTCATAAAAATTCCACCCAAGCTCTCCCTTCTCACGTTTTTTGCTGCCCCCTCTTTCAAAACCCATTCCAAATCACTTTCAATCCCATTTTCGGCCACAACCGACGCCACTCCATCGATTCACAGCCATACACAGTCTCCCCTCTCTCCATTCTCATCGATTGGAGCTCTTACACCCTCCATTTCAAGAAAAACTCGTGTAAGCTTCAAACCCAACCCATCTCATTCTTTCCCCTTTGAAATCCTAACCTTTGAGGGCCTGTTTCACCCCTCTATAGGACCTAGATTTGTTCCAGCCCATTGGGTCAGCCATATCTTCCCCTTTCCTCCATTTTCCATGGCCCTTGTAGAGGCTAGTTTAGCCTCTTTCTCCCTTTCCACCATCCTCTCTCTCATGGGAAAGAGGAAGATCACCGTTGATGAAGTTGGGCTTAGTCGCCCTGCCCGTTTAAGAAGGTCGAGAGATCCCGCCGCCCTGTGGCTTGGTTGTTGCTATGTTAGGATCCCTGTGTTTTTTGTGTTGATGAGCTTAGTAGTAGTGTAGTAGTTAGTAGAAGGTTTTAAATGTTGGGAGTCTTGGTTGCATTAGCTCATATGCATCTTCTGTCATGATTCATGTAACACTGTGTTCCAAGTATTGTGATAAATTCTGATAAATGACATGCATGCAGTCCCTTTTACTATGAAGTGAGTGGAATGCTTAAGGGATTGTGTATTGCTATGCTTTATCTCCCACTTTCCAACACAAGATCCATTTTCCAAAGCCCATGAAATTGATTTGGATCCCAACCCACCCACCTACTAAACATGTCACTCCCAATTCTTAGGTGGGAGTAGGAAAGCAGTCCCATTTAACACAACTTGAGACCATTGGAAACATATGCCCTTGGCATTTTGGACCTAGAGTTATATAGGAAATCCAATTCCATTTAGACAATCGTGACCCTAAGCGATAGAACAATTCCCCGTATTAAAAATGGTATGAACCCATTTAGCGTATAAGCTTAGGCTTTAGATTACAACTAGTGAGTTACAGACTAGTCTACTAGTTACCTTAAGTAGTTTAAAGCCTGTATATGTTAAGGAATAGTAGGTTAGGTTTGGTTGGAGTAGAACCTCATTCCTTCGCTTGATCCTCTTAATACTTATAGACTTCTGTTATAACCCTTAGAAAATTTGTTTTAACTTAGAACCATTTACTCTCAGGGAAAACTTATATATCCCTCGGGTTGAACGTTAGGATAAACCAACACGCCCTTTAGAATTGCCTCCCCAAGGGCTTATTGCATTCGGGAACACAGAGTAAAGGAACTTTATGTAAGCGATGTATTCGCTGTTTGAATCGACTTCTTAATCCTAGTAGTTACCAATAAATCCAATGCTCTGATCAAGCAGAAGATCGGCATTGACTCGGATTAAGGACTGATACAACGAGTTTTCTGTCCTGATTAGACAGAAGGTTCAATGTATCTGGCTCAGACCCACTACACAACTTTTCTTCCGTGTTGGCCCGACCACCTACAACCAAAGGTTATTGCTTTGCCTTTGGGAAATGTTGAGGACATACAGCCAATAGAGATTAGACCTCTTGCCACAAACTCACATCCGTCCTTGAAATTAACCACAACACCCATCACTTCATCTTTTTTTCTACAACCATAGGTACCAATGCCATAGAACGCATCGTTAGCAAAGGAAGACCAATGTAGTGAGAGATTATTTCCCATTTCATGTTAAAGATAAGCCCTAAGTTACACCTCGTTCCGATATACGGATCGAGACATAGATTCTTAAGCCTTAAGTACAACTCAGTTTTAAGGGGGGTAGAACATTTTGAGCCCAAACTAGTTAGGTCAGCCAATGCAACCGTTAGATCAGAGTGGCACAGCGGAAGCGTGGTTAGCCCCTTCCCCACTAGCCCAGGATCGAAACAGTTGATTTAAGTTATACGTAAGGTTAGGTCATTAAATAGGATTTGAACCTTCCTTAGAATGTCAATACGAAAGTCTCTTTAGGTACTCATTACCCTTAGCCAATTTTGGGGATGAAATTTTATTTTAAGGAGGGTAGATTGTAACACCCCGGATTTTTGCTAACCTGGGGTTAGACGTCCTTAGGCAATGGGCCAACCATGACGCCTCGGTAACCTCTCAGAACCCAATTCCAAAGCCAAAGAAATCACTTAGAACCAAATTCTTTAGAAATTTAACGTGAGTTAGCTAGCGCTATGCTAGATTAGCTGTGAAATTAGCACTGATCGCTTTAAATACGTTCTGCAAGACCCAAAACTTGTACAACCAATGACGCTACAATACCCTGAAATCTAGGATCAAACTCTAAACCCGTTTGCTCTCAGAAACCCTTTGAAACTTCGTATTGGATTTAGACCGCGCGCCGAAAGTCCGATATCTACAATCTTAGACCGTTATGACCGCTTAGCTGGACTTGACAATCATTTCGAAAATCAAGCCCAACTGATGTTCTGAGGCTATTTCATTGAGCCTGGAGCAGGGAGTGTGAGAAATAGTGAAATTCATAAAAATTTAAATGGGATTTAAATGAATCTGGCACGTTTCGTTTGCGGGATCAGTAGAAGCATTCAAACCGTCAGAATCTGACCCAAATACACCCTCGGATCAGAAAACATTTCTCACTCAGGTCAGTGTACTTGGAATCTTCGATCGAATCTCCATGACCGCTGAATTGAAACTGATTTTCCATGTGCGATCTGGAAACTCTACCAGTCTGAAAACTTGATGTGAGCATGATCCAATGTACATGAGCTTAAGTCCGACCGCGTTCGGCCAGGGGACCTCCCGAAACGCTCTTTTGGATCGAAAAAGTTCCGATTTAGTTATAACTTAACTATACCTTTGTCCCAAGTCTAATTAGGTTAGATTTTAGCCTATATAAGGGCTTTAAACCCTTTCATATCTCTCCCATCCAAATTTGCTACAAACCCTAGAAAGAGAGAGAGAGAGAAAGAGAGAGATTGTGAGAGAGTTATGGGAGAGATTTCCTGCCACTTGCACCAGCTATTGCACGTACCGAAGCACCGCATTCAAATCACTTTCCCGATAATTTCCAACTCACTTATAGGTAAGAAAACCGTACCCTCTTGCTGTTTTAAGGATTCCTTTGATGCGAGTAGTGGTGTAGCTTATGTAACTTGTGATATAGGTCGCCTTAACGCCGTTGACGAAGCGTAGACGTTCTATTCGAATAGATACACATCTAAGGCGAAAGGTGAGGATTTTAGATGCTTTGATTGACTGATTTCAAAGCTTTCAATATCGTTTAATAGTAGACTATCGAAGAGAACGCCGTTTGACATGTAGAACATGCTGTCCGTTTTCCATTTCGACTGCGTATGGGAAATATGAGATTTAGGGCATTTTAGGTATTTTTAGGAAATACAGTATACATCCGTATTTTGCTGAAATGATTGCCATGGCTATTTGTTGTGTTGTGATATTAGGAATGCGTGTATGATCTGTTTGGCGAAAAGATTCGCCTAAATGCGCACTTAGAGTTGACATACGCTATGTAGGATAAATTGTGTAGACTAAGTGTTTGTATAAATGTTTGTATTAGTATGTATTGAGTAAATGGTGTTGTGATTTAGTTTTGAGATTGAATTCTCAATCAATATGTTGACGTATATGATTTCCACCATGTTGGTCACATGAATTGATTTCATTACATATATGGAATGCATGTGTTGGTTGATTTGCTTAGGTAGTATTATATAACATGTGTCAACATGCTTGTATTGTTTATATTCATTCATGTTACTTACATATGCTTACTGATGTTGATATACAAATGCTTGGGGCTATGACCTAGTCCAGGCAGTCGGTAATGGATCGAATTCGTGGTTGGCTTCTATTTGCCACGAAGGACGCGTCGATGAACGCAAGTCGTGTTTTGGGTTGGCGGCAGTGGTTAGGCCACACGAAGTGTTTCATGCACTTCATGTCACTCAGCTTGAGATGCGCTCATACTAGTCGATCCCGTCAAGTAACCCGACTGGGCATTGTATGTTCACATTGTATGAGTCGTAATTGCTTGAACCTAGGGTACTGAACTTACCATTGGAAACCCTGTTAACCATGGTACCTTGATCCATAAAGACTCATGAGCCGGGCATGGTGGTATGGGACACCGTGGTCGAGCTGTCGGCCTACGCTGGGGCCACAAACCTCCCCGTAGTGACTAGTGAGCACATTTGACTCGTAAGCCGATTGTGGTGGTATGGGACACTACATTCGACCTGTAGGCCTACTCTGATTGGTGAAGAGCCCTTTGTAGTGACCTCGAGCGTATTCTGAGTCTACGGAAGGCGACGACCCTTCCGTAGCAACGAGAGTACATTAGGCATGCATTGATAAGGTGATGGGGGAGTGGTGCAACGAGTGTGAGCAACAGCCCTGACAGCCCTTGCAGCGACCTATAAACATAACATCATATGAGAATACTAGGAGTGACGACCCTAGACAAGATCTGTGTTGGGATTGATACAAGGAAGGTACCTTAGTTTCCCAATACTGTTGTATGAAAGGACAAATAACAACCCGGTAATCATATTCACATTGCACTGCATGTGCCTGGAAGATGTGGAGCACTGTGGGAAAAAAGCATGCCGCAGACGCAAATGGTGCCACATGAGGGAGTATGTCGGTGAGGGCATCTATCATGTCATTTCATGCTTGCATTAACAACAATATCTAGGAATGTTTGATTGTCTGCTTTACTATTACTGCGTGATTGATTTGATAACATGCTAATCTTTGCTCTATGATTTCACTGAGTTGATCACTCACTCCCACGTTATGGGATGGTGTTCCGGACACCCACCAGTCCCTATTTTAGTTTCAGATGATGGCGAAGCTTGTAAAGCAGAGCCAGACTTGATGATGAGGAGGAGGATCCCTCCTATATGCAGGTTCTGATTGACGGGGTTATAGGGTTACTGATTAGATGCCAGTACATGTGGTATTTTGCCTTTTATTTTCGCACCATGTATATTCTTTTGCTCATCTTTGGAGTATACATGTATATGTTTAACCTGGTAACATGTTCACACTCTGGAGACTCACAACAGTTCATATATTCTATATATCTATCACATTCTTCCGCTTGCTAAATTAACTGTCTCTGGAGTACGATATGCTGTTTTAGCTTGATCCACCTCATGTTTTGTGTACTATTACTGCCGACATTCATCCATCATTGAAAATGTTGCATAAGTGACGTTTTGGAACTCGGGAGTTGGGTTTCTACCCGACCCCCGATTTTCGAGGTGTTACAAATTCAAATAAAACATAAAATCTAAAATAGGAAAGCAAGTAAATCCTAAATGATCAGTTGAGCTTCAACGGCCCAACTGTAATAGCATAGAAGCCCTCCTTGCCTAACTCCACCTCAGCCGTCCTTAGGATCCCGTCATAGGTATCTCCACCTATCCTCATTCCTGCATCTATTTGGTGCAACCGCACTATCGGGTGAGTGAAAACTCAGTGGAATTTCCCTCATAGAATCAACCATAACACATAAATCCAAAATAGATCAACAATACATATTTAACTCATACAACAATACAACTAACAATGCGATTGCATGAATGTATGATGTATGTTCAAGCCACAGATCTGGGTATGCAATCCAGTTGTCAAAATAAAAGACTATCCGCGGTAGGTAGACTACCTAGAAAAGGCCATGAAGGTGAGTGCACCCAAGGACGACCTCCTGGAATAATACTCGGGGTATGCCTGAGGAGGTATAAAATCCCAGAAAAGCCTCATGTAAAGAAAGAGCAGCCCAAAGTGTACAAGTGCACAATCCTGATGGTTGGACTTAGGTAATGGAACCTGGCACAACCCAAAAAGATGTGACTTACGATGCACACTCAAAAAAGCTCACATGTCATGCGTGGATGTTATGTGCCATGACACTTATATAATTATTACTTTTGATAGAATAGGAAAGATCATTAACTTTCAAATAAGGAATATCCAACTATGCGTTCCATAATGACTTTCATAATTTCCTTATATTCAAAGGAGGGCACACTAAGTATCATGTAAATTTCCAAGTGAGATCACATCATTAACTGAGAGTCTATGCATAAGTACACTATATGTAAACAAATTCTCTTTTTCCATATTGTAAGAACTATTCATAAGATTGTACCTACAAATTAGAGATTAAAAATATAGAAAATCATGAAGGTAACGTCTCACTACACAATTCACAAATAATCTAGTATGAAAGCTTTCTTTTCTCATCACGTCTAATGGGGATATATACATAGGCAAATGATTATAAATGTGGCATGGAATTTTCAAGACAATACATGATACACATAATTATAAGGAAACATGGCATTAAAACAATTTCTTCATAAAAGTCGAGATAACTAGGAATTAATATTTTTTTAAAATACTCTACATTAAAGAGTTAATCCACATGGAAATTAGTGAATGGAAGAAGCTATGGGGGATGCTCCTCACCTTGAGTGGATAATTTCTTGGATCTGAAATGTTCTTATGAGATGAGTGAAGGATCTTGTTGGGATCTATTGAAGTAAGAAATGTGTTCCAAGGTAGGCAGTTGCTGGTTGTACCTAGATGGAATGTTACAAAACACCAGTGAGTCACGACCGAGTCGACTCGGTCAGGATTTTCAACTAACAACTTGTTAAGTTGATTTTTAAGAAATTTACTAACTATAGGGTTAGATTATTGGCCCATTGAATCCAATACTACCCAAATCATCCATGGATGATTGGAGTCATCTTGACTCAGTAGGGAAACTGACCTAGTCAGCCCGCTACTGGGTATTAGGTCGACTAAGTTGTAATATTGGTCGAGTCACTGACCAATCTTAACTTAAGATAGGGAGTTTAGCTACTACCTTCTATCACTGTTGAGATTTCAGCCCGAGCACACTATCTTCAATGGCTGATTGACTTGCTAAAACCTGGTCTTTCAAACAGGCACCGAGTTAGCACGTTAACGGGCTGATTGAAGTGAAATTTTCCAAGGTCGGTTTGGATGCTATACCTAGAACGGTCTTGACTGCTGGTGTAGATGAATTGAAGACATGATTGAGGTTGGTTTGAGAGATCAACTGATCTCCACCGTTGATCCAGTTAGGATTTTATCTTGAAACTAGGATCCGAGTCTCACCAATCGTGCTTGAGTTTGGAAGCGATTGTGAATACAATCGGCCGGGTGGGTGAAAATCAAACGTGGTTACCTTATCTGAGGCTATTTTCAGAGGTTGGAAGATTCAGGACTGGATGTGGATGGGATGGTCAGGATTTGCATCAAGTAAGATCGGTCTTCTTAAAGACTGAGTCATTGTCGAATCGCTGAGTCTGCAACTGAGCTGGGTTGAATCTCAGTCTGAGCTAGCTGTTGGTCGAAGGGGCTCTCTAATCCTCACTCTCCTTCATTCTCTATCTCTCTCTCTCTCCTTCCTTTTCTCTCTCTTTCTATTTCTCCCCTCAGTAAACAGCGACTCAACTGAGTCGAGTTACTGCAAGGCCTACAACTCGCACCAGCGGCGTCCCATCTCTCATTCTCTGTTTCTTTCCTTTCTTTAACTCTCCTTGAAAAAGGCCCTAATACCCGGCTATTTATAGCCATACTATTTCTGGATACTTCTACAGCTAATCACAGGGATTAATGTGGAGTTAATCGTGATATTGTTGAGAACAGCTATTGACAGGGACCCACCATTCCACTGATCCTAGGCATGAGACTCTAATCTAGGTTCTGATGAGCTTTAGAGGGGTTGTGCCCCAGGATGAACGACTTGGATGAATGAAAGGGTTGCCTTTCCCGTGTGCGGTTTTCTCGGACAGATCGAGGAAGATGGTCGGCTGAAAATGGCATTTTCCTATTGGACGGGTGATTTATTGATCTGAGGCATTCATAAGGCCTTGATGGGGTCCATCAAGCTTGAGGGGTCCATTCAACGGTGGGTGTGGACGATATTGGTGATAATTATCTTAAAACGAAGTCGGTGCGAGTAGAGGCTGTGACTCGCCAAAATCTCATCCTTCCTTGTGAGATTTTTAGCCAACCCTAGGCTGGATGCTCTGGATTGCTTCGATGAAGCTTCTAGAGGGTGAGAGAAGGTTGGGATTTACACTTGCTAAAAATGGAAAGGATTCTTTTCAATTTTTGCTACATAGGGAGCTAAAACCGGAAATGGTAGGGGTGACTGGCATTTTTAGTGCGAACGTGGCTTCCAACCAACGCTCACCAACTGCTAAGATTTCCAGCTCTCCAACAGACATGGAGTTTTCATCCTCGTCAGCATCCTCCTTGTGCGTTGCCGGATCAGTCGCGGAAAGAGGTGGCACAAGTCACTTTCAATCGTAAATCTCTGCATGGTTAGGGTCGATGGGGGCCAACATATCAAATGGACGGTGTGGATTTTGCTTTTGTATTCAGATAGATGGCCGAATGTGTCGACGAACGAACGATCAGGTTCGAACGTGCATCGGGCGAGAAATCTGGTGGATTTCCTTATTTTTTTGAGTTTTCATCGGGTTAAACTCTATTTTACCCGACATTTGTTCTAGTGTTCGGCAGGTGCAGGATATTTGTGCACACGCACAACTCTGTTATGGGGTCTACATCGAGATTTAGTTCAATCAACACCGTTCCTTCCTATTAGGAGGTCCTCTAATGGCTATGGATCTAAAATTGGTAGGTTTAGGGGGTTAAGTAGATATTTGTGCACACGCACAACTCTTAATTGTACATTAACATGGGTTCTAATTATTAATGGGTGAAATCGGAGTCAAACATTCCTCATACTAGGTTTATTAACCATTCTGGACTGAAGATCAATCTATCCTTATCTCTATAAGGGGTCCTACTCACGTATTTATCCTAGATGAAGGTTGATCATTTGATTGGGCTGTTAGTTTCTGTTCTCGATCATAAGTTAGTAATCCTAAGGCACGTTTAAAGGAAGATAGGATATTTCTCAGTATTAGGACCTTATAACCAGGTTTAGGTTAGATCATAGTATTGATAAGTGGGGCGATTGGTCCCAATTCAAGTTGAAACATACAGCAAAATTTGAGGGTCGTTACACATGTCTATAGATATTTACATCTCTATAGCAATACCCGAGTATAGAAAATACGGGGTGTTACAATCTACCCCCCTTAAAGAAATCTCGTCCTCGAGATTCAATGCTTCTAAAAGAATTGGGGACAATTATAATATAATTTGCGGTGATTCTAAGCATTCATTATTTTCTTGTGAAGGTTGTTTGTATGTGCGAACATATACCACTAACAGCCAGAATTAGGGTTGTTACAGTCTAACCCCCTTAAAGAGGCATCTCGCCCACGAGATTCTATAGTGCGTCCCTGATCAGGCCTGATACATAAATCCTCCGCCTACGCAGAACATAGGACTTGTTGTATCATTTTCTAATCCTGGTAACTCTCGATCTTCTGCCTGATCAGGGCATTGAGATCATTGGAATTTGCTAGGATATGAATTTGGATCAAATAGTGCAACTTCGCTTAAATATGGTTCCATCAACCCGTGATCCCGGTTATTCTAAACTCTTAGAAAATATCATGCGATTTTCTAGCTTCATAGTAAGTGTCCCAAGTTAATGTAACATGGATCTAAAAGACTACTTCGCTTTTACTACACATGCCATTCACCTAGTGAACTTCTAGAAAATTTTAGGACTAAAATATCTGCTTGAGAATTTTGAGTTTAAATTTATCTGATTCCTCAAATGTAGTTCCATTAGGTTCACTATAGGGTTAAAGGTTTACCAGACAATCTATAATTTCTCTCCTAGTTAATTCTAAGTGCTTGGATTCGTAAGGAATATCGTCCCTAACTAAAGAGACACATTAGGGGTTTCAGATTACAGTTCGTAGTACGATCCCTTAAGTTTAGGGAGTGTTTAAGTTTGATGTAATGAACAATACGGTGGATAAGGAATTTTCTACAATGTCTAGGTTCGTTTCACTTACTAAGTTTTTTTTTTTTTTTTTCATGCAGACTCTCAAATTTATTCCTTAAAGGCTCAAATTAGGGTCCTTCAAGTAAATTTTACGTGGTGGAATTGTGGAAAATATTATTTCTAACAAATTCAAATCCAATATTTCTAAAAATGTTCCCTATACGTCAAGTTCAAGGAACGTTTTTGTCAGACCTAAAATATATCATAGTTGGGCTTTGTTTTCCTTTGGTGTCTAGGTAGTTTCCAAGTTCAGGTAACTATTCTAGCAATTCACATGGAGTTTAAAGTTCTCGTTCCAAATTTTAAATGATTCATCCTAAAATTTTAAAGGAGATCAAGGTTTCAACTTTCCATGGAATTTATCATAAATCTGAATGGCATTTCTAATAATTTTGTAAGGGGCCCTAGTGTTTAGTTTCTAAGTTCAAACAAATAATAGTTCATAAAGAGAATCTAAATTCAATTTCTACTTTCATCAACTAAACTGGAACTTTCCTACGGGGCCTAAAGTTTTTTGTCTCTATGTTCACACTTTTCATAATTCCAAACTAATTCCACTCAAGTTTGAATGGCTATCCTAATGAGTTCAAGGGAACTTAAATTTAATTTCTAGGTTCAAATAACTAAACTTGAAATTTCCCAAGGGCCTACATTTTATGTATCTATGTTAGCAATTTTCTTTAACTCTAAGGGAACTCTAAATAAATTCAAATGTCTTCCCTAAAAATTTTCCATGGGGAACTAGGTTTGATTTCTGAGTTCAGACACCTAATAGTTTATAATTGGAACCTAAGTGTAGGTCTTTATGTCCTCAAAATTTCTCCTAATCAAAAGGAGATTCGCTGAGTTCCAACATTAATTTCTATCATTCTAAGTTAAGACATTCAAGTTTCATATCAGTTTGTTTCCCCAAAGGATAGCGGTAAATCAAAACTTAACTACACACATCAAGGTAGATATAAGAGAAACACCTTTAGTATTCTAGAGGTGAATGATACACATGTACTCAAAAATTGTAAACATGTCAGATGCAATCTAAATCATGTACAGTGGTCCTTAATTTAGATGGTATATAAAATAGTAATTCGACACAAAAAAAAATCATCAACTAATTAGCTAAAATCCGGTGAATGACTCTCAAGAAATGAAATTAATAGCTCTCGCTTAATAATTACGGTTTCATAAATCAGATATTACAGTTGTGCAGTCAATGATATTCTCAGTTTATCATGCAAAAAAGAAAATGTTATTACAGAATTCAAATTGCGGGGCAACATGAAATCGGTGTACCTACTCAAATTGAAAATCAAATTTTATAGGAGGGCCAATGGACTAGTAACGCTATTATGGATAGAAATATTGGATAGTTAAAGAACAAGGTGCTTACAGCTAGGTGTAGTTGAAATAAAGATGTTGACATGAGTGATTATACATCTATGAAACCTAGTGTATTTACGAGGTTCAGTACTGAGAGCCTAAATTTGGTTTCGAAGTTCAAATGACTAAATCTAAAATTTTCAAAGGAGTTTAAAATTCTGCATCTCTATTTTCACAATTTTTCCTAACTTTAAGGGACTTCTAAATAAATTCAAATTGCTATCTTATTAACTCCCAAGGGAACCTAAGTTTAGCTATCTACATTCTCCAAATTTTCTAATTCTAAGGGTGCTCCACATGCATCCAAGTGATTAAAATAATTTCATATGGGACCTAAGTTTTGTTTTCAACGTTCTCGAAATTTCCTTAAGTCTAGGGGAGATTTACCTAAGTTCCAACATCTAATTCGATCACCCTAACTTAAGGCATTCAAGGTTGGTATAAGATTGTTTCCCATAGGCAAGGTGTAACGCCCGTGAAAAATCCGTACTTGGAATCGAGTACCGATTTGACCCGAAATCGCGTATAAATAATTTCCATGGAAATTAAACGTAAGTTAGCTAGAGCAACGCTAGAGTAGCTGGGAAATAGTCCCTGATCACTTTAAATACGTTCTACAAGACCCAGATCGAGTAGAACAGACAACTCTACAATACTCTATAACCTTGGATCCAACTCTAAGCAGGTTTGTCCTCTGGACCATATTGAACTTTTGTATTGGATTTAGACCGCGCGTCGAAGGTCTGATACCTCCTATCTTAGACCGTTAGAACCGCCCAGCTGGACTTGACAATCATCTCGAAAATCAAGTCAAACCGATAATCACAGAGTATTTCGTTGAACCCGGACTGAAGCGACCGCGAATAGGGACGAATTGGGAATTTCAAATTTAGATCTGGCACACGACTTGACGCGTCAGTATTAAGCGTTCTGACCATCAGAATTCATCCAGATTACACCCTCGGATCAGGAAAAATATCTATTTATTATCATGGGACTTTCAGCCCTGATCTATGTGCGGTGACCGCTGAACTGAAACTGGTCCGCCACGTGCGATCTGCGAACCCTGCCAGACTGAAAACTTAATACGAGGTACATCTGGTACCCATGAGCTTAAGTCTGATCGCAATCGACCAGGGGACCACCAGAAATCAGTTTTTGGACCGAAACAGCCCCGAATTGGATAGGCAATAAGTAAACTTCGTCCCGGAGCCTATTTTCGGCGTTTCCAAGCTTATAAAAGGGGTTGAAACCCTCATTCCTTCCTTGCATACGAAATTCACAAACCCTAGAAAAGAGAGAGAGAGTTTGAGAGAAAGGGAAGAGGAGATTTTCCCCGCATCCGAGCCCCTGACAGTGCTGCTTCAACACTTCATTCCAATCACCTGGCTGGTGATTTTTCCACTTTTTCAGGTATAGAAAAACCCCAAAAACTTGCTGATTTAGGGTTTATGTAGATTCTGAACAGGTTAGCTGACTAAATCCATAAATCAGGTTCTCCTACTGTCGTAGACGAAGCGTACACGCTCCGTTCAAAATCCCGCGACCGTAAGAGCTTAGGTGAGGATTTTAGACGCTTTGATTGACGGTTTACAACGCTTTCAATGTCGTTTAATAGTAGATTATCGACGGAATCACCGTTTGACATGTACAACATGCTCTCCGTTTCCTGTTTCGCAAATTAACGAAGAATATGAGATTTAGGGCATTTTAGTCATATGTAGGAAGTACGGTCTACATGCATAATTTGCTGACGTGATTGACATGATTTGTCGCCGCATTAGAGAGTTAGGAATGCTTGCATAATCAGTTTGGCGAAGAGGTTCGCCAAGTTGCGCACGTTGGGTCGACATACTATATGTGGACTTAAGTGTGTAGTGTCTGTGTTTGTATAAATGCTTGTATTATTATGTATTGAATTAAATGATGTTATGTAGTAGATTGAGATTGATTTCATGATTAATATGCTGACCTGAATGATTTCCTATATGCTTACCTTATGCATGATTTCACTACATGCATAGAAAGTACGCCTTGAAGATTTGCTTAAGTTGAATATGCATGGAAAGTATGCCTTGAAGATTTGCCTAAGTTGAATGTTATAACATGTGCTAACATGCTCACATGATGTGTTTCAATTCCAATACCCTGATATATAGCGTTAATGTGATTCAATAGATGTGTGGGACTTGACTTAGTCCAGGCAGTCGGTAACCGAACGAATTTGTGGCTGACTGGTCATAGCCACGAACGACGCGTCGATGAATGTGATTCGTGTTGAGAGTTGGCGGCAGTGGTTAGGCCACGCGAAGTGTTTTACGCACTTCATGTCGTTCAATTCGAGATGCGATCGCGCTAGTCGAGCCCGTCAAGTAACCCGACTGGCCGATGTTTGTTCACCTTGTATGTATCATAACTGCTTGAACCTAGGGTACTGAACTTACCATTGTAAACCCTATTAACCGTGGTACCTTGATCCATGAAGACTCATGAGCCGGGCATGGTGGTATGGGACACCGTGGTCGAGCTGTCGGCCTACGCTGGGGCCACAAACCTTCCCGTAGTGACCAGTGAGCACCTTGACTCGTGAGCAGATTATGGTGGTATGGGACACTATATTCTAGCTGTCGGCCTACACTGATCAGGCGACGAGCCCTTTGTAGTGACCGCGAGCGTATTCTGAGTTCACGGGAGGCGACGACCCTTCCGTGCAGTAGAGTACAGTAGGCCTGTATTGATAAGGTGATGGAGGAGCGGTGCAACGAGTGCGAGCAACAGCCCTGGCAGCCCTTGCAGTGACCTACGAAATGTACATCGTATGAGATTACTAGGAGTGACGACCCTAGACAGGATCCGTGTTGGGATTGATACAAGAGAAGTACCTTAGTTTTCCAATCCTGCTGTTTGAATGGACTAATAATAACTTGGTAATCATATCACCATAGCATTGCATGTGCCTGGAAGATGTGGAGCACTCTAGGGAGTGTGGCATGCCGCGGTCGTAAGATGTTGCCGCATGAGGGTGATCGTCGGTGAGGGCATACATCACGTCATATCATCTTGCATTAACAACAGTATTAGAATTGTCTGATTTACTGCTTTACTATTATCGCGTGATTGAATTGTGAACATGCTAATCCTTGCTCTATGATTCTACTGAGTTGATCACTCATTCCCATGTTACGGGATGGTGTTTGCAACACCCACCAGACCCTGTCGTAGTTGCAGGTGACGACGAGATCCAGGAGGTGGAGCCGGAGATTGACGAGGACCAGGATGAGTTCTCGTATATGCAGTATCACGACGGCTTCCCGTAGGTGACCTGGATCGAGGGGGACTTCAGTGGGACTATTTTGAACTTATTCTTTTGTCTATTTACATGTATATGAGACTCAGAGATGTAGTCATACTTTGGAGACAGTTGAGATTACTTTGTTTTTTCACACAGTGATATATATATTGTTTAGTCTTCCGCTTGCTTTTATCACTGGATCTGAAGTATGAATTGCAGTTTTGGTATACTTTTACTCATGTGAATGCTTTAAATTAGACAACATTGAATCATAACCATTTTTGTTGCATAAGTGACGGTCTGGAACTCGGGAGTTGAGTTTATACACGACCCCCGATTTTCAGGGTGTTACAAGTTGGTATCAGAGCATGAATGAGAGTATACTGGGCCTGGGTTATGGTCTTGCGACGTACGCCGTCGCTTCCTTTGACTTAGGTGGGTGCGAGAAGGGTCTAGAAACACTTCTAGGATAACAGATTCGCCGATAGGCGAAGTCTATAAGAATCGATCGCAAGATCGAGTCTGTAACGTATCTCGGGTCGCGTAAAGTGACCCGAATCACTTCTAAGCTGTAGGAAGTCGGGTGGAGACGTCCTATGAGCGGTTTTAAACCGCAAAATTGAATCCATGGGCCGTGGAATGACCACGACTCCAGTAATCAATCGCCAGGGCTTAAAAACCCCGTTTCACCAAAAATCTTCAAAATTCCTTCTCTAAACACTTCAACCTTTAGTTTCTTCTTATCCATTTCATGTTAGGCATCAAACCTAATGTGAAAATAATATAATTAGTACATTCACCAAATTTTACAGTGAATGGTAAAATTTCATGAAAAATGGCCATAAGGCCATTCTAAATTCACTTTCTTTAGCAACTAAGGAGCTAAAAAGATGTACTGGCTCCTTATACCCCAAATTCATATGCTGCATCATATGGTTTGGTATTCGGGATTGTGATGTGGACCCGGAAAGCCCTGAACACATGTTTGGGCTCATAGAGACCAAAATACTATGAACCAAGGGGTGGGACCTGACTTTTTGGGACCCTGGGACCATGGGGGACCAGACCCATGGGGTCCCACTGGTCAACTTGAGGGTTGACCGGCGATGCCATCGCCGGCCGGCGACCTCCGTTGGTGCTGTCCTTCGGGCGCACCCACTTAAATGGCCTCCACATCACCCCTATGTAACTCCCACACCACGAAAACCCCCAAAACCCACCTCTCCTTCACAAACAGCCCCCTTGCATACCCTAGATTCGATTTTCAACACTCCATTCCAAACCCCGGCGACCCAAACCAGTCTTAAACCCTTCCTTGGCCAAAACCGACCACCACCCATCAATTATTGGGTGTTGGCAGCCCCTTTCCTTGAAGATTTCCCCATTTGGAGCTCCAAAATCCCCCAAATAGTGCTGAAATCGTGAGCTGCTCCATCCCATCTTTTTGTTATATTTTTCCCTGAAAGTACAGCCTTGGGAAGCTTGAAGCGTCCCTCTACGACGCCTAGATTTCCTTTTTTCAGATTGGGCAGCCATTTCTCCGCATTTTCGGCATTTTCCATGGCTTTTGTGGAAGCCATTTTGGGCCTTTTGTCGCTCTCATCCATCATATCTTTGATGGGTAAGAGGAAAACTGCGACAGACGAGGCTGGGCCGAGCCGTCCTGCTCGATCGAGAAGACCGCGGGGTGGTGCCGCAAGTTCAAGCACCGCCGCAAGTCCAACTGCAGTCCTGGAGTGCCGTACAAAGCGGGATTTGGATCCCCATGCACACCTTGGACGAACCATTCTATCAGAGATGCCTCATGGTGAATACACTGATCGTAGAGTGTTATTTGAGGCGGACGTGATGGGCGATTGTTCGGCAAGTATCTGTTGTTCGAATGCATTGAAGCTGCACACTGGGGGCTGATCTTTGAAGCTCGCGCTCGTGCTAATGTGAGCACCGTTCGTGCCTTCTATGCTAACATCCAGAATCCTACCTTGGAGCCCCTACAGTTCAAAATCCCTTTTGGTAGAGATCGGATGGCTACGATCGACGTCCGGTTGGTTGCGCGACTTCTCAACGTGCCTCTAGGTGATGTACATCCAAGTGAGAAGAATTTGAGGACTAGACGTGAACGAGATCGCCGCACCAAGTTTCTGTGCGGTAAGTTGGTTCCATGGCAGCCTAATAATAGCCTCAAAGCGACGTACATGTCTGAGGATTTGTGCCTGTTGCATCATATCTGCACGTTCAATGTATATCCTAGGTCGACGAACCGCATTGAATGTACACGTCTTATGGTCGATTTCTTATTTCTGGTGGCCCAGGGAGAGAACGTATGTATGGCCACTTTCATCTTACGGCAGATAGTTCTCATAGCCAGGTTGAGGAGAACATCCGAATCCCTTCCCTTTGGCCGACTCATTTGCAAGATTGCGCTCGAGTTTGCCTATAGACTTGGACCCGAATTGCAGGTATCGATTCACACCATCGATGAGTCGACAATGGTTAAGATGAAGATTGGGTCGCAATATCATGAAAATCAACTTGAAAGGGATAGTGGGGACGACTTTGATGAAGAGGAAGATCAAAGCGAAGAAGAACCTAGTGCAGAGGTTCAGGAAGAGACTCAGGAAGAAGCAGAAGAAGAGGCTCAGGATACTGATGAGAGCCCTCCTCCTTCTGCGCAGGCTACTATCGACGATCGCATTGCTCGGATGGAGGAGAGTCAGACCGCTTTGCGAAGGGAAGTCCAAGAACTTCGAGCGGAAGTCGCTGATGCCAAAGCCGTTACGAAGAAGAAATTTGGCAAGGTGACTCGCACCTTGAAGGCAATCCTGTGTTGTTTACAGGATAAGGGTGCTCCTCCTCCGTCACCAGATTCCGACTAGCGATGCGATCTTTGATGTTGATTATTAGTAGTTAGCCATTTCCTGTTTTATGTGTGTAAAGCCTATTAGGGCTAGTGCTTTGCTTATGTTGCTGTTGCTTAACTGTCTTAATTTCCATGTCATTCTAGCCATGATGCTTGTAAGGATATATCCCTTGTATTGTGACAATTTTGATTAATTGAAATGCCTGGAATGCCTTTGACTCTTTAAGTGAATGATTGTGGTGTATATGTGCACTTGAGACTGACAAGGTTGCACCCTATTTTGAATATAGGGAATGCCACCTAAGACTACGAGGAGTGCGGTTCGGCTTTCATTGTCTGAGCAGATGGATCAGACTCCTTCTCAGTCTGGCACTCGTCCGGACCCTGCTGTGGACCCGATTCCTGAGACTGTTCGATCGTCTCAGCCTGCTGTTGGTCCTACAGATGGACCACCGCCATTTACACCATCAGTTCGAGAGCCACAGCGCGCATCTACTTCCGCACCTCATCCGCCACAGCCTGCTCCACCCCCTGATAGATTCGAGCAGATGATGGCTATGATGCTACAGCAGCAGCAGCTATTGACCACTATAGTTGGGACTTTAGCCCAGGGTGGGGGTGCGACTACATCTACTCCACCTGCACCACCTGCGCATCCAGCTGAGGATGCCTATACTTACGCCCAGGATGAGGGCATAGCACATCCTGCGCAGCCTGCTTTCCCTGCGGGGAATCCTGCCGACACACGGGGCCTTCTGGAGCGATTTCAGCGCTTGCGGCCTCCTACTTTTTCGGGTTCTCACAGACCTGAGGAGGCAGAGTTCTGTCTCGACCGAGTGTCGAAGATTCTACGCATGTTACACTGTACCGAGGCAGAGCAGGTAGAGCTGGCTACCTTCCTATTTGAGAGAGAGGCCAGTATGTGGTGGGATAGTATATTGCGGACTGTTGCCGCAGATTTCGTATGGACGTGGGCAGCATTCGAGTTCCGCTTCCATGAGAAGTATTATCCCCAGACCTACAGGCACGAGAGGGAGAATGAGTTTCTCCGTCTCAGGCAGGCAGCGATGACGGTTACCGAGTATGAGCATCGGTTCACAAAGTTGGGCAGGTACGTCCCGACGATTCTGGCTGATGAGCAGATGCGCATACGGCGCTTTTTGGAGGGCTTGCGACCGGATATTCGGTCGAAGATGTGCTGCGTCAGTTTCCCTTCCTATGCGGAGTTGGTTCATATGTCCATGCGGGCAGAGCAGGACGTGGATCGACTGGCGCGATCTCGGGGCCCGACTACTTCCAGGCCGCGACCGGAGTTGCCAGATAGGCCCTTCGCGGGCAAGAGGCCTCGCATTGATCCTCCTACCAGGACCACGGCGCCTGTACGACCGTTTCGGCGCCCTGATTTATCATGCACATACTGTGGGAGGACGGGCCATTTGGCGCAGAGTTGCTTTTCCAGGATGCAGGACAGTGGGTTCTCGCCGCCGCAGAAGATTGATCGTGTACGTCCACAGGCGATATCAGCACCGCCTATACGGTCAGCTCCTGCGCATCCCTCTTTCAGACCCACAGTATCACAGATTCGACAGCCCCCACGGCCTTTGACACAGCGGCCGAACCGGCCACAGCAGGCGCGAGTTCATGCACTGACCGCTGAGGCCGCTACGACGCCGACTTTCCAGCATTCAGCCTTCGAGGTCACGGGCCATATCGGAGGTACTCCCATTCTTATCATGGTGGACACTGGTTCCACGATTTCTTTGATATCGCGTGCCGTAGTCAGACGTCTTGGGTTGCAGACTATCACTATGGATAGCGTGCGAGTCCTTGCAGCTCATGGAGATTATTCGGATGTCACCCAGATGTGTGAGGGTTGTTTAGTTGATCTGGGAGGCAGGACGATGACTCTTGATCTGGTCGTCGATCCCTCGCTCGTATATCTCGACATCATTCTTGGCATGGACTGGTTGACTGCAGCGAGAGCCGAGATTGACTGCGAGGCTCGTGTGGTGACGGTGTACGAGCCTGAGGGCACGCCTTTCACATTTTCAGTGCGGGTAAATCTTCCTTTCCGCATTCTTAGCTACGCCACTCTATTGCGCGACGCTGGTGCCCAGGTACTTGAGCAAACGCCAGTTGTTTCTGAGTTCGGGGATCTATTCAGGAAGATCCCTGGTTTGCCGCCCCGACGTGAGATCGATTTCACTATCGATCTGATTCCTGGTTCTACACCCGTCTCACTGCCGACGTATCGCATGGCACCTTGTGAGATGGAGGAGTTGCGGACGCAGATTGATGGTCTGCTAGAGCTTGGCTTTATACGGCCTAGCGTATCTCCTTGGGGAGCACCGGTCTTGTTCGTGAAGAAGAAGGATGGTTCGCTGCGATTGTGTATTGATTATCGCAGGCTGAACCAACTCACAGTGAAGAACAAGTACCCTTTGCCCAGGATCGATGACTTGTTTGATCAGTTGAGAGGAGCGCAGTACTTCTCGAAGATTGATCTTCAGTCAGGATATCATCAGCTGCGCGTCAGAGATGAGGACGTGCAGAAGACAGCATTCAGGACCAGTTTTGGTCACTACGAGTTCCTCGTGATGTCGTTCGGTCTCACGAACGCACCGGCCGTGTTCATGGATCTGATGAACCGGGTTTTTCGGCCTTTCCTCTATCGATTCGTCGTTGTCTTCATCGACGACATTTTGGTATACTCTAGGAGTCGAGAGGAGCATGAGGAGCATTTGCGTTTGGTCCTGGATACGCTCAGACGACATCAGTTGTTCGCACAGTACAAGAAGTGCGACTTCTGGAAGCAGGAGGTGAAGTTTCTGGGACACGTGGTGTCCAAGGACGGCATGGCAGGACTAGTTTTGGTCACTACGAGTTCCTCGTGATGTCGTTCGGTCTCACAAACGCACCGGCCGTGTTCATGGATCTGATGAACCGGATTTTTTGGCCTTTCCTCTATCGATTCGTCGTTGTCTTCATCGACGACATTTTGGTATACTCTAGGAGTCGAGAGGAGCATGAGGAGCATTTGCGTTTGGTCCTGGATACGCTCAGACGACATCAGTTGTTCGCACAGTACAAGAAGTGCGACTTCTGGAAGCAGGAGGTGAAGTTTCTGGGACACGTGGTGTCCAAGGATGGCATGGCAGTTGACCTGTCTAAGGTAGCTGCGGTGCAGGACTGGGAGCAGCCTGGTTCTGTCACTAAGGTGAGGAGTTTCTTGGGTCTCGCTGGCTACTATCGGCGCTTCATTCAGGATTTCTCGAAGATCGCGAGACCCTTATCTCAGTTGACACGGAAGGACGTGAAGTTCGCCTGGAATGATAAGGCGGAGTCAGCTTTTCAGGAGCTGAAGGACAGGCTTACGTCCGCCCCTGTGCTAGTATTGCCAGAGCAAGGGGTTAAATACACTATATACACTGACGCGTCTAGCGTTGGTTTGGGTTGTGTCCTTATGCAGAGGGACAGGGTAATTTCGTATGCCTCGAGACAATTAAGGAAGCACGAGGAGAATTACCCTACACACGACCTGGAGTTGGCAGCCGTGATATTCGCACTGAGACTCTAGAGACATTACCTCTACGGAGAGGAGTTCGAGCTCTTTTGCGACCACAAGAGCCTCAAGTACATATTCACGCAGCGAGACTTGAATATGAGGCAGCGGCGATGGATGGAGACGCTGAAGGACTTCAAGTTTGAAGTCTCTTACCATCCTAGGAAGGCGAACCTTGTGGCTGATGCGTTGAGCCGCAAGAAGGCGATAGAGTTTGCGGCTCCGCTGATGGTTGCCGAGTGGGATATGGTGGAGTTTTTGCGAGACTTTGAGCAGAAACTCACCGTAGAGGAGCCGTTTGAGTTCATCGCACATGTACAGGTGCGATCCCAGATCGATGACCGTGTCATCGAGGCGCAGAGGGACGACGCGCATCTTACTGAGCTTCGAGAGCAGGCCAGTGATGATGCTGACGCCGACTGGCGAGTTGGTATGGATGGAGGCTTACGTTACCGTGGCCGCCTATGCGTTCCTGATGTCCCTGACTTGAGACGAGAGATTCTCGAGGCTACGCATTCTACTAGACTCGCGATGCATCCTGGCAGCACGAAGATGTATCGTGACGTGAAGAGGACGTATTGGTGGGAAGGTATGAAAACCCACATAGCTGAGTTCGTGTCCCGTTGTCTCACTTGTCAGCAGGTGAAGGCAGAGCATCGCCGACCACCTGGACTTTTGCAGCCTATGCCGATTGCAGAGTGGAAATGGGATTTCATTTCCATGGACTTCATTTCTGGGTTGCCGAAGACGAGAAAGGGGCATGATTCCATTTGGGTGATCGTCGACCGATTGACGAAGTCGGCGCACTTCCTACCGATCAGAGTTACGAACTCTGCAGACGAGCTGGCTAGATTGTATATCCGAGAGATTGTGCGTCTGCATGGAGTTCCGTTGGAGATCGTGTCGGACAGAGACACGCGGTTCACTTCTATCTTCTGGACTCGCATTCAGGAGGCTATGGGTGTGAAGTTGAAGTTCAGTACTGCCTTCCACCCACAGACGGACGGACAGACGGAGCGAGTGAACCAGATCCTGGAGGATATGTTGCGGGCTTGCGCATTGGACTTCAAGGACAGTTGGGATGACTGTCTTGCATATGCGGAGTTTGCGTACAACAATAGCTTCCAGGCGAGTATCGGCATGGCACCTTATGAGGCGCTGTATGGGCGACCTTGTCGCGCACCGCATTGCTGGTTAGAGGTCGGTGAGCGCAGCTTGATTGGCCCAGAGTTGGTGCAGGCGACGTCAGAGAAGATTGATATTATTCGACGTCGGCTTCTTACAGCGCAGAGCAGACAGAAGAGCTACGCCGATACGAGACGGAGACCACTAGAGTTCACAGTCGGGGATCATGTGTTTTTGCGAGTTTCCCCTATGAAGGGAGTCCTTCGGTTCGGGAAGAAGGGGAAGCTGGCACCGCGATTCATTGGTCCATTTCAGATCCTCGATCGTGTGGGAGCAGTGGCTTACCGATTGGCTTTACCCACGCCCCTCGCGAGCGTCCACAACGTATTTCATGTTTCTATGCTGAAGAAGTACGTTGCTGATCCTTCCCATATCATCAGATAGGAGCAGGTGCAGTTAGGAGAGGATGTTACTTATATCCTGCGACCGACACGCATCTTAGACCGGAAGGAGCAGGTACTGCGTAGCAAGGTGATTCCCCTTGTGAAGGTACTATGGACGCATCACTCTGAGGAGGAGGCTACTTGGGAGACAGAAGCCGATATCAGAAAGAACTACCCACAGCTTCTCGAGGAGTACGAACAGGTATAAATTTCGAGGACGAAATTATTTGTTAAGGGGGGTAGATTGTAACGCCCGTGAAAAATCCGTACTTGGAATCGAGTACCGATTTGACCCGAAATCGCGTATAAATAATTTCCATGGAAATTAAACGTAAGTTAGCTAGTGCAACGCTAGAGTAGCTGAGAAATAGTCCCTGATCACTTTAAATACGTTCTACAAGACCCAGATCGAGTAGAACAGACAACTCTACAATACTCTATAACCTTGGATCCAACTCTAAGCAGGTTTGTCCTCTGGACCATATTGAACTTTTGTATTGGATTTAGACCGCGCGTCGAAGGTCTGATACCTCCTATCTTAGACCGTTAGAACCGCCCAGCTGGACTTGACAATCATCTCGAAAATCAAGTCAAACCGATAATCACAGAGTATTTCGTTGAACCCGGACTGGAGTGACCGCGAATAGGGACGAATTGGGAATTTTAAATTTAGATCTGGCACACGACTTGACGCGTCAGTATTAAGCGTTCTGACCGTCAGAATTCATCCAGATTACACCCTCGGATCAGGAAAAATATCTATTTATTATCATGGGACTTTCAGCCCTGATCTATGTGCGGTGACCGCTGAACTGAAACTGGTCCGCCACGTGCGATCTGCGAACCCTGCCAGACTGAAAACTTAATACGAGGTACATCTGGTACCCATGAGCTTAAGTCTGATCGCAATCGACCAGGGGACCACCAGAAATCAGTTTTTGGACCGAAACAGCCCCGAATTGGATAGGCAATAAGTAAACTTCGTCCCGGAGCCTATTTTCGGCGTTTTCAAGCTTATAAAAGGGGTTGAAACCCTCATTCCTTCCTTGCATACGAAATTCACAAACCCTAGAAAAGAGAGAGAGAGAGTTTGAGAGAAAGGGAAGAGGAGATTTTCCCCGCATCCGAGCCCCTGACAGTGCTGCTTCAACACTTCATTCCAATCACCTGGCTGGTGATTTTTCCACTTTTTCAGGTATAGAAAAACCCCAAAAACTTGCTGATTTAGGGTTTATGTAGATTCTGAACAGGTTAGCTGACTAAATCCATAAATCAGGTTCTCCTACTGTCGTAGACGAAGCGTACACGCTCCGTTCAAAATCCCGCGACCGTAAGAGCTTAGGTGAGGATTTTAGACGCTTTGATTGACGGTTTACAACGCTTTCAATGTCGTTTAATAGTAGATTATCGACGGCATCGCCGTTTGACATGTACAATATGCTCTCCGTTTCCTGTTTCGCAAATTAACGAAGAATATGAGATTTAAGGCATTTTAGTCATATGTAGGAAGTACGGTCTACATGCATAATTTGCTGACGTGATTGACATGATTTGTCGCCGCATTAGAGAGTTAGGAATGCTTGCATAATCAGTTTGGCGAAGAGGTTCGCCAAGTTGCGCACGTTGGGTCGACATACTATATGTGGACTTAAGTGTGTAGTGTCTGTGTTTGTATAAATGCTTGTATTATTATGTATTGAATTAAATGATGTTATGTAGTAGATTGAGATTGATTTCATGATTAATATGCTGACCTGAATGATTTCCTATATGCTTACCTTATGCATGATTTCACTACATGCATAGAAAGTACGCCTTGAAGATTTGCTTAAGTTGAATATGCATGGAAAGTATGCCTTGAAGATTTGCCTAAGTTGAATGTTATAACATGTGCTAACATGCTCACATGATGTGTTTCAATTCCAATACCCTGATATATAGCGTTAATGTGATTCAATAGATGTGTGGGACTTGACTTAGTCCAGGCAGTCGGTAACCGAACGAATTTGTGGCTGACTGGTCATAGCCACGAACGACGCGTCGATGAATGTGATTCGTGTTGAGAGTTGGCGGCAGTGGTTAGGCCACGCGAAGTGTTTTACGCACTTCATGTCGTTCAATTCGAGATGCGATCGCGCTAGTCGAGCCCGTCAAGTAACCCGACTGGCCGATGTTTGTTCACCTTGTATGTATCATAACTGCTTGAACCTAGGGTACTGAACTTACCATTGTAAACCCTATTAACCGTGGTACCTTGATCCACGAAGACTCATGAGCCGGGCATGGTGGTATGGGACACCGTGGTCGAGCTGTCGGCCTACGCTGGGGCCACAAACCTCCCCGTAGTGACCAGTGAGCACCTTGACTCGTGAGCAGATTATGGTGGTATGGGACACTATATTCTAGCTGTCGGCCTACACTGATCAGGCGACGAGCCCTTTGTAGTGACCGCGAGCGTATTCTGAGTTCACGGGAGGCGACGACCCTTCCGTGCAGTAGAGTACAGTAGGCCTGTATTGATAAGGTGATGGGGGAGCGGTGCAACGAGTGCGAGCAACAGCCCTGGCAGCCCTTGCAGTGACCTACGAAATGCACATCGTATGAGATTACTAGGAGTGACGACCCTAGACAGGATCCGTGTTGGGATTGATACAAGAGAAGTACCTTAGTTTCCCAATCCTGCTGTTTGAATGGACTAATAACAACTTGGTAATCATATCACCATAGCATTGCATGTGCCTGGAAGATGTGGAGCACTCTAGGGAGTGTGGCATGCCGCGGTCGTAAGATGTTGCCGCATGAAGGTGATCGTCGGTGAGGGCATACATCACGTCATATCATCTTGCATTAACAACAGTATTAGAATTGTCTGATTTACTGCTTTACTATTATCGCGTGATTGAATTGTGAACATGCTAATCCTTGCTCTATGATTCTACTGAGTTGATCACTCATTCCCACGTTACGGGATGGTGTTTGCAACACCCACCAGACCCTGTCGTAGTTGCAGGTGACGACGAGATCCAGGAGGTGGAGCCGGAGATTGACGAGGACCAGGATGAGTTCTCGTATATGCAGTATCACGACGGCTTCCCGTAGGTGACCTGGATCGAGGGGGACTTCAGTGGGACTATTTTGAACTTATTCTTTTGTCTATTTACATGTATATGAGACTCAGAGATGTAGTCATACTTTGGAGACAGTTGAGATTACTTTGTTTTTCCACACAGTGATATATATATTGTTTAGTCTTCCGCTTACTTTTATCACTGGATCTGAAGTATGAATTGCAGTTTTGGTATACTTTTACTCATGTGAATGCTTTAAATTAGACAACATTGAATCATAACCATTTTTGTTGCATAAGTGACGGTCTGGAACTCGGGAGTTGAGTTTATACACGACCCCCGATTTTCAGGGTGTTACACAAGGTCTGTCTAAACTCTCTCTTTGATACCAACTTGTAATACCCTGGTTCTCAAAAGAAATTATAGATTGTCTGGTAAACCTTTAAACCTATAGTGAACCTAATGGAACTACATTTGAGGAATCAGATAAATTTAAACTCAAAATTCTCAAGTAGATATTTTAGTCCTAAAATTTTAAAGGAGATCAAGGTTTCAACTTTCCATGGAATTTATCATAAATCCGAATGGCATTTCTAATAATTTTGTAAGGGGCCCTAGTGTTTAGTTTCTAAGTTCAAACAAGTAATAGTTCAAAATGAGAATCTAAATTCAATTTCTACTTTCATCAACTAAACTGGAACTTTCCTACGGGGCCTAAAGTTTTGTGTCTCTATGTTCACACTTTTCATAATTCCTAACTAATTCCACTTAAGTTTGAATGGCTATCCTAATGAGTTCAAGGGAACTTAAATTTAATTTCTAGGTTCAAATAACTAAACCTAAAATTTCCCAAGGTCCTACATTTTATGTATCTATGTTCAAAATTTTCTTTAACTTTAAGGGAACTCTACATAAATTCAAATGTCTTCCTTAAAAATTTTCCATGGGGAACTAGGTTTGATTTCTGAGTTCAGACACCCAATAGTTTATAATTGGAACCTAAGTGTAGGTCTTTATGTCCTCAAAATTTCTCCTAATCAAAAGGAGATTCCCTGAGTTCCAACATTAATTTCTATCATTCTAAGTTAAGACATTCAAGTTTCATATTAGTTTTTTTCCCCAAAGGATAGTGGAAAATCAAAACTTAACTACACACATCAATATAGATATAAGAGAAACACCTTTGGTATTCTAGAGGTGAATGATACACAGGTACTCAGAAATTGTAAACATGTCAGGTGCAATCTAAATCATGTACAGTTGTCCTTACTTTAGATGGTATATAAAATAGTAATTCGACACAAAAAAATCATCAACTAATTAGCTAAAGTCCAGTGAATAACTCTCATGAAATGAAATTAACAGCTCTCGCTTAATGATTACATTTTCATAAATCGGAGATTACGGTTGTGCAATCAATGATATTCTCAGTTTATCATGTAAATAGAAAATGTTATTACATAATTCAAATTGCGGGGCAACATGAAATCGGTGTACCTACTCAAATTGAAAATCAAATTTTAATCAAATTTTACAGGAGGGCCATTGGACTAGTAATGCTATTATGGATAGAAATATTGGATAGTTAAAGAATAAGGTGCTTATAGCTAGGTGTAGTTGAAATAAGGATGTTGACATGAGTTAGTATACATCTATGAAACCTAATGTGTTTACGGGGTTCAGTACTGAGAACCTAAATTTGGTTTCTAAGTTCAAATGACTAAATTTAAAATTTTCAAAGGAGTTTAAAATTCTGCATCTCTATTTTCACAACTTTTCCTAACTTTAAGGGACTTCTAAATAAATTCAAATTGCTATCTTATTAACTCCCAAGGGAACCTAATTTTGGCTATCTACATTCAAATTTTATAATTCTATGGGATCTCCACATGCATCCAAGTGATCAAAATAATTTCATATGGGACCTAAGTTTTATTTTCTACGTTCTCGAAATTTCCTTAAGTCTAGGGGAGATTTACTTAAGTTCCAACATCTAATTCGATCACCCTAGCTTAAGGCATTCAAGGTTGGTATAAGATTGTTTCCCACAGGAAAGGTTTGTCTAAACTCTCTCTTTGATACCAACTTGTAACACCCTGGTTCTTGAAACCCGAGGATAGTCGCTCGAGTACGAGAACCCGCGTATTACATTATGAAGTGGACTAATATACATCTTGATAGAAATTTCGTAGTATAAAGTAAAGCAATCACTACCTAAGATAGGTATATCAAGAGTAATAAAAAGGAAGTTTACTACATGTAAATGGGAGCAAAATGAAATCCCACAACAGGAGATATTTTATTACAATTCAAACAAAACATAAAATCTAAAATAGGAAAGCAAGTAAATCCTAAATGATCAATCGAGCCCCAACGGCCCAACTGCAACAACATAGACGCCCTCCTTGCCTAACTCCACCTCAGTCGTCCTTAGGATCCCGTCATAGGTGTCTCCACCTATCCTCATTCCTCCATCTATTTGGTGCAACTGCACTATCGGGTGAGTGAAAACTCAGTGGGAATTTCTCTCATAGATTCAACCATAACACATAAATCCAAAATAGATCAACAATACATATTTAACTCATATGACAATACAACTAACAATGCGATTGCATGAATGTATGAATGTATGTTCAAGCCATAGATCTGGGTATGCAATCCAGCTGTCAAAATAAAAGATCGCTCGCGGTAGGTAGACTACCTGAAAAATGCCATGAAGGTGAGTGCGCCCAAGGACGACCTCTTGGAAAAATACTCGGGGTATACCCAAGGAGGTATAAAATCCTGAAAAAGCCTCATGTAAAGAAAGACCCGCCCAAAGTGTACAAGTGCACAATCCCGATGGTTGGACTTAGGTAATGGAACCTGGCATAACCCAACAAGATGTGACTTACAATGCATACTCGGAAAAGCTCACATGTCATGCTTGGATGTTATGCGCCACGACACTTATATGCATTACTTTTGATAAAATAAGAACGATAATCAACTTTCAAATAAGGAATATCTAACTATGCGTTCCATAATGACTTTCATAATTTCTTTACATTCAAAGGAGGGCACACTAAGTATCATGTAAATTTTCAAGTGAGGTCACATCATTAACTGAGAGTCCATCCATAAGTACACTATATGTAAATAAATTCTCTTTTTCCATATTGTAAGAACTATTCACAAGATTGTACCTACAAATTAGAGATTAAAAATATAGAAAATCATGAAGGTAATGTCTCACTACACAATTCACAAATAATCTAGTATGAAAGCTTTCTTTTCTCATCACGTCTAATGGGGATATGCATATAGGCAAATGATTATAAATGTGGCATGGAATTTTCAAGACAATACATGATACACATAATTATAAGGAAACATGACATTAAAACAATTTCTTCATAAAAGTCAACATAACTAGGAATTAATATTTTTCTAAAATACTCTACATTAAAGAGTTAATCCACATGGAAATTAGTGAATGGAAAAAGCTATGGGGGATGCTCCTCACCTTGAGTGGATAATTTCTTGGATCTGAAATGTTCTTAGGAGATGAGTGAAGGATCTTGTTGGGATCTATTGAAGCAAGAAATGTGTACCAAGGTAGGCAGTTTGTAACACCCTGAAAATCGGGGGTCGTGTATAAACTCAACTCCCGAGTTCCAGACCGTCACATATGCAACAAAAATGATTATGATTCAATGTTGTCTGATTTAAAGCATTCACATGAGTAAAAGTATACCAAAACTGCAATTCATACTCCAGATCCAGTGATAAAAGCAAGCGGAAGACTAAACAATATATATATCACTGTAAGGAAAAACAAAGTAGATCTCATCTGTCTCTAAAGTATGAATACATCTCTGAGTCTCATATACATATACATGAACAAAAATAAATGATCAGAATAGTCCCACTGAAGTCCCATCAATCCAGGTCACCTACGCAAAGCCATCATGATACTGCATGTACGAGAACTCGTCCTGGTCCTCGTCGAAGTCTGGCTCTGCCTCCTGGATCTCAGCCTCACCTGCATCTACAACAGGGTCTGGTGGGTGTTGCAAATACCATCCCGTAACGTGGGAATGAGTGATCAACTCAGTGGAATCATAGAGCAAAGATTAGCATGTTCACAAATCAATCATGCGATAATAGTAAAGCAGTAAATCAGACAATCCTAATACTGTTGTTAATGCAAGATGATATGACGTGATGTATGCCCTCACCGACGATCTCCCTCATACGGCACCATCTTACGACCGCGGCATGCAATTGACCCTCAAGTGCTCCACATCTTCCAGGCACATGCAATGGCATGGTGATATGATTTCCAAGTTATTATTAGTCTATTCAAAAAGCAGGATTGGAAAACTAAGGTATTTCCCTTGTATCAATCCCAACACAGATCCTGTCTAGGGTCGTCACTCCTAGTAATCTCATACGATGTATATTTCGTAGGTCGCTGCAAGGGCTGTCAGGGCTGTTGCTCGCACTCGTTGCACCGCTCCCCCATCACCTTATCAATATAGGCCTACCGTACTCTACTGCAACGGAAGGGTCGTCGCCTCCCGTGGACTCAGAATACGCTCGCGGTCACTACAAAGGACTCGTCGCCTGATCAGTGTAGGCCGACAGCTAGAATATAGTGTCTCATACCACCATAATCTGCTCACGAGACTAGGTGCTCACTGGTCACTACGGGGAGGTTTGTGGCCCCAGCGTAGGCCGACAGCTCGACCACGGTGTCCCATACCACCATGCCCGGCTCATGAGTCTTCATGGATCAAGGTACCATGGTTCACAGGGTTTACAATGGTAAGTTCAGTACCATAGGTTCAAGCAGTTATGACTCATACAGGGTGAACATACATCGGCCAGTCGGGTTACTTAACGGGCTCGACTAGTGCGATCGCATCTCAAGTCGAACGACATGAAGTGCGTAAAACACTTCGTGTGGCCTAACCACTGCCGCCAACTCCAAACACGACTCGCGTTCATCGACGCGTCGTTCGTGGCTAAGACCAGTCAGCCACGAATTTGCTCGGTTACCGACTGCCTGGACTAAGTCTAGTCCCAAACAATTATGGAATCACATCAGTAATTTATGTAAGAGTATTGGAATTGAAATACCATCATGTGATCATGTTAACACATGTTATAACATTCAACTTAAGCAAATCTTCAAGCACATATATTTCATGCATGTAATGAAATCATGCATATAGTCAACATGTAGGAAATCATTTAGGTCAGCATATTAATTGAGAAATCAATCTCAAACTATCTCATAACATCATTTAATTCAATACATACTAATACAAGCATTTATACAAGCACATACACTACACTCTTAAGTCTACATATAGTATGTCGACTCGAAATGCGCAATTAGGAGAATCTCTTCGCCAAACTAATTATGCACGTATTCCTAACTTTCTAATGTGACAACAAGCCATGTGAATCACATCAGCAAAATATGAATGTAATCAGTACTTCCTACAAATGACTAAAATGCCCTAAATCTCATATTCTTCGTTAATTTACGAAACAGGAAACGGATAGCATGTTGTACATGTCAAACGGCGATGCCGTCAATAATCTACTATTAAACGACATTGAAAGCGTTGTAAACCGTCAATCAAAGCGTTTAAAATCCTCACCTAGTCTCTTGTAGACTCGTGATTTCGAACGGAGCGTATACGCTTCATCTACAGCAGTAATAGAACCTGTTTTACGAAGTACGTTAGCTAACACGCTATGAATCCTAGTGAACCCTAAATCAGCAACTTCTAGGGTTGTTTCATACCTGAAAAAGTGGAGGAATCACCGGCCAGGTGACTGGGATGAGTTGCTGAAGCACATGCAACAGGTGGCATGAAGGCGGGAAAAATCCCTCTACTCTCTCTCTCAAACTCTCACCTTTTCTCTCTCCCAAAGCTAGGGTTTTGCAATTTCAGATGGGAGAGAGGAATGAGGGTTTCAACCCCTTTTATAAGCTTAAAAATGTCGAAAACAGGCTCCGGAACGAAGTTTACTTAGTGCATATCCATTTCGGGACTGTTTCGGTCCAAAAGATGCTTTCTGGTGGTCCTCTGGTCGAATGCGATCGGACTTAAGCTCATGCGTACTAGATCTAGCACATATTAAGTTTTCAGTCCGGCAGGGTTCGCAGATCGTGCGTGGCGGACCAGTTTCAGTTCAGCGGTCACCGCACGTAGATCAGGATTGAAAGTCTCATGATATAAAATAGAAATTTCTCCTGATCCGAGGGTGTAATCTGGATGAATTCTGACGGTCAGAACGCTCAATACTGACGCGTCAAGTCGTGTGCCAGATTTGAATTTGAAATTCCAATTCTATCCCTATTCGCACTCTCTTCGGTCCGGGCTCAATGAAATAGCCTGTGATTATCGGTTTGACTTGATTTTTGAAATGAGTGTCAAGTCCAGCTAGGCGGTTCTAACGGTCTAAGATAGGAGGTATCGGACTTTCGACGCGCTGTCTAGATCCAATACAAAGATTCAAAGTGGTCCAGAGAACAAACCTGCTTAGAGTTTGGTCCGAGGTTATAGAGTGTTATAGAGTCGTTGGTTCTACTCGATTTGGGTCTTGTAGAATGTATTTAAAGTGATCAGGGACTATTTTCCAGCTACTCCAGCGTTGCGCTAGCTAACTTACGCTTAATTTCCATAGAAATTAATTCTACGCGATTTTGGGTCGAGTTAGTACTCGAGCCAAAGTATGGATTTTTCACGGGCGTTACAATCTACCCCCCTTAACAAATAATTTCGTCCTCGAAATTTGTACCTTTTCATACTCCTCAAGAAGCTGTGATCTCGGCTTCTGTCTCCCAGGTAGCCTCCTCCTCAGAGTGATGCGTCCACAATACCTTCACAAGGGGAATCACCTTGCTACGCAGTACCTGCTCCTTCCTGTCTAGGATACGTGTCGGTCGCAGGATATATGTAACATCCTCTCCTAACTGCACCTGCTCCCATCTGATGATATGGGAAGGATCAGCAACGTACTTCTTCAGCATAGAAACATGAAATACATTGTGAACGCTCGCGAGAGGCGTGGGTAAAGCCAATCGGTAAGCCACTGCTCCCACACGATCGAGGATCTGGAATGGACCAATGAATCGCGGTGCCAGCTTCCCCTTCTTCCCAAACCGAAGGACTCCCTTCATAGGGGAAACTCGCAAAAACACATGATCCCCAACTGTGAACTCTAGTGGCCTCCGTCTCGTATCGGCATAACTCTTCTGTCTGCTCTGCGCTGTAAGAAGCCGACGTCGAATAATATCGATCTTCTCTGACTGACGGTGTGAACGGTGGTGGTCCAACTGTAGGACCAGCAGCAGGCTGAGACGCACGAACTGTCTGAGGAATCGGGCCCACAGCAGGGTCCGCATGAGTGTCAGACTGCGAAGGAGTCTGATCCATATGCTCGCTCAGTGCAAGCCGAACCGTGCTCCGCGTAGCCTTAGGCGGCATTCCCTATATTCAAAATAGGGCGCAACCTTGTCAGTCTCAATAGCACAAATACACCGCAATCATTCACACAAGGAGTCAAAGGCATTCCATGCATTTCATTTAATCAAAATTGTCACAATACAAGGGATATATCCTTACAAGCATCATGACGAGAAATACACGGGAACTAAGATAGTTAAAATTGTAACAGCAACATAAGCAAAGCACTAGCCCTAACAGGCTTACACACATAAAGCAGGAAATAACTAACTACTGACAACTACATCAAAGGTCGCATCACTAGTCTGAGTCTAGTGACGGAGGAGGAGCACCCTTATCCTGCAAGCAACACAGGATCGCCTTCAAGGTGCGAGTCACCTTGCCGAATTTCCTCTTTGTAACGGCCTTGGCATCCTCGACTTCAGCGCAAAGTTCCTGAACTTCCCTTCGCAAGGCGATCTGACTCTCCTCAATCCGAGCAATGCGATCGTCGCTAGTAGCCTGCGCAGAAAGAGGAGGTCTCTCATCTGTATCCTGAGCCTCCTCTTCTGCCTCTTCCTGAACTTCTTCCTGAACTTCTGCTCCAGGTTCTTCTTCACTTTGATCTTCCTCATCATCAAAGTCATCCTCGCTATCCTCCTCAAGTTGATTTTTACGGTACTGCGACCCAATCTTCATCTTGACCATAGTCGACTCATCAATGCTATGAATCGAAACTGGCAATTCCGGCCCAAGTCTGTAGGCAAACTCAAGCGCGATCTTGCATATCAGTCGGCCAAAAGGAAGTGATTCGGATGTTCTTCTTGGCTTGGCTATGAGGATTATCTGTCGTAAGATGAAAGTGGCCATACATACATTCTCTCCCTGGGCCACCAGATACAGGAAATCAACCATAAGGCGTGTACATTCAATACGATTCGTCGACCTGGGATAAACATTGTACGTGCAGATATGGTGCAGCAGGCATAAATCATCAGATATATACGTCGCCTTGAGGCTATTATTAGGCTGCCATGGAACCAACTTACCGCACAGAAACCTGGTGCGGCGATCTCGTTCACGCCTACTCCTCAGATTCTTCTCACTAGGATGAACATCACCGAGAGGCACGTTCAGAAGTCGCGCAATCAGTCGCACATCAATCGTAGCCATCTGATCTCTACCAAAAGGGATTTTGAACTGCAATGGCTCCAAGGTAGGATTCTGGATACTAGCGTAGAAGGCACGAACGGTGCTCACATTAGCACGAGCGCGAGCTTCAAAGATCGGACCCCAATGCGCAGCTTCAATGCGCTCGAACAATAAAAATTCACCGAACAGTCGTCCTTCCACATTCACCTCAAATAACACTTTGCGATCAGTGTATTGGCCGTGAGGCATCTCCGATAGAATTACTCGCCCAAGGTGAGCATGGGGATCCAAATCCCGCTTTGTACGGCACTCTAGGGCTGTAGCTGGACCTGCGACGGCGCTTGAACTTGCGGCACCACCCTGCGGTCTTCTCGATTGAGCAGGGCGACTTGGCCCAGCCTCGTCTGTTACGGTTTTCTTTTTACCCATCAAAGATATGATGGAGGAGAGTGATAAAAGGCCTAAAATGGCTTCTACGAAAGCCATGAAAAATGAAAAAAATACGGAGAAGTGGCTATCCAAACTGAAAAAGGGAGATCTAGGCGTCGTAGAGGGATGCTTCAAGCTTCCCAAAGATGTATTTTCAAGGAGAAATGAAAATGGAAAAGTGGAATGGAGCACCTCACGATTTCAGCTCGATTTGAGAGTTTTTTGGAGCTCCAAATGATGAAATCTTCAAGAGGAAGGGCTGCCAACTCCAAAGGAATGATGGATGGTGGTCGTTTTTGGCCAAGGATGGATCTAGGGACGATTTGGAATCCCAGATTTTAGAAATGGTTGCTGAAAAATGAAAATAGGGCTATGGGGAGGGCTGTTTGTGAAGGAGAGGCATATTTTGGGAGTTTTCTTTGGACGGGACACCTATGGGGAGGGTGTACATGACATTTACGGGCGTGCACCCGAAAACCACTTCAAATGGGCCCACCTGTACGGCGATGCATCGCCGAACGGCGATGCATCCGGCCGGTGGGGCCAGATGGGTTTGGTCCCCCATGGTCCAAGGACCCCAGATATGTACGGTTCGACCCCTGGTTCATTGTATTTTGACCTACATAGGCCCAAACATGTGTTAGGGGCTTTTCGGGACCAATCCACAATCCCGAATACAAAACCCTATTATGCAGCATATGATTTTGGGATAGAAGGATCTAGTACATCCATCTAGACCCTTATCTGCTAAAGAAAGTGAAGTTAGAATGGCCTTATGGTCATTTTTTATGAAATTTTACTATTCACTATAAAATTTGGTGAAAATATTATTTTGTGTCTTTTTCACATTAGTTTTGATTCCTAACATGAAATAGATAAGAAAGAAATAAAGATTGGAGTGGTGAGAGGAAGAATTTTGAAGATTTTTGGTGAAACGGGGTTTTTAAGCCCTGACGATTGAATACAGGAGTCGTGGTCATCCCACGGCCCAAGGATTCACTTTCACGGGTTTAAAATCGTTCAAAGAACGTCTCAACCTGACTTCCTACGACCTAGGAGCTATTCGGGTCGCTTTACGCGACCCGAGTTGCGCTACAAACTCGATCGTACGATCGATTCAAATAGACTTCGCCTATCGGCGAATCTGTGATCCTAGAAGTGTTTCTAGACCCTTCTCGCACCCACCTAAGTCAAAAGAAGTGACAGCGTACGTCGCGAGACCATAACCCAGGCCCAGTATACTCTCATTCATGCTCTTGTACCAACTTGTAACACCCTGAAAATCGGGGGTCGTGTATAAACTCAACTCCCGAGTTCCAGACCGTCACATATGCAACAAAAATGATTATGATTCAATATTTTCTGATTTAAAGCATTCACATGAGTAAAAGTATACCAAAACTGCAATTCATACTCCAGATCCAGTGATAAAAACAAGCGGAAGACTAAACAATATATATATCACTGTAAGGAAAAACAAAGTAGATCTCATCTGTCTCTAAAGTATGAATACATCTCTGAGTCTCATATACATATACATGAACAAAAATAAATGTTCAGAATTGTCCCACTGAAGTCCCATCAATCCAGGTCGCCTACGCAAAGCCATCATGATATGCATGTACGAGAACTCGTCCTGGTCCTCGTCGAAGTCTGGCTCTACCTCCTGGATCTCAGCCTCACCTGCATCTACAACAGGGTCTGGTGGGTGTTGCAAACACCATCCTGTAACGTGGGAATGAGTGATCAACTCAGTGGAATCATAGAGCAAAGATTAGCATGTTCACAAATCAATCATGCGATAATAGTAAAGCAGTAAATCAGACAATCCTAATACTGTTGTTAATGCAAGATGATATGACGTGATGTATGCCCTCACCGACGATCTCCCTCATACGGCACCATCTTACGACCGCGGCATGCAATCGACCCTCAAGTGCTCCACATCTTCCAGGCACATGCAATGGCATGGTGATATGATTTCCAAGTTGTTATTAGTCCATTCAAACATCAGGATTGGAAAACTAAGGTACTTCCCTTGTATCAATCCCAACACAGATCCTGTCTAGGGTCGTCACTCCTAGTAATCTCATACGATGTATATTTCGTAGGTTGCTGCAAGGGCTGTCACGGCTGTTGCTCGCACTCGTTGCACCGCTCCCCCATCACCTTATCAATACAGGCCTACCGTACTCTACTGTAACGGAAGGGTCATCGCCTCCCGTGGACTTAGAATACGCTCGCGGTCACTACAAAGGACTCGTCACCTGATCAGTGTAGGCCGACAGCTAGAATATAGTGTCCCATACCACCATAATCTGCTCACAAGACTAGGTGCTCACTAGTCACTACGGGAAGGTTTGTGGCCCCAGCGTAGGCCGACAGCTCGACCACGGTGTCCCATACCACCATGCCCAGCTCATGAGTCTTCGTGGATCAAGGTACCATGGTTAACAGGGTTTACAATGGTAAGTTCAGTACCCTAGGTTCAAGCAGTTATGACTCATAAAGGGTGAACATACATCGGCCAATCGGGTTACTTGACGGGCTTGACTAGTGCGATCGCATCTCAAGTCGAACGACATGAAGTGCGTAAAACACTTCGCCTGGCCTAACCACTGCCGCCAACTCCAAACACGGCTCGCGTTCATCGACGCGTCGTTCATGGCTAAGACCAGTCAGCCACGAATTCGCTCGGTTACCGACTTCCTGGACTACGTCTAGTCCCAAACAATTATAGAATCACATCAGCAATTTATGTAAGAGTATTGAAATTGAAATACCATCATGTGATGTTAACACATGTTATAACATTCAACTTAAGCAAATCTTCAAGCACATATTTCATGCATGTAATGAAATCATGCATATAGTCAACATGTAGGAAATCATTTAGGTCAGCATATTAATTGAGAAATCAATCTCAAACTATCTCATAACATCATTTAATTCAATACATACTAATACAAGCATTTATACAAACACATACACTACACTCTTAAGTCTACATATAGTATGTCGACCCGAAGTGCGCAATTAGGCGAATCTCTTCGCCAAACTAATTATGCACGTATTCCTAACTTTCTAATGTGACAACAAGCCATGTGAATCACATCAGCGAAATATGAATGTAATCAGTACTTCCTACAAATGACTAAAATGCCCTAAATCTCATATTCTTCGTTAATTTAGGAAATAGGAAACGGATAGCATGTTGTACATGTCAAACGGTGATGCCTTCAATAATGTACTATTAAACGACATTGAAAGCGTTGTAAACCGTCAATCAAAGCGTCTAAAATCCTCACCTAGTCTCTTGTAGACTCGTGATTTCGAACGGAGCGTATACGCTTCGTCTACAGCAGTAATAGAACCTGTTTTATGAAGTACGTTAGCTAACACGCTATGAATCCTAGTGAACCCTAAATCAGCAACTTCTAGGGTTATTTCATACCTGAAAAAGTGGAGGAATCACCGGCCAGGTGACTGGGATGAGTTGCTGAAGCACGTGCAACAGGTGGCACGAAGGCGGAAAAAATCCCTCTACTCTCTCTCTCAAACTCTCACCTTTTCTCTCTCCCAAAGCTAGGGTTTTGCAATTTCTGATGGGAGAGAGGAATGAGGGTTTCAACCCCTTTTATAAGCTTAAAAATGCTAAAAACAGGCTCCGGAACGAAGTTTACTTAGTGCATATCCATTTCGGGGCTGTTTTGGTCCAAAAGATGCTTTCTGGTGGTCCTCTGGTCGAATGCGATCGGACTTAAGCTCATGCGTATTAGATCTAGCACGTATTAAGTTTTCAGTCCGGCAGGGTTCGCAGATCTCGCGTGGCAGACCAGTTTCAGTTCAGCGGTCACCGCACGTAGATCAGGGTTGAAAGTCTCATGATATAAAATAAAAATTTCTCCTGATCCGAGGGTGTAATCTGGATGAATTCTGACGGTCAGAACGCTCAATACTGACGTTTCAAGTCGTGTGCCAGATTTGAATTTGAAATTCCAATTCTGTCCCTATTCGCACTCTCTTCGGTCCGGGCTCAATGAAATAGCCTGTGATTATCGGTTTGACTTGATTTTTGAAATGAGTGTCAAGTCCAGCTAGGCGGTTCTAACGGTCTAAGATAGGAGGTATCGAACTTTCGACGCACGGTCTAGATCCAATACAAAGATTCAAAGTGGTCCAGAGAACAACCTGCTTAGAGTTTGGTCCGAGGTTATAGAGTGTTATAGAGTCGTTGGTTCTACTCGATTTGGGTCTTGTAGAACGTATTTAAAGTGATCAGGGACTATTTCCCAGCTACTCCAGTGTTGCGCTAGCTAACTTACGCTTAATTTCCATAGAAATTAATTCTACGCGATTTCGGGTCGAGTTGGTACTCGAGCCAAAGTATGGATTTTTCACGGGCGTTACACAGTTGCTAATTGTACCTAGATGGAATGTTACAAAACACCAGTGAGTCACGACTAAGTCGACTCGGTCAGGATTTTCAACTAACAACTTGTTGAGTTGATTTTTAAGAAATTTACTAACTATAGGCCCATTGAATCCAATACTACCCAAATCATCCATAGATGATTGGAGTCATCTTGACTCAGTAGGGAAACTGACCTAGTCAGCCCGCTACTAGGTATTGGGTCGACTCAGTTATAATATTGGTCGAGTCACTGATCAATCTTAGCTTAAGATAGGGAGTTTAACTACTACCTTCTATCACTGGTGAGATTTCAGCTCGAGCTCACTATCTTCAACGGCTGACTGAGTTGCTAAAACCTAATCTTTCAAATAGGCACTGAGTTAGCACATTAACAGGCTGATTGAAGTGAAAATTTACAATGTTGGTTTGGATGCTATACGTGGAAGGGTCTTGATTACTGGTGTAGATGAATTGAAGACATGACTGAGGTTGGTTTGAGAGATTAACTGATCTCCACCATTGATCCAGTTAGGATTTTATCCTGAAAATAGGATCCGAGTCTCACCAATCGTGCCTGAGTTTGGAAGCGACTGTGAATACAGTCGGCCGGGTGGGTGAAAATCAAACGTGGTTACCTTATCTGAGGCTATTTTCAGAGGTTGGAAGAGTCAGGACTGGATGTGGATGGGATGGTCAGGATTTGCATCGAGTCAGATCGGGCTTCTTAAAGACTGAGTCATTGTCGAATCGCCGAGTCTGCAACTGAGCTGGGTTGAATCTCAGTCTGAGCTAGCTGTTGGTCGAAGGGGCTCTCTAATCCTCACTCTCCTTCATTCTCTATCTCTCTCTCTCTCTCCTTCCTTTTCTCTCTCTTTCTATTTCTCCCCTTAGTAAATAGCGACTCAACTGAGTCGAGTTACTACCAGGCCTGCAACTCGCACCAGCAGCGTCCCATCTCTCGTTCTCTGTTTCTTTCCTTTCTTTAACTCTCCTTGGAAAAGGCCCTAATACCTGGCTATTTATAGCCATACTATTTCTGGACACTTCTACAGCTAATCACAGGGATTAATGTGGAGTTAATCGTGATATTGTTGAGAACAGCTATTGACAAGGACCCACCATTCCACTGATCCTAGGCATGAGACTCCAATCTAGGTTCTGATGAGCTTTAGAGGGGGTGTGCCCCAGGATAAACGACTTGGATGAATGAAAGGGTTGCCTTTCCCGTGTGCGGTTTTCTCGGACAGATCGAGGAAGATGGTCGGCTGAAAATGGCATTTTCCTATTAGATGGGTGATTTATTGATCTGAGGCGTTCATAAGGCCTTGATGGGGTCCATCAAGCTTCAGGGGTCCATTCAACGGTGGGTGTGGACGGTATTGGTGATAATTATCTTAAAACGAAGTCGGTGCGAGTAGAGGCTGTGACTCGCCAAAATCTCATCCTTCCTTGTGAGATTTTTAGCCAGCCCTAGGCTAGACGCTCTGGATTGCTTCGATGAAGCTTCTAGAGGGTGAGAGAAGGTCGGGATTTACACTTGCTAAAAATGGAAAGGATTCTTTTCAATTTTTGCTACATAGGGAGCTAAAACCGGAAATGGTAAGGGTGACTGGGATTTCTAGTGCGAACGTGGATTCCAACCAACGCTCACCAATGGCTAAGATTTCCAGCTCTCTAACAGACATGGAGTTTTCCTCCCCGTCAGCGTCCTCCTTGTGCGTTGTCGGATCAGTCGCGGAAAGAGGTGGCACAAGTCACTTTCAATCGTAAATCTTTGCATGGTTAGGGTCGATGGGGGCCAATATATCAAATGGACGGTGTGGATTTTGTTTTTGTATTCAGATAGATGGCCGAATGTGTCGACGAACGAACGATCAGGTTCGAACGTGCATCGGGCAAGAAATCTGGTGGATTTCCTTATTTTTTTGAGTTTTCATCGGGTCAAACTTTATTTGACCCGACATTTGCTCCAGTTTCAGCAGGTGCAAGATATTTATGCACACGCACAACTCTGTCATGGGGTCTACGTCGAGATTTAGTTCAATCAACACCACCCCTTCCTATTAGGAGGTCCTCTAATGGCTATGGATCTAAAATTGGTAGGTTTAGGTGGTTAAGTATCTAACCTTTTTAGAGTTTAAGACTCTTAATTGTACATTAACATGGGTCCTAATTATTAGTGGGTGAAATCGGAGTCAAACATTCCTCGTACTAGGCTTATTAACCATTCTGGACTGAAGAACAATGTATCCTTATCTCTGTAAGGGGTCCTACTTGCGAATTTGTCCTAGATGAAGGTTGATCATTTGATTGGGCTGTTAGTTTCTGTTCTCGATCTTAAGTTAGTAATCATAAGGCACGTTTAAAGGAAGATAGGATATTTCTCAGTATTGGGACCTTATAACCAGGTTTAGGTTAGATCATAGTATTGATAAGTGGGGCAATTGGTCCCAACTCAAGTTGAAACATACAATAAAATTTGAGGGTCATTACACATGTCTATAGATATTTAGATCTCTATAGCAACACCCGAGTATAGAAAATACGGGGTGTTACAGTGGCCATGGCATCTAAAACTATGTGAAGACATCCCTAAAACATATCAAAGCATTTGGTGGGGCTCACATGAGTTTTGGATGTGTATGAAACTTAGTCTGACTCCTCATCCAAGTGGGACACACATAATGAATGGGCTGGATCTATGAACCACATCTAGGTGGGCCCAATAAATGATTATGAATGTTTTAATGGGAGGATAACTCTCTTAACTATAGTATGTGGTGTGGCCCACCCAAGTCATGGATTGACTTTATTTTTAAGTTTGTGGCCTACCATGGAATGGTGCATCTGATTGACGGGGCAGATCCAAAGTTCAAGTGGACCCACCATAGAAAAGAGTGGGACAGTGACACCCACTATTGAAACCTTCTTAGGGCCCACCGCAATGTTTATTTGAGATCCAATCTGTTTATAAGTTAATACATACATGGATGCGGTTGAAACTTGGTCTGATCCCTCATCCAAGTGAGACACACATAATGAGTGGGTTGGATATGTGAATCACATTTAGGCAGGCAAATATATGGTTATAAATGTTTTAAGGAAACCCTTCTCTACTATATTCAGGTGAGTTACTCGTTACCCTTACCAGAGTAAACTCTGTGGGGTCCACTGTTATTTATTTAATATATCCACTCCATTCATCCATGTTAACAGATAATTTGAGGTCTAAAGAATAAAAAGGAAGCATATCCAAAGCTCAAGTGGACCACACCATAGGAAATAGTGTGATTAAACCTCTACCATTTAAAATTTCTTGGAGGCCATAGAAGTTTTGGATCAAGCTGATGTTTATGTTTTTTATTCATTCATATATTTTTGATATTATGAACAACCTTTAACCATTTTTGGACAATCTGATCAGTCCAGATTGAAGAGTAATAACTTCAGATGTTTAAATCAAAATTCACTCAAATTGTTGATCAATCTTGTTTGCCCAATATCTTTCTCATATGTAACATGATCGGGGCGAGTAACTAGTCAATTTAAGGAAAATGATCAGTTAAATAGAGTGAATGGACCAGACATGTAAAATGGGTTAAATATTCTAGTCAAAATTGTGACCCAACTTATTGACACCCTGAGACTCTAAGAATTAGTGTTAGTAAGTTTTGTGAGGCCTATCATGATGTGTGCCGAGCATCAACACCGTGCATTTGATAGAAGTTTTGGATCAAGCTGATGTTTGTGTTTTCACTTCATTCATTTATTTTTGATATTATGAACATGTTGGATGGAAAATAAACATTATTGTGGGCCCAAGGAAGGTATCAATGGTGGAAATCATTATTCCACACTGTTTTGTGTGGCATGGTCCACTTGAGTTTTGAATTTATCGAAAATTTGGGATCAACACACTGTTCATCAATTTTTTGAGATCATTTTATAGAATTATCTAAAAAATGAATCATATCCAAAGATTAAATGGACCACACCACACATAAGGGGAATAAATTGGCTACTCCCCCTAGACCATCCAATGGCTGGTGGTTGGTGTTGTGTGGGCCCCACAAACCATTTATTTTTATTTTTATTTTTTTACTTTTGAACCAGTTAGATTTTAAATAAACATTACGATGGGTATCCAAAGATTAAATGGACCACACCACAAATAAGGGGAATAGATTGGCTACTACCCCTAGACCATCCAATGGCTGGTGGTTGGTGTTGTGTGGGCCCCACCATAATGTATGGCCCCACAAACCATTTTTTTTTTTTTTAACTTTTGAACCAGTTAGATTTCAAATAAAAATTACAATGGGTCTTAGGATAGTTTCAACGGTGGGAATCACCCTCCCATTGTTTTCTGTGGTGGGGTCCACTACAGATTTTTATCTATCTCATTCTTTTGCTTGTGACTTAAAATGATATCTCAAAATGGATGGACGATGTGGATATAACAAATACATCATAGGTTTTTATATTTTTAAATATTATATATATATGGGAAAAGGTACTATGCGCCCAACCTCACGGGTCCGTCCCATGAGGTCGAGCTGTGTGGGCCCCACCCTGATGCATTTCGAACATCTACCCCATCAGTTAGATGCACCATTCCATCGTGGACCTAGGTCTCAAACATCAAGTCAATTCGTGACTTGTGTGGGTCACACCACATACAGAAGTGGAGAGGGGCTGTGCACCATTAAAACATTCATAATCATTTTTTGGGTCCCACCGAGATGTGGTTTGCAAATCCAGCCCATCCATTATGTGTGTCCCACTAGGATTAGGGGGTCATACCAAGTTTTAGCAGCATTTAAAACTTAGGTGGGCCCCACCAAGTGATTTTATATGTTTTAACGATATCTTTACTTGTTTTTAGATGGTATGGCCCACCTAAGTTCCATATACGGCTGATTTTTGGGATATCATATAATTTAAAGGGGACCCATCAAATGCACGGTGCTGACGGTCAACATGCATCACGGTGGGGCCCACACAGCTCGACCTCACGATAAGCTTATCGTGAGGTCGAGCGCATGGTACCTTTTCCCTATATATATATATATGTGTGTGTGTGTGTGTGTGTGTGTGTGTGTGGAAATGGTTCTATACGTAGCAACTCCCCATGAGGTCGAGCTGTGTGGGCCCCACCATGACGTGTGTCAAAAATCAACACCGTGCATTTGATGGTTCCCCTTAATTTATGAGATATGTCAAAAATCAGCCATATACAGAACTCTGATGGGCCATACCATTTAAAATCATGTGAAGACATGCTTAAAATATATAAAAGCACTTGGTGGGGCCCCACCTGAAATTTGGATGCGTCTGAAACTTGGTATGATCCCTCATCCAAGTGGCAACACATAATGGATGGGTTAGATTTTTAATGGTGGATGTCCAATCACTATTGTTTTCGCATTGTGTCATCCACCCCATTTTTAGTTCACGCTCATCTTTTTGGGATCGATGACAAAATTATGTTGAGAAATGGATGGACGGCATGGATGAAACAAATCGATCATGGTGGGGCCACAAAGCCATACTAGATCCAAAGCTTAACTTATGTTTTCATTTTTCTATTTTTCACTGTGATTTTTGTATTTGATGTAAAATAGTGGTGACTTGTTCATAACAATAGTGGCTAAGATATAGAGTTATCCAAACCATCCAAAAAATCGGTATAGTTGTAAATGGTAAATATTTATACATTTTTATTATATAATACAATCTTAACCATCCAGAAATTGGTCCCATACATGTACGACAGTTAATAAAGTTTTGTTATTATTTAGTGGAAAACTCACATTATACAGATTTCAAAATTTTATCTTATTTGGAAGAGGATTTCCATATCCATCCCAAATCGATCGAGCGCCCCTTTTCCTGTTTTCCCTCTTTTCCTCTTTCATCTTCCATTGAGCACCCACATTCAAACGGCCCATAGATCACTTTTTCCAACACCAGATCGGCATTCTCCCACGCCAGTGCTCAGCTCCCATGTCTGATCTCAAGCCCAAGACCGAGATCTCGTTCACGGGAACGTTTGCTAGCAATGCTTTCGTCGCCTATGTTGAAGAGGTATCGATCCTTTTCTTTTCCCTATTCTATTTGATTTCTAAGTTAGATTGAGTGGAATTTGGTTGTGTTTGCTTGATCTTGTTGTTTTGATCTTGATCTTGTATTTTTGGCCTTTTTTTTTGCATTTTACTGTAAATTTTTGGTGATTCATTTTAGTTTGATTGAACAGATGTTCTTGTTTGATCTGGTTCTTTTGACCTTGAATTTATATATTTTTACAATTTTTCTGGCATTTTTTGCTCATTTAGTCGAATTTAATCAGTTTGGATTTTCTTTTTTCTTTTTTCCTATTTTGCTGGATCTTTGGGTTGACTTATAATAGTTTGATATTTTTAATTATAGAACTTTTGATCTTCATGCTACATTTGTCTAAATTTTTTGCATTTTTGTGTTACATTTGCTGTTTAATTAGCGAATTTTGAAATGCATAAATTTTCTAGTTTTCTATTTCTATTTCATTTTGCCTTTGATAGGCAACAGAGAGGGAAATGGCTTGCATTTGATAGACAACAGAGGGGGCATGGATTTATGGAGGCTTGCATTCAGGAAATCCACGGATTTGACAATCCCTGCAAATGATAAATAGGGGAGATTTGAAATCCATGGATTTCACAAATCCCTGCCAAAAATCCCTCGTCCCCAAACAGCCCCTAAGTAATTAAAGTAGAAAAAATAGTGAACACGTTGATTAAGTGATGACACATAGAAAAAAAGAAAAGAAAAAGAGACTGTGACATCAAAGAGATCTCAAACCCGAATCAATAATGTTGGTTCAAAAACATCCTCAGTGCATGAGTCACTGAGACTAGACCGCCTTGTCTATCTCCAAATGTACACAGTGGAAAGAAGTAATCAAGAGGTGTTGCAAGAATCCATACTTCCTCTTATATTTTCATAAATCTTCATGTTTTTAGATACCTTTCAAGACACCGTCTGGTGTGTATCATCTTTAAGGCCTAGTTGTCCTTTATAATATGGTTTTGAAGGGTGTGCTCTTTGGTGAGCATGGGTGTGACTTGTGAGGATCAACTATGGAAAGGTTGAGTCAGGGGTCCTCTAAACTTTGATTTCTTAGGATAGTTATGGCAAGGATTAGTTACAATTCACAACTATAGTTGTGGAAAATGATTTTTACAACAAAATTTACATGCATGAATAGCCCAGCTTGTATGTACCTGTATCTTGGTTGCATTTTGAACATTTCAATAGTCAAAAGATTCTTCTCCAGTGTTCTTGATCAGATGCTTATAGAAGGGGGGAGAGATCTTAGTCCAACTTCAGAAGGGCATGGAGCAGAACCCTCATAGAAGCATTGCAGTAATGTTGCTGATCCTTAGCTAAACCCTGATCAACCAGGGTTCTGTATTTCATATGATAAATATTTTTTAGAGGTTTTTGCATATACAACCCTTCCTTTTAGCAATATAAGACAAAGCCCCCTCTAGTTTTCATATTTGTAATAACACCATTCCTTTTTGTCCTTTATAAACAAATCCCCAAACTGTGACTGTTTTAAGATGATAGCATAACTAGTGTGTAAGACCCGTATCTTAGTCCATACTGTTCCGTCGACTGCCGCGATCCTTCCCCTCAAATTTCGGCAATCCGTGACCAGTAATCGATGTTTGCGCGTGACCCTAAGTCGTATCCTGTATATTTGAGTCGGCTTAATCCGAGACTTATACCATTACGACCACACAGTCGCCGCAGTTTCAATGCTGCGACCACACGTGCACTGTTCGATATCTAGACGAGGAGATGTGGGCCCGCGTTCAGTTTGAGGAAAAATACGGTGCATTTTGTAATCCCAAGAGAATCTCTACAACATGTCAAATCAATCCCATCAATCACCTCTCATGTCAAGTACAAAGCATCCATGCTTCCTTTCTCCACAAGTTAAGCAACCACCAAGTCAACCCATCTCTCACCTCACCCATCACTCACCTCATATCCATCACATCACCCATCACTCACATCCATCACTCTCTCTCCTTACATCCTATCTCTCTGTCTCTCTCTTTCTCTACACCATATTTCAAGCAACAAAGGAGAGAAAGAGAGGTGGACATCCATAGCTTTCCCAAGTGAGAGAAAAATGTTATTTTTGGTGGCCCACTTTTCCATCCCAAAACCTCCATCCTAGTCATTCAAACCTCATCTTCCACCATCAAAGTGAAGCACAAGGAGGTTGGCGTTCCAACGAACCGAGAAGATCGAACGTGGGTGCTCTATTAGGCCTAGAATTCCTTTCTTTGATGAAGGGCCAAGTGAGGCCTACCGATCAATGGTATGGATCTCACTATGTACCCTAGGTGTGGCCGATGGCCCTCCTTAATGCTCATGATCATTCCATGATAGGACCATTCTCCATGGACCCCATCATGATGTTTATTTTCCTTGCATACATAGGGTCATCTAGACCGTCTATTCTAGTGGAGAAGGGATCTCCACCGTTGGATTCTGATTTAATGGGCCCACATGAATTGGGACCCACTTATTGTAGGAATGATTGCAAGGGAGGACCCATAGTGTTGGGGTCTCTCCATCACGCATGTCTCACTCCCATTCTTTCCTCTCTCTCCCTCTCTTTTTATATATATTTTTTTAGTGATGATGGTGTGGTTGTGTGGCCCACTCAGTTAGACCCCACCATGAGGCATGTATTTTATCCAAGCTATTTGTAGGCGGGGCCCACTTTTTATGTGTTGTGTCTACATTATTCATCATTTGGTGGCCCACCTAAGCCGGGACCACCTCCCATATTCGAAATGCCAAACCGTCCAGCGTCGTTGTTGAAAACACAAATATTAGCTTGGTTCCAAGCTAATGGGGATGGCCCACTTGTGTAGGCCCTATCTTGATGAATGTATTCAATCCACGCTGTCCATCCCTTTCCTCAGAATATTTTAGGGGTGCCAAAACATGGAGCCGATCCAACTTTCTGGTGGGCCATACTTTAGCAAACAATGATCTTCACCATTTAAATTCACCTAGTTTCTTTTTACACACTGAAATACAATGGATTTGGGGCTCTTTTGATCTGTCTTGAGCCATAGAGAGCAATGGATGGAGCAGATTTACCTGAAGTGGGCCCTAACTAGGAAAAACTATGAGAAAACTCGGTTTTCAAAAAAATAAAATAAAATAAAATAGCAGCTATTGCTGCTGTTGTCAGTGGCGCAGGCCACGCCATCAGCGCTGGCGGGTAGAGAGCAGGTCCCATGGCCCCTAGCCGTGGGCCCCACCTTGATGTGTGTATGTCATCCAACCCGTTCATTATGTGGGCTCTGCCTGAAGTGGGCCCCCTCCAAAGATCAGGCCCATCCAAAGCTCAGGTAGCCCACATCACAGGAAATAGTGGGGCTGATCGTCTGCCATTGAATCCTTTTTTGGGTCCACAAAAGTTTTAGATCAAGATGAAATTTGTTTTTACTCTTCATCCAGGTCTGCGTGACCTTATGGATGGATTGGATGGCATATAAGCATTATGGTGAGCCCCACATGGGACCCACAGTGATGTATGTGTTTGTCTCCCACCGTCCAGGTGGACGGTGGAGCCAACAGTGATGTTTGTGTTATATTTCCACCGTCCAGGTGGACGGTGGAACCCACCCACATGTGCGTGTGTGTGCGTGTGTGCGTACACGTATATATATATATATGTATTATATTATATATATATTATATATATTATATTTCATATATATATATGTGTGTGTGATTGTGGGACTTCATGTGGACCCCACCATGATGCATGTGTTGCATCCAATCTGTCCAGCCACTTTAAAAACTCATTTTTATGGCATGAGAAAAGAATGGGACAGATTTGTAGTTCAAGTAGACCCCACCCTTGAATATAGTGGAGACAGTGACTTTCACCGTTCAAAATTTCTAAGGGCCACAGTATTTTCCTACCAAGCTGATATGTGTTTCCAGTTCATCTATCAATATGTTAACTTATGAATGGGTCGGATTTGTGAACTACGGATTGGTGGGCTCAACGAATGATTATGATTGTACCCCTCAATTGATGTGTGTGGTGTGGCCCACACAAGCCACGGTTTGAATTGATTTTTTTATCCCAGTGGCCCTACCACGATGTATGTATTATACCCACATGTTCATTCATTTTATTAGGGTCGTGGGCCCCATTATCTTGAGAGGCCTACCTTACTTTTGTGGCCCAATCATGGGCCTCCTTAGGCAAGCCCACCATAATGCATGAGTTAAATCCAAATCGTCCACCATTTGGCAAGCTCATTGTAAGGCTTGGGTTCAAAAATAAGACAGATCTAGGATCACGTGGACAACACTATAGAAAGAGTGTTGGATTGAAGGTCCACCATTAAAATATTTAGATTACAAGGTTGGACAAACATGAAATTTGCATTTCCTCTAAATCCAGGTCTTTGTGACCTTATGTATAGATTGGACAGGAAATAAACGCTATGATAAGCCTTAGGAATTTTAATGATGAAAGAATTATCACTGATATTTGTGGTCTGGTCCTGACGATCTTCTGTTACGATTCATTTTGTAGATAACGTTCTAAAATGATCTCTAATATAGATGAAAGGTGTAGAGGATGAGGCCCACCTTGGTATATACATGAGGCCATATGATTAGGCCCACCTTGATGTAATAGTGGCCCGTTGTTGAGGCCCACTTGGAATACATATATAAGGCCCATAATTGAGGCCCATCTTAATGTATTTGTGGCCCGTCCATTGAGACCCACCTTGATATATAGGAGGCCCATGTGATGTGGCCCATTTAATGTGTTTAAGGCCCATGGGCAAGGCCCAATGTGATATATTCGAGGCCCATGGACAAGGCCCAATGTGATGTATTCGAGGCCCATGGGCAAGGCCCAATGTGATGGATTTGAGGCCCGTGGGCAAGGCCCAATGTGATGTATTCGAGGCCCATGGGCAATGCCCAATGTGATGCATTCGAGGCCCATGGACAAGGCCCAATGTGATGTATTTGAGGCCCGTGAGCAAGGCTCAATGTGATGTATCCGAGGCCTGTGGGCGAGACTCATTGTGATATATTTTTAGCCCATTTGGTAAGGCCCATGTGGTGCGGCCCATTTATCTAAGGCCCATGGGTCGAAGCCCAATGGGATGTTCTTATGGTCTATTGCAATGTGTGATTCTTCTATGGTTGTGTAATAATGTTCTCTGGTGGGTCATGCCTTGGGAGCAATGTTGGTTTGACGTCCACATTGCAAGTATAATGTTAGTTAAATGTCTACATTACGACTCTCCCTAGGGCCCATTGATAGGCCCATACTAGTTGTGTGTAGATCGTTTAGACCCATCTGCATTATAAGAATAGTTCATCACTTTATAACATGCCTAGTATAACTCCATGATTCATGACCATACGCATCATATGTATGCTTGATATGAGTAGTGACTAATCAAAACATATGCCATTGGGTAGACCATTTGTGGGACTCGTTATGCGATGGAGTTCCCCACATCATCGCGCTGTATGCATTGAATTGCTGCATGATTTGACGGTGTGATTCATGCATCTCACATTTGTGTATCATGATCACTGCATGCCCTAGCGACAACAGGACTATGACCTCCACGGTCACATCGTGGATGGCTAGATGGGACACCAAAAATAATTGGTTCTAGCACTATGGGGTACGTAGGATGTCCTTAGGTAAAAATCTCAGAACCTCTGAGGCCAGGAGTAGCCCCAATGTCTAAACCGAGTGGAACATGAGCGCCCGAGTGCCGAATACCAGTAGACCGCGTCTCTCACTGTGTCGTGGTCGGTTGGCCTTCCCCGCTCGAGGGAGGAGGCTATAAACTAGGGTGAGTATGATCAGCTCATAAATGGGTTCGCTATCGATGAGCTGGGTAGGTATTGGCAAACTGCTGGCTAGGCGGATAGTGAGGTCTCTTCTACTCGCAAGGCTGTGCAGCTAGGGAGGAGGCAGTCAGTGTGGAGTGTAATAGACCCCGATAATTTCTCAGAGAGGAACCGTACTGATATGTGGACTTGATATGAGGACTAACATGATATTATGATACCTCGTCACTATAGCACATGTGGGCGGGCGCACTTGGACGGACGCTGATGTGGGCGGGTGTGATGTGGGCGGGGTTGAGGCCTAGGCGAGCTACCACACTAGGCGAGCTACCAGCGGTTGGCAGGTTACTGTGCTGACAGGCTACTGAGCAGGAGCTGCATACTCATTTATTTATCCATTCACTATCCACTCGGGCTGGTGGTGCGTAATTATTTGTTACATATACCTTCGCAATGGCCGAGATTTCGGTTGGGGCGCGCGACTAACCTGAGATCAGGAGTTTACCACATTGTGTTTGACTATCCAAATCTAAGTATGGGACTGGTTTGGATAGAATTTCCTTGTGATGGACCCCGTAGCATACGATACTACGTACTATTATCCCGACTTCACATTCTAGCATGGTCATTTCATTCGCACCGCCTAATACACTGCATCTGTAGTACTTAACATTTTTGGTTACTATGTTGTTACACGTATATGGCCTAGACGGACTTAGCAGGATTTACATATTGCATTGTACCCTCGATATCTGACATTTGGCTCTCTGTTACTCCTCGTTCACATAGTTGATTTGTCTTGTTAGTATTTCCAATATTGTATGATTTATGGGCTTATCATTATTTCCACTTACTCTGATATCGTATGATTCATGACCTTGTCATTTTTCCTGCTTATCTCAATGATGTATGATTTATGGACTCTACTGTATATTCGGCACTTACCTTACACACACTTACACCACCCTCTAAGCTTTTATAAGCTTATGCACGATAGATGCGTGCAGGTGGCGTTAGGTTGCAGCAGCGTTGAGCTTGGAGCGTGTAGAGGTTTTCAGGAGCTCTGATTTTGATATATGTATTTTTCCTTCAGCATTGTATTCAAGTGATTATATTAGTGGATATGTGATGATGATGTTGCCTTTATGATTTGAGTAAACTTGTGGTTATGCTTATTACAAGATAAAATGTACGTTGAAAAATCCTCCTTGTAGGATCCCAGAATCAGAATCTAGTGTATGTTGCGCTGGGAGCCGAGAATGGGGTACTGCGGAGGCTATCGGCACCGAATTCGACGATCGAAATTCCTGTGAATCTGATTTTTGAGTTTGGGGCATGACATAGTGTTAACTAAGCTACCAAATTAAGTTTTTGCCCCTTCTGATTTGGAAAATGTTAGTTACTCTACTAGGTTGTTAAAGTGATATTCATGATGTCAAAAACTGCACAAGTGGCATGGTCACAACTTAAAACTGTTTATATTGTTGATCCTATTTTAGCAGTAACTTAAACTAATAATTACAATAGTTTGATTATTAATAAGCCGATTGATCTTCATTTTTTTGGATGATTAATGAAAGGAAGTGGGTGGTCATTTGCAGTTCCCTCCACTTCTTTGGGCCATGCTTCTTAAGCTAATAAATATTTCATTAATCATTTCAGAGTATTGCAATGGCCTTCATGCTTCAATCCCCTCCGCTTGTTTGGGCCATGCTTCTTAAGTTCCTGTTCAGAAGTGCATATTCAGTTGATGTAAGAGCATTTAATCTTTCTTTTTATTTTACCATGATTTAGAAGGGAATTATAGATAGTGAATGTCATTTACAGTTCATAAGATGGAAACAAAGGGTAACTATGCCTTGGTTTTTTTACTGACATCTTTAATATTTGACCAAAAAACAAAGTAGTAAATGAATGTGCATGTATCAACTATCGTCTCTAAATATGATGGGAAGGAATCTAGAATGTATTCGCAAAAAAAAGAAACCTCTTGCTTTTATTTTATTTCCCAAACTCCACCTCATTTGATGCATGACTTAGAGCTACTTACACTAATAGATCCTTAATTAGTCAACTAAAAAAGTCAGTCTTGCCCTTGGTTAAGCACAAATATCACTATTTTTCCATGCATATGAATTAATCTTCTTTTATATACTAAAATTTAATTTGGTCTGGCATGAGCCTAGGTCTAGGCCTAGCCTGGCCTTGTACATGTGGCATATGACTCAGGAATCAGCCTAACAAGTCCTAATTTAAAGCCCAATGTTTAAAGTAAAGATGGATTAATGTTGAGTCTTGCCAATGTCTATTGATATTAAATTCCATGACGTTCAAGGGAAGAATTACTGTTGTGCCATACCAAATTTTTATTTGTAAGGGTTTAGCCAATCTTAATAATTTTTATGGATGCAAAGGCCAATTAAATGTTTTGAGAGAGCAACTGAAAGGTGTCACATGGATTCACTATCCAATATAGTTGCATTATGTTCTTGGGGTAAACATGTCGCCGTTGGCACAGGAACACCTTTCCAAATTATGTGGAGCAAGAAAGAAGTTAGTTTTCTTCCCTTTACCATTGTTGTTTGATTGTTAATCCATGTAATGATTATTTTTTTATGCCATAGGTCTTGGCACTTGCTATTTTTTCTTAGAATTTATTAGTTTAATAACCTAGTTGTGTAAACTATTAGACTTTGTTTCATAAGCATAAATATGAATCACCTTCTTTCTTCTTTTTGCTAGGTGGCATCAAATCTAGATGTCACAACAGATGTGTATGATTTCCTCCATTTGGTAAGCATTATTTCTAGTGAAAAAGAAGTAAGCAATGAATGTCTAGGTGCAAGTGTTGATGAAAAAGAAGTAAACAATTGTAAAACTCGTATCCTAATCCGTACTGTTCCGTCGACTCCAGCGATCCTTCCCATCGTATATCGGCAACCCACGACCTATGATCGACGTTGCGCGCGACCCTAAGTCGTATCTCCTAGATTTGAGTCGGTATAATCTGAGACATGTACCATTGTGACCACGCCATCGCCGCGGTTCCGATGCCGTGTATTTTGCACTGATCCGATACGCAGACCAGGAAATGTGGGCCCACATTCAGTTTGAGGAAAAACGTCGCGCGTTACAAAACCCAAGAGAATCTATACATCATGTCACATCAATCCATCAATCAATCAAGTCAAATAAACCCATACCCTACCCATCCCTCTCTCACCCAAAGTCAACAACACCCATACACATCCCATTCCTTTCTTACCAACAAGTCAACAAGCACCATACCCTCCATTTATTACATCACTTCTCTCTCTACCTTTTTCAAACCAATTCTCAAGCAACCCATGAAAGCCAAAAATGTCCAAGCTCCAAGCTCCATGGATAGAGCTTGTGTGGCCCACTCCCTACTACCCTATCTCCCATCTCCACCCTTGGATCATCATCTCCACCATTGACGGAGCACTTTTGGAGCATTAGAAGGCTAGGGGGGAAGAAGAAGGATAGGTGGGTGCTTCTCCCTTTCTCTCTCTCTCTCTCACTCTCTCTATCCATTTGATGAAGTGGACCCCACTCCTTTTTCTATGGACGGTGGGACTCCACTGTGGAGTGCTCACTTAGGTCCATAGCTTAACTGGCAGACCGAGTGGAGATACTTCGTTTAAGCACTTGATGTTTTGGTTTTGATCCCTAGTAAGGGCGACTAGCATGGAGTGTGTACTGACGTGGCCAAACTGGTGAGTGTGGGCCCCACCACATGATGTATGTGTGGCATCAAACCATCCATACATGAAAGGCCCACCACCAGCCGTCCGTCCAGTGACGCTGGATGTGAATGGGAAATATATATATATATAAAATAATATATATTAGTTGGATTTCTAAACTTTTTAGTGCACCGCTCATGCAGGCCCCACTTTGATGGATGACTATAATATAAGCCGTCTATCCCGTTTCCCAGATCATTTTAGGCATTGAACAGAAATTTGAGACCAATCCGACTTTTTGGCGGGCCATAGCATAGAAAACTGTGGTGGTAACCGTTGAAACATCGCTTGAAGTTCCTATACACCCAAAAATCTCAAACTTCAGACTCATTTAGTCAGTTATAAGCCATAGAATCCCATGGCTGGGATGGATTTTCTAAACGTGGGCCTCACCTGTGAAAAACCACAGGAATGGAGATTTAAAAATAAAAAAATAAAACACTTGCATAAGGGGGCAGCGCCTGCTGCCCCTGACAATAGCAGCAGCGCTGCGTGTATGGGCAGATGGGCCAGGGGCCACGGCCCTGCATGTGGGCCTTACCATGATGTATATTCTACATCCATGCCGTTCATGAGGTGAGCCACTTCCAGCAGTGGGCTCCCTCCAAATTTCAACTCCATCCGTAGATCAGGTGGCCCACACTACAGGAAACAATGGGATTGATTATATACCATTGAAACTCTTTTTGGGCCCACAGAAGTTTTGGATCTAGATGAAATTTTTGTTTCCCTGTTCATCCAGGTCCGTGCGACCTTACCAACAGTTTGGATGGAAAGCAAATGTTATGGTGGGCCCCACGTGGGATCCACAGTGATGCATGGGATTTGCTACACTGTCCACGGCTGTGGATGGTGGAATCCCGCCATGATGTGTATCATCCACACCGTCCGTCCATTTTGGACGCGTGGACCCCAGTTGTGATGTTTGGTTCAATCCACACCGTCCTTCCATTTTCATATCATGAGACGAGTGGGCCCGACTGCAATGTATGGGTTTCACCAGGGCCGCCCATGAGGGACCCACCTTTGATGGATGTCTGATCCATCCCGCCCATTAACGATGGGACCCACCTTTTCCGTGTGTGTTCATACACACCATCCACCTAGGACCCACATGCATCATAGCTGCTTTACCACGTAAGTAAGATCCGTGGGTCCAAAATGATGTATGTATTTTATCTACACTGTCCATGGACGGTGAACCATGATATATGTGTTTATATTAATGCCGTCCACCCAACGTCCAACGTCTAGATGCTGGACATGCTGGATGTTGGACATATTATATTAATATATGTAGAGGTATGTATATATTATAATATTATATTATATTATATTATATGATATTATATTATATTATATTATATAATATGATATGATATTATATTATATTATATTATAAGGTATATATACATACTTACAAATATCTCTGTACGTGTGGGCCCTATGTGGGACCCACCTTGTAGAATTTTAGCTGGTTAGTAGCCAGCCACGTGGCTATTGCACGGTGGAATAAACCCACACCGTCCATCTATCTGATGACACCCACCATCTTTGTATATGTTTCATTTGCACCGTCCAGATGTATAGCCCCACCATAGTGCATGTTGCACCCACACCATCCATCCTCTTGGCGATAGCTGGCCATCCATATGCTGGACGATCAACGGCCTCACCATGATGGATGTTTCCCATTCAAACCCCCCATCTGTCAGGGACGTGGGACTCACTGCAATTAATGTTAGTAAGTTCTGCAGGCCCCACGTGATGTACACGTATGTCCTAGCCATCCCGATGGTGGGACCCGCTGCTGGATGATATTTGGATGGTGCTGATTTATATGGACAAGGTTTGGGCAGTGTTAGTCATCATTAATGGACCATGTGCCCCATGCATTGATAGTGTATATGATACACAAGTTACACCTACAACTATTGAAATGAATTTTGGCGTAATCCAAGCCCACTTGAGGCCCATTGGTGTGGCTCATCCATGGGACCCACCTGGATGTACTTGTGGCCCATGTCAGGTGGCCCAATGTAATGTATATGGGGTCCATGTGATAAGGTCAATGAGATGTATGTATGACCCTTGGGATGTGGCCCGCTTTAATGTACCTGAGGCCCAAGTTTGAGGCTCACTTGATTGTATTAGGCCCATATGATGAGGCCCGATTTGAGGTATTCAAGAACCCGTTATGTGGTCCATTAGATATATATGAGACCCATGTGTAGGGCCCGCATACTGTATATTTGAGGCCCATGTGCAGGGCCCACCTGTCATGTATATGAGACCTATTAATGCGGTCCACTTGATGTATATTGAAGCCCATGGGTCATAGCCCATTATGATGTATCTGAGGACCATGGGTCGTGGCCCATGGAGATGTATATTGGGCCCATGTATTCAGCCCATTATGATGTATATTAAACCCTTGTAAGAGACTATAAACCCACCATATGTTTAGCCCTGTGTGGTCTACTTCTTGAAAGCAATGTTGGTTAAATGTCCACATTGATGGACAATGATGGTTAGACCTTCCCTTAGACCGATTACCGATTATGATTGTCATGGCCGATTACCGATTATGATGGTTGTGGTCGATTGACCGATTATCGATCGAGATCGATTATCGTGGCCGATTACCGATTATGATTGCCATGGCCAATTACCGATTCTGTTTATCGTGGCCGATTGACCGATTACCGATTGAGGTCGATTATCATGACCGATTATCAAACGTGACCGATTATCGATTGACGTGGCTGATTGTCGACTCTGTTTATCGTGGCTGATTGACCGATTACCGATTGTCGAGGCCGATTATCATGATCGATTACCGATCGTGGCCGATTGTCGATTGACGTGGCCGATTGCCGATTCTGTTTATCGTGGCTGATTGACCGATTACCAATCGAGGCCGATTATAGAGACCGATTACCGATCGTGGCTTATTATCGATTGACGTGGTCGATTGCCGACTCTGCTTGTCGTGGTCGATTGACCGATTATCGATCGAGGCCGATTATCGTGACCAATTACCGATCATGGCCAATTGTCGATTGACGTGGCCGATTGCCGATTCTGCTTGTCATGGCTAATTGACCGATTCTGATTATCGAGGCCGATTATCCATCGAGGCCAATTATCGTGGCCAATTTTTGATTCCGATTGTCGTGGCTGATCACCGATTCTGATTATCGAGGCCCAACGTGATGTATATGAGGCTTATGTGATGAGGCCCACTGTGATGCATGTGAGGGCTAGGCGATGGAACCCATTGTAATGTATGTTAGGCCCATGGGAAAGGTCCATCGTGATGTGTATTAAACTCTTGAATGAGGCCCATGGTGTTGTATATTTGGCCCTTGTGTGAGGTCACGAGTCCACTATATGTTAGGCCTTATGTAGGCCGTTCCTTGGGGGATAATGTTGGTTAAATGTCTACATTTTCGATGTCAATTGTCAATGCTTGTTATTGATACCGATTATAAGTATGTGACTGCATAGCATCATGATACATGCCCATACGCATCATCTGCATGTCTGTTATGAGATATGATTGACCATTACATATGTCATAGTGCTGGTTGTTATGAGACTCCCTGATAGGTGGAGATTGTCTCACATGAGCGCACGGTATGTGCAGGATTGATGCATGATTGCACTGTGTGACTCATGCATCTCGTATTTGTGTGACATGACCACCGTACGCCCTAGAGACATCAGGGCTGTAGCCTTCACAGGCATATCGTGGATGGTCAGATGGGATACCAGAACTCTGTTCTACATGGGGTGCTATAGATATCCTTAGGTGAAAGTCCCAGAACCCTCTTGGTTCTAGAGGTTGCTCCAACGTCTAGACCGAGTGGGTAAATGAGCGCCGAGTGCCGATTACCAGATGACTGCACTCTCCACTGTGTCGTGGTCGGTTGGAAGGGGGTGGGGCCTTACCTGTCCGAGAGGAGGGGACATTGCTAGGCTGAGTCTGACCAGCTCGAGGAATGGGTCCGCTATTGACGAGCCGGGCCCGATATTGGCAGGCGGATAGTGAGGTCTCTTTCACTCACCTTGTTACGCGCGATGGGATGACAATCTGGTATGGAGTGTAATATACCCCGGTGATTTTTTAGAGAGGAACCGTACTGATATGTGGACTTATCGAGTAGGAGTTGTATGCTCATTCATTCATTCATTCCCTATCCACTCGGGCTGGTCGTGCGCAACTAATCGTTGTGTACCTTCGTTATGGTAAGGATTTCGGTTGGGCGCACGACCAACCTGAGATCAGGAGTTTACCACGTTAAGTCTGACTATCCAAATTTAGGTATGGGACTGGTTTGGATAGAAGTCCATTGTGGCGGACCCCGAGCATGCGATACTACGTACTATCATCCCGACTTCACACTCCAAGCATGGTCATTTCATTCACATTGTATATTGCATTGCATCCTCGACATCTGATATTTAGCTCTTTATGATTCTTTATTGCATAACTGTTCTATATTGTGTATCCTGATATTTATTGACTTATAGACTTGTTAGTATTTCTGCTTATTCCGATGATGTACGAATTATGAATTACTAGTATTTTTGATAGTGTATGATTATGACATTGTATTGAATACTTGGCGCTTACCTTGTGCACACACTTACACCACCCTCTAAGCTTTCTATAAGCTTATACACGATAGATGCGTGCAGGAGATGTTAGACTGCAACAGTGTTGAGCTTGGAGTGTGCGGTGGCCTTCTGGAGCTTGATTCTCTATTTATGTATTTTCCTTTCAGTATTGTATTCAAATGATTATATTAGTGGATATGTGATGACGATGTTGCCATTGTGAATTGGGTAATCTTATGGTTATGCTTATCTCTAGTTAAATGTACATTTAAAAAAAAGAATCCTCCTTGTAGGATCCCAGGATCGGAATCTGGCATATGAATGCTAGGAGCCGAGAATGGGGTACTACGGAGGCTGTCGGCACAGGATTCGATGATCGGGATTCCTATGAATCCAATTTTTGAGTTTGGGGCGTGACAACAATGAAGTAGCCCGTTCAATCTGATCAATCTACTCCCTAAGGAGGTTAGAAATCAAATGATGCAGGAAATGAAAGGGTTCAAGATGCTAAATCCCAAGGTGTAAATTGTTGGAACCAGCCGAATGATTCATCTGCAAACCACATGTTTGGGATAAGGACAAGATGCATGGTCAATCTAATTCTGTCTAGGGTAGTCACACGACTGGAAGACGAGGTGCTGCAAGGACATTAGAGAAAATGGTAATTTGTACTACATTTTTTGACAATTTAATTGATGAATATAAATTCTTGTTAACTAATTTGCTTATCTAATAACAGCAAAAAGAAAATCCCAATACTATCATCACCAGGACCGGCTTGTTTGTTGCCACTCATAGTAGACCTGATGGGTCTTACCCAACACAAACACATCTTGAAATAGTGGTGAGAATAATTTTTAGTTTTTAATCTTTTTTTTATTTAAGTACAAGGATTTATTGTAACAATTATCTTCTAACAGGAAAGAATATTATCGATAGCTGGTAGTGATCCTTCTAGTAAGCAAAAGGATTTAGACCATGACCCAGTTTCACTAGTTTTCCATCAATCCTAATCTTGAAAACCTACACCTAATCCTAATCCTAACTCCCTAACCTAAACCTAAACCTAAACTTGAAAACCCAAACCTAAACCCAATCCCGAACCCGAACCCGATTTCCTAAACCTAAAGCTTAACCTATTCTCAATTCCCTAAACCTATAGCTTATAACCTAAACCTAAAACTAAACCTTAACCTATAACCTATAACCTAAACCTAAAACCTAAATCTATTCTCAAATCCCTAAACCTAAAACTACACCTAATCCTAATCTCAACTCCCTAACCTAAACCTAAACCTAAACTGGAAAACCCAAACTTAAACCCGAACCCGATTTCCTAAACCTAAACCTTAACCTATTCTCAATTCCCTAAACCTATAGCATATAACCTAAGCCTAAACCTTAACCTAAACCTAAATGTAAACCTATAAACTTAACCTAAACCAAAATCCATGACCTAAAACCTTAACTTATAACCTATAACTTAACCTTAACCTAAACCTAAAACCTAAACCTTGACTTATAACCTAAAACCTAAACTTAAACCTAAAACCTAAATGTATTCTCAACTCCCTAAACCTAAACCTACACCTAATCCTAATCTCAACTCCCTAACCTAAACCTAAACCTAAACTTGAAAACCCAAACCTAAAACCCTATCCCGAACCTGAACCTGATTTCCTAAACCTAAAACCTAAATGTATTCTCAAATCCCTAAACCTAATCCGGATCTCAACACCCTAACCTAAACCTAAACCTAAACTTAAAAACCCAAAGCTAATCCCGAACCTGAACCCAATTTCCTAAACTTAAACCTTAACCTATTCTCAATTCCCTAAACCTATAGCTTATAACTGAAACCTAAACCTTAACCTATAACTTAAACCTAAAACCTAAATGTATTCTTAAATCCCTAAACCTAAACCTACACCTAATCCTAATCTCAACTCCCTAACCTAAACCTAAACCTAAACTTGAAAACCCAAACCTAAACCCGATCCCGAACCCGAACCCGATTTCCTAAACCTAAACCATAACCCATTCTCAAATCCAAAAACCTATAACCTATTCTCAATTCCCTAAACCTATAGCTTATAACCTAAACCTAAACCTAAACCTAAACCTAAACCAAAATCTATGACCTAAAACCTAAATGTATTCTCAAATCTCTAAACCTAAACCTACACCTAATCCTAATCTCAACTCCCTAACCTAAACCTAAACCTAAACTTGAAAACCTGATCCTGAACCCGAACCCGATTTTCTAAACCTAAAACCTAAATGTATTCTCAAATCCCTAAACCTAGACCTACACCTAATCCTAATCTCAACTCTCTAACCTAAACCTAAACCTAAACTTGAAAACCCAAACCTAAACCCGATCCCGAACCTGAACCTGATTTCCTAAACCTAAACCTTAACCTATACTCAATTCCCTAAACCTTAACCTATAACCTAACCTAAACATAAACCTATAACCTGCACTTATAACATAAACCTATAACCTAAACCTAAGCCTAAAACCTAAACTTAAACCTAAAATCGAAATGTACTCTCAAATCCTTAAACCTAAACCTACACCTAATCCTAATCTCAACTCCCTAACCTAAACTTAAACCTAAACTTGAAAACCCAAACCTAAACCCGATCCCAAACCCAAACCCGATTTCCTAAACCTAAACCTTAACCGTAACCTATTCTCAATTCCCTAAAGCTATAACCTATATACTATAACCTATAACCTAAACCTAAACCTTAACCTAAAGCTATAACCTAAACCTAAACCTTAACCTAAACCTAAACCAAAACCTATTACCTAAACCTTAACCTATAACCTATAACTTAAACTTATAACCTATTACCTAAACCTTAACCTAAACCTACACCTATAACCTAAAACCTAAACCTAAACTTAAAACCTAAATGTATTCTCAAATCCCTAAACTTAGAACTACACCTAATCCTAATCTCAACTCCCTAACCTAAACCTAAACCTAAACTTGAAAATCTAAACCTAAACCTGATCTTGAACCTGAACCCAATTTCCTAAACCTAAACCTTAACCTATTCTCAATTCCCTAAAACTTAACCTATAACCTAACCTAAACCTAAACCTAAACCTATAACCTGCACTTATAACCAATACCTAAGCCTAAAACCTAAACCTAAACCTAAAACCGATCACCCTAATAAGATTGAGATGGCTCTGATGGATGTACACAAACAAGCCACTGCAAACCTACAAAGTAGAGATAAGAAGAAACATCTCCAATTGCTTATTATCATTTTACCTGACATGAGTGGTTCATATGGTGAGTGTAAATAAGACCCTAAATCCTAGAGAGATGGAATGAATCAACTAAAACATTTTATTTTCTGATTTTGCAGGAAAGATAAAACATGTTTGCGAAACAGAGTTGGGCATAGTGTTACAGTGTTGCCAACTGAGACAGGCATCCAGAGTCAATAAACAGTATCTCGAAAATGTTGCCTTAAAAATTAATGTCAAGGTTTATGATTCTTTGAAGTTGTTGAACTTTGAATGTCAGATGTGTTTCTTCTTTTGCCTTTTTGAAGTTGTTTTCGGCACAGCTGCATCGGCAGGAGCTGATAAGAGATCTTTTTCAAGTTGTGCAGGATCCTCAGAGAGGTTCTATGAACAAAGGGATGATCCAATAAGTCTTTTTCTCCTCTATTTTTGTATGATCTTTGGTGCAAGTGTATGAATTCAGTGTTTAAAGAATATCTATAGTATTTTATAGAGAACAACTGATTGCATTCAGGCAAGCAACAGGAAAGAAGTCTCATCGCATCATATTCTATAGGTAATTCTTCACCTTGGGAGTCTCTATAGAGTATGAATATTATGATTTAGTCTTGATTTTTATTGGATGAGAAACTATTTGGTATTTTGGCTCATGATTTAGAGTTTTGCAAGGTTGGTGTGAGCGTATTTATGCATGGATGAATGTAATGTGGATAAGATTGTTTATTTTTGGATGGATGTAATTTATGTTTGGATGAATGTAGTTTATGTTTGGATGGATTTATGTAGTTTGGGTTTAGATGGATGTGAATGTGAATATGATGAAATATATTATATAACAGGTGTATATCAGGAAGAATACGATGCTGTAACAGGTGTATATTAGGAAGAATATGATATTGTAACAGGAGTATATTGTTTGTGTTTGGATGGATGTAGTTTATGTTTGGATGAATGTAGTTTTTGTTTGGATGAATTTACGTAGTTTGGGTTTAGATGGATGTGAATGTGAATATGATGAAATATATTATATAACATGTGTATATCAGGAAGAATACAATGTTATAACAGGTGTATATTAGGAAGAATATGATATGAATAGGTGCATATGCAAATACGAGACGGCTGAAGATTGTCCTTTTTAGGTTTATAAGAGACGGTCCATGACCGTCCTTTTCAGACTCATAAGAGACGGTTCATGACCGTCCATTTTCGGTTCATAAGAGATGGTCCATGACCATCTTTTTCAGGTCATATGAGACGGTCTATAATCATCCTTTTTATTGGCGATCTAGGACCGTACTTTTTACGGACAGTCATAGACCGTCCTTTTAAGCTTCATATAAGTCCACTAATACCTACCATTATAGACAGTCTATGACCGTCCTTCTTTAGAGTCGGTCCGTGACTATCCTTCTTTAAAGACGGTTTATGGTCGTCCTTTAAAAAATACAACGTTAAAATTTAATGACCGTTGCGACGGTCCAGGACCGTCCTTTTTGACCTTTTGAGACGGTTTTCAACCATCCTTTTTTTGTTGTTTAGGCATAGTGTTTGTAGCTTAAACTTGAAATACTTGAGTTGTATTTCACTTTAAGCTTAAGTACCAAAGTAAAGTATATTGTGTTGACTTAGATGAACCTTTGAAAGCTTGAACTATTAGTTGATGTTGTACTTGAACTCTTATACTTGTGATGCTTGAATCTTGAAATGAATCATCTTGAACTTATACTTGAATCTTAAAATGGAACTTCTTGTTCTTAAAGATGAACTAAACAAGAAATAGATTCTAAGAGGTTTTGACACTACAAAATTTGACAATCATAGGAGCTAGAAAACATAGCACTTACAATCTCCCCCTTTGTCAAATTTGTGACAAAACATACTTCATTAAAATAAGATAAGCATAACCTACACAATAAAGAATCATGCACCATATATGTAGAACAAAGAATTATGCACTAGTTACAACTTGATTAGAGAATCATGCACCAGTTACATCCTGGTTAAACCAATATACATCATCAATCAATACTCATCAACACTCTCCCTTACTCCCCCTTACTACCAACTTCATACAATGAAAAATTTGATCTACAATCATAATGAAATATGATAGAATAAATTCTCCCCCTTTTTGTCACAATATGATAAAGGAAAGAGCGATAATGGAAGTAGATAAATAAGGAAGTAAATAAAAGAGTAATGAGAAATAAGAAAATATATGATAAAGATAAGTTCATAAGAAAGTTAACCAAGTTCATAAGTAAGCATGACCAAACACATAAAACATGAGAAGTTCAAGTAGTTTAAAAGTTATTACAAAACACAAATTCAAATATTAATCTGAACCTGACGAAAGAGCAGGGATGGAAGGATCAATTTGATGAAGTCCCTTGTTAATGCACTTCAGATACTTGCGCATATATTTAAATTGCATTTCATGGGACACATTCATACTTTCAACTTTCTCCTCAAGTGAGAGCAACCGCGCATCAAAGTCAGATGGCTGATAATTAGGATCAACGACAGAATCAGATTCAATTTCATCAAAAAGTTCATCCATATTGATATCATCTGGAGGTAAATCACCTTCCTCTGCATTTGCGGCGGCAGCTCTACCAACGTCCTCATCAACTTGGCCTGGGGCCAACTTCAAATTCATCTTGTTAATGTTTGAGTTGTTGAAAGGTAGTTGGGTAAAGGGAGCCTCTCCAACAGGCTCACTAAACTATGAGTGGCTAACACAGTCATAAGATAAACAATATATCACTGTGACCTGGGTGAAGATGGAATTGAATAATGCTACGATAAATCAAAGAAGGAAGACATACAAAGACTCCAGAAATGATAGAAAGGAGAATATGAACTATGAATATAGTAAGTTCAGTTTTATTACCAGATTGAGGATAGACATTTGAAATGAAAATCCTATAAAGGATTCTGCATCTGGGTAATAGAAACTTGGAGACGAGTGCATTCCCAGTATTCTATTCTGCATCTATTTTGCATAAATCTCTAGTAAGCATTCGCTTCTCAGTTTCAGATGGTTTTGCCACTAAAGAACTAATGGGAATACCTTCGTCATAAACTGGAAGATCCATTAAACTAGAAATTAGATGACGGTCCACATCAATTGGACCTTCTCTGGTCACAATAGTAAATGTCAAATTTTCAGCAGAAAAATCAGTAATGAAAGAATACATAGCCTACGCAATGGAGTGGTATGCTGACCCACCCTAATGAAGAATGTTATCCCATCGTACAGACTGAAGGAGAGGAAGGATATCAAACGGAGGCAAATGATCGACATTAACAGGCCATTCTACTATCACATTGTGCACACGAATATCCCGCACATAATGGGGATCATCCTCGGGCGACCGAAGGTAGCGTATCGTAATAGGAGTCGAACGAGATGAAGAGGGACCACGAGATCCTTTCTTCTTGATTCTACCTTTCATTTGCAATAAAGAAATTAAGAAATAAAGTGATTACAAAAGAGGTAAAATCGATTTCTAGTAGATCATATTTTTGAATAGAAAACCCCAAAAACCAACATAAAATATAAAATAAACTTCACAAATGAAGAAAATGAAGTGAAAAGGACTTGAATCTACAAGAAAATAAAAAAAAAATGCACTAACCACGGAGGAATCGAAGATGGGTTCGACCGGTCGATGTAGGGCTCATTGGAGAAGACAACCCAAATTAAGAAAAAGTGATTTTTCCCCATATAAAAGAGTAAACTCGTGTTTCACGACAGGTTGAGTACATGCTTGACCGATCCTGCCACGACTGGTCAAGTATGTACTCGACTGGTCACGCACAACCCAAAATGTACAATTTTTCATGCAATTTTAAATTTTAAAATTTTAAAATAACTAATATATACATTATGATACAGAAATATATGAATCAACAATTCATATTGTGCATACCAAGATCAAATTTCAATTTAGCAAACCTGCTTTTGCCAAGCGATTTTGTGAATATGTCAGCAAGTTGAGTCTTGGTCAAAATATAATCCAAAGAAATTGTCTTGTCTTCCACTAATTCATGAATGTAGTGATATCTAATATCAATATGCTTGGTTTGTGAATGATGGATTGGAATTTTAGATATATTAATTGCATTTGAATTATCACAATATAAAATTATAGTATCTTGCACAATTTCGTAATCGCTTAGCATTTTTTTCATCCATACAAGTTGAGTACATGCACATGTAGTAATATATTCAGCCTCAGCTATTAAGAGTGATACAGAACATTATTTCTTACTTAACCAAGATCTAGATAGTTCCATACATAGAAACAACCACCACTGGTTGATTTTCGATCATCAATGTTACCATCCCAATCAACATCCGTGTAACCAGCTAATTGCACACTAGTGTCATGTGGATACCAGAGACCAAGATTAGTTGAACTAGCGACATATCACATAATTTGCTTAACAACAATTAAATGTGACTCTTTAGGATTAGATTGACATCTAATGTAAATTCCAACGCTAAATGCAATATCAGGTCAACTCGCAGTTAAATAAAGCAAACTACCTATCATACTGTGATACAACTTAGGATCCACACTCTTACTTGTAGAGTTTTTTAAGAGTTTTAAAGTAGTACTATGCTTATTTCAAATTTAGACTTCATAAGAGTTGCAAACTCAATAATCATGTTAGCACAAGTAGATCCATAGATAATATCATCAATATAGATTTGTACTATTAGTATGTGATCATTATGTTTCTTTACAAACAATGTCTTATCAACACTTCCCATTATAAAGTTATGACTTAGTAGAAACTTAGTCAACTTTTCGTACAATGCCCTGGGAGCTTATTTCAAACCATAGAGTGCCTTTTTTAGGCAGTAGACATGATCAACATTCTTAGGGTCTTCAAAACTCGTTGGTTGTTTAACATACACTTCTTCATGTAAATCACCGTTTAAGAATGCACTATTTACATCCATTTGGTATATTTTGAACTTTCTAAAGCATGTAATGGATATAAATAGTCTGATTGATTCAAGATGAGCTACTGGGGCAAAGGTCTCATCATAATTAATGCCTTCAATTTGAGTGTACCCTTGTACAACTAGCCTAGCCATGTTTCTAATAATATTATTAAGTTCATCAGACTTATTTTTAAAAATCTATTTTTTTTCAATAATGTGTTTATCTTTCGATCTTAAAACTAAGTACCAAATATCATTTCTAATAAATTGATTGAGCTCTTCTTACATCCCAACAATCCAGTTTTCATCAGTAAGAGCTTCTTTTACATTAGTCGGTTCTATCTGAGATAAAAAGCACACGTAGTTACACATATCTTCAAGTTGTTTACAAGTATGTACACCAGTGAGAGGATTTTTAAGGATTTGATTAGTTGGATGGTGTTTAACTATCCTTGGTTCAGTGTTATTTTGACTTAATGAAGAGTCAGGTTTATCAATTAAAAGAACTTTATCATTTTCTGAACTTGAAGCAGGTGTATTCAAGTAATCATTTATAACCACATTAATGAACTCTTGAATTACACCAATCCTTTTGTTAAGAACCCGATACGCTCGACTATTTAGAGCATACCCTAAAAATATCCCTTCATCACTTTTGGTGTCAAATTTTCTAAATTTTCACGGTCACGTAAAATGTAGCACTTGCTTCCAAAAACTCGAAAGTATTTGACAGTAAGCTTCTTATCAAACCACATTTCAAAGTCATTTTACCATTTGATTTTCTAGTATAAACGCGGTTAATTATATAACAAGCAGTATTTACGACTTAAACCCAAAAGTTTTTAGGAAGCTTCATACTATTTAACATAACATTTACCATTTCTTGAAGCACTCTATTTTTTCTTTCTACTACACCATTTTGTTGTGGTGTTTTGGGCACAGAAAATTCATGTGGTATTCCCTGATCACTGTAAAATTTCTCAAAATTGATATTTTCAAATTCTGGACCATTATCACTATGGATCTTAGACACTCATGATTCCCTTTCTGTTTGGATACATTTAAGTACCATTTTTACTTCATCGAGAGTTTCTAATTTGTCTCTTAAAAAGACTACCCATGTGAATCTGGTAAAGTCATTAATAATTACCAGAATATACTTCTTGTCACCTCGACTTTTTGTTTTAGTTGGTCTAATGAGATCCATGTGGAGAAATTCGAGTAGTTTAGATATGGCATTGGAGTTTACCTTTTTGTGAGTACTCCTAGTTTATTTACCAATCTGGAATTTGCCACAAATTTTATCTACTTTCTATATTTTAGGTAGACCTCTTACCAACTCTCTTTTGCTCAATCTATACAAGTTGTGATAGTGTACATGTTTGAGGTATTTATGTCATAGTTCAGTTTCATCAGTACAGATCATGTAACACGATAGATTAGATGAGCTTGAATCACTCACTATGTAGCAGTTTTTAGAAGTTCTGCGACTAGTTAATATTTCAGAACCATTTTTATTTAAAATTTCACACCCTTAGTAAATTTTACACTATGATTATCATTGCATATTTGAGAGATGTTTAGTAAATTATGTTTTAACCCTTCGACATATAAAACATTCTCAAATAGAGGGAGGTTAAAAAGTTAAACTGTACCTTGGCCAATAATTCTGCAGTTGCTACTATCATTGAATGTGACTAAACTATCAGCCATTTCTTTAAGATTGGTGAACAGACCCTTGTTGCCTGTCATATGTCTGGAGCATCCACTGTCTAGGTACCACTTTGAATGGTTCGAAGCTTTGAAAGCGGTGTGGGCAACCAAACACATAACCTCAGGGACCCATTTCATTAGAGTTTTGGGTTTAGGAGTAAAGTTGGTTATCTTATATTTGTAGTTGTTATAAGACCAACCCACTGAGTTAGATTTTAAGAGCTCCTTAAGTAAATCAATAATTTTCTCAGCTAAAGGATTACGATTTTGATTTTTATAATTGATATGGTTGCTTTTAGGTTTTAAATTTTGAAAAGTCTTAGCATTTTTAGAATAATTTTGATTCAGACTATTCTCTTTTGAGTTAGAAGACTCCCCTTTCACAAATTTGGATAGAGTATTATTATGTTTGGGAGGAATACTTTTGTCGTAGCCCAATCCAGATCAATCACCACATTTTCTTGATACGGATAAGAGTTTTTCTAACTTAGGATCACCTTGGGCATACCTCCAAGTGTCTTTTAAACTCAAAAGTGAAGAGACTTCTAGTTTTAGCTTTTAATTTTCAAATTTTAGATTTTCAGCTTGGGAAGTTTTGAAATCTAATTCGCACTTAGTTTTTTCAAAACAGTCTGAAATGTGAGATTTTTCTAAGACTTGATTATCAAAATTTTCTTTAATTTTTTAAAACTTTTCTTTCTGAAGTTTTAGTTTTACAGTAATTTTGCAACTTTCCTTATATAGGGCATTATAAGCATCTTGAAGATCTTCTTCATTTTCATGATCACTATTTAGATTTTCTTCACTAGTTGAATCATCATTATCTGAAAAAGTGAACTGGGCTAGAGTCATAAGAGCTTTAACTTCATTACCTGACTCAGTTTCAGAATCTTCTGACTCAGAAGAGGTTCAGAGCAGGAAGATTCATCCCAAGTTGACAACATTCCTTTCCTTTTAGGTTTATCCTTTTTAAGACATTTGTTTGTTAGATGCCTATATTCATGGCATTTGTAACATTGACTGTCTTTTAAAGATATCCAGGTTTTAGATTTATATTTTTTTCTTTCATTATATTTTTGCAAATCAATCCTCTTTTTACTTTTAAAAATCTTATAAAACTTTTTAGCTAAAAGGGTCATATCATCTTCAGAATTTTCTAAATCAAAATTATTACTATTTTCTTAAGAAATACTTTTAGAAGATTTAAGGGTGATGGATTTACCTTTAAGAGCTTTAAATTTTAACTCATAGGTATGTAAGGAACCAAATAATTCTTCTATCCTCATATTATCTATATCAGGAAGTTCCTAGATCGTAGTCACCTTTGAATTAAACCATTCAGGTAGTGATCGTAGTATCTTTGTACAGACTTTACTTTCTGGGATTCTATCACTGAGATCCCACATAGAGTTGACAATGTCATTCAATCTTATATAGAAGCCCATGAAAGTTTCACTTTCTTCCTTACGTATTTTCTCAAATTTAGTTGTGAGGATTTAAACTTTAGATTTCTCGATAATTGTTGTTCCCTCGTGTGTCATTTTCAAAACATCTCAGACTTGCTTTGCAGTATCACAGCATATAATTCTCTTGAATTCATCTGGTGATAGTGCGTAAGTAATAACATTTAGAGCCTTTACATTAGCACTACTTTCACTTTTCTAAAGACTGGTCCAAGTAAAATAAGGTGTTACTTTTACAGTTATAGATCCATCGGTACCAGACACTTCAGTGGTAGGAGGGGTCCAATTGGTCACTATGGCTTACCACACGCTCTCATCCATGGATTTTAAGAAAATCTGCATTGTCTTTCCAGTATACATAATTGGAGCCATCAAATGGTGGAGGCCTAGTGACTGAAAGGTTATCAAAATTTGACATCTTAAAAAGTTCAAATCGATTAGCTTAAAAAATTAATCTAAAAAATAATTAAAGCAAGCTATTAGGCTTTGATACTACTTGAAAAGGCTGATCTAAGAGTCCTAGAGGGGGTGAATAGGACTATGCTAAATTAAAAATTAAATGTAAAATTTAAACAAATATAAATAAAGATAGCACTTAAACAATCCCACAACGCAGAAATGAATAACAACCTCAAATGTACAAGTATTGAGAGGTCGATACAAATATTGTTCTAAGGACAACCTTACACCAAAAACCAATGGCTTATGGTAGGACAACCTGATTCCTAAAATGGTTTATGTATTAAAATCCTAAACTAATACAAAGGAACAAAGAATAAAATAGCAAAGAAAATAACTGAGCTATTACAGCATTCCCACACTTGTATAAAAGGATTACAACATTCTCCACAGATGTTTAAAAAAGAAATTACAACATCCACATAATGTCATAATCAAATAATCACTGTAAGGCCATAAATTATAGTGGTTCGCTTGTGTGTACACTAACTGTTTAGAAAAATAGCCACACAACTACTCCACTCCCAATATCCTCACACAGTGGATATTGACGTTCACTAGGAAATAGGTTTTTTAAGATTCACCTAAAACCCTCACAATTGTGTCTTTCAAGTGAGCTTACACAATTCAAAAACCCCACACTTTGATTTTTTTGGATCACCTCAGACAAACCAAGAATAAAGAGATTTTTCTGGCACAATCTCAAAGAAACTAAAAGAATAGATTTATCGAATTGTAAAATACTTATCTAGATATTCTCCTTTGATGCAGCCCGATAGAACCAATTCGGAGTAGAAGTTCAGTATAGATGTTCAATGTTCACACTCACTTATGAAATGGTTCTAAGTTCTAAATGATTTTTTTGATAAAACACTTTGGGCTAGCTTGATTTGATTTTGATTCCAAGAAATGGGAAAACTTCAATCCCTTCTTCAAATAAGATTGGAATGTAAAATACAAAATCAAATGTAAAAAAGCTAATTAAAGAGAATATTAAATTGTAACACCCTGAAAATCGGGGGTCGTGTATAAACCCGACTCCCGAGTTCCAGACCGTCACTTATGCAACAAAAATATTTATGATTCAATGTTGTCTGAGTTAAAGCATTCACATGAGTAAAATTATACCAAAACTATAATTCATAATCCAGATTCAGTGATAAAAGCAAGCGAAAGACTAAAGGATATACATATCACTGTATGGAAAAAAAAATAGATCTCAACTGTCTCCAAAGTATGAATACATCTCCGAGTCTCATATACATGTAAATAAACAGAATCAAAATGTCAAAAATAGTCCCACTGAGAAGTCCCGCCAATGCAGGCCACCTAAACAAAGCCGTCGTGGTACTGCATATATGAGAACTCGTCCTGGTCCTCATCATAATCCAGCTCTGCCTCCTGAATCGCTGCCTCACCTGCATCTAAGACAGGGTCTGGTGGGTGTTGCAAACACTGTCCCGTAACGTGGGAGTGAGTAGCTAACTCAGTGGAATAATAGAGCAAAGATTAACATGTTCTCAAATCAATCATGCGATAATAGTAAAGTAGTAAATCAAACATTCCTAATACTATTGTTAATGCAATATGACATGACATGATGGATGCCCTCACCGACGATCTCCCTCATATGATACCATCTTACGCCCACGGCATGCTTTCTTCCCACAGTGCTCCACATCTTCCAGGCACATGCAATGTGATGGTGATATGATTACCGAGTTATTATTAGTCCATTCATACAGCAGGATTGGGAAACTAAGGTACTTCCCTTATATCAATCCCAACACAGATCCTGTTTAGGGTCGTCACTCCTAGTAATCTCATACGATGTATATTTTGTAGGTCGCTACAAGGGCTGCCAGGGCTGTTGCTGGCACTCGCTGCACCGCTCCCCCATCACCGTATCAATACAGGCCTACTGTACTCTCATTACTACGAAAGAGTCGTCGCCTCTAGTAGACTCAGAATACGCTCGCGGTCACTATAAAGGGCTCGTCACCTGATCAGTGTAGGCCGACATCAAGAATATAGTGTCCCATACCACCATAATCTACTCACGAGTCATAGGTGCTCACTGGTCACTACGGGGAGGTTTGTGGCCCCAGCGTAGGCCGACAGCTCGACCACGGTGTCCCACACCACCATGAACGGCTCATGAGTCTTTATGGATCAAGGTACCATGGTTAATAGGGTTTACAATGATAAGTTCAGTACCCTAGGTTCAAGCAGTTATGACTTATACAAGGTGAACATACAATGGCCAGTCGAGTTACTTGACGGGCTCAACTAGTACGAGCGCATCTCAAGCTGATCGACATGAAGTGCATAAAACACTTTGCGTGGCCTAACTACTACCGCCAACTCCAAAACACGACTCGCGTTCATCGACGCGTCGTTCGTGACAAAGATAAGCCAACCACGAATTTACTCGGTTACTGACTGCCTGGACTAAGTATAGTCCCAAACATTTATGAATCCACATCAGCAATCATATAAGAGTAATGAAAATGAAATACAACAATGTGAGCATGTTAACATATGTTATAACATACAACTTAAGTAAATCATCTAACACATGCATTTCATACATATAATGAAATCATGCATATAGCCAACATGTAGGAAATCATTTACATCAGAATATTATTTGAGAATTCAATCTCAAACTAATTCATAACACCATTTAATTCAATACATACTAATACAAACATTTATGCAAACACTTAGTCTACACACTTAAGTCTACATATAGTATGTCGACTCAAAGTGCGCATTAGGGCGAATCTCTTCGCCAAACTGATTATGCACGCATTCCTAATATCCTAATGTGACAAAGAGCCATGTCAATCATATCAGCAAAATATGGATGAAAACAGTATTTCCTACAAATGACTAGAATGCCCTAAATCTCATATTTTTCATCTGCTACGAAACAGGAAACGGACAGCATGTTGTACATGTCAAACGGCATTTTCGTCGATAATCTACTATTAAACGACATTGAAAGCGTTGAAATCAGCCAATCAAAGCATCTAGAATCCGCACCTTTTCCCTAGAGGTGAACTGATTCGAACGGAGCGTATACGCTTTGTCTACGGCGAACCGGGAACCTAATACACAAGATCTGTAAGCTACTTCGCTAAGAGATTCAACAGAACCTTAAATCAGCAAAAGGTTAGGGTTTTCCTTACCTAGAAGTGCGGCGGAATCACCGGGAAAGTGATTGAGGTACGTGGCTTAAGCACGTGTAGCAAGTAGTGTAAGCAGCAGGAAGTTCTCTCCCACTCTCTCTCACAATCTCTCACCTTTTCTCTCACACCATCTAGGGTTTCTAGCAAATTCGGATGGGTGAGAGAAGTGAGGGTTTAAGGCCCTTTTATAACCTAAAACATTCTCAAAACAGACTTGGGAACAATGTTTACTTGATGCCTAACCAAATCGGGGCTGTTTCGGTCCAAAAAGACATTTCGGGAGGTCCCCTGGCTGAACGCGATCGGACTTAAGCTCATGCACGTCGAATGTCGCTCACATCCCATTTTCAAACCAGTAGTGTTTGTAGATTGCACGTGGCGGTCCAGTTTCAGTTCATTGGTCATCGCACGTAGATCAGGTCTACAAGTCTCGTGATATGAAAGAGAAATTTTTCCTGATCCGAGGGTGTAATTTGGCTGAATTCTGATGGTCAGAATGCTTAATAATAACGCGCCAAATCGTGTGCCAGATTTGAATTTTAAAATTCCAAATCTAACCCTATTCTCACTCTCTTCACTCCATGCTCAATGAAATAGCCTCTGAATGTCGGTTGGACTTGATTTTCGAAATAATTGTCAAGTCCAGCTAGGCGGTTATAACGGTCTAAGATTGTAGGTATCAGACTTTCGACGCGCGGTCTAGATCTGATACAAAGTTTCAAAGGGGTCCTGAGAATAAACCGGTTTAGAGTTTGATCCGAAGTTTCAGGGTATTATAGCGTCATTAGTTCTACTCGTTTTGGGTCTTGTAGAACGTATTTAAAGCGATCAGGGATGATTTCACAGCTACTCTAGCGTTTCTCTAGCTAACTTACGCTTATTTTCTAAAGGAATTAATCCTACGCGATTTCTAGTCGAGTTGGTACTCGAGTCCAAGTACGGATTTTTCCAGGGCGTTACAATCTACTCCTCTTAAAAAAAAAATTTTGTTCTCGAAATTTATACCTTTTCGTACTCTTCGAGAAGCTGTGGGTAGTTCTTTCTGATCTCGGCTTCTGTCTCCCAGGTAGCCTCTTCCTCTGAGTGATGCGTCCACAATACCTTCACAAGGGGAATCACCTTACTACGCAGTACCTGCTCCTTCTTGTCTAGGATACGTGTCGGTCGCAGGATATATGTAACATCCTCTCCTAACTGCACCTGCTCCCATCTGATAATATGGGAAGGATCAGAAACGTATTTCTTCAGCATAGAAACATGAAATACGTTGTGAACGCTCGCGAGAGGCGTGGGTAAAGCCAAATGGTATGCCACTGCTCCCACACGATCGAGATCTGTGCCAACTTCCGCTTCTTCCCGAACCGAAGGACTCCATTCATAGGGAAAACTCGCAAAAATACATGATCCCCAACCGTGAACTCTATCGGCCGCCGTCTCGTATCGGCATAACTCTTCTGTCTACTCTACGCTGTGAGAAGCTGACGTCTAATAATATCGATCTTCTCCGACGTCGCCTGTACTAACTCTGGGCCAAGCAATCTACGCTCACCAACCTCTGCCCAGCAATGCGGTGCTCGACAAGGTCGCCCATACAACGCCTAGTAAGGTGCCATACCGATACTCGCCTGAAAACTGTTGTTGTACGCGAACTCCGCATATGCAAGACAGTCATCCCAACTGTCCTTGAAATCCAATGCGCAAGCTCGCAACATGTCCTCTAAGATCTGGTTCACCCGCTCTGTCTGTCCGTCTGTCTGTGGATGGAAGGCAGTACTGAACTTCAACTTCACACCCATAGCCTCCTGAATGCGAGTCCAGAAAATAGAAGTGAACCTCGTGCCTCTGTCCGACACGATCTCCAACGGAACTCCATGCAGACGCACGATCTCTTTGATATATAGTCTAGCCAGCTCGTTTGCAGAGTTCGTAACTCTGATCGGTAAGAAGTGCGCCGACTTCGTCAAACAGTCGACGATCACCCATATGGAATCATGTCCCTTCCTCGTCTTCGGCAGCCCTGAAACAAAATCCATGGAAATGATGTCCCACTTCCACTCTGCGATTGGCTTAGGCTGAAGAAGTCCAGGTGGTCGGCGATGCTCTGCCTTCTCCTGCTGGCAAGTAAGACAACGGGACATGAACTCTGCTATGTGGGTCTTCATACCTTCTCACCAATAGGTCCTCCTCACGTCGCGATACATCTTCGTACTGCCTGGAAGCATCGCGAGCCTAGTATAATGTGCAGCCTCGAGAATCTCTCGTCTCAAGTCAGGGATACCTGGGACGCATAGGCAGCCACGATAACGTAAGCCCCCATCCAACTCGTCACTCGGTGTCTGCATCATCACTGGCCTACTCTCGAAGCTCGGTCAGAAGCGCATCATCCCTCTGTGCCTTGATGACCCGGTTATCGATCTGAGATCGCACCTGCACATGTGCGATGAACTCATACGGCTCCTCTATAGTGAGTTTCTGCTCAAAGTCTCGCAAAAACTCAACCATATCCCACTCAGCAACCAGCAGCGGAGCCGCAAACTCTATCGCCTTCTTGCAGCTCAACGCATCAGCCACAAGTTTCACCTTCCCAGGATGGTAAGAGACTTCGAACTTGAAGTCCTTCAAAGTCTCCATCCATCGCCGCTACCTCATATTCAAGTCTCGCTGCGTGAATATGTAATTGAGGCTCTTGTGGTCGCAAAAGAGCTCGAACTCCTCTCCATAGAGGTAATGTCTCCAGAGCCTCAGTACGAATATGACGGCTGTTAACTCCAGGTGGTGTGTAGGGTAATTCTCCTCGTGCTTCCTTAATTGTCTCGAGGCATACGAAATTACCCTGTCCTTCTGCATAAGGACACAACCCAGACCAACGCTAAATGCGTTAGTGTATATAGTGTATCTAACCCCTTGATCTGGCAATACTAGCACAGGGGCAGACGTAAGTCTGTCCTTCAGCTCCTGAAAAGCTGACTCCTCCTTGTCATTCCAGACGAACTTCACATCCTTCCGTGTCAACTGAGATAAAGGTCTCACGATCTTCGAGAAATCCCGAATGAAGCGTCGATAATAGCCAGTGAGACCCAAGAAACTCCTCACCTCAGTGACAGAACCAGGGTGCTCCCAGTCCTGAACTGTAGCTACCTTCGCCAGGTCAACTGTCATCCCATCCTTCGACACCACATGTCCCAGGAACTTCACTTCTTGCTTCCAAAAGTCACACTCCTTATACTGTACGAACAACAAATGTTGTCTGAGTGTATCCAGGACCAAGCGCAAGTGCTCCTCATACTCCTCTCGACTCCTGGAGTATACCAAAATGTTGTCAATGAACACAACGACGAATCGATAGAGGAAAGGCCGAAATACCCGGTTCATCAGATCCATGAACACGGCTGGTGCGTTCGTGAGACCGAACGACATCACAAGGAACTCGTAGTGGCCAAAGCTGATCCTGAATGCTGTCTTCTGCACGTCCTCATTCCTGGCGCGCAACTGATGATATCTTGACTGAAGATCAATTCTTGAGAAGTACTGCGCTCCTCTCAACTGATCAAACAAGTCATCGATCCTGGGTAAAGGGTACTTGTTCTTCACCGTGATCTGGTTCAGTCTGCGATAATCAATACACAATCGCATCGAACCATCCTTCTTCCTTACAAACAGGACTGGTGCTCCCCAAGGAAACACACTGGGTCGAATAAGGCCAAGCTCCAACAGACCACCAATCTGCGTCCTCAACTCCTCCATCTCACACGGTGCCATGCGATACGTCGGCAATAAGACAGACGCAGAACCAGGCACCAGATCGATAGTGAAATCAATCTCTCGTCGAGGCGACAAACCAGGGATCTTCCTGAACAGATCCCCAAAATCACAAACAACTGGCGTATGCTCAAGCGTCGGGGCATCAGCGTCCCGAAGTAAAGAAGCGTAGCTAAGTATGCGGAAGGGGAGATTTACCCGAACTGAAAATGTAAAAGGCGTGCCCTCTAGCTCGTGCACCGTCACCATACGAGTCTCGCAGTCAATCTCAACCCTCCCAGCAGTCAACCAGTCCATGCCAAGAATGACGTCGAGATAAACAAGAGAGGGGTCGACGATAAGATCAAGAGCCATCGTCCTGCCTCCTAGATCCACCAAACAACCCTCACACATCAGGGTGGCATCAGAAAAATTCCCGTGAGCTGAAAGGACTCGCACTCCATCCATGCGAATAGTCGGTAGTCCAAGACGCCTGATTATGGAACGCGATATCAAAGAAAGCGTGGATCCAGTATCCACCATCACAAGTACAGGAGTACCTCCGATGTGAGCGGTGACCTCAAAGGCCAAAGGCTGAGTAGTGTCTGTCTCGGGAACCTCAGCTGTCAAAGCATGAACCCGAGCCTGCAGTGGTCGGTTCGGCCGCGATACCATAAGCCGTAGAGGCAGCCTGAACTGAGATGTGGGAGGTCTTAAGGATGGATGCACTGGAGCCAACCGTAGAGGCGGTGCTTATATAGCCTGTGGGCGTGAATGGTCGATCTTCTGCGGCGGTGAGAATCCGCTGTCTCTCATCCAAGCGAAACAACTCTGTGCTAAATGGCCCGATCTCCCACAATAAGTACATGATAAATCGGGGCGCCGCGTCGGGGGTACTGGCGTTGTAGCCCTAGGAGGAGGGTCGACGCGAGGCCTCTTGCCCGCAAAGGGCCTGTCCTACAACTCTGGTCGTGGCCTAGGAACAATAGGGCCACGAGATCGCGCAAGTCGATCCACATCCTGCTCTGTCCTCATGTACATGTGAATCAACTCAGCATAGGAGGGAATGCTCATGCAACACATCTTCGACCGAACATCCAGTCGTAAACCCTCAGAAAAATGCCATATGCGCATCTTCTCATCAGCAAGTATAGTCGGGACATATCTGTCCAACTCAGTGAATCGATGCTCATACTCCGTAACATTCATGCCTCCCTGTCTGAGGCGTAGAAACTCATTCTCCCTCTCATGCCTGTACATCTGGGGATAGTATTTCTCATGGAAGCGGAACTCGAACGCTGCCCAGGTCCAAATGTAATCAGCGGCAACGGTCCACAATACACTATCCCACCACAAGCTGGCCTCTCGCTCAAACAAGAACGTAGCCAACTCAACCTGCTCAGTGTCTGAGCAATGCAGCATCCGTAGTATCTTCGACACACGGTCGAGCCAATACTCGACCTCCTCGGGTCTGTGAGAACCTGTAAAAGTAGGAGGCCGCAAGTGATGGAATCGCTCGAGTAGACCCCGTGTATCTACAGTAGTCCCCATAGGATAAGAAGGCGGTGTAGGGTGAGCAATGCCCTCATCCTGAGCATAAGTACCGGCATCTCAGCTGGATGCACAGGTAGTGCAGGTGGAGTCGCACTCCCACCCTGGGCTAGAGCCCCCACTATAGTAGTCAGGAGCTGCTGCTACTACTACATCATTGCCATCATCTGCTCAAATCTATCTGGAGGTGGAGCAGGCTGTGGCATGTACTGCGTCGAAGAAGATGCATGGTACTGCTCTCTGACAGGCGGTGTGAAAGGCGGTGGTCCAACTGCAGGACCAGTAGGAGGCTGAGACTCACGTGCTGTCTCAGGAATCGAGCCCATAGCAGGGTCCGTATGAGCATCAGACTGGAGGGGAACCTGATCCATAGGCTCATCGAATGTAAGCCGAGCTGTGCTCCTTGTAGCCTTAGGCGGCATTCCCTATATTCAAAATAGGGCTCAACCTTGTCAGTCTCAATAGCATAAACACACCGCAATCATTCACATAAAGAGTCAAAGGCATTCCATGCATTTTATTTAATCAAAATTGTCACAATACAAGGGATATCTCCTTACAGGCATCATGACAAGAAGTACATGAAAACTAAGACAATTAAAGCTACAACAACAAGATAAGTAAATTACTAGCCTTAACAGGCTTACACAACATAAAGCAGGAAACGACTAACTACTACCAACAACATCTAAAATCTCATCGCTAGTTTAAGTCGGGCGATGGAGGAGGAGCACCCTTATCCTGCAAGCAACACGGGATTGCCTTCAAGGTGTGAGTCACCTTGCCGAATTTCCTCTTTATAACGGCCTTGGTATCCTCGACCTCAGCCCGAAGTTCCTGAACTTCCCTTCGCAAGGCGACCTGGATCTCCTTAATTCGAGCAATGTGAGCATCCCTAGTAGCCTGAGTAGAAGGAGGAGGGCTCTCATCAATATCCTGAGCCTCCTCTTCTTCCTCTTCCTGGGCTTCTTCCTCTACTTCCGCCCCAGGTTCTCCTTCACTTGGATACTCTTCGCCATCAAAATCGCCCTCACTATCCTCATCAAGCTGAGTCTCATGGTACTGAGACCCGATCTTCATCTTGACCATGGTAGACTCATCAATGTAGTGAATCAGAACTGGCAATTTCGGCCCAAGTCTGTAAGCAAACTCAAGCGCGATCTTGCATATAAGCCGGCCAAAAGGAAGTGACTCAGACGTTCTTCTTGATTTCGCTATGAGGATAATCTGTCACAACATGAAAGTGTCCATACACACCTTTTCTCCCTAGGCCACCTGATACAAGAAATCGACCATAAGGCGCGTACATTCAATGCGATTTGTCGACCTGGGATACACATTGAACGTGCAAATGTGGTGCAGCATGCGCAAATTATCAGATATATGAGATGCCTTGAGGCTATTGTTAGGCTGCCATGGAACCAGACTACCGCATAGGAACCTGGTACGGCGATCTCGCTCATGCCTACTCCTTAAATTCTTTGCACTGGGATGAACATCTCCAATGGGCACGTTCAGAAGTCGCGCTATCAACCGAACATCAATCGTAGCCATCCGGTCTCTATCAAAGGGAATCTTGAACTGCAATGGCTCCAAGGTAGGATCCCAGATACGAGCGTAGAAGGCACGAACGGTGCTCACATTAGCATGAAAATGGGCTTCAAAGAGCGGACCCTAATGTGCAGCTTCAATGTGCTCAAACAATAGGAATTCGCCGAAGAGTCGCCCATCTACGTCCGCCTCAAACAACACCTTACGGTCAATATAATCGCCGTGAGGCATCTCTGCTAACAACACTCGCTCAATTTGAGTATGGGGATCCAAATCCCGCTTTGTATGAAACTCCCAAGCTATGCTTGGACTTGCGGCTGTGCTTGAGCTAGCGGCGCCACCCCTCGGTCTTCTTGATTGTGCCGGGCGACTAGGCCTAGCCTCATCCGCTGCGGTCTTTCTCTTTCCCATCAAAGAGAGGATGGTGGAGAAAGAGAAAAAACCCAAAATGGCTTCAACAATAGCCATGGAAAATGAGGGAAATGGGGAGAAGTGGCTGCCCAAGTGGACAGAAGGAAATCTTGGCATTGTTGAGGGATAAATCAAGCTTCCAAGGGCTAGAATCTCAAAGGAAAAAGGGAAAGCTAAAAGGGTTTAGAACTCCACACGATTTCAGCTCATTTTGGGGGTTGTAGGAGCTCCAAACGATGAGTTTTGAAAGAGGAGTTGCAAACAGTAATGGAGGGATGGAATGGGTTTGGTTTCAGTAGGAAATGGGATTGGGAGAGTTTTAGTCCAGCGATTTGAGATGAGGCAGCAAGAAAAATGTGAAAGGAGCTTGGGAGGGGGCTGTTTGTGAAGGAGGTACCCTTTCTAAGGGGTTTCAACGGACAGGCGCTGTATGGGAGGGGTGTCGTACCCTAAAAGCACCATGCGCCAGAAATTTGGACCACGTGGGGCCCATTGGTCGGTGATCGATCGCTGGATCGACGATGGCATCACCGGCCATATCTGGATCCGGTCGGTGGGACCACATGGGTTGGGTCCCCCCTGCCCTAGGGACTCCAAATAGGTATGGGCCCCACCCCAGATCATTGTATTTTGACCTAGGGAGGCCCAAACTTCCATTCAGGGCATTCCGGGGCCAGTCTATAAACCAGAATACATTTACCCATCATATAGCATATTATTTTATGGTAGGAGGAGCTAATCCATCCATCTAGACCATTAGTTACTAAAGATTGCAAAGTTAGAATGGCAAAATGGCCAGTTTTCATGTATTTTTACTATTCATTGGAAAAATTTTTCTAAGTATGATTTTATATCATTTTCACATTAGGATCAATGCCTAACATGAAAATATTGAGAAAGAATTAAAGAATGGAGTGGTGAGAGGAATTTTCAAGGAATTAGGTGAAATGGGATTTTTAAGCCCTAGCGATTGAAAGTAAGGGTTGTGGTTACCCCACAGCCCAAGGACTCAGATTTAGAACCTTTTAGAAAACGTCTCAACCCGCCTACTTACAACCTAGGAGCTACTTAGGTCACTTCACGCGACCCAAGATGCGTTACGGACTCGATCAAACGATCGATACGAAACTGCGATCCTATAAGTGTTTCTAAGTTCTTTCCGCAGCCACCTAAGTCAAAGGTGCAACAGCGTACGTCGCATGACCATAACTCAGGCCCAGTATAATCTCATTCATGCTCTGATACCAACTTGTAACACTCTAAAAATCGGGGGTCATGTATAAACCCGACTCCCGAGTTCCAGACCGTCACTTATGTAACAAAAATGTTTATGATTCAATGTTGTCTGAGTTAAAGCATTCACATGAGTAAAATTATACCAAAACTACAATTCGTACTCCAGATTCAGTGATAAAAGCAAGCGAAAGACTAAAGGATATACATATCACTGTATGGAAAATAAAATAGATCTCAACTGTCTCCAAAGTATGAATACATCTCCGAGTCTCATATACATGTAAATAAACAGAATCAAAATGTCAAAAATAGTCCCACTGAGAAGTCTCACCAATGCAGGCCACCTAAGCAAAGCCGTCGTGGCACTGCATATATGAGAACTCGTCCTGGTCCTCATCATAATCTGGCTCTGCCTCCTGAATCGCTGCCTCACCTGCATCTAAGACAGGGTCTGGTGGGTGTTACAAACACCATCCCTTAACGTGGGAGTGAGTAGCTAACTCAGTGGAATAATAGAGCAAAGATTAACATGTTCTCAAATCAATCATGCGATAATAGAAAAGTAGTAAATCAAACATTCCTAATACTATTGTTAATGCAATATGACGTGACATGATGGATGCCCTCACCGACGATCTCCCTCATACGGCACCATCTTATGCCCTCGGCATCTTTCTTCCTACAGTGCTCCACATCTTTCAGGCACATGCAATGTGATGGTGATATGATTATCGAGTTATTATTAGTCCATTCATACAGCAGGATTGGGAAACTAAGGTACTTCCCTTATATCAATCCCAACACAGATCCTGTCTAGGGTCGTCACTCCTAGTAATCTCATACGATGTATATTTTGTAGGTCGCTGCAAGGGCTGCCAGGGCTGTTGCTCGCACTCGCTGCACCGCTCCCCCATCACCTTATCAATACAGGTCTACTGTACTCTCATTGCTACGGAAGGGTCGTCGCCTCCCGTAGACTCAGAATACGCTCGTCGTCACTATAAAGGGCTCGTCACCTGATCAGTGTAGGCCGACAGTAAGAATATAGTGTCTCATACCACCATAATCTACTCACGAGTTATAGGTGCTCACTGGTCACTACGGGGAGGTTTGTGGCCCCAGCATAAGCCGACAGCTCGACCACGGTGTCTCACACCACCATGACCGGCTCATGTGTCTTTATGGATCAAGGTACCATGGTTAATAGGATTTACAATGGTAAGTTCAGTACCCTAGGTTCAAGCAGTTATGAGTCATACAAGGTGAACATACAATGGCCAGTCGGGTTACTTGACGGGCTCGACTAGTACGAGTGCATCTCAAGCTGAGCGACATGAAGTACATAAAACACTTCGCGTGGCCTAACCACTGCCACCAACTCCAAAACACGACTCGCGTTCATCAACGCGTCGTTCGTGGCAAAGATAAGTCAACCACAAATTTACTCGGTTACCGACTGGATGGATTAGGTATAGTCCCAAACATTTATGAATCCACATCAACAATCATATAAGAGTAATGGAAATGAAATACAACAATGTGAGCATGTTAACACATGTTATAACATACAACTTAAGTAAATCATCTAACACATGCATTTCATACATATAATGAAATCATGCATATAGCCAACATGTAGGAAATCATTTACATCAGCATATTATTTGAGAATTCAATCTCAAACTAATTCATAACACCATTTAATTCAATACATACTAATACGAACATTTATACAAACACTTAGTCTACACACTTAAGTCTACATATAGTATGTCGACTCAAAGTGCGCATTTGGACGAATCTCTTCGCCAAACTGATTATGCACGCATTCTTAATATCCTAATGCGACAAAGAGCCATGTCAATCATATCAGCAAAATATGGATGAAACCAGTATTTCCTACAAATGACTAAAATGCCCTAAATCTCATATTTTTCGTCTGCTTACGAAACAGGAAACGGACAGCATGTTGTACATGTCAAACGGCATTGCCATCGATAATCTACTATTAAACGACATTGAAAGCGTTGAAATCAGCCAATCAAAGCGTCTAGAATCCGCACCTTTTCCCTAGAGGTGAACCGATTCGAACGGAGCGTATACGCTTCGTATACGGCGAACCGGGAACCTAATACACAAGATCTGTAAGCTACTTCGCTAAGGGATTCAACGGAACATTAAATCAGCAAAAGGTTAGGGTTTCCCTTACCTAGAAGTGCGGCGGAATCACCGGGAAAGTGATTGAGGTACGTGGCTTAAGCACGTGTAGCAGGTAGTGCAAGCAGCAGAAAGTTCTCTCCCACTCTCTCTCACAATCTCTCACCTTTTCTCTCACACCAGCTAGGGTTTCTAACAAATTCGGATGGGTGAGAGAAGTGACGGTTTAAGGCCCTTTTATAACCTAAAACATTCCCAAAACAGACTTGGGAACAATGTTTACTTGATACCTAACGAAATCGGGGCTGTTTCGGTCCAAAAAGACATTTCGGGAGGTCCCCTGGCTGAACGCTATTGGACTTAAGCTCATGCACGTCGATTGTCACTCACATCCCATTTTCAGACCAGTAGTGTTTGTAGATCGCACGTGGCGGTCCAGTTTCAGTTCAGCGGTCATCGCACGTGGATCAGGTCTACAAGTCTCGTGATATGAAACAGAAATTTTTCCTGATCCGAGGGTGTAATTTGGCTGAATTCTGACGGTCAGAACGCTTAATAATAATGCTCTAAGTTGTGTGCCAGATTTGAATTTTAAAATTTCAAATCTAACCCTATTCTCACTCTCTTCACTCCAGGCTCAATGAAATAGCCTCTGAATGTCGGTTGGACTTGATTTTCAAAATCATTGTCAAGTCCAACTAGGCGGTTATAACGAGCTAAGATTGTAGGTATCGGACTTTCGACGCGCGGTCTAGATCCAATACAAAGTTTCAAAGGGGTCCTGAGAATAAACCGGTTTAGAGTTTGATCTGAGGTTTCAGAGTATTATAGCGTAATTGGTTCTACTCGTTTTGGGTCTTGTAGAACGTATTTAAAGTGATCAGGGGTGATTTCATAGCTACTCTAGCGTTGCGCTAGCTAACTTACGCTTATTTTCTAAAGGAATTAATCCTACGCGATTTCTGGTCGAGTTGGTACTCGAGTCCAAGTACGGATTTTTTCAGGGCGTTACATAAATGAGCACTAAATATCTTAAGAATATCACTAACTTATCTCTTAGAGTATTGTCTTGATTTTGGTTGAATTTAATATCAAACTTTGAAAATTCGTGCTCTATTTATAAGTGCAGAAACTGCTCATTCGACTGGGTAAAGGCTAGCTCGACTGGTCGAAGGACCAACAAACTTTCAAAATTTTGGACATGATAAGATAAGGCCATTCCACGACTGGTCGAAGAGCCTACACGACCAGTCGAGTGGCCTCCATGACCGGTCGAGACATGCCCATGACTGGTCGTATGAGACCCAATTTAGTAGTTGGACTTTGAGTCGAGCCTACTCGACTGGTCGAGTACTATTCACTCAACCGGTTGAGCACTATTCACTCGATTAGTCGAGTAGTCTCCAGGACTGGTCAAGGAAATAACGGAAAATTCTAAAAATTAGTAACAAACCTTGGACTGGTTGAGGAATTTCTTGGACTGGTCAAGCCAGTACTAGGATTAGTTGAACATAATCTAAGACTAGTCGAGAAATAGTTTATACACTTATGTAATGACCCAATTAAAGTATGCAATCAACAGTGACATAACATATGGTCAATCTAGGGTCATTCATACTTTATAAGCGATGTTTAAACATTTGAAACATCTTATGCTTCAGTTGATTGTTGATCTTAAGTACACGAAGCTTGATAACTTCACGTACTTTGAATCTTGAATGTGAAGTACCTTTAAAGCTTGAACTTGTGACATTTTGAAGCCTAAATTTGTAGCTTGAACTTGAAGTACTTGAGTTGAATTTCACTTCGAGCTTAAGTACCAAAGTAAAGTATATTGTCTTGACTTAGATGAAGCTTTGAAAGCTTAAACTATCAGTTGATGTTGTACTTGAACTCTTATACTTGTGATACTTGAATCTTGAAATGAATCATCTTGAACTTGTACTTGAATCATAAAATGGAACTTCTTGAACTTGAACACGAACTAAATAAGATATAGATTCCAAGAGGTTTTAGCACTACAAAATTTGACAATCATAGGAGCTAGAAAACATAGCACTTACAATCTCCACCGTTGATGATTGTTGATTCCATCTAGACCTTGCATTTTAATGGAGAAGGGATCTCCACTATTGATTTTAATTGATGGGCCCACATGTAATGAGACCCACTTGATGTATCTTGTAATGAATGAAAGGGAGGGCCCATAGTGTCGGGGTCCCTCCCATCACACACAACTCTCTCTCTCTCTCTCTCTCTCTCTCTCTCTCTCTCTCTCTCTGTCTCTCTCTCTCTCCCCTTAATGATGGAGTGGGCCCCACCAATGTGTTATATCTACTCCATCCATCTAATGGTGTGGCCCACCATACTGCATGTGGTGATCTACACCGTCCACTGTTGGGACGGTGGGAATCCCACCTGGACGCTGGACAATTTTATAATATATATATATATAAAATATGTATTGGAGGTGGGCCCCACGTGGGACCTACCCATCTGGAAACGGATTGGCTAGTGTACCTCACACTAGCAAATAGCAGGTGGACGTTAGTAGGTCCGTGAGACCCCTGACCCTAATGTACGTGTTACATCTAAACCGTCCGTCCATTTGTTGGATAGTGGGACCTAACCACACATGTGAGGTCCTCATCGTCCAGCTAGGACGTAGCCCCACTTTGATGTATGTGGATGATCCACACCATCCATCCAAGGTGGGACTCCACCTTATGTATGTAGCCACGCTGTCCATCTTCCATGTAGGGCCCTACCTTGATATGGGTAATCCACACCTCCACTGGATGAATGTCCAACCATCTAGACACTGAACGTTTTTAATATATATATATATATATATATATATATATATATATATGTGTGTGTGTGTGTGTGTGTGTGTGTGTGTGTGTGTGTGTGTGTGTGTGTGTGAAAGTGCCCTGGTTTATCAATTAGAGTGTGCACCGAGTCAGCTAGATGGAAGAGCCCCACAGGAAGATTGATCAAGCATCTGCCTTAACTGGATGTGTGCTAGAACTTCGCACAGGTAAATCTTAGCCTCACATCCCATGTCCCAAAACACCAGGTAATTAAAATTCATAAAATTGAATAGATCACCCTGAGGAATTATGGTTAGAAAATGTTTTTTTTCAAACTTAGAAAAATCTCCAAGTTTTCTGCCTTTATCGATTTATCGACAAGTGGTTCGATGAAATCGAACACTGCTGTCGATGTGCTCGAAGCTCAGTCGATATTATTGAAATGAGGACATAAGATGTCCAGTAACCATAAAAATCTTTGGACAAAATTATCGATATATCGATAGATGTTTCGATATCATCGAAATTTGAATCTTGAGTCCATCGAGCAGACTCGATAAAATCGACATCAGGTCTAATGTGTCCAAAGTTCTGCTAAGACAAAAATATGTAATCTTCGATATAAAGAAGAGCTTCTCGATATTCTCAGAATTCAAATCTCGATGATATCGGAAGCCCTTCAATGATATCGGATTGGGACACATTTATATCCAGCAAGTTTTTCAGGCTGTTTTTCTCAGATTGAGAGTCACTTGATAAAATCGATATTCAAATATCGATCATATCAAGGCATGGTCGATATCATCGAAGTTGGACACAAACTGTCCAATAAGCTTATTGAAAAATTCCTTAGAATTAGGGATGAATCGACACTGCCTCGATATCATTGATATTCAAATTCCTATGATATCGAGTGATGCTCGATTATATCTTTTTCCTAAAAATCTTCAAAGGTAAGTCTCTCACATTTTCAAATGTCGAAGAATCAAACCTCGTGTCAATCAAATCAGAGTTTGAAATCCGACGACATTGACGCATGTTCGATTTCCTTGACTAGCTGGCAAAAGGTTTCAAAAGCGTGTGACATTTAAGTTCGTTGTCATCGAGCGGCAATTTGATGCTATTGAGAGTATACGCTCAATGATATCGACCCTACTCGATGATATTGAACTCTGTAAAAAATACGACCGTTTTATTTTTGTTGGAAACTTTTCGCCTATTTAATGAGAGCTTGCCCTTAGTTGTTTGATGAAGAAAATAGAGAGTGCTTTTATGTGTTTAACCTTAGATCATATACCCTAAGCATTTTCTCTCATGGGAGTTCATCCTCCAATTCACCCTCATTGTTGACATTCAATAGAGTGGATTGGGGAATGAACTTTCACATTCAAGGATCCTATAGCTACCATCTTAATGGCAAATCATTAAGCTGAGATACCTTAAATGCATAGATGATTGGAATCGCTATATCTTCTTATAAGAAAATATTTAATAGAGTATGATTCCATTATAACCTTGACCTAACCCATCACCATGTATTGGTACATCTTCTAAGTTACGGTTCAAGAAAGCAGAAGATTCTTCGTCATCAAAGGAGGATATCTTCAACAACGCGCTGAAAGGGGCTCATTTACTTATCTGTAAGTTATTAGAGTCCAGAGGACCCTTGTGATCATTCCTTTTGTAGGGTTGGGTTTAAGGTGTTTCTCACCCCTTGCAAGTCCTCATAGGAGGCCTCCGAAAGGTGTGTACGTAGGGGTACTTTGTGTTAACCCTTACTCTATGGAGGGCATAAACTCTTTGGTCCTTGTGTAGGTCCTTAGCCTGTGTGGCCTAAAAGTCAGGTGCTATGTGTTAACCTTTGCCCATGGAGCATAAACAGTGTCGTGTAGACACCTTGTGTTAGCCTAAGTGTAGGTTGTATTGGTTAGAGGTGAACCTGATTTAAAACCTCCAGTTTGAGGTGAACCTATTGTGAAACCTCCTTTAGTAAGATCTAGTACACTCAAGGGTTGAGTGCGTGCACCGGAAGTGGACCAGACAAGTAGTTGAACCACTATAAAAATGACTGTGTTTGAGATTGTTATTGTCTTCTATTTCTTATGTGATTTTTCTTAAATGTTTTCATATTTGATCACATCTCACACACAGTCACATCCATCATAAATTGTGTTTATATCTTTTTTATCCTTCAATTAGTTTTATGATTGGATCTTCTAATTAGCTTGGAAGTCATTAGAGTTACTCTGAAGAAAATCCTTCTGCATGCATATTTACTCGGGATTAAAGTGATAGGATTTTAAATAACCATAAAACATTAAAAAGTCTTATTCACCCCCCTCTAGGACATATTGGCATATTTTTACTTCAATTAAACCGATCATTACTTTAATTTCAATTGGTATCAGAGTGGGTCTCTCTTAAGGGCTTCACCACCTAAAGAGTGATCTTGACTGAAGTTGGTAATATGGCCAAAGGAATGGGTTCATCGGTCACTAGACCTCCAGTGTTTACTGGATCAAATTATGCATACTGGAAGGCTAGAATACACTACTTTTTGAGACTGTTAGATCACAATGTTTGGGACATTGTTGAAAGAGGATACATGTCACCAACCGAACAAATAGTACTTGAGAATGGCATAACTATCACTAAACCAAAAGCTAAAGAAAATGGGCAGCATTCGATAAAGAAAACCAAACTGTTGAGGCTAAAGCAATGAACGATATTGTAACACCCCGAATTTTTACCAACCTGGGATTAGAAGTCCTTAGGTAATGGGTCAACTAAAACACATGAGAAATCGCTCAGAACCCAATTCCATAGCCAAAGAAATCACTTAGGATTAATTCCTTTAGAAACTAAGCATAAGTTAGCTAGCGCAACGATAGAGTAGCTGGGAAATAGTCCCTGATCACTTTAAATACGTTCTACAAGACCCAAATCGAGTAGAACCAATGATGCTATAATACCCTAAAACTTCGGATCAAACTCTAAGCCGGTTTGTTCTCTGGACCTCTTTGAAACTTTGTATTGGATTTAAACCGCGCGTCGAAAGTCCGATACCTACTATCTTAGACCGTTAGAACCGCCTAGCTGGACTTGACAATCATTTCAAAAATCAAGTCCAACCGATATTCGCAGGCTATTTCATTGAGCCTAGACTGAAGAGAGTGGGAATAGGGTTAGATTTGAAATTTGAAATTCAAATCTGACACACGACTTGATGCGTCAGTATTAAGCGTTCTGACCGTCAGAATTCAGCCAAATTACACCCTTGGATCAGGAAAAATTTCTATTTCATATCATGAGACTTGTAGACCTGATCTATGTGCGGTGACCGCTGAACTGAAACTGGACCGCCACGGGCGATCTACGAAACACTGATGGACTGAAAATGGGATGTGAGCAACATTCGACGAGCATGAACTTAAGTCCGATCACGTTCGGCCAGGGGACCACCAGAAATGTCCTTTTGGACCGAAACAGCCACGATTTGGATATACCTTAAGTATACATTGTTCTCGAGCCTATTTTGGGCACATGTGGGCTTATAAAAGAGCTTGAAACCCTCACTCCTCTCTCCCATCCGAATTTGGAAAAAGCCCTAGGTTGAGAGAGAGAAAAGGTGAGAGTTTGTGAGAGAGACTGGAGGAGAATTTTCCTGCTGTTGTGCTACCTGCTACACGTGATTAAGCAACACACTCTAATCACTTTGCCGGTGATTTCTCCACTTTTTTAGGTAAGAAAATACCCTAATATGTTGCTGATTTGATGTTCCCTTAGTTTCATAGCGAAGTAGCTGATAGATCTTGTGTATTAGGTTCACAGTTCGCCGTAGACGAAGCGTATACGCTCCGTTCGAATTAACACACCTATAAGAGAAAAGGTGCGGATTTTAGACGCTTTGATTGACTGTTTCCAATGCTTTCAATGTCGTTTAATAGTAGATTATCGACGGCAACTCTGTTTGACATGTACAACATGCTGTCCGTTTCCTGTTTCGTAAACCGGTGAAGAATATGAGATTAGGAAGTACTGTTTTCATCCATAATTTACTGATGTGATTGACATGGCTTCTTGTCGCATTAGAATGTTAGGAATGCGTGCATAATTAGTTTAGCGAAGAGATTCGCCTAAATATGCGCTTTGAGTCGACATACTATATGTAGACTTAAGTGTGCAGTTTAAGTGTTTGTATAAATGCTTGTATTAGTATGTATTGCATTAAATGGTGTTATGAATTAGTTTGAGATTGATTTCTCAATTAATATGCTGATGTAAGTGATTTCCTACATGTTAGCTATATGCATGATTTCATGATATGTATGAAATGCATGTGATTGATGATTCACGTAAGTTGTATGTTATAACATGTGTTAACATGCTCACATTGTTGTATTTCAATTCCAATACTCTTACATGATTGCTGATGTGGATTCATCATTGTTTGGGACTATACCTAGTCCAGGCAGTCGGCAACCGAGCAAGTTCGTGGTTGGCCTATCTTTGCCACAAACGACGCGTCGATGAATGCGAGCCGTGTTCTGGAGTTGGCGGCAGTGGTTAGGCCACACAAAGTGTTTTACGCACTTCATGTCATTCAACTTGAGATGCGATTGTGCTAGTCGAGCCCGTTAAGTAACCCGACTGGCCGTTGTATGTTCACCCTGTATGAGTCATAACTGCTTGAACCTAGGGTACTGAACTTACTATTGTAAACCCTGTCAACCATGGTACCTTGATCCATAAAGACTCATGAGCCGAGCATGGTGGTATGGGACACCACGGACGAGCTGTCGGCCTACGCTGGGGCCACAAACCTCCCCGTAGTGACCAGTGAGCACCTATGACTCGTGAGCAGATTATGGTGGTATGGGACACTATATTCTTGTTGTCGGCCTATACTGATCAGGCGACGAGTCCTTTGTAGTGACCGCGAGCGTATTCTGAGTCTACGAGAGGCGACGACCCTTCCGTAGCTGTGAGAGTACAGTAGGCCTGTATTGATAAGGTGATGGGGGAGCGGTGCAACGAGTGCGAGCAACAGCCCTGGCAGCCCTTGTAGCGACCTACAAAATATACATCGTATGAGATTACTAGGAGTGACGACCCTAGACAGGATCTGTGTTGGGATTAATATAAGGAAAGTACCTTAGTTTCCCAATCCTGCTGTTTGAATGGACTAATAACAACTCGAAAATCATATCACCATTACATTGCATGTGCCTGGAAGATGTGGAGCACTTGAGGGACGATTGCATGCCGGTCGTAAGATGGTGCCGTATGAGGGAGACCGTTGGTGAGGGCATCCATCACGTCATGTCATATTGCATTAACAACAGTATTAGGATTGTTTGATTTACTGCTTTACTATTATCGCATGATTGATTTGAGAACATGTTAATCCTTGCTCTATTATTCCACTGAGTTAGCTACTCATTCCCACGTTACGGGATGGTGTTTGCAACACCCACCAGACCCTGTCTTAGATGCAGGTGATGCAGCGATCCAGGAGGCAGAGCCGGACTATGATGAGGACCAGGACGAGTTCTCATACATGCAGTACCACAACGGCTTTGCTTAGGTGGCCTGGGTTGATGGGACTTCTCAGTGGGACTCTTTTTGGACATTTGATTTTGTTTATTTACATGTATATGAGACTCAGAGATGTATTCATACTTTAGAGACAGTCGAGATCTACTTTGTTTTTCCATACAGTGATATATATATATATGCTTTAGTCTTTCGTTTGCTTTTATCACTAGATCTGGAGTATGAATTGCAGTTTTGGTATACTTTTACTCATGTGAATGCTTTAACTCAAACAACATTGAATCATAATCATTTTTGTTGCATAAGTGACGGTCTGGAACTCGGGAGTTGAGTTTATACACGACCTCCAATTTTCAGGGTGTTACAGATATCTACTGTGCTGTGTCCCAAGAAATTTTCAATCAAATTAGTATGTGTGGGACAGCTAAGGAAGCATGGGATCTGTCGGAAACAACCCATGAAGGAACAAGCACTGTGAAAAGATCCGAATTACAACTCCTAACATCACAGTTTAAAAGTCTTAGAATGAAAGAGCATGAGACCTTCATGGAGTTTTTTCCAAAACTAAACATCATTTGCAACTCCATGGGTGGATTGGGTGAGAAAGTTTCGGTCCTAAAAATCTGTAAGAAAATACTAAGATCTTTACCGGAACGGTTCAATCCTAAAGTAACAACCATTGAGGAGTGTAGAAACATAGATGAAATGAAAGTAGAAGAACTAGTAGGTTCCTTACAAACCTTTGAACTACACTTCAAAAAAACCCCAAAATCAAAAACTACTACCATCAAAACCTCAAAGAATACAACAACTGAGGACATTGAAAGTGAAAGAGAAAACAAAGATGAAGAAGTGGCACTGTTGGCACAACGGTTCAGAAAGTTCTTTCAGAAAAATCATAGTCATCCATTTAAAGAAAGACAGATGAACAACAAATATTTCACAGGTAAATTTGGTCAAAAGTCCAAGGAACCACAATGTTATGCCTATCAAAAGTTTGGATATCTATCTACTGATTACCCAAATAGAAAAACCAAAGGAAAAGTAATGGCAGCCTCATGTGATGATATGGAAGAGTCAAACTCAGAATGCAACGACTCAAAGAGTAGTGATGACCAGAAGTCCCTGAAAATTCTTATAGTCTCTACTGCTCCAATCATTCCCATCGAAACTAAGAACGATGAAGAACCGCAAGCCACTGAATCATTTCCATCAGATAATGAGGGAACTGAGAAATAAGAAGTAGAACAGGATAAACCACAGGATGCCTACAATCAACTCTACATTCATAGCATCAATATTCTTAAAAAGTTTGGAGTAACTGAAAACAAAAATAAATTGCTACAAAAAGATCTAGATAAAACATTAGAAATCAATACACATCTACTTAATGATCTACAACAATACCACTCAGAAAATGATAGGCTGGAATGGATTAATCGGTGTTTAAAATTTGAGTCATCAAAACTTACTAAACAAGTTGATCTATTGGAAGAAGAAAATAAGCATCTAAAGAATGAGAACCACACACTTAAGTTTGATATAGAACAATCCAGGAAGTCAGTTGAACTAAGTTACAAATTCTCCCAGAGTAGTGAAAAACTAGAAAAACTCCTAGGGATGGGAAGACCTGGAAAAGACAAAAGTGGCTTAGGGTATGACAAGTTTAAAACAAAATCTGAAAATGCAGCACCAATAGCCGAAAAATCTACTGCTTCAAGAAGTAAAACTAGGCCTACTCCTGTTTATCATTCGTGTGGTGATTCCGGACATTATAAGTTTGAATGCGTATTTTCTGAGAGGACACAACCCAACTCTGGTCAAAAGCATGCTAAGAAAATCAGACCAAATAGAAAACAAAATGTCAGGTGTCCTCTTAGGAATATGGTTAGAGGAACTACACATCCATCACCACCCAGAATGACTGACAAAATGAAGGACTTATTAAATTAAGTGACTGAATTAAATAAGAAACCTAATGAATTTGAAACACATGGAAACACGATTCAGTTGACCAACTTGATTAAAGAAACTAAAACTACCACAGATAAAACTCCTGTCACAAAATGGGTAGTGAAAGAAAAGAAAAATTGTCTTGTTACTCACTTAAATCATATAACAAGAAATGATACTAAGTAGTACCTGGATAGAGGATGCTCAAGAAATGTCACAGGTGACAAATCCCTCCTTTCAAATTATTTAGATCTAAATGTTGGGATAGTCACCTATGGAGACGGAAGCACTGCTAAGGTAATTGGAAAAGGAATTATTGAAGGAATAAATTTGCTCAAAAATGAGAATATTTTTTGCATAAAAGGATTAACACATAATCTTTTAAGCATTTCTCAAATATGTGACAATGAGTATGTGGTTACATTAAACAAAGAAAAATGCGAGATCCTAGACCTTTCAGGTAAATCAGTGATGAAAGGTTCTCACACAAATAACCACTGCTATGTTATTAAAGGTAAAGGAAAGGTTGATCCATATGCCTAGAAATATTGAGCATAAAAAAACAAGTCCAGGTCTTGCAACTAGATCTGGATAGTTACTGAAATGATGCAATTTTGCTAAACTTCTAATGATACATCTGAGGTCTCTCACCTCAATCTTTTGTATATAAACATCTAGGTGTTTATAATTTTTGAACTGTACAATGTGTGTACAAAATTTTACTGTGTTATACTGTCTGATTCTAAGATATACTAAATTATGCACAAAAGTTTGTCGAAATACTGAAAAATGAAAAATATTCACCTTCAATATGTCTGTCGATACATCACGTGAACTTTTCGATGACATCGACCAAGAATCGATTCCATCAACGACCTTTAGAGGAGTTGAAACGTCAGGTCGGTTGGTCTTCCCTCGAACTCTTCATTGAAAATATCAATTGAAGTATATCGATATCATCGAATCTATGTTCAATGATATCAAAAGTTACTGCTCAATAAAAGTCAGAAGAACGAAAAAAGAGTTTCACTTGTTGATCTCATTTTGGCATTGCATCTCTCAGAATAGTTTTCAAATCCAAATCTTATTTCATTCCAAGCAGCAATGTCTAAAAACAAAGGTTTGGTTCTTTCATAAAGTGCCTCAACAGAGAGTAAGAAAGATAAGAAGAATGTAATTACCTCATCTTCATTTTCAGACATAGAAATTGTGGCAAAATGAGCAATTCATAGGAAGTGCATTGAACCCATTGGAATCATCAATCTCTTAGAACTGATTAGGTGAGGCAATATCGTGAATTTTGGAGGAGGATTTTAGTCTGATCTTGTGCATTAGTTTCTGAACTTAATCTATAACATTGAAGATAATCCTCCACTCATTTCAATCGCTGTCATAAATCGGACCGAGCACATCACCCCTAGATTACTAAGTCATCTGGTTGGTGTAGAGGTCACTAGGATACCTATATCAAAACAGAATATGAACGGTCTTGGGGTATGGGGTGAAGTTACTCGAGCATTATGTAACGGTGCTACAATTTCCAGAAATGCAAAGAATGTTCTTCATGTTAAGCATCTCAATCCTGCCTATAAAATTCTTCATAGCATCTTCAGCACAAATGTTTATCCTTATGAAGTTTCGGGCAACAAGCTTTCTCCATACATTCTCAATATTTTGTATGATATTCATTGAGGTATTCCAATGTGTCTACCCACTCTTCTTCTCCAAAAATTAATCCATGTGTCTACAGAAGGATACATCACTACACTTTCATTCCCGTACCTTATGTCCAAGCTTTCCTAACAAATTGGGCTGCCTCCTACGAATGATCTCCCGCACCCGTGTGCCTGGTTTAACTATGAAGACATTTGCAACTTCAATATCATTGACAACATGTTTTTCGATGGAAAAACTGACCCAACCTCAAGCAAGAGCAATCCTGTGTGCAGTCCCAACTTCTTGAGGCTTTCACAGAATAAGACATCGTACAAAATCTTCTGGACGAACAATCTCACATGATGAAACGATTTGATGACTGTGAAGCCTGTCTTTCTGAGATCAAACATATGCTGATGGCTCTGTAACGTGCTACAAAACAAATTCTGGATTCCCTACCTACACACTAAGCATCCACAAGCATTTGTTATCTGTAGTGCATCCTTCCCTTCATCACTTACGTGGAGTCTTCGTGGAATGCTTAGGGCATAAATATCTTTTTAAATGCCCTACACTGATATATGTGTGTGTGTTAAATTACTAACGTACCGATCTTAACAAGTTTTTTTTTGGTTGAGATATCCTCTGAATGAAGAATATACTCTGTTTTTGGGTGCCCATGGAGGGGCTTGATATTTTGTTTTGGTTTGGGATAAATGTTATATTACTGCCAATCTTGGGTTTTGTGTGTGTGTGTGTGTGTTAGATACTTTGGATTATGGCTATTTATACCTCATATCTCCTTACTGCCATATTTTGCGAAACCCTGTGTTCACTGGTTTATATCGAAAATGGAATATGATGTGTGTGATGCTTGCTCTTTATTCCCATATTATTTGCCTATTTCACTGCTCTTTTTTGTTCTGATAAGTATACATGTTTTCTATCTTGAGATGGTTCTTTTACATCCCTCTACTCTGCTTATGTCATGCATTTAGGTTCTCTCATATGTTTCAACTTCAGTTAATATCTACTGTTACATTAATCTTTGTCAATGACAGAAAAAAAAGGGGGAGAACAAATCCACACCCCGAAAGAAGATTGTGTGCATCTGCTTTGTTGATGGTGGTGCAGGTGTTAGGGGAGCAGCTATAAGGAGACAGGGGGACATTTCTGATAGGGGGAGCAACTACTGAATGTGTGTATGTGCAAACTAGATAAACTTTATAAAATTGTGTAAAGTTCATGTACACATAATTTAGGGTGTTAGTCTAGACGTTGTTCTAGGGTGTTTTGGTGTTTTGTCACGCAATTGACAAAGGGGGAGATTGAAAGTGTCCTAGTTTGTCAATTAGTGTGTGCATTAAGTCAGCTAGATGGAAGAGCCCCACAGGAAGATTAATCAAGCGTCTGCCTCAACTAGATGTGTGTCAGAACTTACCACAGGTAAATCTTAACCTCACATCCCATGTCCCAAAACACCAAGTAATTAAAATCCGTAAAATTGGATAGATCGCCATAAGAAATTATGGTTAGAAAACGTTTTTACAAACTTAGAAAAATCTCTAAGTTTTCTTCCTTTGTCGATTTATCGACAAGTGGTTCGATGAAATCGAACACTGCTGTCGATGTCCTCAAAGCTTAGTCGATATTATCAAAATGAGGACATAAGATGTCTAACAACCATAAAAATATCTGGACAGAATTATCAATGTATCGATAGATGTTTCGATATCATTAAAATTTGAATCTCAAGTCCATCGAGCAGACTCGATAAAATCGACATCAGGTCTGATGTGTCCAAAGTTCTGCTAAGGCAAAAAACATGTAATCTTCAATATATCGAAGTGCTTCTCGATATTCTCAGAATTCAAATCTCGATGATATCGGAAGCCCTTCGATGATATCGGATTGGGACACATTTATATCTAACAATAATTTTAGGTTATTTTTCTCAAATCGAGGGTCACTTGAAAAAATCGATATTCAAATATCGATCATATCGAGGCATGGTCGATATCATCAAAGTTGGACACAAACTATCTAGCAAGCTTATAGGAAAATTCCTTGGACTTATTGATGAATCGACACTGCCCTCAATATCATCGATATTCAAATTTTGATGATATCGAGTGATGCTCAATCATATCTTTTTCTTGAAAATCTTCAAAGGCAAGTCTCTCACATTTTCAAATGTCGAGGAATCAAACTTCGTGTAACACCCTGAATTTTTTCCTACCTGGAATTAGACGTCCTTAGGCAATGGGTCAACTATAACACCTTGGTAACCTCTTAGAACTCAATTCCAAAGCCAAAGGAATCATTTAGAACCCAATTCTTTAAAAATTTAACGTGAATTAGCCAGCACTACACTAGATTTCCTGTAAAATTATTACCGACCACTTTAAATACGATCTATAAGACCCAAAACCTATAGAATTGTTATCGCTACGTTACCCTAAAATCTAGGATCAATCTCTAAGCCCAGTTGACCTCGGGACCATTTGGAAACTTCGTATCGGACCTGGACCGCGCGTCGAAAGTATGATAGCTGTGAACTTAGACCATTACGACCGCTTAGTTGGACTTGACTATCATTTTGAAAATCAAGCCCAACCGATGTCCTGAGACCATTTCCTTGCGTCCGGAGTAAAGAGAGTGATAAAAGGAAGATTTTAAAAAAATAAATTAGAATCTGAAACGTTTCACATGCGCATTATTTTTAAGCATTCTGACAGTCAAAATTCGACCAAATTTCACCCTCGGATCAGGAAAATTTGTCCTTACATGTCCAAGGACTTGTGGCCTTGACCGGAGTTCGATAACCGTTAAATTGACACTAGTCCGCCACGGACGATCTGGAAATCCGATCGGACTGAAAACTTAACTGACTAAAGATCCGACGTTAGTGAGCTTAAGTCCGACCACATTTGATAACAGGACCTCCAGAAATGCTCCGTTGGATCGAAACTGACCCACTTTGGTTATAACCTAAGTATACCTTGACTTGGAGTCCGTTTTCGTTATGTTTGAGCTTATAAAAGGGCCTTAAACCCTTAGCTTTCTAACCCATACGAATTTCCCAAACCCTAGAGAGTGAGAGAGAGAAAAGAGAGAAAGTGTGAGAGAGAGTTGGTGTTCGATCCAGAGCTTCTTCCCTGCCATCCCATGTACTCGACTATCACATCTGTATCATTTTTTCGGCGACTTCGGCTTCGTTCCTAGGTAAGAAATCCCAACCTTAACCTGTTTTGAAGCCTAGAATAGTTCCAATGATATTATAGCTAACCTGTTTCTTGCCATAGGTAGCGTATCCGCCGTTGACGAAGACATATCGTCTGAATCACATCTTATACGTATTTTTCAGTTTAAGGTGCGGACTATACACGTTTAGATTATGGTTTTCAAGACTTTCAATGTTAAGTAATGATTTATTCTTGCTTAGGATGTTATTTCACATGTATAAAGTGTTGTCTGTTACATTTTTCAGTTGTACGTTAATTATGTTGAATATACTGTATTCCTCGTATTTGTAGAAAATACCGTATACGTATAGAATTTGGATTTATGTTCAACATGATTATTTTCCGTGTATATATGCTTGTTACATGTGTGACAACTCCTTAGCGAAAGGACTTGCCCTAAATCACGCCACAACCAATATACGCTATACATGTAAAAGTGTGTAGCCCACGTGTTTGTGAAAATGTCTAAATGAATACGGAACCCGGATTCATGCATGCCATGATTATCCGTCGTGGGTATGTGCAGGTGGTATATGGGGCAACTCCCTAGTGAAAGGATTTTTCCTAATACATGTATAACCAACATACACATGTATAATAATGTATGTATTCTAAGTGTTTGTGAAAATGACTGAATGAGTATGGAATTTGCTTTCATGCTCGCCATGACTAATTGTCATGGATATATGATTGTTGTATGGGCGATAACCCTTTGATGAAAGGATTTTCCCTAATACGTATACTAATGGATACATAATATGTACGATGTAATGTGTAGACTAAGTTTATGTAAAAGTATCTGAATGAGTTAGGAGTTAGTAAGATGTACCTATATGCGGGTTGAGATATGATTCTCAACTACATCAATGATGTGTATGATTCCCTTCATGAATCATGTAACTTAGGATATCCATGCTAAATAAGTGTATGATTTCCTCCATGGATTATGTATTTAATTGAATCATGTTACATGTGTGTATGATTTCCTGTATGTACTGTTTACATTTAAGTTATACTTCATGATTGTCCATATGGATGCAGAATATGAATCATATGCTAGTTATTGTATGTGTATGTGATTGGAGCTGTACTACAGTCCAGGTAATCGGTAACCGTACTCCAAATGGTGATTGAGGTTGTTCGCCACGTAAGATGAGTTTACGAATATGAGTCGTGCTTGGGATGTTCGGCAATGGTTAGGCCGCACGAAGTGCTTATGCATTCCATGTCATTCAACTCAACGTGCGCTTGGCCTAGTTGAGCTTATCAACTAACCCGATTAATCGATGCTTGTTCACCATGTTTGGTCACCACTGTTTGAATCTAAGGCACTGAGCTTACCAGTGAAACTCCTGTTAACCATGGTACCAAGATCTCCTAAGACTCATGAGCCGGGCATGGTGGTATGGGACACCGTGGTCGAGCTGTCAGCCTATGCTGGAGTCACAAACCTCCCCGTAGTGACTAGTGAACACCCTACTCTGAGCAGATTATGGTGGTATGGGACACTATATTCTGGCTGTCGGCCTACACTGTTTGGTGATGGGGGAGTGGAGCAACGATTGCGCGCAACAACCCTGGCAGTCCTTTGTAGTGACCTTGAGTTTATCCTGACACTGCATAGGGGCGACGAGTCCTGTTGCAGTCTTGAGGATATAAGTAGGCCTGTATTGATAAGGTGATGGGGGAGAGGAGCAACAATTGCGCGCAACAGCCCTGGCAGCCCTTACAGCGACGTAGAACCATAACATCGTATGAGATTCCTAGGACTGATGACTCTGGAATGGATTAATGTTGGGAAATGATACAAGGGAGGTGTCTTAGCTTCCCAATCCTGTTGTATGAAAAGGACTAATAAGAACTTGGTAAACATATTCATAACACCGCATTGCATGTGCTAACGGCGTTGGTGATAGAGCACTGAGGAAGTGAGTCATGCTGCGATCGTTAGATGATGTCGCAGAGGGGATTGTGGTGAGGGCATGCATCATTCTTCATATCATCCTTGCATTAACAATAGTATTTAGGATCTGTTTGATTATACTGCCTTATCATTACTGCTTGGTTAAATTGATAACATGTTAACCTTTGCTGTATAGATCCCACTGAGTTAGCTACTCACTCCCACATTACGGGACGGTGTCGTACACACCAACCAGTCCCTATTTTAGTTGCAGCTGATGGCGATGCTTGCGAAGCAGAGCCGAACTTGATGATGATGAGGAGGATTCCTCCTATATGCAGGTTCTGATCGACGGGGTTACAGGGTTACTGATTAGATGCCAATACACTTGGTATTTTGCCTTTTATTTACATGCCCATGTATATTCTTTTCTTTCTATTTTGGAGTATACATGTATTTAGTTAACCTGGTAACATGTTCACACTCTGGAGACTTACAATCATTTATACATTTTATATATTTATTACTGTCTTCCGCTTGAGAAATTTAACTTTCTCTGGAGTATGATATGCTATTTTGGTCTAATCCCACTCATGTTTTTTGCACTAATATGAACAACATTTATCCATCATTGAAAATGTTGCATAAGTGATGTTTTGAAACTCGGGAGTGGATTTTATGCTCGACCCCCAATTTTTCGGGATGTTACACTTCGTGTCGATGAAATCAGAGTTCAAAATCTGATGACATCGACGCATGTTCGATTTCCTCAACCAGCAGACAAAAGGTTTCAAAAAGCAGCAAGTCGATACTATCGAGAGTATACGCATGTTCGACATTTGAGTTTGTGTCATTGAGCAGCAAGTCGATACTATCGAGAGTATACGCTCGATGATATCAACCCTGATCGATGATATCGAACTCTATCAAAAATGTCACCGTTTTATATTCGTTGGAACCTTTTTACCTATTTAATGAGAGCTTTCCCTTGGTTGTTGGATATTGAAAATAGAGAGTGCTTTTGTGTGTTTAACCCTAGATCATATACCCTAAGCCTTTTCTCTCATGAGAGTTCATCCTCCAATCCACCCTCATCATTGACATTCAATAGAGTGGATTGGGGAATGAACTTCGGCATTTAAGGATCTTACAGCTACCACCTTAATGGAAAATCATTAAGCTGGGATGCCTTGAATGCACAGATGATTGGAGTCGCTCTATCTTCTTTATAGGAAAACATTTAATAGAGTAAGATTCCATTATAACCTTGACCCAACCCGTCACCGTGTATTGGTACATCTTCTAAGTTACAGTTCAAGGAAGCAGAAGATTCTTCGTCATCTAAGTAGGAGATCTTCAACAACGCGTTGAAAGGGGCTCATCTACTTATCTGTAAGTTATTAGAGTCCAGAGGACCCATGTGATCATTCCTTTTGTAGGATTAGGTTTAAGGTATTTCTCACCCCTTACAAGTCCTCATAGGAGGCCTTCGGTGGGAGTGTACATGGGGGGTACTTTGTGTTGACCTTTGCTCTATGGAGAGCATAAACTCTTAGGTCCTTGTGTAAGTCCTTGGCCGATGTGGCCTAAAAGTCGGGTGCTATGTTTTGACCTTTACTCATTAAACTATAAACAGTGTCGTGTAGACACGTTGTGTCAGCCAAAGTGTAGGTTGTACTGGTTAGAGGTGAACCTGATTTAAAACCTCTGGTTTGAGGAGAACCTATTGTGAAACCTCCTTTAGTAAGATCCAGTACACTCAAGGATTAAGTTCGTCCGCCGGAAGTAGAGTAGATAAGTAGTCGAACCACTATAAAAATTACTGTGTTTGAGATTGCTATTGTCTTCTATTGTTTATGTGATTTTTCTTAAATACTTTCATATTTGATCACATCTCACACACAGTCACATCCATCATAAACTGTGTTTATATCTTGTTTATCCTTCAATTAGTTTTATGATTGGATCCTCTAATTGGCTTGGAAGTCATTAGAGTTACTCTAAAGAAAATCCTTGTGCATGCATATTTACTCAAGATTAGAGTGATAGAATTTTAAATAGCTATAAAATATTAAAAAGTCCTATTCACCCCCCTCTAGGACATATTGACATATTTCCACTTCAATTAAAGCGGTCATTACTGTAATTTCAATATATATATATATATATATATATATATATATATCTGGTGGGCCCACATGGGAGCCACCTTTAATGGATGTATTCTATATCAAGCACTGTTCATCTAGATGGTGCCATGTGAGGCCTTATGTATGTGGTGCATCTGCACCATCCACTACTTAGGATCGGGGGAATCCCACCTGATGTATGGGTCTTATCCACATCATCCAGGTGGCTGGACAGTGGGACCAACCGCTGATGTATATATTATATTCACACCGTCTATCAAGTGGCCACCTTGATGTATGTGTTACATCCAAATCGTCCATCCAAATCGCGAGCTCATCTTAAGGCTTGAGACTAAAAATGAGGTAGATCCGTATACCAGGTGGACCACACTGCAGAAAACAGTGGAAGATTGAACGGCTACCATTGAAAGCCTCTTTGGGACCACAACAGTTTTGGATTATTATGACATTTGTTTTTCCCTCTTAACTTATGTCTTTGTGACCTTATGAACAGATTAAATGGAAATAAACATGATGGCGGGCCCCTGCTATAACACCCCGATTTCTAAAACCCGAGTACGAGACTCATTTTCAGAAATTCGGGAGTTTATGAATCAGAGAAACAACGGAATATAAAGTCAGAGTGCGATAGCCAAAAGAAGCATGTATATTCATAAGAGCCCAAAAATTTGACCCGCTCAGATGAGGGTTTTAATTACAAAATTCTAAAAGTACCTAAAATATTAGTCCACTGAAAATAAAGTATAGAGTTACTGATTAACACCAAAATATGCCGCTACGTCCTGATGCGGCTCGTCCTCATGATACTCCTCCTCTTACTTCATGGTGGCATCATCAAGGTCGACACCGACGCCCTCTACATCCATCCATGCATATTCTGTATGATTAGATAGTTGATGAATGAGTGGCCAGCTCAGTGTGAATTCCCATCAAGATTATACATCTCCGCCTTAGCAAACATAGTTAAAAGGAAAACAAGCAGTAATCCAAAACAGGCAATATGCAGTCTTATTCAATGCATGTATGCATGAATGCACATCGACCTGGGGATGCACATCCAGTCGGGCGTGAGCTCGTCTCCCATGCAATTATCGACCTGGGTAAAATTTCCAGATGGTCTGTGCCCCGGGAAGAACATTCAGACAGGCAAATATGTACGATGGAAATAGATGATGGTTTGTGCCCCGGGTAAAACATCCAGTCGAGCAAATTCGTATGCCCCGTACGACAGTAATAGATGTCGGTCTGTTCTATGCATGCATGATTAGCCAACCGTTATTAATCCAATTACAATCAGCCAATTTAAGTAACTCAATGGTCACTACGGGGAGTGCATGGCCTAGCGTAGGCCAACAGCTCGAGCATAATGTCTCATTACCACCATCCTCGGCTCATGAGGTTCTCCACATTGGGATGTTTTAATAAGATCCCTTGGTTAAAATGACACCAATTCAAGGGTCCTATTTTCTCACACATTTTGTCTAATTACATCCCAAGTGTGGTTTACATACGATCATGGAATCCTCCATGCATAGTATCAAGTTGTTGTGTACAAAGACAAATTATGTTAACATGTGACAATATATGACTTCAAATAAAGCATGTAAGGAAGCATCATGAATTAATAACTATTGAGGATATAGTACTAAGCCATGTAAATAGTGATCAAGGTTAAACTACCATGTGGGCAAGTATCACAATAATGGTGATCTAGTACAACTAGGTTTAACTAATTTAGAAATGAAAAGCCCAAGGGGAAAGTCATCACTTGTATGATAGTGTTCTTGAACTTGGTCTGAGCCTTCTTGTGGTCCGGGGTTACTCAGGGAATCTCCTAAAATTAAAATTTATATTTGTCGGGTATTGTCAGGGCCTAGTTCAGAAGTTCAAAGGAATGTAACATAAGGCCTGTTAGGCCCACCATGTATTTATTAAGTCAAGGTGGCCCCAAGGGATCAGCGGATGTTTAACCCACCATTGTTCACAGCAAAGTAGTCCATTTGACAAGGGTCTACCTTTATCTTTCTCCTCAACCCTTAGGATGAGTTCCATAGATGGTTGGATGGTTTGGATGAAACACATACATCAAGGTAGGGCCCGCAGAGGTGGTTCACCAAAGATTTGAATATGACTCGTTTTGGATGATACGTGCAGCGTGGTGGTCCACACACTACGGTCTTAGGATGGACGGTGTGTCCAAGCACATACATTTCAGTGCCCCTATCCTATCCATCCAGCCTATCTGGATGGTATGTATACAGCATATACCTCGTGGTCGAGGACACACACGCGCCACAGTGGTCCACACTGTCCTCAGCCGGACGATGTGAAACACACACCCAGGTGGTCCTACGTCTAGACCTTGGACGGTCTGGATTTAACATGAGTATCAGGTGGGTCCCACATGGGGCCACCTCATACATCAAGTAACTACATCAACCTCACGTGTACCCCTTATATGTTTAAATATGTGCATTTGATATGTATTTAAATAGTATACATCACATGCATCTTACATATATTTCAACGTGGGTCCCACATGGGCTTATCACGTGTGTCTATTATATATAATTACTATATTCATGCCACATGCGCCTGATATAAGTATTACATATTACATGCATCTAATATATATTCCAGTATTACATAACGTCACATGCATTTCTAAACGTTATAGATCATATGTACATATCTGCATATTATATCAACGTGGGTTCCACAAGGGTGTGGGGCCCACACATAATACTTTATTGCATGGAATGGAGGGGACTCCATAACAGGTGGGGCTGAGGATGGACAGTTTGGATAACCCCCACCATCACACACCTGATACATATCTAGAATATTATATTAACGTCATATGTATCAGGTATATGTTTATGGATATACATGCATCTGATGTTACATGCATTACATATCTAATCACCATATGAGTATGCATTTGGTATCATACTACGTAGGTCCCATGGGGCCACCACATATAGCTTTGTGGTATTTAATATAACACATATATCTTTTTCTTTAAAACTGCACAGCAGCCGTCCAACACTACCTACCCATTGATGGACGGCCAGCACACTTCAAGTGGGTCCCATGTAAGTGGGCCTACATAATATTTTATTATATATTATGCAATGGAATGTATATACAATATATATGCATTTTTTTTATATCAACGTGGGTTCCACATGGGTGTGGGGCCCACATATTTTTTATTATATGCCATATGTAAAGGAGAGAGACTCCATATAATCACAACAGGTGGGGTCCCACCACGTATGTGTGGTGTCTTATATATACATATGTGCATACTTGCTATGATTGTATTACTATATTTATTTATTATTATTCTTTTGTACAGCAAACCTTCCAACACTTAGATTATAATGGACGGCCTGGATGAATCTTGGGGACCCATGGCTGATTGAAATGGGTGGACGGCGTTGATGAAACACATATCTCCGTGGGTCCCACGGATTACATGCATGCACCAATGCATAATATTAAATATATCCACGCAGATATATGTACATGCATACAATAAAAACGTCCAGGGACTAACATCCCTTGATGGACGGCTCGGATGCAACGTCCATCACTGGACAGTCAGGATGAAACAAGTGGGGTCCATGTGCTTTTAAAATGGATGGACGGTTTAGATATAGTCCTCGTGCACTGTGCTGCCTATATCGGGGAGGCTTTATAAATTATAATATTTTATCATCCACGTACAGGTGCATGTGCATGTGGTTATATCTTATTTTATTATTATTTTCCTTCTTTCTTTCTTCAAATGTACAGGGCCTGATAAGTGGATTGACAGCCTGGATGTTTAACATCATCAAGGTGCGGTCCACCTGCATTACTCAACATTGCTGCAGGGTGAGATCCACCTGCTGATGCAGGGTGCGGCCCACCTATACTTGTGCAGGGCCCAAAACCAAGGCAGCCCTTAGTTTTTGGTGAGGCCCACCTGCATTTGTACATGGCCCACCGGTGTTTTGGTGAAGCCCACATGAGCCCACCTTCTACTTCAACGTGCTTAGCTACCTCAACCTCTGACATGAAGCAGCCATTGTTGCAGGCCATATTTGGAGGCCATTCCTGGCCCCGAGTTTGGCTCAAACATAACCGATTCTCGGCCATTTCACGCTCATGCCGACACCCAATGGTGGCGTGGTGGCTGCCACTTCTTTCAACCAAAGAACAGTCCGGTCAGGGCCGTTTTTAGCTGAGTTTCTGGACTGATATCAGTCCGCTCGTTACTGCTCAAACAAAGCCATTTGTGAGCTGGTTCTGGATGGAGTTTCAACCCCTAACTGGAGCTATTTGCATGACATTACTTAGCCTTAAACAGGACCTGAAACTCGGGCCACGTTCTGTCCTAACACAGTGCCTGCATGCAGGCTGTTTTGAGCTTTTAAACGGAGCCTGTTTTGGCTTCATGAATAGGTGTGGGTGAAACATGATGGGGCCATGGTTTTGGGTTAAAAAGGAATGGAAAAGAAGGTCTCACCTCCAACAGATGGGTCCGACCCGAACTTGGGCTGATCCGCACACAGCCACCACCATCACTAACTTCCTCTCTTCTCTCTCACTTTCCCTCTTACCTCTCAAGTGGTGTGGCTATGGCCCCACACTAACTCGACTCGGTCCGGTTTTCACGGACTGAGTTGGGGCAGTGCGCTCCAAGCTCATCAAAAACTCCATATGTTTTCTCCTTTCTCTGATCTCTCTTTCTCTCTTTGTGTGAAGTCCGTGAGAGCTGACCTCACCTTATATAGGTAGAGAGAGACAGAAGGCGGATGGTAGGTGATGATGCGGCCTTGGGAGACAACGGCTGCGTCGCCACCCTCCCTAACCTAAAAAAGAGAGAAGCTTCAGGCATTCTACCAAGCCTCATGATGAGGGAATGGACGGTTCATCCTTATCTCATTTGTTCCTATGAGCGGGTCTAAACCCTTATACGATTTTGATTAGGGGACCCATGTGAGTGAAATAGGCGGTTTGAATCGTCCGGAAAATGGCCAGAATGGCCCACATAGGAGCTTGAATCTCACGATTTTCAAATCGTTTGAAATGGCGGGAAACGATTTGAGAATTTGCAAGTTGTGGTCCAGTGATCTTCGCGTGTTATTGCTTGGTGTAAGTGTTATGGTCTCATGCTCCTTTGGTTGTCAAATTTTGTGTGTCAAAACCTCTATATATGTCTTATGTTTGTTGTGTTTGTTTCTTGATAACTGTGTTCGAGACACCTCATCAACACTTTAAGTTCAAGCTCATCAACACTTCAAGTTCAAGCTAGTTAAGTACAAGTTAGTTCAAGCTCAAGCTAGTTCAAGTTACAATAAAGAGTTCAAGTTTGAGACTCAAGATAGATCGGGAGACAAGTGTAACTTAAAGTGATATTGAAGCTTCTGATGTGTTCAAGCAACATCAACTTAAAAGTGAAGGTTTCAATATCCATATTTCGTGTCCCAGGTTTGATAGACCTTAGTTTGACCTTAGGATAGGTCATTTTGGATACATAATCAAATTTTTATAATTATCCATGATTCTGGTCTGTCCTAAGACTAGTCCTGGATCTGGTTTGACTAGTCCTAGCACTGGTTCGACCAGTCCAAGAAATTTCAAGACCAGTCGTAGTTTTATTGTGAATTATCAGATTTTTCTGTTCAGCTACGACCAGTCCTGGAGTCTGCTCGACCGGTTGTAGGATGGTCTCGACTCGACCTTCGACCAGTAGTGGAGCTACGACTCAAACTCCAGCGACTAAATCAAGTGTCACACGACCAGTCGTAGAGGGGTCTCAACCGGTCGTGGACTGCCTTCGACCAGTCGTGGACTGCCTTCAACCGGTCGTGAAACGGTTTTATCCGATCGCGCTCGAAAATTCAAAAATTTATTTCTTCTTCAACCAGTCGTGGTGACCCTAGGACCAGTCGAAGACGAATTTCTGCAGCTATAAATAGCACATGAATTTTAGAGTTATTCATTAGAAATTTAAGTAAATTTGAAGCTCTACTGTTACATAAGTTTGTGTTTGTTTTTAAGATATATCTTGCATAATTTTATTTCCTTTTGTTAGCTTTTTACTATTTGATTTTATTTTATATTCCAATCTGATTTGAAAAGAGAAATTATTATTTTCCTTCTTCTTAGAATTAAAATCAAATAGAGCTAGCCCAATCTGATTTAATTTAAAATCAATTAGAACTTAGAACCATTGTAAAGTGAGTATTGGACATTGAACTTTCATATTCGAACATCTACTCTAATTGGTTCTTCTAGGCTGCTACAAGAGGAGAAATCCAGGTATTTTATAATTTTATAAATTTCATTCTATTTTGATTTTTGTTTGGGATTCGCCAGAAAAATCTCAATTTGGTTGTTGTCTGAGGTGAGCCAGAAAACTCAGAAAAGAGATTTTTTTTTTGTGTAAGCCCAAGTGAAAAAGACACAATTGTGAAGGTTTTAGGTGAACCTGTGACACCTATTTTGATAGTGAACGCTAATATCCCTGTGTGAGGATATTAGGAGTGGAGTAGCATTCTGTGTGGCTGTTGTTTAACAGTTGGTGAACACACAGGCGAACCACTATAACTCCTTGTCTTGTGGATTGAATGCTTGCTTAATTCTTTATCTTTTATCATTCAGTTTTGTGGAATGTATATATGGATGTGAATGTTGTAACAATTTACATTTCAAGCAAGTGTGGAGAATGGTTTAATAGTTTAGATTTTTATTTCAGCAATTTATCTCTTGTTATTTCTTTATCAATTTGAGCTTTAATTTCTGTAACTATTCTAGTAAGGTTGCCCTGCTATTTTTATGGTGCATGGTTGTCCTTAGAATAATCAATTCTTAAGATTGAAATTTATTCTTTTTGAATTTATATTTTCCTCTTTCGGTTCAAGTTCTTGATACAAAGATCTTTCTAGAAACCAGGTTATCCTACTATAAACCTTTGGTTTTTAGTATAAGGTTGTCCTTAGAACAACTTTTGTATCAATCTCTCAAGATCTAAATTTTGAGGTTGCATTGTGAATTAATTTATTTTAGTTTGGCTATCTATTTAATTTAATTCCTTTGTATTTAATTTTAATTTGGCATAGTCCTATTCACCCCCCCCCCCCCCCCCCCCCCCCCCCCCCCCCAGGACATATAGCTTGGCCATTTCACTAGGGTGTACATGTGCCTAGTTTTCGGGGCCTGTAGCGACTCTGGTGGCCGATCTACTCTGATTAATTGTCTTGGAGTCCAGTCATAAAGGTCCTATCTTGGTTTGAGGCAGGGCCGAGGCCCGGGTGGGCCATATCGTACCATTCAGGGCCTCATTTTTTCCCTTATGATGCGTTTTACTAGTCGGATGGGCATGGGGTTTTGTTTCAATAGTGGAATAGCTATTTGAGGGGTTTCGAGTGTCTAGTTGACCGTAATTTATTATTCTAAAGTGGTTAGTGGATTCATGGTGTCAATGTAATTTAATTAATTGTGTTCATAACGTGTTTGGATACGAGGATTTATTGAGTGTTACCTTCCAACTGGTGTTGGGTTCGACTTGGCTCCATCGAATCGTGGTGGTTAGCTTTACTGTTGAACGAGAGTCTCGACCTACACGTGCAGAGTTTTAATTATCTTTTAATCTCAATAATCAGGATTATAACACCCAAGTACCAGATGTACGGGATGTTACACTGGTCCGGTGAATTGTTAAATGATGGAAATCATTATCTCCACTGTTATTTGTGGTATGGTACAGATGATCCTTTGATGTGATCCATATTTTCTAGGTAATGCTCTAAACTGATCTTTAAAATAGATGAATGGTGTAGATGGTTCGGCCCATTGATGTGGCCCACTTGATGTATTTGAGGCTCATTGGTGCGGCCCATTGATGCTGCCCACTTGATGTATTTGAGGCCCATTGGTGCGGCCCATTGATGCGGCCCACTTGATGTATACAAGGCCCATTGGTGCAGCCCATAGATGCAGCCCACTTAATGTATATGAGGCCCAATGTGATGTATCTGTGGCCCATGAGTGAGGCCCGATATGGTATATATGTGGCCCATGTGTGAGGCCCGACTTGATATATATGAGGCCCATATAGTAAGGCCCAATGTAATGTATATATGGCCCATGTGGGGGAGGCCCATTGTGATGTAATTATGGCCCATTCGGTGAGGCCCAATATGATAAATATGAGGCGCGTGAGTGAGGCCTAACGTGATGCATATGTGGGCCATGAATGAGGCCCATTGAAATGTGTATGAGGCCCTTAAGTGAGGCCCATGGTGATGTACATTAAGCCCTTGTGTGAGGCCATGGGCCCCACTATATTTTAGACTTTATGTGGGCCACTCCTTGGGAGCATTGTTGGTTAAATGTCCACATTAATGGGAATGATAGTTAAATGTCCACATTGTAACTTCCCTTAGGCCTTGTTAAGTTCATTCTCATCATTCTTTTAGTGGGTTAGCCCAAATTATTGGGCCCCATTGATGTTGCATGGTCCATCCTCGCCATAGACTCTGTACCACCAGAATTGATATATCCACTGCCAAGGGCCTATCTTCATCTGGTGGTTTAGATTAACTATTCATTTATAGACCTCACCTTGTATATAGGTCAATTATCGATGCCGATTATGAGTATTTAATAGCATAACATCATGATACATGCCCCCATACACATCATCTGTATGCTTGTGATGAGATGAGGTTGACCATTGTATATGCCTTCTAGCAAGTTGTTTATGAGATTCCCTGATGGGCGGTGTTGTCCCTTATGAGTGCACAGTAGACACAGGATTGATGCATGACTGGATTGTATAACTCATGCATCTTGTATTGTGTGATATGGTTACTATATGCCCTAGCAACATTAGGGTTGTAGCATCCACAGGCACATCATGGAGAGCCTGATTAGATATCGAAAATATTATTACTAGAATCGGGGCACCATAGATGTCCCTAGGTGAAAATCCTTAAACCCCATGGTACCAAAGGATGACTCCAACGTCGAGACCGAGTGGATACATGAGCACACGAGGGCCTCATACCAGTAGGTCGCGTCTCCCACTGTGTCGTGGTCAGTTGGAAAGGGGTGTGACCTTACCTGCCTGAGTGAGGGGGTAATATCTAGGTTAAATTTGACCATCTTGAGGAATGGGTGCACTATCGACAAGTTAGGTCCGATATTAGAAGGTCGATAGTGAGGTCTCTTTCACTTACCCAATTGTGCGCTCGAATAGGGGTGGCAAGCTGGTGTAGAGTGTACTAGACCCCGATGATTGTTCAATGTGAGAACTGTACTGATATTTGATGCTCTAGTGATGAGCTACATTGATATGTGGATTCGAATAAGGACTGGTATGCATGAGTTGCATGTCGTATCGTATGGCCTTAGTATGGCTGACATCATTCACGCCTTGCATCACATGGCCTTGATATGGCTGATAGCATTCACGCATTGCATCACATAGCCTTGGTGCGGCTAATAGTTTTCATGGATTCACCAACATATTTCTCATTACTCTGATATTGCATTCTGAGCACGCTTATATTGCGCACACACTCTCATCCTCTAAGCTTTACGTAAGCTTATGCACAACTATTGCATGCAGGCGACGTTAGGACGCCGTAACAACATTAAGATTAGAGCATGCAACGAACTTATGAAGCTTCCGATTCTATCATTGTATTTCCCTTTATGCACATTATACCTTAAAGTTTTTTATCACAGTGAATTTTGTGATGGTGCCTTTGTTATTGTTCGTGGGTTATGCTTATGGTTATGCTTATTACAAATCAAATTGACGTTGAAAATCCTCCTTGTAGGATCCTAGGATCAGAACCTAGTATATGGGTGCCAAGAGCCGTGTAACGCCTTGAAAAAAATTCGTACTTGGACTCGAGTACCAACTCGACCAGAAATTACGTAGGATTAATTCCTTTGGAAAATAAGTGTAAGTTACCTAGCGCAATGCTAGAGTAGCTGGGAAATAGTCCCTGATTACTTTAAATACGTTCTACAAGACCCAAAGCAAGTAGAACCAATGACGCTATAATACTCTAAAACCTCGGATCAAACTCTAAACCGGTTTGTTCTTAGGACCTCTTTGAAACTTTGTATTGGATCTAGACCGCGTGTCGAAAGTCCGATACCTACAATCTTAGACCATTATAACCGCCTAGCTGGACTTGACAATCATTTCAAAAATCAAGTCCAACCGACATTCACAGGCTATTTCATTGAGCCTGGAGTGAAGAGAGTGAGAATAGGGTTAGATTTGAAATTTGAAATTCAAATCTAGCACACGACTTGACGCGTCAGTATTGAGCGTTCTGACCGTCAGAATTCAGCCAAATTATACCCTTGGATTAGAAAAAAATTTTATTTCATATCATGAGACTTGTAGACCTGATCTATGTGCGGTGACCGCTGAACTGAAACTGGACCGCCACGTGCGATTTACGAACACTACTGGTCTGAAAATGGGATGTGAGTGACATCTGACGTGCATGAGCTTAAGTCTGATCACGTTCGACCAGGGGACCACCAGAAATGTCTTTTTGAACCGAAACAGCCCCGATTTGGTTAGGCATCAAGTAAACATTATTCCCAAGCCTATTTTGGGTAAGTTTTAGGTTATAAAAGGGGCTTAAACCCTCACTTCTCTCACCCATCCGAATTTGCTAGAAACCCTAGCTGGTGTGAGAGAAAAGGTGAGGGATTGTGAGAGAAAGTGGGAGAGAATTTCCTGCTGCTTGCACTACGTGTTGCACGTGCTTAAGCAGCGCGCCTCAATCACTTTCCCGGCGATTTCGCCGTGATTCTAGGTAAGCAAATGCCTCAAATACTTGCTGATTTAAGGTTCCTTTGGTTCCTTAGCATGGTAGCTGATACATCTTGTAAAATAGGTTCCCGGTTCGCCGTAGACGAAGCGTATACGCTCCGTTCGAATCAATACGCTCCTAGGATAAAAGGTGCGGATTTTAGACGCTTTGATTGACTATTTTCAACGCTTTCAATGTCGTTTAATAGTAGATTATCGATGGCAACGCTGTTTGACATGTACAACATGCTGTCCATTTCCTGTTTCGTAAGCAGACGAAAAATATGAGATTTAGGGCATTTTAGTCATTTGTAGGAAATACTGTTTTCATCCATTTTTGCTGATGTGATTGACATGGCTTCTTGTCGCATTAGGATACTAGGAATGCGTGCATAATTAGTTTGGTAAAGAGATTCACCTAAATGCGCACTTTGAGTCGACATACTATATGTAGACTTAAGGGTGTAGTCTAAGTGTTTGTATAAATGTTTGTATTAGTATGTATTGAATTAAATGGTGTTATGAATTAGTTTGAGATTGAATTCTCAAATGATATGTTGATGTAAATGATTTTCTACATGTTGGCTATATGCATGATTTCATTATATGTATGAAATGCATGTGTTAGATGATTTACTTAAGTTGTATGTCATAACATGTGTTAACATGCTCACATTGTTGTATTTCATTTCCATTACTCTTACATGATTGTTGATGTGAATTCATAAATGTTTGGGATTATACCTAATCCAGGCAGTCCGTAACTGAGTAAATTCGTGGTTGGCTTATCTTTGCCACGAATGACGCGTCGATGAACGCGAGTCGTGTTTTGGAGTTAGCGGCAGTGGTTAGGCCACACGAGGTGTTTTATGCACTTCATGTCGTTCGACTTGAGATGCGCTCGTGCTAGTCGAGCCCGTCAAGTAACCCGACTGCCCATTGTATGTTCACCCTATATGAGTCATAACTGCTTGAATCTAGGGTACTGAACTTACCATTGTAAACCCTGTCAACCATGGTACCTTGATCCATAAAGACTCATGAGCCGGGCATGGTGGTATGGGACAACATGGTCGAGCTGTCGGCCTACGCTGGGCCCACAAACCTCCCCGTAGTGACCAGTGAGCACCTATGACTCGTGAGCAGATTATGGTGGTATGGGACACTATATTCTTGCTATCGGCTTACATTGATAAGGTGATGGGAGAGCGGTGCAACGAGTGCGAGCAACAGCCCTGACAGCCCTTTGTAGAGACATCGAGTGTATTCTGAGTCTACGGGAGGCGACGACCCTTCCATAGCGATGAGAGTACAAGTAGGCCTGTATTGATAAGGTGATGGGGGAGCGGTGCAACGAGTGCGAGCAACAGCCCTGGCAGCCCTTGCAGCGAACTACAAAATATACATCGTATGAGATTACTAGGAGTGACGACCCTAGACAGGATCTGTGTTGGGATTGATATAAGGGAAGTACCTTAGTTTCTCAATCCTGCTGTTTGAATGGACTAATAATAACTCGATAATCATATCACCATCACATTGCATGTGCCTGGAAGATGTGGAGCACTGAGCGGTACGCAAGCATGCCGCGAATGCAAATGGTGCCGTATGAGGGAGAATGTCGGTGAGGGCATCCATCATGTCATGTCATATTGCATTAACAACAGTATTAGGAATGTTCGATTTACTGCTTTACTATTATCGCATGATTGATTTGAGAACATGCTAATCTTTGCTCTGTTATTCCACTGAGTTAGCCACTCACTCTCACGTTACGGGATGGTGTTTGCAACACCCACCAGACCCAGTCTTAGATGCAGGTGAGGCAGCGATTCAGGAGGTAGAGCCGGACTATGATGAGGACCAGGACGAGTTCTCATATATGCAGTACCACGACGGCTTTGCTTAGGTGGCCTGGATTAGCGGGACTACTCAGTGGGACTATTTTGATATTTGATTTCTGTTTATTTACATGTATATGAGACTCAGAGATGTATTCATACTTTGGAGACAGTCGAGATCTACTTTGTTTTCCATAGAGTGATATATATATTCTTTAGTCTTCCGCTTGCTTTTATCACTGGATCTGGAGTATGAATTGCAGTTTTGGTATACTTTTACTCATGTGAATGCTTTAACTCAGACAACATTGAATCATAATCATTTTTGTTGCATAAGTGACTGTCTGGAACTCGGGAGTTGGGTTTATACACGACCCCCGATTTTCAGGGTGTTACAAGCCGAGAATAGGATACTAAGGAGGCTGTTAGTGCCGGATTCGGCAATCGAGAATTTTGTGAGCCCGGTTTCTAAGTTTGGGGCATGACAAAGACCATTCCCCATTGTAAGTTATAATCTAAGGCGGGCCGCACTTTAGGAGCAATGATGGTTAAATGTCCACAACGAGCCTACATATCATTTGCATACTTGTTAAAAGATGTGGTTAACCATTGCATATGTTATAGGGTAGGTTGTTTATGGGACTCCCCGATAGGTGGAGTTGTCCCACATGAGTGCATGTTATGTGCAGGATTAATGCATGATTGAACTGCGTGACTCATGCATATTTCATTGTTTGTCATGATTGTTATACACCCTAGCGATATCAGGGTCATAGCCTCCACAGGCATATCGTAGATGGCAGGTTTGGACACCGAAAATCTTCTCTTTACATGGGGCGTGAAGGATGTCCCTGAGTGAAAGTCCCAAAACCTGACAATACTGTAGGACGCTCCAACGTCGAGACCGAGTGGATACGTGAGCGCATGAGGGCCGAATACCATGAGGCCACATCTCCCACTGTGTCGTGGTCGATTGGAAGGGGGTGTAGCCTTACCGGCCCGAGGGTAGGAGGCAATTGCTAGGCTGAGTATGACCAGCTCGTAAATGGGTCAGTTATCGATGTGTCAGATAGATATTGGCTGACTATTGGCCAGGCAGATAGTGAGGTCTCTTTCGCTTGCACAGTTATGCGTCCAGTGTAGGGCGACAATGTGATGTACAGTATATTAAACCCAGGTGTGTAATGCCCCAAAAATCGTGGGTCGAGCAGAAGCTCAACTCCCAAGATCCGTCGCATCACGTATGCAACATAGATAATGATGATTAAATGTTTTCCGTATTCACGCATTAAACATGAATGAGATTACACTAAAACAGCATATCATACTCCAGAGATAATTAAGTGGAAGATTATGATAGATATGTAAAGTATATGCGTGTTTTACAACCACCAGAGTATGAGTGTGTTACTGGGCTGAATATATACATGTTTTGTTTCAAAATATAAAAAATGAAAAAATTTGAAAGTCTGACTAAATCATATAATCCTTGTAATCCCTTCGATCAGTACATGGTCTACATAGACCCGCCTGATAGTTGAATGTAAGAGAATTCTTCCTCCTCGTCTATGAAATCCCAATCAACAGCGTAGACATCACCACCTGCATTTACAACAGAGTCTGGTTGGTGTTTTAAAATAACATCCCAGAGTAGGAGTGAGTGATCAACTCAGTGGTATTATAAGGCAAATGTTAACGTGTTCTCAATTCAGTCAAGCAGTAATGATAAAGCAATACAACAAGCACTCCCTAACTACTATGGTTAATGCAAGAATGATATGTGGTAATGATGCATGCCCTCGCCTGCACTCCCTCAGTGACACCATCTCACGATCGCACATGCTACTCCCACCGTGCCTTCACCGCCAAAGCACATGCAATGCGGTGCATGTACGTATTAGCCGAGTTCGTAATTAGGCCTATTCATACAACAGATTTGGGAAGCTAAGGTACCTCCCTTTATATTATTTACCCAAACAATGATCCATCTAGGGTCGTCAATCCTACTTAATTACATACGATAGGCAAGTTATAGGGCAACATCACCCCTGATTTAAAAAGCAATGGATAGACAAGTTCGCGAGTTTACACTCGAGGTCACTACGGGAGGCTTGTCACCATCCGCGTATGTCTATTTTATACTTGAGATCACTACGAGAGGCTCGTCACCTGATCGTAGGCTGACAACTCGAATACAGTGTTTCATACTACCATATTCAGCTCACGACTTTTGGTCACTACGGTCACCATGCTCGTCACCTCATCGTAAGCCGACAGCTTGACCATGGTATCCCATACCATCATGTCTGACTCATGAGTCTTAGTGAATTATGGTACTAAGGTTAAACGAGCTTTACATTAGTAAGTGGTACCTTAGATTCAAGTAGTAGTGTCCATACATGGTAAACACACATTAGGCCAATCGGGTTACTTGATTGGTATGAGTATATGCTAAATTAATTGACATGAAGCCCATACAAAGTCCTCATGGCCTAACCACTGTCGATAATCACCGTACGACTCGGATTCGCCGAACGTATCCATTGTGACGAGTCTAGTTCAGCCACTCGCTCGAAAATGGTTACCGATTGCCTGGACTACGTATTAGTCCCAATCATACTTAAACACAATAGGCATACATATGTGATAGTCAAAATAATATTTAACAATCAATTCAAATACAATTCTCATTTGGGCATTTTAACAACCATATTGCACATGTTATCATACATAGGTATTTCATCCATAAATCACGTAATAGCAAGATAGGTTACATGAAGGAACTATAACTATAGATAAGGTAATTAAGAATCCTATCTCAATACCCTCATTAAATACAGTTCAACAAGTATTTTCTCATTTAAACATTTTATCAAACACATATACTACACATTTTAACATACATATAATAAATTAGTTATAATATATATTATGACAAATCCTTTCACAAGGAGTTGTCATACGTACAACAAACATAAATTTTAGATTAATAGTCATGGCAAGCATAAATCATAATTTCCTATTCATTCAAACATTTCAACAAACACATGGAATGCATTTAGTATATAACCTAGTTTACACATACACGATATATCGAAAATGTCGTAACTAAGATCATGTGGCACTAATCAAGTCAGACATAAATCATTGCTGACAATGAAAGACTTGAAAACCATAACCTAAATATTTATAGTTCGCACCTTTCATCTATACACTCATTACGAACTCAGTCCGTACACCACATCTTTGTCTACGGCACAACGGCTACCTAAACATTGAAATAGGTTAGCTATTTCACCAGTTTCTCTATTTGAATTCCTAAAACAGATTAGGGTTAGGATTTCTTACTCAAAAATGAAGTTGAAATGCGTTGAGTAGGTAAACGTAAAAGCGATTCGATGAGTGGAGTAGCAGAGTAAAAGTACTACAACAAACTTCAAGGATCTTCCTTTGATCTCCACTCTTGTCTCTCCTTTTCTCTCTTCTCTCTCCTAGGGTTAGAGAAAATTTGTATGGGATAGGAATGGGATGGTTTAAGGTCCTTATATAGGTTCAGAAGTGATGTCAATGACCCTAAGGCCATGACATACTTAGGTTATAACCACAATGCGTCTATTTCGGGCCAACAGATCTCATCTGGAGGTCCATTACTCGCATACGGTCTGAAGAAAGTTCCCTGAGAATGGATCTGCGCCAAGTTAAGATTTTAGTCTGATCAGATTAGTGGATTGATCGCGGAGGACCCGTTTCAATTCAACGATCATCGTCACTCGATTAGGGCTACAAATATTCCAATGGGTGCAGGAAAATTTTTCTGATCCAAGGGTGTAGTTGGGTCAAAATCTGATGGTCTAAAACCTTAAATTTGGCCTACAATTGAACGGCCCAATTCACTTAAGTTTGAGTTCATTTTCTAAAAATATTCATGTTTCTCACACACTTCGCTCTAAGATCAAGTTGTGCATTTTTGGATACTATTTGGATTCAATTCCTGCGATGGTTGTCAAGCCCAGTAAGGAGGTCATAACTTTATAGTTTCGCAGTCATCAGACTTTCGACGCGTGGTCCAGGTCCGATACGGAGTTTCAATGTGCTCCCGAGAGTAAGTGGGTTTTGAAATAGATCCTACGTTTCTAAGTAATGTTGGGTTAGCGATTCTAATGGTTTTGGGTCTTGCAGTTCGTATAGAAAGTGATTCGAGCTAATTCTCCATTTTATTTAATTTAGTGCTTAATTAATTTTCACTTAATTTCTATAGAATTCGATCCTTAGTTATTTTTACCTGAGGTGATACTCCGGTCTTTGTACGAATTTTTTCGAGACATTACAATCTACCTCCCTTAAAAAAAATTATCTCCGAAATTAGTACATTTTCATACTTCTTGAGAATTGAAGGTAGTTCTTGCAGTCCTCGGCTTCTGTTTCCCAAGTAGCCTCTTCCTCAGTGTGGTGAGTCCACAATACTCTCACAAGTGGGATAACTTTACTGTGCATCACCAGTTCCTTCCTGTTTAAGATACGCGTCGGTCACAATACATAAGTAACATCTTCACTCAACTGTACTTACTCCCATTTGATAATGTGGGAAGGATCGGGAACATATTTCTTTAGCATCGATACGTGAAATACGTTCTGCACACCTGCAAGTGGTGTGGGTAAAGTGAAGCATTATGCTACCACACCTACTCAATCTAGAATCTGTAATGGACCAATAAATTACGGCCTGAGTTTCCCCTTCTTGCCAAACCGAAGGACTCCCTTTATGGGAGAAACCTTAAGAACATATGGTCCCCAACCTTAAACTCTAGCTGTTGCCATCTCGTATCGGTGAAACTCTTCTATCTACTCTATGTTGAAAGAAGTTACGCCTGATAATGTCGATCTTCTCTGAGGTCGCCTGCATTAACTCTGAGTCAATCGAACTCTTCTCCCCAACCTCTGCCCAGCAATGCGGTGCTAGACACATGCCCCCATACAAGGCCTCGTAGGGAGGCATGCCAATACTTACTAGAAAACTGTTGTTATAAGCGAACTCCGCATATGGAAGACAGTCATCCCAACTATCTTTGAAATCGAGTACACATGCCCAAAACATATCTTCCAACACCTGATTTACCCATTCCGTCTGCCCATCCATTTGTGGGTGGAATGCGGTACTGAACTTCAGTTTCACACTCATTGCTTCTTCGATATAAGTCCAGAAGATAGATGTGAATCACGTGTCTCAATCCGACACGATCTCCATAGGCACTCTATGCAGATGTATTATCTCCTTGATGTACAACCTAGCCAAATCGTCTACTGAGATTGAGACTCTAATCAGGAGGAAATGAGCCGATTTTATCAATCGGTCTACAATCACCCAAATGGAGTCATGTCCCCTCCTCGTCTTCGGTAACCCTGAAATGAAATCTATAGAGATAAAATCTCATTTCCATTTAGCTATAGGCATGGGATGAAGTTAACCAGGAGGTCGGCGATGTTCAGCCATGACCTGTTAGCACATGAGACAACGGGACACAAAGTCTGCTATGTTGGCCTTCATGTTGTCCCACCAGTACGAATGTTTCATATCCCGATACATATTTGTACTACTAGCATGCATCGCCATCTTCAAATTGTGAGCAGTTTCGAGAATTTTCCTTCTCAAGTCATGAAGGTTTGGAACGCATAGGCGGCCACGATAACATAAACCCTCATCCGAACCAACTTTCCATTTAGAGTCTTCATCATCACTAGCTCATTTTGTCAACTTTAGCAATCCTTCATCTCCCCTCTGAGCCACAATGATTCGATCATCGATAAGTGACTACACACCAATATGTGCAACACTCTTGAACAGCTCCTCTACTGTAAGCTTCTGTTCGAAGTCTCTCACAAACTTTACCATATTCCATTCCTCTATCATCAGCGGAGCTACAAATGTTATCGTCTTCTTGCGGTTCAACGCATCTGCCACAAGGTTAGCCTTACCGAGATGGTAGGAGACTTCAAACTTAAAGTCCTTCAAGGTTTTCATCCATCATCGTTGCCTCATATTCATGTCTCTCTACGTGAATATGTACTTAAGGCTCTTGTATTCACAAAAGAGCTCGAACTCCTCTCCCTAGAAGTAATTTCTCTAGAGCTTTAATGCAAATATGACGGCTGCTAACTCCAGGTCATGCGTAGGGTAGTTCTCCTCATGTTTCTTCAACTGTCGCGAGATATAAGCAATTACTCTGTCCTTCTACATAAGAACACAACCCAAACCAACACGAGAGGCATCGGTGTAAATGGTATATCTAACTCCCTGCTCTGGCAATACTAACACGGGTGCGGACGTCAACTTGTCCTTCAATTTTTAAAAGGTTACTTCTGCCTTTTTGTTCCATGCAAACTGAAGATCCTTTCGTGTGAGTTGAGACAACAGTCTGGCTATCTTGAAAAAGTCCTTAATAAATTGACAGTAGTAACCAACAAGTCCCAGGAAACTTTTCACTTCAGTAACCAAACTGGGCTGCTCCTAGTCTTAAACTGTTGTAAGACCCGTATCCTAGTTTGTGTCGTTCAATATGCTTTTGCGGTCCCTCCAGTCAAATTCTGGCAATCCTCGACCTGTTTCTGATGTTTGCGCGTGATCCTAAGCCGAGTCCAGCATACCAAAGTCGTCTCGAACTGAAATCTGTACCATTGTGACAGCGCCGATGTCGCGATTCCAATGCCACGTTTCATGCATTAATGCGACGCTTAGATCATGAGTTGTAGCTAGCACATTGTAATAGTTGTGGACCGCATATTTTGTGGGGCCCACGTATCAAAATAGCACCATTTCCTAGGTTATCATGGGGTGATGTCATCACCCCATGCCAAGTAATAAATGCTTACAAGCAATTATGACATTTATTTTACCCATGAGTCAACCCTAGCATTTATGGCCTTGAATTAATTACTCTCTCTCTCTCTCTTATCTCTCTTTCTTATTTCCTAGCAAGAGAGAGCTCCCAATGTCCATGAGAGCTCTCCATTTCTAACCCTTTGCAATTTCTCCATCCCCAAATCCAACCCTCCAAATCAATCTCAACCATTGAATCTTGTTCCCTTAGAGCTCCAGATCACATTGGTAGAAGAAGAAGTCCAAGATCTAAGGTGGGTGCTTCTCTCTCTCTCTCCATCCTTTATTGTATGCCCCATTTAGTGAGTGTATGTGGTGTCCAAGCCGTCCATCAAATGGACTCCATGGCTGTCCAAACATGGGAACCAACCCACTTTACTACCCCTCTTGGAGAGTCTGGATGATGGGAAAACACACATTAGGATGATCCAATCAAGTGGTCCACATCTACTAGGGACCCACCTTAATTGTATGCAAACCGTCCAGCATCCCTGGACGCTGGATGTGGCTGTTCATTGAAGTGTGAACGGACAGTGGTGTATTGACGCCCAACCTCCCTGGACTCACGCCGAAGGTTGGGATGAAAATAAAAATATCAATTGATTTCAACTTTTTAGGTGGGCTGCTCATGCAATCCCCACCTTGATATATTGATCTAATCCACGCCGTTCATCCCATTTTACAGATTATTTTAAGTGTTGAACCAAAAAATGGAGCCAATCTGACTCTCTGGTGGGCTATAATCTAGAAACTGTGTTGTCTACCATTGAAATTTATCCTGATGTTTTTTATACTCCAAAGTATGTCGAATATTGGTCTTGATGGGTCTGTCTTGGGCCATAAAAATCAATAGTTGGGTCGGATTCCCCTGATGTGGGCCCTACCTAGGCAAGACCACAGAAAAATTCATTTTCAAAAAATAAAAAAATAAACCAAAATTTATATAGCCAAGGGTCCAGCGTCCAGGACACTGCAGGTCCTACAGCTTGTAAAACGGGCAGGGATGTGGGCCCCATTACAGGCCCCACCGTAATGTGTGATGAACATCCACACCATGCATTTGATTGGCCCCCTTTAAGCATAGAGATCACCCAAAAATCATCTACACCTAGAACTCAGGTGACCCACGTCACAAGAATCAGTGTGGAGTAGCTATTAGTGAAGTGAACTGACACTGGAGTGTGCTATCCAGCTAACTCATTTTTTTTCTTTTTCTTTTTCTTTTTCCTTTTAAATATATTATACCATAGGTGGGCCACGTCTATGTGGGACCCACCATGATATCTGTATTGTATCCATACCGTCCAGCGTCTAAGTCAGCCGTGTAGGTGGACTGACAGTGGGGTGTACTCACCTGCAATAGCACAAAAAATAATAATAATAATAATATTTTAAAGTATGAGGGGTGGCTTGCATGTGGGACCCACCCCTACTCCTTTAACTGCAACGCGCAGCAGCCAGCGGACGCGGATTTCCTGCGAAAGCCTTTCGTAGGAAGATCCTGCGCAAGGATGCTGGGTGGGTCCCTCCGATATATTTTTGAGAAATACACACCGTCCGTCCATTTTTCGAGCTCATTTTAGGACGTATAACTAAAATTTAGGTGGATACAAAACTCAAATGGGACACGGAGGAGGAAACAGTGGAAATTCAGTGAGAACCGTTGAAGCATTCTTATGGCTATAAAAGTTTTGTATCAGGCTATCGTTTTGGTATTTTCACTTCATCCCATTGGGAATAACCTTATCAACGGTTTGGATGGCATATAAACATCAAGGTGGAGCTCAGGAAGATTTCAACAGTGAGAATTTCTTTCCCCAATTTTCCCATTCGTGTGACCCACTTGAGTTTTGTATCCACCTCTAGTTTGTATACACATACTAATTTGATATCTCAAAACTGACGGACGGGGTGGATTTATCACAAACATATCGATGGGTCCCACCCAGCATCCGTGTGCAGGAACTTCCTGCGAAAGCCTTTCGCAGGAAATCCGCGTCCGCAGCTGGCTATGTTGCTGCCGTACGATAGCGGGGTCCTTGGAACCATCCATGTCGTCCATCTATTTAGGTGGGCCACACCTCTTGCTCGTGACGTCTCCATCGTCCAAGGACGATGGGACCCACCACCCAGGTGAGGGGATACCCCTATGCAGTTAACTGTCCAGGCCCTAGGCGACCTGGACGTTGATATATTATACATATATTATATTATATATATATATGGTGGTGGGCCCTACGTGGGACCCACCTCTGCCTTTCTAGTGCAGTCAGCCACATGTACAATAGCTATATAGCTGCTTCTTTGATGGCAGCAAGCCCGCAGGTCCCACATTGATGTATGTATTTTTTTTACTGTCCAATGTTTAGACTGTGGGGCCCACCATGATGCATACGCTGTATCCATACCGTTCAAACATTTTGAGATATCATTTTATGGCATGAGTGCAGGAATGAGTCAAATCTAAAGTTCAAGTGGACCCCACCATTTAAAATAGTGGACAACGGCCTGCACCGTACAAACTTCTAAAGGGCATAGCAGTTTCCACCCAAGCCTATATTTTGGTTTTCCCTTCATCTATCACTATGTAACTTATGAATAGGTTGGATTTCAAATACATCACGGCGGGCCACACCGTGATGTGACCTGCCCTGTGATCAAGTGGGCCACACCACAGAAATAGTGGAGGATTGAACATCTACCATTGAAACCCATTTGGGTCACGAAAGTTCTGGATCAATGGGGAATTGTTCTCCCTCTTAATCTAGGTCTTTATGACCTTATGATTAGATTGATTGGAAAATAAACTTCAGAGTGAGCCCTGTGAATTATTTAACCATGAAAATTATTATCTGCATTGTTATTTGTGGTATGGTCTAAATAATCCTCCAATATGATGATTTAAGGACGTATGATCAGGCCCATCTTGATTTATTTGTGGCTTGTCCGTTGAGGCCCACCTTGATATATATAAGTCCCATGTAATGAGGCCCATTGGAGCGGCCCATCCATAAGGCCCACCTGATGTGTATTTGGCCCATCCATGGGGCCCACCATGATGTATGTTTGCGGCCCATAGTAATGTGTATTAGGTCCATGTGGTTAGGCCCATCTTGATGTATATTTTCTATGTCTGTCCACGTCCATCTGTTTAGGGCGTGGCCCACCCCACACGTGTGGCACGTGTGGAAGTGGGACCCAACTTGATGTATTTATTTTATTTTTCCACACTGTCCGTGCATGGACGTGTTGTGGGACCCCACCATTATATATGTGTTTAATTCAAGTAGTTCGTCCCTCCTGGACGAGTGGGGCCCATGTTGATGTGTCTTGTATCCCCACCGTTCATTTGGACAGTGCTGAGTAGGGCCCACCTCGATGGCATATGTATATTCACACCATTAATGCCTTTGACAGTGGTGGGGACCACCATGATGTATGTCTTATCCCTGCTATCTGTCCATGAAATGCACCATGGCGTATCTGTTTTATCATCGTCGTGTTGTACGTATTGTATATCTATGACCGTCTATTTATGCGGTCTGTCATGATGTATGTATTGGATATTTATGCCGGACCAGGTGATGCGGTCCACCTTAATGTATTTGGGTGGCCCATTCAAGAGGCCCACTTTGATACACATGTGGCCTATCAGGATGTATCTTTGACCCATGAGCAGGGCCCACCTGTTGCGTGTTTTGAGGCCGAGGTACAGGGCCCACCTGTTGCGTATTTGAAGCCCGTGGGTCATGGCCCAGTGTGATGTGTCTCCGGCTCATATGTCATGGCCCATAATGATGTATTTTCGGCCCATATGTTGTGACCCATTATGACATATTTTTGGCCCACTATGATGTATTTATGGCCCATGTGCCGAGGCCCATTGTGAAGTATTTGAGGCCCATGGGTAAGGCCCATTGTGATATATTCATGGCCTATGGGAAGGGACCATTGTGATAGGATTAGGCTCATGTCGCGTGGTCCATTTGTTGTATACTAGGTCCTTTTGTGAGGCCATGGGTCCTCTTTATATTTAGCTTTATGTGAGCCACTCCTTGAAAGCAATGATGGTTAAATGGCCACATTGTTGGGCAATGATAGTTTAATGTCCACATTGTGACCTTCCCTTAAGCCTTGTTCGGCCGATTTCGATTATCGAGGTCAATTGATAATTCCGATTATTGATATCGATTATGAGTATGTGACAGCATAGCATTGTGATACATGCCCATACGCATCATCTGCATGTTCGTTATGAGATGTGGTTGATCATTGCATATGTCATTGAGCATGTTGTTATGAGACTGCCTGATAGACGGGGGTTATCTCACATGAGGGCACGGCATGCGTAGGATTGATGCATAATTGAATTGTATGACTCATGTATCTTGCATTGTGTGTTATACGCCCTAGCGACATCAGGGTCGTAGCCTCCACAGGCATATCGTGGATGGCCAGACGGGACACCGAAAATATTTGGTTCTAGCATACGGGCTCCATAGATGTCCCTGGGTGAAAATCTCTAAACCTCCATGGCCAGGAGATGACTCCAACATCGAGACCTAGTGGATATATGAGCGCACGACAGCCGAATACCAGGAGGTAGCATTTCCCACTGTGTCGTGGTCAGTTGGAAAGGGGTGTGGCCTTATTCGCCCGAGGGTAAGGGACAATACTAGGCTGAGTTTGACCAGCTCATGAATGGGTCCTCTATTGACGTGCTGGATAGGTATTGACAGACTATTGGCCAGGCGGATAGTGAGGTTTCTTACGCTCACTTGGATTGTGCGGCTGGGAGAGCGGCAGTGCCATTTGGAGTGTACTAAACCCCGGTGATGATCCCAGAGATGAACTGTACTGATATGTTGACTTATAGAGCAGGAGTTGCATACGCATTCATTCATGCATTCACTATCCACTCGGGCTGGTGGTGCGCAACTATTTGTTACATGTACCTTCGCAATGGCCAGGATTTCGGTTGGGGCATGCAACTAACCTGAGATCAGAAGTTTACTACATTGAGTCTGACTATCCAAATTTAGGTATGAGACTGGTTTGGATAGAAGCCCCTTGTAATGGACCCCATAGACTGCGATACTACTTACTACCATCCCGACTTCACACTCTAGCATGGTCAGTCCATTCACACTACATGTTGCATTACATCCATGACATATGGTACGGCTGGCACTATTTGTGTTACTCATTAGGAATGTATATTGCAATGCATCCTCTGCATCTGATATTTGACTCTCTATGACTCCTCATTTGCATAGTTGATTTGTACTGCGTATTCTAATATTGTATGACTCATGGACTTGTTAGTATTTCCACCTACTCTGTTATCGTGTGATTTATGATTTTGTCAGTACTTCTATTTACTCTGATAATTTATTATCTTCTCAGTATTTCTGCTTATTCTGACATTGTATGATTTATGGATTGCTAGTATTTTCGATATTGTATGATTATGGCATTGTATTGAATTCTTGGCACTTACCTTGTGCACACACTTACACTACCCTCTAAGCTTTCTATAAGCTTATGCACGATAGATGCGTGCAGGTGATGTTAGGTTGCAGTGGCGTTGAGCACAGAGCGTGCAGTCGTCATATGGAGCTTTGATTTTATTTTGACAAATGTATTTCTCCTTTCAGCATTGTATTCAAAGTTTATATTAGTGGATATGTGATGATGATGTTGCCTTTGTGATTTGAGTATACTTGTGGTTATGCTTATTACAAGTGAAATGTACATTAGAAAAAAAAATCCACCTTTTAGGATCCCAAGATCGGAATCTGGCGTCTGGACGCTAGGAGCCGAGAATGGGGTACTACGGAGGCTGTCAGCATCGGATTCGGCAATCGGGAATATTTATGAGCCCGGTTTCTGAGTTTGGGGCATGACAACTACGGTCACCTTAGCAAGGTCCACATTTATTCCTTCCTTGGATACCATATGTCCCAAGAACTTAACTTCTTTTCAGAAGTCGCATTTCTTTTACTGAGCAAACAATTGGTTCTTCCTGAGAGTATCAAAGACTTCTCGTAGGTACTCCTCATGATATTTCCGACTCTTGGAGTATATCAAGGTGTCATCTATAAATACAATGACGAATCGGTACAGATATGGCCAAAACACCCGGTTCATCAGGTCCATGAATATGGCCGATGCATTTGTGAATCCAAACAACATCACAAGGAACTCATAGTACCCAAAGCTGGTTCTGAACGTTATTTTCTACACATCTTCATCCCTAACACACAACTGGTGATACCCTGACTGTAAGTTGATCTTGAAAAAATATTATGCCCCTTTCAACTGATTGAATAGATCATCTATCCTGGGCAAAGAATAGTTGCTCTTCACTATCACTTGGTTCAACCTGCGATAATCAATACACAATCGCAGTGATTCATCCTTCTTCTTCATAAACAAAACGAGTGCTCCCCAAGGAGATACACTCGGTCATATGAAGTCAACATCCATGTAACACCCTGAAAATTGGGAGTCGTGTAGAAACCCGACTCCCGAGTTCCAGACCATCACTTATGCAATAAATATGCTTATGATTCAATGTTGTCTGAGTCAGTGCATTAACATGAATGAGATTATACCAAAACTGCAATTCATACTCCAGATCTAGTGATAAAATGCAAGCGGAAGACTGGAAAATATATACATCACTGTATGAAAAACAAAACCATCTCGAACTGTCTCCAAAGTATGAATACATCTCTGAGTCACATATACATATTATAAACCAAAATCAAATGTCATATAATAGTCCAACTAGCAAAAATTCCGCTGATCCAGGCCACCTATGCGAAGCTGTCGGAAAACTGCATGTACGAGAACTCGTCCTGGTCCTCGTCGTAGTCCGGCTCCACATCCTAAATCGCCTCACAACCTGCATCTAAGACAGAGTCTGCTAGGTGTTGCAAGCACCGTCCCATAAGGTGGGAGTGAGTGATCAACTCAATGGAATCACAGAGTAAAGATTAGCATGTTATCAAATCAATCACTCAATAATAGTAATGCAAACAATTAGACATTCCTAGATACTATTGTTAATGCAAGAATGAAATGACATGATGCATGTCCTCACCGACATGCTCCCTCATGCGACACCATCTTACGTCCGAGGCATGCTTTCTTCCCTCAGTGCTCCACATCTTCGAGGCACATGCAGTGCGATATGAATAGAATTACCGAGTTGTTATTAGTCCTTTTCATACAGCAGGATTGAGAAACTAAGGTACTTCCCTTATATCAATCCCAACACAGATCCTGTCTAGGGTCATCACTCCTAGTAATCTCATACGATAGTATATTTCTAGGTCGCTGCAAGGGCTGTCAGGGCTGTTGCTCACACTCGTTGCACCGCTCCCTCATCACCTTGTCAATACAGGCCTAGTTGTACTCTTGTTGCTACGGAAGGGTCGTCGCCTCACGTAAACTTAGAATACGCTTGAGGTCACTACAAAGGACTCGTCACCAATCAGAATAGGCTGACAGCTCGAATATAGTGTCCCATACCACCACAATCGGTTCACGAGTCTTAGGTGCTCACTGGTCACTACGGGGAGGTTTGTGGCCCCAGCGTAGGCTGAAAGCTCGACCACGGTGTCTCATACCACCATGCTCGGATCAGGAGTCTTAATAGATCTAGGTACCAAGGTTATCAGAGTTTCCACTGGTAAGTTCAATATCCTAGGTTCAAGTAGTTATGACCAATACAAGGTGAACATACAATGGTCAGTCAGGTTACTTGACGAGCTCGACTAGTACGAGCCCACCTCAAGCTGAACGACATGAAGTGCATAAAATACCTCGTGTGGCCTAACCACAGCCGTCAAACCAAAGCACGACTCGCTTTCATCGACGCGTCCTTCATGGCGAATAGCAGCCAACCACGAATTCAAATCTGTTACCGACTACCTGGACTAGAATGTAGCCCCAAGCACTTGTAATATGAATCAATCATCATATGAGAATAACAGGAATGAAGCACGGATAATCGAAGCATGTTAACAGCATGTTATAACATACAACGTAAGCAAACCAACCCAACACGAGCATTTCATATGTAAAAAGAATTCCATTCAATACCACAAACATGGAAGAAATCATGAGCATCATCATATTAGTTGAGGATCCAACCTCAAAACTAATCTACAACAACATTTACTCAATACTTACTAGTACATACTTTTATACAAATACTTAGTCTACACACATTTGCCTACATAGCGTATGTCGACCCAAAGTGTGCATTAGGGCAAATCTCTTCGCCAAACAGATCATACACGCATATCTTGTATAATAACATGACAAATATACATGGCATTCATTTTAGCAAAATACGGACGTATACAGTATTTCTTACAAATACCTAAAATGCCCTAAATCTCATATTCTCCGTACGTAATCGAAATGGAAAACAGACAGCATGTTCTGCATGTCAAACAGCATGCTTGTCGATAATCTACTATTAAACGACATTGAAAGCTTTGAAAACAGTCAACCTAAGCATCTACAATCCTCACCTTTCGCCGTAGAAGCATAACGAATCAAACAGAAACTCTACACTTCGTCAACGCCTGTATGACAACCTATAACACAAGATACATCAGCTACTTCGCTACTTGTATCGAAGGAATCTCTAAAATAGGTTGAGGTTAGGGTTTTCTTACCTAGAATGAAGTCGGAATCACCAGAAGAGTGATTAGAACGCGGCGATTAAGTGCGTGTAGAAGCCGGATCGAGTAGCAGGATGTTTCCCTCAGAACTCTCACCGAATCTCTCTCTTTTCCCTCTTCTCTTTTCTCGGGTTTTAGAAAATTCGTATGGGAGGGTTATGAGAGGGTTTAAGGTCTTTAAATAGGTTAGAAAGTCACCTATTTATACTTTAAACCAAAGTATACTTGGGTTATAGCCTGATCGGGTCCTTCCCGATCCAAAAGAGCATTTCTGGAGGTCCCCTGACAAATGCGGTCGGACTTAAGCTCATGGATATTGGATCCTGATCACATTAAGTTTTCAGTCTGATAGTGTTCCCAGATCGCATGTGGCGAACTAGTTTCAGTTTAGTGGTTACCGAAGCTAAATCAGGACTACAAGTTTCATGACATGAAAGAGTAATTTTTCCTGATCCGAGGGTGAAATTTGGCTGAATTCTAAAAATAACGTGCAACGACACATGCCAGATTTGAATTATTTTTCCAAATCTTTTTTTTTTTCACTCTCTTCACTCCGAACTCAGTAAAATGGTGTCGGTACATCAGTTGGGCTTGATTTTTGAAACGATTGTCAAGTCCAACCAAGTGGTCATAATGGTTTAAGATTGTAGATATCGGACTTTCGACGCGCGGTCTAAATCCAATACCAAGCTACCAAACATGTCCTAGAACAACCGGGTTTAGAGTTGGATCCTAGGTTTCAGGATATTATAGCGTCATGGATTCTACAAGTTTTAGGTCCTGCAGAACGTATTTAAAGCGATCAGGGATAATTTCACAGCTACTCTAACATAGCGCTAGTTAACTTACACTTAATTTCTAAAGGAATTAATCCTACGTGATTTCTATTCGAGGTGGTACTCGGATCTTAGTACGCCCGCAGCATGTCCTCTAGAATCTGGTTCACCCGCTCTGTCTGTCCGTCTGTCTGTGGGTGGAAAGCAGTACTGAACTTCAACTTCACACCCATAACTTCCTGGTTGCAAGTCCAAAAAATAGAAGTAAAGCGTGTGTCTCTGTCCGACACGATCTCTAAGGAAACTCCATGTAGACGCACTATCTCCTTGATATACAATCTAGCCAGCTTGTCTGCAGAGTTCGTAACTCTAATCAGTAGGAAGTGCGCTGACATCGTAAAATGGTCGACGATCACCCAAATGGAATCATGTCCCTTCCTCGTCTTCGGCAATCCTGAAATGAAGTCCATAGAAATAAAGTCTCACTTCCACTCAGCGATGGGCATAGGTTGAAGGAGACCAGGAGGTCGACAGTGCTCTGCCTTCACCTGCTGGCAAGTGAGAAAATGGGACACGAAATCTGCGATGTGGGTCTTCATGCCATCCAACCAATAGGTCCTCCTCACGTCTCGATACATCTTGGTGCTGTCCGGATGCATCGCAAGTCTTGAATTGTGCGCAGCCTCGAGAATCTCTTGTCTTAAGTCAGGGATATTTAGGACGCATAGGCAGCCACGATAACGTAAGCCCCCATCCGTTCCAACTCGCCACTTGGCGTCTGCATCATCACTGTCCTGCTCTCGAAGCTCAGTCAGACGCACGTCATCCCTCTGCACCACGATGACCCTGTCATCAATAAGAGATCGCACCTGAACATGTGCAATAAACTCATATGGCTCCTCCACAGTGAGTTTCTACTCAAAGTCTCATAAAAACTCAACCATGTCTCATTCGGCAACCATCAGCGGAGCTGCAAACTCTATCGCCTTTTTGCAGCTCAACGTGTCAACCACAAGGTTCGCCTTGCCAGGATGGTAGGAAACCTCGAACTTAAAGTCTTTCAAGGTCTCTATCCATCGCCTCTGCCTCATATTCAGGTCCCTCTGTGTGAATATGTATCTAAGGCTCTTGCGGTTGCAAAAGAGCTCGAACTCCTCTCCATAGAGGTAATGTCTCCAGAGCTTCAATGCCAATATAACAGCGGTCAACTCTAGGTCGTGTATAGGGTAATTCTCCTCGTGCTTCCTTAATTGTCTCGAGGCATATAAAATCACCCTATCCTTCTGCATAAGGACACAACTCAGACCAACGCTAGACGCATCGGTGTATATCGTGTACTTAACCCCTTGCTCTGACAATACTAGCACAGGGGCGGACGTCAGCCTATCCTTCAGCTCCTGAAAAGCTGCCTCCGCCTTCTCATTCCAGGCGAACTTTAAATCCTTCCGTGTCAACTGAGTAGAGGTCCGGCGATCTTCGAGAAATCTCGAATGAAACGTCGATAGTAGCCTGCCAAACCCAGGAAACTCCTCACCTCAGTGCCCGAACCAGGCTGCTTCTAGTCCTGCACCGTGGCTACCTTAGCAAGGTCCACCGCCATCCCATCCTTGGACACCACATGTACCAAGAACATGACTTCCTCCTTCCAGAAGTCACACTTCTTGTACTGTGTGAACAACTGATACTGCCTCAGTGTATCCAGGACCAATCGCAAGTGCTCCTCATGCTCCTCTCGACTCCTGGAATATACCAAAATGTCGTCGATAAACACGATGACGAATCGACAGAGGAACGGCCGAAATACCCTGTTCATCAGATCCATGAATACGGCTGGTGTGTTCGTAAGACCGAACGACATCACGAGGAACTCATAGTGGCCAAAGCTAGTCCTGAAAGCTGTCTTTTGCACGTCCTCATCCCTGACGCACAACTGGTGATACCCCGACTGCAGATTAATCTTCGAGAAGTACTGCGCTCCCCTCAACTGATCAAACAAGTCATCAATCCTAGGCAAAGGGTACTTATTCTTCACCGTAACCCGATTCAACTTGTGATAATCAATACACAATCACAGTGAACCATCCTTCTTCATCACAAATAGCACCGGTGCTCCTCAAGGAGACACACTCGGCCGTATGAAGCCAACCTCCAACAGATTATCGATATGTTTCCTCAACTCCTCCATCTCACACGGGGCCATGCGATACGTCGGCAGTGAGATGGGCGTCGAACTGGGTACCAGGTCGATAGTAAAATCAATCTCACGCTGAGGTGGCAACCCAGGAATCTTCCTGAACAGATCCTCATAATCACGGACTACGGGCGTGCGCTCAAGTGTAGGGGCATCAACATCCCTCAATAAAGAAGCATAGCTAAGTACTCGGAAGGGGAGATTAACCTGCACTGGAAATGTAAAGGACGTGCCCTCCGGATCGTAGACTGTCACTATACGGGTCTCGCAGTCAATCTCGGCCCTCCCTACAGCCAGTCAATCCATGCCAAAAATGACGTCGAAATAATAGAGAGAGGGGTCGACGACAAGGTCAATAGTCATCATCCTGCTCCCTAGATCCAGCAAAAAACCCTCACACATCATAGTGGCATCGATAAAAGTCCTGTGTGCCGAAAGAACTGGTACCCCATCCATCCGAGTAGTCGGTAGCCCAAGGTGCTTGACTACTGAATGCGATATCAATGAAATCGTGGATCCTGTATCCACCAACAAGAATATAGGAGTACCTCCAATGTGGGCTGTGACCTCAAAGGCCAATGGCGGGACAGTCTCTGATCCGGATGCCTCTGCTGTCAATGCATGTACCCGAGCCTGCTGCGGTCGATTCAGCGGTGGTACCATGGGCCGTTGAGGCGGCCGAAACTGAGGTACGGGAGGTCTGAAAGAAGGATACCCAGGAGCCGACCGTAATGACGGAGAGGATAAAGCGTGTGGGCGTGGATGGTCGATCTTCTGCGGTGGTGAAAACCCGCTATCCCTCATCCGAGCAAAACAGCTCTCTGTAGTATGACCCGATTTCCCACAGTAAGTACATGTCACACCGAGGCACCTCATCGAAAGTACTGGCATTGTAGCCCTAGGAGGAGGGTCGATGCGAGGCTTCTTGCCAAGGAATGGCCTGTCCTGAGTATCTGGTCATGGCCTAGCAATCATAGGGCCACGAGAACGTGCCAGTCGGTCAACATCCTGCTCTGCCCTCATGGACATATGTATCAGCTCTGCATAGGAGGGTATGCTGACACAGCACATCTTCGACTGAATGTCAGGTCGCAAGCCCTCAGAAAAATGTCGTATGCGCATCTGCTTGTCGATAAGTATCATAGCGACATATCTGCCCAACTCTGTAAACCGATGCTCATACTCAGTAACTGACATGCCTCCCTACCTGAGGCGTAGAAACTCGTTCTCCCTCTTGTGTCGGTAGGTTTGCGGATAGTATTTCTCATGGAATCGGAACTTGAATGCTGCCCAGGTCCAGATGTAGCCAACTGCAACCATACATAACACACTATCCCACCATAAGCTGGCCTCCCTCTCGAACATGAACATGGCCAACTCAACCTGCTCAGACTTTGAGCAGTGCAGCATACTCAGTATCTTCGAGATGTGGTCGAGCCAATACTCAGCCTCCTCGGGTCTGTAAGAACCTGCAAAAGTAGAAGGCCACAAGCGCTGGAATCGCTCAAGTAGGCCTCGTGTATCAGCAGCATCCCCCGTGGGGTAAGCAGATGGTGCAGGATGAACCATACCCTCATCCTGAGTCGAAGTCCCAGCATCCTCAGCTGGATGCACAGGTGGCACAGGTGGAGTCGCACTCCCACCCTGGGCTAAAGCCCCTGCAATGGTAGTCAAAAGCTGCTGATGCTGCTGGTGTATCATGATCATCAACTGCTCAAACCTGTCAGGAGGTGGAGCAGGCTGAGGCATATGCTGCGTTGAGAAAGATGCACGGTACTACTCTCTAACTGGCCGTGTGAAAGGTGGTGGTCCGACTGTAGGACCCGCAGAGGGTTGAGACTCAGGTGCAGTCTCACGAATCAGGCTCACAGCAGGATCCATATGACCATCACTCTGGGGAGGGACTCGATCCATCGGCTCACCCAGCGTAAGACGTGTTGTACTCCGAGTCACCTTAGGTGGCATTCTCTATATTCAAAATAGGGTGCAACCCAGTCAGTTTCAACAATAGCACAAACACACCACACAATCATTCACATAACATCCGAAGAAACTCCATTCATTTCATTTAATCAAAATTTGTCACAATATAAGAGATATATCTTTACATGCATCATGACATGAAACACATGCGAAACTAAACTAGTGAAACCTACAACTGCAACACAAACTAACTACTAGGCCTTCTCAAGCTCACACACAAAAAGAAAACACAAAACAACCTACATACTACTAACAAACATCCACAATCTAATCACTCGTCCGAGTCTGGGGATGGAGGAGGGGCACCCTTATCTTGCAGGAAACACAGGATGGATTTCAAGGTGCTGGTCACCTTTTTGAACTTGCACTTCACAAAGCCCCGTAGGTCCGTGATGTCCTGTCGTAAGGCAACCTGGCCCTGTCGTAGGGCAACATGATCCTCCTCTAGGCGAGCTATACGAGCATCCCAAGGAGCCTGACCAGAAGCCTACCCTGGTACCACAGGAGGGGAGCTCTCATCTGTGCTCTGGGCCTCTGGTTCTTCCTCTTCTTGGATCTCAGCCCCAGCTTCTTCTTCCCCCTCAGCCTCATCTTCGCTCTCCTCCAGTCGAGCTTGACATTGCCGTGGCCCGATCTCCATCTAATTAAGGGTAGCTTCATTGATATGATGAAGCGGCACCGGCATCTCCCCACCAAGGCCATAACCAAACTCACGTGCAATCCTGCATATGAGTCGGTCGTATGGGAGCGACTCAGTCCTCCTCCTCAAGAGTACAACCTGAACTATTTGTCGCAACACGAATGAAGGCACACACAGGTTTTCCCCCTGCCCCACCTGATACAGGAAGTCCACCATGAGGCACGTACACTCACTACGGTTGCTCCACCTAGGGTAGACATTGAATGTGAAAATGTGGTGGAGCAAGCAGAAATCATCTGTCATATGAGATACAAGAAGACTCCGATTCGGCTGCCACTCAACCAGTCAGCTACAAAGGGAACGTGTGTGGCGGTCCCTTTCACGCATACTATTCAGATTCTTAGCGTTCGTATGTACTTCACCAAGGGGCACATTCAGAAGCTGAGATATCAATCTGACGTCCAATGTCCCACAAATCCACACCACATAACACCCAGAACTGCAAGGGTTCCAGTGTAGCCTCATGAATGTTGGCATAGAAAGCTCGGACTGTTCTTACATTGGCGCACTACCTGGCATCAAATAGCGGACCCCACTGTGCCTGTTCCAGGAGCTCGAGCAACTCATATTCCCCAAAGATTCGCCCATCCACCTAGGCTTCAAAAAGGACCCGACGGCCTTCATAAATTCCATGGGGTTGTTTCGCCAACCAAGCCCTTCTAGCAGAAGTTCGGGGATTAAGATCCCACTTCGTCTGAAACTCACGAGTGGCACTTGGACTTGCGGCGGCGCTTGAACTAGCGGAGCCACCTCTTGGCTTCCTTAAACGTGAAGGGCGACTAGGCCCAGCTTCATCAATGGCGGTCTTTCTCTTTCCCATGAGAGAGAGGACGGTGGAAAGGGAGAAAAAAGCTAAAATAGCCTCTATAAAGCCATGAAAAATGAAGGAAAGGGGGAGAAAGGGCTGGGATTTTTGTTGCTCCACGAGTTTGAGACCCAATAGGGGTTGTAAAGGCCCCAAACAAAGAGTTTTGAAGAAAGGAAAAGGAAGAGATGGGTTGGGTTGGAGGCTTACACGATTTGAGCTTCAATGGAGGGTATAAGAGCTTCAAAAGAACGAGAATGGAGAGAGAGGAGAGTGTGCATGGCTGTAAACTATGGAGTGGCATGGATTGTGGCCAAAAATGATGATGGGAGCGATTGGGAACGGGATTTGCAAGGGAAAATAGCAAATGGGAGAGGAAAAGAGAGCTTGGGGGTGTGTTTTGTGAAGGAGGTAGGGTTTTGGGGTAGTTTTAATGGACAGCCTATAGGTAGGGGGGCTACCCTAACCCCCAAAGTGCATCGGCCCAACGGCCTGCCCGAGTGGGGCCCATTGTATGGCGAGGCCTCCCCGACCATTTTGAGTTTTGGTGATGCCTCGCCATTTGGACGAGGTTCCCCTGCCTTGGGGTCCCTAAATATATGTGGGTCCCACCCTGGATCATTCTGGATAAGCGTGGGTGGGCCCACGATCCCATTTCAAGCTATTTCAGGTTATTTCGGGCACTATCTGACGTGTATTCACATTTAACAATTTTTAACGGCTGGGATAGGGTCTATAGAGGTCTAGACCCATCCACACATGAACTAGAAGTGGTCCAGGGTCGTTTCATGCGACCGCGGATGCACACGGACTCGATCAAAACGATCGATTTGTGTGAACTTCGCCAATTGGCGAAGCTGGGATCCTACGAATGTTTTTAAGTTTTCTCACATCCACCTAAATTAAAAGGGCTATAGCATACGTCGCGTGGCCAAAACCCAGATCCGGTTTAATCCAAATCATGCTCTGATACCAACTTGTAACACCCTAAAAATTGGTGGTCATGTAGAAACCCGACTCCCGAAATCCAGACCAACACTTATGCAACAAATATGCTTATGATTCAATATTGTCTGAGTCAGTGCATTAACATGAATGAGATTATACCAAAACTGCAATTCATACTCCAGATCCAGTGATAAAATACAAGCGAAAGACTGAAAAATATATACATCACTGTATGAAAAACAAAACCATCTCGAACTGTCTCCAAAGTATGAATACATCTCTGAGTCACATATACATATTATAAACTAAAATCAAATGTCATATAAAAGTACAACTAGCAAAAATCCCGCTGATCCAGGCCACCTATGCAAAGCCGTTGGAAAACTGCATGTACGAGAACTCGTCCTGGTCCTCGTCGTAGTCCGGCTCCACATCCTGAATCGCCTCGCAACCTGCATCTAAGACAGAGTCTGGTAGGTGTTGGAAGCACCGTCCCGTAATGTGGGAGTGAGTGATCAACTCAGTGGAATCATATAGTAAAGATTAGCATGTTATCAAATCAATCACGTGATAATAGTAACGCAAACAATCAGACATTCCTAGATATGGTTGTTAATGCAAGAATGAAATGACATGATGCGTGCCCTCACCGACATACTCCCTCATGCGACATCATCTTACGTCCGCGGTATGCTTTCTTCCCTCAGTTCTCCACATCTTCCAGGCACATGAGTGCGATATGAATATGATTATCGAGTTGTTATTAGTCCTTTTCATACAGCAGGATTGGGAAACTAAGGTACTTCCCTTATATCAATCCCAACATAGATCCTGTCTAGGGTCGTCACTCCTAGTAATCTCATACGATAGTATATTTCTAGGTCGCTGCAAGGGCTGTCAGGGCTGTTGCTCGCACTCATTGCACCGCTCCCCCATCACCTTATCGATACAGGCCTAGTTGTACTCTTGTTACTACGAAAGGGTAGTCGTCTCACGTAAACTCTGAATACGCTCGAGGTCATTACAAAGGGTTCATCACCAATCAGAGTAGGCTGACAGCTCGAATGTAGTGTCCCATACCACCATAATCGTCTCACGAGTCTAAGGTGCTCATTGGTCATTACGGGGAGGTTTGTGGCCCCAGCGTAGGCCGACAGCTCGACCACGGTGTCTCATACCACCATGCCCGGCTCATGAGTCTTAATGGATCTAGGTACCAAGGTTATCAGGGTTTCCACAGGTAAGTTCAGTACCCTAGGTTCAAGCATTTATGACCAATACAAGGTGAACATACAATGGTCAGTTTGGTTACTTGACGAGCTCGACTAGTACGAGCGCACCTCAGGCTGAACGACATGAAGTGCATAAAACACCTCGTGTGGCCTAACCACTACCGTCAACCCAAAGCATGACTCACGTTCATCGACGCGTCCTTTGTGGCGAATAGCAGCCAACCACGAATTCAAATATGTTACCGACTGCCTGGACTAGAATGTAGCCCCAAGCACTTGTAATCTGAATCAATCATCATATGAGAATAACAGGAATGAAGCACGGATAATCCAAGCATGTTAACAGCATGTCATAACATACAACGTAAGCAAACCAACCCAACATGAGCATTTCATATGTAAAAGGAAATCCATTCAATAGCACAAACATGGAAGAAATCATGAGCATCATCTTATTAGTTGAGGATCCAACCTCAAAACTAATCTACAACAACATTTACTCAATACTTACTAATACATACTTTTATACAAACACTTAGTCTACACACATTTGCCTACATAGCATATGTCGACCCAAAGTGTGCATTAGGGCGAATCTCTTCGCCAAAGATATCATACACGCATATCTTGTATAATAACACGACAAATATACATGGCAATCATTTTAGAAAAATACGGACGTATACAGTACTTCCTACAAATACCTAAAATGCCCTAAATCTCATATTCTCCGTACGTAATCGAAATGGAAAACAGAAAGCATGTTCTACATGTCAAATAGCATTCTTGTCGATAATCTACTATTAAACGATATTGAAAGTTTTGAAAACAGTCAACCTAAGCATCTACAATCCTCACCTTTCACCGTAAAAGCGTAACGAATCGAACAGAAACTCTACGCTTCGTCAACGCCTGTATGATGACCTATAACACAAGATACATCAGCTACTTCGCTACTTGTATCGAAGGAATCCCTAAAACAGGTTGAGGTTAGGGTTTTCTTACCTAGAATGAAGTCGGAATCACCAAAAGAGTGATTAGAACGCGGCGATTAAGTGCGTGTTGAAGACGGATCGAGTAGCAGGATGTTTCCCTCAGAACTCTCACCGAATCTCTCTTTTCCCTCTTCTCTTTTCTAGGGTTTTAGCAAATTCGTATGGGAGGGTAATGAGAGGGTTTAAGGTCTTTAAATAGGTTAGAAAGTCACCTATTTAGACTTTAAACCAAAGTATACTTGGGTTATAGCTAGATCGGGTCCTTCCCGATCCAAAAGATCATTTTTGGAGGTCCCCTGACCAAATGCGGTTGGACTTAAGCTCATGGATATTGGATCCTGATCACATTAAGTTTTCAGTCCGATAGTGTTCCCAGATCGCACGTGGCGAACCAGTTTCAGTTCAGCGGTTACCGAAGCTAAATCAGGACTACAAGTTGCATGACATGAAAGAGTAATTTTTCCTGATCCGAGGGTGAAATTTGACTGAATTCTGACGGTCAAAATGCTTAAAAATAACGTGCAACGACATGTGCCAGATTTGAATTATTTTTCCAAATCTTTTCCCTTTTTTCACTCTCTTCACTCCGAACTCAGTAAAATGGTGTCGGTACATCAGTTGGGCTTGATTTTCAAAACAATTGTCAAGTCCAACCAAGCGGTCATAATGGTCTAAGATTGTAGATATCGAACTTTCGACGCACGGTCTAGATCCAATACCAAGTTACCACACATGTCCCAGAACAACTGGGTTTAGAGTTGGATCCTAAGTTTCAGGGTATTATAGCGTCGTGGATTATACAAGTTTTAGGTCCTGCAGAACGTATTTAAAGTGATCAGGGATAATTTCATAGCTACCCCAACATAGCGCTAGTCAACTTACACTTAATTTCTAAAGGAATTAATCCTAAGTGATTTCTGTTCGAGGTGGTACTCGGATCTCAGTACGGGATTTTTCGAGGCGTTACAATCCAACAGATCATCGATCTGTCTCTTCAGTTCCTCCATCTCACACAGAGGCATGCAATACGTCCGTAGAGATATAGGTGTCGCACCTAGCATTAGGTCGATGGTAAAATTAATTTCGCGCTAAGAAGGTAATCCAGGTATCTTCCTAAACACGTCTGTAAAATCTCAGACTACAGGCGTGTTCCCCAGTGTCGGACCTTCAACATTCTCTAGCAAGGTAGCATAATAACTAATGTAGTAGTACCAACTGACCTGAAGTGGGAAAGTAAAGGTCGTGCCCTCGGGTCCATGGGCTATCACCACTCTACTATCGCAATCGATCTCTGCCTTCATCTTGGTGAGCCAATCCATACCGAGTATGACATCGTAATGACACAGAGGGGCAACAATCAGGTCAACGAGTAATGTTCTACTTCCTAAGTCTATCGAGCAACCCTTACAAATCTTGATAGTGTCTGAGAAGGTCCTTGTGCGATAAGGAGTCTCATCTCAACCATAGGAGTAGTTCCCAACACTAGTCGCTTGACTGCTGCACATGATATTATTGAAATAGTGGACCTAGTGTCCACCAATAGGAAGACTGGTATACCTTGGATATGTGTTGTGACTTTGAAAGCCAGTGGTGCTGTGATTGTTGTCTCGGAGGCCTCAGCTGTAAGTGAGTACACCCGAGCTTGTTGAGGACAATTTGGCTGTGTTGCCATAGGTGGTTGAGGCGGCCTAAATTGAGGTGCGGGTGCCCGATAAGAAGGCTATGCAGGTGGCGCTGATCGTAGAGGTGGAGCTGAAATGGCCTGAGGTAACTGACGGTTGATCTTTTGAGGCAGTGCAAAGTCATTGTCCCTAATCCTGGTAAAGTAGTAAGTGTCAGTATGGCACAACCTCTTGCAGTAGGTGCACCACACATTCGATCACCTTAGCTGAGTCGGTGGAGCCGTAAGTCTAGGAGGCGAATCTGCACGTAGCCTCTTACCGAGGAACGGCCTGTTTGGCAAATTAAGTCGAGGCCTCGAACCCATGGGTACATGTATATGGGATAGTCTGTCCCCATCCTTCTCAGCTTGCAGGGACATGCTCACTAGCTCAGCATAGTTGAGAATGCTAGCGTGACACATCTTCATGCGGATCTCAGGCCGCATACCCTCAGAAAATCGATGCATCTTCATCGGATCATTCGCTAGTATCAAAAAGCGTATTTGGCTAGCTCCATGAAGCAGTTCTCATACTCTGCCACGGTCATCCCTCCCTATCAGAGGTGAAAAAACTCTCCCTTCTTTTCATTGTGATAAGTGAGGGGGAAGTACTTCTCATGGAAGCGGATCTCAAAAGCTTTCCACATCCATGCATACTTAGCAGCCGCTGTCCGTAAGATGTTATCCCACCATAGATTAGCTTCCTTCTCGGACATGTATGTAATCAGCTCAACCTGCTCTGCCTCAGTACAATGCGTAATTTCAGCATCTTAAAGATGCAATCAAGCCAGTATTTGGCTTCCTCGAGTCTATGAGTACCCGCAAAGGTGGGAGGTCAGAAGCCTTGGAATCGTTTAAATAAACTGTTGGCATTCATGTTTCCAGCAGGGTGCACAGGTGGTGCAGGCGAGACCACGTTCATGTTCTGGGTAAGAGCCCCCCGCAATGGTGGTCCAAATCTACTACTGCTGCTGTATAAGGAGCATCATCTGCTTTAACCTATCAGGAGGAGAAGCTGCCTGAGGCATGTGTGGCGTCGAGGTAGCCGCACGATTCTGTTATGGAACTAGTGGTGCAAAAGGTATTGGCCTGTTGGTGGGGCCAGTGGCCGGCCGTGAATCCAGCATAGTGTCATTGTCAGGGCCCAAACTGGGGTCCATGTGGCTATCACTCAAGGGAGGTGCCCCATCAGACGATCTGTCAAGTGCAAGATGTGTTGTATTTCAAGTGACTTTCAGAGGCATTCCCTATACACAACATAGGGTGCAACACTGTAAGATTTAGCATAACAACACTTAATTTGTCAAGCATTCTACACATTCCATAAACAAAGGAGCTTCATGCATTTCATTTAACTAAAATCAGAACAATACATGAGATGTAGTCTTACATGGATCATGACAGAAGATGCATGTGAGCTAATCTAAATAAAACTTTAAGTACCAAAACACACCAACAACTCTAACATGCTACTAAGCCTATCAAGGCTGTCACATAGAAAGTAAGAAAAATAAGGAGAACCCAAAGATGACTGCAACATATGACTAGTCGTCCAACTCTGGTGATGGTGGAGGAGCACCCTTGTCCTGCATACAGCACATGAGGATCTTTAGAGTGCGGGAGATCTTCTTGAACTTCTATTTCATATAAGCCTTATTCTCCTCAAGATCTTGCTTCACTTCGGCCCAGGTCTCTCTGACCTCCTATTTCAGGCCGGCCTTCCTCTCCTCAATTTGAGTCAAGTGGGCTTCTATCATGGTGGCGCTCATGTGTAGCAGGGGGAGAGCTCCCATCAGAGTCTTGGGCCTCCTCTTCTTCCTCTTCTTCCTCTTTTTCCTCTTCCTGCTCTTCCTCATCTTCACTTTCTCCTTCATCACTTCATTCTTCAAATTCTTCTTCCTCCTCCTCTTCACTGCTTCCTTCCTCTTCCTCTATCTCGTCACCATACTCATCAAGTCGAGCTTGATGTTGTCACGGCCCAATGCCCATGTTGTTGATTGTGGTATCATTGATGAAATGGATCGGCATAAGCTCATTCGCGTTAAGTCTGTAGCCGAACTCATGAATAATCTTGCATACAAGTCAGCCGAATAGGAGTGAAATATATGTCCTAATGGCGCAGGCGGTCTAGACTATCTATAGGAGTACGTACGTAGGTAGACACAGCTTGTCTCCCTGCCCAGCTCTGTATAGGAAGTCCACCATCAAACGTGTGCATTCGGAGCGGTTGCTCCGCCTAGGATACACATTGTATGTGAATATGTGGTGGAGTAGGTGAAATTCATGAGTCATCTCGGTTGTTGGGAGGAAATTGCCTCACTTCCAGTGGACCAGTCGGCCACACAGAAATCGCATGCAATGATCTCTTTCTCGCATACTCTTGAGATTCTTCTCACTATCGTTTACCTCTCCACGTGAATTCCCATGATTCGGGATATCACACCAACATCGACAATGGCTTCCCGCCTTTGCACGGGGATAGTGAACTGTAGAGGCCCCGGTAGTGGATCTCGTATGTGGGCATAAAAGGCTCGGGCAGTGCTCTCACACCCACGTGACTTGCCTTTAAATATGGGACCCCACCCGACATCCAACAGGAGGTCCATCACTCGATAAAGCCCAAATAATCTTTTGTCCATGTGTGCTTCACAAATAACTCTATGGCTGTTGAGGTATAAAAAATATTCCATTGCAATGGTCGGTAAATTCTATATCTAGGGGTATTTCGATAAATTCCATGTCTGGGGGTATTTTGGTAAATTTCATGTCCGGGGGTATTTCAGTATATTCCATGTCCGGGGGTATTTTGGTAAATTCCATGTTTGGAGGTATTTTGGTAAAAATCCGGTTCCAGGAGTAGTTTAGGTATTTTGGTAAAAATCCAGTTCCAAGGGTAGTTTAGGTATTTTGGTAAAAATCCAGTTCCCGGGGTAGTTTAGGTATTTTTGTAAAAATTCAGTTCCAGGGGTAGTTTAGGTATTTTAGTAAAAGGGATTGAAAAGGGTAGTTTGGTAAAAAGGGGTGCACAAGTGTCATTTTAAGGGAGAAAGGCTGTACACCACCATTTAAGAAGGAGCTTGGTAAACACCATAGTTTAAGAAAAGAAGAAGTTCAAGTGTGAAGGGATAAGTGGTGGTAATCACCACTTTGTAAGAGTGGTGGGGCCTATAAATACCCCCACCCTTGCTTCATTTGGAGGAGGATCGAATTGGATCAGTCGGTGGGTAGAAGAAGTGAGGAGAGAGAGATGGTGTTTGTGTGGACCGCGTAAAGAACTTAACTGCTGCGTTGGCCGCGTAAGGGAAGAAAGTGGCTGCGCCATACGCATAAGGGAAGAAAGTAGCTACGCGGATCGTGTAAGGAGGAAGGGTAGCTGCGCGAATCACGTAAAGAGATATGCTGTTGTGCAGACACCGCAAGGGAAGGCCACTGTTACGCAAGAGAAGATGAAGCTGCGCTCACCGCGTAAGAAGGAAACATGGTTGTGCTGATGCGGCCATGTGTAAATAGAGAGGAAAAAATTCCTTTTAACTATGCTGCTGGTGGGGCCCAGTACAGCCATATTTTGAGAAATCTACACCATCTTCCTTTTGGAATTTCTACCGTGAATAGTGAGCTTTGATCATCTGTTGATGTGGCCCACTTAGATAATCAAGTTGCGAAAGCCACCAAACAGTCTTATTTTGATCATTGTAGTGATCATGAGGAAGAACATAACCATGAAAACTCAACATGGTTTTGATGAGTTTTTATCCCTCTACCTGACAGATGGCTCAGATCCACCTTTAGCTGCGTGATGGTGCTGCTGTGCGGACACCACAAGGGAAGGTCGCTGTTACGCAAGAGAAGATGAAGCTACGCTCACTGCGCAAGAAGGAAACATGGTTGCGCAGCTGCGGCCATGCGTAAACAGAGAAAGGAAAAAATTCCTTTCAGCTGTGCTACTGCTGGGGCCCAGTACGGCCATATTTTGAGAAATCTACACTGTCCACCATCTTCCTTTTGGAATTTCTGCCATGAATAGTGAGCTTTGATTATCTGTTGATGTGGCCCACTTAGATAATCAAGTCGCGAAAGCCGCTGAACGGTCTTCTTTTGATCATTGTAGTGATCATGAGGAAGAACATAACCATGAAAAATCAACATGGTTTTGATGGGTTTTTATCCCTCTACCAGACAAACATCTCAGATCCACCTTTAGCTGTGTGATGGTGGCCCACTACGAACGAATGGAAGCTCTGTTTTCAACAGAGTTGACGTACGTCAACTCTGTGTAGTTTGATGGTCCATTTACTGAAGTTTTCTGGAAAATCCACTCCATTCATTGGTCTCACGACGGAAAAACATCAGGAATAGAGTGCTTTTGGAGGAAAATCTGTGTGGCCCATGATCTTGTCCATTTCACCGTTCATTTTATTTTTAATGGTTAAGATTTCAAAGGAGCTTGCATGGTGGCAAAATGACACCTAGGAAAGAGTAATGTCCACCCTCTGAAGTGAATGGACAGGTTGGATCGTGTAAAGGAGAAATTAGTGGGCCACATTGAGAAAATTGCAAATGAAGTTCTAAAGACGCCGTGCATTTTTTTTATTTTGAGAAGAAGTCAGTCAGCGCCTGCTAACTGACTTTGAGAAATCCTATGCACAACCGGTGCTCGTGCACACCATGTACATGTGATGTACATGTAGCTCCAGTATGGTGCTTGTTAGAAATTTGCTCCATCCGTCTGCTTTATCAGCTTATTTATAGGCAGGCCCCAAATCTGAAGTGTATCCAAATTATAGGCGGCCCCAAATCATGATTTCATGGGCTGATTTGTCAGTTTGGCCATTTCTACAAGGATTCAGGTACTGAAATTTGACGTGTATGGCTAATTTGTAGTTCTAAGGTTGCATATAAAGTTTCAAACTGAAAGGACGGTGGAAACCCCATGATCTTACATTCTAGGAGACTTTTTAGGCCTATCTGATGTGAGTGGTCTGATTTCTTTGGGTCCTGGCCACGTTTCAATGGACTTCGCCATATTTCAAAGAGGAATGACCGAAAGGATGCTCCATATTTCAAGGAAAGATGACTGGAATGATACTCAGAACTGATCTTAGTGATCAGATCAGAGGATTCAAGTCTACACAAGCTGTGTTTCTTGAAGACTGGTTGATCGGATCGACATTCCTCCTAAGTACTAGGAGATGACTGAAGCAGGCACTAGAATGATGTCGAAATTTTTATTTGATTGTCTTATCATTTAGTTCATTGCATTAATTGTATTTTATTTTTAGAATCAAGGGAATCAGAGGATGTAAAGGAACTCAGATAAATGTGATTAATGTTCTCTCAGCAAATTCTTTGTTATCATTGAATAAATCCCCCATATGAAACGCATTTGTTTCTTTGTCGAAACAAAATGGTGACTCTACTAGGGAATCATTATTCGATGGTAACTTGGAAAATATTTAGAGAACATTTATCACTTTTTGGCGTCTGTAAAGATGCCAAAATGGTGACTCTTAATGGGAACATCCACCCCTTCATCTCTGAAAATAAAGTACGACTTTATTTAATAAATTAACTAACATTTTGTTCTGAATGACAGATATACCGTGGTGATCTTTCTCTCGACTACTATAATTGTTTACTTTATATCCAATAGACTCCCACAAAAAAAAAGTCAGAAAAGATCAAATCAGTTTCGATCAAAGACAAATAATGTCAGAACAATGATAGTTTCCGGAGAAAGCTAGCTTCTTGTAGGAGAGTGATTTAAACTGCAGTTAGTCAACACATGTCCAAGGAAGAAGGGCAGGTTGTTTTGATCTGGTAGTCCTTTTGCAGCATCCTTGTGAATATGATGGCAGAGTTTCTTTCATGGCCTTCTTCTATTTCACTTGAGGAGTCTCAAGATCTGTTGAAAGGCTTGTGCAAGATAGTCCCACAGGAAGAGCTTCCTCAAAAGGTCATATTCACCTGGATTGATAGGAAAAAATATAGACTGCCAAGGTCATTAAAAATTCTGAAGATGGTCCTCAATTGCAGTGCTGTGTGGATCCCACACATGGTCAGTTAATAGATCAAACAGAGAAAGGGTGGTGCACTTGTGAATCTTCCAAGACTAGAAAAAAAACCATCCAGAGTCAGCTGTTGATTCAGTTATAACACATCCAATTAATGAAATATTGTATTGGCACAGTGCTATCAAAAGAGAGTTGGATGATATAGCTAAAGGGCAATAGATGGGGAATTATCGTTTGATCAGGAGCATGCTGAAGAAGAAAACTACTTCAACAATTTTAAATGCTTGACAGAAAGTGTTCAGAGTTCTAGAGCCAATTCAAATTCAGCTAATTTTTATGTAAAGATGTGCTCATATGCTAACCAAATAATGAGTATCATACAGAAGCACTTCCATGGCAGGGAAGTTAAGGTCCTTCCTCTTTCCCATGAGCATTCCAGTCCTACAAAATAGCGAAAGCTTCTGAATAAAATTTTATGTGTGATGTCACTAAAATTGGTAGAACGCGTCTTGCCATGGCTGGTCGGATCACTTATGAAGAAGAAGCGAGGTAGCGTCGAAGGCAGTTTTTGCTTCATCAGTAGCGCTGTGAGACAATGAAGGACGGATGATAGCATGTTGGTGCACAAAGAATGTACAAAGCCTTTAGATGAAAAGTTAGTTCAACTAAGTCAAGTGTTGCTCGCCAACAAGTAAACGGATCAATTAATGAATTAGCGAATTCATTAGCCGCCTGGGGGCATCGTCACAACTTTTCAGATTAGAAGAGTAAGGGTCAAAGTAAAGCTGTTCTATTCTCATATGAATCAGCTATTTCAATAGTCTTAGGGGATCAACAACAGATACTGCCGAAGAAAGAAGGTAAAAAGAAGGATTGTCAAAAAGTAAAGGATTGAATCTTCTACTAAAGAGAACATCAACAATTTTACAAACAAGAAAGTAAAGGAAGGGTTCAGACAATTTAAGGACTACATGAAACAAACAGCTGAAGAAGGCAATGTACTACTTATGAGGAATCAATCGTTAGCTACAGAGGCAATTAAATTGCCATAGTTAAAGTATTAAAGGAAATAAAACAAAGAAGAAAAGAAGAACAGGCAAGAAGAAAGCAAGATAGCATGTTGACTCAGAAGATTCACGACACAATTATTCAGGGGGCAAATAAAGGCGTACAAAATAAGTTAAAGTTAGGGCAAAAGCAAGCACTAAAGCTATCAAGCATTAACGATTGTCGCCAACAAGTAGAGAAGCGAAAGGATTTCGAAAGACAAGGTCATGTACTCTCCCTTATACGAATGAATTAAAGCACAAATTTTCAATTGACTTCGAATTTCAAGAGAAAGACAAGGAGATATAATCGAAGAAGAAAGAAAAGTGAATGGCTTGAAGAACAAGTTACAGAAGATGGTTGATAAAGGAGAAATTGTTAAGGTGTACGACATAAAAGAAAAGGAAAAAAAAAAGAAATAAGAACACGCAAGCTTGACTAGCTCGAGACTGGGGGCAAAGTTAATCCTAGGAAAAAAGTATAAGGGGATGCGATGTCAGGTTGCAACATCATGATTTTAATTACGAAGATTTCTAAAGTAATGCTTCCTAATCAAAAGGGGGCAAGACAGGTGAGTAAAAGCTGTGAAATATGTTTCTCACCATAAAATGCATTTCTTTTGTGTATTTGAATGAAATACAGGCTTTCAAGCATATCAAGTCATCGCCAAAGCAAGACAGGCTTTCAAGCATATCAAGTCATCGCCAAAGCAAGATAGGCTTTTAAGCATATCAAGTCATCGCCAAAGCAAGACAAGCTTTCAAGCATATTAAGTCATTGTCAAACGCGAAGCGCTGATGACGATTGCTACCAAGCATTGACGATCGCTATCAAGCGTTGATGATCACTATCAAGCATTGATGATCACTGTCAAACACTAATGATAGCTATCAAGCATTGACCGCCAAAGATATCCTTCAGTAAAGGATGTTATCACCCAAATTGGCAACTATCACTGTCGTCATCAATCGCTTATCAAAATTGCTATCATCACCAAGATGATACATGATTTCAAACATAATATGAATGTTCTCAGAACATTATCAGTAACGGGAAAATATCAATTATTGATCTGAGCTGTCAATTATTGGTCTGAAAGATAAATTATTGATCATTTTTTGGCAGTGGAATAAATTATATAGCTAACCACACATAAAGTTAACGACAGTGATGGTTTCTTATCATTCAAGGCAGCCTATCCAAGCCTATACAGCCAACTACGCATAAGACCTATCAAGATCGCCATTCGGGCAGCGGCGAGAAGCCAGTGACCCTAAAAAGCTCATGAAGGCCATCGTACCCATACCCATGCGGGTAGCTAATGAAGCCAAGCAACTAAAAGCCTAAAAGGCTAAAAGTCCTCGACGGCTAGTCATGCGTGTAAGACCAATGCCATATGTATAGCTTTCTGGTAGCGTCACGAGGAACGGAGGTAAATATCCTCCCATGAATGGGCCCGACCATGCCGAAGAAAAAGCGGGTCGCAGTGTGAGCTCTTTCGGCCATGTCCATAGATAGGCCAACCATGTGTAAGACTCCCCAGATTTAGGGTTATTAATTCCAGTACTAACTAATGAGGAAGGGCTTAAACCTACTCATTGACGGACTGGCGGCCCTGGATCTGGTACCCTAAAGGTAGCCTTGTGTGCTCTGTGAACTCTAGAGAGTTACCGCGGCCAACCCTATGCATAAATTCAACCGGGTTCACGGCCCCGGTAGCTTAACTGGGCCCCTCTGATGGATCCTGGTTTGTGAACGCTCTAGGCAGTGAGAAGTCCAGTGAACTCCTAAGAGTTACAGAGACCATCACGTAAGACCCGACTCCTGCATGAGTCTAAGAAACTGCTTGCTCCAACTACTCAAGAGCTTAAACTGTGTGTTGCTCTAATTACTCAAGAGCTTAAACTATGTTTGCTCCAACTACTCAAGAGATTAAACTGTGTGTGTAGGTGTCAGTCCAGTTGAGTCTAATAGTGTTATCCATTAGGTGTCGGTCCAGTAGTGTCAGTCCAGTAGTTTCAGTTCAAGTCAAGTCATGTCCAGTTAAAGTATGATCAGTCAAGAGTATACTATCTCCATTAGCTTAAAAGCACAAATTAAGTTTAGCATTCAAAATGCTACAGATACATATTTCACTATAGATATGCTCAAACATGTAAAGCATAAACTATGCATAGCATTCAGAATGCTGCAGACACATTTCAATTTAGATATACTCAAATATGCAATTACCTGATGAAAATTTTAAACATTGATTAGACAACATGCAGAAATGCGTTTGTCTTGAATCAGGTTCAAATTACATCAACAGTAAAAATGCCTTCAAGATATTGGCGATTATCTACTTAAAAAGCTCAAGTCTCCAAGGTCAATTAATATATTGACAAGAGTTATAAAGTCTTTTCATCTCTCGCCTTCTTCATGAATAGAGACATATTATTACACAAGGTTCTCAAAAGGGGGCAGAGAATAAACTAGTGAAGAATTATCATTCTCTACTGGACAGTATAAGGACTCGGATATATTTTTTGGAGTCATGAAAAGAGCGGCAAAGATTATTTATTCTTCATGAGTATTAGAAGCCTTCACTTTAAAAATATTATCTTCTAAAGAAATCTTTATGTGACATTGACCTGGAAAGGGGACAAGATTTAATGTCTTCGAAATAATCTATACCTTAGTCTTTCCGATAACTTCTTATGCAAGGTGGAGGAATTCATATGCTAAATATTATGAATAATAATATCGCAAGACTCCAAGTATCGGATCTGATGGAGACAAAGGACAAACGGAATCATGAAGAAATGCTAAGGAGCACAAACTAGAGAAGACTTAGTAAAAAGACTCAATGGTTGAACCTTTGGAGCTAAAGATGAAATCTCTAAGAGTGCAATATAAAGAACATAAAGAATACGATGCGAAGCATGATGACACGCGTAAAAATTGATTAAATCATATTGTGAATATCACACTCAGCCTAAAAAGAGAAGAAACTCTTAATCTATTTAAAAAATTATCAATACTGCATAAAGTTAAATTAAAAATTATAATGAATTGAGATACTAATTTTGATTAATTTGTCAGGAAAGACTATCATTCGGAAAGCTTGGGTTATGTAGATCACGAATAAAGGAAACAATCAAAAAAGGTGTTGCGGTAGGAGCAGCATTAAAGAACAACCCCAGATACAGAGTTGAAGGAAAGAATCGCTGGAGTTGATCAAAAGGAAAGAATCGCTAGAGTTCATCAAAGAGACCGTTACAGCAGCAACGGTGTTAAAAGAAAGTTTTCTGATAAAATCGTTCAAAGACGAAGTTGTCACAGCTGTTGCAAAGACGTGTTTCAATGAAAAAAAAATTTATCCCCTCTAGTAAAACATTTGCTTGACACTGCTGGATGGGGGCATTACAGTCTTTCGTTCGAGTGTCATCATTCAAGTCTTCTGTTTGAGAACCATTATTCAAGTCTTCCATTCGAACGTAATCATTCAAGCCTTCCATTCAAATGCGATCAACCAGTCTTTCGTTTGAATGCGAGCATTCCAGTCTTCCAATCAAATTCGACCATTCAATCTTCTAGCCAAGTATGATCATCCAGTCTGCCATGCAAGCATGATCATCCAGTTATCCTTCAGTTGCAGTTCATTCAAGTTCTTCAGGCAGAGGAAGATCGATCCTCCATTTAATTTTAGGAATTAATCAAAGAAGGATCGAGGGGGCACCTGTTGAGGTATAAAAAATATTCCATTGCAGTAGTCGGTAAATTCCATGTCCGGGGGATTTCAGTAAATTCCATGTCCGAGGGTATTTCGATCAATTCCATGTCTGAGGTTATGTCGGTAAATTCCATGTCTGGGGATATTTCGCTAAATTCCATGTTCGGGGGTATTTCGCTAAATTCCATGTCTAGGGTATTTTGATAAATTCCATGTTCGGGGGTATTTCGATAAATTTCATGTCCGGGGGTATTTCGATAAATTCCATGTTTGGGGGTATTTTGGTAAAAATCCACTTCCAGGGATAGTTTAGGTATTTTGGTAAAAATCCAGTTCCAGGGGTAGTTTAGGTATTTTGGTAAAAATCCAGTTCCAGGGGTAGTTTAGGTATTTTGGTAAAACGGATTGAAAAGGGTAGTTTGGTAAAAAGGGGTGCTCAGGTGTCATTTTAAGGAAGAAAGGCTGTACACCACCATTTAAGAGGGAGCTTGGTAGACACCATGGTTTAAGAAAAGAAGAAGTTCAAGTGTGAAGGGATAAGTGTTGGTAATCACTACTTTGTAAGAGTGGTGGGGCCTATAAATACCCCCACCCCTACTTCATTTGGAGGAGGATCAGATTGGATCAATCGGTGGGAAGAAGAAGTGAGGAGAGAGAGATGGTGTTTACGCGGACCGCGTACGGGAAGAAAGTGGCCATGCTGGTCATGTAAGGGAAGAAAGTAGCTGCGCGGATTGCGTAAGGAGGAAGGGTAGTTGCGCAGATCGCGTAAGGAGATATGCTGCTATGCGGACACCGTAAGGGAAGGTCGCTGTTACGCAAGAGAAGATGAAGCTACGCTCACTGCGCAAGAAGGAAACATGGTTGCGCAGCTGTGGCCATGCGTAAACAGAGAAAGGAAAAAATTCCTTTCAGCTGTGCTGCTGCTGGGGCCCAGTACGGCCATATTTTGAGAAATCTACACTGTCCACCATCTTCCTTTTGGAATTTCTGCCATGAATAGTGAGCTTTGATCATCTGTTGATGTGGCCCACTTAGATAATCAAGTCGCGAAAGCCGCTGAACGGTCTTCTTTTGATCATTGTAATGATCATGAGGAAGAACATAACCATGAAAAATCAACATGGTTTTAATGGGTTTTTATCCCTCTACCAGACAAACATCTCAGATCCACCTTTAGCTGTGTGATGGTGGCCCACTACGAACGAATGGAAGCTCTGTTTTCAACAGAGTTGACGTACGTCAACTCTGTGTAGTTTGATGGTCCGTTTACCGAAGTTTTCTGGAAAATCCACTCCGTTCATTGGTCTCACGACGGAAAAACATCAGGAATAGAGTGCTTTTGGAGGAAAATCTGTGTGGCCCATGATCTTGTCCATTTCACCGTTCATTCTGTTTTTAATGGTTAAGATTTCAAAAGAGCTTGCATGGTGGCAAAATGACACCTAGGAAAGAGTAATGTCCACCCTCTGAAGTGAATGGACGGGTTGGATTGTGTAAAGGAGAAATTAGTGGGCCACATTGAGAAAATTGCAAATGAAGTTCTAAAGACGCCGTGCATTTTTTTTATTTTGAGAAGAAGTCAGTCAGCGCCTGCTAACCGACTTTGAGAAATCCTATGCACAACCGGTGCTCGTGCACACCAAGTACATGTGATGTACATGTAGCTCCAGTATGGTGCTTGTTAGAAATTTTCTCCATCCGTCTGCTTTATCAGCTTATTTATAGGCAGGCCCCAAATCTGAAGTGCATCCAAATTATAGGCGGCCCCAAATCATGATTTCATGGGCTGATTTGTCAGTTTGGCCATTTCTACAAGGATTCAGGAACTGAAATTTGACGTGTATGGCTAATTTGTAGTTCTAAGGTTGCATATAAAGTTTCAAACTGAAAGGACGGTGGAAACCCCATGATCTTACATTCTGGGAGACCTTTTAGGCCTATCTGATGTGAGTGGTCTGATTTCTTTGGGTCCTGGCCACGTTTCAATGGACTTCGCCATATTTCAAAGAGGAATGACCGGAAGGATGCTCCATATTTCAAGGAAAGATGACTGGAATGATACTCAGAACTGATCTTAGTGATCAGATCAGAGGATTCAAGTCTACACAAGTTGTGTTTCTTAAAGACTGGTTGATCAGATTGACATTCCTCCTAAGTACTAGGAGATGACCGAAGCAGGCGCCAGAATGCTACTGAAATTTCTATTGGACTGTCTTATCATTTAGTACATTGCATTAATTGTATTTTATTTTCAGAATCAAGGGAATCAGAGGATGTAAAGGAACTCAAATAAATGTGATCAATGTTCTCTTAGAAAATTCTTTGTTATCATTGAATAAATCCCCCAAATGAAACGCATTTGTTTCTTTGTCAAAACAATGGCCTTGAAACCTACCATGTCCGACACCCGCCGATAGAGCTCTTTAGAGAGGAATTTGGGGATCGAGATCCCGCTTCGTTCTTCGCTTCCGCTCAATGCTAATGCTAGCCTCGGAGCCTTTCTGCTTCCTTGGATGGGTAGGGAGGCTAGGCCCGTCTTCATCCCTGGGTGCCCTCTTCTTTCCCATAAGGGAAAGGAGCATGGAAAGGAAAAAGATGGCAGCCACTAGCTCAAAAAGAACCATGAGAGTGAAGTAAGATTGAAGGATAAGATGGGTTGGTGGATTTTGAGGTTTATGAGACACAAAGGTGGGTTTGTGCACTCAATTGAGAAGAAATAAAGGGGATTGAAGGTAGTAGGAGATAGGTTTGAGAGAATGGTGGAGGTGGGTGCAAGAAAAGGAAGAAGATGAAGTTTGTGATGTATGGAGGAGAGATTTGAAAGAAAATTTGTAAGTTTAGAGGGGTTTGAAAGCTAAGAAGGGGTGAAATGAGAAAAGAAGGGTAAAGGGAACCAAATAGGGTGGTCCCACGTGAAACTGGGCCCCACATGTGTGTGGGAGGGGCGGCGGGACACCGGACCCGCTAGCTCGCAGCAACCCGCTAGACCGTGGGCGGCGCCGCTGCCTAGGGACGGTGGCCTCCCCCCCCACCCAGGGTTCTGAAAATGTGCAGGGACCACTCTGGTTCCCCCCGTATTTTGTGGTTTGGACCCCTATGGCCGTGAAGTTTTTTTTCTCACCCCATCTCGCACATATTCACACCTTTTGGCGTGTTTCGAGTTAAAAATTTTTCAGGTAATAGTCTAAACCCGTCGTTTGACAATCTAAGGAGGAATTGAGGTCATTTTACATGGTCTCGGTTGCATACGAGCTATATGCAATGCCACTTTTTGCTCGTTGGTGAAACTTGGGATCATGTGACTGTTTCTACATTTCATCGTGTAACACCCTGAAAATCGGGGGACGTGTATAAACCCGACTCCCGAGTTCCAGACCATCACTTATGCAACCAATATAATTATAATTTAATGTTGATGAGTTAGTGCATTCACATGAGCAAGATTATACCAAAACTACAATTCATACTCCAGATCCAGTGATAAAACGCAAGCGGAAGACTGAAAAATATATATATCACTATATGGAAAACAAAATAAATCTCAACTGTCTCCAAAGTATGAATACATCACTGAGTCTCATATACAAGTAAATAAACAAAAACCAAAATGTCATAAGGTCCAACTATGAAGTCCCGCCGATCCAGGTCACCTACGCAAAGCCGTCGTGAAACTGCATATATGAGAACTCGTCCTGGTCCTCATCGTAATCTGGCTCTGCCTCCTGAATCGCCGCATCACCTGCAACTAAGACAGGCTCTGGTGGGTGTTGCAAACACCATCCCGTAACATGGGAGTGAGTGATCAACTCAGTAGAATAATAGAGCAGAGATTAGCATGTTCTCAAATCAATCACGCGATAATAGTAAAGCAATAAAACAAATATTCTTAGATACTGTTATTAATGTATGCATGACATGACATGATGGATGCCCTCACCGACATACTCCCTCATGCGGCACCATCTACGTCCGCGGCATGCTTTCTTCCCGTAGTGCTCCACATCTTCCAGGAACATGCAATGTGATATGGATAACCTAAAACCTAAATTTGTTCTCAAATCCCTAAACCTAAACCTACACCTAATCCTATTCTAAACTACCTAACCTAAACCTAAACCTAAACTTGAAAACCCAAAACAAAACCCGATCCCGAACCCAAACCCAATTTCCTAAACCTAAACCTTAACCTATTCTCAATTCCCTAAACCTATAACCTATAACCTACCTATAACCTTAACCTAAAACCTAAACCTTAACCTATTCTCAATTCACTACAGCTATAACCTATAACCTACCTAAAACCTTAACCTAAAACTTAAATGTGTTATCAAATCCCTAAACCTAAACCTACACCTACACCTAAGCCTATTCTCAACTACCTTACCTAAACCTAAACCTAAACTTGAAAACCCAAAGCAAAACCCGATCTCGAACCGAAACCCGATTTCCTAAACCTAAACCTTAACCTATTCTCAATTCCCTAAACCTATAACCTATAACCTACCTATAACCTTAACCTAAAACCTAAAACCTAAACCTTAACCTATTCTCAATTCCCTACAGTATAACCTATAACCTATCTGAAACCTAAACCTAAAACCTAAATGTGTTCTCAAATCCCTAAACCTAAACCTACACCTAATCCTATTCACAACTACCTAACCTAAACCTAAACCTAAACTTGAAAATCCAAAGCAAAACCCGATCTCGAACCCAAACCTGATTTCCTAAACCTAAACGTTAACCTATTCTCAATTCCCTAAACCTATAACCTATAACCTACCTATAACCTCAACCTAAAACCTAAACCTTAACCTATTCTCAATTCCCTACAGTATAACATATAACCTAAATAAAACCTAAATGTGTTCTCAAATCCCTAAACCTAAACCTACACCTAATCCTATTCTCAACTACTTAACCTAAACCTAAACCTAAACTTGAAAACCCAAAGCAAAACTCGATCCCGAATCCAAACCCGATTTCCTAAACCTAAACCTTAACCTATTCTCAATTCCCTAAACCATGAATACAAGCAAACACGACTCGCGTTCATCGACGCGTCCTTCGTGGTAAATACAAACAAACCACGAATTTACTCTGTTACCGACTGCCTGGACTAAGTATAGCCCCAAACATTTGTGAATCCACATCAGCAATCATATAAGAGTAATGGAAATGAAATACAACAATATAGGCATGTTGAAACATGTTATAACATACCACTTAAGAAATTCATTCAACATATACATTTTCCATACATAAAGAAATCAATACATCTAGCCAACATGATGGAGATCATTTACATCAGCATATTACTTGAGAATTTAATCTCAAAACTATTTCACAATACCATATACTCAATACATACTAATACAAACATTTATACAAACACTTAGCCTGCACACTTAAGTCTACATAGTGTATGTCGACTCAAAGTGCGCATTTGGGCGAATCTCTTCGCCAAACCAATTATGCACGCATTCCTAATATCCTAATGCGACAAATAGCCATGGCAACCATTTCAGTGAAATATGCATGTATACAGTATTTCCTACAAATGACTAAAATGCCCTAAATCTCATATTTTCCGTACATTTACGAAACAGAAAACGGACAGCATGTTGTACATGTCAAACGGCGTTGCCATCGATAATCTACTATTAAATGACATTGAAAGCGTTGAAATCAGCCAATCAAAGCGTCTAAAATTCACACCTTTTTACCCTAGATGCGTATCGTTCCGAACGGAGCGTATACGCTTCGTCTACGGCGAACAGGCGACCTAATACACAAGATGTATAAGCTACTTCGCTATTGGAATCGACGGAACCTTAAATCAGCAAGTGGTTAGGATTTTTCTTGCCTAGAAATGCGTTGGAATCACCGGCCAAGTGATTTGAACGCGATGCTTAGGCACCTGTAGCAGCTGCAGCAAGTGGCGGGAAGATCTCTCCCACACTCTCACAATCTCTCACTTTTTCTCTCTCTAGCTAGGGTTCCTATCAAATTTGGATGGGTGAGATAAATGAGGTTTTAAAGCCCTTTTATAAGCTAAAACCTTCCCAAATTAGGCTTGGGAATAAAGTTCACTTGAGGTATAACCAAATCGGGGCTGTTCTGGTCCAAAAGAGCATTTCGGGAGGTCCCCTGGCCGAACACGATCAGACTTAAGCTCATGGTCACTAGATGTTGCTCACACCCAGTTTTCAGTCTGGTAGAGTTCGTAGATCGCACGTGGCAGTCCGGTTTCAGTTCAGCGGTCATCGCACCTAGATCAAGTCTACAAGTCTCATGATATGAAAGAAAAAATTTTCCTGATCCGAGGGTGTAATTTGGCTGAATTCTGATGGTCAGAACGCTTAATAATAACGCTCCAAGTCATGTGCCAGATTTGAATTTCAAATTTTCAAATCTAACCCTTTTCTCACTCTCTTCACTCCAGGCTCAATGAAATAGCCTCTGAACGTCGGTTGGCTTGATTTTCGAAATGATTGTCAAGTCCAGCTAAGCGGTCATAACGGTCTAAGATTGTAGGTATCGGACTTTCAACGCGCGGTCTAGATCCAATACAAAGTTTCGAGATACATCTTGATGCTGCCCGGATGCATCGTAAGTCTGGTACAGTGCGCAGCCTCGAGAATCTCTCGTCTCAAGTCGAGAATGTCTGGGACGCATAGGCGGCCATGATAACGTAAGCCCCCATCCGTGCCAACTCGTCACTCGGCGTCTGTATCATCACTGACCTGCTCTCGAAGCTCAGTAAGACGCGCATCATCCCGCTGCGCCTCGATGACTCCGTCATCGATCTGAGATCGCACCTGCACATGTGCGATAAACTCATATGGCTCCTCTACAGTGAGTTTCTGCTCGAAGTCTCGCAAAAACTCAACCATGTCCCACTCAGCAACCATCAGCGGAGCCGCAAACTCTATCGCCTTCTTGCGGCTCAACGTGTCAGCCACAAGATTCCCCTTCCCAGGATGGTCGGAAACTTCAAAGTCGAAGTCTTTCAAAGTCTCCATCCATCGCCGCTGCCTCATATTCAAGTCCCGCTGCTTGAATATGTACTTGAGGCTCTTGTGGTGGCAAAAGAGCTCGAACTCCTCTCCATAGAGGTAATGTCTCTAGAGCTTCAATGCGAATATGAAGGCTGCCAACTCCAGGTCGTGTGTAGGGTACTTCTCCTCATGCTTCCTTAATTATCTCGAGGCATACGAAATTACCCTGTCCTTCTGTATAAGGACACAACCCAAACCAATGCTAGACACGTCAGTGTATATCGTATATCTAACCCCTTGCTCTGGTAATATTAGCACAGGAGCGGATGTGAGCCTATCCTTTAGCTCCTAAAAAGCTGATTCCGCCTTATCATTCCAGGCGAACTTCACATCCTTCCGCGTCAACTGAGATAGAAGTCTGGCGATCTTCGAGAAATCTCGAATGAAGCGTCGATAGTAGCCAACAAGACCCAAGAAACTCCTCACCTCAGTGACAGAACCAGGCTATTCCCAGTCCTGAACTACAGCTACCTTAGACAGGTCAACTGCCATCCCTTACTTGGACACCACGTGTCCCAGGAACTTCACTTCCTGCTTCCAGAAGTCGCACTTCTTGTACTGTGCGAACAACTGATGCTGTATGAGTGTATCCAGGACCAATCGCAAGTGCTCCTCATGCTCCTCTCGACTCCTGGAGTATACCAAAATGTCGTCAATGAACACAATGACGAATCGATAGAGGAAAGGCCGAAATATCCGATTTATAAGATCCATGAACACGGCTGGTGCGTTCGTGAGACCGAACAACATCACAAGGAACTCGTAGTGACCAAAGCTGGTCCTGAATGTTGTCTTCTGCATGTCCTCATCCCTGACACGCAACTGATGATATCCTGACTGAAGATCAATCTTCGAGAAGTACTGCGCCCCTCTCAACTGATCAAACAAGTCATCGATCCTGGGTAAAGGGTACTTGTTCTTCACCGTGATCTGATTCAGCCTGTGATAATCAATACACAATCGCATCGAACCATCCTTCTTCCTCACAAACAGAACTGGTGCTTCCCAAGGAGACACACTAGGTAGAATAAAACTAAGCTCCAACAGATCATCAATCTGCGTCCTCAACTCCTCCATCCACACAGTGTCATGCGATACGTCGGCAGTGAGACGGGAGTGGAACCAGGCACCAAATCGATAGTAAAATCAATTTCACGCTGAGGTGACAAACCAGGGATCTTTCTGAACAGATTCCCAAAATCACGGACGACTGGTGTATGCTCTAGTGTCGGGACATTAGCATCCCGTAGTAAAGAAACGTAGCTAAGTATGCGTTATGGGAGATTTATCCGCACTGGAAATGTAAAGGACGCGCCCTCTGGCTCGTAGACAGTCACTATACGAGTCTCGCAGTCAATCTCGGCCCTTGCTGCAGTCAGTCAATCCATGCCAAGAACGATGTCGAGATAATAGAGAGAGGGGTCGACGACAAGATCAATAGCCATCGTCCTGCCCCCCAGATCCACCAAATAGCCCTCACACATTAGGGTGCATCTGTAAAGGACCCGTGAGCTGTATAAACTCGCACCCCATCCATCCTAATAGTCGGTAGCCCAAGGCGCCTGACTATGGCATGCGATATTAATAAAATCATGGATCCTATGCCCACCATCACTAGTATAGGAATACCTCCAATATGGGCGGTGACCTCAAAAGTCGAGTGCTGAGCAGTCTCTGTCTTGACCGCCTCTGCCGTCAAAGCATGTACCCGAGCCTGCTGTGGACGGTTCGGCAGCGGTACGATGGGCCATTGAGGCAGCTGAAATGAAGGTATGGGAGGTCTGAAGGATGGATGCATAGGATCCAACCGTAGAGGAGGTGCTCATAAAGCCTGTAGGCGTGGACGGTAAATCTTCTGCGGTGGCGAAAACTCACTGTCTCTCATCTGAGCGAAACAGTTCCCCACAGAATGACCCGATCTCCCACAATAAGTACACGACAGATCGGGGCACCTCATCGGAAGTGTTCGTGTTGTAGCCCTACGAGCAGGGTCGACGCGAGGCCTCTTGCCCGTAAAGGGCCTGTCCTGCAAATCTGGTCGTTGCCTAGGAACCATAGGGCCACGAGATCGCTTCAGTCTATCAACGTCCTGCTCTGCCCTCATGGACATGTGAATCAGCTCAGCGTAGGAGGGAATGCTAACGCAACACATCTTCGACCGAATATCCGGTCGCAAGCCCTCCGAAAAGCACCGTATGCGCATCTGCTCATCTGCAAGTATAGTCAGGACGTATCTGCCCAACTCGGTAAATCGATGCTCATACTATGTGACTGTCATGCCTCCCTGTCTGAGGCGTAGAAACTCATTCTCCCTCTCATGCCTGTACGTCTGGGGGTAGTATTTCTCGTGAAAACGGAACTCGAACGCTGCCCAAGTCCAGATGTAATCGACTGCAACGGTTCGCAACACACTATCCCACCAAAGACTGGCCTCCCACTCGAACATGAACATTGCCAACTCTACCTGCTCAGACTCTGAGCAATGCAACATCCTCAGAATCTTCGACACACGGTCGAGCCAATACTCAGCCTCCTCGGGTCTGTGAGAACCCGTGAAAGTAGGAGGCCACAAGCGCTGGAATCGCTCGAGTAGGCCCCGTATATCAGCAGGACTCCCCGTAGGGTAAGAAGAGAGTGCAGGATGAGCCATGCCCTCATCCTAAGTAGAAGTACCGGCATCCTCAGCAGGATGCACAGGGGGTGCAGGTGGAGTCACACTCCCACCCTGGGCTAGAGCCCCTGCTATCGTAGTCAAGAGCTGCTGGTGCTGCTAATGCATCATGGTCATCAACTGCTCAAATCTATCTAGAGGAGGAGCAGGCTGTGGCACATACTGCGTCCAGGAAGACACACGGTACTGCTCTCTGATAAGTGGTGTAAAAGGCGGTGGTCCAGCTGGAGGACCTGTGGAAGGCTGAGACTCAGCACAATCTCAGGAATCGGTCCCACAGAAGGGTCCGTATGACCATCAGTCTGGAGAGGAACCCGATCCATAGGCTCTCCCAATGTAAATGTGCTGTGCTCCGCATAGCCTTAGGCGGCATTCCCTATATTCAAAATGGGGCGCAACCTTGTTAGTCACAGCAATAGCACAAACACACCACCACCAGTCATTCACATAACAAGTCAAAAACATTCCATGCATTTCATTTAATCAAAATTTTCACAATACAAGAGATATATCCTTACATGCATCATGACCAAAAACACATGGGAACTAAGCCAGTAAGCTACTACAGCAACATAAGTAAACTACTAGCCTTATTAGGCTTATACATGGAAAGAAGGAAATAAATCGACTACAATTAGCAAACATCTAGAATCTCATCGCTAATCCGAGTCGGGCGATGGAGGAGGAGCGCCCTTATCCTGCAAGTAACATAGGATCACCTTCAAAGTGCGAGTCACCTTGCCAAATTTTCTCTTCATGAAGGCCTTGGTATCCTCAACTTCGGCCCGAAGTTCTTGGACTTCTCGTCGCAAGGCAACCTGACTCTCCTCGAGTCGGGCAATGTGGACATCTCTAGTAGCCCGAGTCGCTGGAGGAGGGCTCTCATCAGTATCCTGAGCCTCCTCTTCTTCTTCTTCCTGGGTTTCTTCCTCTATTTCTGCCCCAGCCTCTCCTTCACCCACACCCGCTTCACTATCATAATCGCCCTCGCTATCATGATCAAGCTGAGCCTCACGCTACCGAGGCCCTATCTTCATTCTGTCCATGGTAGTCTCATCGATGAAGTGAATCGGTACAGGTAACTCTGGCCCAAGTCTGTGAGCAAACTCGAGCGCGATCTTGCATATGAGCCGGCCAAAAGGAAGAGACTCAGACGTTCTTCTTGATCTCGCTATGAGGACGATATGTCGCAACACAAAGGTGGCCATACATACATTCTCTCCCTGGCCCACCTGATACAGGAAGTCAACCATGAGGCACGTACATTCAACGTGATTTTTTGACCTGGGATACACATTGAACGTACAAATGTGGTGCAGCAAGCGAAAATCATCCCACATATGAGACGCTAAGAGGCTTCTGTTAGGCTGCCACGGAACCAAACTACCGCATAGGAACCTGGTATAGCGATCTCGCTCACGCACACTCTTCAGATTCTCAGCACTTGGATGAACTTCACCAAGAGGCACCTTCAGAATGCGAGCTATCAGCCGAACATCGATCGTAGCCATCCGGTCTCTATCAAAGGGAATCTTGAACTGTAATGGCTCCAACGTAGGATCCCAGATACGAGCATAGAAGGCACGAATGGTGCTCACGTTCGCTCGAGACTGTGCTTCAAAGAGCGGACCCTAGTGTGTAGCCTCAATACGCTCAAACAACAGATATTCACCAAAGAGCCACCCATCCACATGCGCTTCAAATAGGACCTTGCGGTCAGTATAAGCGTCATGGGGTAACTCTGCTAACAGTACTCTCCCTATGTGAGCATGGGGATCCAAATCCCGCTTTGTGTGAAACTCACGAGCTGTACTTAGACCTACGGCGGCGCTTGAGCTAGCGGTTAAACCCCTCGGATTTCTTGATCGTGCAGGGCGACTAGGCCCAACCTCATCCGCTGCGGTCTTCCTCTTTTTCATCAGAAAAAGGATGGTAGAGAAAGAGAAAAAGGCCAAAATAGCTTCAATAAAAGCCATGAAAAATGAGGGAAATAAGGAGAAACGGCTGCCCAAACTGATTGAAGTGAATCTAGGCATTGTAGAGGGATAAATCAAGCTTCTAAGGGCTAGATTTTTTAAGGGAAAAAGAGGAAGCTAAATGGGAATGGAGCTCCACACAATTTCAACCGTGATAAGAGGTCGTGAGAGCTTCAAATGACGAGATTAGAGAGGGAGAGGGTTGCTAACAACAATGAAGGGGTGGACAGGCATCGGTTTTAGCAGGAGAAGGGATTGGGAGTGGTTTGGAGACGAGTTTTGAGAGGTGGCAACAAGAAAATGTAAAAGGGAGGGCGTGGGGGCATTTTTTGTGAAGGGAGTATGGTTTTCAGGGATTTTTAAGAGACGGACTGCATATGGAAGGGGTGCTCTACCCTTAAAAGGGCATCGGCCCAACTTTCAGTGCAAAAGGGGCCCACTGTAGGCGATGGCCGGCCATCTTCACATCTGGCCGGTCTGGCCACATGGGTCATGCTTCCCCCGCCCTAGGGACTCCAGATATATATGGGCCCCACCCCAGTTCATTGTGGTTTGGCGTAGACAGGCCCAAAACTTTATTTGGGGCGTTTCGGGGCCAGTATGTAAACCAGAATGAACTTATACATCATGTAACATATGATTTTGAGATATGAGGAGCTAATCCATCCAACTAACCCATCAGTTACAAAAGATTTCAAAATTGAAATGGCCAAAAGGCCAATTTTCACCTATATTTACTATTTATAGTAAATGTTCGGATAAGTATGATTTTATGTCATTTACACATTAGGATTTATGCCTAATGTGAAAATACTGAGAAAAAAAATGAAGAATGGGGTGGTGAGAGGAAGGATTCTGAAGGAATTGGGTGAAACGGGGTTTTTAAGCCCTTAGATCGAGTGTAAGGGTTATGGTTGCCCCACAACCCAAGGATTTGCATTTTAAGGTTTGGAATTCTCCTAGGATCATCTCAAACCCGCCTACTAATAACCTACTGGCTACTTAGGTCGCCTTACACGACTAGATATGCATTATGGACTCGATCAAAACGAACGAGTTGAGTAGACTTTGCCTATTGGCGAAACTGAAGTCCTACGTGTGTTTCTAGATCCTTCTCGCACCCACCTACGTCAAAGGAGTGACAGCGTACATCGCGTGACCATAACCCAGGCCCGATATAATCCAATTCATGCTCTAATACCAACTTGTAACACCCTGAAAATTGGGGGTCGTGTATAAACCCGACTCCCGAGTTCCAGACCATCACTTATGCAACCAATATAATTATAATTTAATGTTGGATGAGTTAGTGCATTCACATGAGCAAGATTATACCAAAACTGCAATTCATACTCCAGATCCAGTGATAAAACGCAAGCGGAAGACTGAAGAATATATATATCACTGTATGAAAAATAAAATAAATCTCAACTGTCTCCAAAGTATGAATACATCACTGACTCTTATATACATGTAAATAAATAAAAATTAAAATGTCATATGGTCTAACTATGAAGTCCCACCGATCCAGGTCACCTACGCAAAGCCGTCGTGAAACTGCATATATGAGAACTCATCCTGGTCCTCATCGTAATCTGGCTCTGCCTCCTGAATCGTCGCATCACCTACAACTAAGATAGGGTCTGGTGGGTGTTTCAAACACCATCCCGTAACGTGGGAGTGAGTGATCAACTCAGTAGACTAATAGAGCAGAGATTAGCATGTTCTCAAATCAATCACACGATAATAGTAAAGCAATAAAACAAACATTCCTAAATATTGTTATTAATGTATGCATGACATGACATGATCGATGCCCTCACCAACATACTCCCTCATGCAGCACCATCTGCGTCCGTGGCATGCTTTCTTCCCGTAGTGCTCCACATCTTCCAGGCACATGCAATGCGATATGGATAATATTTACCGAGTTGTTATTAATCCTTTCATTCAGTAGTATTGGAAAACTAAGGTACTTTGCTTATATCACTCTCAACACAGATCCTGTCTAGGGTCGTCACTCCTAGAAATCAAATACGATGTTTTATTTGTAGGTCGGTGCAAGGGCTGTCAGGGCTGTTGCTCGCACTCGTTGCACCGCTCCCCCATCACCTTATCAATACAAACCTAATGTACTCTCGTCGTTACGGAAGGGTCGTCACCTCCCATAGACTCGGAATACACTCACGGTCACTACAAAGGGCTCGTCACCTGATCAGTGTAGGCCGACAACAAGAATATAGTGTCTCATACTACCATAATTTGGTCACGAGTTATAGGTGCTCACTGGTCACTATGGGGAAGTTTGTGGCCCCAGCGTATGCCGACAGCTCGACCACGGTGTCCCATACCACCATGCCCGGCTCATGAGTCTTTATGGATCAAGGTACCATGGTTAACAGGGTTTCCAACGGTAAGTTCAGTACTCTAAGTTCAAGCAGTTATGATTCATACAGGGTGAACAATCAATGGCTAGTCGGGTTACTTGACAGGCTCGACTAGTATGAGCGCATGGCAAGTCAAACGACATGAAGTGCGTAAAACACTTCGTGTGGCCTAACCACTGCCGCCAACTCCAAACACGACTCGCGTTCATCGACGCGTCCTTCGTGGTAAATACAAGCAAACCATGAATTTACTCTGTTACCGACTGCCTGGACTAAGTATAGCCCCAAACATTTGTGAATCCACATCAGAAATCATATAAGAGTAATGAAAATGAAATACAACAATATAGGCATGTTGAAACATGTTATAACATACCACTTAAGCAATTCATCCAACATATACATTTTTCATACATAAAGAAATCAATACATCTAGCCAACATGATGGAGATCATTTGCATCAGCATATTACTTAAGAATTTAATCTCAAAACTATTTCACAACACCATATACTCAATACATACTAATACAAACATTTATACAAACACTTAGCCTGCACACTTAAGTCTACATAGTGTATGTCGACTCAAAGTGCGCATTTGGGCGAATCTCTTCGCCAAACCAATTATGCATGCATTCCTAATATCCTAATGCGACAAATAGCCATGGCAACCATTTCAGCAAAATATGCATATATACGACATTTCCTACAAATGACTAAAATGCCCTAAATCTCATATTTTCCGTACATTTACGAAACAGAAAACGGACAGCATGTTGTATATGTCAAACGGCGTTGCCGTCGATAATCTACTATTAAATGACATTGAAAGCGTTGAAATCAGCCAATCAAAGCGTCTAAAATTCACACCTTTTTACCCTAGATGCGTATCGTTCCGAACGGAGCGTATACGCTTCGTCTACGGCGAACAGGAGACCTAATACACAAGATGTATAAGCTACTTCGCTATTGGAATCGACGGAACCTTAAATCAGCAAGTGGTTAGGATTTTCCTTACCTAGAAATGCGTTGGAATCACCGGCCAAGTGATTTGAACGCGATGCTTAGGCACATGTATCAGCTGCAGCAAGTGGCGGGAAGATCTCTCCCACACTCTCACAATCTCTCACTTTTTCTCTCTCTCTAGCTAGGGTTTCTAGTAAATTTGGATGGGTGAGATAAGTGAGGGTTTAAAACCCTTTTATAAGCTAAAACCTTTCCAAATTAGGCTTGGGAATAAAGTTCACTTGAGGTATAACCAAATCGGGGCTGTTCTGGTCCAAAAGAGCATTTCGGGAGGTCCCCTGGACGAACGTGATCGGACTTAAGCTCATGGTCACTGGATGTTGCTCACACCCAGTTTTCAGTCCGGTAGAGTTCGTAGATCGCACGTGGCGGTCCGATTTCAGTTCAGCGGTCATTGCACCTAGATCAGGTCTACAAGTCTCATGATATGAAAGAGAAATTTTTCCTGATCCGAGGGTGTAATTTGGCTGAATTCTGACGGTCAGAACGCTTAATAATAACGCGTCAAGTCATGTGCCAGATTCGAATATCAAATTTCCAAATCTAACCCTTTTTCTCACTCTCTTCACTCCAGGCTCAATGAAATAGCCTCTGAACATCGGTTGGGCTTGATTTTCAAAATAATTGTCAAGTCCAGCTAAGCGGTCATAACGGTCTAAGATTGTAGGTATCGGACTTTCGACGCGCGGTCTAGATCCAATATAAAGTTTTAAAAGGTTCCTGAGAGCAAACCGGCTTAGACTTTGATCCTAGGTTTCAGGGTATTATAGCGTCATGGATTCTACAAGTTTTAGGTCTTGTAGAATGTATTTAAAGTGATCAGGGACTATTTCACAGCTACTCTAGCGTAGCGCTAGCTAACTTGCTCTTATTTTCTAAAGGAATTAATCCTACACGATTTCTGATCGAGTTGGTACTCGAGTCTAAGTACGAATTTTTTCAAGGCGTTACACATCGCCCACTCCTAAGTTAAAGTATGTCGGTGTGTATGGTGTTACCATAACCCAAGTCTAGTTTAATCCAAATCATGCTTTGATACCAACTTGTAACGCTCTGAAAATTGGAGGTCGAGTAGAAGCTCAACTCCCAAGATCCATTGCATCACTTATGCAACATAGATAATGATGATTAAAGGTTGTCTGTATTAGTACATTAAACATGAATGGGATTACACTAAAACAGCATATCTGTTAAAGCATAAAAAATCATCATCATCAAGAAAGAATGAAGATCAAACAATGAGTGAAGGAAAGAGAAAGGATTAAGTCCTTTGTTTAATGGTTGCGCGAGTTGCATAACAAGAAGTTGTTACGTGGATTGCGCAACAAGTTGTAGTAGTTGCGCGGGTGGCGCAAACAGTTGTTGTCCTTGCACAGGTCGCGCAACTGAAAGTTCCATTGTGCGGACTGTGCAACCAGCTTTTCTGTTGCGCGGGTGGCACAATCAAGAGCAGAGAGTGATCAAGATGAATGGACATGTGGCCCCCTGGCATGAAGATTGAGGGTTGACACATGTGAGTGGTCTATAAATACCCCCACTTCCCCTCTCATTTGAACAACAACAGAGTCCTAAAAGAAGGTTGAAGGTGAAGAGTAGAAGAAAGGATCAATTGCGCGAGCCGCACAACCCGTGCACCAAGTTGCACTAACTGCGCAACCCATTTATCAATTTACGCTAACCGTGCAACCGACAAAATGGTTGCCTGGGTCGCCCAACCAGGTCACTATTTGGCTAGCTCTAAATGGGGCCAAGGTGCTACTGAAATTGTTGAAAGCATTCAAGTTCAAAGCTTCATCATTTTAGGCTTTCCCCTTTAACAAGTTCAGAAGAGAGATTAATCAATCAATTCGACATTCCTACTAAGTCCTAGGAGATTATCAAAACAGCTGTCGAAATGTTGTTGGATTTAAGATATAACATACAAGCCTTGTTAATTACAATTTGTTTATTTTAGATAATCTATCCTGGAATCAAGGGATGTTGAAGGGATGTAGATAAACTCAGAATTAATAATACAATGACTGTTCTATGTATTCTCTTTGTTACATTCGAATAAAATAATTCCCCAAATCAAATGCATTTGTTTCTTGATCGAAACAATATCATACTCTAGAGATAATTAAGTTAAGCAAGCGAAAGATTGTGATAGATATGTAAAGTATATGCATGTTTCACAACCTCCAGAGTATGAGTGTGTTACTGGGCTGAATATATACATGTTTTGTTCCAAAATATATAAAATGACAAAATGTGAAAGTCTGACTAAATCATATAATCCCTGTAATCCATTCGATCAGTACATGGTCTACATAGACCCGCCTGATAGCTGAATGTAGGAGAATTCTTCCTCCTTGTCTATGAAATCCGAATCAGCAGCATAGACATCGTCACCACCTACATCTACAACAGAGTCCGGTTGGTATTTTAAAACACCGTCCCAGAGTGGGAGTGAGTAATCAACTCAGTGGTACTATAAGGCAAAGGTTAATATGTTCTCAATTCAGTGAAGTAGTAATGATAAAGCAATACAACAAGCATTCTCTAACTACTATGGTTAATGTAAGGATGATATGTGGTAATGATACATGCCCTCGCCTGCACTCCCTCAGTGACACCATCTCATAGTCTCACATGCTACTCCCACTGTGCCTTCATCGCCAAAGCACATGTAATGCGGTGCATGCACGTGTTTACCGAGTTCTTGATTAGGCTTATTCATACAGCAGATTCGGGAAGCTAAGGTACCTCCCTTTACATCATTTACCCATACAATGATCCATCTAGGGTTGTCAATCCTAGTTATACGATAGGCAAGTTATAGGGCAACATCACCCATGATTTAAAAAGCAGTGGATAGGCAAGTTCACAAGTTTACAGGCAAGGTCATTATTGGAGACTCGTCACCATCCGCGTAGACCTATTTTATACTCGAGGTCACTACGAGAGGCTCGTTACCTGATCGTAGGCCGACAACTCGAATACATTGTTCCATACCTCCGTATTCGGCTCACGAGTTTGGATTGCTCACTGGTCAATACAGGGAGACTCGTCACCCCAACATAGGCCGACAACTCGACCACAGTGTCCCATACCACCATGCCTAGCTCATGAGTCTTAGCAGATCGTGGTACCAAGGTTAAACGGGCTTTATATTGGTAAGTGGTACCTTAGATTCAAGTAGTATTGTCCATACAAGGTAAACACATATTAGGCCAATCGGGTTACTTGAAAAGTTTGATTGATACAAGCGCACATTAAATTAATCGACATGGAGCGCATACACACTCTTCATGACTTAACCACTGTCGATAATCACCGTACGACTCAGATTCACCGAACGTATCCATTGTTGCGAATCTAGTTCAGCCACTTGCTCGAAAACAGTTACCGATTGCTTGGACTACGTATTAGTCTTAATCATACTCAAATACAATAGGCATTCATATGTGACAGTCAAAACAACATTTAACAACCAATTCAAATACAACCATATTGTACATGATTATCATACATAGGATTTTCATCCATAAATCACGTAGTAGCAAGATAGGTTACTTGAAGGAACTGTAACTATAGATAAGGTAATTGAGAATCCTATCTTAACTCCCTCATTAAATACATTTCAACAAGAATTTTCTCATTCAGACATTTTACCAAACACTTAGACTACACATTTCAATATACATGTAGTAAATTAGTTATAACATATATTATGGCAAATCCTTTTATAAGGAGTTGTCATACGTATAACAAACAAAAATTCTAGATTAATAGTCATGGCAAGCGTAAATTATAATTTCTTATTCATTCAAACATTTCAACAAACACATAGAATGCATTTAGTAAACAACCTAGTTTACACATACATGATAGATTAAAAATGTCATAACTAAGATCATATGGCAGCAATCAAGTCAGACATAAATCATTATTGACATTGAAAGCCTTAAAAATCATAACCTAAAAATTTATAGTTCGCACCTTTCGTTGGTATGCTCATTATGAACTCGGTTCGTACACCATGTCTTTGTCTACAGCACAACGGCTACCTAAACATTGAAATAGGTTACCTATTTCAGCTATTTCTCTATTTAGATTCCTAAAACAGATTAGAGTTAGGATTTCTTACCCAAAAATGAAGTTGAAATGATTTGAGTAGGTAGACGTAAAGGCGATTCGATGAGTGGAGTAGAAAAATAGAAGTACTGTAGCAAACTCCAAGGATCTCCCTTCGATCTCCACTCTTTTCTCTCCTTTTCTCTCTTCTCTCTCTTAGGGTTAGAGAAAATTCGTATGGGATAGGAATGGGGTGGTTTAACATCCTTATATGGGCCCATAAGTGATGTCAATGGCCCCAGGGCCATGGTATACTTAGGTTATAACCAAAAGGTGTCTGTTTCGGGCCAATGGAGCTCATCTAGAGGTCCATTGTTGGCATACAGTCTGAAGAAAGTTCCCTAACAATAGATCTGTGCCAAGTGAAGATTTTGGTCCGATCGGATTAGTGGATCGATCGCGGAGGACTCGTTTCAGTTTAACGGTCATCGTCACTCGATCCGGGCTACAAGTATACCAATGGGTACAAGAAAATTTTCCTGATCCAAGGACATAATTGGGTCAGAATCTAACGGTCTGAAACCTTAAATTTGGTCTACAAGTGAATGGCCCAATTCACTTAAGTTTGAGTTTATTTTCTAAGGATATTCGCGTTTCTCACACACTTCGCTCCAGGCTCAAGTTGTGCATTTCTGGATACTATTTGGACTTGATTCCTACGATGATTGTCAAGCTTAGTAAGGTGGTCATAACCTTATAGTTTCGTAGTCATCGGATTTTCAACGTGTGGTCTAGGTCCGATATGAAGTTTCAATGTACTCCCAAGAGCAACTGGGTTTTGAGATTGATCCTAGGTTTCTAGGTAATATTGGGTTAGCAATTCTAATAGTTTTGAGTCTTGTATTTCGTATAGAAACCAATTTGAGCTAATTCTCTGACTTATTTAGTTTAGTACTTAATTAATTTTTGCCTAATTTCTGCAGAATTCGTTCCTTAGTGATTTCTGCCTGAGGTGATACTCGGGTCTTTGTATGAATTTTTTCAAGATGTTACACAGTGATTGTCGAAAGAGGAACTGTACTGATATGTGGATTCAAATAAGGACTAGCATGACTTGTGATTACACCTTACATATGACATTGGTCACGTAGGCCTTGCATCGCATAGCCTTGGTATGGCTGACAGCATTGTACTAAACCTCGGTGATGATCCTAGAGATATACGGTACTGATATATGGACTTACCAAGCAAAAGTTATGTACTCAGCATTTGATCATTCATTCATTCATTCACTATCCACTTGGGCTGGTGGTACGTAACCAAATCATTATATGTACCTTCGCAATGGTCAGGGTTTTGGTTCGGGCATGTGACCAACTTGAGATCAGGAGTGTAACGCCCGTGAAAAATTCGTACTTGGGTCCGAGCACTAATTTGACCCGAAATCGCGTAGAATTAAATTTCATGGAAATTAAGCGTAAGTTAGCTAGTGCAACGCTAGAGTAGCTTGGAAATAGTCCCTGATCACTTTAAATACGTTCTACAAGACCCAAATCGAGTAGAACAAACAACTCTACAATACTCTATAACCTCGGATCAAACTCTAAGCAGGTTTGTTCTCTGGACCACTTTGAATTCTTGTATTGGATTTAGACCGCGCGTCGAAGGTCCGATACCTCCTATCTAAGACCATTAGAACCGCCTAGCTGGACTTGACAATCATCTCGAAAATCAAGTCAAACCGATAATCACAGACTATTTCGTTGAACCCGGACGGAAGAGACCGCGAACAGGGACAGAATTGGAATTTCAAATTCAAATCTAGCACACGACTTGACGCGTCAGTATTAAGCGTTCTGACCGTCGAAATTCATCCATATTACACCCTCGGATCAGGAAAAATTTCTATTTATTATCATGAGACTTTCAGCCCTGATCTACGTGCGGTGACCGCTGAACTGAAACTGGTCCGCCACGTGCGATCTGCGAACCCTGCCAGACTAAAAACTTAATACGTGCTACATCTGGTACGCATGAGCTTAAGTCCGATCGCAATCGACCAGGGGACCATCAGAAAGCAACTTTTGGACCGAAACAGCCCCGAAATGGATAGGCACCAAGTAAACTTCGTTCCGGAGCCTGTTTCCGGCATTTTTAAGCTTATAAAAGGGGTTGAAACCCTCATTTCTCTCTCCCATCTGAAAATTGCAAACCCTAGAGAAGAGGAGAGAGAGTTTGAGAGAGAGAGTGGAAGGGATTTTTCCCGTTTCCGAGCCGCCGATTGCTACTGCTTCAGCAACTCTTCCCAATCACCTGGCTGGTGATTTCTCCACTTTTTCAGGTATAAAACAACCCTAGAACTTGCTGATTTGGGGTTTACTTAGATTCACGGCGTGTTAGCTAACGTAACTTGTAAAATAGGTCCTTCTACTGCCGTAGACGAAGCGTACACGCTCCGTTCAAAATCCCGCATCCGTAAGAGACTAGGTGAGGATTTTAGACGCTTTGATTGACGGTTTACAACGCTTTCAATGTCGTTTAATAGTAGATTATCGACGGCACCGCCGTTTGACATGTACAACATGCTCTCCGTTTCCTGTTTCGTAAATTAACGAAGAATATGAGATTTAGGGCATTTTAGTCATTTGTAGGAAGTACGGACTACATTCATATTTTGCTGACGTGATTAACATGGTTTGTTGTCACATTAGGGAGTTAGGAATGCTTGCATAATTAGTTTGGCGAAGAGATTCACCTAGTTGTGCACTTTGGGTCGACATACTATATGTAGACTTAAGTGTGTAGTGTATGTGTTTGTATAAATGCTTGTATTAGTATGTATTGAATTAAATGATGTTATGTGGTAGTTTGAGATTGATTTCTCAGTTAATATGTTGACCTAAATGATTTCCTACATGTTGACCAAATGCATGATTCCATTACATGCATGGAAAGTATGTGTTGAAGATTTGCTTAAGTTGAATGTTATAACATGTGTTAACATGCTCATATGATTATATTTCAATTCCAATACCTTTACATATATTACTAATGTGATTCCATAGATGCTTGGGACTAGACTTAGTCCAGGCAGTCGATAACCGAGCGAATTCGTGGCTGACTGGTCATAGCCACGAATGACGCGTCGATGAACGTGATTCGTGTTTGGAGTTGACGGCAGTGGTTAGGCCACGCGAAGTGTTTTACGCACTTCATGTCGTTCGACTTGAGATGCGATCGCGCTAGTCGAGCCCGTCAAGTAACCCGATTGGCCGATGTATGTTCACCTTGTATGTGTCATAACTGCTTGAACCTAGGGTACTGAACTTACCATTGTAAACCCTGTTAACCATGGTACCTTGATCCACGAAGACTCATGAGCCGGGCATGGTCGTATGGGACACCGTGGTCGAGCTGTCGGCCTACGCTGGGGCCACAAACCTCCCCGTAGTGACCAGTGAGCACCTAGACTCGTGAGCAGATTATGGTGGTATGGGACACTATATTCTAGCTGTCGGCCTACACTGATCAGGCGACGAGTCCTTTGTAGTGACCGCGAGCGTATTCTGAGTCCACGGGAGGCGACGACCCTTCCGTTGCAGTAGAGTACAGTAGGCCTGTATTGATAAGGTGATGGGGGAGCGGTGCAACGAGTGCGAGCAACAGCCCTGACAGCCCTTGCAGTGACCTACGAAATATACATCGTATGAGATTACTAGGAGTGACGACCCTAGACAGGATCTGTGTTGGGATTGATACAAGGAAAGTACCTTAGCTTCCCAATCCTGCTGTTTGAATGGACTAATAATAACTTGAAAATCATATCACCATAGCATTGCATGTGCCTGGAAGATATGGCGCACTCTAGGGAGTGTGGCATGCCGCGGTCGTAAGATGTTGCCGTATGAGGGAGATCATCGGTGAGGGCATACATCACGTCATGTCATCTTACATTAACAACAGTATTAGGATTGTCTGATTTACTGCTTTACTATCATCGCATGATTGAATTGTGAATATGTTAATCCTTGCTCTATGATTCCACTGAGTTGATCACTCACTCCCACGTTACGGGATGGTGTTTGCAACACCCACCAGACCCTGTTGTAGATGCAGGTGAGGCTGAGATCCAGGAGGTGAAGCCAGACATTGACGAGGACCAGGACGAGTTCTCGTATATGCAGTATCACGACGGCTTCCCGTAGGCGACCTGGATCGATGGGGTTTCAGTGGGACTATTTGGAACATTACATTTTTGTTCATGTATATGTATATGAGACTCAGAGATGTATTCATACTTTAGAGACAGATGAGATTTACTTTTTTTTTCCATACAGTGATATACATTTTGTTTAGTCTTTCGCTTGATTTTATCACTGGATCTAAAGTATGAATTGCAGTTTTGGTATACTTTTACTCATGTGAATGCTTTAAATCAAACAACATTGAATCATAATCATTTTTGTTGCATAAGTGACGGTCTGGAACTCGGGAGTTGAGTTTATACACGACCCCCGATTTTCAGGGTGTTACAAGTTGGTATCAGAGCATGAATGAGAGTATACTGGGCCTGGGTTATGGTCTCGCGACGTACGCTGTCGCTTCCTTTGACTTAGGTGGGTGCGAGATGGGTCTAGAAACACTTTTAGGATTGCAGATTCGCCGATAGGCGAAGTCTATTAGAATCGATCGCAAGATCGAGTCAGTAACGCATCTCGGGTCGCGTAAAGCAACCCGAATCGATTCTAAGCTGTAGGAAGTTGGGTTGAGACGTCCTATGAGCGGTTTTAAACCGCAAAAGTGAATCCTTGGGCCGTGGGATGACCACGACTCCTGTAATCAATCGTCAGGGCTTAAAAACCCCGTTTCACCAAAAATCTTCAAAATTCCTCCTCTAAACACTCCGACCTTCATTTATTTCTTATCCATTTCATGTTAGGTATCAAACCTAATGTGAAAATAACACAAATTAATACTTTCACAAAATTTTACAGTGAATAGTAAAATTTCATGAAAAATGGCCATAAGTCCATTCTAACTTCACTTTCTTTAGCAACTAAGGATCTAGATAGATGTACTGGCTCCTTCTACCCCAAATTCATATGCTGCATCATAGGGTTTGGTATTTTAGATTATGGAGTGGTCCTGGAAATCCCCGAACACATATTTGGGCTCATACAGATCAAAATACAATGAACCAGGGGGTGGGCCACATATTTTTGGAGTCCCTGGACCATGGGGGACCAGACTCATGTGGTCCCACCGGCCAACCTTATGCATCGCCGACCGGTGGGGCCCGTTGGCAGTAATTTTCGGGCGCATGCCCTTAAATGGGGTGCACATCCTCCCCATATACCTCCCATCCCACGAAAATCCCTAAAACACCCCCCTCCTTCACAAACAGCCCTCCCCTAAGCCCTATTCTCATTTTCCAGCAGCCATTTCCAAATTTCAGCGTCCCAAATCACTCCTAAATCCCTCCTTGGCCAAAACCGACCGTCATCCATCGCTTATTGGGAGTTGGTAGCCCTTCCTCTTGAAGATTTCACCATTTGGAGCTCCAAAAATCTCCAAATAGAGCTGAAATCGTGAGGTGCTCCATTCTACTTTTTTGTTTGCATTTCTCCTTGAAATTACAGCCATGGGAAGCTTGAAGCATCCCTCTACGACGCCTAGATCTCCTTTTTCCAGATTGGGCAGCCACTTCTCCGCATTTTCACCGTTTTCCATGGCTTTCGTGGAAGCCATTTTAGGCCTTTTATCACTCTCATCCATCATATCTTTGATGGGTAAGAGGAAAACCGCAACATACGAGGCTGGGCCGAGCTCCCTGCTCAATCGAGAAGACCGCGGGGTGGTGCCGCAAGTTCAAGCACCGCCGCAGGTCCAGCTGCAGTCCTGGAGTGCCGTACAAACCGAGATTTGGATCCCCATGCACACCTTGGGCGAACAATTTTATCAGAGATGCCTCATGGCCAATACACTGATCGCAAGGTGTTATTTGAGGCGGACGTAGATGGACGACTATTCGGCGAATATCTGTTGTTCGAGCGCATTGAAGCTGCGCATTGGGGTCCGATCTTTGAAGCTCACGCACGTGCTAATGTGAGCACTGTTCGTGCCTTCTATGCTAGTATCCAGAATCCTACCTTGGAGCCTTTGCAGTTCAAAATCCCTTTTGGTAGAGATCGGATGGCTACGATCGACGTTCGGTTGATTGCGCGACTTAACGTGCCTCTAGGTGATGTGCATCCTAGTGAGAAGAATTTGAGGACTAGACGTGAACGAGATCGCCGCACCAGGTTTCTGTACGGTAAGTTGGTTCCATGGCAGCCTAATAATAGCCTCAAGGCGACGTACATGTCTGAGGATTTGCGCCTGCTGCACCACATCTGCACGTTCAATGTTTATCCCAGGTCGACGAACCGCATTGAGTGCACACGTCTTATGGTCGATTTCTTATATCTGGTGGCCCAGGGAGAGAACGTATGTATGGCCACTTTCATCTTATGGCAGATAGTCCTCATAGCCAGGTCAAGAAGAACATCCAAATCGCTTCCCTTTGGCCGACTGATTTACAAGATTGCACTTGAGTTTGCCTATAGACTTGGGCCGGAATTGCCGGTATCGATTCATACCATTGATGAGTCGACAATGGTCAAGATGAAGATTGGGTCACAATACCGTGAAAATCAACTTGAAAGGGATAGTGAGGATGACTTTGATGATGAGGAAGATCAAAGCGAAGAAGAACCTAGAGCAGAGGTTCAGGAGAAAGCTCAGGAAGAGGCAGAAGAGGAGGCTCAGGATACAGATGAGAGCCCTCCTCCTTCTGTGCAGGCTACTATCGACGATCGCATTGCTCGGATGGAGGAGAGTCAAATCTCTTTGCGAAGGGAAGTCCAAGAACTTCGCGCAGAAGTCGCGGATGCCAAGGCCGTTACAAAGAAGAAATTTGACAGGGTGACTCGCACCTTGAAGGCGATCCTGTGTTGCTTGCAGGATAAGGGTGCTCCTCCTCCATCACCAGACTCCGACTAGCGATGCGATCTTGATGTTATTATCAGTAGTTAGTCATTTCCTGCTTTATGTGTGTAAGCCTGTTAGGGCTAGTGCTTTGCTCATGTTGCTGTTGCTTAACTGTCTTAATTCTCATGTATTTCTCGTCATGATGCTTGTAAGGATATATCCCTTGTATTGTGATAATTTTGATTAATTGAAATGCATGGAATGCCTTTAACTCTTTATGTGAATGATTACAGTGTATTTGTGCTAATGAGACTGACAAGGTTGCGCCCTATTTTGAATATAGGGAATGCCGCCTAAGGCTACGCGGAGCACGGTTCGGCTTGCATTGACAGAGCATATGGATCAGACTCCTTCGCAGTCTGGCACCCATGCGGACCCTACTTTGGGCCCGATTCCTGAGGCAGTTTGATCGTCTCAGCCTGCCGCTGGTCCTACAGATGGACCACCGCCATTTACACCGTCGGTCAGGGAGCCATATCGTGCATCTACTTCCACACAGCATCCGCCACAGCCTGCTCCACCCCCTGACAGATTCGAGCAGATGATGGCTATGATGCTGCAGCAGCAGCAGTTTTTGACTACCATCGTGGGGACATTAGCCCAGGGTGGGGGTGCAGCTACATCTACTCCACCTGCACCACCTGTGCATCCAGCTGAGGATGCCTATACATACGCCCAGGATGAGGGCATGGCTCATCTTGCGCCACCTGCTTTCCCTGCGGGGAATCCTACTGATACACGGGGCCTATTGGAGCGATTTCAGCGCTTGCGGCCTCCTACTTTCACGGGTTCTCATAGACCCGAGGAGGCTGAGTACTGGCTCGACCGGGTGTCGAAGATTTTACGGATGTTGCATTACACCGAGGCCGAGCAGGTAGAGCTGGCTACCTTCCTGTTTGAGAGAGAGGCTAGCATGTGGTGGGATAGCGTACTGCGGACCGTTGCCGCAGACTTTGTATGGACGTGGGCAGCATTTGAGTTCCGCTTCCATGAGAAGTATTATCCCCAGACTTAAAGGCACGACAGGGAGAATGAGTTTCTCCGTCTCAGACAGGCAGTGATGACAGTTACAGAGTATGAGCATCGGTTCACGGAGTTGGGCAGGTACGTCCCGACGATCCTAGCTGATGAGCAGATGCGCATACGGCGCTTTTTGGAGGGTTTGCGACCGGATATTCGGTCGAAGATGTGCTGTGTTAGCATTCCCTCCTATGCAGAGTTGATTCACATGTCCATGCGGGCAGAGCAGGACGTGGATCGACTTGCGCGATCTCGTGACCCGGTTGCTTCTAGGCCACGACCAGACTTGCCAGATAGGCCCTTCGCGGGCAAGAGGCCTCGCATTGATCCTCCTACTAGGACTACGATGCCTGCACCACCATTTCGGCGCCCCGATTTGACGTGCACATACTGTGGGAGGTCAGGCCACTTGGCGCAGAGCTGCTTTTCGAGGATGCAGGACAGTGGGTTCTCGCCGCCGCAGAAGATTGACCGTGTACGTCCACAGGCGATATCAGCACCGCCTATACGGTCAGCTCCTGTGCATCCTTCTTTCAGACCTCCGGTATCGCAGATTAGACAGCCTCCACGGCCCTTGACACAGCGGCCGAACCGGCCACAGCAGGCTCGGATTCATGCATTGACAGCTGAGGCAGCTGCGACGCCGACTTTCCAGCATTTAGCCTTCGAGGTCACGGCCCATATTGGAGGTACTCCCGTTCTTGTCATGGTGGACACTGGTTCCACGATTTCTTTCATATCGCGTCCCATAGTCAGGCGTCTTGGGTTACAGACTATCACTATGAATAGCGTGCGAGTCTTTGCAGCTCATGGGGATTATTCGGATGTCACCCAGATGTGTGAGGGTTGTTTAGTTGATTTGGGAGGCAGGACGATGACTCTTGATCTGGTCGTCGATCCCTCGCTCGTTTATCTCGACGTCATTCTTGGCATGGACTGGTTGACTGCAGCAAGAGCCGAGATTGACTGCGAGGCTCGTATGGTGACGGTGTACGAGCCTGAGGGCACGCCATTCACATTTTCAGTGCGGGTAAATCTTCCTTTCCGCATACTTAGCTACGCCACTTTATTGCACGACGCTGGTGCCCAGATACTCGAGCATGTGCCAGTCGTTTCTGAGTTCGGGGATCTGTTCAGGAAGATCCCTGGTTTGCCGCCCCGACGTGAGATCGATTTCACTATCGATCTGGTTCCTGGATCTACACCCGTCTCACTGCCGATGTATCGCATGGCACCATGTGAGATGGAGGAGTTGAGGACGCAGATTGATGGTCTGTTAGAGCTTGGCCTTATACGGCCTAGCGTGTCTCCTTGGGGAGCACCGGTCTTGTTCGTAAGGAAGAAGGATTGTTCGATGCGATTGTGTATTGATTATCGCAGGCTGAACCAGCTCACGGTGAAGAACAAGTACCCTTTGCCCAGGATCGATGACTTGTTCGATCAGCTGAGAGGAGCGCAGTACTTCTCAAAGATTGATCTTCAGTCAGGTTATCATCAGCTGCGCGTCAGGGATGAGGACGTGCAGAAGACAGCATTCAGGACCAGTTTTGGCCACTACGAGTTCCTCGTGATGTCGTTCGGTCTTACGAACGCACCGGCCGTGTTCATGGATCTGATGAATCGGATATTTCGGCCTTTCCTCTATCGATTCGTCGTTGTATTCATTGACGACATTTTGGTGTACTCTAGGAGTCAAGAGGAGCATGAGGAGCACTTACGTTTGGTCCTGGATACGCTCAGACAGCATCAGTTGTTCGCACAGTACAAGAAGTGCGACTTCTGGAAGCAGGAGGTGAAGTTTCTGGGACACGTGGTGTCCAAGGATGGCATGGCAGTTGACCTGTCTAAGGTAGTTGCGGTGCAGGACTGGGAGCAGCCTGGTTCTGTCACTGAGGTGAGGAGCTTCTTGGGTCTCGCTGGCTACTATCGGCGCTTCATTCAGGACTTCTCGAAGATCGCGAGACCCTTATCTCAGTTGACACGGAAGGACATGAAGTTCGCCTGGAATGATAAGGCGGAGTCAGCTTTTCAGGAGCAGAAGGACAGACTTACGTCCGCCCCTGTGCTAGTATTGCCAGAGCAAGGGGTTAGATACACTATATACATTGACACGTCTAACGTTGGTTTAGGTTGTGTCCTTATGCAGAGGGACAGGGTAATTTCGTATGCCTCGAGACAATTAAGGAAGCACGAGGAGAATTACCCTACACACGACCTAGAGTTGGCAGCCGTTATATTAGCACTTAGACTCTGGAGACATTACCTCTACGGAGAGGAGTTCGAGCTCTTTTGCGACCACAAGAGCCTCAAGTACATATTCACGCAGCGAGATTTGAATATGAGGCAGCGGCGATGGATGGAGACGTTGAAGGACTTCAAGTTTGAAGTCTCTTACCATCCTGGGAAGGCGAACCTTCTGGCTGATGCGTTGAGCCGCAAGAAGGCGATAGAGTTTGCGGCTCCGCTGATGGTTGCCGAGTGGGATATGGTTGAGTTTTTGCGAGACTTTGAGCAGAAACTCACTGTAGAGGAGCCGTTTGAGTTCATCGCACATGTACAGGTGCGATCTCAGATCGATGACCGAGTCATCGAGGCGCAGAGGGACGATGCGCATCTTACTGAGCTTCGAGAGCAGGCCAGTGATGATGCTGACGCCGACTGGCGAGTTGGTATGGATGGGGGCTTACGTTACCGTGGCCGCCTATGCGTCCCAGATGTCCCTGACTTGAGACGAGAGATTCTCGAGGCTGCGCATTCTACTAGACTCGCGATGCATTCAGGCAGTACAAAGATGTATCATGACGTGAAGAGGACGTATTGGTGGGAAGGTATGAAGACCCACATAGCTGAGTTCGTGTCCCGTTGTCTCACATGTCAGCAGGTGAAGGCAGAGCATCGCCGACCACCTGGACTTTTGCAGCCGATGCCGATTGCAGAGTGGAAGTGGGATTTCATTTCCATGGACTTCATTTCTGGGTTGCCGAAGACGAGGAAGGGACATGATTCCATTTGGGTGATCGTCGACCGATTGACGAAATCGGCGCACTTCCTACCGATCAGAGTTACGAACTCTGCAGACGAGCTGGCTACATTGTACATCAGAGAGATCGTGCGTCTGCATGGAGTTCCGTTGGAGATCGTGTCGGACAGAGACACGCGGTTCACTTCTATCTTCTGGACTCGCATTCAGGAGGCTATGGGTGTGAAGTTGAAGTTCAGTACTGCCTTCCACCCACAGACGGACGGACAGACAGACGAGTGAACCAGATCATGGAGGACATGTTGCGAGCTTGCGCATTGGACTTCAAGGACAGTTGGGATGATTGTCTTGCATATGCGAAGTTTGTGTACAACAATAGCTTCCAGGCGAGTATCGGTATGGCACCTTATGAGGCGCTGTATGGGCGACCTTGTCGCGCACCGCATTGCTGGTTAGAGGTCGGTGAGCGTAGCTTGATCGGCCCAGAGTTGGTGCAGGCGACGTCAGAGAAGATCGATACTATTCGACGTCGGCTTCTTACAGCGCAGAGCAGACAGAAGAGCTACGCCGATACGAGACGGAGGCCACTAGAGTTCACAGTTGGGGATCATGTGTTTTTGCGAGTTTCCCCTATGAAGGGAGTCCTTCGGTTCGGGAAGAAGGGGAAGCTGGCACCGCGATTCATTGGCCCATTCCAGATCCTCGATCGTGTGGGAACGGTGGCTTACCGATTGGCTTTACCCACGCCCCTCGCGAGCGTTCACAACGTATTTCATGTTTCTATGCTGAAGAAGTATGTTGCTGATCCTTCCCATATCATCAGATGGGAGCAGGTGCAGTTAGGAGAGGATGTTACTTATATACTGCGACCGACACGCATCCTAGACAGGAAGGAGCAGGTACTGCGTAGCAAGGTGATTCCCCTTGTGAAGGTACTATGGACGCATCATTCTGAGGAGGAGGCTACTTGGGAGACAAAAGCCGAGATCAGAAAGAACTACCCACAGCTTCTCAAGGAGTACGAACAGGTACAAATTTCGAGGACGAAATTATTTGTTAAGGGGGGTAGATTGTAACGCCCGTGAAAAATCCGTACTTGGGTCCGAGCACTAATTCGACCCGAAATCGCGTAGAATTAAATTCCATGGAAATTAAGCGTAAGTTAGCTAGCGCAACGCTAGAGTAGCTGGGAAATAGTCCCTGATCACTTTAAATACGTTCTACAAGACCCAAATCGAGTAGAACAAACAACTCTACAATACTCTATAACCTCGGATCAAACTCTAAGCAGGTTTGTTCTCTGGACCACTTTGAATTCTTGTATTGGATTTAGACCGCGCGTCGAAGGTCCGATACCTCCTATCTAAGACCGTTAGAACCGCCTAGCTGGACTTGACAATCATCTCGAAAATCAAGTCAAACCGATAATCACAGACTATTTCGTTGAACCCGGACGGAAGAGACCGCGAATAGGGACAGAATTGGAATTTCAAATTCAAATCTGGCACACAACTTGACGCGTCAGTATTAAGCGTTCTGACCGTCGGAATTCATCCATATTACACCCTCGGATCAGGAAAAATTTCTATTTATTATCATGAGACTTTCAGCCCTGATCTGCGTGCGGTGACCGCTGAACTGAAACTGGTCCGCCACGTGCGATCTGCGAACCCTGCCAGACTGAAAACTTAATACGTGCTACATCTGGTATGCATGAGCTTAAGTCTGATGGCAATCGACCAGGGGACCACCAAAAAGTAACTTTTGGACCGAAACAGCCCCGAAATGGATAGGCACCAAGTAAACTTCGTTCCGGAGCCTATTTTCGGCATTTTTAAGCTTATAAAAGGGGTTGAAACCCTCATTTCTCTCCCATCTAAAAATTGCAAACCCTAGAGAAGAGGAGAGAGAGTTTGAGAGAGAGAGTGGAAGGAATTTTTCCCGTTTCCGAGCCGCCGATTGCTACTGCTTCAGCAACTCTTCCCAATCACCTGGCTGGTGATTTCTCCGCTTTTTCAGGTATAAAACAACCCTAGAACTTGCTGATTTGGGGTTTACTTAGATTCATGGCGTGTTAGCAAACGTAACTTGTAAAATAGGTCCTCCTACTGCCGTAGACGAAGCGTACACGCTCCGTTCAAAATCCCGCATCCGTAAGAGACTAGGTGAGGATTTTAGACGCTTTGATTGACGGTTTACAACGCTTTCAATGTCTTTTAATAGTAGATTATCGACGGCACCGCCGTTTGACATGTACAACATGCTCTCCGTTTCCTGTTTCGTAAATTAACGAAAAATATGAGATTTAGGGCATTTTAGTCATTTGTAGGAAGTACGGTCTACATTCATATTTTGCTGACGTGATTAACATGGTTTGTTGTCACATTAGGGAGTTAGGAATGCTTGCATAATTAGTTTGGCGAAGAGATTCGCCTAGTTGTGCACTTTGAGTCGACATACTATATGTAGACTTAAGTGTGTAGTGTATGTGTTTGTATAAATGCTTGTATTAGTATGTATTGAATTAAATGATGTTATGTGGTAGTTTGAGATTGATTTCTCAGTTAATATGCTGACCTAAATGATTTCCTACATGTTGACCAAATGCATGATTCCATTACATGCATGGAAAGTATGTGTTGAAGATTTGCTTAAGTTGAATGTTATAACATGTGTTAACATGCTCATATGATTATATTTCAATTCCAATACCTTTACATATATTACTAATGTGATTCCATAGATGCTTGGGACTAGACTTAGTCCAGGCAGTCGGTAACCGAGCGAATTCGTGGCTGACTGGTCATAGCCACGAATGACGCGTCGATGAACGTGATTCGTGTTTGGAGTTGGCGGCAGTGGTTAGGCCACGCGAAGTGTTTTACGCACTTCATGTCGTTCGACTTGAGATGCGATCACGCTAGTCGAGCCCGTCAAGTAACCCGACTGGCCGATGTATGTTCACCTTGTATGTGTCATAACTGCTTGAACCTAGGGTACTGAACTTACCATTGTAAACCCTGTTAACCATGGTACCTTGATCCACGAAGACTCATGAGCCGGGCATGGTCGTATGGGACACCGTGGTCGAGCTGTCGGCCTACGTTGGGGCCACAAAACTCCCCGTAGTGACCAGTGAGCACCTAGACTCGTGAGCAGACTATGGTGGTATGGGACACTATATTCTAGCTGTCGGCCTACACTGATCAGGCGACGAGTCCTTTGTAGTGACCGCGAGCGTATTCTGAGTCCACGGGAGGCGACGACCCTTCCGTTGCAGTAGAGTACAGTAGGCCTGTATTGATAAGGTGATGGGGGAGCGGTGCAACGAGTGCGAGCAACAGCCCTGGCAGCCCTTGCAGTGACCTACGAAATATACATCGTATGAGATTACTAGGAGTGACGACCCTAGACAGGATCTGTGTTGGGATTGATACAAGGGAAGTACCTTAGTTTCCCAGTCCTGCTGTTTGAATGGACTAATAATAACTTGAAAATCATATCACCATAGCATTGCATGTGCCTGGAAGATGTGGAGCACTCTAGGGAGTGTGGCATGCCGCGGTCGTAAGATGTTGCCGTATGAGGGAGATCGTCGGTGAGGGCATACATCACGTCATGTCATCTTGCATTAACAACAGTATTAGGATTGTCTGATTTACTGCTTTACTATCATCGCATGATTGAATTGTGAATATGCTAATCCTTGCTCTATGATTCCACTGAGTTGATCACTCACTCCCATGTTACGGGATGGTGTTTGCAACACCCACCAGACCCTGTTGTAGATGCAGGTGAGGCTGAGATCCAGGAGGTGGAGCCAGACATTGACGAGGACCAGGACGAGTTCTCGTATATGCAGTATCACGACGGCTTCCCGTAGGCGACCTGGATCGATGGGGTTTCAGTGGGACTATTTGGAACATTACATTTTTGTTCATGTATATGTATATGAGACTCAGAGATGTATTCATACTTTAGAGACAGATGAGATTTACTTTGTTTTTCCATACAGTGATATACATTTTGTTTAGTCTTCCGCTTGCTTTTATCACTGGATCTGAAGTATGAATTGCAGTTTTGGTATACTTTTACTCATGTGAATGCTTTAAATCAGACAACATTGAATCATAATCATTTTTGTTGCATAAGTGACGGTCTGGAACTCGGGATTTGAGTTTATACACGACCCCCGATTTTTAGGGTGTTACAAGGAATTTATTACATTGAGTGTAACTATTCAAATTTAGGTATGGGATTGATTTGGATAGAAGTCCCTTATGATGAACTCCACTGTAGTGCCCTAAAAATTGGGGGTCGAGTAGGAGCCCAATTCCCAAGTTCCAACACATCACTTATGTAACATAGATAATGATGATTAAATGTTGTCCGTATTAGTACATTAAACATGAGTGGGATTATACCAAATTAGCATATCATACCCCAAAGATAATTAGATTACGCAAGCGGAAGACTGTGATAGATATATAGAGCATATAAGTGGTCGTAAGTCCCCAAAGTATGAACATGTCACCAGGTCAAATAGTTACATGTATAATTTTAAAATATACAAAAATGACAAAGTGTAATATCATCTATCCATATCCTTGTGGCCCCAATGCACAACTCTAAGTCTATATGGACTCGCCAGAGAGTTGCATGTAGGAGAACTCCTCGTCATCATAGAAGACAGGCTCCATCTCATAAGTCTCGACATCACCTAAAACTACAACAGAGTCTGGTTGGTATTTTAAAACACCATCCCAGAGTAGGAGTGAGTGATAAACTCAGTGGATCTATAAGGCAAAGGTTAACATGTTAACAATTCAGTCAAACAGTAATGATAAAATAATATAATAAGCATTCCTAAGTACTCTGGTTAATGCAAGGATGATATGTGTTAATGATGCATGCCCTCGCCTATACTCCCTCTGCGACATCATCTCACGATTGCGGCATGCACCCTTTCCACTGTACTCAACTCCTACGTCAAAGGCAAATGGAATGTGATGCATGATCGTGTTAGCTCAGTCCTTTATTAGACCCATTCATACAGTAGGTTCGGGAAGCTAAGGTACTTCCCTTTATGTCATTTACTCAAACGGTGATCCATCTATGGTCGTCGATCCTAGTTAATGACATATGATAGACAAGTAATGTCACCCCTAATTTAAAAGCAGTGGACAGGCAAGTTTAAGTCACTACAAAGAGGCTCGTCACCTCCACATAGGCCTTAGTTTATACTCGAGGTCACTACGGGAAAGGCTTGTCACCTTAGTGTAGGGTGACAGCTTGAATACAGTGTCTCATACCACCGTATTCGACTCATGAGTTTAGGTTGGTCACTGGTCACTACGGGGAGGTTTGTCACCCCTGCGTAAGCCGACAACTCGACCATAGTGTCCCATACCACCATGCCCGGCTCATGAGTCTTAGTCGATCGAGGTACCAAGGTTAAACGAGTTTTCACTGGTAAGTTTGGTACCTTAGGTTCAAGCAGTAGCATCCATATATGGTAAACATACATTGGGTCAATCGGGTTACTTGACAAGCTCGGCTAGTATGAGCATACATTGAGTTAATCGACATGGACCGCAAACGCACTCCTCATGGCCTAACCACTGTCGATAATCACCGTATGACTCAAATTAATCGAACGCATCCGTCGTGGCTAAAATAGTTCAGCCACCGATAGTAAACCATTACCGATTACCTTAACTACATGTAGCCCCAATCATACTCTAAATAATAGCATTCACATGTGATAGTCAAGTACAACATGTGGCATTCAATTTTAGTATCAATCTCGTTTAAGTATTTCAACAAACACGTAGTACACATGTTATCATACATAAGCATTTCATCCATAAATCACATACTAATGAGATAGGTTACATACTGTAACTATAGATAAGGAAATTGAGAATCCCATCTCAACACCCTCATTAAATACATCATAACAAGCATTTTATCAAACACTTAGCCTACAAATATCACATACATATAATAAATTAGTTAAAACACATATTATAGCAAATCCTTCCACATAGGAGTTACCATACATATAATGATCACGTATTCCCTAACAATAATCATGGAAAGCACAAATCATAATTTCATATTCATTCAGACATTTTAACAAACACATGGAATGCATCATATTTAACATAGTTCACATGTATATGTAATATTCGAAAATCATAGCATCTAAGCACATGTGACAGCAATCAAGTCAGTAATAAATCATTAACTAACATTGAAGACCTTAAAAACCATAACCTAAACGTTTATAGTTTGCACCTTTTACCAGTAGACTCGTATCGTATTCAGTTCGAACACTATGCCTTTGTTTACGGCACAATGACAACCTATAGTATGAAATAGGTTAGATATTTCATCACTTACTCTATTTGAATCCCTAAAAAAGATTAGGGTTAGGATTTCTTACCTAAGAACGAAATCAGAATCGCCGGTGTAGCGACACAGATAAGCTGATTCATCACGTGGAGTGGTGTGATCGAATCCCAACAATTATCCCTTACTCTCTCTCTCTCTCCTCCTCACTCTTTCCTTCTCTTTTTTCTCTATTCTCTCTCCTAGGGTTTGAAATTCGTATGGAATGAGAGAGGGGTAAGTTAAGGCCCTTATATAGGCTTAGAACTGATCTCAATGGCCCCAGGGTCATGGTATACTTAGGTTATAGCCAAAGAGTGGTTGTTTCAGTCCAACGAAGCTCATTTGGAGGCCCCTTTTCTGTATACAGTCTGAAAAAATTTTCCTAACATTGGATCTATGCTAGGTTAATTTTTCGGTCCGATCGGATCAGTGGATCGACCGTGGAGGACCAGTTTCAGTTCAACGGTCATCGACACTCAATCAGGGCCACAAGTACATTGACCTGCGTTGGGAAATTTTCCTGATCTAAGGGTGTAGTTTGGTCAGAATCTAACAATCTAAAACCTTAGATTTGGCCTATAAGTGAACGGCCCAAATCACTTAAGTTTGAGTTCATTTTCTAAAGATATTCGTGTTTCTCACACTTTGCATCGGGCTCAAGTTGTGCATTTTTGGATATTATTAGGACTTGATTTCTGAGATGGGGGTCAAGTCCAGCAAAACAGTCATAACCATATAATTTTACGGTAATCAGACTTTCGATGCGCGATCCAGGTCTGATACGAAGTTTCAATGCGCTCTCGAGAGCAACTGGGTTTTGAGATTGGTACTAGGTTTCTAGACAATGTAGCATTAGTGATTCTACTGGTTTTGGGTCATGCAGTTCAATATAGAAAAAAGTTCAAGCTAATTCTACTGGTGATTGAGTTTAGCACTTAGTTAATTTTCATCTAATTACTAAAGGATTTGGTCCTGAGTGATTTCTGCTTGAGGCGGTACTCGGGTCTTTTTACAGATTTTTTCGAGATGTTACACCCACAACTTGTGATATCACATACTATCATCCTGACTACACACTCTAGCCTTATCATTTATTTTACATTGCATACTGTATTACATCCTCTGCATATGATATATTATGACGCCTTGTCACTATGGTCACATGTGGGTGGGCACACGTAGGTGGACGTTGATGTGGGCAGGGCCTAACAAGCCTAGGCGAGCTACCAGTGGTTGGTAGGCTACTATCCTCACAATGTAGGCAGGACCATGTTCCACATATTCGTGAATTCGTCAAGATTTACATATTGCATTACATCTTCAGCATATGACATTTGGTTTATTATATCCTCATACTCGAACGATTACACATCAGCCTTGCCATTACCTTTCCATCATATACCATATAGTAAAAAATGAAATTTGATTATCTTGTTCATGATGATTAGCTATTTTAATAATTCATGGTCGCTTGTTAAGTAACATGCCAATTATTGATGTCATGTTTATGATAACCTGTATAGTTATACGACATGCTTGATTGATAACCTACTCACCTATAATCACATGATTGGTTGATTACATGCTTATGGTTGTTTTGGATGTCTTTACAGAAGCACCCTGATAAGACGTGTTTTACTTCCAGCATGCAGTAAACTCATGAGCTATGGTTTGATCATACGTATGACTTAACTTTTCAGAATGCATACAAGAGCTGTTGGAGTTTGTTATTGTTTCCTTCATTACTATTGAGCTGGTGCACCATATCATGTGTGACATGTCGAACAGATTTGTCTCTTTAATATGCATTGATACCATGTACAAAATGTGTAATCACCTAAATAGATTAATCATTTAAAAAAATTCACACTGAAAAATCCTCCTTGTAGGATCTCAGGATCAGAATATAGCATATGGGTGTCGAGAGCCAAGAATGGGATACTACGGAGGCTGTCAGCGCCAGATTCGACGATCGAGAATTTTGTGAGCCCGATTTTCGAGTTTGGGGCATAACACAAGGAGTTCCAGTAGTTCGTATTGATTGAATGAGCACATCATCCAGTATACAAAAGTTGGGACGTACTTTGCGATGTAGAATCCTCAAAAGGCATTTTGAGATAAAAGGTAAATCGTACTCTTGCATCGCAATTAATCAAGATGAACTTAATTTTTATTAAGTCGCGTTGATATCCCCTAATCCTAAGGATTGAATTATTGCAATGATTGAAAAAAATTGATTATATGAAGAAAAATCATGTTTAAGAGTCAGTCAATCTTCCCACTGGACAAAGAAATTGTGAATAAATGGGTATTCAAAATTAAGAAGATGACAAATGGTTCAATTAATCACTATAAAGTCCTTCTAGTAACAAAATATTTTACATATTTTACACAAGAGGAAGGTATTGATTATGAAGAAAATTTCTCACCCATAGCTAGATTTACATCAATTCATTGTTAGGGATTTTGACAGCGGAATCACACAGATCTAGATCTAGGACAGCAATCCAATGGCACCAAGCACACAAGAGAACACAGAGAACACCCAAATTAATCCCTCAGATTTAGATCCGTGCCCCAACGATCGCTCTGATACCACTTGTTGGGGATTTTGACCATTGGATTACTATCCTAGATCTAGATCTTCCCCAACAAGTACTCGGAAAAAAATAATTTTGAGTTACGGAAGGTTAAGATGATTAGCCTGTTAACCAAGCAAGGCGAGGATGGTGCTCTTGAGGAGTGGAAGTCTACTATGAATGATGTTGATTGGAATGCTCTTGATAAGAAAGCTTTATCATCGATCCATTTATGTCTTACGAATGAGGTTCTCTACAATGTCATGAGGGAGAAAACTGCGGTTAAGTTATGGGCAAAGTTAGAGGATATCTATGCGAAGAAATCCTCTAAAAATCACCTACACTTGAAGTGGCAGTGGTATAACTTCAAGATGGCAGAGGGTGAAAATCTAGAGGCTCACATCAGCAACTTTAATAAATTGGTTTGCAAATTGCTGGATATGGAGGAAGTGATGAAAGATGAAGAACAAGCATGTATGTTGCTAAATTCTCTCCCGGGGTCCTATGAGGCATTCAAAGACACTATGTGCAGCATGAATAAAATCCTGAGTGTCGACACAGTTATCTCAGCCCTTTAAGGGAAGGCTATGAGACAACTGAACAACGATATGGGGGACATCTTCTGATGCACTGTTTACAGTGAGTAGGAATTCTGGATAAAGTATAGGTTCTTCTGATTCTCGATCCAAATCTAGGGGCAAGGGCAAAGGAAAGATAAAGTGCTGGAATTATGGGAAGGAAGGACATGTGAAGAGGGATTGTGAAAATCCTAAATTGAAGAGGGAAGATTCTGAGGCTTCATACAGGGAGGCCAATGTTGCCACGTCAGATGGATCGAGTGAATGTGATGGTGATGTTTTATCTGTGTTTTCACTCAGACGGTCCTACGATGATCGTAAGGATGAGTGGATGCTAGACACAGGGGCATCTTTTCACACGACTCCTCATCGGAGTTGGTTCACCAGTTACAGGGAGTGTGATGGTGGACAGGTATTTATGGGCAATGACATTGCCTGTAATGTGGTGGTTGTTGGTTCTGTGCGCATCAAGATGTTTGATGGGGTGAAGCGTACCTCGATAGATGTGAGGCACGTTCCTGATTTGAAGCAGAATCTGATTTCTCTTGGTGTGCTTGAGGCAAAAGGATACAAGTACACAAGTATTGATGGTGCTCTTAAAGTATCCAAGGGAGCACGGGTAATCATAAAAGCGCAACAATTAGGTAACTTGTACAAGTTGATCTGGAGCACTTCAAAAGGTGGAGCTACATTGGATGTAGCGGATTTCACCTCTGCACATGTGTGACATGTTGGGCATGGCCACATGAGCAGGCAGGGTAGGAAGGCTAAGACGTGCGGACAGGGATACAGAGCAGGTGGAGCAGCCACCTATGAGAAGAAACACACGGCATGATCACGGGATATCGGCGAGGTACATGGACGACTCCAATATCGCAGGAGTATTCATCTTCTATTCAGATGGCTCTAGGTGAGCCTGGTGCTGAGAAGTGAAAGGTGACTATGGGCGATGTGATGGATTCGTTGTATCAAACCGACATATGGGAGCGGGTGGAGCTTCCAGTGGGCCGGAAAGCGATTGGATGCAGGTGGATCTTTAAGAGGATACAACAAGTGGTATCAGAACGATCGTTGGGGCACAGATCTAAATCTGAGGGATTAATTTGGGTGTTCTCTGTGTTCTCTTGGGTGCTTGGAGCCATTGGATTGCTATCCTGGATCTAGATCTGTGTGATTCCGCAGGACAAAATCCCCAACATTCATATGATTTTGACGATTATGGTTTACCTTAATTTGGACTTATCTCATATGCACATGAAAATTGTCTTCTTGAATGGAGACTTAAGAGAAGACATTTATATGAAACAACCCATAGGATGCATTGAAAAAGATCATACTAGCAAGGCTTGTAAACTTCTAAAATTTATTTACGAATTTAAACAATCATTAAGACATTAGTATACGAGATTCCATAATATAATCACTTCCTTCGAATTTTCTGTGTGAAGAAGATCGCTACGTATATCCGAAGCAATTTAAGAAATATTTTATGAGATTATCCATATATGTTATTGATATCTTACTAGTAGGTGATGATATGGGAATGTTGTTTTTAACCAATGAGTGACTATCTTTGAATTTTGAAATGAAATACATTAGTGAAGAAAACTTCATAATGGGGGTTAAGATTATTAGTAGTTGCTCGAAGAAATTTTGGGCTTATTGCAAACATCCTACGTTGAGAATATACTAGAGCATTTCAAAATGCACAATTATAAGTCAGTCAAAACCCCGATCAATAAATACCCCAAGTTGAATAAAAGTATGTGTTAATAGTCTAATGTTGAGAGGCAATCTATGTCATCAGTGCCTTATGCCATTACGATAGGCATCCTTATGTACGTTATGTTTTTACTGGGTCAAATATATGTTATGGCATGGGATTTGTGAGTCAATATCAAAGTAATTTAGGCCAGATGCCATGGCAAGCAGTTAAAAGAATTTTTCGGTACCTACGAGGAATGAAGGAATGCATGTGTTATCACAACACTAAATTAAGGGTGTTGGCTTATTTTGATGCATCTCAGGCGGATGATTAAGATGAGAGCAAGTCTACTTTGGATTATATATTTATGGTGAATGGTGGTGCCGTCTTATTGTTTAGTAAGAAACAGTCTTCGACTGCTCTGTTAACCATAAAAGTTAAATATTCGTGTGTTGTTTGACAGTTCAAGAGGGTGTATAGATTATGAGAATTTTAAGACCTTTGGGCATTCTGGCTGCTAAAGATCATCTCCTAATAAAGATGGATAACACATCAACTAATGATCTCATCAAGGATCCTAAATATTATAAGAAATGTAAATATATAGAGATTAAGTATCACTACATCAAAGATCAAGTGAGAGATGGGCATGTTGTGCTTGAGTACATTCATTCTAGAAAAATGCTGGCTAATCCCATGACGAAGTCCATTACTAGAGATTTATTTGAGATGCATGTTAGGTATATGGGACTCAAGAGATCTTGATATCCTTTATGCAAGTAAGAGTGTAGTATTTCCATCCCCACTGGTTATGATGGTAGAGATCCCACTGTGTAGTATTTTAAGACTTATACATGTAAAATGGGATAAAGACCAGGTACTTCGAAGAGTGAATGATGTAATTTTGTTAATTTTTATATACATGATGAGATGTATCTTCTTATAGACACACTAAATATATAGACACAATAAAAAAAAAATTAGTCCTTAGATCACCAATGGTGGGTTTTTTTTTTATCGGCAGGCTAGTCTTCCCCACTCGTGCAAGAATTGACTACTCCTAACATGCGAGTTTAAGACATGTTCATGATGAGGAAGCACGACTTCTAGTGATGCAGAAGATGAGGCAGCATCAAGCCCAGCCACCTCCATTCACAACTCTCTCTCTCTCTCTCTCTCTCTCTCTCTCTCTCTCTCTCTCTCTCTCTCTCTCTCTCTCTCTCTCTCTCTCTCTCTCTATATATATATATATATATATATATATATATATATATATATAACATGCTAAGCATGTTCAAATGAATCTTACACATGTTAATAATTATCACTCGGTTGATGGTCTTGGGTGAATAGAGATGAGACTCTTAAAGTTGAATGACATTCACAATGATAGACGAGGTTAGGAGTTTTTAGGCTAGCAATCATGCTCTGTAGGAGAGAACTTTGTCTATTGATGATGTCATGGCTTGTAAGGAACCAGGTTAGGAGTTATCGGGCTAGAACTCAACCGTTAGCTATCGGGCTAGAACTCAACTATTATAGGTGCGACCTCTATATGATGAGGTTAGGAGTTGCTGAGCTAGTACTCTGCACTTTACATGGGACCCGCGCATTGTAAACTCGACGTATGCCTAGTACTGCCTACTCTGTGGCATGAGTGAGTGACCACATGCTCGAAGCGTTGAGTTGGACTCCGCTTCAAAATTAATTTACCTTTTTTTCTATGTATCAAACGCACTCACACACCCCACACACACTTGCACACTCACACCACAATGGGTGCTCAAACCCATGAACTCATCTTGAAATTCTTGTGAGTCCACCACTAAACCATAGGGTCGCGAGCTAGGATCAATTTACCTATTGGTGCCTGAATTGATCTAATCAGTGCATTATGCGAGCAAGCCAGTCTCATAGGTGACTCTTATGCCCTCAATTACCCACATTTACATATAAAAGGATGAGAATGAGCGTTGTTACTTTAGCACACAGTACGAAGGTCATGATTGATGCGGTTGAGAATATACTAATAGGAAAGTGACTTCGTCGATTCTGAATTACGTAGTTGCATAGGAAAGATCCTTTCGCAGTGACACTAGGTTCCTAGAACCATGATTACGCACTTTGAGACTTATCTACCATAGCATTATCAAGTTTAAAAAAGACGACTTGCAAACTTGTTTTGAAATTAAATGTATGTAAACAAATACTTTATTTTTAAAAACAATTTAAAAAATGTTTGCAAATGATTTGTAATTTGGACTGGTTAAGAGGATAAGATGTATGCTACAAAAGTGATCATAGATCAGATATTGTCTCCATCCAATGTGGTCATGCGGGTCTAAGGTAGGCTTTGAAGAGCTTAGAATGATGTGCATTAATGTAGTGGTCAATGTATGCAATGATGTCAGTCAATAATGCTAGAGTGGATGAGTCTAGTTGTGTTTTCCACTGGGGTTGAGTGAGAGATGTTAAAAATAGAGGAGAGAGACGAGTAGCATGGCCAACCACTTGGCGAGGCCCCACGTGTAAGACCTATATCACTACGCCAAAATCGTGGATTTATGACGGATTTTTGTGATGGACAAAAATCTCTTGGTTTACCGACAAATTCAATCCGCTACTAAAGGAAAAAGTCCGTCACCAATCCCGTCTTTCTCGAAAATCCGTTGTTCATTAGTGAAATTTTGCGGCGCACCAAAATCCATCGCTAAAATCTGATTTACGACGGTCCGTCGTAAAATGGCTACGGACTAAACTATTGTAAATTTTGATTTTGCGACGACATATGATCAGTTGCTAATTCCTACCCAAAATAGCAATTTGCGACAGTTTTTTGTTGCTTTTGTGATGGATCATGGTCCGTCATAAAATTACTTTTGCCTTATATTTATTTTTTTCATTTTTTTTTTATAATATGGTGGAAAATTAGTTTTTTTTTTTGTTATCTAATAATTGTTTATTAATAGAATTTCAGTGGTTTAATTGTACATATTTGTATATAAGATCATTTTTTAACAATTGATCGAATGCAATATATATATATATATATATATATATATATATATATATATATATATATATATATATATATATATATATATATATATATATATATATATATATATATATTGTTTTGATATCAAATGAGTGGATTTTTTTTTAAATTTAAAACAAATATTTAAATGATTTGTAATATCACATGAAAAGGATTATTGAGAAGTTTAAAAAAATTTAACAATGTCTGAAAAATTGAGATTTTGAAGAAGAAAAAAAAAGCATGATTTAATAAAAATCTATTTTTTAGAGAAAAGAAAAAGAATATTGAATAAAGTTGATAATTTTGAAAAAAAGAATTATTTCGAGAAAAAATAATATCCTGAAAAAGAAAATTAAAAAAAATATGAAAAATTTGACAACGTTGAAAAATGAAAATATTTTGAAAAAGAAAATGAGAGTTTGTATTTTGAAAAATAAAATAAATTTGAGAAGTTCGATAAAAATTGACAAGTTTAAAAAAAAAAATGCTTTTAAAAAAATGGAGAAGTTCGAAAGAATTAAAATTTTAAAGATAAAATGATATTAAATACTTTAACATATATATATATATATATATATATATATATATATATATATATATATATATATATATATATATATATATATATATATATATATCATTTAAAAAAAAGAAAATTGAAAAGTTGAAAATGAAATGATACTTTTGAAGAAAAAAAATTAGCATTTTGAAATTTTTGATAAAAAAATAAAATATAATTTGAGAAATTTTTTGAGATTTTGAAAATAAAAATTCAGAATTTGTATTTTTTTTTTTTTAATATTTGATAATAAAAATGATATTTTGTTAAAAGTTTTGAAAGAAAAGTTAAGAGTAAAAAAATATACATTTTGAAAAAAAAAAGTGATTTTTAAAAGGAAATTGAGATTTATCTATTAAAAAAATAATATTTTTTACTAAATTATTAGGCACATCCACTAATTGAACCTTTAACCGTTTTTGGACAATCTAATCAATTTGAATTGAAGAGCAAATAACTTCAAATGTTTAAATCAAATTTCACTCAAATTGTTGATCAATCTTGTATGCCTAATATCTTTCTCATATGTAGCCTGATCGGGGCGAGTAACTAGTCAAATTGAGGGTATTGATCAGTAAAATAGAGTGAATAGACCAAACATCTAAAATGAGCCAAATATTAAGGTCAAATTTGTGACCCAACGTACTAACTTCGTGGAAACCTAAGAATTGATGTTAGTAAGTTTTGTGGGCCCCATCATGATGTGTGTCGAACATCAACACCGTGCATTTGATGTGTCCCCTTTAGGTTATGAGGTATCTCAAAAATCATCCGTATACGAAAATTAGGTGGGCTATACCATCTAAAACTATGTGAAGATATCTTAAAAAATATAAAAGCACTTGGTGGGGCCCAGATGAGTTTTGGATGCGGCTGAAACTTGGTCTAATCCCTCATCCAAGTTGGACACACATAATGAATGGGCTAGATCTGTGAATCACATTTACGTGGGCCCAATATATGATTATAAATGTTTTAAGGAAACCCCTCCCCACTATATTATGTGGTATGGCCCACCCAAGTCATGGATTGACTTTATTTTTAAGCCCTTGGCCCACCCAAGTCATGGATTGACTTTCTCCATATCATTCAATGCCTTTCTCGAATCGTTTTAAGATATTAACCAAAAAATGGGGCAGGTCCAAGGCTTAAGTGGACTACAAACTGGGGATTGAACGTCCACCATTAAAAACTTCTTGAGAGTTGGACTAGTTTCAGATGAAGCTGATATTTGTGTTTTCACTTCATCCACGTCTATATGACCTTATGAATAGGTTGGATGGTAAAAAAAAACATTACGCTAGCCCTTAGAAGGTTTCAACGGTGGGTGTCATTATCACTACAACTTCCTTTGGTGTGGTCCACCGGAGCCGTTTACCTACTTCCTTTTTTGCTCATACCTTATAATGAACTGAGAAAAATGATGAACAGCGTGGATAAAACACTTACATCACTGTGGGCCAAAAATGAAGCATATCCAAAGCTCAAATGGACCACACCACCGGAAAGAGTGTGAATTGAACATCTACCATTGAAAATTTTATGGGGGCCACAGAAGTTTTAGATCAATCTAATATTTGTGTTTTCACTTCATCTATGTCTTTGTGATATTATGAACAGGTTGGATTACAAATAAGTGTCACTATGGGCCATAGAAAGGTTTTAATGGTGGAAATCATTATTCCCACGGTTTCCTCCTGAGGTATGGTCCACTTGAGCTTTAGATATACCTCAATTTTGGGTTGATCCACTAAAACGATTTGAAAACATGGACAAGAGTGGATAAGACAAATACATTCACGGTGGGCCCAACCAAGTTTAGTATATTATTTTAGAGAATCATCCAAAAAAATAAATCATATCCTAAGATTAAATGGACCACATCACATATACCAACATATATGATGATTTTCACCATTAAAAATTTTGTAGGCCTTAACATTATTATTATTATTATTTTCATCCAATCTGTTCATAAGGTCACAAAGATATGGACGAAGAGGAATAACAAATTTCATATTGATCCAAAACTTGTGTGAACCCCAAAAGGGTTTCAATGGTAGACGTTCAATCCCCCCTGATTTTTATAGTGTGGTCCACTTGATAGTTATATCTGTCTTATTTTTTGTCTCAAGCCTTAACACGAGCTTGCCAAATGGATGGACGGTTTGGATATAACACATACCTCATGATGGGACCCAGAGAGCTTGCTGACGTCAGCCACTGGCTTCTCAGACTACCAGTCTCTGTTTCATCTCTCCCTCATACGCTCGCCTCTCCTCTCTTCCTAGATCTCTCCTCCCTCTCTCTCTTCCTGTCGATCTCTCTTCCTCCTCTCTCTTTTTTGTTCCATCTCTCTTCCCAGTCTTTCTCTCTATCCCCACCCAAGATCCTGTTGCCTACCGCCCTACCCACGCACGCCCTCTCGCTCTCTCTGAATCTGTGGTTGAAGGCTTAAATCTTTAGGAACATTGAGGTATTTCTCTCTCTCTCTCTCTCTCTCAATCTCAATGCCGATTTAGGGTTTTTCGGATTTTAGGGTGGATTCAGAAGGGAATGTTTATTTGCCATACAACCTGTTGATATGGTAGGGGACCTATGTAGACAAAATGGCTGAACACCCCTAAAATACCATATGCTAACTGATTGTGGTATAGAAAGATTGGATCGATGTCTATGAGTGTCTTTTCTCATTCACAAACACGATTATGGAAGTTGCTGAGATGTAAGAGAATGGTTTTGCATATGTGCTTCGGTGGTGTATCAATGCGGTCCAATTTATCACCTATTCAATAGGATGTTGCAAGAGTTTGACAATGATCAGAATTTCAGACAAACCAGAAGCCCCTCATGGAGGCTGGATTTAACATTATTTTGATGACAACTGCAAAGCTGCTGGCAATCGATGTCATTCATTTCATTTCGTTTAAAATAAACTGCTGTTCCCAAAGGCAACCATCCAGAGACCCATGAGATGATGCATTTGGGTTTGTCTTCAATGATGAGCTGCACAAGTATGATGCTGCATTGGGAGCCCATTTGGCAGTCCAATAAGGTGAAATATAGTAATATTGCACTTGTGGAATCAAGCAGCTAAAGCATTTTCCTGTTTCTTGTTTGCAGTACCGCAACATTTTCTTTAAGATCTCACTTCTAAATTTTCTTTAAGAGAATGGTTTTGCATATGTGCTTTGTTTGGTTTGCCTTTTCCCAAGCATCAAAGCTGTATTTTAGCATTCCTCAGTTTCAATACAACAGGCCTTGGGGTGGATCAGTAAACCTCCAAGCCCATACAAGTGTAGAGCCCTGCACATGGACCTGCAACTAGCAATATGGTGCTCGTTTGTGAGACCCACTCTTTCCATCAGGTGGCAGGTGGGATGCTAGTTTGAGGATTTCTTCCTGAATAAATTCAGGCTAAGTTTTGTCTGTTCTGAATCGGCTCTACATAATACTATTCAAATTGAGATAGGTTGGTCAGCTGAAAGCTGAATAAAATGGCTACCATTTGGACATACTTATAGCCTTGGCTTTGTACAAACACCTAGAGCTGGTGTCTGTGGAGTTTTAGAGGGGCTTGGCGACTTGTTCCCCATCATTTGTTTTCCCAAAAATGTGGCAGATCTAAAGCTCATTGGGGGAAGGTGGTGCAAACAAACAGAAACTGTGTAATTTGAACACCGAACGTTGAAACATTCACGGGACACAAGATGTTATAGAAAAATTCACCTCTTCATTTGTTATACCATCTCATTTTAGGGCATGGTTCCAAAAAAAAAATTAGTCTAATCCAAATTAAGCTTCAAATGGCCAAACAACGCGAAACAATTAAAACATCATGGGCTATTGTGGGGCCGACTTTGTGCTTTGGATTTACCTCATTTTTTTGTCCATGACATGAGCTGGCAAACAGATGGAGAGGATGGATTTCTCTCCAATATCAAGGTGGGTGCCACATCACTACACTAAAAAAATTTTAAAAAAATATTTGATTGTGCTGAGTTTTAAAACTTAAATTTTGACTAAGTACTTGTGTCTGGTTAATCTGAATTAGTAAGCCAAGTTCTTTGCCACTTGCCAATATTTTGGTTTTAGGAATAAACAACCCCTGCCAATTACAAAGATTTTATGTATCTATTGAACAAGGTTTATATGCACCATCTTAATCATGATGTTTGAAAAATATGCATATCAGATGACGATAGCCATCATTTATCCTTACTTTCAGGCACCTAATGCTGACCATTAACTAGTTTTTCTTTCCTGCTGTCAATTGAAGCCTAGCACTTAGATGGGCAGGGTTATCTGATCCATACATATCTTGAATCACTTTCCATTCTTACTTATTAGTGTCGTGAACTGGGATGCCTTAGAAAGTGTTCTTGTGTAACTTTTGCTTATACTAATGTGAGTTGTCGGGTATCTTGGAAATGTCTAGTTTGGGTTGGGAATTTGTTTTTTTTTTTTTTTTCAGAAAAGAGGGCCATGCCCCTATGATTTTGAATATATGAACAGGGGATGTACAAAAACAGAGATTTAGATGGGCTGCACAAAATCTGGCCTCATCCATCATATATCCTAAAAAGCAAAAACACATCATGTGGCCCTCAAGCCAGCCACTCCTACTGACGAAAGAGCAAACCCCTGCTCCCCCACATACTGGGACCGGAAGCATAGCCCACTCCTCAGCCTGAGAGCCAAGAAACCTAGAAGAAAAACACCAAGCAGCCCCAAGGCCATTATGCGTCTTGCCGGTTCTGAGCTAGGTATGTTCGTCTCTCTAATTTTATTTTCTTGGTTGGATAATAGGATACAATTTGTCTTAGCAGCATAAGCAGTGGACAGTTGACTGGAGCAGTCCATCTGATTGGGTGCTATTTTGGATGGGACATGATGCCAAAATCACGCTTTGACCTTGACCATTCTCTCTCTCTCTCTCTTCTTTTTTTTTTTTCACCATCTGTTTGAATACAAACAACATATTTGTGATCCATGTTAGGGCTGGATTTGACATTTTAGGCCTGTTAACTCATCTGGATTTGACATTTCCAACTGTCCATGTGCGGCCCACTTGATGACCGCGTTTTCATGGTGGGTACTCCTGGTGAATGGCTAGGATCCTGTGCACATGTGCTACATTGGCATTTATAATCCAAGATTCTTTAGCAAACAAGTGCTACTATTTTTAACTTTTCAAAAAATACAACTGTTTGTCTTTATATGCAACGAAGTAAAGAAAGCAGAATTTGCATCTGGAGGATGAATATTTGCTTGAAATAGTAATAGAATTGTAATTTGTTTTCTATGTTTCTATTCGAAGGGATAGCTAATCAATCTTGATCAGAAACTTCTCAGAAAATCATCTGTTTCATTCTCTCTCCCTCTCTCTCTCTCTCTTGTTGCTTTGGGGAAGATCTCTTCACTCAGAATATGGTAGAACTCTATCCAAACAAGGCTGAAAAACCAAACAATTGGTGGGATCTAAACTAAAAAACAGAACCCAACAAATCTTAAAAACACAATCAGATTTGGTTTCAACCAAATAATCCAAGATGGTTATGATTGAACTACAAATTGGTATAAATGTGTTCAATTCCCCAAATTCTTGGCACTGCTGAACAGGTTGGAGCGTAAACAGAGACAAAACTGAAAGAGAAGAAGTTGAGAGTAGAAGATGCTCTTAATGCATCCATGCACACAAATGATTTAGCATTACTGCCATAATGACAGTGTTAACAGTTGGAAGTGGGCGTCCATTCTAACTGTTTCCTATGGTGCGGCCCACCTGAGTTTCCCTTTAGCCTATTTATGGAGGCCATGCACAAATGAGGCAACGCATGCAAGATGGTTGGAGTGGATGTCTTACACGCATCCCGTGGGGCCCATTCTATAATTTTACCACCACAATTATGGTGGTAATGTTACCATGGAATCATTTCCCTGTATGTATGTATGCAATCATTTCCCTGTATGTATGTATGCATGCATGTAGACACGCATGCTCACGAGCCTGTTGCATGTGTGTGATGATGTGATGGTATTGAGCTCTTTTCTTTCTGCCCGAACTGTTTTCTGCTAATGGACTGTGCTGAATGAATTTCTGGGATGTATTTTGCAGGGAACTGCTGATGCTGTGAAGCAGTATTTATGGCTGTTTGAGGAACACAGTATCATGGAATTCCTGGTTCTTGCTGGAGATCATTTATATTGTATGGATTATGAGAGGTTCATTCAAGCACACAGAGAAACTGATGCAGATATCACTGTGGCTACATTGCCAATGGATGAAAAACGTGCAACTGCATTCGGTCTGATGAAGATTGACGAAGAAGGTCGGGTGATTGAATTTTCCAAAAAGCCTACAGGCGAGCAGCTTAAAGGAATGAAGGTAGAGAATTCTGATGGTTTGACTTTGGTCCTTTGTTTGCTACAATTAAATAGTAATCATGATTGCACTGCATGAATTCTTATGGAGGATACAATTGTGGGTGTCTCACATCAAACCCGTTAGCATCCGGGCATGTTGCTTCTCCAATTTTATCCACATCTAGTGCATGAAAGAAGTACTTCTCATGCATGGATTCTCTGAGGAAATCTTTCAAAACTGACGGAGCTTACAAGAACAGCTGTCCATCCTCAGTCATGTAGATGATACGGAGAGTTTGGCCGATCATAGAGGTGGTGGTGAAGATTAATTGCAGCATTGGAAATAACAGAGATCTCGAGCTTGGGGTGGATTTCTCACAAAGGTTACAGTGGGCCCCACCTGAATTGTTTTCCAGTCCATACGATTTCCAGTTGAATCTGCAGATTTCATTTCCATTTAGTTGATTTTTTTTTTAGAAACTCAGTTGAGTCCTTGGAAATCTTGCTAAGCTGTTTCTACCTTTTTACAGACTGAAATTCAGGTTGAGTTTTGGATGTCTCATTTTTGTGTTCATGCTGTGTTTCATTTAACATTATAAGATGATGAAGACCTCTGTTGCTATCCATAGCTTTAGTTTGAAATGTTGTAAACTATGTCGAAATCCTTCGAAATTTATCGCCTACCTTAGAAATGGCAAACATGCATGGTGATCAGATTGTTGATATGCTGAGCCACATTGTGGTTAGGTGGTTGGCCAAAAATCGTTATGATTAGACAGCTTTGATAATCTGATTGTGCTGGTTTTTGCATCTTGCTGAGCCACATGCTGGTTCAAATCAATCTGTTGTATAATGACACTGGTTCTTTGGGTCTTTAAGATTATATTTTCCTTGAAACTGTGGCTGTTTGGTATGCTCTCTGATGTTCTGAAATCTAAACATGAGGAAAGGGAAGCCTACTTGTCTGAAATTGAGGTTTGGCTTTCCTCCTTTTCTGTACATATATTTAGGTAAAAGATGATCTAGCTCCATTTGTTTGTGTGCGCTCGCACACATGCGGGAAGGAGTTAGAAGATGTGTTGTCTATAGATGATCTTGAAAGCCAAAAAAACTTGCCAACAGCTAGTTTTGAGTCAGAACTTTGGAAAGTAGTTGGCCAGAATCTTTTGCCTAAAACAGACAGAAGAAAGGTGATACTTCTTGTTTGATAACCGTCATTCTCATTTACATGCTATGTCTTAGCCCATTAAGATTGAGGAGTCAATCTCAGCATTATTAACCTTCTGAGGATGTACATTATGATTTTTGTTTTTGTGTAATTGCTAAGTTGTCCATTTCATTGTTCAAGTGAGCTTGCTTTGGAAGCTTGTTAAAGTTCCACTTCCTGAAAATGTAAGAGCTCAGGATGTGCTTGTGCTCTTCCTTCTGTCTAGTGGAATCAAGAACCTAAGTGTTGAATTGGGTGCAAGAGTTTGAAGTCGAAGAGTGCACTACACCAAAATCATTATCATTATCAATAACATCATGTCAGACTTCTTTTTTACTCTGTTCCATTTTTCTGTTTGATTTTTTATGTTCAGAGATAGAGGTTCATTGACGAAAGAATTCCATTGATGCATTGCTTGCCAAACAGGCTGTCCTTATGGATATCTGTACTATGGAGGTTCAAGGGTGGACCTCATGCACCCCAGGTTCAATTGGATCTGTCAGAATGGAAATATATAACCATAGTTTTTCTTCTGGATGTTTTCATAGCTGTACAGCTCTACAGCACCATATAGTTATGAGTAGATGGTACTTCAGCAAATTGTCTCTAAATAATTTATATCAACTGAGTCCTCTTTTAGAGGTTGTATTTCAACCATAGCAGATCCTGTCAATAGGCTTAATACATAAAGACCTATACATCTGTTATTCAAGAAGCATGGTGGAAATCGAAGCCTTTGGTAGTATTAAATGCACATTGGCTTGTCTTATGGACACCTTGTGATCTTTTCCATGATGCAGGGTGGTAGACAAGGACTGGGGAGCTGATTTTAGGAAGCTGTCTACTGGTGCAGCTCTTTTTGGCCTTATTTTATGGCTTGACCATATGCAGGCAAGTCTTCTTTCACTGATTTTTGTTATTGTGTAATTGCTAATTTTCATATGAATTGAATTTGTTGTAAATGCATGCAGTGGGCCGGCATTGAGAATGAGGAATGGTTGTCGGCACCAGATAGTAACTGGACCATTTTGAATTTTCAGGCATGCCAGCACCAGATAGGAACTGCTCATCAAGTGAAATTTGTACTAAAGTATTTCCTTGATGTATCGTAACAAGATATGTTGGAAGTCAAGCCACCAGATCAGGTCATTTTCAATGACCCAAAATGTTTTATGTGATGGGCCTCAACATAATTGATACATTGTGCACTACTGATGGATTTTTAAGCCTGGTATGCAGATGCTACATCTTAGGCGAATGACAGTGAATTGCTTGGCCGTTTGAAGCTAACCTTTGCGCAAAATGCAGCAGCCACATCCATTTTTGATACCTTGCAAGATCGGCTATCCTTCCAAGGAGTTTTGTCGTCTCTTCTTCCCTCTCTATTGTCGTTTTCGGTGTGATTTTGACTTATCCTGGTTGATCTGCTTCCTGTTGGATAATTCCTGGAATTTTCTGAAGCCTTGATGACACACGTAAATGGGAGATGGATGTGCAGATGGTGGCATGGGAGTCCATTTCCTTTATGTGGTTTCTCTTCTCACTTCCTATTTGGATTTTGTTTTCAAATTATAGAAAGAAGCTATAATTTATTCAAAGAAAGAAGCGAACAACGACTGCCAAAAGAAAAGAAAAAAAAAGGCTAGCCACAGCACCAGCTTGCAACTAAGCCACAGCTCGTGACTCTGAAAACAAAAAACAAGAAAGACCAAACCAAAGAGGCTGGAGGAAAGCCTAAAATAAAAGGGGAAAAAATATGTTGGACATATAGGCATATAGCTAGTTGTGATCTTGCATCTGACATTAAAGGTTTCTTAAGGATTAGGCGCAGCACTCTTTCAGTCCAACATGAACTTCTGTAGCTTTTGAATTTCTCAACATCACAGGAATGTTTCATGCTGGCTGTTCAAGTAGTGTGGGTTTGTCGTTGACCCTAGAGATTTATCCTGTTTTTCCTACGTTTCTTTATGTTTTTGCACGAAATAGGGAGCTACAACTTGTAGATGACTAGGAATTGCTTTTGGTATTCCTTGAAATAGGGTTCACAGTTCCTTTCTGCTCTGCTAACATGTCTAATGGCTGTTGATTTGAAGAATCACCCCTTGTGATTTACTATTCATTCCTCTTGTTGTTTCCATGTTCTCATGTGGGGTTAATATTTATTTTTGAATCCTTCAGAGGCTTAGCATCAGGTTCATCCTCTGTGCATGGAAACTTTGGTTCATGGCTTTTATTAATATTGTAATCTAGCTACAGGCATGAGCAGGTTCTGCTGCTTTCAAAGCATGCAGACCCAGTGCAATAATAGAACTTTCTTATATAATGCATTGAAGTAGTAGATTGTAAGTTATTACGTGGTATTTTCTAATGTTTTCCCTGTTCTCACCAATGACTACTTTCTTTGAGCAGGGTTTTGTCATGAATCTGCAGCCATATGAAGCGGAGGCAGGTTTTGATATCCAGGTCCCTCTGAATGCTGATGAAGAATCACTGGAGAAATGCATTGCTGAAGAATGGGCACCTTCTTCCCGTAATATGACATTTGAGGTATGGAAGAACTTTATAGTCTGATTATTTCTATAATTTACGTAGGTTTAATTTGAGTACTAGCTCCTGAATGAGCTGAAGTTTATTATCAAGCATCTCCCAAATTTCTAATTATCATAATGTTAGTATTTATTTTCTGAAGTCATGCCATCTACTTTAGTATCCAACTTTTTTGAGACGTACCATGTTCCGTCAACCATTTGTGTGTTGACCATAGTGGAGGTGAGAGCGACAACCAAACTCTCTTTGCAATTCTTTGTTTCACGTCCAACTTGAAACCATGGGAATTACTGTTTAGGTTAGCCCCACTTTATTGAATTGAGTTCTTACAATTTTTGTGAATGGGATTCTTATTAAACAATTGTATGAATTATTTTTTGAATGACTATCAGGTGTAAGATTAAAAAAATAATAATAATAACAAATTTGACAAAAAATTTTATTTTATTTACAGATATGTTAGCGACGGACCAAATCCGTCGCTAATTTCTTAAGTTCAAAATCACCGACGGATTCGAAGTCCGTCGCTCTCCTCGATATTAGAGACGGACCTCCCGTCGTCAATATTTTTAATGACGACATTCAGGTGCTTTTATCCGAATTTCAGCGACGGATTTATCCGTCAGTAATCGGCAATGGACCTTATCGATCGAACATTAAACGACGGATTTTATCCGTCGCAAAAAAAACTAGTAAATAGCGACGGACGAAATTCGTTGTTTATTTGGATTTACGACGGATTTAGCCCGTCGCAAATTGGCGATTTTGGCATAGTAATTTGCCAAGGCACGAAAACATGATTGAGTTTTGGATGGTAAGCCATCAATGAAAAATCGCTAGGGTTCTCCAGACTGATTGGGACATGGGTGGCCCACTTGTGCAAAATCATGCCATTCATAAAGTGGGCCCCACCATGAACGTCTAGAAATAAGTCTAGTTCACTAATCAGGTAGGAAAAACATGTACGAAAAAAAAGCTAATTATAAAAGAGAAAATCAATGGTCAATAACCAACATTGACAAGTGACTAGGGATGGACCTAGTGGCCCCCCTTGCCTAGCAAGCCTGGCACGGCTTTGGACACCTTAGCCTATGGGATAGGTTTTAGCCTAACATGTATGGCCTGATTAGTTTTTGGGCTCCACTTGAGCTCAAGTACTTTTCGCCGCACCAGTGCCGTCCGTTTCGAGATCCTACAAATATGCCTTCCAATTCTCAGGTAACACGTGCATCTTGCACGAAGATTTTCATTTGTCTAAACAATTAGTTCTTTTTATGTTAGGCCCACTTGATCCAATGGCGGAGATTAGGCCTGGGCTTATCTAAATGTTTTCGCTCAGGGCTCGAGCTATTGTTGTTAGTACATACTGGCTCGAGATTGGGCTTTAATGTAAGTTCAAGCAGGCCCTACTAGAGCTGGGCACAAGATGACTCAACTCACCTAACTCGACTCATCTAATTCGTTCAAACCCGACTCGATTTGAACCGAATGGGTGAGTCGGTCCATACCGAGTAGGCTTCGCCCAATCTGAACTCAAATTGAGTCGAGTTCGAGTTACCTAATAACTTGACCCGAAACTTGCTCTACTTAGACTCAACTAAATCCAAAATCTGACTTGACTCAGATTCATTTATATATATAATAAAATAATCCTAATTTCTAAGCATCTCTAACCCTACCCGCTGCACCCATCCTGTTCCCGACCTAGTCCCAAACTCTCTCTCCCTCCCTCATCCCCCTCCTCTTCCAAGCCAGGCAGCCACCCACCACCATCACCACCCTCTCTCTCTCTCTCTCTCTCTCTCTCTCTCTCTCTCTCTCTCTCTCTCTCTCTCTCTCCCTCCCTCCCTCTTCCAAGCCTGGTAGTGACTCACCACCTTCCTCCTCTCTCTGTTTCTCTCCTCTCTACTCCCTCTCTCCCTCATCTCTCGATCCGATTCAGTACCAACTCATCCCAACTCGGTACTTTTGATCAGGTCAGACTCGGTCCGGATTAGTCTAGGCCAAACCCGAACTTGAATTAGGTCCGGCATGCTGGGCTCGGTACCAATAGGGTCAAGTTCGGGTCAGGCCTATTTCAAAACTGGATCGAGTCGGGCAGCCCTAACTCGGTTCGACTCAACTCGATGCCCAGCTCTAGGCCCTGCCAATTGCAACCCAGACGTGTGACAGATAAACGGACTAGCTGACACAATCCTACTCCATCGCATACACAATCCTACTTCGAAGATGGACCACTTGATCAATTGGCACATGACCTTGCGATTGGATTTTATTTTATTTTATTTCCAAGTTGTATGAATAAATTAATAAGAACGGTAGGTGATGAGGGCTGGTGGGGCCCACTGTTGATAAAAGTCCAGCTCGTTTCTTAATGGACCTGCGGCCCACCCTAGGGCTAGTAAGTAGGGCGGGTTCAACCCGACCAACCCGTGACCTACCCAACATTGGGTTGGGCACGGGCTGGATGTATTGGGTTCGGTCTCAGGCTTGGGCTATATGAACACCAACCCGATAAAACTTGGGTCGGGCTCGAGTTGAGGGCACGGGCAGGATGTATTGGGTTCGGTCTCAGGCTTGGGCTATATGAACACCAACCCGATAAAACTTGGGTCGGGCTCGAGTTGAGGTTTCGAGTTGCCCGACCTAACCCGAGCCCGATCGATATATATAAGTTATAAATTATAATTGAATGTGGATTGTCTATGTTGAAGGCACAAGAAATTTCAGTGTCATCGGGTCTCATTGGTCCACGTCATTTCCAATAACTCAAGCTAACAAGATGCACCGGATTTCACTCTTCCAAATAGATTGCATGCTACACAGCACGAATTTTTAAGGAGTAGTCTTATATTTGAACTTGTTTGTTTAGAAAAAGTAAACTTCTTTACGAGAAATAATTACATATAATTAATAAAATCGTAGGTAAAAAATTAAGACGTGTATTGAAATATAATAGACTAATGTAATAATGAAAATATTAGCATCTATCCACCTAACTAACCCGATCAACCCGACCGAACCCGCTTGGGTTGAGAATTCCCAACCTGAGGTTGGGTTGGGTTAAGTTAGTATTGAAGTATATAAACTTTGGGTTGGGCTAGGATTAAGCACCAACTAGACCCAACCCGCCTGACTTTCAGCCCTACTAGTAAGTGTGGTCCCAAGCATTGTGTGGTGTGTACTGTCTGACTGTTGAAAGGTTTGAATACAACTCATTACAAAAGCCCAATATGTTGCTAATGCCATTGTAATGTTTAATCCCACATTAATGACACTTGAATGTTGGATCTGGGTCACTAATCAAGTGGGGGCCACTGTTTGCATGTCCCTACAGAAAAATCAAGATGGTCGACTCAATTGGTGGGCCAGATGGCAACATTTGACTGTAGACTGTTAGTAATTTCTTTCTACTAGTCCATTGTTCTTGTTGTCGGCTTTTATCTTGCATGACCAGACCAAAACATGCCATTATGGCACACATGTGTAGTGTCTGGTCCACTCATTAGATGGGGGACACTATATACATACTCTAGCCCAAAAGTTAAGGTGGTTCGTTTATCTGTCACACGTATGGGTTGCAATTGGCAGGGCCTAGAGCTGGGCATCGAGTTGAGTCGGACTGAGTTAGGGCTAACCCAACTCGATCTAGTTTTGAAATAGGCCTGACCCGAACTCGACCCGACTGGTACCAAGCCCAGCATGCCGAATATTCGAGTTCGGGTTTAGCTTAGACTAATCCAAATCGAGTCTGACCGGATCAAAAGTACCGAGTCGGGATGAGTTGGTATCGTATTAGATCGAGAGATGAGGGAGAGAGGGAGTGGAGAGGAGAGAGGAAGGTGGTGATGGTGGTGAGTCGCTACCAGGCTTGGAAGAGGAGGGAGAGAGAGAGAGAGAGAGGGTGGTGATGGTGGTGGGTGGCTGCCTGGCCTAGAAGAGGAGGAGGATGAGGGAGGGAGAGAGTTTGGGATTGGGTCGGGAACAGGATCGGGTGCAGCGGATAGGGTTAGGATTATTTTATTATATATATAAATGACTCCGAGTCAAGTCAGATTTCGGATTGAGTCGAGTCTAACTAGATCAAGTTTCGAGTCGGATTGGGCGAAGCCTACTCGGTATGGACCGACTCACCCATTCGATTTAGATCGAGTCAGGTCTAAATGAATCAGACGAGTCGAGTTAGACGAGTTGAGTCATCTTGTGCCCAGCTCTAGCAAGGCCTGCCTGAACTTATATTAAAGCCCAATCTTGAGCCAGCATGTACTAACAACATTAGCCTGAGCCTATGCGATGGAGCAGGATTGTGTCAGCCTGACAGATAACATCCAGGGTTTCTTAGGTTCGAGCAGAGGAGAATGATGTCAATCCGATGTCGGTCTAGCTGACAATTGGCGACGATTTTACTGGTGGATTGACTTACCTACGCAATTTCGTACTTGGGGTATTCAGGTCTTGATAATATTAAGCCCTATATACACGAGTGTTTTCTCTCATGGGGCAAGGGTTTTTCAAGTTGAAAGTATTTTCTACACTTGTAAGAGCTTGGGAATAGATTATTCTCAAGGGCCAAGATTCATCAAGAGGGTGCATATTACAAGGGGACATCGGGTTGCTTATGTAATTGGAGAAAATGAGTGGGGTAACTCTAAGGTTTGGATATGGTGGAGATCTTTGTCAGTTTGTGGTGTGGTTTTTTCTTGCAGGAGTTTTCCATGTTAAATATTGTGTTTGTGTTTGCTTACTAGATTGTTATGTATTTGGTCGTTCTATCTTTGTTGAACATGCTTCCGCAAAGCGTACGATTGATAGATATATAAAATCTGAAATTCTAATATCTAGGGTTAATCTAGGTTTATAGATGTTCGAGAATTCAATGAAGATGTTAAGGTCAAAGTTCGATATCTAGAAATTCAACGGGAACAACAATTTCAATTTGTGGCAACAGAAGGTTAATGATATTCTAGTGTCACAAGGGTTGAGCAAAGTATTATTAAACACTAAACTAGAGAAGATGTCAGAAGAGGACTGGTGCAAACTCAAGGAGAAGGCTATGAGCGTCATATGTTCGTGTTTATCAGATGAAATAATGTACAACGTTCTGGAAGAGAAATTAGTCCTTGATATGGGAAGAAACTAGAAGATCTATACATAGCGAAGTCTCTCACCAAGAAATTATTTGTGAAGAAATAACTTTATGGACTATGGATGAAGGACCGATCCGATCTTATAGGGCATATGAAATCATTTACAAAGATATATAGTGAGTTGTTAAGGCTCGGAAAGATGATCAAGGATGAAGATAAAGAATTACTGCTTCTAGTATCAATTCCCTCATCATACGACCATCTTGTTACTACTCTACCATATGGGAATAATACTTTGAAAATGGAGGAAGTCACTATGACTCTTGTGTTTGGGTAGCTGCCCTCTTGGTCGACACATAATTTCATGGATTTCGGGTAGTGGTGCACAAATCGATGTAAGTAATTCGCAATACGTATTATATCACTATCGGTATTGGATGTCACAAATAGTCACTTCATGAACAAATCGTGTCACATAATTGATTTGATCCGTGTGTTGTGTTTCCTTGAGATGTTCGCATAAATCCACGTTAATGTTAGTCACGCCGACAAATCTCTGTAGTATATGATGTAAGGGGAGTCGGGTATTTTTCAACTATTTTCCTTATTGTGATGATCACTACGTGTGATGGGCTGCATATACTTTGCTAGGCATGCATTTCATGCATAATGTTTGCACATACCGATACCACTTGTATTTGTAGAGTATGAGATGTATCAAAACCCTTCTGTTATTCTTGTGAATCACTTGAATCATTATGAACTTTAAAGGACGACCATCACTATAAGTAGGACATTGACCCTCTCCAAATGATATAGATGTTGCAAGTAAATTACAGGTTGATGATATGGACGATAATCATTATATGAAAAATTATTTTAAATAAAGAAGAAGGATAGCACCATGATTTATTTTATTTATTTTCCATTGTAAACTTTAATAATGTAATAAGCTCCCATTTAAGAGGATATTAAATAATTAGTTGAACACTTTTTAGTCTAATGGAACAATAAATATAGTTTGATTTTTGTCACAACCCTAAATCTAGTATTAGTAATCCACGATTACTATACAAAAAATTTTGGTTGACAGCCTCCGTAGAACTCTTATTTTGGGACTTCCAACTATCATATACTAAGTCCCATAAGCAGGGCTCCACAAGGAGGATTTCTAAAAGTAAAGTGTAACACCCCAGATTTTTACCAACCTGGAGTTAGGCGTCCTTAGGCAATGGGTCAACCATAACACCTTGGTAACCTCTTAGAACTCAATTCTAAAGCCCGAGAAATCATTTAGAACCAAATTCTTTAGAAATTTAACGTGAATTAACTAGCGCTACACTAGATTTTCTGCCAAATTAGCACCAACCACTTTAAATACGATCTGTAAGACTCAAAACCTATAGACTTGTTAACGCTACGTTACCCTGAAATCTAGGATCGAACTCTAAACCCAGTTTCTCCTGGGAATACTTTGTAACTTTGTATTGGTTCTAGACCGCGCATCAAGAGTCTGATAGCTATGAACTTAGACCATTACAACCGTCTAGTTAGACTTGTCAATCACCTAGAAGATCAAGCCCAAACGATGTCCTGAGACCATATTATTGAGCCCGGAGTAAAGAGTGTAGGAAAATGAAGATTTTTAAAAAATTAATTATATTTTTATGAAATCTGGAACGTTTCACTTGCGCGTTATTTTTAAGCGTTATGACCGTTATAATTTGACCCAAATTTATCCTCGGATCAGGATAGGTGGCCCTTACATGTCTAACACTTGTAGCTCTGATCGAGTTCCCGTAACTGTTGAATTGAAACTGTTCCGTCACGGTCGATCTGAAAACCCGACCGGACTGAAAACTTAGCTTAACCTAGATCCAGTATTAGAGAACTTAAGTCCTACCGCATTTAGTAACAGGATCTCTAGAAGTGCTCCGTTGGATCGGAACAGACCAGATTTGGTTATAACCTAAGTGTACCTTAGCCCTAAGTCTATTTCCGTCGCTTTTGGGCTTATAAAAAGGCCTTAAACCCTCTCTCACAAATCCCATACGAATTTTCAAACCCTAGCTTTCTAAGAGAGAGAAAAGAGAGAAAGTGAAAGAGAAGTTGGTGATTCTTCCTGAAATTCTTCTCAGCTTTAGTACGTGCCTAATCCACCTATCCGTATAGTTATTTCAGCGTTTCTGATCTCGTTCTTAGGTAAGAATCCTAACTCTAACCTGTTTTGAAGCTTAGGATCGTTTACATGAAGTTATAGCTAACTTGTTTCATACCATAGGTAGCGTATCCACCGTTGACGAAGACATATCATCTGAATCATATCAAATGCGCGTTTTCTGGTTTAAGGTGTGGATTTTAGACGCTTAGGTTACCATTTTTCAAAGCTTTCAATGTCGTTTAATGGTAGATTGTTGACAAGAATGCTGTTTCACATGTAGAACATGCCGACCGATTTCTATTTCGTATACATACGAAGAATATGAGATTTTTAATATTTTACGTATTTGTAGGAAATACCGTATACATTTAAATTTTTCTGATATGATTGCCATGAGTATTTACCGTGCATATATGCTAGTTATGAATGTATGATCCATTTGGCGAAAGGATTCGCCCTAATACATGTTTCGGCCAACGTACGCTATATATGTTATTAAGTGTAGTCTAAGTATTTGTTGAAATGCCTAAATCAATATGATTATATGTATTGAATGTAAGAACATGATTGTTGTATATTAGAAATCTCCTTGATATAAGGATCTGTCATATTATATGTTGAAATCAACATACGTCAAGTACGTTGGAGTTGTGTAGTCTAAGTGTTTGTATAAATGCTTACGTGAGTAAGTACTTAGTAAATGGTGTTGTAGACTAGTGTTGAGATAGGATTATCAACTACGTTGACGATGTATATGATTTCCTCCATGTACATTGTTGAATTGATTTCCTTATATATAAAAAGCTTGTGTATGCTTAACTTCGTATGTTGTACCCTATAATATGTTGATAACATGCTTGGATTACTTGATATTTCAATTCAGTCTCTCTTATATGCTTACTGATTCAAATTGTAAGTGTTTGGGGCTATGCTATAGTCCAAGCAGTCGGTAACAGACTTGAACTCGTGGTTGAATTTTATTCGTCACGTAGGACATGTTTGACGAACCCAAGCCGTGCGTTGCTTGTCGACAGTGGTTAGACCACACGAGGTGCTTATGCACTTCATGTCGATCAACTTAACGGGCGCTCGTACTAGTTGAACTCGTCCAGTAACCCGATTAGCCCGATGTATGTTAACCATGTATGGACACTACTGCTTGAATCTAAAGTACCAAACTTACCAGTGGAAATCCCGCTAACCATGATACCTAGATCCGCTAAGACTCATGAGCCGAGCATGATGGTATGGGACACCGTGGTCGAGCTGTCGGCCTACGCTGGGGCCACGAGCCTCCTCGTAGTGACCAGTGAGCAACCCAGACTCGTGAGCCAATTATGGTTGTATGACACACTATATTCGAGTTGTCGGCCTACACTGATAAGGTGATGGGGGAGTGGTGCAACGAGTGCGTGCAACAGCCCTGACAGCCCTTTGTAGTGACCTCGAGTGTACTCTGAGTATATGTGGAGGCAACGACCCTTCCGTAGCAACAAGAGTATAAACTAGGTCTGTATTGACGAGGTGATGGGGGAGCAGTGCAACGAGTGCATGCAACAGCCCTGACAGCCCTTGCAGCGACCTAGAACCATATCATCATATGAGAATACTAGGAGTGACGACCCTAGACTGGATCATTATTGGGAATTGATATAAGGGAGGTACCTTAGCTTCCCAATCCTGCTATATGAAAGGACTAATAATAACTCGGTAATCATATTCATATCGCATTGCATGTGCCTGGAAGATGTGGAGCACTGAGGGAAGAAAGCATGTCGGGGATGTAAGATGGTGTCGCATGAGGGAGTATGTTGACGAGGGCATACATCATGTCATTTCATTCTTGCATTAATTACAGTATATAGAAATGTTTGATTTGCTTGCTTTATCATTATCGCTTGATTGATTTGATAACATGTTAACCTTTTATCTATGATTCCACTGAGTTGACCACTCACTCCCACGTTAGGAGACCGTGTTGTACACACCAACCAGTCCCTGTTTTAGTTTCAGATGATGGCGCTGCTTGTGAAGCGGAGCTGGACTTGTATGATGATGAGGAGGATTTCTCCTATAGGCGGTTATCAGGCGGGTCTATGTAGACCGTGTTCTGACCGACAGGATTACAGGGAGGTTGATTAGACGCCATGACACTTGTCATTTTATATTTTTGGAGCACTCATGTATATTCTTTTGTTCTTTTTTTTTTTGGAGTATACATGTAGATATTTAACCTGGTAACATGTTCACACTCTAGAGACTTACAACAGTTTATATATGTTATATATGTAACACAGTCTTCTGCTTTCATAATTTAACTATCTCTGGACTATGATATGTTATCTTGGTATAATCTCACTCATGTTTAATGCACTCATATAGCCGACATTCATCCATCATTGAAAATGTTACATAAGTGATGTTCTGGAACTCAGGAGTGGAGTTTATACTCGACCCCCGATTTTCAGGGCGTTACATAAAGACAACAAACACGTATCATTTTTCAAAATTTCATCATTTTCAACACATATTACTGTGTACAACTGAGCACATCAAGGCCAGCCAAAACATAAACCATATCATATTTACTATACCTGATATACATTGTAAGCCCCATATCCTAGATCGTACCGTTCCGTAGACTTCCGTGGTCTTACTGGTCGAATTTTGACAACCTTCAATCCTTAACCGATATTTGCACGCGACCCTGATTCGTATGCCGTCAACCTGTATCGACTCAACCCAAGACCTTTATCGTAGTGACCACGACTCGCCCGCCGAGGCGATACCCTGGTCAAGAGATGTGGGCCAACGTTCGGTGCGAAAAAAATGCCGCGCGTTGCGAAACCCAAGAGAATCTCTATGATATGTCACATCAATCCATCAATCCATCAACATGTCAAGTACATGTCAAGTACACATCACCTTTCACCCATTCCCAAGCAACCACAAAAGTCAAGAATTTCTTACAAGCCCATACCTTTCTTACACCAAAAACCCTCAAAAGTCAAAAAGTTCTTACACTCTCATGTCTTTCTTACACAAATGGCCACAAAAGTCAAGAAATTCTTACACACCCATCACTCACCACATCCATCACCCATCACTCTCTCTCTCTCTCTTTACAAGTCTCTCTCTCTCATTTCTCAAATTACTCCTCCAAGCAACAAAAAATATTTCACGTATGAGAATTCTCCAAGCCTTTCAAAACTCCAAGTGTGGCCCACCTTTCCTACCCCTTCATCTCCCATCTCAACCATCCAAACCTTATCTCATCCATTGGAATCAAAACCAAGGTGCTAAGCAACCCATAGGAGCAAGAAGATCGAATGGTGGGTGCTTGATAAGAGTAATTTTTCATATTTTTAAGTTGGACCAAGTGAGACCAACCGATCAATGATTTGGATCTCACTTGGGACCCTAAAATGTGGCCGATGGCCCACTAGGATTATCATGATCATTCCATGATGGGGCCATTCTGGACTCCATCATGATGTTTATTTTCTTATATTAAAAAGGTCATCTAGACCGTCCATATTGGTGGGGAAAGGATCTCCACCATTGATTTTGATTTTGGTGGTCCCATGTGTAGAGGGATTCATTTGATGTATGATTTTTACAAGGGAGGGCTTATAGTGGCGGAGCCCTCCATCAAAAGCGTGTCCCACTCTTTATCTCTCTCTCTCTCTCTCTCTCTCTCTCTCTCTCTCTTCTTTTCTTTTTCTTTCTTTTGTGATGATGTAGCCTAGTGGCCCACTTGGATGGACCCCACTTTGATGTATGTGTTACCCATGTCATCCAACCTTCTCTTTTAGTGGCCCACATTTACAGGTGGGGCCCATCTCAAATGTATGTATTATGTCCAAAATGTCCAGCATCCAGGGACGCTGGACGTTGATATAAAAACTAAAAATATTGGCCTTGGTTCAAGGCTATTTGGGTGAGCAACATGTGTAGGCCCCACCTTGATGTATGGTTCTAATCCAAGCCGTCCATCCCTTTCACCAACTCATTTTAGGCGTTGAGCCAGAAAATGAGATTGATCGGAGCATCTGGTGGGCTATAACTTAGTAAATGTGATCTTCACCATCTTAAGTTTCCTAAATTTTTTCTATATGCTGAAAAATGTCCAATATTGGACTTATTGGGCTTGTTTTGAGCTTTAGAACGTAATGGACGGGTTGGATTTTCTGATGGTGGGCCCTACCTGTGAAAAATCACATGATTAGTATTTTAAAAAAAATAAATTAAAATACACATATAAGGGGCAGCGCCTGCTGCCCCTGACAACTGCAGCAGCACGCTGCAGCGTGCTTGAAGCGGGCGGACGCCAGGGGCCCACAGCCCCACATGTGGGCCCCACCATAATGTATATTTTGCATCCACACCTTTCATTTGGTCGACCACCCCCTGAGGTGGGTCCCCTCCAAAAATCAGGTCGATCCAGATCTCAGGTGGTCCACACCATAGGAAATAGTGAGATTGAACCTCTACCATTAAAATCTTTTTTATGGGCCACAGAAGTCTTGGATCAAGATGAAATTTATTTGCCCCTTTCACCCAGGGTTGTGTGACCTTATCAACAGGTTGGATTTCAAATAAACATTGAGGTGGGCCCCACGTGGACCCCACAGTGATGTATATGTTGACGGTGGAGCCCACCTAATGCATGTGTTTTATTCACGCCACCCCCTGGCTAAATGACAAATAAATATTATAGTGCCCCCCCCCCCCCCCCCCCCTGGCCCACACGCTGGATGGATGACAAATAAATATTGTAGTGGGCCCCCCTGACCCACACGCTGGATGGATGACAAATAAATATTGTAGTGGGTTCCCCTGGTCCACACGCTGGATAACAATATAAATATTACAGTGGGCTCTAGGCCCATGTGACCCTATGAATAGTTTGGATGGAAATAAACATCATGTTGGGCCCCAGTTGGGATGGAAAATAAACATGATGTAAGGCCTATGGGATTAGACCCATCTGATGTATTCTAAGGCCCATGGGATTAGGTCATTTGATGTTTTAGGGGCCCATGGGTTAAGGCCTATTAAGATGTACTAGGGCCTATGGGTTGAGGCCCATTGGATGTACATATGGGGCCCAATTGGTGTGGCCCATTTGTTACCTATAAGACCCATGAGATTAAGCCTATTTGATGCAATCTAAGGCCCACGAGTTATGACCCATTGCAATGCACTTAAGGCCCATTGGTGTGGCCCATTGATGTGGCCCATTTGATGAATAAAAGGCCCATTTGATGTATTTAAAGCCCAATGGGATGTACCTAAGGTCCATTGCAATGTGAGATCCCAACACGGATTATGTAACGGTGTTTACGATGATCGTGCCTTGGGAGCAATGTTGGTTTGACGTCTACATTGCAAGTGTAATGTTGGTTAAATGTCCGCATTATGACTCTCCCTAGGGCCCATGAAAAGGCCCATACTTGTTGGGTGTAGGCCATCTAGGCCCATCTGCGTTGTAAGAATAGTTCATTTCTTTATTACATGTTTAATATAGTTTCATGACTCATGATCATACACATTATATGTATGCTTGATATGAGAAGTGACTGATCATAGCATATGCCTTTGGGCAGATTATTTATGGGACCCCGATTAGGCGGTGTTGCCCTACATGAGTGCATGATACGCGTAGGATTGCTGCATGATTGGATAGTGTGATTCATGCATTGTATGACATGATTACTGTACGCCCTAGCGACATTGGGGCCGTAGCCTCCACAGACGCATGGTGGTTGGCAAGATTGGATACCAGAAATTTTATTCTACATAGGATACTATAGATATCCCTGGGTGAAAGTCCCTAAACCCTTATGGTACCAAGAGGTTGCTCCAACGTCTAGACCAAGTGGGTAGATGAGCGTTGAGTGCCGATTACCAGATGGTTGTGCTCTTCACTGTGTTGTGGTCGGTTGGAAGGGGGTGCGGCCTTACCTGCCCGAGAATAGGGGGCAAAGCTAGGCTGAGTCTGACCAGCTCGAGGAATGTATCCGCTATCGACGAGTTGAGCCTGATATTGGCAGATGGATAGTGAGGTCTCTTCCACTTATCTTATTGTACGCGATGAGGTGACGATCTGGTTTAGAGTGTACTAGACCCCGGTGATATCTCAGAGTTGAGCTGTATTGACATGTGGACTTAGATGAAGATTGTATGCTTGACTTGTATCGCATAGCTTTGGTACCACTCATGATATTTATGGATTCATCTGCATATTCCGCATTACTCTGATATTGCATGATTATATTACTACCCTGCGCACACACTTTTACCACCCTCTAAGCTTTCTATAAGCTTATGCACGACTGTTACGTGCAGGTGACGTTAGGGCGTAGCAGCGCTGAGGCAGGAGCACTTTGCAAATCATTTTGGAGTTTTTATTCTTCATCATTGTATTTCCCTTTATGCTCATTGTACTTGTAAAGTTTTTGATCATAATGGAAATGTAATGGAGTTTTTTATTGTTGTTTGTGGGTTATGCCTTTGGTTATGCTTATCACGATTCAAACTGATCTTGAAAATCCTCTTCGTAGCATTGCAGGATCGGAACCTGGCGAATGGGAGCTGGGAGTCGAGAATGGGGTTCTACCGAGGCTGTCGGTGCCAGATTCGGTGATCGAAAATTTTGTGAGCTTGGTTTCCGAGTTTGGGGCGTGACATACATATTCAGGGTATTACAAAAAAATATATACACTGATATGTACAAAAAAAAGGATAACTGGAGTCTATAGCCTCTACTCCTACAGCTCCCTACTCTCACCTGTAAACAAATAGAAAGGAAAACTTGAGCTACTAAGCCTAGTGAGTGCGTGTGCAGTGAAAATGCATGTTTCATGTCATGCTCATATAATGCATAGGAATGCACAGGCTTTCTGGATCAATAACAATAAAATAAAGATACAATGCATTATGCCACTTTTTATGTTCCAAATCATTTTTATATACAGAGGTGGGACTTTTACCCACTTGTAACATACATACTCTTTCAACGTTTTTACAACTTTTCATATTTCCCAATTGGATCACCAAAGTCTGAAACAGAGGTGGGACTCACATATGATTGTTACCCACTTGTATAGACTTTTCTACCGTGGTCAACTACAGAGATGGGACTATATAGTTCACAGGTTAAACTAGTCTAACTCACTTATTTTGAACCTTACTATCTGCTTAACAGCGAGAAGTCATAAGTCGCCTGAGAAAACGATAGTGAACAATTTACGAGCTCGTCACACAACCTATCTTTGCTTGCCCATAAGCAAGTCAGGTCAGACCTCTCAACCAATCGACATGCGTCGGTGGGAGTCGCTGCCTACTTTGGTATTTCAGCACTCCAATGCTTTGTTCTTCCACCCAGTCTAGGCATTGGTTTCTCCCAATGGTACCAATCGGGGTTTTGAAATTTTCACCCACGAACCCTCTAATCATGTCCTGTTGAATTACACGTATTCAGTGTGGTGTCCAACTTATGTCATAACAAAGCATGTTTCATCACATTTACAATCATTGTATGTATGTATGCATGAGTCCACCCACAAGCACAATATATCATGTTTTTCAAAATAAGCAAAGGATGACCTTCCTCATGTGTTCTCCTCATGAATTTTCAGTTTCTCATAGGGATCTCATGTAATGCATCCTGTATCTAGACGGTTCACATACTAATCATAGACATATCGTCTGTCGCAACGCAACCCACTATGATCACCATACCATGATATGAATCATTCACTCTCAATCATACAATGATACATCAACTATGAACCATGCATATGATATGCACATGACTTAGCCAATGTAACTCCAATCCGGAATTCATTCTGCTATAAGACTTCATGCCACAAGCATGCTTTTTCTCAAGAATTAACTACATCAAAAGGAGGAAGGATAATTCTTTTAAATGTTTTGTCAAATAGGTAGTGGGCGGACTTTGTAAGGGACAGCGAGAGACTGATGGCAATTTGTATGAATTTAAACAAAACTAACTCATCTCTATCATCCAACCTTCCATTAATAATCTCACCAACTAAATCCAACAATAACCTTCAGAAAATCTGGCAATAACCTAACCCTAGATTAGTAAATTCAAAATCACCTAACCCTAAATTAAAATCCAGCGAGAACCTAACCCAAATAGAAAATTCAGCAATAATCTAACCTTAAAACAGAAATTCCAGCAATCACCTAACCCTAAATGAAAATTCAGAGATAACCTAACCCTAAAACAGAAAATCCAGCAATAATCTAACCTTAAAATAGAAATTTCAGCACTCACCTAACCCTAAATGAAAATCCAGCATGAACCTAACCCTAAAACAGAAAATCCAGTAATAATCTAACCTTAAAACAGAAATTCCAGCACTCATCTAACCCTAAATGAAAATCCAGCATGAACCTAACCCTAAATGAAAATTCAGCGATAGGATTTTCAAGGAAACCCCAACGTACACATATGCGTGCTCCTACTCTATGCGCTCACCTGTAACTATCAGAGGTTTGGTTCTCAACCTCAGCTTTTATTTTCTTTTTTCTTTTTTTCTTCTTCTTAACTTCACACTTAACAAGAAAGTGTTGGAAATGGGATGTTACAAGAGGGTTTTCATATTTATGGACTTGAAAATGGTTTTAAATTGGCTTTTGTCTAAAAAGGAGGGTTATGGGATATTTTGTGATGATTTTGAGAAGTGTAAGCTTATGGTAGCAATAAACAAAATGTTGTTTAAGTAATTTGAACTAACGTATTCTAAGGAGTTTAAAAATATCAAGGTCATTTGTGTATATTTTTTCAATATATACATGTGCATATCTATTCATAACTTACAATTTGGGTGTCCTATTGACATGTCGTTTTCGACATTAACTCCATAACTCGACTACGGTTACAATGGTTAGACTCTCGGACCTAACAATTTTGAAAACTCGATGGTAAGGCTCCACCAGATAAAATAAGGACATAGTTATCATTTCTCAGATTGTTAATTTTTAAGTCCATATATTAAAATTTGGACATCGGGTTGAAATACGGCTTGCGGCTCGATAACAGAACAATATTATCATCAAGTCAAAACATTCTCGAGGCTAATGGACCTACAATCAACGGTTATCCAGTGTATAAACCTGATTTCGGGGCCCTGTGTCTTACAATTTTAATCTTGTGAATGTAACTAAATGTGATCTAAAAAAAAAAACAAGGTGTGATTTTAAAGCATCCTATTATTTATTAACACATGAAATTCTCGAGCATAAGTATGTACTCAAGCCACAAATTTTGAGGGCATTACAGTTGGTATCAGAGCATGAGAATGAGATTAATTGGGCCTGAGGGCATGGACCATCATAAACTCTATAAGTCTATGATAGAATCATGAATTAGATATATATGCTTAGGATTGTCCCTCAAAGAAGTTAGGAATTTGAGGAATTAGGAACTCATATTCAGGTTCCCTGTTAAGCTTGCTAGACGTGGAATTTAGAAACTACGAATCTAGGTACCCTCAAAATGAATCCCCAAAAATTACAAATAAACTTGTTCTAAACTAAAAGTCATCCTAAAATAGAGTCACAATCAAGAAGAACAAGTCTCTCATATGGAAATAGAGGTTTCCTAACTTTTCCATAATTTTTGACTATTTCAATGAAATTCTGACATGTTGCAAAATCTCCACTATTTATAGCAAGCGGATGAACCGGAAAACTTTTTAAAAAATTCAGTAAATCACTTAGGTCTCCATCAACATTTATCTAAAATTTCATCTCGATTGAGTCTGTACAAGATTCCATAAAAATCCACTAATAGCAAAAATCGATAGAAATTACCGTTGGACAACAAGTTTTCATACACATCGCCAGGGTAAAACACTCACCAAGCCATGAAATCCTATCCTGGGAATTTTTTTGTAGCTTCACAAATAAGGCAAAGATTTAAGCTTTAAATTTTGAATAAATTGGATGTATGGATCAAGAATAAAATTTTTACGAGTGAAAGGCTATTAATATAAAAGGATTTCTTGAAATTTACAGCTTTTCATATAAATAATAACATTAAAGCTTAGGATTCAATGAGGGATAGTCCATATGTTCTTACCATTTATGAAACCTAGGATAGTTTCATGATGACATGAAAAAGTACATGATACTCACCAAGTATCTAGAACGATCGGGACCACGGTCTTACGAAACCATATTCAAGCAAAGTATGAGCAGTTTGATCCAAATAATCAAATCATGGGCGTTTTGTTTTGTTAGCTTGTTAGTACACCCCACTGGCAGTTCACACTTCACTATTAGCCACACCCACTAAGGATCGATACTAAGGCCTCAGTGTTGAAACGAGGTATCTTTCACTCAGTCTACCACTTGAGGATCAGGGTGCGATTTACAAATGAAGTCAATGCCCTGCTCAAGTAAAAGTTCGAGACTCACTGAGAATGGATGATACAAAGAACTCACCGCCCTGGCCAGGAAAGATTTCAATGTACCAGGATTAGCCATATTATAACCATTTTTTCTCGTTGCTCCCAAACCCGGGAAAAAAAAAGGGGGGAAGAAGATTTTATTAGATAGTGGGGGAAACAATATGTGAAATGCAATAATAATAATAATAATAATAATAATAAAATACATAATAGAATATATATGAGCAAATAAATCTTAGGTCAAGATTTTCATTTACAGGGGTAGATTGTGATGCCCCGATTTTATGTAGCCAATTATACAGACACCTAGATATATATATCTACCTCATAAGAAATAGAGAGAAAACTTAAGCATAATAAATTAGTGTAAATAAAAAAAGTAATTAAATTTTGATGACGAAATTTTATTTAAAGGGAGTAGATTGTAATACCCTGAACTTTTCAATACTCAAGTATTAAAAGTTCTCGAGTGTTACTATAAAATTTAACTTAGCATGTACATGTGTACAATAGAAATTTAGTCAATCCTAACCTTACATCTAAATGACCATTGGAAATAATCTTCATCTATAGATGAAGTCATCCAATCATTAATTTTTAAGACAGAATTATCGTATATATGAGTATTCTCACTTGTCCATCATAATTGACCATTCAATCAACTAATCACCTATAGGTAAAAATATTTAACTGTTCATTATGTTAGTTGATATATGTACCTTCCCTTAATGAATTTGGAGAATAATTATTCATTCATAATGATTTATATAGAAGTTTTTTTTTTTTTTGTAAATATTGCTTAAAAAGATACCTACAACCATGTAGAACAGTTAGATTTCTCAAAACTCCCAATCAACAATAATTATGAAAATGTCATTAACATAGTCCCTTAAATTCTAGATCAGATGGTTCTCATGATCCGATTAATGTAAAATTTTATACCATGCTTATGTATCATAAATTAACTACATATGTCGAATTTTAACTATTAGATCATTGTAAAAGTTACCCAATTGACAAATCAGCCCCTTAATAATTGATTTTGGTGTCCATCGAATGAGGAAAGCTCGTGGGTAGTCATAGTAGAATATTATCTTCATATGAAAAACTTGGATTGCCCACTGCATGAACCAATTGTGAAATATGAAGACCCCACTTTGTAGGTTTTTCCTTAGTCACGAAGTTATCCTTTCGAGGTTTACCAGCTCTTAATAAATTTGGATTTTTCGATTTACCCACTTCCCGCCGTCCATCGCAATTCAAACTTAGACCACACTTTGGCCGCATATGACTACAAGATAATATAAAATTTAGACTTCAATCTATAATTCTACATCATTGAATGTTAAAGTCAGTTCTTTCCTTTTGGCACAATAGATAAAATTTCATATTTAGACTCTTCATACCATTGATCAACCATCAAACTTTGCCCAATCGTTTACCTATCTCAACTATACATCTCCCCAAAAATTAAGCCTTGGTCATTAAGTGTCTACTGTTAATTAAAATCAAGTTCATTTTGGCACTCACTAGGAGTAACTTCAAAAGAAGTTTACTTAAGCATCGGATCAACTCCACATTTATACCCATGGCCTAACATAACCTGCTTAGATCAATGAATGAAGTCGATTCCTTATAAATATCATGATGGACGCCACATTATACCTACAGACAACTTGTGTCGGCACCCAAGCTACCTCCACCCTCGCGTATGTATTTGAATAAAACTTCTTTCCCCAAATTTCTAATCTCGGAATAAGCAATTCAAAAGTGTACATCTTCAACTACTTCAGATTGTGTGATCCACCTAATGAATCGATCTGCCTCATTTTTAACCCCATGTCCTAACATGATACGGAGAAACAGATGGACGAATTGGATCTTTTAAAACCCATCATAATGGGCCGCACCTGATCATCGAAAGTCAGGCCAACAAATGGAGCTTCCACTCCCTACAACAACTCCCATAAAAACCGTGTGCATGACACAAATTCTCCCGCTGAACTCCGAGTTTTGAATCATCTATAGATCTTAGTCGTCCAATCCTATTGAGAAGAAATTCTGATTCCTCCTTAGTCGAGAAAAGCAAGATGAACACGGTTTCTTCCGCCGTTCTTCCCGCAAACAAGCAACACAGTCCGTAATGGGATGAAATCGAAACCCGATAAATGCACGGCTTGCATAAGCTTTCTAAAGCAGGAAATCATGGTTTCCTTCTTGAATTTGGATAAAAAATCTTTGCAAAGTAGAGGGAGATTTCTTTTGATCTTAGTTGTCCATGCCATCTTGTGCACAGAACACAGGATTCACAAGCCTTCCACATGAATAATGGCATCGTTAAACATACTTTCCTCCAATTTTGGTGTGTGAATCCCTCTACAAATTAGAAGAAGATCTTCAACCAATCTGTGGGATCCCCGTTCCCTCTCTAATTAGAATCTGACTAGGAAAATCAGATTACAATGTTGAAATCTTGGGTTGTTCGCAAACAGGGCAGCAAAAGTGTCCGTCTGCCCAAGACTTTCAAAGAACAGACCCACCAGTTAAATGGAAATGAACCTCTAATTCCTGGGTCCCATGAGTTTCTATAAACCCATCAGGAACGTCCACTACATTCGTGAAGAAGGAATAACCCAAGACAGGGAATCTACCATTAAAACGCCTATCATCTTCTTTGTTGCATGATGACCATTAATCATGGAGATTGGGACCATTCCAAAATTTGATCCACTCGCTTTATGACCCATTTAAATATGTAATCTATATCGATAGATTAGAAGAAATGAACCAACTATCAAGGCCAAAAATTTGGATCGAACTATCACCAAGACTACCATGCACGCTCTATGTTATACAACAGTTAGAATTCTCTTCCCCTTACACTGATGCTGGGAAGATAATCTGTATATATTTGGGAGAGAATCCAGGTCTAAATCTCTAATAAAGAAGAGAGAGAGAGAGAGAGAGAGAGAGAGAGAGAGAGAGAGAGAGCATCGGTTTGAAGAGAGGGAAAAAGAGACCGAGCATGCTCAAGGTCAAGCCGCAACTTGCAGAGTTGTCTGGCCAAGTCCAAATCCGAGTTGGGTCCCTCTAACGATTAAATGTAATCTATTAGGGTTAGTTCTTTGTTAATTTATGGATTTTCAACAACCTTATGTAGTTGTTTTGGATCAAGTCAAACCGATTCGACTCGGCCAGAAAAATTCTTCTAAAGATTCGGGTTTAGTTGGCTAAGGTTCAGCACTGACTGGAGAAATCCTCTCCTTTACTAAATTCACATCTAAAAAGTTATATTGGTAAGACAAATCCTAACCCTAGATCTTAAGACAAGTCCTAGTATTCAATCTTAACTAAGTAAGAAAGATAATGAAGCGATCTAACCATCTAAATTGTTAAAAACTAGGTTAGAATTCAAATCCTATAGCATATACTCACACTCAAGGAAGAAATGATGTTAGAGGTGAGGGTTTTTCCTTTAAATTTTGTGATGATTTTATTTGATTATCTTATTCTTACATGCTTCGAGTTTTATTATTGTGAATCGTCACCTTATGAATGATTCTTACATAATTGAAATCATCATATTATTACATTGTCAAATATGTGTGGTGTTGGAAATCCTACTCCTAGTGATCGATATATCATTGTGGACGTAATGCGTTTCGGCTAGCGACCCTCTTGGTAGACACGTAATTCCATGAATTTTGGGTCGTGGTGCACAAATCGATGTAAGTAATTCGCAATGCATGTTACATCACTTCCGGGCAGGAATGTACACCAACAGAGTTAGCTCGGTTAGCTCGCTCGACTCAAAAAAGCTTGATTTGACTTAGTTCGAAACTGAGTTCGAGCCAAGTCGAGTTGATTTTTTTAGCTCGAAAAAATTTTGAACCTAGTTCGAGCTTGCCCTAGCTTGACTCGACTCAGATCGAATCCAACTCGTATCGAACTCGGATCGAACCAATTGAGTGACTCGGTTACTTTGATATTGATGTTGATCACCAAGTGTTTGATGAAATGACTCAATAAAGTGTGGCTGGTGGCAAGGAAGGTAGGTATATAAAAAAAAATACGCTTTTTCTTGATTTTTTTATGTTTCTTATAAGGTGTTTGATAAAATACTTGTAAAACCACTGCTGTTTTTTTACAAACAGTGAAATTTTAATGGTGCAGACCATGCGTTTGTGAAAATGCTGCACAGGCGAACTCGGCTCGATCTTGGGTCGAAATCGGCTCGAACTGGCTCGAGTTGCTGACCAAACCGAGCAGAGCTGGCTAGTCATGCTCGAGGACCGAGCCGAGTTCGAACTGGGGTCAGCAAATGGCCGAACCGAGTCGAGTTGTTCCAAGCTTGACTCAGTTCAACTCGTATACACCTCTACTTCCGAGAATGGATATCACAAATAGTCACTCCATGAACAAATCGTATCACGTAATTCGTCCAATCCGTGTGTTATATCGCCTTGAGATATTCACATAAATCCACATTAACATTGGACACGCCCTACAAATCATTGTAATATGGGATGATGGGTGAGTTGGGTATTTTCAAATTATTTTCCACATTGTGATGATCGCTATGTGTGATGGACTGCATATACTTTCTTAATAATGCATTTCATATAGAATGTTTGTGCATACTAATACCACCTGTATTTGTGGAATATGAAATGTATCGGGACCCTTCTATTATTCTTATTAATCACTTGAATCATTGTAAGCTTTAAAGGACAACCACCACTATGAGTGTAGAGCATTGACCCTCTCCAACCATACAGATGTTGTAGGTAAATTGCAGGTTGATGATATGGACGATAATCATTATATAAAAGATTCTTTCGAATAAAAAAGAAGGATAACACCATAAATTATTTTATTTATTTTTCGCTGCAAACTTTGATTATGTAACGAGCTCCCATTTGAGAGGGCATTAAAGAATTAGTTGTATGCCTTTTACTCTAATAGAATAATAAATACAGTTGATTTTAAACTTGTGAATGGTTACCTTCGTGATCGTAACTAAATGTGATCTACAAAAAAAAAAAAAAAAACAAGGTGTGATTTTAAAGTATCCGATTATTTATTAACACCCAAAATTCTTGGGCACTATTATATAATCGGGCTGCGAAAATTCGAGGCATTACATATGTATCCCTAACATGTTGAGCATGTTCAGATGAATCTTACACATGTTAATGCTTATTAGCATGAAATTATCATACAGTTGATAGTCTTGGGTGACTAGAGATGAGATTCTTAGAGTTGAATGACATTCACAATGGTAGACAACGTTAGGAATTTTTTGGGCTAGCAATCATGCACTTTAGGAGGAAACTTTGTTTGCTAATGATGTCATGGCTTGTAAGGAACCAGGGTAGGAGCTATTGGGCTAGAACTCAGCCATTTTAGGTGTGACCTCTATATGATGACGTTAGGGGTTGCTGAGCTAGTATTCTGCACTTTAGTGGGACCTGCACATTGTAAAATCGACATATGCTTGGTAATGTCTACTTTGTGGTATGAGTGAGGAACCACATGCTCGAAGTGTTGAGTTGGACACCGCTCTGAAATTAATTTACCTTTTTTTCTATATATCACTCGCACTTACACACCCCACACACTCTTGTGCACTCGCACCACAATGGGTGCTTAAACCCATGACCTCATGTTGAAATTCTTGTGAGTCCACAATTAAGCCATAGGGTTGCAAGCCAGGATCAGTTTACCTATTGGTGCCTGATTTGATCTAATCAGTGCATTATGCGAGCAGGCCAATCTCATAGGTAACCCTTATGCCCTCAACTACCCACATTTACGTATAAAAGGATGAAAATGATTGTTGCTACTTTAGCACACAGTACAAAGGTTATGATTGATGTGGCCGAGAATGTACTATTAGGAAAGTGACTTGGTCGATTCTGAATTATGTAGTTGCATAGGAAAGATCTTTTAGCAGTGACACTAGGTTTCTAAAACCATGATTACACACTTTGAGACTTATCTACCATAGCATTATCAAGTTTTAAAAAGATGACTTGCAAACTTGTTTTGAAATTAAATGTATGTAAATAAATACATTATTTTTTAAAACAATTTAGAAAATGTTTGCAAATGATTTGTAATTTGAACTCCATAAGAAGATAAGATGTATGCTAGTAAAGTGATCATAGATAAGAGATTATCTCCATCCAATGCGGTCATGCAGGTCTAAGCCAGGCTTTGAAGAGCTTGGAAGGTTGTGCGCTATTGAAGTGGTCAATGTATATGATGTCAGTCAATATTGCTACAGTGGCGAGTCTAGTTGTGTTCCCCACTACGGGGTTGAGTGAGAGATGTTAGAAATAGGAGAGAGAGAGAGAGAGAGAGAGAGAGAGAGAGAGAGAGAGAGAGAGAGAGAGAGAGAGAGAGAGAGAGAGAGAGCTCTACTTCCCCCTTGTTTTGTAGAAAAGGTGCACAACTTTGTTTTGGAGAAAAGTCACGCAATCCTATTTTAAGAAGCTTACTACACCAAAATTGGTTATTAGGTACGGCTAGTGCTTTGGTTCAGAAATGTTAGTAAGCCGTTTCCTAATTCAACACGGTTCGAAACCGTCTCTGAATGCAAACCTCTTTCCACGCACGTTATTAGGGCTTTGCTTTCCCCTTTTCTTTAATCTCACGTCTCACATCTCTCTCTCTCTTCGTATCTCGTCGTTCTGCCCTCGTGCTCGTCCTGCTCTTCTTCTTCTCTACACCCTCAACACCGAAACTTCTTCTTTCTCTCTCTCACATCTCATTTCGGTCTTTAAATTGTAATGGAGAAATTTCAAAGCCCTAGCTCTCTCTCTCTCTCTCTCTCTGAAGTTGGAAAGGTGAGCAATTTCTCATCCTCTTTTCTACGATTCCAATCAAAAATCTCGACTTCCTTTGAAGAAATGAGATCTTTCTTCCATGATTTTGGAATGCCTCTCCTTGCTTGATGCATCTATTTGTCTTTCTTTTCCCCGATTTTCTGCCCTCTAATGATTCATTTAGGGTTTCTTTCATACTAGGCAACAAGGTTGCAGTTTTGATGCAGAGCGATGAGGTATAACCTGAGAATGGTCGAAGTTTTGATGCAGAGCAGGTATAACCTGAGATGATTTCAGAAGAAATAGTATATATTGACAGATCTTCAAATTTCTCTCTTCTAAGCAGCTTGTGGGTGGATTTCGGTCCATCCTTTGCAAGGATTTGGGAGAAAAACCAACATTTCAAATTAGATTCAACATTTTCTCGAATTTGGGATCATTTCTCAATCGGTGAGGTTTTTTTCATTTCGATCCATTTCTCTTTGTTTAAATCATATAAAAACAGAGAGAAAATGTTTAAAATCGTTGGTTGAGAATGAAGGATTTCAACCTTCGATTTCGAGATTTGAGGGTAAGTTATCCGATTTGGGGAAAAGTAGGGAAAATTCAAAATTTCCCCAATATCTCCCAAATTGCTTGTAATCTTACACTCCAAACACGGAATCAAACATATATGAGGCTTAATCTACTAATTTATGAAGTTTCTGTGGATTTTTGAAAAATAAAATGTATATATATATATATATATATATATATATATATATATATATATATATATGTTCGAAATTTCACTCCTAGCAGTGGTCAATTGAGTACAATTTCATAGTATTTTTTGGTACTAATAGGATTCCCGTTATTTTTTTGGTAGCAATCAGAAGCACTTGTTATACCATTGGAAGCATTTGGTGCATTGGATCTCCGACTGTCATATATCAGTAATTGTTGTGAATAACATTCCATGTCTTTTCTGCTCACAGTTTAAAAGTGTTTTCAGAACATAGCATGAAAAGAGGTTTCCCAGACACGCTGCGGTGCTGATTTCTTGAATTTCACCCACTGTCATGATTAATATTGATTCCAAACTTTCATGCTATCATCAAATATTTTATCAATAGTATATGGGAGATATGCAGGCTGGAATGACCTCTTTACCACTTTCATACCATGCATTGAGATTTACCTCTTCCTGTATACAGAGGCTTTCAGTTACCTTTTTCTGCTTCTTCTTTTTTTAAGTACTTTACTGTGTAGCATTTCTAATTCTTCTAAGCCTTTGGTGTCATAATATTGATAATGTGTGCAGATTCTTCCCTGAGAAGGCCACATCACTAGCATATGTTGTTCTCAATGAACTTCTTAAGGTTAGTAACATTATTGCATGACAGCTATGAGAGGATCTCTATGCACATTTTTTAGCAAATTTATAGTGGATTTAATGAAATAGTAGACAAAAAAAAAAAAAAAAGTAATGAGTTACAATTTCTTTCAAATTGAAGATATGCCCTCAGGCCACTTTATACCTTTTTACTTGCATTGATGATGCAGGAAGTGAAGATTAGGCCGTTACCTATTGTATTTGCAGCTTTTTCTAGTGGATCAAAAGCTTGCATGTACAAGGTTCTTCAGGTAAATTTGAAAGGAGTTGGACACTACTTATTTGGTTGATGCACTTTGATTCGAATGTTTATGTGTTTCTAGTCATTTCAAAATGCAATTGCACCTGGTGGATGGAGATTGTTGAATATATATGTTTCTAATGTGGCAAGCAAAGTTAATTGTTTTCTCCTTTTTCTCCAGATGATCGAGGGGAAGTGTGATGCACAAGTCAATCTGGTATGCATTGTTCTTTTACATGAGTTTTCTCTAGGTTCATGTTTAACTTGATCTAGTTTAAATAGTTTATCACAGTTAATTGTCATGAACAGAAAGAGGTTGCTCTCTGTATTTTGAGAATATGGAAATAGTCACAATATTCCAATGCTCAACTGAGCCGAAAACGTGATAATTGAACGGTTTACAGTTGAAATATTCATGGGGCCATAAAAGTTATGAATCATGCTAATATTTTTGTTTTCAGTTCATCCTAGTACTAATGACATTATTAATGGTATGATTGGCACATAAACATTATTGTCGAACCCAAGGAGGTTTCAATGGTAAGAATTTCCCTGAACACCTTTTTTATTGTAGTACTGCCCACTTGTCTTGGATCTGCTCACTTTTAGTCTCATGTGGTTTACTTAGTTGAGCATTCTTTTTACGCTTCTCTGAAAATGGTTCCTTTTTTTTTTTTTTTTTTCAACCAGTTCTTCAATATTCTTTAGTAGTATGGATGGGCAATGATACTGGCTCTTTTGATGCTTTTGAACAGGTTGGTTTCAAAATTTTCTTAGGGGTCACTGCTTCTGTAATGAATTGAGATGCTGATGGAATAAGTTGCAGTCTTGTTTTAGAGGACAACCCAACCCTCTGGTATCATTCATTCCTAATGTTGGAGTACATGTGACTTAATGATGGTTTCTCTCTGATTCATTTGATTTCAACAACTTTGTTGCATTAGAACTTAGTGCAGGAATAGGTACCCTTGAAAATTAGTATCAATTTGATTCCAATGATATAATCACTACTGTATTGGATGGGTTCAAAAGATTTCTCTGGAAGGTAGATGCATATAGAGAAGGCATGTGATTGCGTCTATTGGAATCTCCTTGATCACTTGCTTTGGAGGAGGCGTTTTGGTGAAAGATAGCAAAAATGGATTACAACGTGTATTCCATTGTCATGTTTCTCTATTATGATCAACAGGAACCATAAAAGAAGGGTTTTTTTTTTTTTTTTTTTAATGCAGTAAAAAGACCGTCTCCCTTTCTCTTTACAATTATTGCTGACTCTCTAAGCAGAATATTGATGAAATCTTCATACGTTTTTTTTTTTTTCTTCTTCTTTTTATACATAGAAGATAAAAAGGGAAACCATCAACTTTTTTCAATTTGAAAACCCGGGTCCTTTTCTTTTCTATTCCTAGATTGATTTGGTAGTTTCTCTTTCCTTTTTTGTTTTTATTTATTTATTTATTATTATTATTTTTTCATGTATTGCAGCAGTTTTTTTCAGCATCAGGCCTCCTACTCTGGAAATCTTCCCTTCATGGCCAATGAGATACCAGCAGACTCAAAGGGTAGGTAGTTTCTCCTCTTTGATTCTCTCTCATGGGGTTTTCTTCTCTTTTGGTTAGAAAATCTTGAAATTGAAGGACCTTCTCCATGTTTTTCATGATTCTAAACTGGTTTTCAAGCACCTCATTTGAAATTGAGGGTGTTTGTGAAATAACTGGTGCAAGAAAATAGCGGAATGGGCAACCAAGAAGAAAAACTGACTGGATGGTCTTGTATTTAAAATAAGTGTTGCCCACCTAACTATTAGACCATCTTGATCAATTTGAGACGAGGTATCTCTATGTGTTCCCACTTGAGAGGCATCCCATTTGTTTGATGCACATTTACACATTTACATGCAGCCCACTCTCGACTATCTTAGCCTAACCTTTAACATAAAGACATTTGGTAGGTGGGGCCTGTCTAATTGCCGTCTTGGATCACGTCACTCCAGTGCAATTAGCCTTAGCCTTCACAGCTAGGGTCTTTGGTTACCTATACCTGAAGGAGGATCGAAGAGGTACTTGCATCATGCATGCCAATGAGGAACACCCATATGAGGTCTGGGGCATTGGTTAAGTGGGTCATGAACATGTCACATCTCATAAATCATGCCTTTTCAACCATTAAGTGGGTGAAACTCATAATGAAAAGATGGTCAGTTGGAGTCAGAGAGTTGGGTTTTGTGTGTGTGTGTGTGTGTGTGTGTTTTTGAAAAGCCAGTTGGAAAGAAAATCACTGATGGCCTAGATTAAATTTATAGAGGTGACCCACATGATTAATGGACCGGCCTAGATTGGGACCCAAATGTTTTTTGTTTTTTAAGTTTCACATGTGCAGCTGTGGACCAACCAAGTACAACCTGTGCACTATAGATGTGGCCTGCAGTTTGGATTATGCAGACATGACAAATTTTCTCCTTTTTGTTTTGATTTTGGCAATAGAATTTTGTCTGGCAGGCAATGTTCTAGTCCATTTTACTGCTAGCTGAAATGACTTGGGAACACCTTATCTACTGTTTTAGCTTTATTCTCTTTTAAACGATGAAGGGAAATTGGTGGATGATCTTTTAATAGATAATAGGTTGTGCCATCCAACCAGTTTGAAGTACTCAGATCACTGGATAAAATTTACTTTAACAGGCCATTAAATGGCCATCTGCATAATTCTCAATTTATCCATCTGTCACAATCTGGACAATTTGAATAAATTTGATGCCATTTCATAGTGCCAACCTATCTACCATCATTTCTGCCAGGGTATCAAAACTTCGACTTTATCCACATTACAGAGTTCCCAGAAAAGGCACAAAATGGAGTCCCTTTGTTATGAAATCAGCAACTCTACGATGAAATTATACTGTAGAAATCTGACAACTTTACAATCAGCTAGAACCAATAGTATATATCTTAGATTATGGTTTCCTACTAAGAATGTTGTGATTTAAACATATTTCTTCAACCACCTGCAAATTTCTCAAAAATATAATAATAATAATAAAATGGTCTAGATTCATCCTTTTATTGTACATTTGTTATCTTTCATTGTACATTATGATTGACCAGCACCTTTCTGTCCACTTCCGCAACATAACTCACTTAATCATCTTATATCAAGAGGCGCAGTGTCATTTTCATCAAGGGGTAGACTACAGGAAAATTGGTAGTCAGTAGCAGATAGCATGTCATATTTTTTTATGCCATTTGATTCAGGTCAAATGATGTCTACAAGCACACTGAGATCTGTGGAGTATAGAGGAAAATGACCTTTAAATTTTCCTTAATTCAGGTCTTCCAATCCAGGACATTTTCAGGAATGGTCCATTGAAGTTGGGTACTGATGGACGAATGGTATGGGACTGCTGAACCATGGGTCACTTGTACAAAATTGAAAACCAAGTATATTATATATATTGTGGATCTCCTATAATTCCATTTTAATAAATAGTTCCAATGAAATTTTCTATGGATGTCTTTCTTCATATGCCTATTTCCATTTTTTCTTGTGTAGATCTACTTTCGGTTTGTGTAACTGAATCAAATTATGGTTGGCTTGTTCATGCTCAGGTGCTGCTCTGACCTTGCACATGTTTAAATCTACTCCCTTTTTGCTGTTTTAAGTAGAATAACCAATGATGAAAGTCCCACCAGATCAAGCTCTGACCTTGCACATGTTTAAATCTACCCGCCTGAGGGTTATTTTGCAAATGTGGTAATTAATGTGGTAACATTTTTTGTTTAAGGGTTGAAACTGTCTTGCAAATAGGGCTGTCAATGGATCAAATTTTGAACCAGATTGTTCAATATCCGATTGGAATAGGATCCTACCTATTAAATCTGATTTGAATTATCAATGGGAGCTATTGGATCAAATTCAGATCTTGAAATCAGGATCTGTTTGTATTCAGATCGGATTCAGATATAGCATGATTCAACTCGATAAATATCTGATTTGACACATGAAGATCGGATCTGTTTGTAATGGTGATGCTTAAAATGTGTAATCAGGTTTTGATGAGTGGTTTATAGGTTTAGGGAAAAATATTATTCCCTCATGAATTATTGTATATAGTGAATGAATTCTAAGTGCCCAAACATGATTTCTAGATTCCACATAATTTCATTCCCATATGTCGAACATCACTGATAGAATCAGCTCTTGGGGAATTTGTTTCCTGGAAATAAATTATTTAGTAACTTCTAGATTCCATGTTGGCAAATAACTCTTTAACTTGAATAAGAACCATTTGATCAATAGTTCTTTAATATGGATGGTCAAGAATTTTTTTTTGCAAAAGTAGGTCCAAACAATGATTTGATCCGTTTATTTCTTAAGGCCTGTCATGGATTGCTTATGGATCTTCCAATCGGTATGAACCAATGCAACTAGGAGTGATTTCAAGTGCTGAAATTGGCTTCATTCCTATTTCAAGTGCTCTGTTTCAGGGTTTTATAGGCTCGTATTTCAGTATTTGAATCAGTGAGTGATTTCTCTAAATCTCGTGCATACTAATATAGCCACAACCACCTGTGTAGGGGTTAATGAAGGTCAGCCATGTATTTATTTTTCCTATTTATTTACTTGCAATTTTGCATCATTCAATGATCCAGTTTATCCTTTTTCCGGACTCACTTTTATAGCTATCCCGTTTTTAAGCCATGGACGGGATGGTTATGAATTCTAATTGCCTAACAGAATTGATTCTTTAAAATCACAAGCAATCCATGATGGGCCATAATATTTGGATGGACCAAATTGTTGATTGGACATATTTACTTTCTGTAAATGGTCTTCACGGTTCATATTAAAGTCCACTGATCAAATGGTTGATATTTGTGAAATTATGTGATGTTTGTATGATAGCCCATGAAATGTGTGTTGGACCTAATAAAATGTCTAGATCAATGGATTGGACTAACTCCCCAAGCAACTACAAGCACTGTAGCATTCCCCATGAAATGTGTGTTGGACCTAATAAAATCGTCCATGATGCTGCAATAGAGATTTTGATGAATGGTTTTCTCACTTTTTGGTAAATTGGGCAGGTTATGATATTCTTCAGTACACATGGGGTGCTAGTAAGGTACGTTGAGGATGTAGGGGATCCTTGTAGAGATTAGATGGAAGATTGTATCAGTTTAAGAATGTATGAATTGAAATCTAGACTTTGCATACCAGGTAATTCATTTAAAATTTCAGCTTTTGGTTTCTAGCTTTGATTTCCAACTGCTTTATGCTTCTCAGTTCTTAAGTTTGTTTGCCACTTCTGAGACATCTAAATCACCATCATCTAAGCCTTATTCAACTTTGTGGACCCGCAATAGGTGAACATCTATTACCTTATTCAACTCGACGTAAAAAGTGGAAACTAATCCCATTTGCTTGAAAATATGTAACTATAGATACTAATTATGCTAACCCATGTGTGAATATGGCTGAACTATACAATTGTAAACAACAAACGAAACTGTTTGGGATCCATAATCTAATTGGACCACCCACCTGTGGTGCCCACCAATCTGATTGGGTGGTCTATACGTATCTTTTGCATTTATACAAATTGTGGCTTCAATCATTATAATAGTACAAGTATTGTTATCTCCTACTACCAAGCAAGGTGTTAATTCTAATCATGGTAATAGTACAGGTATTTTTACACCCATGCTTCAGGCTTTTAGCTTCCGAATTCAGTATCTGTATTGTCTTTTGTTTTGTTTCATATCGTTTTTGTTTCTGAATTTTTGGGATGGATGGTTGTAGGATAAATATGTTCTTCAAGTTGCTTTTGGTCCTTGACAATGAGGAAATCATTCTTAACAGTTCCTTTCAAAAAAAGAAGAAAAGATGAATTCTTTCTTACAGTTTCTTTCCTTTTTTCTTTTTTCTTTTTTGCAAATTTTCCTGAATATACTTGAATTACTAGCATATAAAGTGGACATGCTTGTGCTCAAGAGTACTTTTTGTTTTTTTCTTTTTCATTTTGCAGATAAATACTGCTACTAGCCTTGTGGAAAAAAAATAAAAATCATCATCATCAAAGCCTCATTGCAACAAATTGGGGTAGGCTACAAGTATTATCCCAACTTATATTCTTTTTTATTATGGAAATAAAAAACATTAGCATGCTATCGTTCTATGCATGTTTCAGGGGTTGTGTAATTCCGTCTGGTTTTGTGGAATCTATGAACTATCTTCACCTTTTGGGATGAACTCAGTTTGGTAACCAGATGAACTTTATTTGGTAGATGACGACAGTGATATCAACTGAAGAAGTTTGTAGGTAGGTGAAAATCTTGAAAGCTTTATCTGGGCATAAAAATCTGGTCAAATTTCATGATCCATAGGAGGATGCAAATTATGTCTACCTAACACTGGAGTATTTTTTTCTTAGGACCTATTATGGTGAGTACTGAGTTCAGTCCTGGTCTTAAACCTTGATTTGGTGAGCAAGCTGCCAGTTAAACCATGTCCTATTCTGTTTAGAGGATGTGAAGAGCATAAACACTTGCACTAAAACCTCATCACTGTATATTCCGATAGTCATGTTCATTCCTATCTGTGCCTGAGGAACCATTTAGTCTTTTTGTGTATTTGGAAATTTATTCTATTCTATCATGAGAATTTTCTCATGTCACTGTGTAAATCACAAAATACGGGTAATTGTATGCTATTACTCAAACGTCATCAACTTACACAAATGCAACCATAAGATCAGAAAGAGAACCAGAACTGCTTACAAATTATTCCAGAAACCTTAGCAAGAAGTTGTAATTGTACGGTTCATGTGGGTCATAAAACTGGGTGTTCAAGAGGATTTAGCTTTGTTTCTTTCTGTAATCAGTGTGCTTGCATTGATGAATTAGGCATCTTTATGGATATGGGTAGATAGTAAATAACTCACCTTCTTACAAAACAACATGCCAATCAACTGAAAAAAGGGTCACATGTGGTATGATTACAGTTCCGCAAAAGACTCTAGTTGTTTTGCGATAAGTATATTTGAGGAACAAGAAACTTATTTATGGTCACATTACATTTGGTACGTGTTCCAAGATTTTCCCAGTTAAATGTGATTTTATGGTTTTATTAATGTAGTCTTAGTTCAAATCCCCTTGATAAAGTTCATTGCTCAGTCAGAATTGCTTCTTCTTTTTTTTTTTCTTTTATATAGTAAATTCAATTACGTTGTCTGAAATATACAAACATCAACTCTCTTAAGCTGAGGCATCCTTGTTGTATGTATCACATATGGACATCATATACTATCTGCTTAATGCTGGAAACTGATTATAGATTCAGTTGACCTGCAAATTCACCTGGAAGCATCAGCATGATTGGATCACTGGCCATCCCTCACAGGGAGATGTCTCCACCATCGCAGCTATGGAAGGCTTCTTGTTGTGCCAGACAAATGTGGATTTTGCATAGTTGATTATTTTGATTATTTTTAAGCAGTTTTGTTTTTGGTGAATAGCTTTTTATTCAATAACAATCTTTATGATTTTTATTTTTTAAATATAGTAAGGCTCAACAGAACAATGTTGAAATTATAGCTACTGTACATAGCCGTGAAAGGTTGCCTAGAAGTGAGGCATGTCTTTCATATTGACCTTTTTCTTTTAATTTCTTTTCATCTTGATTTAGTTGATTTGGTGTTTTCTATAGTCTATTTGGATTTTAATTAGTGATGTTGTAAATTGGAAGATTGGGGTTTATCTTTTTCTACGAGAGGAGGTGTCCATGTTATTTTTTTCTTTGTTTGTGGATGACCTTTGGAGTCAATTGAAGCTTTTCACTTAGGGCTGTTTTTTAAGCTAACACAATGCCTAGAATGGCCCCACTTGTACAATATTGATTAGAAAAGATGTTCAAATTGCATAAGAAACGATTAAAGAGAATTTCAAAATTTATATATTTATGCTTCTAGATAGTTTAATTTATTTGCTATAGATTTTCTATTATTTCAGGTCCAGGTAAGTTCTTTTAGGGCACAATCCCGTGTATAAACTATCTCTAAAGCCCAGTAGTCGACTATGGCCATTGATCAAAGGCCAAAGCCTAATTACAAGCCTGCATTTACTCTTCTTTGGCCACGAGAGATTTTTATTAGGAGGATGCTTATGTACTCTTTGCTCACAGGATGGCAAAATTGAAGTTGAAGTTAAACTCACTGGAATTCTCAACTTAGGAGCATTGCAGCCTGGGGAATCTAGAAAATATGGTACAACTATTGCTCCTATCCGGAAACAAATACCTATTCTTTCATTCTCCTTTTCCCTAAAAATTTTAGGGTTCTACTACTTTTTCTTGACCTGAATACTGCTTTTTCCCTGAAAATTTCACTTTAGACTTTCTAGGAAGACATTAATTCAAATAAGAATATTCTTCTTTCCCAATGTTCTTCACTGGTAACTAATTCCCTTATAAGTGGGAACTGAATTGTCTTCCCTGTTTTAGCTGTTAATTATTTCAAAATAGTTTCCTATTTCTAAACGGTTTGGATCACCAAAAGGTCTGTTGTCTATGTAACTCTGTGTAACTCATTTCTAAACATTGTAGCCCCGCTTGGTTTAGAACGAGCTGATTACGTCTCTCTTACCATTCGTAGGCCCGCTTAGTCTAGAACGAGCTTCCCTCGGGTAAGGAGTGCATCGAACATATCCAAAAACTAGGTGAGTCAACTAACAACAGTCCCCCATATGTACGTTCAATTGTCATAATTTTTTTCACACTGTTTTGATAGTTGATTGTTCTTTCAATCTATTCACATGTTTTTGTTCTTATTTTTTACTTGTTGCTTGTAGTTAGGTACATAAAAGGCCATCACATTGTGGAGCTCTTCATCTGCTTGACGGATTTTCATTGAATTCTCTTTATTTTGAAGTCTTCCATTGTAGATTTTAGTTTTTACTGTCAGGTTTAAAAGTTAGATAAATAATGTTTCAAATTACATCATGGTTGTTTTTACTATCTTTTGATTCTTAAATGAATATGGCTTAAATATATTTTATTTTATTTTATATAGCAGGTTCTTTTGTTTAAAATCGTTTCGAAATAAGAAAAAAAACTATTGTTCTCAAAATGACTGTTGGCACCAGAACGGTTTAAAACCATTCCTAAAATTCCATTTTCAAACGGTACCCAAAACGGTTCTGAACCGTTCATGATTTTCTGCGACGCCTCATTTAGAACGGTATGAAACCGTTCCTGAATCATTTAGGAACGGTTTAAAACCGTTGCTAAATGACAATTTTAGTGTAGTGGCTGCACACATCGTTTTACATAAAAATTGCGCAATCTTGTTTTAAGAAAAAAGCCACATAACCCCATTTTAGGGAAAAATGGCACAACCTTGCCTTGAGAAAAATCTGCACAATCATGTTTCAGGGAAAGGTCACACAATCCTATTTTGTGAAAAAGCTGTGGAACTCTATTTTAGAAAAACTTACACCTACCTTCTTTTATGGCCATACTTGTATCTAAGATGAGGGAATATGAAGATGAGGTAAGATATATATATATACACATACGCCTGGCCACTCGCAGGACCAGGTTGCCGGGCATACCACTTCCGCTGTCAAATTGAGGATGTGAATTTGGCTTGTCTTCTTGCATATGTTTCATTTGGCATATATATTATGTTTCAGTTTATCAAATCCATCGCGTAATTGTATTGCTCAGTATATATATATAATAATAATAACATCAAATAATAAATGCCACACTGTTCGCTTGCACATCCAACATAAAAAAAATAACACACATGTTCTACATGTAACCAAATCTTTATGGAAGTAGAAAGGCATGCAATTCGTGAAAGAACTTGTTCACTCAAGGTTGTGGTGATCCAACTCAGAAAGAGAGAATCCTACCCTATCTATTCTCTATAGGTATATCTACTCTTCTTTTTTCTATCCAAAGAAACTGTTTTTTGGACAGGAAGTAGTACTAATGATATGACCCAAGAAATTAATCATCCATAAAATAGAAATAAATTAGTTATGCCATAATAAATAATTAAATGGTTCTAACTCAATTAAGTGGTATTGGGAAGGATAACGGACGCAGAGGAAGAAGCAAGCATCATGAGTATATGCTAATGAACGAATTTTGTGGGTAATGTATGGAGAAGAAATAAAGTGTAAATTGAAGATTGGAGATGATAGCTGAAGCAGAAGGGATGGCCGAAGGTCGTGCAAAGTCTCTAACCAGTGGCAGGGATGGAGTGCCCATGTGGTGTGAGTGGGTGTGTGCGTGTGGGCTGTGGGTGTGTGTAGAAAAGTAAAAGAAGAAGGGAAAAAAAAAGTCTCTAACCAGAGGCCAAAATTCTGGCTAACCCAGTGGGCCACACCTCAGGGGACAACAACGGGAATTGGACGGCCACCATTGAAACCTTCTCAGGCCACATCGTGATGTTTATATGCCATCTAACCTGTTCGCAAGGTGAGTCTAACGAGGATGGAAGGAAAAACCAAATATCATGCTGAGCTAAAACTTCAGTGGGCCCCAGAAAGGTTTCAGTAGTAGGTGTCCCATCCCCACTTTCCATGTGGTGTGGTCCACTTGAGCTTTGGATCAGCTTTATTTTTGGGTTCAGGTCCTAACATAAGTTGCCCCAAATGATGGACGGAGTGGGTGCCACACACGCATTATGGTGGGCCCCACGTATTTTTGTTTCACTGGCTGTTTGTAGTAGGAAAAGAAAAAAAGAAGTTGATAGCGTGTTGTAGTCAATACCTCAAAATTCCATGATACTCATAGATCATGATATGCCGCGTGGATAAACAAAAGCTACACTGTGGGGTCCACCACATGCACGGTTCGAATGTCCAACTGCTAGGGTTGACATGCGTGTATGCCTGCGGAGAGATGCGCGTGGGGTTAGAAAAATCATAGTTTTTTTTTTTTTTTTTTTGGTAGGCAAAATTATAGTAGTTTGCCAAGGCACGAAAACATGATCGAGTTTTGGAAGCTAAGCTATCAATGAAAATTTGCTAGGGTTCTCCGTACTGAATGGGACATTGATGGCCCACTTGTACAAAATCATGCCATTCATCGAGTGGGCCCAACCACGAACATCCAGAAATCAACCCAGTTCACTGATCAGGTGGGTAAAACATGTAGGAGAAAATAACTAATTAGAAAAGAGAAAATCAATGGTCAAAACCAACATTGACAAGTGACTAGGGATGAGCCTAGTGGCCCACCTTGCCTAGCGAGCCTGGCCTGGCTTTAGACACCTAAACCTGTGGGATGGATTTTGGCTTGATAAGTTTTTGGGCTCCACTTGGGCTCATGTAATTTTAGCCGCACCCGGTCCGTTCGTTTTGAGAACCTACAAATATGCCTTCCAATCCTCAGGCAACATATGCATCTTGAATGAAGATTTTCAATTGTCTAAACAATTTCTTTTTGTGTTAGGCCCACTTGATCCAATGACAGAGATCGGGCCTGTGCTGATCTAAATGTTTTCGGTCAGGGCCTGGGCTTATGTTGTTAGTACATGCTGGCTTGGGCTTGGGCTTTAATGTAAGTTCAGGCCGGCCTAGGCAGGCCCTGCTAAAGCTCGGCATGGGACTACTCAGCTTATCTAACTTGACTTGTCCGACTCATTCAGACTCAACTCGATCCGAACCGATTGGGTAAATCAGTCCGAACCGAGTAGGCTTCGCCCAATCCGAACTCAAACTGAGTCGAGTCTAAGTTACCCGGTAACTTAATCCGAAACTCAATCCGGTTAAGACTCTATTCAATCTCAAATCTAACTCGACTCAAATTCGATTATATATATATAATAATAAAAAAATTCAAATTTCTAATTATCTCTAACCCTACCCGCTGCACCTAACCTCAACCTGATCCTAAACTCTCTCTCCCTCCCTCATCTTCCTCTTCCAGGCCAGGCAGCCACCCACCACCATCACCCCTCTCCTCCTCCTCCTCTCTCCTCTCCACTCCCTCCCTCCCTTCTCTTCCAAGCCTGGTAGCGACTCACCACCCGCCTCCTTTCTCTGTCTCTCTCCTCTCCACTCTCTCCCTTCCTCATCTCTCGATCTGGTTTGGTGCTAACTCAATCTGACTTGGTACTTTTTACCGGGTAGGACTCGTTTGTCCGGATTAGTCCAAGCCAAACCCGGACTCAAATCAGGTCCAGCATGATGGACTCGGTACCTAGTCGGGTTGAGTTTGGTTTAGGCCTATTTCAAAACTAGATCGAGACGGGTCAGCCCTAACTCGTCCAACTCGACTCAATGCCCAACTCTAGGCCGTGCCAGTTACAACCCATACGTGTGACAGGTAAACGGACCACCTTAACTTTTGGGCTAGAGTATGTATATAGTATTCCCCATCTGATGAGTGGACCGGACGTGTGCCATAATGGCATGTTCTGGTCTGGCCATGCAAGATAAAGCCAACAGCAAGGACAATGGACAAGTATGAAAGAAATTACTAACTGTCTAAAGTCGAATGTTCCCATCTAGCCCACCAATTGAGTGGACCATCTTGATTTTTCTTCAGGGACGTGCAAACAGTGGCCCCCACTTGATTAGTGACCCAGACCCAACATTCAATTGACATTGTGGGATTAAACATTACAATGGCATTAACAACACATTGGGATTTTGCAATGAGTTGCATTCAAATCTTTCAACAGTCAGACAGTACACACCACACAAAGCTTGGGACCACACTAACCAGTAGGGCTGAAAGTCAGGTGGGTTGGGCCAGGTTGGTGCTCAATCGTCGCCCAACCCAAAGTTTCTATACCTCAACCCAACCCAACCCAACCCAACCTAACCCAACCTTACCTTGGGAATTCTCAACCCAAGCCCAACCCAAGTGGGCGGTTGGTCAGGTGGATAGATGCTAATATTTTTATTATTACATTGGCCTATTATATTTTAGTACAAGTCTTATTTTTTATACCTATTATATATATATATATATATATATATATATATATATATATATATATATATATATATATATATATATATATATAATTATCTATTGTAAAGAACTTCATTTTTTTCTAAACAAACAAGGGAAAATATACGACAACTACTCCTTAAAAAGTTGTGTAGTGTAGCATGCAATCTATTTGGGAGAGAAATCCTGCCTATCTTGTTAGCTTGAGTCATCGGAAATGACGTGGAGCAATGAGACCCAACGGCTCTAGAATTTCCTGTGCCTTCAACATACACAATCCACACTCAATTATAATTTTTGACTTGTATATGGATAGGGCTCAAGTTGGGATAGGTAACCCAGGACATCAACCCCGGCCCAACTCAAGTTTTATCAGGTTGGTGTTTGTATAGCCCAAGCTAGAGACCGAAACCAATACATCCTGCCTGAGCCCAACCCGATGTTGGGTCGGTCACGGGTCAGTCGGGTTGAACCTGCCCGACTTTCAGCCCTACTTACTAGCCGTAGGGTGGGCCACAGGTCCGTTAAGAAACGAGCTGGACTTTAATCAGCAATGGGCCCCACCAGCCTTCATTGCCTACCGTTCTTATTAATTTCTTCGTACAACTTCGAAGTCTAATTGCAAAGTCATGTGCCTATTGATCAAGTTACAGTGGCCCATCTTCGAAGTAGTAGGTGTCAATCTGAGCTTGATTTGGGCTTAAAATTTTATTTTTGTTTGGGCTGGGATCTATCTCTGTCTTTCGGTATTGGTCTGGTTCTCCGGCTCCTACAGACCTGACCTGCCAAGAAAAAAATTTTGGTTAGGCCTAGCTGACAGGTTTAAATTCTAGTCCGGAACCAACCACAAGTTGGCTCGTTGCCTTTAAAAACTGGCCATTAAATATGGAAAGAAAATATTAATTGGGGTGGGTTTTGATTTGTGAATTGGGACCCATGATTCAGTAATCTAAGCCGTTGATACTATACACCCCACTTGGATAACCCATGCAGAATGGAAGATCCTGGCCATTGAAACTTCTGGTCGAAGAAAATTGAGTGTTGATAGTTGTTGTTAAGTTCATTTCAGGCACCAATTAGAGGGTTTGGCATTTCGATTATTTTGGCACATAATCATCGAAGGTGGGGCCCATCATAAAAACGCTTTCGATTGGTGAACAACGGGTCCCACTTTGTACAAACTGAAAAAACCAGAGCAAAATAATACCTCTAATTGTGTTTGGGCTGGGGAATGATCCTAAGGCTGCTGATGGGGCCCATTACAAAGTGCTGGTAATTCCTACATGGAAGTGTGGGCCCCACAAAAATAGAATAAAATGAAATTAGGCTTAATCTCAATAATGTAGGATCCCTTGTATATCCAAAGTGATCCTAATAGAATGATTTCTAAGGCTTGTTTCTCTCTATCTAAATGATGGATGGTCCAACTCTACGTGAGTTACACCCTTGATCTGTAACTATAGATGGCCACAAGATAGCTGATCTACTCTTTGTTGTTGATGAGTCTAATTCCAATGAAATTGAAAGGCACTATCCCATGTGAGGGCTTATGTCCATGTCATTAGCTCGAGAATAGACTTTAAGGGCCTGTTTGGATTCGTGTATAGTATTGTATTGTATTGTATTTGGGTACTGTTCATGTATGCAGTGGACGGTCTCCTTGATCGGCGAGTATTTCCTTTGAGCCTCACGACACGCATGTTCTGCTTCCCGGCTCCATTCGACCATTGATATCTTCGCCTCCGCTGGTATCTCTTCAGGCTCTTGTAGATTTGAAACGGGAGAATCTCCATGGATATCTTCTTCCCCGTTAGAGAATAGCCTTAGGAGTTTTGAAAAAGTTATCCGCTGTCGAATACAACGCAATGAAGAGTGCAATATTGATGGACTCTGATAATGCTGACAATACTCTACCCCCTTTTGAAAATTTTGGCTCACAGTTGTATTTGTGCACATGGGATTCAATGCCTATTCACTCTAATCCAAACACAGTAAACTTCACATCATACCATCTAATATGATACAATGCAACTGAAAATGCGTATCCAAACAGCCCATAAATTCATATAAGCCATAGGTCAAGGTTAGTTGATCTAGTTGTCTCATTTGATTAGTCCCATCACGGATGAACATTGCTAGAAAATCTCTACAAACAAATGGGCTATCACATCAGTAGGTGTAACGGTCCACATTCGATGAAAAAGGAAGCTAGAAACAAGGATAAAGAACGGATGGTAAATCGTCTAATCAAGGAGGCCGTTGGGGAGCAGACCATCCACGTGGGTACTGGGCAAATGGGACAATATAGGTGGGCCATGCAGCAACCATTCCCGCAGCTGAGGAATGTACATGGAACGACCAGATCCATTGAAAAGACAGATCCTGGGCGCAGCTTAGGTAATACCCTACCAGGCCCTGCCTAGAGATGGACGGTCATGTCAGGGGATATGGGGATACCGTGATGTATATCTTTTATTCAGGCTGTCCAGCGGATCATTTTAAGGCATGAATAAAATATAAAATAAAATAAAGACCGAGGATTGAACTCTTGCGTTGGAAACTTCCCGAGGCCTGCCATGACGTGTGTTTGTCATCCAACCTGTTAATAATAAGGTCAGTAGCCGATTAGCTGATGTACCACACAGTAGCGATATAACTGTTATATCGACGCCAGCAAGTTTTGTGGGTCCCATCATGAGGTATATTAGCTGATATACCACACCAGTGATACAGCTGATGTATTGACATTGGTGAGTTATGTGGGTTTCATTATGAGGTATGTGTTATATCTAAACCGTCCATCTATTTAACGAGCTTGTCTTAAGGCTTGATACAAAAAATAAGACAGATTTAAATATTAATTAGACCACACTGCAAAAAGTAGTGGGGAATTGAACGCCTACCATTGAAATCCTTTTGGGGTTATATAAGTTTTGAATCAATATGATATTTATTTTTCCTCCTCATACAGGTCCTTGTGACCTTATGAACAGATTTGATGGAAAATAAACATTATTGTGAGCCCTATGAAATGTTATAAGGGTGAAATTTATTATCCCAATTGTTATTTCTGGCGTGGTCCAGTTAACCCGTTCATAAGGCCACGTAGACCTGTTTAAAAGAAAAACATAAATTACAGTTTTTTTGTTTTTTTTACACCTGCACTTAACCCCACGCACTCAGCCATAGTGGGATTTCATACTCGAACCTTTGACTGGTGTAGCAAGAGTTAGGATCCAACAAGGATACTAGGTTATTTAAAACTTACATGACTTCCGTACATGGATGCTGATTACGTAATGAACCCGACGGTACCAGGACTCTTAACGTAACCATGTGTTTTGGGCCCTACCGTGATGCATGCCCCACCAACCACCCATTTAGAGATCATTTAAAGCATGGGACAAATAATGAGGGAGATCCAGTGACGCCCAGGGATGGAAACTTCCTAGGGCTCACCGTATAACACAAACATGGAATAAGGGAAAACACCAATATCAGCTTGATCGAAAACTTCTATGGCCCAACAAAGTTTTTAAAGGTAGGTGTTCAATCCCCACTGTTTTCTATGGTGGGGTCTACTTGAGATTTGGATTTTCCTCATTCTTTGACTCATGCCTTAAAATGATCTCTTCAAATGGATGGACGGTGTGGATATAACGGTCGGTGTGGATATAACACATACATCATATTAGGCCTACATAATGTGGTTACGTCACTTTGGTAGTAGCGAGACTTGCCACTATTGAGTTCTGTATCTAATCCTACAGGTGGGCATGTTGGACCCGATCCGGTAGATTCGACCCGATCCTCGGTACCATTCTGAACAGAACCGACGGTCTAGATTAGGCTTAATTGAGTCTGTCTATTCAGATCTGATCTTATTTTGGGTCGAGTTCGGGTAGTAGTGTATCCGGACAGATCCGGTCTGAATATCCAGACCGAAAGGGTCCGAACTGACCCAACCAGACCCGACCTGGTCAGGTATAGTATAATTTTTTTTCCCCAAACCTAACCCACCTGACCTAAATCGTTTTTACCCTCTCCGGCTCTCCCTCTTTTCTTACTGTAGCCTCTCCCGCTCGAACGAGAATGAACGATCCTTTTCCTCACCTCTTCTTCTTCGACACTTGATCCAAACCTAGACCACCACTCCAAGCACCAGCTACTGCCTACCCGACGTCCGTCCTTCCCGTCCATCCCTATCTGCATCTAATCTGGTAAGTGTTGGGGTCTAGCAGTGGTCGGGGTCCAGCCTTAACTCACTGCCCATCTGGTGGCCCGTTGTTCCATTAATACTTGTATTTCCATTTAGATTTCATGTCTGTCTATCGGTCTTGAAAGGAAGAAGTTGGATTTTCAGGTTCATCGAGTCCAACCAGTTATTTGGAGATCTTCCTCCGGAGCTTGGGAATCTTACCAACATAGAGATATTGTAAGGCCTTTCTTCCTTCTTCGAGAAATTCTCCATGATCTCTATCACAAAATATCTCTAAAATATGATTAACTAAAAATGTTTATTGTGGATTTTCTCTGATATTTCTTGAAGATAAAGACATAAACAATCTACAGCCTTATTCTTTTTATATTTTTTTGGAGCAGTCTGAAAAGGCCGAGCTAAATGTCCTAGAGGGGAGGATGAATAGGACAATGCCAAATTTAAAAATAAAGTGTGGAAATAAAGACTTAATAAGCAGTTAATAGCATAATAAAAATCAACCTCTAAAATCAAGTATTGAAATATTGATACAAACTTGGTTCCGAGGACAACCTGACACCAAAAACCTATGGTTTATGGCCGGACAACCTTACTAAAACGTGGGTGAGTATAAAAAACTCAAACTCAAATGAAGGTGAAAGAAATATGAAAATCTATTACAACATTCACCACACAATGCTTGAAAAATAAAGATTACAACATTCACATTTACAAATACATCCCGCGATCTTAAACTAGAAAATGATAAAGAAATAAATCAAACATCCACCAAACACCTGAGAATTATAGTGGTTCGTGTGTGTACACCAACTGTATGAAAATAGCCACACAACTACTCCACTCATAATATTCACTCTCTCGGGATATTAGCGTTCACTAATCAAATAGGTTTTTCAAGGTTCACCTAAAACCTTTGCAATTGTATTTTAAGTGGGCTCACACAATCAAATCTCTGGCTGATGTCAGAAAAAATCAAATGAGATTTTCTGGCTTATCTCATAAACCAAAAAAAAAGGAATTACAGAAAAGGAAACACTTATCTATATGAAGATTCTGAGTAGCCTAGTAGAATCAACTTGATGACGACGTACATATTCAACGTTCAGTCCCACAAGCGTATAAGGTTCTAGGTCTAGATGATTTTTAATTTAAATCAACCTGAACTAGCTTGATTTGATTTCAATCTCAAGAAAGGATAAATCAAATGTCCCTTTTTAAAATCAGATTGAAATAGAGATCTAAAATCAAATAATAAGAGCTACTTATAAAGAATCTAAAATATGCACAAAATATCTTAAAATGAACACAAAATTAAATATAAAACTCTAAAATTCGAGTGCTATTTATATATGAAAAATCTGTTCACTCGACTGGCTTTAGGTTCTCTTCGACTGGCCTTAAGTCCAACAGATTTTTGAAAATTCTGGTGCGATAAGATTTGACAAGTGCTCAACTGGCCTTGTGAGTCCCACAACTGGTCGAGTGGCTTACTCAACTAGTCGTGGACTACACACGACTGGTTGAGTGGCTTGCTCAACTAGTCGTGGACTACACACGACTGGTCGAGAGGTTTCGAGGACCAATAGAAAAATTCTGAAAAATTGTAACAAATCCTAGGTTGGTCAAGCCAGTGCTAGGGCTAGATGAACAAACAACCTAATAACCTACAAAATGACCGATACCAAGTACGAAATGAACGTAACATGCCCTAAGGTCAATCTAGGTCATTCATACCTTGCTTGTGAGATAGAACGTGTGAACTATCAAACTATCGATCACATCAGCAACTTTAATTCTTGCAATATTCGAAGCTTGAAATCGACATATCGAACTTAGTCTTCAATTAGGACTTGAGTTATTGGACATTTCCGGTTACAGAACTTGAACTGCAATATTACGATTGGGATCTTGAAATTTGAGTCTTCAACCAGTACTTGAAACTCATACACTTTCTTCAGCTTGAAGATCTTGGCAAGTTGGTCATAGATATCGATAAAATTGATTCAGCATAATCGTCGAAGATTCAAAGCAAATTAAAATACAAGCTTGATACATAAAACACATAAGCATGACACAAACTTGTATAAGTTTAGCACACCAAAAATTTGACTAAACTTAGGATTTTCAACATAGCAATTTCACAGTCATAGGCTCACAGCCTCATTCAATTCTCCTTGAATATGAGAAAAAAGGAATTACAATCAATTACTTAAGATTTAAATCTCCTGAGGATAATTTTTTAAGCCTCTGCAGGGAAGGATTGACCATTGCCACAAGCCAATCTGAACACAACCAGCCATGTGACATTCAAAGAAAGTGTCATACCTTCTAATACTACACACAACTTGTCTCCATTGCAGTCATCAGTTCCTGAGGAGATTGCATTAGCTCCCATGTGTACAATTTCAACCCAAAAACGGACCGATCCGAACCTTTCCAAATCCAATCCAACTCAGTTTTCCTGACCGAGTCGGACTCGGATCGGGTCAGCCAACAGGGGTTCGGGTCAAACCAAGTCAGATGACCCGAACTCGGTCCCAAATCAGTCCAAGTTCGAGTTGGGCCATGTAAAATCCGGACTGAGTCAACTTGGACCCAATTCGAGCCGACTTGGTCCGATGCCCAACTCTATTTAATCCGCATCCAACTTCTATAGAACTCAAGTAGTTTTCCTATAGTGTGGTCCACTTGAGCATGCGATCTGCTTCTGTTTTGGTTTGTGGCCAAGAATTATCTTTTAAAATAGATGGAGACAGACATCACCGTGGGCCCTACAAAACCCAAATAGGACGAAAATGGATTGGATACTCCCCTTACCACCGGCCCGATTGCTGGTGGTCGGTGCTCCATGGGACCCACCATGATGTATGTGTTTCATCCATTTCGTTTATCCATCTTTAAAGATTATTTTAGGGCTTGATCCAAAAAATGAGAGGGATATAAATCTTAGGTGGACCTCATGATAGGAAAATAATAGTGATTGGATATCCACCATTAAAATCATCCTAAGGCCCACTATACTGTTTATTTTACATTTGATTGCTTGCCTCCAAGTGCAGAAGTTCGTAAGTAATATCCCATGAATACAAGGTCGATCCCAAAGGAAGATGAATTCTAAGAAGGAGAAAATCAATTGAAAAACAAACTAAGTAATAAAAACTAAACTAATGATTTAATTTTGGGAGTTTCGAATGGAAGTAATTCAACTGAATTAAAAAAACACCTGTAAGGCTCGTATCCTAGACCGTGCTATTCCTTAGACTTCTGTGATCCTCCCTGTCGATTTCTAGCAACCTATAACCTGTAATTAACGTTTGCGCATGACCCTAAGTCGCATCCTGTAGATTTGATTCAACTTGACTCGAAACTTACACCCTAACAACCGGGCCGTCGCTGTGGTTCCAACACCACGTCTCGCACACCAATGTGATACCAAGGCCAAGAGTTGTGGGCCCCTGTTTATTTCGAAAAAAACACTGCGCGTTGCAAATCCTGAAAGAATCTTTACCCAATCTATCACAACCCATCCTCCTCTTACCAACAATGCATGACAACCCACACCTCTCCCATTCCCAAAGTCAACCAAGCCCATACCTCTCATGTCACTTCCCTTACAACACCCATTCCTCCCATCTCCCTTACAATAAAAATCCTATTCTCTCTCTTATTCTCTACCCATTCAAAGAGAGAGGACCGTCCAAGCTCTAAGGAGAGCAAGAAGCCAAGTGTGGCCCACTTCCTACCCTAAGATCTCACCATCTAACCCTTCAATTCTCATCATCCTCCATTAATGAGGAAGCTTAGGAGCTTAGGAGTCAAGGAGCCTAGAAGAAGTGGAATAAGTGGGTGCTCTTTAGGTAGATCCTTTCATTTTCTTTCATAGGCAAGTGGGACCCACCAATTAATGGTGGGGATCCCATCTTGTTCCCTAAGCGTGGCCAATGGCCCACCTTGATCGCATGCATGTATTGTAATGTAAAAGGGGCCCATAGTGGCGGGGCCCCTCCCATAACCGTTTTCTCTCTTTCTCTCTCTCTATTTTTTTAATGATGTGTGGCCCACCTGATGTCACAGCACATCCAGACCATCTAGTGCCAGTAGGCCCACCGTGATGCATTTTATTCGAGTTGTCGATCCAGCTGGTGGAGCCCACCTTGCTGTCCATTTTGGGACAGGCATGGATAGAGGGAAAACATTAATATCAACTTGTTTCAAATCAAGTGGGCCAAGTACATGTGGGACCCACCAGATGCAAGCACTTCATCTAAGTCGTCTGCCCATTTTTCTGGACATGGGGGGCACCTTGATGATGTGTCCATTCAGGTCGTCCGTCAGTATGATGTCCAGTATGCTTGGACAGATACGAGGAAAACACAAATATTTGCTTGATGCAAGCAGCTGGTGGGCCACACGTGTGGACCCACCTGATGTATACGTTTCATCCATGCTGCCCACTGTCCACACGTGGGATGGTGGAGCCCACCTGATGTATGAGTTTTATATCCACACCATCCACCGTCCATCCTTGGACGGTGGGAACCCCCATGATGTAAGTGTGTATTCACATCTTTTGCCCGTTTCACTGAACGTGGGACCCCACCTTGATGTATGTTATATCTCCACCGTCCATCCAATTTTTCAGCTCATTTTAGGCATTGATCTGAAAAAGGAAGCCAAACCGAGTCTCTGGCGGACCACATTGTAGAAAATAGAAGTTTTGGGGATATAAACTGTTAAGGCCCTCTATGATGTTTCTGTACACCGAAATACATTGAATATTGGGCTCATTATATCTGTTACAAGCTTGGGAACCCAGTAGACGGAGTAGATCGTCATGATGTGGGACCCACCTAAGAAAAACCACAATATATATATATATATATATATATATATATATATATAATAATAATAATAATAAACAACCAGACGCTGTTGCTGCAAGTGTCTAGAGGACACTGTAGCAAGTAGCGTCCTCTTGCTTAGAATAGAGATCAGGTTTATGGGTCCCACCACAGGCCCCACCATGATGTATGTTGGACATCAACACCATGCATTTGATGGGTCCCCTTTAAATCCAAGGTTATCCCAAAAATCAGCCGTACATGGAACTTAGGTGGCCCACACCATCTAAAATCATGTGAAAATATGCTAAATCATATAAAAGCACTTGCTAGGGTCCATCTAAGATTTGGATGCACATGAAACTTGGTCTGATCCCTTAACCTAGTGGGACACACATAATGGATGGGCTAGATTTGTGAACCACGACTTGGTGGGCCCAACAAATGATTATGAATGCTTTAATGGAGGGTAAACCTCTCAACTGTTGTGCATGGTGTTAGCCCACACAAGCCACAAATTGACTTGATTTTAAGTCCCAGGCCCCACCATGATGTGTGTATTATACCGACTCTGTTCAGGTATTTTTTTTTTGGACCGTGAGCTGTCTTATGAGGCCCATCATGATGTATGTGTTAGATACATGTTGTCCATCCATGTTCTTTGGGCCATGGGCTGCCCCGTGAGGCCCATTATGATGAATGTGTTGCACACGCGGCCCACTCATTGTTTCAAAGCCATGGGCCACTTGACATGAGAGGCCCACCTCGATTTATGTGTTTTACGCCAGGTATGGCCTGCCTTATGCAGGCCCACCTAATATATGTGTTATATACATGTCGTTCATCCATTCTTAGGGTCATAGGCTGCCTTATGCAGGCCCACCTGTTGTGTGGCCCATTGAGATTATATGAGGCCTATGTGATGAGGTCTAATTGGATATATGATTCCACCATGAAGTATGTGATGGTGTTTATGATGCCTATTCATCTTCCTAGTTGGTATTAAAATGGGTCATGCCTTAGGAGCAATGATGGTTAAATGTCCACATTGTAAGAGCAATGATGGTTAAATGTCCACATTGTAACTCTCCCTAGGGCCCGTTATTAGGCCCATTCTCATATCCTTTTAGTGGGCTAACCCAAATCATTAAGCCCCCACTGTTATTAGTATGACCTATCTCACTTTATTGGGCTAACCCAAAATGTTGGGCCCCTATTATGGACTATGCCTCCACCATGCCTTATAAGACCCACTTTGTGCTTATTAAACCCTTAGGAAACCCAGATTGTTACGTGATGGAATGGGTAAGGAAGCCCACTCCTTGTTCTTAAGTCATCTAGGCTCATCCTTGATATGAGGAGGGTACATCATCACTATAGATGGAAATATCAGTGGTATTAGGTTTGGTATATCTACTATTGAGGACCAATTCCCTTGTTATAGATTAGATCTGCTATCCTTCTATGGACCTCGCCATATATAGGCCGATTATTGATTACGACCATACTAATATATGCATATAGTATGTGTTAGCATAATATTATGATTGTATAAGGTCATTGTGAGGTTTATTGTGATTAAATGAGCTCCATTGTGACCATGATAGGCCCATTGTGATTATATGAGGCCCATTGTGACCATATGAGGCCCATTGTGATTGTATGAGGCCCGTTGTGATTATATGAGATCTAATGTGATGGTATGAGGCCCTTGGTGATTGTGTGAGGCCCATTGTGACCATGATAGGCCCATTGTGACCATGTGAGGCTCATTGTAATTGTAGAAGGCCTATCGTGATTATATGAGGCCCATTGTGATTGTTTGAGGCCCATTATAAGATTGTACGAGGCTCATTATATGACTGCATGAGGCTCATTGTGATTGTATGAGACTCATTATGATTGTATGAGGCCCATTGTGAAATTATATGAGGCTCATTGTGTGATTGCATGAGCCTCATTGTGATTGTATAAGACTCACTATGATTGTATGTCCCATTGTGAGATTGTATGAGGCCCCCTGTGATTGTATGAGGCACATTATGATTATATGAGACCCAATTGTGATGTATGAGGCCCATCATATGTGTGAGGACCATTATATGCGTGAGGCCCATTGTATGTATGAAACCCACCATGTGTAGGTGATTATTGCACACCACTCATTCACCTATACAGACTGTGGACCATCATATACCGACCCACTATGATGTATGTGATTATAATCATGCTTGGTATACTTCATGATACATGCCCATACGCATCATTTGCATGCTTATTATTGAAAGTGCCTTGGTTTGTCAATTAGCATGAGTGTTGAGTCAGCTAGACAGAAAAGCTCCATAGGAAGATCAATCAACCGTCTGCCTTAATCGGATGTGTACCCAAACTCACCACAGGTAAATTTAAGCCTCACATCCTATGTCCTAAAACACCAGGTACTTAAAAACATTAAAATTGATTAGAATATCATGCGATTTTTGGGGTAGAATACGTCTTCAAATTTTTAGAAAATCTCTAAGTTTTCTACCTTTGTCGATTTATCGATAGATTGATCGATATAATCGATAAGTGTTGTTGATGTCCTCGATGATTAATCAATACTATTGAAATGAGGACAAAAGATGTCCAACAACCACATATTCTTCTGGACGAAATTATCAATGTATCGATACCCCTATCGATATCATCGAAATTTGAAACTCGAGCTTGTCACACCCCAAACTCGGAAATCAGGCTCACAAAATTCCCGATCACCTAATTCGGCGCCAACAGCCTCCGTAGAACCCCATTCTCGGCTCCTAGCTCCCATTCGCCAGGTTCCGATCCTGGGATGCTACGAGGAGGATTTTCAACGTCAGTTTGATTCGTAATAAGCATAACCAATGGCATATCCCACAAACAACAACCAAGAACTCCATTACATTTCCACTATGATCAAAAAACTTTACAAGTACAATGAGCATAAAGGGAAATATAATGGTAAAGAACAAAAACTCCAAAACGATCTACAACGTGCTCCTGCCTCAGCGCTGCTGCGAACCAACGTCACCTGCACGCAACAGTCGTGCATAAGCTTATATAAAGCTTAGAGGGTGGTGAAAGTGTGTGCGAAAGGTAGTAATATGAACATGCAATGTCAGATTAATGCAGAATATACAGATAGATCCATAATATCATGAGCCGTACCAAGGCTATGTAATGCAAGACATGAATGGTATCGGCCACCCCAAGGCCATGCGATGTGCAATGCAACTCAAGCATACAGATCCTCATCTATGCCCACACATCAATACAACTCAAATCTGGGATATCACCGGGGTCTAGTACACTCTAAACCAGATTGCCGCCACATCGTGCGTAATAAGGTAAGTGGAAAAGACCTCACTATTCGTCTGCCAATATCGGATGCGACTCGTCGATAGCGGACCCATTCCTCGAGCTGGTCAGACTCAACCTAGCATTGCCCCCTACACTCGGGTGGGTAAGGCTGCACCCCCTTCCAACCGACCACGACACAGTGGAGAGCGCAACCGTCTGGTAATCGGCACTTAACGCTCATCTACCCACTCGGTCTAGACGTTGGAGCAACCTCTTGGTACCATAAGGGTTTAAGGACTTTCACCTGGGAATATCTATAGCACCCCATGTAGAATAAAATTTTTGGTATTCAATCCTGCCAACCACGATGCGTCTGTGGAGGCTACGGCCCTGATGTCGCTAGGGCGTACAATAACCATGTCACACAAATGTGAAATGCATGATTCACGCTATCCAGTCATGCAACAAATCCTACGCATATCGTGTGCTCATGTAGGGCAACACCGCCTAACCAGGAGCCCATAACAACCTACCCAAAGGCATATGCTATGATCAGACAATCCTCATATCAAGCATACATATGATGTATATGATCATGAGTCATGAAACTATACTAAACATGTAAATGAGTGATGAACCATTCTTACAACACGGATGGGCCTAGACGGCCTATACACAGCAAGTACGGCCCAGTAATGGGCCCTAAGGAGAGTCGTAATGTAGACATCTAACCAACATTATACTCGCAATGTGGACGTCAAACCAACATTGCTCCCAAGGCACAATCTTTGTAAACATCGCTAGATAGACTGTATGGGAATTACACATTGCAATGGACCGTAGGTTCATCCCATTGGGCCTTACATATATATCAAATGGGCCATATCTTATGGGCCTTTTATTCATCAGATGGGCCACATAAATGGGTCACACCAATGGGTCTTATGTGCATTGCAATGGGTCAAAACCCGTGGGCCTTGGATTACATCAAATGAGCTTAACTCATGGGTCTTAAAGGTAACGAATGGGCCACACCAATTGAACCCCATATGTACGCCAAATGGGCCTTAACTCTTAGGCCTTACATGCATATCAAAGTGGGCCTAAACCCCTAGGCCTTACATATATCGAATGGGCCTACTTCCATGGGCTTTAAAAATGCATCAAATGGGTCTAATTTCATGGGCCTTGGGATATATCAAATGGGCCTAGTCCCATGGACTTGAAACATATCAAGTGGGTCTAAACCCATAGGCCTTGAATATCAAGTGGGCCTAAGCCCATAGGCTTTACATATCAAGTGGGTCCAAGTCCATAGGCCTTATATGAATCAAATGGGCCTAACCCATATATGAGTAGCCCACCCAACCAACAGCTCATGCCTTAAAATGATCCCACCAAGTGGATGGACGGTCTGGATGCATCACATGCATCATGGTGGGTCCCACTGCCGTTGGACAGTGGGGATGACACATACATCAAGGAGGGCTCCACCGTCCGCTGGACGGTGGAGACAATACTGCATCAAGGCGGGCGCCACCGTCCACTGGACGGTGGACTTAAAAACATATACATCATTGTGGGTCCCATGTGGGGCCCACTATAATGTTTAGAATGCCATCCAACCCGTCCATAAGGTCACTTAGACCTGGATGGAGTGAAGATACAAATTTCAGATTGATCTAAAACTTCTGTGGGCCTCAAAAGAATTTCAATGGTAAAGTTTAGTTCACACGATTTCATGTGGTGTGGGCCACCTGAGTTCTAGATCGCGCTGAAATTTGGAGGGGGTCCACCTGAGGAGGGGACCCACCTCATGAACGGTGTGGATCAAACATATACATCATGGTGGGGCCCACGGCTGGAGCCGTGGGTGGCTCACCGACCGTCCGCCCGCTGACGCTGCACGCAGCAGCGTGCAGCTGCTGTTTTTGTGTCAGAGAGGAGGCAGAGCCCCTTGTAAAAATTGGGAAAAACCTGATTTTCTGGGGTTTTTCGGGTGTGGGGCCCGCATCATGAGAATCCACTCCGTCCATTAGTTTCTAGGGCCCGAAACACACCGAACGAGTCTAATATTCGGTATTTTTTTTAGCATGAAGGTGCAGCAAAGTGGGTCTAAATAGTTTTAAATGGTAAGGAATGCAGTTTTCTACAGTATGGCCCACCCAATCAATAGATCAACCTCATTTTTTGGCTCAACGCCTAAAATGAGTTGGTAAAAGGGATGAAAGGCATGGATTGAACACACATATCAAGGTGGGGCCTGCATGAGCCGGCCCACCCAAACCCCTCTTCTTCTTTTTTTTTTTGGCAGGGACGTCCAGCGTCTTAGACGTTGGACGGTTGGGTAATATTTTTTTAAAAAAATAGTGCATTGAGGTGGGCCCTGATTAGGTGGGCCATCACATGGCTACCCCATGCACATACAAGGTGGGCCCCATCTAAAAATGGATTGGGTCCAAAACATGCATTCTAGTGGGATCCATTCAAGTGGGCCACACAACCTTATTGCATAAAATAAAATAAAATAAAATAAAAAGAAATAAAAAGGGAGAGAGACATGGAGAGTGGGACATGCTTTGTGATGGAGGACTCCGCCAGTATGAGTCCTCCCTTATATGAAATCATACATCAATGGATCCCTCTATGCATGGAATCACCGAAATTGACAATCAACGGTGGAGATCCGTTCCCCACCGATATGATCGGTCTAGATGACCTTTAAATACAATGAAATAAACATCATGATGGGGTCCATGGAGAATGGTCCCACCATGGATGATCATGATGATCAAAGTGGTCCATCGGTCATAACTTAGGGTCCCAAGTGAGATCCACACCATTGATCGGTGGGCCTCACTTGGCCCATCATAAAAATAAGAAAAACTACCCTATAGAGGCACCCACCGTCCGATCTTCTTGCTCCTATGGGTTCCTTGGCACCTTAACTTCAACTTCAATGGATGAGATGAGGAATAGAGGGTTGAGATGGGGAGATCATGGGGTGAAGAGGTGGGCCACACTTGGAGTGTAAGAAGCTTGGATAAATTCCATACGTATGGAGCTTGGGAATTTTTGGTTGCTTGGAGATTTGAAATGGGAAAGAGAGAAAGAGAGAGAGTTGTAAAGGGAGAGAGAGAGAGAGTGATGGATGGATGTGGTGATGGAGGTGTAAGAAAGTCTTGACTTTTGAGACCTTTTGTGTAAGAGATGTATGAGAGGTGTAAGAAAGTCTTGACTTTTGAGGCCTTTTGTGTAAGAGAGGTATGGGAGGTGTAGGCTTTTGTGGTTGCTTGGGAAAAGGGGTGAAAGTGATGTGTACTTGACATGTACTTGACATGTGATGGATTGATGGATTGATTGATTGATGGGATTGATGTGATTGATGTGACACATCGTAGAGATTCTCTTGGGTTTCGCAACGCACGGCGTTTTTCTCGCACCAAACGTTGGCCCACATCTCTTGACCAGGGTATCGCCTCGGCGCGCGAGTCACGGCATTGGAACCACAGCGACGGCGCGGTCGTTATGGTAGTGGTCTTGGGTTGAGTCGACTCGGGTTGTCGGCATATGAATCAGGGTCGCGTATCGATATCGATTAAGGGTCGAAGGTTGTCGAAATTCGACCGGTAAGACCACTGAAGTCTACGGAAAGGTACGGACCAAGATACGGGTCTTACAAGTCTATCGAAGTTGACTCAATATAATTGACTATATAGAGTTTGTGTCCCTATTTTTTAAAAGAAAATCATGAAGACCTTCGATATATTAATGTACTCCTTGATATCCTCAGAATTCAAAAACTGGTGATATCGGAAGATCGTCAATGATATCGATCTTGGACACAGTTTTTCAGCATCATTTTTCAGGTTATTTTTATTTTGGATCAAGGATCACTTAATAGAATCGATACTCAAATTTCGATGATATCGGGTCCGGATCGATTGCATCGAAAAAGGATATAAATTGTCTAGCAAGCTTAACTGAAAAATTCTCTAAATTTATCGATGCATCGACATGTCTATCGATATCATCAACATTTAAATTTCGATGATATCAAGTGTACCTCGATCATATCCTTGACCTAAAATATTTCAAAGAAAATATCTCTCTCATTTTTAAATGTCGAGGAATCCAACCTTGTATCGATGCAATCGGAGTTCGAAATATGATGATATCGACACCTGTTTCGATCACCTCGACCAGCTGGCAAAAGTTTCAAAAGTGTATGACATTTGAGTTTGAGTCATCGAGCAGCCAGTCGATACAATCGAGAGTTAATGCTCGATGATATCGACTCTGCTCGATGATATCAAACTCTGCCTTAAATGTGACTGTTTTATATTTATTGAAACTTTTTGCCTATACATAGAGAACTTTTCTTTAGTTGCTGGTAGAGAAAGAAGAAAGTACTTTTGAGTGTTTAACCTTAGATCATTTACCCAAAGCCCTTTCTCTTAAGGGAGTTCATCCTCCAATCCACCCTCATTAGTGATATTCAATAAAGTGGATTGGGGAATGAACTTCCGCATTCAAGGATCCTCCAGCTACCATTTTAATGGTAAATCATTAAGCTGAGATGCATAGATGATTGGAATCACTTTATCTCGTTTATAGGAAAATATTTGAGAGTAGGATTCCATTTAACCTTGACCCAACCCGTTACCATCCATTGGTACATCTTCTGAGTTATAGTTCAAGGAAGTAGAAGACTCTTCATCAATAAAGGAGGAGATCTTTGACAATGAGCTAAAAGGAACTCATCTTCTTATCTGTAAGCTATTAGAGTCTAGAGGACCTTTATGATCATTCCTTTGTAGGATTGGGTCTAAGGTGTTTCTCACCCCTTATAAGTCCTCTAGGAGGCCTCCAGCGAGAGTGTACGTGGTGGGTACGTTGTGTTGACCCTTGCTCTATGGAGAGCATAAACAGTTAGGGTCTTGTAGAAGATCCTTGGCCAGTGTGCCTAAAAGTAAGTGCGTTGTGTTGACCCTTACTCGTGAGAGTCTAAATGAGTTAGGGTCTTGTAGAAGATCATTGGCCAGTGTACCTAAAAGTGGGTGCTGTATGTTGACCCTTGCTCGTGAGAGCATAAACAGTCAGCCTAGGTGTAGGTTGTAAAGGTTAAAGGTGAACCTAATTTAAAACATTGGGTTTGGGGTGAATCGTGTGAAACCTCCTTGGTGAAATCTGGTACACTTAGGGGTTGAACGTGATTACCGGAAGTGGAGTAGACAAGTAGTCGAACCGCTATAAAAATGACTGTGTTTGAGATTGTTATTGTCTTTCATTTGTTTATGTGATTTTATTAAATACTTTCATATATGATTATCTTAGATCACACCTTACACACACGCACAGTCATATCCATCATAAACTAGTTTGCATATTGTTCATCTCTCAAATAGTTTGTGATTAGATCCTCTATCGGGCTGGAAGCCAGTGAAATTATTCTTGAGTAATCTTAGTATATGCTTGTTATTAGGATTAGAGTGATAAGATTTTAAAGTGTTATAAAATTATTAAAGGGTCCTATTCACCCCCTTCTTGGACATATAGTCATATTCTTACTTTAACTAAAGCAGTCTTTATTGCAATTTCAATTGGTATTAGACGGGTCTCTCTTTAAGGGCTTCACTACCTAGAGAGTGATCTTAACTGAAGTTGGAAATATGGCCAAAGGAAAGGACTCATCGGTCTCTAGACCTCTAGTATTTGATGGATCAAATTATGCATATTGGAAGGCTAGAATGCACTACTTTCTGAGATCTTTGGATCATGATGTTTGGGATATATTTGAAAGAGGATATGTGCCACCACTAGAACAGATAATATTTGAAAATGGCACAACTATCTCTAAACCAAAAATCAAAGAAAAATAGACATCATTCGAAAAGAAAAATTAAACTGCTGAGGCTAAAGCTATGAATGCTATCTATTGTACTATGTCCTAAGATATTTTCAATCAAATCAGTATGTGTGGGACAACCAAAGAAGCATGGGATTTGTTGGAAACAACCCATGAAGGTACAAGCATTGTGAAGAGATCTAAACTATAACTCCTAACTTCACAGTTCGAAAGTCTCAAAATGGAAGAGCATGAGACCTTTATGGAGTTTTTCACAAAACTAAATATCATTTGTAACTCCATGGGTGGATTATGTGAGAAAGTTTCGGTCCAAAAAATCTGTAGAAAAATACTAACATCCCTATCAGAATGATTCAATCCTAAATTAACAACCATTGAAGAATGTAGAAACATTGATGAAATAAAAGTAGAAGAACTTGTAAGTTCCCTACAAACATTTGAACTATACTTCAAACAAACCCCAAAATTCAAAAATACTATCCTCAAAACTTCAAAAAAAATAACAAATGAGGACATTGAAAGTGAAAGAGAAGATGAAGATGAGGAAGTGGCTCTGCTGGCTCAACGGCTCAGAAAGTTCTTTCAGAAAAATCGTGGCCGTCCACTTAAAGGAAGAAGGGTGGATAATAGACAGTCTACAGATAAATTTGGTAAAAAGACCAAAGAACTACAATGTTATACCTGTCAGAAGTTTGGACTCCTGTCTATGGAATGCCCAAATAGAAAAACTAATGGCAAGGTAATAGCTGCCACATATGATGATACAGAAGAGTCAAACTCAGAATCTAGGGACTTAGAGAGTGATGGAGAGCAAAAATCTTTGAAAATACTTATGGTCTCCACCACTCCAATCATTCCAATTGAAACTGAGAACAAGGAAGAACCACAAGCCACTGAATCATTTTCATCAGATAATGAAGAAACTGAAAAGGAAGAAGAAGAAGAAGAAGAAGAAGAAGAACATAATAAACTACAAGATGCTTACAATCAACTTTACACTCATAGCATCAAAGTTGTTAGAAGACTTGGAATATCTGAGAACAAAAAGGAGTTGCTGCAAAAAGATTTGGATAAAACTCTGAAAATTAAGACACATCTAATCAATGATTTACAATAATATCACTTAGATAATGATAGACTTGAAAGAATTAACACCTTTCTTAATTCCGAATCTGAAAAACTAAATAAACAGGTTGAGCAATTAAAATACAAAAACATGCTCTTTCAAAACGAAAATCATACACCCCTGTTTGATTTAGAAGAATCCAGAAAAATCGCTAAGCTAAACTACAAGTTTTCCCAAAGTGGTGAGAAGTTAAAAAAACTCTTAGGTATGGGAAGACCTGAAAAGGACAAGAACGGCTTAGGATATGAAAAATTTAAAATAAACATTGAAAATGCAACACCAACAACTGAAAAATCTGCTGCTTCAAGTAGTAATAGAAGAACTACTCTAGTTTGTCATTTATGTGGTGATTCGGGTCATTATAAGGTTGAATGCTTGACACCTAGGAAGATTCAACATAACTCTAGTCAAAATCATATTGGAAAATTCAAACCAACCAATGAAATACAAAATCTCAAGAGTCCACCTAGGAATATGGATAAAGAGATTCACATCCACCACCACCTAAAATGACTAATAAAGAGCAATTGAATCAAGTGATCAAATTAAAAAAGAAAACTAAATCTTCCACAAAATGGGTTCCAAAAGAAAAGAAGAATTATCTGGTTACTCATTCAAACCATATACCAGGCAATGAAACTAAGTGGTACCCGGATAGCGGATGCTCAAGACATGTCACAGGTGACAAATCTCTCCTTACAAACTATTCAGATCTTAATAATGAGATAGTCACCTATGGAGACGGAAGCACTGCTAAGTTAATTGGATAGGAAATTATTAAAGGAATACAGTTGCTCAAAAATGAGAATGTCTTTTACATAAAAGGATTAACACACAATCTTCTAAGCATTTCTCAAATATGTAACAATGACCATGTGGTTATGTTCAATAAGAAAAAATGCGAAATCCTGGACCTCTCAGGAGAATTAGTGATGAAGGGTTCTCGCACAAATAACCACCGCTATGTCATTAGAGGTAAAGGAAAGGATGATCCCTATGCCTAGAAATACTGAGCATAGAAAAAATAGTCCAGGTCATGTATCAAGATCTAGATATTTATTGAAATGATGTAACTTTTACTGAGCTCCTAATGATACATATGAGGTCTCTCTCCTCAATCTTTTTGTATATAAACATCTAAATGTTTGCAATTTTGATTTGTACAATGCTTGTATAAAATTTTACTGCGTATACTGTTAATACATAGATATACTAATAATATACATGAAGGAATGTCTGAATGTTGAAAATTGAAAACATTCACCTTTGATATACCTGTTGATACATCGAGTGAATGGTTCGATTACATCGAATGTGCATCTATACCATCAACGAACTCTCAAGTAGCTGAATCATCGGGTCAGTTGGTCTTCCCATTGATCTTCATTGAAAATATTAGATAAGATATTTCAATATCATCGAAACGATGTTTAATGATATCAAAAGTCACTGCTCAATTAAAAACGGAAGAACAGAAAAAGAGGCTCACTTGTTGATCTCAGTATGGCAATGCATTTCTCAGAACAGTTTTTTTCCTTTCATCTCAAGAAAAAATATCTAAAGGACTGGTTCTTCCACAACATTTCTCAATGGAGAGCAAGAAAGGTAAGAAGAATGCAACTGGCTCATCTCCATTTTTCAACTTAAACTTTGTAGTAAAACAAACAATTTAGAGAAAATACATTGAACCCTTTGGGATCATGGGTCTCTTAGAATTGATTGGGTGGGGGAATATCGTGAATTTTGGTGGAGGATTTTAGCATAATCTTATGCATCAGTTTCTGAATTTAATTTACAATGTTAAAAATAATCCTTGAATCATTTCAGTTGCTGTCATAAATTGAACCGAGCACATCACCCCTAAATTGATAAGTCGACTGATTGGGGTAGAAGTCACTAGGATACCTGTATCAAAACGAAATATGAATGGTCTTGGTATATGGGGAGAAGTTACTCGAGTACTATGTAATGGTGTTACTATACCGAGAAATGGAAAGAATGTTCTTCATGTTAAATATCTCAATCCTGCATATAAAATTCTTCATAGTATCTTCAGCACAAATGTCTATCCTTATGAAGTCTCTAGCAACAAGCTTTCTCCATACATTCTAAATGTTCTATATGATGTTCATCTCGATATTCACGTCAACCTACCCACTCTCATCCTACAACAATTAATTTGGATGTCTTCAGACGAATCCATCACTACACTTCCATTCCCATGTCTTGTGTCCAAGCTATCATGACAATTTGGGCTGCCTATATGTGTGATGCATTACTAACTTACAAAGTTTTAAAAGTTTTTTTAGTGTGATATCCTCTGAGTGAGGAATATACTCTGTTTTTTTATACCCATGAATGGGCTTCGTAATTGTGTTTGAATAACTGTTATACTACTGCCAATCTTGGGCAGTATATACGTTTTTGGATATTTTGGATATGGCTGGTTATAATTCACTCCTATTTGGTGTCATGATTATATTTTAAGATCCCCTAGTTTATCTAGTTTCTGATATGTGGAATGCATGTGATGTTTTGATCATTATTCTAGCTGCTTCTATCACTGCTCTATGTGGTCTGTTATGAATACATTTTTTTAAAAAATGATGTCTAAGTAATCAACTATTTTGATCATTACACATCCATCTTTTATACATGTATGCTCTCTGAATGATGGTTCTCTCAAATTGCTTTAACTTCAGTCAAAATCAACTGTTATACCTTTGCCAATGACTGAAAAAAGGGAGATAAAAAATCAAATACCCTGACGAAAAATTGTGTATCTCTGTCTATGATTGGTGATACAGGTGTTAGGGGGAGCAACTGCATCAAGATAGGGTGAGAATGCAGTTAGGGAGAGCAGCTACTGATCGTGTGTATGGTTTCACAAGACATTGTAAAATTGTATAAAATACATGTACACACAATTTAGGATGTGTTTGTGTAGATGTTGTTCTAGGGTGCTTTGAGTTTTTGTCACGTAATTGACAAAGGGGGAGATTGAAAGTGCCATGATTTGTCAATTAGCATGAGTGTTGAGTCAGCTAGACAGAGAAGCTCCATAGGAAGATTAATTAACTGTCTGCCTCAATCAAATGTGTACCCGAACTCACTACAGGTAAATCTAAGCCTCACATCTCATGTCCCAAAACACCAGGTACTTAAAAACCTTAAAGTTGATTAGAATATTATAGGGTTTTTGGGGTAGAATACTTCTTCAAAATTTTAAAAAATCTTTAAGTTTTCTACCTCTGTCGATTTATCAATAGATTGATTGATATAATCGAGAAGTGTTGTTAATGTCCTTGATGATCAATTGATACTATCAAAATAAGGATAAAAGATATCAAACAACCACATATTCTTCCGGACGGAATTATCAATGTATCGATACCCCTATCGATATCATCAAAAATTGAAACTCAAATCTATCGAAGTTGACTCGATATAATTGATAGCAAAGAGTTTGTCCCTATTTTTTAAAAAAATTTATGAAGACCTTCGGTATATCAATGTACTCCTTAATATCCTTGGAATTAAAAAATCGATGATATCGGAAGGTCGTCGATGATATCGATCTTGGACATAGTTTTCCAGCATCATTTTTCAGGTTGTTTTTATCTTGGATAGAGGGTCACTCGATAGAATCGATATTCAAATTTTGATGATACCGAGACCGAATCGATTGCATCGAGAAAGGACATAAATTGTCCAGCAAACTTAACTTGAAAATCCTTTGGATTTATCAATGCATCGACACGACTATCGATATCATCGACATTCAAATTCTGATGATATTAAGTGTACCTCGATCATATTCTTGACCAGAAATATTTCAAAGGTAATGTCTCTCTCATTTTTAAATGTCGAGGAATCGAACCTTGTATCAATGCAATCGGAGTTCGAAATATGATGATATCGACACCTGTTTCGATCACCTCGACCAGCTGGCAAAAAGTTTTAAAAGTGTATGACATTTGAGTTTGAGTCATCGAGCAGCCAGTCGATACAATCGAGAGTTGACGCTCGATGATATCGACTCTGCTCGATGATATCAAACTCTGCCATAAATGTGACTGTTTTATATTCGTTGAAACTTTTTGCCTATACATAGAGAACTTGTCTTTAGTTGCTGGTAGAGAAAGAAGAAAGTGCTTTTAAGTGTTTAACCTTAGATCATTTACCCAAAGCCCTTTCCCTCAAGGGAGTTCATCCTCCAATCCACCCTCATCATTGATATTCAATAGAGTGGATTAGGGAATGAACTTCCGCATTCAAGGATCCTCCAGCTACCATCTTAATGACAAATCATTAAGCTGATATGCCTTGAATGCATAGATGATTGGAATCACTCTATCTCCTTTATAGGAAAATATTTGAGAGTAGGATTCCGTCATAACCTTGACCCAATCCGTCGCCATGCATTGGTACATCTTCTAAGTTACAGTTCAAGGAAGCAGAAGTCTCTTCATCAACAAAGGAGGAGATCTTCGACAATGAGCTAAAAGGAACTCAACTTCTTATCTGTAAGTTATAAGAGTCTAGAGGACCCTTGTGATCATTCTTTTGTAGGATTGGGTCTAAGGTGTTTCTCACCCCTTGAAAGTCCTCTAGGAGGCCTCTGACGGGAGTGTACGTGGTGGGTGCGTTGTGTTGACCATTGCTCTGTGGAGAGCATAAACAGTTAGGGTCATGTTGAAGATCCTTGGACAGTGTCACTAAAAGTGGGTGCGTTGTGTTGACCCTTACTCGTAAGAGCATAAATGAGTTAGGGTCTTGTAGAAGATCCTTGGCCAGTATGCCTAAAAGTGGGTGCGTTATGTTGACCCTTACTCATGAGAGCATAAACAGTCAGCCTAAGTGTAGGTTGTAAAGGTTAAAGGTGAACCTAATTTAAAACATTGGGTTTGGGGTGAATCGTGTGAAACCTCCTTGGTGAAATCTGGTACACTTAGGGGTTGAACGTGATTACCGGAAGTGGAGTAGACAAGTAGTCGAACCGCTATAAAAATGACTGTGTTTGAGATTGTTATTGTCTTTTATTTGTTTATGTGATTTCCTTAAATACTTTCATATATGATTATCTGAGATCACACCTCACACACGCACAGTCATATCCATTATAAACTAGTTTGCATATTGTTCATCTCTTAAATAGTTTATGATTGGATCCTCTACCAGGCCTGGAAGCCAGTGGAGTTATTTTTAGTAATCCTAATATATGCTTGTTGTTAGGATTAGAGTGATAGGATTCTAAAGTATTATAAAATTATTAAAAAGTCCTATTCACCCCCTCTAGGGCATATTGGCATATTCCTACTTCAATTAAAGTTGTTTTTACTGTAATTTCAATTATGAGGAGTGATTAATCATATCATGTGCCATTAGGCTAATTGTTTATGGGACTCCCTAAGAGACGGAGTTGCCACATATGAGGACGCGATATGCATAAGTTTGATGTATGATTGGACGGTATGACTCATGCATCTTGCATTTTATGATATGACCATCATACACCCTAGAGACATCAAGGTCATGACCTCCACAGGCATGTCGTGGATGGCCAGATGGGACACTGAAAATATTTGGTTCTAGTATGTGGGCACGATAAATGTCCCTGAGTGAAAATTTCTAAACTCTTGAGGCTAGGGGATGCCCCAATGTTTAGACCGAATGTGTGTGTGTGTGTGTGTGTGTATATATATATATATATATATATATATATATATAAGTGCATGAGGGCCGTATACCAGTAGATCGTGCCTCCCACTATATCGTAGTCGGTTGGGAGGAGGTGTGGCCTCACCCACCTGAGGGAGTAGGCAATGTTAGGCTGAGTCAACTAACCAGCTTATAAATGGGTCTTCTATCAATGAGCCAGACCGATATTGGTAGGCAGATAGTGAGGTCTCTTCCACGTACTCAGTTGTGCGCTTGATGGGGCGACAAGCTGGCGTAGAGTGTACTAGACCCCGATGATGATCCCAAAGATGTACGGTACTAATATGTGGACTTATTGAGTAGGAGTTTCATACTCAACATTTTACTCATTCATATATTCATTCACTATCCACTCGGGTTAGTATTACGCAACTAATTTGTTATGTGTACCTTCGCAATGATCAGGATTTTAGTTGGTGCGCATGACCAACCTAAGATTAGCAGTTTACCATATTCAGCCTAGCTATCCAAATTTAGGTATGGGACTGGTTTAGATAGAAGTCATTTGTGATGGACTCCACAACTTGTGATACTACGTACCATCATCCCGACTTCACACTCTAGTTTAGTCATTTCTTTCGCACTGTATATTGCATTACATCCTCAACATATAACATTTGGTTTACTATGCTTCTGTATTGTATAGCCTGAATGAGGTTGATGGCATTATGAACTCGATAGGATCTTCATATTGTATTACATCCACTGCATATGACATTTAGGTTGCTATGTTTTTGCATTTATATGGCCTAGATGAGGCTGATGGTATTCGTGGCTCTTCAAAATTACATATTGTATTGTATCCTCGATATTCGATATTTGGCTCATTATGACTCTGCATTGCATAGTTGATCTGTATTGCATACTCTGATATTGAATGACTTATATAGCCTTTCCAGTATTCTGCTTACGCTTATATTTGTGTGCTTGGCACTTATCTTACGCACACACGTACACCACCCTCTAAGATTTCTATAAGCTTATGCATGATAGATGCGTGTAGGTGACAATAGTATACAGTCGAGCTAAGGCAAGAGTGTGCGGCAAAGCTTATAGAGATTTTGACATTTATCTTGTATTTTCCCTTCGTTTATTGTACTCAACTTTTTTATATTAGTAAATATGTGATGATGATGTTGCCTTTGTGATTTGGGTACACTTGTGATTATACTCCTTTATTTATATAAAAAAAATTACACTAAAAATTCTCCTTGTAGGATCCTAGGATTGAAACCTGGTGTATGACCACTAGGAGCCGAGAATGGGATACTACGGAGCTTGTGGGCACCGGATTCGGTGATTGAAAATTCTATAAGCCTGTTTTCTGAATGGGATGTGACAACACCCAACCTTCAAAGTTTCATTCATAGGTTAATGTTCCAAAATCATGATGACTTGGATAACACAACTAGGATCCGAGCACTTTGGTAGGCTTAATCGAAAAATAAAACAGTTTAAACATTTTAAATAAATGATATAAAAGATTAAAAAATCATGGATTTGCACCATTGATATATATTCTCAAGCGCTAGTGATTTTAAGAATACATATCGATAAGATAATGAATATCAAATACATGTAGAAAGTTGAGAACCTCTCCAATCTAGAAAATTTAATTGATCCAGGGTCAGCCTATCCATGAATGTAGATCTCATATGATGAAAACATAAGGATCTCATATGAGGATCAAAAACTAAACCTAAATAAATAATAACATGCATACATCATTCTTCTCATCATTAAAATAATCAATCATCATAACTATGAAAACATTAAACTGATGTGCTTTCCTTCTAGCTTGGGCTAGAGGAAACTAGAAAGACATAACTAAATTACAGAAATAAAAAGCAATATGAAAGAAAGAAATACAAATAGAAAAGAAAGAAATGATTTTAAAAAAAAAACTTGTAAAGAAAATAAGTACTATGAAACTTGAAAGCTCTCTAAAAGAAACTAGAAAAACTTAGAAAAACCCTAAAATGTTCTTCAATGCTTTGGATAATTACTTAGGAAGGCCCTGGAATGCCCTATTTCTAGGCGGGGAACTCCTTCCTTCAAATAGATTTGAAAGGAATCGAAAACTGCTTCAAAACTGCTTACTTCACATAGGCTCCGCTTAAACCCTTCGATGTCATCGAACAACCTTTGATGTCATCTAAGACTAGCTTCAATGTCATCGAACCTGGTTCAATGACATCGAAGATTGGCTCCAATTTGTTAAGTAACCAAACTTAATTTTTCTGTAATCCTTCGATGTCATCTAAGCCTAGATCCTGCGAATTTCTGCACTAATTTCTAGACTTCCTTCCTTTTTTACTTGATTTTTTTACTCTTGGAGTCTTGAAATCTTCAATGTTGGTCTCTAAAAGTCCATTCTTTGCCTTGGTGATTCTTAAACATCAAATATATGTTTTTAACTTTCTTTTTTAATCCGAGCTCTTAAACTCACCTTGCAACATAAATATGTATAAAATATACCATTAAGCAGTATCATGTTTATAAAACCAAGATATAAATGGGGAAAAATATACAATATTTTCCACTCAACAATATATAATATGTTGATTAGGTCTTTCAGGCCCAGAAAGGGAAAAAACAAAGATCATCTAGATCCAAAATTTCTATGGCCCCCAAAAGGTTTTTAATGGTCGACGCTCATTCAACACTGTTTCCTGTAATGTGGTCCATTAAGATTGGGATATACCTCGTCGTCTTTTGTTTCGTACCATAAAATGATCTGGAAAAACAAATGGACTGCATGGATGAAACACATACATCATGGTGAGGCTCATAGAGTGCCGACCACCAACATTAGTTGGTGACAGGGGGAGTAGCCAATCTATTTCCTAATAGCACGTCCATTTATAACTAGGTTCTGGTGGGGGTAGTACCTAATCCATGACTATAGATCCCATCATTGATAGGTCATCGAACATGCCCATCCCTAGAAGAAATCTAACAACTTGGGAAATCAACGTCAAGAACGCACAATCTATGGTGAAGCCATTGGTCTAGCCAATTGTGATTTTAATAGGAAGACCAATTCTTATCAAAGGGCAAGAATGTCCTCTCTAATGGTCCTGATCACCATACCACTTGCCCAAAATGCAGGATCACAGTTTCTAATGTTTCTCTTATGGTGCATGCTATAGTCCAAATCCATATTCCACGTCTTCTCAAAGAGCATAAAAAAAAACAAATGATTATGATTTACGCATCAATATACGGTCCAAGTCAAAGTACTAAACGGTAAGTGGGCCATCTCACAAACCATTGGAGGCAATTCGTAGTCCACAAGTTGGGTCATGCATATGGATGATCTAGGCCGTTCAAGATGCGAGCCCCACCAAATGAAATGAAAGAATCATTAATCAAATTATGATTTTAAGTACATTTTAGAATGGCAACTGTCCATGGATGATTCGGATTCGGTAATGACCCCTCCACTACTGAACTCCCAACTAGTGGGTTCAGGAAAAAGATTTGTGGACCCGGTATGATGTATGTGTTTTATTAACACCATCCACCCACTATCAATCATCTTATGGCATCAACCCAAAAATGAAACCAATCTAATTCTTAAGTAGACCACAAGATAGGAAACAGTGGTGATTGAACGTCCACCAAAACTTCTTAAGGCTTATAAAGGGAAATTGACCATACTGGCCTTAATGTATGCTTAGATTCTTTAAAGAGATTCAACCTTTCAAATATTCTATAAGTGGCCTTCTAACACGCCTTCAAAAATTACTTAGACTATAATGCCCTTATCCTTTTTTCAATAGTTGTACGGTTTTTTAGAGAATAAGAAGTTACGTCGTATTTAATCCCAAGAAGGTGATGTGTAAGGAAACCTTTTTTGCGTGTAGGCAAGGACCAAACTCGTGGGACCCACATTGATGTATGTGTATAATCCATGCCACTCATCCCTTTTTCCGTGTCATTTTAGGGCTAGGGCCCAAATATCAGCCTGATCCAGAGCTCATGTGAGTCACATAATAGAAAATAATGGTGATAATGGAACCCACTATTGAAACTTTACAGGCTCACTGTGATGTTTGTTAGAAGTGGACACTACCCATGTTAAGACTTTTTGGGCCCACGGCGAGCTGCCGACAAGGTGGACGGAACGATCACCACGTGTGGGCCTTAGGCTATTGTACCTGTCATTTTATTTGATAGTAAAGGAAGTGAACATGTAACAACCGTGACCCATATAACATGAAAACCATGACTCATATAACATGATAACTACGATCCATGACAACCACCACCCATATAACATGACAACCACCACCCATGACAACTACGACCCTTACCACATTACAACCATGACCCTTACCGCATTATAACCATGACCCAGGTATGGGTCATGGTTGTCATGATATATGGGTTGTGGTTGTTATGAGGTAAGGGTCATAGTTTTCATGCTATATGGGGTCGTAATCTTCATTTTATAGCCTTAGCAAGGACCAACTAGTGCGGCCTACATTAATGTATGTGAATAATCCATGCCGCCCATGCTTTTTACCGTGTCATTTTAGGGCTAGGTTCTAAATATCAACCTGATCCAGAGCTCGTGCGGACCACATAAAAGAAAATAATGGTGACAATGACACCCACTGTTGATATTTGAGCCCACATGAGCTCTGGATCAAGCATATATTTAGATCCTAGTCCTAAAATGATGCAGCAAAAAGGATGAACAACATGGATTATTCACATACATCAATGTATGCCTCACTAGTTGGTCCTTACCAAGGCCTATAAAATGAAGACTATGACCCATATAGCATGACAACCACAACCCTTACCTCATGAAAACCACAAACCATATATCATGGCAACTACGACCCTTACCTCATGAAAACCATGCCTATATATCATGACAACCATGACCCATACCCGAGTCATGGTTGTAATGTCATAAGGGTCATGGTTGTAATGTGGTAAGGGTCATAGTTGTTGTGGGTTGTGGTTGTCATGTTATATAGATCGTGGTTGTTATGTTATATGGGTCATAGTTGTCATGGGTCGTAGTTGTCATGGGTTACAACTATCATGTTATACGGGTCGTGGTTCTCACGTTATATGGGTTGCTGCTGTTACATGTTCACTTACCACATATAACATGACGACTATGACCCTTACCACATTACAACCACGACCCTTACCACATTACAACCATGACCTTGGTATGGGTCGTGGTTGCCATGATATATGGGTTGTGGTTTTCATGAGGTAAGGGTCGTGGTTATCATGAGGTAATGGTCATGGTTGTTATGCTATATGGGTTGTAGTTTCATTTTATAGGCCTTGACAAAGACCAACTAGCAGGGCCTACATTGATGTATGTGAATAATTCATGCCCTCCATCCTTTTTTCCGTGTCATTTTAGGGCCATGACCCAAATATTAGCCTAATGCAGACCTTGTGTGGGCTCAAATATCATCAATGGGTGTCATTGTCACCATTTTTTTTCTATTATGTGGCCCACACGAGCTCTGGATTAGGTTGATATATGGAACCTAGCCCTAAAATGACATGACAAATAGGATGGGTGGCATGGATTATTCACATACATCAATGTAGGCCCCACTAGTTGGTCCTTGCCAAGGCCTATAAAATGAAAACTACGACCCATATAACATGACAATCACTAACCTTAGCTCATGACAACCACGACCTTTATCTCATGACAACTACGACCCATATATCATGGCAACCATGACCCATATCAGGGTCGTGGTTGTAATGCATTAGGGGTCGTAGTTATAATGTGGTAAGGGTCGTAGTTGTCATGGGACATGGTTGTCATGTTATATAGGTTGTGACTGTCATGTAATATGGGTCGTAGTTATCATGTTATATAGGTCGTGGTTTTCATGTTATATAGGTCGCGGTTGTTACATGTTCACTTCCTATACTACTAAATAAAATGATGGCCATTAGTATAATAGCCTAAGGCCCACAATGGGGTGATCCATTCCATCCATCTTATTAGTCAGCTCACCATGGGCCCAAAAAGTCCTGACTTAGGTAATGTCCACTTCTAACAAATATCATAGTGAGCCTGAAAAGTTTCAACAGTGGATTCCATCATCACCATTATTTTGTATTATGTGACCCACATGAGATCTAGATCAGGCTGATATTTGGGCCCTAACCCTAAAATGACACAGCAAAAGGATAGGCGGCATGGATTATACACATCCATCAATGTGGGCCACACGAGTTTGGTCTTTGCCCACACTCAAAAAAGGATTCCATACACATCACTTTCTTGGCATTAAATACAACGTAACTTCTTATTCCCTAAAAACCGTATGAGTATTAAAACAAGGACAAGGGCATTTTGATCCAATTAATTTTCAAAAGCTTGTTAGAAGGCCACCCTCAGAATATTTGAATGGTTTAATCTCTTTAGGGAATTTAAGCATACATCAAGGCTAGTACGGTCAATTTCTCGCTCACAAAAGTTTTGGATCAAGCTGATATTTTTCACTTTCATTATTTCCGGTGGTGTGGTCCATATCCAAGTGAGATTTCAATCTACCTAATTTTTGAGCTCATGCCCTAAAATGAACCAGAAAGATGAATGGACTGCTAGATATGACACATACATCATGTTAGGACTAGGGAGCTTTAGCCGAACGGACCAGCACCAAGCTGGGTACTAGAGGGGTTTCTAAGAAAGCAAACATGGATTTACTGCTAAAGCCTTTGATAGGAAATTCATGCACTAGGAATGAGGTGCGGCCCACCATAATGTTTGTGAGGAATCCACACTATCCATTCATTTTTTTAAACTCATTTTAAAAATTGAGAACAAAATTGAGAAATATCTTCAACTTAAGTGGGACGCACTAAAGGAAAAGGTGGTTAGGGAAATTCCTACAGTTGAAACCTCCCTAGGTCAACAGTGATGTTGAAACCTCCATAGGGTCGATAGTGATGTTTACATGGCATCCGTACAGTTCATAAAGTCATTCCTACTGGGACAACTGAAAACATAAAAATAAGCACAATTCAAAACTTTTGTGGCCCCACGAATATTTCACCTATGGACGTTCATTTCTCACGTTTTTGGCCCACTTAAGCATTTGGTCCGGTTCATTTTTTCCATAATGTCCTAAAATGAACTCAAAAAATGGATAGACGAAGTGGATTTCTCACAAAAATCATGGTGGGCTCCAACTGGGTTCCCATCACAGGAACTTCCAGCAAAGGCTTTGGCAGGAAATCCCCATGCTTAAAAAGTCATATCCTTTGATGGAGGGTGTTCACTCCCCAAGTATAGGGTTGTGATGTAGTAATAAACTCGGTGAGACCGAGGTCAAATCCACAGGGACTGAAACCTGTACGTTATATGAAAATAAGTAGAACTAGAACTAGACTAAGATGAAATCTAAATTGACAGTAATTCGAAGAATAATGATGGAATAATTATCTAAAACTTAAAGAATTCAAGAAAAGGAAACTAGGGATTCAGAGGATCCACTTGCAGAGATCAGAGAGATCTTATACCTATTTCAAGAACTCATCTTAGACTTAGAATCTCATCTTCATCTAGTTGAAAAATGTAACCATGAAAATCAAAACTGAACTTCCTTTAATATAGTTTTCAAGAGATGAAAGGTGTATGAATTAGAATGGATTCCATCACCAAATCATGCCCAAGAGATAAAGTAAATAACAAAATTAAACTAAGTACCAACTAATTAATAATGTATGAAGGTTAGGAAGGGTACTGTCATCCGACCATGCCCAGGAGACAATGGTGAACAACAAGGCTTCCTGACGTCATAAACATAAAAAGGAAAGGAACATGCTCAAAGCTATCGCAGACCCATTGTAATTTTAGTCACAACAGACCATTAAAAACTAAAAACATGTCATGCCCTAAACTCAGAAACTGGGCTCACAAAATTTTCGATCTCCGAATCTGGCGCCGACAGCCTCCGTAGAACCTCATTCTCGGCTTTCAGCTCCCATTCGCTAGGTTCCGATCTTGTGATGCTACGAGGAGGATTTTCAACATCAATTTGATTCATAATGAGCATAACCAAAGGCATAACCCACAATCAACAACCAAAAACTCCATTACATTTCCACTATGATCCAAAACTTTATAAGTACAATGAGCATAAAGGGAAATACAATGATGATGAATAAAAACTCTAAGATGATCTGCAAAGTGCTCTTGCCTCAGCGTTGTTGCGCCCCAACGTCACCTGCACGCAACGGTCGTGCATAAGCTTATAGAAAGCTTAGAGGGTGGTGAAAGTGTGTGCACAAGGTAGTAATATGATCATGCAATATCAGAGTAATGCGGAATATACTGATGGATCCATGAATACTATTAGCCATACCGAGACTATGTGATGCAAGACATGAATGATGTCGGTCATACCAGGGCTATACAATGTAAGATGCAAGTCAAGCATACAATCCTCATCTAAGTCCACATACCAATCAGCTCAAATCTGGGATATCACCGGGGTCTAGTACACTCTAAACCAGATCGCCGCCCCATCACGCGCAATAAGGTAAGTGGAAGAGACCTCAGTATCCGTCTGCCAATATCGGGCTCGACTCGTCTATAGCGGACCCATTCCTCGAGCTGGTCAAACTCAGCCTAGTTTTGCCTCTTACTCTCGGGTGGGTAAGGCCGCACCCCCTTCTAACCGACCACGACACAGTGAAAAGCACGACCGTCTGGTAATCGGTACTCGGTGCTCCTATACCCACTCGGTCTAGACGTTGGAGCAACCTCTTGGTATCATAAGGGTTTAAAGACTTTCACCCAGGGATATTTATAACACCCCATGTAGAATAAAATTTTTGGTATCTAATCCTGCTAACCACGATACGTCTGTGGAGGCTACGGCCCCGATGTCGCTAGGGTGTACAGTAACCATATCATACAATGTGAAATGCATGAATCACACTATCCAATCATGCAACAATCCTGTGCGTATCATGCGCTCATATAGGGCAACATCGCCCAATCGGGGTCCCATAAACAATCTGCCTGAAGGCATATGTTATGATCAATCACTTCTCATATCAAGCATACATATGATGCGTATGATCGTGAGTCATGGAACTATACTAAACATGTAATAAAGTAATGAACTATCCTTACAATGCAGATGGACCTAGACGGCCTATACATAACAAGTACGGGCCTAACGATGGGCCCTAGGGAGAGTCGTAAATATGGACATCTAACCAACATTATACTCGCAATGTGGACGTCAAACCAACATTGCTCCCAAGGCACGATCGTCGTAAATATCATTACATAATCCGTGTTGGGATCACACATTGCAATGGACCTTAGGTACATTCCATTGGTCCTTAAATACATTAAATGGGCCTAATCATATGGGCCTTATTTTCATCAAGTGTGACACATCAATGGGCCGCACCAATGGGCCTTATGTACATTGCAATGGGTTATAACCCATGGGCCTTAGATTGCATCAAATGGGTCTAATCTAATGGGTCTTATATATAATAAATGGGCTACACCATTTAGGCCCCATATGTACATCAAATGGGCCTCAACCCTTAGGCCCTAGTACGTCTCAATGGGCCCTAACCCATGGGCCCCTAATACATCAAATGGGCCTCAACCCATGGGCCTTATATATATATCAAAGTGGGCCTCAACCATGGGCCACAAATACATCGAACGGGCCTCATAACATGGGCCTTACATCCTCATCAAAGTGGGCCTTAATAGACTACCTTAGATAAGTCAAGATGGGCCTCATAACATGGCAAGGTGGGGTCCACTTGGACTATGGATCTGGCTCATTCTTTATACCCATGCCATAAAATGGGCTTCTAAGATGGTTAGACAAATTGGATGCACCCATGCATCATAGTGGGGCCCACAAAAGCCCACCATCAGGTATATTACATAATATAATATCATATATATGTATATAATATATACAATAATATATATATACACACACATGCACAACCCCACACATACACACACGCACCCACACACATGCACACGCTGAAACCCACCGTCCAGGGGACGGTGGGGAGAAACAAATATCACTGCGGGCTCCACCGTCCAAGCGGACTGTGGAAATAAAGCACATAAATCATTGTGGGTCCCACGTGGGGCCCACTTTAATGTTTATAAGCAATCCAGACCGGCCATAAGGTCACGCAGACCTAGATAGAGGGGAAAAATAAATTTCATCTTAATCCAAAGCTTCTGTGGCCCAAAAAAAGAGTTTTAATGGCAGTGGTTCAATCCCACTGTTTCCTGCAGTGTGAGCCACCTGATCCGTGGATAGAGCCAAAATTTGGAGGGGGCCCACTGCTAGGAGTGGCCCACCTCGTGAACGGTGTGGATACAAAATGTACATCATGGTGGGGCCCACGGCTAGAGCCATGGGCGGCTGGTCGCCCACCCGTGCATCAAAGCTGCAGGCGCTGCTAGTTCAAAATTTTATTTTTCTTTTTTTTTTTTGAAAACCTTAGTTTCTGAGGTTTTTTGATTGTGGGGCCCGCTCCAAGTGAATCTACTCCAGCCATAGGATTCCACGGCTCGTAACAAATCCAAGGAGTCTAATATTGAGTATATTTTTTATGTATAGAAATTCCAGGGAAGATTTCAACAGTAAAACCCATCATTTGCTATGCTATGGCCTGTCAGAACCTCAGATCAGCATCATTCTTTGGCTTAACACCTAAAATGATCCAGGGAATGAGATGGACGGCATGGATTGAATATATACATCAAGTTGGGGCCTATGAGAGTGGGCCACCCTTAAAGCTTGAAAACAAGCTAATATTTGTGTTTTCACATAGACGTCCAGCGTCCCTGGACGTTGGATGGTCCTCACAGTGGAGGTGGCTTTATTCAAGTGGGCCACCTCATGATGAAAGGTGTGGGTACAACACACATAAGGTGGGCTCCACTCATAGACGGCTTGGGTAAAAATACTTCATGATAGGTTCCATTCAAGTGAGCCACATGGCCAAATCATCATACAAAACATTAAAAGAGAGAGAGAGAGAGAGAGAGAGAGAGAGAGAGGTAGAGAGTGGGACATGCCTGTGATGGAGGGACCCCGACATTATGGGCTCTCCCTTGTAATAAATCATACATCAAGTGGATCCCTTTACACATAGGATCATCGAAATCGAAAATCAACGGTGGAGATCCTTTCCCCACCAATATGGACGGTCTAGATGACCTTTTTAATGCAAGAAAATAAACATCATGATGGGGTCCATGGAGAATGGCCCCATCATGGAATGATCATGATGATCCTAGTGGGCCATCAGCCACATCTTAGGGTCCCAAGTGAGATCCAAACCATTGATCAGTTGGCCTCACCTAGCCTATCTTAAAAATATGAAAAACTACTCTTATCAAGCACCCACCGTTCGATCTTCTTGCTCCTATGGGTTCCTTAGCTCCTTAGCTTCGATTTTAACGGAGGAGATGAGAAATGGATGGCTAGGATGGGAGATCTTGGGATAGAAAGGTGGGCCACACTTGGAGCTTTGAAAGAGAGGGAGAGGCTCATATGCACGGAGGTCTTTGGTTGCTTGGAATGAGTTTGAAAATGAGAGAGAGATACTTGTAAAGGGAGAGAGAGAGTATGATGGGTGATGGACTAATGGATGTGGTGGTGATGGGTGTGTAAGATACTTTTTGACTTTTGTGGCCATTTGTGTAAGAAAGGCATGGGCTTTGTAAGAACTTTTTGACTTTGAGGCTTGCTTGGGAATGGGTGAAATTTGATGTGTACTTGACATGTTGAGATTGATGGATTGATGTATTGATGTGACAACTTGTAGAGATTCTCTTGGATTTCGCAATGTGTGGCATTTTTCTCGCACCGAACGTTGGCCCACATCTCCTAATCAGGGTATCGCCTCGGCGTGTGAGTCATGACATCAAAACCGCAGCGATAACGCGGTCGCTATGGTAAAGGTCTTGGGTTGAGTCCACTCAGGTTAACGACGTATGACTCAAGGCCGTGCGCAAATATCGGTTAAGGGTCGAAGGTTGTCGGAATTCGATCGATAAGACCGCGGAAGTCTATGAAACGGTACGGTCTAGGATATGGGACTTACAAAATATTCCCTTAATAAAACTAAAATCAAATTCAGTTCATAAATTAAAATTAAATTAAAGGCATAAAATAGATTCTCCCATCTTACTATAAGCTTCACCTCTTAGCCCCAGCTAAGAGGTTTAGCCACACATGAACATGATGAGGCTAATCTCTTACTTAAACATAAAATAGAAATAAGAAAGAAAAAGGAGGGAGAACTAGCCGACTTCCACCTTCACTCTCTCTCTACGCCCCCCCCCCCCCCCCCCCCTCTCTCTCTCTCTTACATTTATCTTTTATAAGCGCCAGGTGGAGAGTTTCCACACTCCATGCGGAGGTTTTACGCAGCAAGGAGGTTGGTTAGGGCATGCGTATCATCTGGTTGCACTGATTGATTGGTGGGGCCTATCATTGAAGTTAACAGAGAAATCCACTCCGTTCATTGGAAGCGTGACAAAGAACTAGTCAGGAAAGACCATTTTTTAACGTCTTTTGATGTGGCCCATTGACTCTTTATTTTCACCATCTATTCTATGTTTGAAAGATCAAAAGTCATCCTTCGCTTCATTCCATGATTCCGACACCTAGGACATGTTTATAGGGCCCTTTTACCCCTAATGAACGGTCCCGATTATCTGGATCATGGACCATTATGTCCCACAAATTCCATCCGCAAACTCGCATTGTGATGGTCAGTGGGTCCCTGATCATCATCATATGGAAAATCCAGTCCGTCCACTAGATTCCCCTCGTAAAACCAGTTCGACATGGATGATTTTTAGGTCTATTTCGGTGCACAGCGGTCATACGTGTGCTTTATGTTCACACGACTGTTAAGTGGGGTCCACAGCTATGTAGTGTAGAATCTGATCCATTCATCCATTTTACTACCTCATTTAATGCGTTGCAACCAAAATTGAAGCATTCCCAGATACTAGACGGGCCCCAAATCTGAGTTTTATGGGTTATTCTGTCCGTTGGGCCACTTCCACGAAGATTCAACGGGCAAAATTTGACGTGTACAGTTAAATTATGGTCCTCAGGCCATATATGAAGTCTCGAGCCGAACGGATGGTGGAAACCCTGTGATCTTGCATTCTAGACCCTTTTTAAGCCACTTAAGCTTTAGTTTCTTAATTTTCTCAGATTTTTGGCATATAAATCCATCGATCTTGGTCCCCTGGGGTCCGTCCCATGCTTTGGTGAATTCTAAGTGTTAAATCTCAGCTTTTAGCACCCTATTTCGGTCCAAGCTCGCAACTTCACCTTGCACCACAAACACGATTAAAATAGACCGTTAAGCAGTATCATGTTCGTAAATCTAGGTAGTAACTGGGGTCTAATATGCAATATTTGACCCTTAACACAACTCCCAACTAGCATTTTGCTAGTCCCGAGCAAAGTATGCGAAAAATAAGTTGAGAATTATAGGATAATTTTTATGAACTCGAGTGATTTTTGAAAAACAATCCAGATCCTAGAATTCTATGATTCATGAATGTTGGGCATTATTATCTCCTGGACATGAGCGTACGGTAAACTTCATAGTCAAGTTCAAAGTATTAATCCATTAATCAGAAAAATTCTAAACATTGAGTTCCATGGGTGTATAGTGTAATCTCGGCTTATCAACATTAAGATTCAATTTGTTATTTCATGATATCATTAGTAACTAACAAGAGCAATCAGGACACCTGACCTAGACTAAAATGTGTCTCACAGATTATCCTTTCATTCTACCATCCTTTGAATTTGCCATTAAAAGTAACACTAAGAAGGGGAATCAAATTTTCACATATAGGGAGCAAACCTATGGTGAAGACTGTACACCCAACCTTTTTCACATATCATCCATGGGGAATCAAATCTTCACCTATAGGGAGCAAATCTATGGTGAAGATTATTCACCCAAGTATCTGTTTTTTTTTTCAATTGATCATGACAGGCAAATTTTTCAAGCTGGTTCCTTACATGCTTAGTGATTACCCAGTTAACCCTCCAATATCAAACTGAAACCTTAATGTGTAAGCGAGATATGACATTTGAAATCATGACTCAGTCAATGTTTACAACTTTTAATTATGAATTAATAATTTAAACTTAACTGTGAAATCTAACAAATAGTTGAATGCAAGAGTCATAAATTACCAACATCACTTCTCTTGTAATTTTAAATCTAAGATGGCCATCAAAATCACTTCGAATTCACAAGAAATTCCAAAAAAAAATTTAATAATTTTCACAATTTTTGCTCAAGACCAAGAAAACACTAATTAGGTAACCTAATCTCTCACCCCCAATCTAAAATCTACATTATCCTCAATGTAAAAGATATAAGCATGTAATGCACATGGGACAACAAAAGTAAATGAGAAGTGATGGGAAGATAGTACCTGGACGAAGGAATCGAGAAAGAGAAAGATGTTCCAAGAGATCGCTGCATGAAAGCCAGTCAGCATAAGAGTGAAGACACGAAAACAAGCTATCATAAAATAATGCAAGAAGCAAACTAACCTAATGGCATAAAATCGTCTATCCTAGAATAGCATAAAGTAAACTACCCTAGTCCTATGAAAGCAGGAAAAAACTACTCGATCATGTCGCAAGGTTCCTCTTCCGGCCAATATCTTAATAAGTTTCTAAGTTCCTCAATAGGATCATCCAAAAGCCTTTTTTGCAATAAGCTTGGACGCCCTGGAGCATGACTTTATAAAGAAACATATGTACCTCAAAAGAATTTTTTCATTGAATTGCTTGAGGTGTCCAGAGTATATACAATTCACCTGTGACAGAAGAAGTTTTAACATTAGTATTCCATGGTGAATCAAAGACTACACGTAAATAAAGTTTAAAAAACTTCTTAAAACGTAATATAGTCTCAACATATTCCGAAGTTTCACTCTTCGATTTAATTTTCAGCTCCTCCTCCCTTAATGGTAAACATTCAGGATTTGTGGAAGAAGGAGCTTCAAAGTAAGGGTTCTCTCGGTCAGTGATGACTACCGAAATGTTGTCTTGCAAGGCATTCACTATGTCTCTTATCATTGGATCATTTGAATCTACAAAGTGTGCCAAACAATCATCAAAAGGGTTGGGACATTCAGCTGAGGGTGACTCATTTTTCACATTGAAGTATGTGATGATCTGTTCAAGGAATCCATTGTCTTTAAAGGTAAAAGGAAGTGTGCTCTCTTGTTCCAGCCCTGCACAGATAGATTGAGGGTAAGTATATGAAGAATTGATGTGTAGACTCTGTTCATTGATACAACTCAGAAGAGGCATTGAATCATCAACATTCAACAGTTCAGATGGTGGCCTCAACTAGGTGGTTTCAAATTTCAGAGTCATATCGAGTAACTCGTCCATCTCCCAAATCATATCATCATTCAATTCAGGGGATTGGTCCAAACATATCTCACAAGAGATAGAAGGGTCAGTTGTAAGGAGCTCATACACTTTTAGATCAGACATGTCAGGTGAGTGGAGTAGCTCATTATGACCATTCTCTTCGTGTACTTCTCGATCATTGACCTGGACCAAACTTGAGATTAATTCCAAGAGAATTGCGGCTACACATTCAGGTTCGTCATCCCAATACTCATCATATTCTAGTTCAGTGCAGTGCACATTTGGGATGGGATTACTTTCCTCATATTTTACACCTAGAATGGGTTGAGGTTCGTATAAACTAACCTCTTCTTCATCATTGGAACCTAGTGTGTCATGTGAGTGAAGTGTGTCATCATCATTATATTTGAAAGACACCCACTTATCTTGACTATTCTTTTGAACATTCATCGAAATCGACTCATCAGGAAATTGAACCGTATGCTCATTAATGGAATCTAACTCCTCATTTGTAATTCCAGAGTTCTTTAAAAGCGAATTATAATCACTTTTCTCGTATTGTATTTTTGGAATGAATTATGGCTGGGATAACCGAGCCTCCTCTACCTTATCAAGGCACAAATTAAGCGCTTTCAACGATTTTCTCATTTCCGCGAGACAGGCCAAGCTATGTTGAATTGGTAATTTTCTCATTTTGCATTGTATTTTTGGAATGAATTGTGGCTGGGATAACCGAGCCTCCTCTACCTTACCAACCATCATATTCTCCCATGTATGATCCTCTTGGATCGTTTCTAGTTGGATCTCAAAGGTAGGGGATTTAAGAGAATAATTATTATAATATGTAGTTGGTTCAGTTTCCCAATTTTGATATTTCCACTAGTTGTAGTCATATTGATCATACATGGTAGAATATGATGGTTGGTAATACTTATTATCACTCATAATATAATCACGCATTATTTTCTTCTTATCTGATGGGTGATAATAGTCCTCACGCCCATAATTATGATAACCCTAACACTCACGTACTATTTTGTTAATCTGTGGGTTGTAATTATTCTACCGCATAAGATTGCGTAAGGACTTCTTTACCGGTAGATTATTATATTCTAGTTGGTTCTCGATGATAGTTTCAGAAAAGTTTTGATACATAGGTTAATTTCTACCATAGTCATCATCCCAATATAGATTATTCGTCTCAGCATACTGACGTTCCCACTCGTGCATATACATGGTGAAACCTAAACTCTGAATCTAATTCTAAAAGAAGAAATCCTAAGTAACTTTCTACAGTAATATAAAAAGTCAGTAGAGGAGAAGTTAGAAAGAAGTTACCAAATTGAAGATCCTAAGTTAAAATCTTACAGAAGGAAATAAAAGAAATTAGTTTCTACAAATAGAAATTCTAAAACTAGAAAGTTTTTAATACAAGAAAGTTCTAAACCTAAAAGTAAAAAGTATGTTAATTGTTAAAAACAGAAGAAATCCTAAAATTAGAAAGTTAATAGAAAAGTAAAGGAAAGATGAGTTAGTTTCTAAAAAAGAAAAAAAAAAAAAACTAAAACCCTAATTCTAAAAATAGAAAAAGTAGAGAATTTAAAAAGGGATTACCAAATTAGATGTCTATGTCAGGATCCTACAAAATAAGAAAACAAGTTAGTTTATATAAATCAGAAAAACCTAAACATAAATTTAGTAAAATCTTAATCTTAATCTAATTCTAAAACCAATTAATTTCATAAATACGTAGCCGTTAGTCCCCACAACAACACCAAAAACTTGTTCACTCCCCAATTATAAGGTTGTGATGTAGTAATAAACTCGGTAAGACCAAGGTCGAATCCTGTCACGCCCCAAATTCAGAGATCGGGCTCAAAGGAATCCCGATCGCCGAATCTGGTGTCGACAGCCTCCGTAGTACCCCATTCTCAGCTCCCAGCGCCCATACGCCAAATTCCGATCCTGGGATCCTACAAGGAGGATTTTTCAACGTACATTTACCTCGAAGAAGCATAACCATAAGTTTACCGAAATCATAAAGGCAACATCATCATCACATATCCACTAATATAATCATTTGAATACAATGCTGAAAGGGAAATACATATGTCAAAATCAAAGCTCTAGAAAACAGCTGCACGCTCCAAGCTCAATGTTGCTGCAACCTAACATCACCTGCACGCATCTATCGTGCATAAGCTTATAGAAAGCTTAGAGGGTGGTGTAAGTGTGTGCATAAGGTAAGTGCCAAGTATTAAATACAAAGTCATAATCATACAATACCAAAAATACTGGTAATCCATAAATGGTATAACGTCGGAATAAGCAGAAATACTGACAAGATCATAAATCATATGATAACAAAGTAAGCCAAAATACAGACAAGCCCAGGAGTCAATCAATATCAGAATATCCATTAAAGAATAGCTATACAAATGAGGAGTCATAAAGAGCCAAATGTTAAATGCCGAAGATGCGATGCAGTACGTAATTCCTGATGAGTTCACGAATAATGTCAGCCGTATCTAGACCATATAAATGCACGAACACAGTAACCCAAAATGTAATATGTTGTGAATGTAATGACCATGCTGGAGTGTGAAGTTGGGATGATAGTACGTAGTATCGTATGCTATGGGGTCCATCACAAGGGACTTTTATCCAAACCAGTCCCATACCTAAATTTGGATAGTCAGACCCGATGTGGTAAACTCCTGATCTCAGGTTGGTCGTGCTCCCAACCGAAATCCTTGCCATAGCGAAGGTACACAATAATTAGTTACGCACCACCAGCCCGATCGGATAGTGAATGAATAAATGAATGGATATGCAATTCCTGCTCAATAAGTCCACATATCAGTACAGTTACTCTCTGAGAAAATTACCGGAGTTTATTACGCTCCAAATGGCACCGCCACTCTCCCTACTCGCACGGTCCAAGTGAGCGTAAGAAACCTCACTATCGGCCTGGCCAATAGTCTGCACGTACCTATTCGGCACATCGATAGCGGACTCATTCCTCGAGCTGGTCAAACTCAGCCTAGTAATGCCCCCTGCGCTCGGGCGGGTAAGGCCATACCCCCTCCCAACCGACCACGACACAGTGAGAGACGTGGCCTCCTGGTATTCGGCACTCGGGCACTCATGTATCCACTCGGTCTCGAAGTTGGGGCATCCTCTGGTACCAAGAGGGTGTTTAGGAATTTTCACCCAGGGCCATCTACGGCAGCCCGATGCTCGAACAGATTTTCAGTGTCCCATCTGGCCATCCACGATATGCCTGTGGAGGCTACGGCCCTGATGTCACTAGGGCGTACAGTAATCACAACACAATACAAGATGCATGAGTCATACAATCCAATCATGCATCAATCATGCACATACCGTGCGCTCATGTGAGATAACCTCCGCCTATCAAGGAGTCTCATATCATCCTACCCAATGACATATGCAATGGTCAATCACATCTCATAACAAACATGCAGATGATGTGTATGGGCATGTACCATGATACTGTGCAGTCACATACTCATAATCGGTATCAATAATCGGCATCGATGATTGACCTCGACAATGTGGACATTTAACCAACATTGCCCCCAAGGAATGACACACGTAGAGCCTAACATATAATGGGCCCACGGCCTCACACAAAGGCCTAATATACAACATGATGGGCCTTACTCAAGGGTTTAATACACATCAAATGGGCCATGCATCATGGGCCTAATACGAGTCACAATTGGCCTCAACTACAGGTCGCATGTACATTATATAGGTCTCGACAATCGACCTTGACAATCGAAATCGGTAAGAATGGGCCTAACAAGGCCTAGGGAAAGGTCACAATGAGGACATCTAACCATCATTGTCCATCAATGTAGACATCTAACCAACATTACTCCCAAGGAGTGGCCCCCATAAGGGATTCATACACAATATAACGGCCACACATACATCACATCAGGCCTCGCCCATGGGCCTCGAATATATCACAATGGACCACAACCCATGGGCCTCGAATACATAATAGGTGGACCTACACGTGGTCCTTAAATACATAACAAGTGGGCCTTAGATATACTTCACAGGTGGGCCACATACCTGGGCCTAATACACATCACTATGAGCTATATCACATGGGCCTAATATACCTCACTATGAGCTACATCACATGAGCCTAATATACCTCACAATGGGCTACATCACATGGGCCTAATATACCTCACTATGGGCCACAACCCATGGGCTTTAAATACACAATAGGTGGGCCCTACACTTAGGCCTCAAATATATACAACAGGGGGGCCTTAATGGACGGTCCACAAATACATCAAGGTGGGCCTCAACAACAGGCCTCATACACATCAAGTGGGCTACATTAATGGGCTGCACTAATGGGTTGCACCAATGGACCCCTAATACATCACAATGAGCCCTCAACTATGAGCCTCAAATACATAGCATCGGGTCTCGAATACACATCAGGTGGGCTTTGCACCGAGGCCTCAAAAAAATCACAATGGGCCTCTTATGTCAAGCGGGCCACATCACATAGGCCGCATTACATGAGCTGCACCAACAGGCTTCATGTATATCAAATATGCCACATTGATGGGCCTCATTTATATCAAATCGGGCCGAAACTTATGTATATTTGAGAGCCGACCTACTCATAGGTTAATCATAGAGATAAATGAAGTGAAAACACTACCAACTTAAATGGGAAACTACCACGGCCCTTAGAAGTTTGAACGGTGGATGTCATGGTCCACTATTTGAATGGTGGGGTCCACTTGCACTTTAAATCCGACCCATTCTTTCACTCATGCCCCAAAAATGATCTTACAAATGGTTGGACGATGTGTATACAACACTTGCATCATGGCGGGTCCCATAGATAGATGGCATTGATGGAATAGGTGGGACCCACAAAATTTGCCACGGTGAACAACAGCTGGTGGTGGGGTCCACTTGTTGCCGTGCACAGCAGCAATAGGGTTGTTGCATAGCCACCGAGTACATGCAGCTGTTCCTGCTTAAGAGATGCAGAGGTGGGTCCCACGTAGGGCCCACCACAAGATACAATTATAAAATAAGATATAATATCTTATATTATATATACTAATATAATATAATATTATATTAACATCCCAACCACGTCCAGGCCCTGGACGGTTACCTACATCAGGGAGGGCCCTACACGTGGGGGTGGGTCCCACCGTCCAAAGACGTGGGCACCACACGTGCATGGTGGTATAGCCCACTCCAAATGAATGAACGGTGTGGATGGGTCCCACGGGCCCTGGTGAATAGGAAAAATAAATTTCAGAATGATTCAAAACTTCTGCACCCAAAGGGTTTCAATTACGGACGCTCAACCCCACTGTTTACTACCATGTGGGCCACCTGAGTTACGGATGAAGCTAATTTGAGGAGGGGGCCCACTTCAGGAAATTGCCCACCCAATGAACGGTGTGGATAATCAACATACATCATGGTGGGGCCCACAGCTGGGCCCGTGGGCTACTGCCCGTCTGTCCGTCCGCCAGGGTGCAGGCAGCGCCTGCTGCCTTCTGACAGCAGCAGTGCCTGCTGCTGCTGTATCTTTTTTTTTCTTTCTTTTTATTTTTGATTTCCCGCAGTATTTCACATGTGGGGCCCACGTCTTGAGAATCCACTCCGTCCAATGGATTCCAGGGCTCAAAACACACCCAACATGCCCAATATTCAGGGCGTTTTGGTGTATAGAAACAGCAGGGTGGGTCCCAACATCCTTGAACGGTAAGAAAGCATAGGTTTCTATGGTATGGCCCGCCTGATTATCAGATCAGCTTCATTTTTCGGCTCAATGCCTAAAATGAGTTGGGAAAAAGGATGAACGGCATGGATTGAATCTGTATATCAGGGTGGGGCCTGTACAAGTGGCTCACCCACAAGCCTAAAAATCAAATACCTGCTGTGAGTACACCTCACTGTCGGCTTACACTCCAGTGAACACGTCCAGCGTCCAGGGACGCTGGATGGACTGTGTTCACGTACAAATCAAGGTGGGTTCCACATAGACGTGGCCCACTTGATCTTAATATTTAGGTTTCTTATCCGCTAGGCCCACTGGATGACCTAGATAAAACGGATGAATGGCGCCAATTAAACGGCATGATCAAGGTGGGCCACACCGTTTGGGATGGGTGGATAGGGTGGACGATCTTATGCATCAGGGTGGGCCACAAACCATCATACATAAGAGATCAGAGAGAGACATCGGTGAGAAAGGAGGGGGCCCGCCACTACGGGCCCCTCTTTGATACAAAGGCTACATCAAGGTGGGTCCCAATAGATATGGACCCTTAAATCAAACAAATAAATGAAAGACAAAATTCAAAATCACCCACCGTTTCCCCTTGCTCCCTAAGCTTCTCTAGCTCCTTTGCTTCAATTCCAATGGAGGAGATGATGGTTAGATGGTTGAGATGAGAGATGAAAGGGGAGGAAGTGGGCCACCTTTGTTGCTTGGGAGAATATGGGGAGAGGCTTGGACATGTGATGCTCTCTCCCTCTTGCTTGGGATAGTGATTTTTGAGAAATGAGAATGAGAGAGAGGGTTGTAAAGAGAGAGAAGTGATGAGTGATGGATGTGTTGATGTGGTGAGTGATGGGTGTAAGAACTTTTTTTTTTGACTTTTGTGGCTTTTTGTGTAAGAAAGGCATGGGCTTTGTAAGAACTTTTTGACTTTGGGGTTGCTTGGGAATGGGTGAAAGGTGATGTGTACTTGACATGTACTTGACTTGATGGGATTGATTGATTGATGGATTGATGTGACAAGTCGTGGAGATTCTCTTGGATTTCGTAACGCACGGCGTTTTTCTTGCACCGAACGTTGGCCCACATCTCCTGACCAGGATATCGCCTTGGCGCGCGAGTCACGGCATAGGAACCGCGGCGACTGCGCAGTCGCTATGGTAAAGGTCTTGGGTTGATTCGATTCGGGTTGACGACATACGAATCAGGGTCGCGTGCAAATACAAGTTAATGGTCGAAGGTTGTCAAAATTCGACCGGGAAGACCGCGGATGTCTATGGAATGGTACGGTTTAGGATACGGGGCTTACAAATCCACAGGGACTGAAACCTGTACATTATTTGAAAATAAGTAGAATTAGAAGTAGACTAAGATGAAATCTAAATCGTCGATAATTTGAATAATAATGATGGAATAATTATCTAAAACTTAAAGAATTCAGGAAAAGGAAACTAGGGATTCAGAGGATCCACTTGTAGAGATCAGAGAGATCTTATGCCTATTTCAAGAACTCAACTGGACTTAGAGTCCAATCTTCATCCAGTTGAAGAATGTAACCATGGAAATCAAAACTGAACTTCCTTTAATATAGTTTTCAAGAGATGAAAGGTGTATGCATTAGAATGGATTTCATCACCAAACCATGCCTAGGAGATAAAGTAAACAACAGAATTAAACTAATTACTAACTAATTAATAATGTATGAAGGTTAGGAAGGGTACCGTCATCCGACCATGCCGAGGAGACGATGGTGAACAACAGGGCTTCCTGACGTCATAAACATAAAAAGGAAAGGAACATGCTTAAAGCTATCACAAACCCATTGTAATTTTAGTCACAGCAGACCATTAAAAACTAAAAATATTCCCTTAATAAAACTAAAATCAAATTCAGTTCATAAATTAAAATTAAATTAAAGGCGTAAAATAGATTCTCCCATCTCACTACAAGCTTCATCTTTTAGCCCTAGCTAAGAGGTTTAGCCACACATAAACATGATGAGGCTAATCTCTTACTTGAACATAAAATAAAAACAAGAAAGAAAAGGGAGGGAGAATAAGCCGACTTCCACCTTCACTCTCTCTCTATTCACGTTCAGACCCAAGCTCCTTGGATCCCCTACAACTTAACCCCCCCTCTCTGTCTCTCTTACATCTATCTTTTATAAGCGCTAGGTGGAGAGTTTTCGCACTCCATGCGGAGGTTTTACACAGTAGGGAGGTCGGTTAGGGCTTGCGTATCATCTGGTTGCACTGATTGATTGGTGGGGCCTATCATTGAAGTTAACGGAGAAATCCACTCCGTTCATTAGAAGCGTGGCAAAGAACTAGTCAGGAAAGACCATTTTTTAGCATCCTTTGATGTGGCCCATTGACTCTTTGCTTCCACTGTCTATTCTGTGTTTGGAATATTAAAAGCCATCCTTCGCTTCATTCTGTGATTCCGACATTCTGTGATTCCAACACCTAGGTCATGTGTATAGGGCCCTTTTACCCCTGATGAACGGTCCCAATTATCTGGATCATGGATCATGGTGGTCCACAAATTTCATCCGTAGGCTCTGTTTGTGAAACAGAGCCTGCGCATTCGCACTGTGATGGTTGGTGGGTCCCTAATCATCATCATATGGAAAACTCAGTCCGTCCACTGGATTCCCCTTGCAAAACCGGTTGAACATGCATGATTTTTAGGTCTGTTTCGATGCACAGCGGTCATGCGTGTGCTTTCTGTGCACACAACTGTTAAGTGGGGTCCACAGCTATGTAGTGTATAATCTGATCCGTTCATCCATTTTACTACCTCATTTAATGCGTTGTGACCAAAATTGAAGCATTCCCAGATACCAGGCGGGCCCCAAATTAGAGTTTTATGGGTTGTTCTGTCCGTTGGGCCACTTTCACAAAGATTTAATGGCCAAAATTTGACGTGTACGGTTAAATTATGGTCCTCAGGTCATATATAAAGTCTCGAACCGAACAGATAGTGGGAACCCTATAATCTCACATTTTGGACCCTTTTTAAGCCACTTGAGCTTCAGTGTCTTGATTTTGTCGGATCTCTGGCGTATAAATCCGTCGATCTTGGTCCTCTACGGTCCGTCCCATGCTTTAGTGAATTCTGAGCGTTAAATCTCAGCTTTTAGTACTCTGTTTCGATCCAAGCTCACAACTTCACCTTGCATTATAAATACGATTAAAATAGACCATTAAGCAGTATCATTGTAACGCCTCAGAAAAATTCGTACAGGGACTCGAGTACCAACTCGATCAGAAATCACTTAGGATTAATTCCCTTAGAAAATAATCGTAAGTTAACTAGCGCCATGTTAGATTAGTTGTGAAATTAGTGCTGATCGCTTTAAATACATTCTGCAAGTCCCAAAACTTGTAAAAGCAATGACGCTACAATACCCTGAAACCTAGGATCAAACTCTAAACCAGTTTGCTCTTAGGAACCCTTTGAAACTTTGTATTGAATTTAGACCGTTCTTCGAGAATCCGATATCTACAATCTCAGACCATTAGGACCGCTTAGCTGGACTTGACAATCATTTCGAAAATCGATCTCAACCGATGTTCTGAGGCTATTTCCTTGAGCCTGGAGCAAGGAGTGTAAGAAAGAGTGAAATTTATTAAAAATTAAATGAGATTTAAATGAATCTGGCACGTTTCGCTTGCGGGTTCAGTATAAGAATTCAGACCGTCGGAATCTAACCCAAATACACCCTCGGATCAGGGCACATTTCTCACTCAAGTCAGTGTACTTGGAATCCTCGATCGAGTCTCCGTGACCACTGAACTCAAACTGGTCCTCCACGTGCGATCTGGGAACACTACCGGACTGAAAACTTGATGTGAGCTGAATCCAGTATCCATGAGCTTAAGTCCGATCGTGTTCGGCTAGGGGACCTCCCGAAATATTCTTTTGGATCGGAAAAGACCCGATTTGGTTATAACCCAAGTATATCTTGGTTCCAAGTCTAAATGGGTGAGTTTCTAACCTATTTAAGGACCTTAAACCCTCTCATATCTCTCCCATCTGAATTTGCAATAAACCCTAGAAAGAGAAGAGAGAGAAAGAGAGAGATTGTGAGTGAGTTGTGAGAGAAACTTCCTGCCACTTGCCACAGCTTCTACACGTGTTTAATCACCGCATTCAGATCACTTTCCCGGTGATTCCGATTCATTTCTAGGTAAGAAAACCCTAACCACTACCTGTTTTAGGGATTCCTTCGATTCAAATAGCGAAGTAGCTGATGTAACTTGTGATATAGGTCGTCATATCACCGTTGACGAAGCGTAGACTTTCTATTCGAATCCATACGCGTCTACGGTGAAAGGTGAGGATTTTAGACGCTTAGATTGACTGATTTCAAAGCTTTCAATGTCGTTTAATAGTAGATTATCGATGAGAGCACCGTTTGACATGTAGAACATGCTTCCTGTTTTTCATTTCGTATAAGTACGGAAAATATGAGATTTAGGGTATTTTAGATATTTATAGGAAATACTGTATACGTCTGTATTCTGTAAAAATGATTGTCATGTTTATATGTCGTGTTATGATATTAGGTATGCGTGTATGATCTATTTGGCGAAGAGATTAGCCCTAGTGCGCACTTTGGGTCGACATACGTTATGTAGACTAAAGTGTGTAGACTAAGTGTTTGTATAAATGTTTGTATTAGTATATATTGAGTAAATGTTTTAGTAGATTAGTCTTGAGATTGAATTCTCAATCAATATGATGATGTACATGATTTCCTCCATGTTGTTATTGAATTGATTTCCTTATATGTATGGAATACATGTGTTTTGGTTGATCTGCTTATGTTGTATGTTAGAACATGTTGCTAACATGCTTGGATTGCTTGTATTTCATTTCTATTACTCTCATATGTTCGCTGATGTAAACTGCAAGTGCTTGGGGCTATAACCTAGTCCAGGCAGTCGGTAATGGATTGAATTCGTGGTTGGCTTCTATTTGCCACGAAGGACGCGTCGATGAACGCGAGTTGTGTTTTGGGTTGGCAGCAGTGGTTAGGCCACACAAAGTGTTTTATGCACTTCATGTCGCTCAGCTTGAGATGCGCTCGTACTAGTCGAGCTCGTCAAGTAACCCGACTAATCGTTGATTGTTTACCTTGTATGAGTCGTAACGGCTTGAACCTAGTGTACTGAACTTACCAGTGAAAGCCCTGTTAATCATGGTACCTTGATCCATAAAGACTCATGAGCCGGGCATGGTGGTATGGGACACCGTGGTCGAGTTGTCGGCCTACGCTGGGCCCACGAACTTTTCCGTAGTGACCAATGAGTACCTTAGACTCGTGAGCCGATTGTGATGGTATGAGACACTACATTCGTGCTGTCGGTCTACTCTGATTGGTGACGAGCCCTTTGTAGTGACATCGAGCGTATTCTGAGTCTACGGGAGGTGACGACCCTTTCGTAGCAATAAGAGTACACTAGGCCTGTATTGATAAGGTGATGGGGGAGCGGTGCAACGAGTGCGAGCAACAGCCCTGACAGCCCTTGCAGTGACCTATAAATATAACATCGTATGAGATTATTAGGAGTGACGACCAGATAAGATTTGTGTTGGGATTGATATAAGGAAGGTACCTTAGTTTCTCAATACTGCTGTATGAAAGGACTAATAATAACTCGGTAATTATTTCAACATCGCACTGCATGTGCCTGGAAGATGTGGAACACTGAGGGAAGAAAGCATGCCGCGGAAGTAAGATGGTGTCGCATGAGGGAGTATGTCGGTAAGGGCATCCATCATGTCATTTCATGCTTGCATTAACAACAGTATCTAGGAATGTCTGATTGCCTGCTTTACTATTATCGCGTGATTGATTTGATAACATGTTAATCTTTGCTCTATGATTCCACTGAGTTGATCACTCACTCCCACGTTACGGGACAGTGTTGCAACACCTACCAGACTCTGTCTTAGATGCAGGTTGCGAGGAGATCCAGGAGCTGGAGCCAGATTTCTATGAGGACCAGGATGAGTTCTCGTATATGCAGTTCGCTGACGGCTTTGCGTAGGTGGCCTGGATCGGCGGGACTTGCTAGTGGGACCATATGACATTTTGATTTTTGGTTTATTATGTGTATTTGTGACTCAGAGATGTATTCATACTATGGAGACAGTTTGAGATTATTTTGTTTTCCATACAGTGATATATATATTCTTCAGTCTTCCGCTTGCGTTTTATCACTGGATCTGGAGTATGAATTACAGTTTTGGTGTAATCTTACTCATGTAAATGCTCTAACTCAGACAACATTGAATCATAATCATTTTTGTTGCATAAGTGATGGTCTGGAACTCGGGAGTCGGGTTTCTACATGACCCCTGATTTTTAGGGTGTTACAATCATGTTCATAAATCTAGGTAGTAACTAGTGTCTAATATGCAATATTTGACCCTCAACACAGGGATATCACTAGGGATGTGGTTTAGCTATATTGTATCCATGCATTCTATCCATTTTTATAAATCCTTATAAGGCTTAATCCAAAAAATGAGGGGATATAAATCTTTGGTGGACCACACCACAGGAAAACGGTAGTGATTGAATGTCCACCATTAAAATCCTTGTAGGTCCAATGTACTGTTTATTTGACATCTAATCTATTGATTAGGTCTTCAAACCTAGATGAAGACCTAGATGAATGCAGCAAACAAAGATCAGCTTGATCCAAAACTTTTATAGCCCTTGAGAAGTTTTTAATGGTGGACATTCAATCAACGCTGTTTCCTTTGACGTGGTCCACTTGAGATTGGGATATACTTTGTTTTTGGGCTTATACCATAAAATTATGTAGATAATTAGATAAACGACATGAATGAAACACAAACATCAGGGTGGGGACCACAGAGCACCAACTACTAGCCATTTGCTAGTAGCAAGGCAATGAGCCAATTCACTCTTTATCTCCTGAGGTTGTTCTTAAACTAATCGACATGTCCCACCAAGTCATCCAAATATGTCACTTTGGTGGTAGCAAATTAGGTGTTACCGTTATACTGGATTCAACTTGATGATGTGTTGTATATCCATGCCATTCATCCATTTTTCCAACCCATTTTAAGACGTGGTCCTCAAAATTAAGCAAATCCAAATCTCAAGTGGACCACATCATAGGAAACCATGGTGATTGAAGGACCACCATTAAAATATTCCCAGGGCTTATTGTAAACAGATTCGACAATGTTTATTTGCCATCCAACCCTTTCATAAGTGTATGTACTTCATTTAAAATGAGGTAAACTACTATTTGAGCTTCAACTTGACTTCAATAGAATCATTTCTAATTATTTAGAAATCATTAAAAATCCTAATGGATAATATAAAGGGAGTATCCTTGGCACGTCCTAGAGACAATCAATGGACCCAATCAGCTAGCGCCAAATTCAGTAATGATCCGGTCACGATAATGCATCCAAAGTCTAGAACCTTAGGAACTCTATTTATGTAACAATTGATGTCTGAAAAAAATAAAGTCTTTCTACCCAATTATTACTTTTTTTATTACTTAGCATTCCCGAGTAGTATTGTGTTAAAGTGTAAAAAAATTACATCTTTGAGATAGAGGAAAGTGCGGTCGTTTTTATACACAAAGTGACCATGATGTTATAAAAAGTAAAATTCGACCAATCAAGGTGATTTATGGTTCATTGGAAAGGTAGTTTAGTAATCTTCCTAACAAATTTAAGTTTACTCTATTACGGATTATGAAGAGGAAGATATGGCCCGTTTCTTAAAACTACGCATTGTCAAGCGGCTAAAACTATATAATAAAAAAAACTCTCGTCACACTTCCGAGTGGTCAAACGGGGTTTAATCGAAATAATTTCATATATGTCGAAAAGCTTATTAGATGATCATTTCAATGAGTAATTTCATCTGAAAAATGGACAACCAATTAAATTGCAAATACCCAATTTCATCCATCGAATGGTGATATTTTTGACAGGCTAAATAGGGCCCCAATCAAAGTGATTCCAGTCTAATTAGGAAGCTTATCTGATTATCTTCTCAATAAGATTAAGATTACCAAAAACGGACGAGCAACAAATAAGATACAAACATTTAAATAATTTGAAAAAAAATAAAAATAAAAAGTAAAATCTTAATGTTTAAAAAACGTAATCGTTATATATATATATATATATATATATATATATATATATATATATATATATATATATATATATATATATATATATATATATATATATATATATAAAGTTATCGTTAAATAATATAATAAATATATTTAAAATAAATAAAAATAAAGTCATTATTATTTTTTTATTATATAATAATAACAAAAATAATAATATATTATAACCTTATACATGTCAGACGAAAGATATGTAGTAGTTTATTTTTAAAACAAAAACTACATGCCCACAATAGCAATTTGAAATTGTAGTTGCCAATGTAGTGAACAAATAGTAAGAGAGAATAGAGGGGATAAAAAACTAAAATAAAATAAAAAAGAAGAAGAGATAAGCAGAGAGGAGGAGAGTGAAAAAGAAAGAAACATAGAGCAAATAGAGAGATAATAAAATACAGAGAGTATTCGATAGTTGGAGTTCACTCGAAGTTGTTGTCAAGTTATCTTAAATATTTTCAACATGTTGACATGCTACTTGACATAGGAGATAAAATAAAATGTCATTAAAGAAGTCACTCAAGCTAAGATTTTATCTACCTTCATTTAAGTTGCATTTCACTCCATACATTTCAAGAACATCAATTATATTTACATTTCTTCTATCTCATTTTGTATTCTCCCTCTTTCATTTTCTTTTACTTTATTTACCAGCTCATGATCTTAAATCTAGCAAGTCAATGTTAGTTTGTATTTCATCTTATTTACTACATTTTCATTTTATTTTCCTGCCTAGTGTTATTTAACAACATGAAGTAAGGCTAGTTCGCGTTTCATTTCAATTACTGCATTTTATTTTATTTATCTATTTAGTGTTATTTAGCTTTACGAAGTAAAGCCAATTTTCATTTTATTTTACTCACTACATTTCACTTTTTTCACCTATCTGGGGTCACTTGACTTTGTGATATAAGGTTAGATAGTTTTTTTTTTCTTATTTTCATTTACCTAACCCTTATAGGTTATGTGAAGCATAACTAAATATAAAAATATCAAAATTCTATTAAAATTTTAAATTTTACAAAATCTTATAAATTAGAGACTGCATATTGTGTGGGCAAAAAAATGGTACATGACTCTTCTTTTTTTTTCATCACCGAGGCGCTTACTCAGAATATACGATCGGAAACTAACCGAATAAGTCATTTAAGTTATTGAGTCTTACGATTTCCCGACCCCTAAGAGATTTTACGGTTTTCAGCTAGCTATAAATTTTGAGTTTTATTTGGTTAGTGGTGACTCTGAACCAAATGCATTTTACATCTTAGTCAATACCATACTCCGGCTACACCAATAAATCAATACCAAAGTCAAGGAAGTGAGGGCTCCACTACGATCGCGTGGGGGGAGGCGTTTACAATAAGATCACCCATATCTTGATAAAATGAAAATACAAATATCAGCTTGATCCAAAACTTTAAAACTTAATGGCCTACAAAATATTTTTTATGGTCATTTAACACTTTTTCTAATTGTGTGGTCCATTGGTGATTTGGATCAACTTAATTTTTGGGATAATGTCCTAAAATGAGCTGAAAATGGTGGATAGGTGGCATGGATATACAACACACTCATTAAGTGGGCTTCACGTGGTAAGGGTAACACTATCTAAGTTGTTGCCTGCATAACACCTAATATGCTTCCTACTTGGGTAGGGAGCGGATTGCCTGTGACCCTAGCCATAGAGATATATCTATGCCTTGAGTTGTCAGTTTTTTACTAGGCCACGTGTTAAAGCCAATTGTGGGTCCTGAGTGGCCGAAAAGAGAGCTCTGTTAGAAGATTTGATACTATGAGTGTCTCTTTTGTTTGCATTTTTTATTCGTGCTCTTCTTCTTCTCCCTCTCAATCCATCTCTCTCATTCAAAGATCTCTCTTAGATATCTTCACATTCCCTTGTATAATGGATTCAACAGCCGAAGAAAGGTTTTCACCCCCTCAATAGCTACCTTTCTCTTGGATGGTGGATTCATTAGAGCTTTCATTTTAGTCATCACTAGAGCTTTCAAGTGGTAATTTCCTTCCCCCTCTTATATTTAGATCATGTCATATTTACAATGTTGATTTGGACATTTCGGACCATCTAAATGGTTAATTAAATTGTAAATGTCATTTTTAGAATGAATTTGGGGCACGAAGTTATAGTCCTTATTTTGAACATCCCAACGTTGTCTATTATCAATATGTGCATCCTTCAAGTATAACTTTCTACAATATATTTAATCGTATATCTCTGGTTGTTTAATTTTAGGACCTTATACTGGAATTTGTAATGCATTATATCTTGCTAAGAAAATTTTATAATCGTCCCTTGTCCTTAAACATTTGTCCAACAAATATTTCATTGGGTTCATCCACCATTTTTAGATATTCTTGATGATCTACATTAACAAATGTTGCATCAGCTATACGTATATCAAATGGAATGATATCAGATGGAGCAACGAAAGTATCCAGTGGAGATTGTATTGGCTGAGTTGATGATCTAAGAATATCTTGATATTCTCTATTAATCGGCAAGCGTAAATTTAAGTTTATTTGAACTGAAACGAGGAATCAAGACATATAACATTGGTAAAAGGAAAGAGAATATAATAGTTATCAATTCTTCAATCTTAACATCGATCATTAGTCAAAGGGTCAGAAATACATGCATTTTATTTACTATCCAGCAACCAAAACGACGGTATATCGCAATCGCCGAGTCATTGATCATAACATGTATTATTCCTTGAAAGGATAGGTATATCGCAATCATTAGTCATCAATCATAACATATTTCATTCCTTAAGGGGCTAGAAATTTCGTAATCATCAAGTCATCGTTCATGACATGTTTCATTTCTTAAAGGGTCAGGTATATTACAATCATTGAGTCGTTGAACATAAGATGAATTATTACTTGAAGGGTAAGGTATATCACAATCGTCAAGTCGATGATCATTACTTAAAGGCTGCATATCAAGGGACCATATGTTCAAATATAATATAAAATGTGCACTCCTTTGTTATACAAGAGGTGTACGTCTTACTTTCTCTATATACAGTGGTATTTAAGTAGGTGAACTCTGTCCATAGAAGAGCATATATGCCTAAAGATCTTCATTATCTTTAATTATATGTGGATGAAGTAATCCGTGTACTGCATCACCATACACAATCTTCATTCTCAAATCAAATTTATCATGTGTTGTCTTTGTAATCCAATGCATTTTATTTAGGAGCTCCTGATACTTAATATCATCCAGCAAAATAACTCCTTTCGAGTTTGTACTCACATATGAGAAAGTACCCTTATCGTATACATCCTCTTCATCGTAATAACATAAGAGGGGTTACCAAGCCATAATCTTCTAATATGAGTTAGCCTATAATAAAAATGGATGGGTACTAATTGTCAAAGGTGAAGGGTCGATGTTGTCAAATGTGAAGGGTCCATGTTGTCATCTGTTAATGGTCAAGGTTGACAAAACAACATGAAAGGTCATGGCTATCATCCACTAAAAGTTGAGGTTGTTAAAATAATGTGAATAGTCGTGGTTATCAAATGTTAAGGTTCGTAATTGTCATCAATTAAGGGTTGAGGTTGTCAAAACAACGTAAAAAGTTGTAGTTGTCAAATGTTAAGGGACGTGGTTGTCAACTTTTTCAATTCCCAACCTCAACCATTCGTGCCTCTCAATCATAACCCTTCACATTTTGATTGTCAAGCTCAATCCTTAGTAGATGTTAACCTCAACTCTTATTAGATGATAAAAATTACCCATATTGAATGACATTGATCTACACTGTTACCACTTCTTCACTTCGACTATTTTTAACATAATGCCAATGCCAAAATACTTCCGAACAGTCCCTTAAAAAAAAAAGGATAATGTTACGATTTAATATTTTATTTACCTTCACAATTAACTAACAATGTAGTTTACTACAATAGTAGGGATATCAGAGAACTACACGATCGTTGTGGATAAAGCTTCAACAAAGAAGAATTTTAGGATAAACGCCGGAGAATGTAAGATAGACGTCAAAGAAGAGAAACGATGAAGAGAAGTGAAGGACTTCAAAGAAGATGAGTTTTTGGATGAACACCAGAAAATGCCAGATGCAAGTTAAATGAGAGAAATACTGGGAAAAAAAAAAAAACAACGGAGTCCCACGATCTTCACTTTTTTAAGAAAGGAGAAGAACCCATGTAGAAAGTATAAAAATGCAGCGTTTTACCCTTTCTAAGGGTGTTCATATACCGTTTGTAGGGTCCACCATATGTGTGGAATCCACTCTATCCATTAACCTCAAAGTTTCATAAAAGGCCATAGTTTGAAGCATGATCAACATCACTATTTACATTGAGCATATCAAAAAAAAAAAAAAAAAAATTTATATGAAATAGACACCGTTATAAGTTATCAAATTTTATGGGCCATATATAAATAATTTCATAAAAAAGTTAGCATCTTCCTATATAAATAGAGGACTATAAAGAAAATGAATAGATTGAATCTATGTTTGAGTAGACACAATAGTTAATCTCATCCATATTACTTCATTTAAATTGGATACTAAATAACTTATTCATCACTTAAAATCTATACCGCTACTTACCTAATGATAAGTGCATCAGACTACTCTTAAAATATTTGAAGAATCCCTTTCCTTAATTTGAGAATTTTGGATATGTCACGGTGCTAGTATAGTTAAAATCCCTTATCTTTTCATAAGGGAGATTCACAACTGGCACTGACATGTGGTCCAGTCAAAAGCTAACAACTCAAGGCACATGTACTATGGCCAAGTTTTTTGGGTTGCCATTATATTCAGAGTGTTCATTTATTTTTCCAAATTATTTTTGGACATTGAAATAAAAATAAGGTAGATGTAAACTTTAAGTGACCACGCTACAAGAGGCTTGAACAACAACACTGTGAAAACTCATGGGGTCACAGAAGTTAATCATGTGTCACGCCGTGCAATCCGCTTCCATGGTACTATCTGCTTGTCAGACACGGATCCTCGTAATCCCAGTACAGATTGCATCATTTACAAGATCGTAACCGCTCATTAGCAGGATCTACGGAAGATCATTCTCCTCGAACTGCCGATCGGATGGTTTTGACGGATGAGATTGTTTTGCCGGCGAGATTCTCTCTGGTATTTAGACAGCTGCATGCCACGTTTAGGTTTAAGTGCATAGATACTCGAACCCAGATTAGCTGCGACGTAATCCAGACAGGTGGGTGAAACCATGACCGTAGGCCCACCTATATCTATGCATATCTACACCGTTTATCTGTTTTGCTAGCTTAATTTAGAACACCGTAAAGAAGATCTCCGGAGGTAGGTATTGAATACCACCTTTAGAAGTTTCCTGGGCCATAAAAGTTTTGGATGAAGCTACTATTTGTTTTTACACATCATTCACATCTGTACGACCTTATCAACAAGCTGTACGGCAAATAAATATTAGGGTGGATGTAAAGATGTTTTTAATAGTGGCCGTTCAATGACTATTATTACCTATAGTGTGGTGTGGTCCACCTGAGATTTGTATCCGCTTCATTTTTAGGGCCATGCCCTAAAATAAGCTGGCAAAACGGATGAACTGCAAGGATATATAATGTACGCATCTATGTGGGCCCTACTGTCAGGGTCGCACCCACCTAGTTGGATCCGCAGCTAATCAATGTTCATACACGCGCGAGATAAATCTGACCTTCTAGCCACCTGTGTGGAAGCGGATTGCGTGCTGAGTAAATTCCGTGGGCCCACTATGGATGTATGTGTCTTATCCGCTCCGTCCATCCGCTTTTATATATCATTTGATGGCACGAGCCTAAGAATTGAAGCACGTCTAAATCTCAAGTGGAATTGGAATATTGGCGTCCACCACAGTTGAAACCTTCTGAGGTCGCACAGTGATGTTTATTTGTCATCCAACCTGTTCATGAGGTCACGCAGATATAGATGAAGTAAAAATATAAATATCAGCTTGACTCAAAATTTCCGTTGCCTCAAAGAATTTTTCAATGGTAGGCGTGCATTTCACACTGATTCGGCAGTGTGGTCCACTTGAGTTCTGGGCATGCTTCGATTTTGGGCTAAGGCCCAGAAATCAAGTGAGGATGACGGCGTGGTTAAGACACATGCTTCATGATGGTTCCACCGAGCTTATTCAGTACGCAATCCATTACAAGGGGGTGGACGTTTCATCCTGATCCACGCATTTCCTGCCAAAGCCTCAGGAAGTTCCTGCTCAAGGATGATGGGTGGGGCCCACAGATATGTTTGTGAGTAATCCACCCCGTCCATATGTTTTGAGTGATTAATTTAGGAAATTAGACCAGAAATGAGATGGATCCAAAACTCAAGTGGGTCACACGGGAGGGAAAATTAGAGAAAGAAATTCTAACCGTTGAAACCTTCCTGTCCCTACCTTGATGTTTATATGCCATCCAAACCGTTTATAAGGTCATTATCACTGGGATGAAACAAAGATTTTATGGCTCCAAGAATGTTCAACTATTCACACTGAATCTGTTTCCTCTCGTGTGACCCACTTAAGTTTTGGATACACTGAATTTTTGGTTGCATGTCCTAAAATGAGATCTCAAAGAGTAAGGACGGGGTGGATTTCTCACAAACATCTCTAGGGGCCCCACCCAGCATCCTTGCGCAGGAATTTCCTGCGAAAGGCTTTGGCAGGAAATCCGTGTCCAATCTCATCTATGGTGGGCCCCTCGATTTGAACAGCTTGGATTACGGTACGTTTATGCCACATGTAGGTGAATGAATGCGAAGGTATGGATGATCATACTCCTCTAGCATGGAAGTTTTACTCCGAGAAGGACCATACTCCTCGTCGGTACAAAAGAAGAAAGAAAATGATGCCTCTCACGCTTCTTTGGACTCATATTTTCTCTATTTTCTCTATTAATATTTAAGAATTTATGTAATAATTCTTTTATTTTCTTTTTAGAATTTTGGGCTACACGATTTGATGGATCAACTTTTGCTTTTCAAGACCAGCTTTTTCCTAAAATTAGTTTGACTCATTATTAGGGTTTGTGACTTGGTTAAGCTCAACTATGGTTAAGTTAGCATATGAGGTGACAAAAGCTACCTCACCTCAATGATGGCTTAACTTTTTAATGTTGTTTTATGGATAATAATTAGGGTTTTCCTCCATCATGCAATGGATGGGAAAGCACATGGAAAGTCTGATGATTTGAAAGTGTTGAACAATGCTATCCCTTGATCAAATGGAGATCCACTATGGGCCATTAACATGGCCATCGTGTGACCTACACTTAGGTCAAGTGGGTCAATTGGCAGAATCAAGTGAAAATCGATGTTGGTTTTGTTTTTTTTTTTTTTTTTTTTCAAAATAAGAAAAAAATAATAAATTATAAAAGAAAATTAAAAAAAAGGATGATTGTTCTATCTTTTCACCTCAACCGTAACTGTAGATAAGTAAGAAGTGTTGGAAGAAGATACAAGAGAAAGAAAGAGAGCCAGGAGAGTTACAGATGGATGAGAGAATGTGAGAACTCTAGGGTTTGAGATATGCAATACCCTAGTGCACATCTTTGTTTATAACCTAGGGTGAGATGTACAAAATCTATACAAGTTCTTAGACTCTTTTATCTTGGTTGGGCCCAAGCTAATTTCACTAATTCAACCTTTTTTCTCAATGCACTCTTCTAAGACTCCTCGAGTTGGAACATCTTATATTAATAATATGTTAATTTTGCAACAATGGTTAACATAATCAAATGTAAGAAAGAAAGAGATTCTCCTAACATCACTTCTTAAATTCAAGATACTTTGGAAAAGATGAACTTAAAGGGTTTAGAAAAACACATGCAGTATTTATTTAAAAGCAGAAAATAAAAGGTAATACTGCTTGGTAGCACATACTATGACAAGAGGCGAGAAAAGTGGTTACTTAGATGATGAAATGGAGAATAGCCGCGGGTGAATCTTTATAGATGATGTAAGTCACCAAATCAGCTATTTGCCACGAATGAGTCTTGATCAACCATCCAGACTAGCTTTTCAACATATAATAATGGACCAACTGTCCAATCTAAACATAAGTTTGAGTCAACCGCTTGAAGTAAATAAGAATGAAACAACTACCCAGTCTGAACATGAGTCTTGGTTGGCCAACTGCCTGATATATAAATGAGTCGGGGCAAATTTCCTTATGTAAATACCAGCCGCATTGCACATTTTTGACAAAAGGAAAGCCTAATACAAAAACTCTACCATGTCGTTGAAGAAAGTGGCAGAGAAAAGTTTAGCCTATGTCACACAGTCTCAGTACGTATAGGCGAACAATAATAATAATTCTCTAGAAAATGAGAATGAGCTTGTACTATGAACCATTAGAAATATAGACTAATAAATGATTTCATTGAGTCCATGCATACTTGATGAAGAACGGGATCACGCAGAGATTCCGGTCGACAACGAACTACACAAGTGAGGCATGCCAAATAATCATAAAATCAAACAAGCCCACAACAAACAACGGCCAAAAAGATGGAAACATTTTACAATGAATAATGTAATACTTCTAGGTCAGCAGAATGTATCTCAATGAAAGCACTAGCAGTAGAATCCACCAACTGTAAGGGATGGTCCACCTGTTACAAGGTCAGTATGTGCATAGGATCACCAACGTCTAGATGGTGATCATAACATTTGGGCACACTTGAAGGGCTGTAAATCTCATGTGATTAATGAAATTTTGCTTTGAAAATAAAAAAAATAAAAGAAGAAGAAGAAGAAGAAGATGGTGATCATAACACAGATGGTGACAAATCCTCACAGGTTAGCAGCCTAGATATGTTGGGATGATCTATGAAAGACCTGGCCCTAGATGGATTCCAAGCCCAGTAATTAACGGCCAACAATTAATAGTCAGAAACACAGGCACACTAGCAAAATTTGGACTGAAAATAAGCAGAATGAAGGGCCTATACAGCTGCACAAAACAAGTGGGCCTGATGATGTGAACAACCCAACAGCCAACAACCTCAACAATTCACGAGCCAAAAGAAAATAGATCTTGACCTTTGAAAATATAGAACCTCAGGCCTCAACACGTCCTTAATAAAATTAATGGACTTTGGTGATGGATCCCACGAATGGCCCAAATGAAATTGAATCCCAAATGGCGATTAGAGAGATCACAGCAATTACACATGTCACAACAAGAGGTGAAAAGAAAATGAGGTGCAGGTGATCTAGCAAAGTGGACCCCACGGATGGATGGATTGGATTCACAACAAATTGAATGAAGACGTCCAATCAGCAAGCAGCAAAAGTGGGCCATTGAGATAGCAATGCCAAAAATCTGAAGGTCGAGTAGAAAGGTCCTTGGTGGGAATAACCAATGGACCCGATTGATGATTAGGAACTCAATCAATCAGATCTTAACCGATCTTCCGAACTCCCTGAAAACCCTAATTAAATCCTGCTTCGATAGATGGTCTCTGATCAACAATGGAAAGCACAAAATGAACTGGATGGACGGCGTGGATATACAACACATACGTCAAGGTGGGTCCCACAGTAGACCTCACCTACTAACCTGTCATCCGGGCCTTAGCTAATCCGCTCCCTTCGGTGGGGTTCTTCCAGCAGGTCCTTCCGCGTGCATGCTCTTTTCGACCGTAGATTTAATGCCTTGTCGGGAAACCAAAATGAACGGCTGAGTCCTCGAATACTTTCGGTACCTGAGCGCACAGAAACGGGGCCAAATAAAGCAAGTGTGGGGCCTGCACTTCGGCGCCGACAGCTGTCGGCGGAATCCAGAGTAGTACAAGGTGGGCCCCACGGAATGTCATCATTCGTTCCCATCCATACATGAAAGGGGTTTCCGTCCGACAGCCCTCCTGCAGACGTTCAAACGGGATAACTCTGGTACGCTGTCATGATAGCCCGTTACTGCAGAGCTGTACATCGAGCCCAGCCAACTCGAGGTGAGTCAAGTTTAACCGGGCTTGTCCCTACTCTCCTCAATTTTGAACTCGAAGAGAACTTATTAGACTTTGGTTTGTTTGTCAAATCCATCTAGTACGAGTCTGTTACCAACTCAACACCTAACATTCACTTAACAACTTAACCTAACTCAACTTTAAAGTTAAATATTTAATCTTATATATATATATATATATATATATATATATATATATATATATATATATATATATATATATATATTAAATAGAGCTATAGAAAGCATGTTGTTGTTTGTGCTGAGAAAAAGAAATTGAAGCTTAAGCACTACGAGTTAGGTAAGGAGTGGATGAATAAGTATGATATAGTTTAAGTTTTAATTCTTTTAATTTTTAAATATATTAATATATATAATATAAAATATATTTAAGTTGAGTAGTATTGAGTCAAGTCACGCTCTATCATATTTAAACTTTGGCTTATTTTCAAGACAAGATAAATTATATGAAGTTTGGCTCATCTTAAATTATTTTTCAAGTCAATTTAAACCGGGCCAAGCTGGGCAAGCTTTCTTAAATTATTTTTCCAATCAATTTAAATCAGGCCAAGCCGAGCAAGCTTTCTGAGCTAGTTTAGCTCGTGTACAACCTAGAATGATGACGGACACTTAAAAAACTTACTCAGAAGTTTCATAGATGGCATATAAGAAAGTCAAATTAAACTCAGAGATTATATTTTCCAGTTTAGGTGTATCTAACCCGTCCAGGTTAGCGGACATTTACTGGATGGTTAGGGAAATAAAAAAATCTGATGGTGATCCTATTTCAGCAAACAGTTGTCTATGAATCATAGGTCAGGATTTTTTAACCAATCTGATATTTGGGCTGTAACAAAAAACTAGTTGGTTCCACGGTACATTAACCAACCTGAATTAATACATGCAGCGTGAATCAAAAGCCTTAGTCTGGCTTAGTATCATATTCATATAATTTCGTGTATTCAAATGGACTTGGGTTCAAGTACCTACCAGTGGTGAAATCCCATGGCGTGCGTAATGCGTGTGTTAAAAATTTTTTTAAAAAAAATGGACTCGGGTTGCCTGGTGGAAGAGGGCACCAACGTTGTAGTAAAGATTCGTGTGCCCACCATGACATATATCCATTTTTTCAGATGATTTTAAGGCATAAGCCTAAAAATGAGGGAGATCCAAAGATCAAGTGGACCACACTAGAGGAAACATTGAGGATTGATCCCTAACATTGAAAACTTATAGGGGCCACACAAGTTTTGTGTCAATGATAGTTGTATTTTTCATTCATTTCGGTCTATGTGACCTTACCAATGGGTTGGATGGTAAATAATAGTAGGCCCTAGGAAGCTTTAAACCGTGGATGTCATCAGGTAAACACAGTACCACAACGATGCGGTCTTTTATGCTACTATCCCATTTGGATTGGCAGGTGTACCACACACCACCGAGCTGGGTGTGTGCTGATGTTACCGAGTTTCCGTAGGTCCCACTATGAGATATGTGTTATATTTAAACCGTTCCTTCATTTGGAGAGATTGCCGTAAGGCCTGAGCCGAAAAATAATACAGATCCAAAGATAAGTGGACCACATTGCAAAAAGTAGTGGAGGATTAAATGTCTACCATTAAAACTGTTTTAGGGTCATGGAAGTTTTGGATCAATATGATATTTATTTTTTTTATCTTCATCCATGAATGGAAAATAAACGTTATGACGTGCCTTACAGATGTTTTAGCCGTGAGAATCATTGTCCTGCTGTTATCGGTGGAGTGGTCTGGCTCATAATCTAAGACCACGTGGTTATAATAAATATATCATTTTGGTGGCTCATAACTTTGATTTCCTTCGAACTGTCAGTACAGCCCGGAACTTGAGAAGCGCTCATTTTCACGTGACAGGTACGCACACAGTTTCATACACATTTGTATTCAATTTGTAGAAAAGGTGGACCACATGATGATCACCTTATATGAAAATCAAGTCCATCAAATCATTAGATGAGTCATATGTTGATCCTAAAATCTAATTAACCCTCGTTGGAACTTTGAGTACCTGCACACAAAGACAACAAAGGAGACCTTGAATGTAGCAAGGGACCCTTCGATGCTTAAGTTAGGATCAAACGATCTGAGTCCATTAGAATTGAGGGTTTAATGGTGCACAACTTTCACCGTAGATTAGTCTCCTATTTATAAGCCAAGAACCGACTACGTGAAGAGAAATGCTCCCTGGTGGTGAGCATTTATCAGCCGTTTCTCAACTGTTTCTTGAGATCTTTGGTGGTGACGACATTGAATGGTCGGGATCTAAAAACAGATGAGCTTGATAGCTGAGGTCGTGCTTTCGAGCCAACCTTAGGATTTAAACTTATGGTCGTTCTGACCTCCTTGAGCTAGGTTCTTTGGTAGGTTGTGGTTGGGCTTCCCTCTAACACTGTAGTTCGTATCATGGGAACATATCTTCGGCTTTGAATCTTTGGGCTCCGGCTAGATCACTAACATGCTTCGGGAAAGTTGTGTTTGAGCACTGGGGCGGGGTCTCATTCCTTTGGAACTTTAAAGGAGCCTTGGAGGCACTAGGGATGACCATCTTCTTCATCTTATCGTATAATATGGAGAGTTCCTTGTAGGTCTCGAGCAGCATGAATGTAACGACTCCGCGTTTGGTCCTATGTGGAACCATGCCTTGGATGGTTCTCCAAAGGATCTAAGCGAGAGCCTAGAAATGGAGGGGACCGTGGGTGAGCTCAGTGCTCGTCCTCTTTCGAAGGAAGCGGAGGTACTTCATCTCCTTGCGAACGAGGCCATCGGGCGGGAAAATCTCCTAGTGATGGATCACTGCTACGATTTGGCTGCTGAGGGACTCCTTGGTCAAGATCGACGCCAATCGTCTACGTGACGTGCATAGATATCCAAGCCGACGTTATCTTTCAGACTGGTCCATTTTTACCCATAACACCATACATTACTTTTAATTATACTATTTTCTACCTTAATTTTGATGTTTTCTCCTAATTGATAAGTGGATTGACCTGATTTTATATCATATGAGATGATGACTATGGTTTAAATGACTTTAGTGTGGATTGCATATACTATACATGTGACATATTGGCTAAGAAGAAATACCTGTAAAAGAAGTTACAATGTAAACGCTTTGGATATATTCATTTCTCCTCGCCTAATGCCATGCAAAGTATCAAATTTTAAACGTCTATGATCTATAACCTAAGTAGCTATTGATTGTTTTACCCACACAATGAATCTTACTAGAGTGATTTAACTTTAGGTTTAAAAGAACATTAGAAGAAATTTTTAAAGTAAGAAAAGAATATTTATGTAATTTGAATGTCTTTACTTCTGAAAAATTTCTGTCATTTTATGTGTAAAGTAGTCATCTTCTTAAGCGGATTGGCTGATGTACCACACACCACTCAACTGGCTGATGTGCCGGCGTCACTAAGTTCTGTGAATCCCATTGTGAGGCATGTGTTATATGCAAACCATCTGCCCATTTGATAAGCTTGTTTTAAAGCTTTAGAAGAAAAATAAGATAAATTTAAAGATAAAGTGGACCACACTGCAAAAGGCAGTAGTAGATTGAACTATACCATTGAAACCCTTATGGGGATCACATAAATTTTAAAACATTATGATATTAGTTTTACCTCTTCGTCTCTGAGTGACCTTACGAACATATTTGAAAATAAACATTATGATGAGCCAAATGAATATTTCAACGATGAGAATCATTCTTCCTACTTCTATTTGTGGTGTGGCGTACTTGAGCTTTTTATATGAATCAATTTTAGGATCATGCTCTAACATGATCTCGCCAAAATAGAAACCGTGTAAATATGATAAACACATCATTGTGGGCCATCTAACTTTAATCTCCTTTAAACCGTTCGTACAGTTCAGAGCTCGAGGAGTGTCCGCGCTTGTCTTCGCAAGATCACGTACACACATCAGCCAATCCGCTTCCTCTATCTTCTTACCGTACCGACAGTCCCTCCCTTCCTCTATACAGCCCGTGCTCTTTTATAGATAACCCTCACCCTTTTCTTCTCCATGACTTGCAATGGACAGCCCTGTCCCTCCAAAAACAAGAAATAATCAATTTCTTTTAGTACGGACAGCCTGATAAACCTGGCCCAAGCGGTTCAAAATCCAAGTTCAAGGCCCACCTATTGTCAGGCTTACTTTTCTCTCTCTCTCTCTCTCTCTCTCAACGTGTGTTACTTCACGTGCCATGACTACTAACAAAAGATAAAAAATGAGAAAATATATTTTAGCTGGAAAAGCATATAGCGTGAGTGATGGCTTCACATAATGTAATGTGACAAGTTGTCTTCATAAAAGTGAAGTTGATTAGAGAATAAAGATATCCAGTCCTTTTCTGATTTTTTTTTTTCTTTTTTCTTTTTTAAGAGTATCCAAATATTTGAATTTGATACCAGATTTGTGGGCCCAAGTTAGGTGAAAAGAGGGTGCAGTGAAAAGCGATGGACACCTATCTTCCACCGTCCAAATGATGGTAGTCACAATTCCCCCATGCATTTCAAAATGGGTGGAATTTTCAAATCCAATCTCAAAATGTGTCGGGATTCCCACCTCTATCTAAGGAAGGTGGGAATACTTTTCCACCATCTCCCCTACACATTGTCCACATGGATAAGGACATGAATTGCAGGTGCATGGGTGCACCCATAAGAAGTTTCTGCAGCCAGAAGCTACGCGGGGCGGAGAGATGCCCACAAAAAACCGTATCTGGATTATCTCCTTATCATAAACAGAAACAATTTATTCGTTGTAGTGTGATTGAACCAGATTATCATATATTGCATTTAATGGAGCAGTGTTGACAATATGACGTGGGTCAATCATAAGGCAGGAAAATATTTTTTAAAAAAGTTATCTGTGACAAGCAAAGGACCAGATTGCTTAGTAATTCATTAGTTTTTCAAGCTCGCAGCAGAAGAGTCTAAAAATCAGGCAGACCCATACTCTGGTAAATCATGGAGATTGAACACTTTTGACATAGAACGTGTCATAGATAGGTAGCATGATTGGGCCAACAAATGGTAGACCCTAACTTTTGATTCGGTATCATTATAAGGTACGTAACCTATCAATCTTTATTGAAATGAGCCATTATTGAAATGGGCCATCCGAGATGGATCAGCATTAGAAAACACGTATTTTCAACTCAAAAATAAATTGTTAGGTTTCGAGTTTTATAGAGATTATTTTTTCATTTTCTTGTTTTTTTCTTGATGGATTTGAGGAGTCTCAGTGTAGAGTTCATAGAAGTTCTATAAATTTCAAACAGTTATCCAGACAGTGTTCAATGACACCTCCTCCTTGCAGCAACTTTCTATTGGAAGGTTTGTGGGGTCATAAGAGTTTTGGATAAAGACGACATCTGTGACTACATTTTATCTTAGAAGTAATAGCCTAATAAGCCGTTTGGACGGCATATAAATATCATAATTAGTTCTAAAAAAGTTCACCTTATATGTTTTCATTTTCACTATTTCTATTCTGTGTGCCACCTAACTTTTGGATCTGCTTATCCACCCGTGAGCTTGAGAAACCGATGAACGTAGTGAATTTGTCATGGCTTCAAGGTGGGCCCAATATATCTTCCTACCACAGGAGCTTCAGGAGAGAGACAATTCGGGTCCCACACATAGGACTGTCAGAAGTACCCTATGTACCCGGGTCCACTAGCCCGTTTAAGAATTAAGTTAGGTTTAGTTCTGTCATTTTAAAAATGGATATGGTCAAGTTCTGGTGGGTTCCAGCATATTGAACCTTATTAAAATCACGTCAGGTTAGGTGTGGGGAGAGTGCACTTGAGCGAAAGTCATGCAGCGTAAAAAGGGGAAACGGACTGGCTCCTCACCCGCCACCAGTAAATGGCCGATGGTCAGTGCTCCATGGGCCCATCATGATGTATGTGTTTCATCCATGCCGCCCATATATTTTTATAAATCATTTTAGTGTATGAGACCAAAAATGAGTATATACCAATCTCAAGTGCTCCACATCACAGGAAAAGTGTTGAATGAACGTCAATTATAAAAAACTTTTTGGGGGCCATAAGAGTTTTGGATCAAGACAATCTTTGTTTTTTCCCTTCATCTGGAGGATTTTAATGGTGGATATCCAATCACTATTATTTTCCTGTGGCGTGTTCCACCTGAGATTTATATCCCTCTCAATTTAGGGATCAAGCTATAAAATGATTTGTAAAAATGTATGAATGCATAGATGAAATACATATATCATGGTGGGGCCCACGTAGCACCAACCACCTGCCACCAGGCTAGTGGCGGGGGTGCAGGTGTGTAATCTAATCCCTCCATTCAGATGGGCCAGCTGACCACGTAAGTGCCATTATTTGGCATGGAACTCAAGATAACCCGACTCCATACAAAAAAAAAAAAAAAAAAGAGAGAGAGATCTGGACCTACCAAGACCCAAACCTGGTCAACATGGATCTGGAAATTCTACGGTCCATACACACGCAATCATTTCCACTCTTTTGCACAGGGATTTCCTGCGAAACCGAGGTGGGGCTTACTGTGATGTTTTTGAAAAATCCACCCCGTTCATCCGTTTGGTGAGCTCATTTTAGTACATGAATACAAAAACAAGTCCTATTCAATACTCAACTGTGCAAAAAACATCATTTTTTGGCTCGAGTGTGAATTGAACGTCTACTGTTGAAAATTTCTCAGGGCCATGGAAGTTTTGGATCAAGCTTATATTTATGTTTACCTTTTATATATATATATATATATATATATATATATATATATATATATATATATATATATTTCCTTTGATCTTATAAACAGGATGGATGGCCAATAAACTGTAGGGGTTAAAAAGGTTTCAACGGGTGAAAATCAATATTCCGACGGTTTCCTTTGGTATGGTACACTTCAGACTTTGGATATGCTTCAATTTTGATATAAACTCATTAAATGAGTTGGAAACACAGACGAATCGCGTACACTCACGATGGGGCCAATAGAGTTTACTCCGTAGTATAAGAGCAACTCAGCAGGCAATCGGATTCCTGTAATTACGTTCCTCTCTAGTGTTATGGGTGAGGCCCATGGCCTGTGCATGACATCCAACGTGGTCATTCGGGTCACCCACCCGAAAAAGGTGGATGCTTTCAAAATGAGGCCGACACAACCATCATCTGTACTACCACGTAAATTTATAGATTTTTTTCGTGTTTTTTATTTTTTTGGTTATGTTTTCTATGATAGCCCACCTTGATGTTTATATGTCATCCAAGCCATTCATTATATGATCCCCACGATGCCCCAAAAGCTATGCCTATAGAATAATGAAAGTGGGCCACATCATACAATAATCGACAACAATACAAAATATCCTAACCATGATGATGAGATGCCCCAAAAGCTAGCTATAAGATCATTAAGTGGGCCACATCATATAACAATGGACGACAATACAATATAATCCAAATTCATAGTCCCACGTGTTAGTTAGATCAATTTGATTTCCCGGGTGCTCTATATTTTAACGGTGGGACAGCTTTGCTGGACAAATTTTCATGGTATGACGTGGGCCCACCATGATGTGTGTTTCATCCATGCCGTACAATAATTATTCCAGATCATTTTATGGTATGAGCCAAAAAAATGAGGTTGATACAAACCTTAAGTCAACCGCACAGTGTTGATTGAACGCCCACAATTAAAAACTTCTTAGGGACTGCAGAAGTTTTGGATCAAGCTGATGTATATATTTTCCCTTCATCTGACTCTGTACGACCTAATCAACAGGTTAGATGTCAAATAACCATTGCAGTTGGGCTTAGGAGATTTTTAATGGTGGACATTCAATCAAACTATTTTCCCATGGTGTGGTCCACCTGAGATTTAAATCTACCTCATTTTTGGTTTAAAAGCCCTAAAATATTTTTTCAAAATAGATGGACGGCATGGATAAAACACAGGCATCATGGTGGGTCCACATAGCAGTGTCACTAGCCACCTGGCTGGTGGCAGCGTCACTAGCCAAACCGCGTCCTGCCACAACCGCACTCCTCGTGGGCCCACACGCAACACTTGTAAAATAGGACGCGGATTGCCTCCTACAGGCCCATCGTGATGTAATTGTTATATCCACGCAATTCAAAGCATTTTTATTTTTTATTTTTTTTTGTTTTAATCATTTTAAGATATTAACCAAAAAACAAACAGTTCCAATGGTTAAGTGCACCATAAAATGGGAATTGAACAGACAGCATTAAAAACTTCTCGAGCGCAGAGAAGTCTTGGATCAAGCTTATATCTGTGCTTTCACTACCTCCAAGTTCACATAACCTCATGAATATGTTAGATGGTAAAAAACACTTCACATGGGCCCTTAGAAAGGTTTCAATTGTTGATGTCATGATCAGTGCAGAAGCTTCCTTTGTTGTGGTCCACTGGACCTGTGGACCCGCCTAATTTGTAGGATCATACATTATAAGGATATGAGAAAAGCGTCGAAGGACAAGGATAAAATACTTATATGTCTCACAGAGCACTGTCCGGACGGGTTAATGTCAGGGTGGCGTCTTGTAAAATAACCTCACTGCACCGCAGAGTTCCCGTCCTTGCTCAGGTGGTAGACTCTGGGGAGTTTCAACGCGGCTTTCCATTCGAAATCCGGTGAAATCCTGGGTGCGTGGCGTGCCTCCAGAAGCGGATTGCGTTCTGAGGAAACTCTGCGGTGGGTTTACCGTAACTTATATATTTTATCCGCTCCTACCGTTTGAAAAATTCTTAAGAGCTATAGAAGTTTTAAATTAAAATTACATTTGTTTTTTTTTTAAAATCTTGTGGACAACAATGTTGGGCCTTGAAAGGTTTCAAAGGTGGAAATCATTATTTCCACTGTTTCCTGTGGTACGGTCCACTTGAGATTTGGATATAATTCAATTTTGGATCAACCCCTTAAATGATATGGAAAAATGGATGAACGGCATAGATAAATTACATATATTAAACGGTAAGCTCAGGAGAGTTTACTTGGTAAGATAAGAGCATATTCAGTAAGCAATCTTATTTCTCGTGCAATAATAATGATAATAATAATTATTATTATTTTAAAAGATCGTGAGCACCATCTAAATGTGGTGGATTGTGGTCTACCATCTAAGTATGGTGGAAAATAGGTGAGTGCACCAAAGTGGGGCCCACTTTTTTTGGAGGTTACTATCAAATATGCGGAGATGGGACAGACTGTTGTTTGAATGCATGGGATGTGAAAGCTCTTTATATCTTTTGCTATTGCGAAGAGAAGACATCTCACCACTCTTTTGAAAAGTTTCCAAACCTCAAGTCGCACATATGCTTTTCGGTCTTGATTGTGTCGGGCCACGGATACCTCCCAAACCCACCAATCTCTATCTTTCTCTGATTGATTGGACCATCACGTTTATTCGTTAAATTAGGACCGCCATTATTGCTCATCTTAACCGTCCATTTGATGGTCACCGATTGGATGGTTAGGATCACCACCAATCAGTAGAGTTATTTGACCATGACCCTTTCCTATTGGGCCCAGAAATTTAAACGGTTTGGATTGAGTTATATGTATGTAACGTCTACCGTGGCAGAATGCATCCTTGCAACACTCCTAGATATTATGCTGTTTCACAAATTTGCTTAGAAAGCGTAAGCTCTTCATTATTTTATATTTTGGGGAGCACTCAATGCACCCCTTTGTCATCAATACAATCAGGCTGAGAGGTTTTGCTAGTTTTGTACCCTGTTAAAGACGGTTGAAGCAAATATGAAGAATTCAATATGAAATACGAGGCATCTGAATAGATATTCGGAGGAACTTAATATGAAATCACAGCCAGCACTATTTGGCACTACATATCATCATAGGATGACGCGTGATCAGTAAGATACTATGTTCAATAGAACTAGAAATTTGGAATATGGCTGAGAAATAAAATACTGCCAAGAAAAATAAATCATGATTGAAGTAAAAAGAGTATGGTCGACAAGATAAGAACAATCACAAAAGAGAAGCATAACAAAAAAAGATACATAAAAAAAAATTTTAATTACTGTAACTACTGAAATAATGATAGAAATATTTAGAAGAATAAGCTGTGAGCAAGACCTCGAATCAAATACCAATCCAATCAAATTCAATTTATCAATTTACTTTATCTCGGTTATTTTAGGAGTAGCGGTAATCCAATAGTAATAATTCTTAATTTTTAATTGTAATTTGAACTTACGGTCATATGTTGGATTTGTCTTTTAATTAATATCAAGCAGTTATTTCAAGAGACACATTTTTATAGTCGCTCTTAATTAGCAACCAATTGTGAGTTTTTTCTTTTTAATTAATTGCATTGGTATTCTGAAAAAGTCTCCCTTTTTTTCTTTACGAAAGGCTTGCATACAACCCATCTTCAGGGAAAAAACCCTACCCTTTGAGTATTGCCTAATCATTACAAATCTCTACAAGCAACTAAGTAAGCGATTGATCTTCTCATATTTTGATCAACTTTTATATTGGGTGTATCTGTTTATTTTAGTGCTTGGGGTCAAAAGTTGATTTGGTCTGTATCGAGCCACTTTATCGATTATAGCACGCCCATGTATTAACAAACGTGACAGAAAATAAATCAAAGAAAAAGGGCTAACATTTTTTGCACGCTTGGTAGGACTCGATTATAAAGTATACTTACCGGTGTAGTAATTTTTCAGAATCATAAGACAAAGGGGTGGTTGTAATGTTTCAACAACCACTACTAATGTTGTTGTAGATAGTGAACCTCCTGCTGAGGAGGAATAGTTGCAAGTTTAATGGGTTCTTAAGCAAGTAAATCAACCACCTAGTTTAGCATCTGTTTCACCAAACTCGGATAGACCATCGACATCCTGAGTTGAACCTCTCAAGATTATGGGATAGTTGATGTGCTAGTGAACCTCTTGGTCAGGAGGAAGAATTACAAGTTTAACAAGTTCCCAAGCAAGTAAATCAACCACCTAGTTTGGCGCCTGTTCCACCAAACTCAGATAGACCATTGACATCCTGAGTTGAACCTCTCGAGATTATGTCAACCGGGATAGTTCATGTGCAAAGAAGAATTTAATACATTACATAATTGTCGCGAGTTCAAGCTGAACAGTCATGAGCTCAAACTGAAGCTTCTAATAGGTGAATGGTTAGTGATAATGAGAGCATGAATCAGTTAGTGGCTTTATTTGCTGAAAAGCACCTATTGCACCTCAGCAACAGGTTAATACTAGCTCTATTAGAAATATGGTCTACCGAATGCCACAGACATTTCTTTTACAGTGAAATACACCACTTGTTCCTATCCCTGGTCTAGTTCAAGACATGTGAAATTCACATTCATCAATAGATTTTAGACATCCTGAACGTGTTCTTATTTAGGATGTATGAATTCACAACCATAGATAGATTTTAGGCATCTTGCAAAACATGAGAATAGAAACCTAATACCTGAAATCAGGAATCAAGAGATACCCACGGGATAGCTGTAATACTCCAAACTTTTTGATACTTGAGCATCGAAAGTTCTCAAGCGTTACCATAAGATTCAACGTAATATATACGTATGTACAATACCAATACAATTATCCTAGCCTTACATCCTTGTTCTGACACAAACTTAACCATTGAGAATGATCTCCATTCATAGATTAAGTAATTCAACTGTTAAGAATGATCTTAATCCGTAAATCAAGTCATCCGACCGTTGATCATGTAATTTGATACATGTACCTTCCTTTGACTAAATCAGTAAATAACTCCTTATCTATAATGATTTAGATATAAATTCTTTTGTAAGAATTGCTTAGAAATGTGACTACAATCACATAGAGCCATTATATTTCTCAAAACTCACAGATCAACAATAATTACGAAAATGCTATTAACCTAAACCTTGGAATTCTAGATCATGTGGTTCCCACGATCCATTTAATGTGAAAATTTACGTCATGCCTATGTATCCTAAATTAACCATACATGTCGAATTACGACCCTTAGATCTTTGTAAAAGTGTCCCAACAGATGGATCTTGATCTTGAGGCCCACCTAAGCCTTAGATATGTTTCAAATTAGGGCTCAAGCCCTTAAGTTAGATGGAAAGATAAATGGATGGTGTAGATTTCACAAAAGACATCTCGGTGGACCCCACCTCTAAAGTAGGCGCGCATCTAGCACGTACTACTGCAATGAATTGGACCGGAGGTTCCAGTCAAAATTGGTTGACCCAATGAAATCCAAAGCTGAGAGAGTCTCTCTCCTCTCTCACATCCATGCAAACGATCGTCCGTTGGGACGAATGATGGCTTATCACTTTCATCTAAACGGATGATCAGGACCATCCAGCATGTCCAGGAGGGGAAATTGACCAAAACCATTGTGCTCATGTGCATTTATCCACACGCATGAGCTCGCAAGGACAGTTAACCATAGCATCACATCGAATAGTGGTGCGGCCCACCTAAACTTGGATCCAATTCAGATTTTATCTCACAGCCTAACTTGACCCCACTAAGAAGATGGACGAATCTGATCACTTGAAAGATCATCGTAAGTGGGCCCCATCGACACCAGTAAAAGAGCCGGATCGGATCTGTTCGCAGCTAACGAACAACGAGATGTGGTGGGCCACCTCAATTAATCTACATGGAGATCTAAAACGTTCATGTTGTCAGCCATCCAAAACTAACCCAAGTTGCGACAATTGACACACGTGTGTGCGCATGCGAGCAAATCACAGTCGTTCTCCTTCCCGGTGACAAAAGCGGTTGCTGCATAAAGAAGGCCGCTTGACACCGTTCGCATGCGTAAACAACCTTACACAGGAAGGATTTAGAAATCCTTTCTGCCATATAAAGACCTCCGTCCAATTGTGAAAAGAAAGAAAGAAAGAAAAGGAAAGAAAAGAAAGGAAAAGAAAGAAAGAAAGAAAGAAAAGAAAAGAAAAGAAAAGAAAAGAAAAGAAAGAGAAAGGAGAGGGAAGAAATGAAGAAAGAGGAGAGATTTTCAGGTTGACTCAGTGAGTCTAGCTGTGAATCAAATCTAGTGTAGAAACTTTAGCCAGCCTTCGTAATAGGTAAGATCTCTCTACTAAGCTTCCTTTTAATCTAGATCATGCACCAAATTTTTATTTGGGATTTCGAGTTGGATTGATCAACTAGCAAGTCACACCGAGTCGACTCGGTGTAAAGAGTCGCTAAACCTCGAGAATTGTTGGGTTAAGGTTGTTGCTGATCTAAGTAGATAGGACTATGAATTGAAATTCTCAAGTTAAGATGGAAAACTACTATAGTCTACATCCATACTAAATCTTAGGCAAGGTGTGGATCCACCATAAAATTCCATGATATGGAAAACTAATCACATGAATCATATTAATATTCTTAAGATTGGATACTACAACACATATATTAAGAAGTGAGATCTTACTCGAAAGGTGAGGGTTTTATCCTTTGAGACTATAGTAATTTAAGTTTATTTATTTATTCTGCCTTTACCTGCCTTCCTGTCTTTCATCTTACCTTTATTATGCCTTTTTTATGCCTTTAATGATATGAATTGTCTACCTTTCGTGTTTATATATTTTTTGAGAATTATCCTCTCAATTGATTTAGGTAATATCACCAATAACTATTGGCCCTTTTGGGATTATGACATGATGTCAATTATAAGTGATTTCTCTGAATTTATGTGGGGCCATGGATACAAGCTTTGCCCCTGCCTTATCAAATTTATTGAGTTGGCCCTACCACTCGTTGCTTTATTTGAGTTGGCTCTACCACTCGTCTCTGTATTGAGTTGGCCATTGCCACACTCCTTATTATGGAATTGGCCATTGTCACTCTTCTCTTATTATGTTGGTCATTGCCACTTTTGTTGAATTGACTATTGTTACTCTTCTCTTTATTATGTTGGCCTCGTGTCGTTTATCTTGAAGGCTTGAGTATGTGTCTTACCATTCCAAAACCTCCATGATTCAGTCTATATCCTTTATGATTCAGTTTATATTCTTTATAATTTAATTTATATTCTCTATAAGTGCAAGCGATGTGGTTAGATGTATTACAACTAGTGATTTAAATAATCAATCAGGGACATAATGCGTTATGGGTGGAGACTCTTTTGGTCGTCATGTAATTTCATACGTTTTGGATAGTGGTGCACAAATCAATGTGTGTAATTCACAAAGGTAGTGTCATATCACTTTCAGAATTGGATGTTACAAATAGTCGCTCCTTGAACAAATCGTGTCACGTAATTTATCTAACTCATGTGCTGTACGACTTGAGGTGTTCACGCAAATTGTCACGCCCTAAACTCGAAAAACGGGCTCATAAAATTTTCAATTGCCAAATTCGGCGCTGACAACCTCTGTAGTGCCCCATTCTCGGCTCTCAACATTCATATGACAGATTTCGATCCGGTGATCCTTAAAGGAGGATTTTTAGTATAATAATTTTATTTTATTTTTTGTAATGGAGCATAACCACAAGCATAACCAAGTCACAAAACAACATCACCATATATCTACTATATCAAAAGCTTTGAGTACAATGCAGAAAGGGAAATATAGGGTGATTAAAAAGCTTCAAAATAATTTTTCGCATGCTTCTGCCTCAGTGCTGCTACTGTCTGACGATACCTGCACGCATCGGTTGTACATAAGCTTACAAAATCTTAGAGGATAGTGTAAGTGTGTGCACAAGCAAGCGCCAAGTGTACAATATTAAAGTAATACGAAAATATGCGGGTAAGTCTATAAATACAATCAGTCATACCAAGGCTATGCGATGTAAGGCATAAATGCTATCGGCCATACCAAGACCATGCAATGCGAGGCCTATGTAGCTAAATGTCATATACAAGATGCAAAATAAGCTTGCCAGTACTCATTAAGTACATATATCAATACAGTTGCTCTCTGGGATACAACTAGAGTCTAATACACTTCACACCGACTGTTGCCTCCCTAGCCGCATAGCCCATCAAGTGAAAGAAACCACACTATCCGCCTGACCAGTAGTCTGCCAATACCTATCTAGCTCATCGATAGCGGACCAATTTATGAGCTGGTCAAACTCAGCCTAGTTTATAACCCCCTCACTCAGGTGGGTAAGGCTACACCCCCTTCTAACCGACCACGACACAGTGAGAGACGCGGCCTAGTGGTATTCGGCACTCAGGCGCTCGTGTATCCACTCGGTCTAGACGTTAGAGTATCTCCTGGTACCAAAAAGGTTCTAGGATTCTCACCCAATGACATCCTAAGTGTCCACAGTGCTAGAACCAAGTATTTCTGATATCCAATATGGTCATCCATGATGTGCCTGTGGAAGTCACGACCCTGATGTCGCTAGGGCATACAATGATCATGTCACACATATGCAAGATGCATGAGTCACACTGTCAAATCATGCAGCAATCTTGCGCATACCGCGCGCTCATGTGAGGGGCAGTCCATCTTATAAGGAGTCTCATAAATGCCTAAGCCCAACGACTTATACTTTGATCAAACATTCCTCATATCAAGTATACATATGATGCGTATGGGCATGAATCATGAAGTTATACTAAGCGTGTTAGATGGTGATGAACTATCCTCACAACGAAGATGGGCTTAGACGACCTACACATAATAAGTATGGGCCTATCAATGGGCCCTAGGGAGAGTCATAATGCAGACATTTAACCAACATTATCCTTACAATGTGGATGTCAAACCATAATTTCTCCCAAGGCATGTCCCGCCATAAATATCATTACACAAACCATGGTGGAATCACACATTGCAATGGACCTTAAATACATCCCGTTGGGCCTCGACCCATGGGCCCATCAAATGGACCGCCTCACATGGGCCTTATATTCATCAAGTGGGCCGCACCAATGGGCCTTATGTACATTACATTGAGCTATAACCCATGGGCCTTGAATACATTATAATGGCCCTTATATGGAAAGTGGGCCACATCACATGGGCTATATGTACATCAAATGGGCTACACCAATGGGCCCCATGTCTATCAAATGGGCCACACCCAAATATAAATGGTGATGATGACTTCCACCATTAAAATTCCCAAGGCCCACCATAGCATTTATTTCCCATCCAATCTATTCATAAGGTCATAAGGACTTAGATTTAGAGGAAAAGTAAATATCATATTTGTCCAACCTTGTAATCCAAAGGTTTAATGGTGGACATTTAATCCAACACTATTTCTCTAGTGTGGTCCATGTGATCCTAGATCTGTCTTATTTTTGAACTTAAGCCTTAAAATGAGCTTTCTAACATGGTTGGACGGTTTGGATGCAACACATGCATCACGATGGGTCCCATGGAGGGACTGCGTGGATGAAGCAAGTGGGGCCCCTTGCTGTCCAGCAGCCCAGCCAAATGGCTGGACGGCATAGATAAAACACATACTTCACAGTATGTCCCACCGTCCAATGGTGTGGACGGTGTGGGTAAAACACATACACCATTAGGTCCCACGTGGAGCCCACCAAAATGTTTAACTGCCATCCAATTCGTTGATACGGTCACACAGACCCGGTTGAAGAGGGAAAACAAATTTCATAATGATCCAAAGCTTCTGCATCACCCAAAAAGGTTTCAATGGCAAACATTCTATCAACACTATTTCTAGTGGTGTGGGCCACCTGAGCTCCACATACTGCTGATTTTTGAGGGGCCCACTGTTCCAAAGGGGGCCCAACAAATGCACGGTGTTGATGATCAACACACATCATGGTGGGGCCCATGACTGGGACCGTGGGTCCCTGCTTGTCGGTCCGCCTACGCAGGAGCACAGCAGGACGCTACGCGGCGTCCTCTGGTCGCTGCAGCAGCAGCGCTTGCTGCTGCTATATATATATAGTTTTTAAAAAATGTATTTTTGAGGTTTTTCGCATGTGGGGCCCGCATCATGAGAATCCACCCTGCCCACTGTCTTCTACAACTCATAACAGATCCAACAAGCCTAATATTGAGCATGCTTCGATGTATAGAAATATCAGTGTACTTCAACGGTAAAGCCACTGTTTTCTATGCAATGGCCTGCTAGATAATCGGATCAACCTCATTTTTTGGCTCAACGCCTAAAATGAAGTGGGGAAAGGAATGGATGGCGTGGTTGGACGGTTTAGGCATAACACATGTACAAGGTGGGCCTTGCTCAGGTGGGCCACCAAATGCATGGATGGTGTGGATAAGACATACACCAGGGTGGGGTCCTTCCAAGTGGGCCACACGGCCACATATCACATATAAAAAAATGAAAAAGAGAGGGAGAGGGAGAGAGAATGAGAGAGGGACACGTGTGATGGAGGGCTCCGCCACTATGAGTCCTCCCTTTCATTCAATCATACATCAAGTGGGTCCCAATACATGTGGGCCCACCAAATCAAATATCAACAGTGGAGATTCATTCTCCACCCAAAATGGACGGTCTAGATGACCTCTTTTCATACAAGGAAAATAAACATCATGATGGGGTTCATGAAGAATGACCCTATCATGGAATGATCATGAGAATCAAGGTGGGTCATCGGCCACGTCTAGTGTCCAAAGTGAGATCCATATCATCAATCGGTAGGCCTCACTTGGCCCATCATCACAACATAAAAAATTTAGCCTATAAAGCACCCACCGTTTGATCTTCTTAGTCCGATGGAACGCCGGTCTCCTTGTGCTTCACTTTGACGGGAGGTGATGGGAGTTGAATGGCTAGGATGAAGGATTTTGGGGTGGAAAGTGGGCCATACAACTCACTCTTCTCTCTTGGGAAAGGCTTGGACGTGCACTCCTTTGGGTGCTTGGAAAATATGAAGAGAAAGAGAGAGAGAAGGTTAGAAGGAGAGAGAGTGATGGGTGATGGATGTGAGGTGAGTGATGAGTGAGGTGAGTGATGGATGTGAAGTAAGAGACTTGTTGACTTTTGGGGTAGGTTACTTGACATGTGAAGAAAGAAAGCATGGGTTACTCTTGTACTTGACATGAGATGATTGATTAATTGATGAGACATGTTGTAGAGATTCTCTTGGGATTACAAACATATGATATTTTTTTCGAATTGAATGTGGGCCCACATCACTTGGGCAGGGTATCGGATCGGTATGTAAGACGCGATGTCAAAATTGCGGCGACGGTGCGATCGCAATAGTACAAGTCTCGGATTAAGCCGACTCAGATATACAGGATACGACTTAAGATTGTACGCAAACGTCGATTATAGGTCGCAGGTTTCTGAAATTCAACGGGAAGGATCGTAGGAGTCGACGGAACTGTATGAACTAGGATACGAGTCTTACATATATTCACGGTAGCATTTGTCATTCCAGCAAATATCCGTATATTGAGAGTGCGGGTAGAGCCGGTTATCATCAAACTATTTTTTCACATTGTGATGTTCACTACGTATGATGAGCCACACACGCTTTGCTAGGCATGCATCTCATGTAGGTTATTTGCACATGCTGATACCCTCGTGTTAATGCAGCATTGGACGTATCAGACCCTTTACTTTTATGAATCTCTTGAATTATTGTTAATCTTAAAGGATGACCATCACTATGAGTAGGGCATTGACCCTCTCCCAATAGTATAGATTATGCAGGTGACGTATAGATTGAAGACCTAGTGAACAATCTCTCTAAGAAAGGTTATGTTGAAAGAATAAGAAAACAGATTTATGATTTAGTTTTATACTTCCGCCAAATACTCGATAAATGTAATAAGCTCCCAATGAGAGGGCATTTGATTATTCTTTTTACTCTGATGAAATATATTCAATACAGTTGATTTTATTTTTGTGAATATTACCTTTATGAATTTATCTGGATGTGATCCAAATGAGAAAACAATAATAATAAGGTACGATTTTTAAAAGTATTCAATTTATATATCATTAACAACTTATTTTCTTGGGCATGAGTATGAACTCTAGCCGTGAAAATTCAGGATGTCATAATAGTCTTTCCCTAGAGATCAATCTTATAATGAAGAGTAATATCAAGTTGATCCAAAACTACCTCTAATTCCTACACAACAATATTGGGATCAGAATTAAATTGTTCAACTGGCTCAAAAAGTAGCGGGCCAAGTTCTCAGTTGAACTACTACTCTAGTTTTTCATAAGTCACATCCTGACTAGATCGACCGACAATATCTACTACCGAATAATTATCGACCTAATTTTACACTATTTACAAGTGATATAGGTTAATCGACTGTAAAACATGTAGGTCATTTTATTATATAATGTGGAGATTTAGCTAATAACGATTACTATAAATTATAACTATTTGGTCATTCATTCACTTCGTATTCCAATTTGTTACCAAACAATAGTATACTAAGTTGTTAGAAACTCTTTAAGATTATCACAACTCATTTTGAATTAGCACATGGATAAGTCCATTCAGACTTACATACGGTATATTGCGTTACTTTTGGAGGTGAATGTTACATCATTATGCCTATCATGCTAACTTGACCCCGACCGAGTTCACAGAAGCTATGTTGCTCAAACTCGAGAACTTGGACGAAATATGGATTAAAGCCTTAAATTTCATTATGTTAAACAAGGCTAGAGTTGCTCGAGCATATAATAAAAAAGTGAAAAAGAAGGTTTTCGAATATGATAATATGCTTAAAATTTGATATTGCCTCTTAGAACTAAGGATACTGAGTTTTGCAAATGGTCGCATATATGTGATGGACAATTTACAATGATAAAGGCTCTTCATGAATGAGCTTGTATCATTCGTGATATGGATGGAAAGATAGTAAAAAATTTGATAAAATTGTCGATTTTTAAAAGCATATCATCTTAATATGTGGGAGATATAGAAAGATCAGGCCAATTAATGGTTAAAATAGTTACAAATACTACACAAAGACCAAAATTGGTCAAGGAACAAAAGTAAGCAAAAATACATATATATTCTATTATAAGGGCAAGAATAATAACAAAATACGAGCGGAGCCGATTATATATTTGTATGTATATGAAAAAGAAATTAAAAAGATAAAAGGAAGGGCCCGGTCGAAATGCAATTCTAGCAACCTTCATCTCATCAAACTCCTTAACAGTACGCTCCTTTATGGGTTTAGCTATTTGCTTTTAAGCTTTCTAAGACTCTACCTTTTAAAACATAGTCAAGGAAGAACAAAACTTAGTCAATGTAGTGACCAATGTCATCAACTTTATGTTAAGCCTCTTTCTTCTGTTCACTGCTCTAGCGCGACCAAGCTTGATAAAGGTCAATCTAAAAGTTAATAAAGTTTCGAAGAGTCTGAGTGTAATTTAAGCACCTTCAAGGAAAGATGTGCTTGACCTCGTAGAGGTCATCATCAACCTCTTTGCGCTGAGCTTGTAGTGTTCTCAGTATCAGTTTGTTAAAATGATGCTGTCAAGTTCAGTGCATGTGATTATACTAGATCCAATCGCATTGATCAAAGAGTATGTTTGTTTTCTTATGAATGACAACACACTCATTCGCATCAACATAAAGATTTTCTAAATCCTTCTTGACAACGAGTATGCATCGATGAAATGCTTGAGTTTGGTTAAAGCACTAACAATTTTCTCAAAGGAACATCATTCCTCGTAGTCACCCAAAGGTCAAGAACGAAAGGATGAATATTGTACTAAAGCATGAAATTGTGGTCTTACCGCTACAAGAGGGGGGGGGGGGGGGGGGGTGAATAGCAATTTTTAAAATTTTATCTAAATAGGCAACAATCACTTACTTCTAATTACTCATACATATTAATAGAAATAATAAAAAGTGGATCTATCAACTCTACTATAATGAGAAAATCATTCAGGCACTTTATCAAACATGTTTGTTGCAGTAGAGAGAGTCATTTGTATTATTCACCAAAATAGAAAAGAAAAAAGGATAAAACATTCAGCCCATTCCACACTATGTATAAAGGTTCGTTTATATGCCTACTTTACTCCCGGCGGATTCACTCTCTCCTAGAATGTGTTGAATTTCACTATTTAAATGGTTTTAAATCAGGTTCAATGTAAACCTTTACAACCTACACAAGATCTACACGATTTACATCCGTCGATGGCCTATATAAGATTTTAGTGAGTTTGGATCTCAAACTCAAACATAAAGTCTTACACAATATCAACAAATGTACTCTCCCATCGGAGGCCTACACAAGGACTTGATGAGTTTAGTATTTCAAACTTTGAAACCCAATCCTACATAGGGATCGATTTTCAAATTTTCAGAAACAATGGACTCAAATTAACTTTATTACCTAAATTGGATGAGCCGCATTGAAATACCTTTCAAAAAGATCTTCCTAAATCATAAAAGCATCTTCAAGTCCCTTAAACCCCAACCTTGATAATGATATGCCTTCAGAGATTCTAAGGTGCGAATCAAGGGTATATGAATCCTAACTTGCTAATGATAAGCCTTTATAGAAAGGGTTAAGGATTCCTAATAGTAGGCATTCAATGCTTTTCTAACACAATAGATTTGCCATTAAAGATGGTTATTAGAGCATTAATGAATGCTGGAGTTCATTCTTCATTCTGAGCTTTAAATGCTCAGTGAATATTTTTAACAAAAGGATTAAATGATAAACTTCATGAGGGAAGAGAGGTCGGTAGAAGAGTTTTTATCTAGGGTTTCTCACACTCACAAGGCTCTTTTTATGACTTTGAAGAGGGTGAGCTCTCAGTCCTAGAGGGGAGGGAGGGTGAATAGGACTGTAAAAATAAAAAATTATAGAATAGAAACAATAAATAAAAATTATAGAATAGAAACAATAAATAACTGAATTAAATGCAGATCTCAATTGTAATAGTATTGAGAAATGGATTCAAACCTTGTTCAAAGGACAACCTTACACCCTTACACCAAAAATAAATGTTTATGGTAAGACAACCTGATTTTTTGAACTCAGTAGGGATTAAGATCACAAACTAAAACAAGAAAAAAATAAAGAAAACTATCAATTACAATCATTCACCACATGTACATGAAAGAAATAAATACAAACATTCAGCACACATCCATTACATACATCATCATCTACCTCAAACATCAAGATATATAGTGGTTTAGTGTGTACACCAATTATTCTCAAACAGCCACACCTACTCCACTCCCAATAATCACAACCCACGTGATATTGGTGTTTACTATAAAATAAGATTTTCTCAGGTTCACCTTAAAACTTACACAGTTATGTTTTTAATTGGGCTTACACAATCAAAACCCCACGCTAAGATTTTCTGACCGATCTTAGTCAAAACCAATATAAAGATTTTTTTAGGTAATTTCAAACAAAATCGAAAAAATAAATAACAAATACTTATCTTCTTAAAGATGCTGCTTGATGTAGTCGATGAACTGCTTCGATTGATGTAGATGTTCAATGTTCAACACATATAATCAAATGTTTCAAGTTCTAAATAGATTTTAAATTAACTCAAACCTTGGGCTACTTAATTAAAATCCTTAGATCTCAAAGGGTAGAACGAAAACTCTCTTTAAAAAAAAAAAATTTACAAAGCAGAGATCAAGGAATCACAAAGCAAATAAGCTATTAAAAATAATCTAAAATTACCGGACTATAGCTTAATAATGACAGGGACTTTTCTCTCATAGTGGAAGCTTTCTAGGGCTTAATTGAATGATTTAGAATGAAAAAAAGACCTCTATTTATAGACTAAAAAATGGTTTCTTAGACTGGTCTTAGTTTTAACAAAATTTTAAATTTCTTACACAATCAGATAAAACCCCCTTCGACTGGTCGAGTGGCTTGCTGGACTAGTCGAGCACAACCCTCGACTAGTCGTGGGATGTAAAAATATGTTATTGGAGTTTGACTCGAGCTCCCCACAACTGGTCGAGCAGATCTCTATGACTGGTCGAGCAGGGTGCTCGACTAGTCGAGGATCTACCAAAAAAACTCAAAATTTGAGTTTGAAACTTAGACTGGTTAAAGCAATTCTTTAATTGGTCAAGGCAGAGCCTAGATTAGTTGAACATAGGTTAGGACTAGTCGAATTTAAGCCTATTCCAAGTATAAAAATTTGAATATAATATGCATAAGAAATGACCTAAACCTAGGGTCATTCTAGGGTCACATATACCTGAATCATTGAACATTGAACTCAAATCTTCAGTAACTTCAGATCTTCTACTTGAAGTAGATTCATATTAGAAGCTTGAACTTGAAGTAAACTTACATTAGTAGCTTGATCTTCGTGTCTTGTACTTCAAATCTTCAACTGACTTGATCTTGAAGGTGAACTTTCCATCATCCTTCACTTGAAGGTGAACTTTCCATCACTTAAAAAAGCCACGCCCTAACTTGTTTTGTCTTATCAAAATTTGACAATAAAAGGGTGCTTAATTACATCATAGCACTTACAATCTCCCCCTTATCAAATTTGTGACAAAACAAACTTAGAAGATTTATAGAATACAAACTTCACAACTTCACACCCAATTACAACACTCTATCATTCACAATATATGCTCCCCCTCAATCAACTCTCCCATATCCTTAGCTTTGACTTAGACTTGAGTGGAGTACCTGCATATGTATTAAGAAATATACATATATCCATAACATACACAATATACAGGTCCACACTAATTAATTCATTTGCTCATAAGTTATCATAAGCCAAGCAAAGGAAATGAAAATAAGCAAGCTAAGCAAAAACTCAAGCATAAGCATATCAAGTCTCTCCCCCTTTTTCGTACAACTTGACAAAGGAAGATAGATATCCAGTAAAACACAAATATAATGTTGAACAGAAAGAGAGTATAAGAAAAAGGATTGTCATGATACTAATAAAAAGAGTGTTAGTGAAATTATCCCATACAAACCAAGTGAAATAGTGAAAGTTAAGTTATATAGATCTAACATTGAAAAATTCAAATACTAATCAAAATCTGAAGAAGAAGAAAGTGGAATGGACGAGTCAATTTGATGAAGTCCCATCGTAATGCGATAGAAATATTTACGCATATACTTCATCAATGATTTATGACTTTCATGCAAGTTGTCCTGAGACATTTTTAACTCACCCACCTTCTCCTCCAGTGAGCGAAGACGCTCATCAAACTAAGATGACTGATAATCAGGGTCAGCCTCATCATCAATTTCTAATTGATCAAAGATATCATCCATAGTAGTGTCAATTAGTAGAGTGTCTCCTTCTTCTTCAACTTCGACGTCCTCCTTATCACGTTGGCCAGGTAGAAATTTCAGGTTCATCTTGTTGATATTGGAATTATTGAAAGGTAGAACCCCTATAGGTGCCTTAGCAGGTGGCATGACCACATTATACCAAAGAACTAGTGTAGTTATTAGATAGGCGAATGGTATGTAACCATGGCCAAGCTGGAGATGGAATTGAATAATGATATAACAAATCAAGGAAGGAAGACAATTGGGAATACCAAAAACTATAGAATGCAGAATGCGACACATGAACGAAGTCAGCTCAGCTTTGTTCCCAAAATGGGGATACACATTAGCAATAAAGATATGATGAAGAATCCTGTATTTGAGCAACATCTGATTGGCATGGAGGGCATTACTTATGCTCCATTCCGCATTAAAGTGACATAACTTGCGAGTTAGTTTACGCCGCTTGGATTTAGACATTCGTTCAACAAGAGTTGATATAGGAATACCATCATCGTTAACATTTACGTCTAGAAAACCCGATATTAGATGCTTATCAACTTTAAATGTTCATTCTCTAAAACTAATAGAGATATATAGATCATCAAGGGACGCTTCAGTAATTGAAGCATACATTGCTTGCGTAATAGAGTAGTAAGCCGGTCCACCCAATTTACGATGTTTTTCCAACCTACAGAGGAAAGGATGAGAAGTAAATGAAAAGGAGCTAAATGATCAGCATTAACGGTACACTCAATAATAATTTTCTTATTGCGGAGGTCCCGCACATATTCCGAGTCTTCCTTGGGTGGTCACAGGGTACGCGCCCTAATAGGAGTTGGCCTCGAAGAAGAAGCACGTGTTGCTTTCTTCTTAGTCCGAACCTCCACGGAATGCAAGAAATAGAGAAAAACAACAAGGGAATAATGAGATTCAAGAAAATCAGATTTTTTTTATCAAAACCCACAAAGATGAACTAGAAAACCCAAATCGACTTTAAAATGTAGAACAATAACCATACAAAGATTCAAATCTAGAAGAACAATGAAAATGGAACACTTACAATAAATTTAGGAAGATGGGTTCGACGAGTTGAGAAGAGAGCCGGATGAGGAAGAAGAAGAATTGAAGAAAGAAACGATTTTTTTGCTTCTTTTAAGTCAAATAGTCGTGCTCTATGACCGGTTGAGTACATGCTCGACCCGTTGTGTCTCGACTGGTCGAGTACATGCTAGACCTCTCCTACTATACTGAAAAATTAAATTTTATTTAAAATTTTTCAAAAATATTTGCATTTAAAAAAATAAAAATTAAAGCATGCAAACATAACATATTTCACTAAACGTAAATTAGACATACCAATATTAAGTTATAATTTTAAAAACCTATTCCTGTTAAGTGGTTTAGTTAAAATGTCAGCAAGCTGGTTTTCTGTTTAGATATATTCTAAAGAAATGATTTTATCTTTAACTAATTCCCTAATGAAATGACAATGAATGTTAATATATTTTATTTGAGAATGTTGGATGAGATTTTTGAGATATTAATTGTGCTAGAGTATCGCAATAAAAGATCATAGTGTCCTACGCAATTCCATAATCATTAAGCATGCTTTTCATTCAAATAAGCTAAGTACAAGCATTACCAGCTATAATATATTCAGCCTCAACTGTGGATAATGATATTGAACTCTATTTTTTACTATGCTAGGAAACTTAACAATTCCTAACATAAAAAGATCTACTACTGGTAGATTTCCTATCATCAATATTTCCTACCCAGTCAGCATCTGTATATCCAGTTAATTGAACATTTGTATCATACGGATACCAATGGCATAAATTAGCAGTACTTATGACATATCTAATCATGTGTTTGACAGCAATAAGATGTGATTCCTTATGATCTAATTGACATCTAGCACAGATACCTACACTGAAAGCAATATCTGGTCTACTAGCAGTTAAGTACAAGAGGCTACCAATCATGCTATAATATAATCGAACATCTATACTTTTACTTGTTTCATCCTTAAAGAGCTTGAGAGTCGTACTTATAGGAGTATCGAATTTCTTACCATTTTCAAATTCAAATTTCTTAACCAAACTTAAAGTGCATTGGGTTTGAGAAATGAAGATACCATCATCTAGTTGTTTAACCTATAAACCTAGAAAGTAGTTCAATTCTCCTACCATACACATCTTAAACTTGGATTTCACAAGCACTGCAAAATCAATGGACAGGTTAGGGCATGTAGAACCATAGATAATATCATCAACATATATCCGTACTATTAGTATGTGTTTATTATATTTTTTTAACAAGTAGAGTTTTATCAACACTACCCATAACAAAATTGTGACTGAGTAAGAACTTAATCAGCTTCTCATACCATGCTCTGGGAGCTTGTTTCAACTTGTAAAGTGCCTTTATAAGGTGATACACATGATTTTAGTGTTTGGGGTCTTCAAATCCCTTAGGTTGTTCAACATACACCTTTTCATGTAAATTCCCATTTAAGAAAGCACTTTTGACATCTATTTGGTATATTTTGAATTTTTTAAAGTAAGCAATGAATATAAACAACCTAATAGATTCAAGATGAGCTACTGGAGCAAAGGTTTCATCATAATCAACTCTTCAATTTGAGTATACCCTAATACAACCAGTTTAACGTTATTTCTGAATATGTTTCCTAATTTATTAGATTTGTTCTTAAAAATCTATTTGCTTCCAATTATGTGTCTATCAGATGGTTTTGAAAGCAAGTACCAAACATCATTCCTAACAAACTGATTTAATTCATCTTGCATAGCAACAACCCAATTTTCATTAGCAAGTGTTTCTTTTATATTGGCTGGTTTAACTTAAGAAGTAAAGAAAATGTAATTGCAAATATTTTCTAACTGTTTTTTAGTACGCACGCTAGCTAGTGAGAGGTGAAAGTGCACCTATTACGTGCCCTGGTTTGTCAATTACGTTGTATGTTGAGTCAGTCGGACAACATCACCTAACAAGAAGATCAAGTCAAGCGTCTGCCTCATCTGGATGTGTGGAAGCTCACCAAAAGGTAAATCATAGCCTCACATTCCATGTCCCAAAACACCAGGTGATTAAACCCTTAAAAAGAACTAGAACATCTTAGGGTTTATGTGTAAGAAAACTTTTTATCCAAAAGAAAATTTTTTAAGTTTTTCTTACATTGTCGATTATATCGATTCCCTTTCGATATGGTCGACCAGCTCTGTCGATGTCCTCGACATATCAATCGATACAATCGAGTGAGGACAAAAAGTGTCCAGCAATCAAACAATCTTCTAGACGATTTATCGATATATCGACCTTCGAGTCGATATCATCGATATTCGAAAATCGATCATATCTGAAATGGATCGATCGTATCGACAGACTGCTTCCGGCGCCCCTATTTTTCTAAAGAAAACTATCATCTTCTTCGATATATCGATGACTGTCCGATTCAATCTGAACTCAAATATCGATCATATCGGGAGTCAGTCGATCATATCGACTGTGGGGCGCATGTTCTCTCCAACATGAATTTCAGGTTGCTTTTAATGTTGATCGGGGTGCCTGTCGATAAATCGATATTCATATATCGATCACATCAAGACCAAATCGATTGGATCGAGTCAGGACATAATTTGTCCAGCAAGCTTACATGTAAAATCTATACGATTTTCGATCCCATCGAATGGTCGCCGATATGATCGATGTACAAATTCCGATGACATCGACTCGTTCCCCGATCATATCTGTGATCCTAAAATTCTTCAAGACTTCTCTCTTATTTTTCAACTGTCGATAGAATCGAACCATCACTCGATGGAATCGAAGTTCGAAATCCGATAACATCGATGCGTGTCTCGATCTCATCGACTAGTCGGCAGAAGGTTTTCAAAAGCGAAATGACAATTGAGTTCTTATCATCGAGAGGTCGGCCGATACAATCGAGAGTATATGCTCGATCATATCGACGACTGATCGATGATATCGAACTCTGTCATAAATATGACCGTTTATATCCATTGGAACTTTTTTCCTATAAATAGAGAGAGTTTTCTTCATTGCTGGCAGAGAAAGAAGAGAGTGCTTTAGTGTGTTTTAACCTTCCTATCATTTACCTAAGCCCTTTCTCTCTGTAAGTTCGTCTTCCAATCCAACCTCATCATTGATATCTTATAGAGTGGATTGGGGAATGAACTTCCGCATTCAAGGATCCTTCAGCTACTGCTTTAATGACATATCATCGAGCTGGGATGCCTTGAATGTATAGATGATGGGAACTTCTCTATCTTCCTTATAGGAAAACCTTTAGAGAGTGGTAGTCCATCATAACCTTGACCCAACCTAAGCCTAGCATATATACATCTTCATATTGCAGATCAAGGGAGCTGAAGACTCTTCATCAACAAGTAGAAGGTCTTCATCATTGTGCTGAAAGGGACTCATTGACTTATCTGTAAGTACTAAGGGTCCAAAGGACACTTGCGACCATTCCCTTTTAGGATTGGGTTTTAAGTGTTGCTCACCATTTGAAGTCCTCGAAAGAGGCCTCCGACGGAAGTGTATGTGCGGGGTACATTGTGTGGACCCTTGCTCTGTGGAGAGCATAAACATCTGGTTAAGAGTACGCCAGTAAAACTCCAGGGTTAGAGGTGAACCGAGTAGAAACCTCAGGGTGCGTTGTGTGGACCCTTGTCCTGTGTGGGCATAAATATCTGGTTAGGAGTACGCCAGTAAAACTCCAGGGTTTGAGGTGAACCGAGTAGAAACCTCTGTAAAGGTTGAAGGTGAACCTGATTTAAAACCTTAAGTTTGAGGTGAACCATGGGAAACCTCCTTAGTGAAATCCGGTCACTCAAGGGTTGAGTGTGGAAGCCAGGAGTGGAGTAGACAAGTCGTCGAACCACTATAAAATGACTGTGTTTGAGTTTGATATTATCTTTCATTTATGTGATTACCTTGCATGTCTTTCTATATGATCACATCCTAAGCACACACAGTTATATCCATCACAATCTCATCTATACATTGTTTGTCTTTCAAATAGTTTATGATTGGATCCTCTATCAGGCTTGGAAGCCAGTAGAGTTAAGGTTGAGTAATCCTAATCAATACTCTGTGATAGGATTAGTGTGATAAGGATCTTTAATAATTTATAAAAAATTTTAAAAGTCCTATTTAACTCCCTCTATAATATACTGACCTATTCCTACTTCAACTAAAGCGGTCTTCACCGCAATTTCAATTGGTATCAGAGCAGGTCTCTCTTTAAGGGCTTCACCGTCTAGAGAGTGATCTTGACTGAAGTAGGAATCATGATCAAGAAAGTTTTAGAGGATGTGACAGATCAAAATTGCCTTGTAATTAACACCGCTGTGAAAGCTGGTAATTGTTCAAAGTGGTATCTTGATAGTGGGTGTTCCAGACACATGACTGGTGATCGTACTCATTTTTTATCATACTCAAACTTCGATGGTGGATCAGTCACATTCGGAGATGGTAGCTCGGCCAGAATTGTCGGACAAGGAACAATAGGAGTACCAGGTCTTCCAAAAATTAAAAATGTTCTCTGTGTTGAAAGTCTGAAACATAATGTCCTTAGTATCTCTTAAATCTGTGATAAGGAACATCTGGTCACTTTCTCAAAAGATGTGTAAAATAATAGATCTTACAGGAAAATCCCTCATAAAAGGTACACGCACTAGTGATAACTGTTATATTATTGAAAGTACCAACGATAAGGGTCTGTCCACAAAATGTAACATGGCTGTAAAGAATGAATCAAGATTATGTCATCAAAGGTTGGGACATGTCCATTACCAATATTTAGCTAGACTTAGCTCAAAAAACTTGGTTAGAGGCCTTCCCAGAATTAAAACAGAAGAAAAAGTTATGTGTGTGGAATGTCTAAAAGGAAAACAGATAAAAGCCGGACATAAAAAGACAACCACCATAGCCACAACAAAGCCCTTGGATCTACTGCATATGGATCTAGTGGGTCCTACTAAAGTGGAAAGTCATGGTAAGAAAAGATACTTTTTGGTGATAGTAGATGACTACATTAGATTTACTTAGGTTGCATTTCTTCGAGAAAAATCAGATGCTTTTGGAAAATTTGTTGTCTTGACAAAATAAATTCAAAATGAGAAAGGATATGATATAAAACGTATCAGAAGTGACCATGGTGGTGAATTCAAAAATTATGAATATGAAAAATACTGAAATGATAAAGGAATTCATCATGAATTTTCAGCCCCAAAAACTCCTCAACAAAATGGGGTTGCTGAGAGGAAAAATCGAGTATTGCAAGAAATGGGGTCTGTCATGCTAAATGGAAAGGACATGGCAAAGAGCTTTTGGGCAAAAGCTGTCAATACCGCCTGCTACATCATAAACAGAGTATATCTTAGAGCAGGTCTGAACAAAACTCCATATGAACTATGGTATGGGAAGCTGTCAAATGTGAAATACTTTCGGATCTTTGATAGTAAATGCTACATTTTAAAGGATAGGGATCATCTAGGGAAGTTCAAATCTAAAAGTAATGAAGACATTTTTCTTGGATACGCCATGAATAGTCGTGCTTATAGAGTGTTCAACTTAAGAACCCTTACTATTCAGGAATCAGCAAATGTGGTAATAGAGGATCATCCTCAAGATATAAATTCTCCTGTAAATGATATAGACGATGATGTAGATTCATGCATACCCGAAAAATCAGATGACAAATCTTCATTATTGGAGGAACCTCAACAATCATCAGACAAACCTGTCATCAAAGATCACCCTCGAGAGTAAATTATTGGAGACCCTAATGTCGGTGTAAGAACTAGACGACAAATAGACAATGTCTATAGTCACTTCTGTTTTACCTCAAAGATTGAACCCAAAAATATTGTAGAAGCTCTTCAAGATGAATACTGGATAAATGCCATGCAGGAAGAACTTCAACAATTTCAGAGAAATGAGGTGTGGAAACTAGTTCCTAGACCAACAGATACAAATGTCATTGGAACAAAATGGGTCTTCAAAAATAAATCTGATGAATCAGAAAATATAATTAGAAACAAAGCAAGGTTAGTTGCTCAAGGATACTCACAGATTGAAGGAATTGATTTTGATGAAACCTTTGCCCCCGTTGCATGTCTAGAATCCATTAGAATTCTCATGTCTGTTGCCTGTGCACTAAAATTCAAATTATTTCAAATGGATGTTAAGAGTGCCTTTCTTAATGGAGATCTTGCTAAAGAAGTATATGTGGAACAACCAAAAGGATTTTCGGACCACAAGCATCCCCATCATGTTTATCGATTGGACAAAGCTCTATATGGTCTCAAACAAGCACCACGTGCTTGGTATGAACAGTTAACGAAGTTTCTTCTAGACCATGAATTCCGCAGAGGAAGTGTAGACAAAACACTGTTCACCCATAAAACAAAGGATTCATTGCTTATAGCGCAGATTTATGTGGATGATATTGTGTTTGGATCAACATACGAAGATGAGACATTCAAATTCGCTAACCTCATGAAATCAGAATTTGAAATGAGCATGGTTGGTGAATTAAATTTTTTCTTAGGGCTGCAGGTCAAGCAACTGGATGATGGAACCTTCATAAATCAAGCCAAGTATGCGAAAGACATAGTGAAAAGATTTGGGCTTGAATCTGGTCACACTTATCACACGCCTATGAGTACTACTCTAAAACTTTCAAAAGATACTAATGACAAAAGTGTGGACCAACATCTTTATCGAAGCATGATCGGAAGTATACTATATCTAACTGCCAGTCGTCCAGATATATCCTTTAGTATTGGGGTATGTGCTTGTTATCAGGTGGATCCTAAGGAATCTCACCTAACAGCAATTAAAAGGATTATCAAGTATGTTGGAGGGACAACTACCTTTGGACTATGGTATCCGCATGAAACCTCCACCATCATTGCAGGATATTCAGATGCTGATTGGGCTGGAAATTTGGATGATCGAAAATCAACTAATGTTGACAATTGTTTAGTTTCCTGGCAGAGCAAGAAATAAAACTCAATTTCATTATCCACTGCAGAAGCTGAATATATAGCTGCTGGTAACTGTTGTGCTCAACTCCTCTGGATGAAACAAATGCTATTCGACTACGGGATTGCACAATCCATAATGAGTCTTTTCTGTGACAATACCAGTGCTATCAACATCTCAAAGAACCCAGTTCAGCACTCTCGGACCAAGCATATTGACATTCATCATCATTTTATCCGAGAATTAGTTGAAGAAAAGACCATTGTATTAGAATATATTACTACTGAAAAGCAACTTGCCGATATCCTTACAAAGCCTCTTGACACAAATAGGTTCTGTGACCTCCAAAAGTCAATTGGCGTTTATTCGCATTGATAATATCTCTGGACTTATGGTACTCACTGAAAATCTTTAAGTCTGTGTTGCTCATGGTTAAAATTCTTACAATCTCGATGATATCGGCACAGTATCGATTTTATAATCGATTCCATTGAAACTGTTCATCGATCCAATCGACGGCTGTCTTGCTATTTTCAAACAACCGTCCGATCAATTTTTGGGCAGAAGTTTTGCGATGCAATCGGTAACTGATCGATACAATCGATAAGTCTGCTATATAAAGAGAAAGGCGCACTTGAACTCATATTTTTCATCTCTTTCAATCTTTATCAGCATTTCACCTCCTTAAACATGACCCAAAGGAAAGGTAAGGCTCACTTCCAATCCTTAGATGAGACAAGCATCCAATCAATTTTTCGTAGGTATCATCCTACTCCAAAAGAAAATAGTCCATCTGGCATCAGTGAACGACTAGTGCTACATAGTGCAGTTGAGCCTTTTGGTGTTGATCTTCTTCTCGAAGTAATTGGGTGGCAAAATATTCTACATCTTGGGGGATCATACCAACTGGGGGTGATACATGAATTCCACAAACACAGCCATATCATTTGTGAAGATCCCCCCAGCATTCGAATTGCTCTTGCACACTATTTAAAGCTTATCACTCCAGTGACTGTGGCAAAACTTCTCGATCTTGAGGTCACTAAAATTCCAGTAACCAATCAAAATCTCAATAGATTGGGAGTATGGGGAGAAGTTACTCGCGCATTGTGCCAAGGGACTGCAGTTCCGCGAACTGATGGAAATTTACTGCATATCAATCATCTTGGACCTACTTTCAAGATTCTTCACAGCATCCTCTCCTCGAATGTGTATCCATGCGATATCCTTGGTGAACATCTTTCTCCATTTGTGATCAATATTCTCTATGATATATATCAAGAAAATCGTGTGTGCTTGCCCACTCATCTTCTTACGCAGGTCATTCGTGTTCTCCAAGGATCTCATACTGAGTCACTGCCCTTTCCAGTGCTCATATGCAAGCTCGCCCACCATGCTGGAATTCCTGCCACATGTGATGAAGTGCATCCGGAAGCCTGGTTTAATAATGATGCATCACTAGCAGCACAATGATTCTGTCTTCCTTTGTCTCCCTCAAAGCACTACCCTTCTAGATCCAGATCCGATCATCTACCCATAATGAGGCCCACACAGGGTGGATCAAATCGCCCCCCAATTGTCAGTCCCGAGTCAATTACTAATCGCCCAGCTCATCATCTCGAACGTCACTTGCTCAATGGGTTGGTTGGTATAGAGGACAGACTGAACAATTGTGAAAGACGTCTCACTCTTATTGAAGAAAAGCTCGATATCATCCATGGAACTACTCAACACTTGGTAAACTTGATCACCAGTGATGTTTCTCGACACCATTAAGAGTCCGCTCAGTTGATCTTTGCCTATCCTATATATTTTTTTTGCATTTCTTCTTGGATAAATAGCGGGCCTGCTGTCTGTGGCCGTATATATTTTTTTTATGGTTGAATCATAATTCATATTTCATTGGGTTGGCCATATATATGTTGCTTGTTTCTTCCTTGATGATTGCTTTATATTGTTCTCATTCATATGCATCTATCTCTCATGGTTCTCCCATATGCTTCAATCTTCAGTCAATATCACGTCTTATACCTTTACCAATGACTGACAAAAAGGGGGAGAACAATTCAAAACACCCCAAGCGAAAATTGTATATCTTTGTTGCAGGTGTTAGGGGGAGCAGCCGCAATAAGAAAGGGAAAGTTTTTGAATTAAGGGGGAGAATTTTGGTTGTTGTGTACATGGGTGTTTAGAATTTATAAAATTATGTTAATACGTGTACACACAATTTAGGATGTAACTGCTTAGATATGTTCCTAGGGTGTTTTGGGGATTTTGTCACGTAATTGACAAAGGGAGATATTGAAAGTGCACCTATTACGTGCCCTGGTTTGTCAATTACGTTGTATGTTGAGTCAGTTGGATGACAGCACCTAACAAGAAGATCAAGTCAAGCGTCTGCCTCATTTGGATGTGTGGAAGCTCACCAAAAGGTAAATCATAGCCTCACATCCCATGTTCCAAAACACCAGGTGATTAAACCCTTAAAAAGAACTAGAACATCTTAGGGTTTATGTGTAAGAAAACTTTTTATCCAAAATAAAATTTTTTAAGTTTTTCTTATACTGTCGATTATATCGATTCCCTTTCGATATGATCGACCAGCTCTGTCGATGTCCTCGACATATCAATCGATATAATCGAGTGAGGACAAAAAGCGTCCAGCAATCAAACAATCTTCTGGATGATTTATCGATATATCGACCTTCGAGTCGATATCATCGATATTCGAAAATCGATCATATCTGAAGTGGATCGATCGTATCGACAGACTGCTTCCAGCGCCCCTGTTTTCCTAAAGAAAACTATCATCTTCTTCGATATATCGATGACTGTCCGATTCAATCTGAACTCAAATATCGATCATATCAGGAGTCAGTCGATCATATCGACTGTGGGGCGCATGTTCTCTCTAGCATGAATTTCAGGTTACTTTTAATGTTGATCGGGGTGCCTGTCGATAAATCGATATTCTTATATCGATCATATCGAGACCAAGTCGATTGGATCGAGTCAGGACATAATTCGTCCAGCAAGCTTACATGTAAAATCTATATGATTTTCGATCCCATCGAATGGTCGCCGATATGATCGATGTACAAATTTCAATGACATCGACTGGTTCCCCGATCATATCTGTGATCCTGAAATTCTTCAAGACTTCTCTCTTATTTTTCAATTGTCGATAGAATCGAACCATCACTCGATGAAATCGGAGTTCGAAATCCGATAACATCGATGCGTGTCTCGATCCCATCGACTAGTCGGCAGAAGGTTTTCAAAAGCGAAATGACAATTGAGTTCTTATCATCGAGAGGTCGACCGATACAATCGAGAGTATATACTCGATCATATTGACGACTGATCGATGATATCGAACTCTGTCATAAATATGACCGTTTATATCCGTTGGAACTTTTTTCCTATAAATAGAGAGAGTTATCTTCATTGCTGGCAGAGAAAGAAGAGAGTGCTTTAGTGTGTTTTAACCTTCTTATCATTTACCTAAGCCCTTTCTCTCAGAAAGTTCATCCTTCAATCCACCCTCATCATTGATATCTTACAGAGTGGATTGGGGAATGAACTTTCGCATTCAAGGATCCTTCAGCTACTGCTTTAATGACATATCATTGAGCTGGGATGCCTTGAATGCATAGATGATGGGAACCTCTCTATCTTCCTTATAGGAAAACCTTTAGAGAGTGGTAGTCCATCATAACCTTGACCTAACCTAAGCCTAGCATATATACATCTTCATGTTACGGATCAAGGGAGCTGAAGACTCTTCATCAACAAGTAAGTACTAAGAGTCCAGAGGACACTTGCGATCATTCTTTTTTAGGATTGAATTTTAAGAGTTTCTCACCATTTGAAGTCCTCGAAGGAGGCTTCCGACGGGAGTGTACGTGCGTGGTGCGTTGTATGGACCCTTGCTCTGTGGAGAGCATAAACATCTGGTTAGGACTACGCCAGTAAAACTCTAGAATTAGAGGTGAACCGAGTAGAAACCTCAGGGTGCGTTGTGTGGACCCTTGTCCTGTATGGGCATAAACATCTGGTTAGGAGTACGCTAGTAAAACTCCAGGGTTTGAGGTGAACCGAGTAGAAACCTCTGTAAAGGTTGAAGGTGAACCTGATTTAAAACCTTAGGTTTGAGGTGAACCATGGGAAACCTCCTTAGTGAAATCCGGTCGCTCAAGGGTTGAGTGTGGAAGCCGGGAGTGGAGTAGATAAGTCGTCGAACCACTATAAAATGACTGTGTTTGAGTTTGATACTTCAACTAAAGTGGTCTTCACCGCAATTTCAAGAGGGTTACTTAGAATTCGATCAGTAGGATGGTCTTTGACTGATCTTAGTTCAGTATTGACTGGACTAGATGAGGACTCAGGCTTTTCAATTATATTGACTTCATCATCTTTTGAACTAGAAGAGGGTGTGTTCAGGTGATCATCAATTATCACATTTATAGATTCTTAAATTACACTTGTTCTCTTATTAAGAACACGATATGCTCTACTATTCAGAATATAACCTAGGAATATCCCTTCATCACTTTGGCTTCAAACTTCCCTAAGTTTTCACGGTCATGTAAGAGAAACACTTACTTCCAAAAATTTAAAAGTATTTGACAGTAGGTTTCTTATTAAACCAAAATTCATAAGATATTTTATCTTTAGATTTTCTATTGTACACACGGTTTATAATATAGCATATATGTTTATAATTTCGACCCATAAATTCTTGGGTAATTTCATGTTATTTAGCATAACATTGACCATGTCTTGTAGCACTTTATTTTTCCTTTCAACAACCTTATTTTTTTGAGGTGTTTTAGGAGCTTAAAACTCATGCGATATGCCATGATCATTGTAAAACTTCTCAAAATTGTTATTTTCGAATTATAACGCGTGATCACTTTTGATCTTGATAACATTCATTTATTTTTTCGTCTGAATTCGTTTCTGAATCTTTTTAACTTCTTCTAAAGTCTCAGATTTTTCTCTCATGAATGCTACCCAAGTAAATCTGGTAAAGTCATCAATAATTACTAGAAAATACTTCTTATTAACTCGACTCTCCATTTTGGTTGGTCCGACAAAGTCCATATAGAGAAGTTCAAGAGGTTTGGGTGTGGCAGAGGAGTTCACTTTTTTGTGACTACTTATTTGTTTTCCAATTAGACATGCGCTACGTATTTTATCCATTTTCTTTAATTTGGGTAAACCTCTAATCAGATCAATTTTGCTCAGTCTATATAGATTTTGATAGTTAACAAGTCCAAGGAGCTTGTACCATAATTCAGTTTAATCAGTTTGGTCTATATAACATGAAAATGTAGACAAGCAAGACTCATTAATGACATAGCAATTTTTAGACGTTCTATAACCATTTAATATCACACAACTTTTCTCATTTGAGATCTCACATCCTTGATTAGTAAATTTAAAACTATGTTTGTTATCACAGATTTGAGATATACTTAAAATATTGTGCTTAAGACCTTCAACATATAAGACATTTTCAAAATGAGGAAGGTTAGAGATTTGTATTGTACCTTGATCAATTATCTTGTAGTTCCTTCCATTACCAAAAGTGACTAAGTCATCAGTCATTTCCTTGTAGTTGGTGAACATATCCTTCTTACCTATCATGTGTCTAGAACAACCACTATCTAGGTACCACTTTGAATGGCTAGAAGCCTTGAAGGTGGTGTGGGCAACAAGACAAGTAACTTTAGGAACCCATTTCATTATTGTTTTAGGTTTTGGAGTACATTTGGTTTTCCTTGCCATAGAGGAATTGAATTTTCTTGGTTTATCAACTATAATATTAGAGTTAGATTTGAGAAGCTCTTTGAGTAAGTTCACAATCTTTTTAGCTAAGGGGTTATAACTTTGTTTTCGAAAGTTGAAATTATTTGAATTGACTTTAGATGCTTGAAAATGTTTTGTATTTTTAAAGTTGTTTTGATAATTATTTTTCAAGCTCTAACAAATGTAAGAGATATATTCTTGTTTTTTAGAGATGTGTCTTCGACATATCCCAGACCCATTTTATCCCCACATTTTTTGAATGCTGTTAATAATCTTTCAAGTTTAAGGTTTCCATGAGCATACCTCCACGTATCCTTACAACTCAATAGAGAAGAGACTTCAAACTTTAGTTTCTCATTTTTTATTTTGAGTTTTTCGAGTTCAAAAGTTTTGAAACTCAAATCACATTTAGCTTTTTCATAACAATCAGAAAGATGAGATTTTTTCAAAATAAAATTTTCAAGTTCTTGTTTTAATTTAAAGAATTTTTCTTTTTGAAGTTTTAACTTAACAACAATCTTACAACTTTCCCTGTATAGGGCATTATAGGCATCCTGAATATCTTTTTCATTTTTATTTTCAGGGTCACTCTTGAGATTTTCATAGTCAGATGAATTACAACTATTTGAGAAAGTGACTCTAGCTATAGTCATTAGAGCCTTTACTTCATTTGAAGTTTTTGGTTTTGATTCATCCAACTTAGAAGAAACTTCAGAGCTGGATGATTCATCCCAAGTGGCTAGCATGCCTCTTCTTTTTAGCTTATCCCTTTTTGGACATTGCCAAATACCCATATTTATGGCAGTTGAAACACTGACTATCTTTTAGAGATTTTTAATTTTTATATTTTCCTTTTCTCTTCTCAGAAGGTTTTTGAAAATCTATTATTTTCTTACTTTTAAAAATCTTGTAAAACTTTGTAACAAGTAAAGCCATATCATCCTCTGAGTTTTCAAAATAAGAATTAACATCACTATCTTTTGAAATAGGTTTGGATGATTTAAGAGCTATGGACTTACCTTTGGGAGCTTTAAAATTTAATTCATAAGTTTGAAGTGAACCAACTAACTCCTCTACCTTCATTTGATCTATGTTTCTCAATTCCTGAATGACAGTAACTTTGGAATTAAACCTCTTAGGAAGTGATCACAGTATCGTAGCATGAACTTTGCTTTCTGAAATCTTATCTCCTAGACCCCAAATAGAATTGACTATGTCATTTATTTTTGTATAGAAGTCCATGAAAGACTCATTTACTTACATATAAATTTCTTCAAAATTAGTAGTGAGGATCTGAACTTTAGATTTTTTGACAATATTCATTCCTTCGTGTGTCATTTCAAGAATGTCCTAGGCTTGTTTTGTTGTATCATATGAAATGATTCTTTTGAATTCATCAGGTGATAGAGCACATGTAATTGCATTTAAAGCATTAGCATTCGCACTGCTTTCATTTTTCTGAGGTGTGGTCCATAAATAATAAGGTGATTCTTTAATAGACTTGGTTCCATCACTACCTAGAACCTTATACATTGGTGGTTTTCATTTGGTTATTGTGGCTTGTCACACGCTTTCATCAATGGATTTCAAGAAAATCCTCATTTTAACTTTCCAATAAGCATAGTTTGAGTCATCAAACAGTGGAGGCCTAGTAATAGATAGGCTATCAAAATTTGACATAATGAAAGCTCTATATCGATAAGCTCAAGAAAATGAGAAACATAGATCTGATACCACTTCAAAAGGGTGAGCTCTTAGTCCTAGAAGGGGGAGGGGGGGAGGTGTGAATAAAACTATGCCAAAATAAAAAATTACAGAACAGAAATAATAAATAACTGAATTAAATGCAGATCTCAATCGTAATAGTATTGAGAAATTGATTCAAAACATTTGTTCAAAGGACAATCTTACACCAAAAATAAATGTTTATGGTAGGACAACTTGATTTCTTGAACTTGGTAATGATCAAGATCACAAATTAAAATAAGAGGCAAATAAAGGAATCTATCTATTATAATCATTCACCACGTGTACATGAAAGAAATAATTACAAACATTCAACACACATCCATCACATACATCATCATCCACCTCAAACATCAAGATATATAGTGGTTCGATGTGTACACCAATTGTTCTCAAAAAGCCACACCTTCTCCACTCCCAATAATCATGTCACGCCCTAAACCCAGAAATCAGATTCACAGGAATTTCGATCACCGAATCCGGTGTTGACAGCCTCCTTAGTACCCCATTCTCAGCTCCTAGCATTTATATGCTAGATTCCGATCCTAGGATCCTATAAGGAGGATTTATTTTATTATTATTATTATTTTGTACATTTAACTCGTAACAAACATAAACACAAGATTACCCAATTCACAAAGACAACATCGTCATCACATATCTGCTAATATAATCATTTGAGTATAAAACTGAAAGGAAAAAAAACATAAATAGAAAATCAAGATCCAGAAGACCACTGTACGCTCCAAGCTCAACACTGCTACAACCTAACATCACCTGCACGCATCTATCGTGCATAAGCTTATAGAAAGCTTAGAGGGTGGTGTAAGTGTGTGCATAAGGTAAGTGTCAAGTATTCAATACAATGCCATAGTCATACAATATCGAAAAACTGGTAATCCATAAATTGTACAATGTCTAAATAAGCAAAAATACTAATAAGGTCATGAGTTATCAGAGTAAGCGAAAATACTGACAAAGTCATAAAACACATTATAACAGAGTAAGCTGAAATACTGACAAGTCTATGAGTCAATCAATATCAGAATATGCAATATAGAACAACTATGCAATAAGGAGTCATAAAGAGCTAATATCATATGCCGAGGATGCAATGCAATATACAAACCCTGCTAAGTCTGTCTAGGTCATATAAGTGTAAAAACATAGCAGCCCAAAATGCCATACGTCAGGATGATCGTACGTAGTATCGCAGGCTACAGACTCCACCATAAGGGACTTCTATCTAAACCAGTCTCATACCTAAATTTGAATAGTCAGACTCAATGTGGTAAACTCCTGATCTCAAGTTAGTCGCGCGCCCAACCAAAATCCTTACCATAACGAAGGTACACAACAATTAGTTGCGCACTACCAGCCCGAGTGGATAGTGAATGAATGAATGAATAAGTATACAACTCCTACTCAATAAGTCCACATATCAGTATGGTTCCTCTCTGAAAAAATCACCGGGGTCTATTACACTTCAAATGGCACTGCCGCTCTCCCTAGCCGCACAGTCCAAGTGAGTGTAAGAAACCTTACTATCCGCCTTGCCAATAGTCTGCCAATACTTATCCGGCACGTCGATAGTGGACCATAACTCGAGCTGATCAAACTCATCCTAGTAATGCCCCCTACGCTCGGGCGGATAAGGCCACACCCCCTCCCAACCGACCACGACACAGTGGGAGACGCGACCTCCTGGTATTCGGTACTCGGGCGCTCATGTATCCACTCGGTCTCAACGTTTGGGCATCCTCTGGTACCAAGAGGGTGTTTAGGGATTTTCACCTAGGGCCATGTATGGCAGCCCGATGCTCGAACAGATTTCCGGTGTCCTATCTGGCCATCCACGATATGCCTGTGGAGGCTACGGCCCTGATGTCGCTAGGGCGTACAATAATCACAATGCAAGATGCATGAATTATACAGTCCAGTCATACATTAATCCACCGCATGTCGTGCACTGATGTGAGATAACCTCCGCCTATCAGGGAGTCCCATAACAATATACTCAATGGCATATGCAATGATCAACCACATCTCATAACAAACATGCAGATGATGCGTATGGGCATGTATCACGATGTTATGCTGTCACATACTCATAATCGGTATCAATAATCGGCATCGACAATGTGGACATTTAACCAACATTACCTCTGAGAAATGGCCCACATAGATCCTAACATATTGATGTAGAGCGGGTCGCGGACAATTTTATGGCCAAGATGGATCAGAAAAGGCACGGTCGGCGACAGAAGTGATCCGAACCATCGGACCTTAGATCGGGCGTATCTCACAATCCGGAATGAGTTATCCGACGTAAAATATATGATTTTGGGGTAGAACGAGCTACTTTAGCCAACCAACCCCGCTACGCCGGGTTTCGAAGCTCGAATTTGTGAGAAACCCCCTGATCGACGGTCGTTTCCTCATTTTAATTTTGTTTTTACTATAAATAGTAAGTTTTAGTTTAAGTATAACTTTTCATCCGTTGGGCTTTAGGAGTTATGTCCAACATGAAAAGTTCTTAGGATAATTAGGAGAACGGTTTAGTGAAGCCAAATAGGACACTTACTATTGTTGGCCGAAAACATTGCGCACTAGTAGACATCATGACCGTCTATAAATAGTAAGTTTACTATTTATAGTAAGTTGCGAATTCTAGGAGTTTTAGTTGTAGTTTGAGTCTGATTTCTTTCTTATTTCTTGGTTCCCTTATTTAAAGGGTTGTGAACTCGATTTTAGGAATTCATTAATCAATTTTGAATTTATTAGGAATTATTCTTATTTTCTACTTTCTTTCCTCGTGGATTCGAGAAGTCTCTGTGAGGAGTCCAGAGAAGTTCCATGGATTCGGAATATTTTTCATCTTGAGGAAGACGGTGCTCGACCTCATGTCCTTCCCTGCGTCACATATAGTGGACCCATGGCCTCACACAAGGGCCAAATGTATAACACCATGGGCCTCACTCAAGAGTTTAATATACATCACGATAGGCCTCTCACATGGGTCTAATATACAACACAATGGGCTCCATCTCCAGGCCCTCAAATGCATCACAATGGTCCTCATCACATAGATCTTGGATTCATCATATTAGGCTTTAAACACGGGCGGAATAGACATTATAACGGGTCTCAAATATGGGCCGCATATACGTTACTGGGCCTCGTCAATCAGAATCGGCTATCGGTCACGACATTCGGAATCAGTAATTGGTCTCAATCGATAATCAACCTCGATAATCAGAATTGACAATCGGCCACGTTAATCAGGATCGGTGATTGGTTACAATAATTGGCCTCGATCGCTAATCGGCAATCGGCCACAACAACTCAGAATTGGTAATCGACCTCGATCGATAATTGGCAATCGACCTAGAAAAATTAGAATCGGTAATTGGTAATCGGCCTCGATCGATAATCGGGGTCCATGGATGGACAACCGATGATGGTCCAAGCATTATCAATGGGGGCCCATTCGTTTGGGTTAACCTACTAGAGAATGATGAGAATGGCCTAACCAGGCTTAAGGGAAGGTCACAATGTGGACATCCAACCATCATTGCCCATCAACGTAGACCTTTAACCAACATTACTCCCAAGCAGTGGCCTACATAGAGTTAAACATATAGTGGGCCCATGACCTTACACAAAGGCCTAATGTACATCGCAATGGGCCTCATACAAGGGCCACATATACACCACATCGGGCCTCGCCAAATGAGCCACAAATACCTTACAACGTGCCACATACCTGGGCTTATATACATCACAATGGGCCACATCTTATGGGCTGAAAATATATCTCATTGGGCCTTACCAAATGAGTCTCAGATACATCATACCAGGCCTCATCATATGGGACACAATTACATCACAATAGGCCTCATATCCGGGCCTCAAATATACATCACAATGGGCTACGACCCATGGGCCTCAATATACATCAGTTGGGCCGAATCAATGGCCGCACCAATGGGTCTAACATATATCACAATGTGCCGCACCAATGGGCCTAACATATATCACAATGGATCGCTCAATGGGCTGCACTAATGGACCCTATACACATTAAGTGGGCCATGCTCATGAGCCTCAGATTCAAGTAGGAGGGCTCCATCATATGAGCCTCAAATACACAGCAGGTGGGCCCTATCACATGGGCCTAAAAGTACAGGGCACGTGGGCCCTATCACATCCTGGGCCTAATACATGCCACAATGGGCTTTGCCCTTAGGCCATAAATACATCACGATGGGCCGCATCACATGGGCCGCACCAGCGGGCCTCATTCAAATGGGTCGATACAAATGGGCCAAATTAAATGGGTCAAGTCGAATGGGCCCAAACCAACCACACCATTCATCTATAACTAGAGATCATTTTAGAGCATTATCACAAAATGAATCATATCCCAAAGATCATCTGGACCATACCACAATTGGCAGTGGTGATAGTGATTTCCACTGTTGAATTCTAGTGGGCCCCACCATAGGGTTTATTTCCCATCCCGCCGGTTCATAAGGTCACAAAGACCTGGATTTAGAGGAAAAAAATAAATATCATATTGGTCCAAACTCTATAGCCCAAAGGTTTTAATGGTAGACGTTTAATCCCACTATTTCTTTATGGTGTGGTCCACCTGATCAAAGGTCTGGTCACATCACAGTGTGGCTCAACGTGATGTATTTGAAATCCAACTTATTCATAAATTAACATAGTGATGGATGAAGTGAAAAATAAAAATATAAGCTTGAGTGGAAGCTGTTATAGCTCCTAAGAAGTTTGAATGGTGAATGTCATTATGCCCCACTATTATTATAAACAGTAGGGTCCACTCAAACTTTGGATCTGACTCACTCATTTTCCCATGCCATAAAATGATCTCACAATTGGTTGGATGGTATGGATAGAAGACATGCATCATGGTGGGGCCCACGTCCCCTGGACGGGACAGAGTGGGTAAAATACTTACATCAGAGGGCCTCCACCGTCCATTGCTGGACGGTGGACAGCGTGAATAAAACATATACATCATGTGTGAGCCCCACGTAAGGCTGATATAACACATGCATTAGGGTGGGCCCCACCCCTGCACGTGCAGCACATGTGGGGTGGGTTCCAGCCCATCAAATGGGGGAAATAGTAAGACCTGTATCCTAGACCGTACCATTCAGAGGGCCCCGCGATCTTTTCTGTTGAATTCTGGTAACCTTCGACCCTTAACCGGCATTTGCGCGCGACCCTGATTCATATGCCGTCAACCCGAGTCGACTTAACCCGAGACTTGAACCCTAGCGACCGTGCTATCGCCGCGTCCCGCGCGCCGAGGTGATACCTAGGCCAGGAGATGTGGGACCACGTTCGGTTTGAGGAAAATACCGCACAGTTATAAAATCCAAGAGAGAACATGTCAAATCAATCCCATCAATCACCACATCATGTCAAGTACAACCACCCCTCCCCTAAAGTCAACTCTCTCTTACAAACCCATCCCTTACATGTCAAGTGCACATCACCCATCACTCACACCCATCCCTCTCTCTCTCTCTCATTCTCTCTCTTTCATCCTCCAAGCAAGAAACCATCCATGGCTTCCATGGAGAAGCTAGGTGTGACTCACCTTCCTACCATCAAATCCAACCCTTGGATTATCATTTCAACCGTTGAAAATGACTTCTTGGAGCTCTAGAGTGCACAGACGGAAGAAGGAATAGGTGATCAAAGGTGGGTGTTTCTTTCCTCTCATTCTCTCCTTCTCTCTCTTTTGATGAGCGTGGTCCACTAGATCCACACCGATTGTGGACCCACCATGATGAATGTACTTTATCGACGCCGTCCATCTGATTTATCCAGGCCATCCAATGGGCTTGGATGATGGGAAAACACAAATATCTGTTTGAACCCAATAGGCGGACCATGTATATGTGGGACCCAGCATGATGCTGTGTAGCATCCAAACGTACATGTGGGACCCACCAGGATGCTGTGTAACATCCAAGCTGTCCAGCGTCAAGGATGCTGGACGTGGTTAGCAGAGAGGTGTGAACTGACGTGGGTGTGGCTAACTGTGATGTGTGGGCTGTTAATGCAGGCCCTACTATTATGTATGAATGTAATCCACACCGTCCAAATATGCTGGACATGGGAGCCCGCCACGATGCCTGCGTTTCATCTATGTTGTCCACCATCCGGACCCTAGGGCGATGGGACCAGCCATGGGGTATGTGTTTTATCCTAGCCGAGCGTGGACCCCACACCAGGTGTGGATTACATCCAGGCCGTCCATCCGTTGCAGGATGTTGAACGCTGGAGCCTTCCTTGATTTATATATTATATTATTATATTATATTATGTTATGGTGGGCCCCACGTGGGACCCACCTTGATGGGGTGTTGATCCACGCCGTCCGTAGAAGGCTAGGACGGTGGGCCCCTTGCAACGAACTCTGCTTGCTGGATTGATAAATCCACTCCATTTGTCCATCTTGATGGACTGGTGGGCCACACGTGTGGATCCACCAGATGTAGGTGTTTTGCATCCACGCTGTCCAATCGTCCAGCTCAGGACGTGGACCCTCACCATGGCAGCTGATCCAAAATGGGTGGGCCATATCCACCCAACCATGATGCATATGTTTTATCAATGCCGTCCATCCATTTTTTATTTTATTTTATTTTCTCTGACCAGTAGTTGTAGCTACTATTTTGATGCAGCTACTGTTTTGATGCAGCAAGCCTTGTGGGCCCCATCACGAGGTATGGTTTTATCTGCACCGTCCACCCACGGCAGCCCTCCATGATGATGTGCGTCATCCAGCCGTCCGTGTGCACCGTCCAGTTGGGACGGTGCTGCACGTGCTGGGCATGCTGGACATGCTGCACGTGACACGTGGGACCCACTTGTATGTGTTGTATGCACAACTGTCCACACGTGCCATCCACATTCATCTGTTGTAGCCACGCCACCCATCTGCTGGATCCACCCTATTCGCACGTGTGTTGTATCCAGCACATGGACCCCACCCTCGTGGCCCACCTTGAATGATGTATTCTATATCCCAGCCGTCCAGCAGCTGCTGGGTGGTGGGTACCTTCCATGACGTGTGTGAGGTGCTGTGGATCACACCACGTTGCATGTTTTTCATCCTCACCGTCCACAATGTTTGGACGGTGTTGGGTAGAGTTTTGGACGGTGTTGTGGGGCCTTGCGATGATGTATGTGTTGATCTACACCGTCCGTCCAAAGGGCCCCACATGATTTATATATTTTATTCAAGTCGCACGTCCAGGGCTGGGCGCTGGAACAGATGTCTATATAATATTATATATGTATATATATATATATATATATATATATATATATATATATATATATATATATATATATATATTCATGTATATATCTGGTGGGACCCACCCACTGTGAAACGGATTAGCTGATCTACCACACACCAACTATATAGCTACCGTGTGCAGCATGTGGGTGTGATCCACACCGCCTATCTGTGCGGCCCACCTTAATGATATGTTGAATATCCGCTCCGTCCATGGCAGGTAGGACCCACCCTGATGTATATGCTATATATCCACCCATCCGTCTGGACAAGTGGCGTGAGGCCACCATGATGTATTGTTATATCCAATCGTCCGTACGCTTGAGGACATGGACCCCACTTGAATATATGTGGTTCTCCAACTGTCCATCTGTCCAGGGTGGTGTGGGAACCCGTCGTGATGTATGTATTCACCACGCCACCCATCGGCATGTGGGGTGTGCCATGATGAACATGTTTCAACCATGCGGTCCATCTGTTTTGCTAAACCATGGGTTTCCCCATTTGGCCCACTTAATATATATATATGAGGCCCACCTGCTGTATGAGGCCCATGTGATATATTTGAGGCCCGTGTGATGGGGCCCACCTATTTTGTATTTGAGTCTCATGTGCAGGGTCCACCTATTGTGTATTTGAAGCTCATGGGTTGTGGCCCAATGTGATGTATTCGAGGCCCATGGGCAAGGCTCAATGTGATGTATTCATGGCCTATGGACAAGGTCCATTGTAATGTATTTGAGGCCCATGGTTGAGGCCCAATGCGATTTATGTACGGCCGTTACGTTGTGTATGAATCCTTTGTATGGGCCACTTCTTGGGAGTAATGTTGGTTAGATGTCCACATTGAGGGGCAATGATGGTTAGACGTCCTCATTGTGACCTTCCATTAGGCCTTGTTAGGCCCATTCTTACCGACTCCGATTGACGTGGCCAATTGCTGATTATCAGTAGAGGTCGATTACCGATTCTGAAGGCTGATTATCGATTCTGATTCGTCGTGGCCGATTGCTGATTATCGATCGAGGCCGATTACCAATTCTGATTTTTCGTGGTTGATTGTCGATTATCTATCGAGGCCGATTACCAATTCTGATTTGTCATGGCCATTTACCGATTATCAATCGAGGTTAATTATCGATTCTGATTCGTCGTGGCCGAATGCTGATTATCGATCGAGGGCAATTACCGATTCTGATTTGTCGTGGCCGATTGTCAATTATCGATTTTGATTTGTCGTGGCCGATTGTTGATTAGCGATCGAGTCCGATTACTGATTCTAATTTGTTGTGGTCGATTACCGATTATCGATCGGGGCTAATTATCAATTCTGATTTGCCGTGTTCGATTGTTGATTATCGATCGAGGCCGATTATCAATCGAGGTTAATTACCGATTCTGATTCGTCGTGGTCAATTGGCTGATTATCGATCGAGGCCAATCATTGTAGCCGATTATGGATTCCGAATGTGATGTATATTCTGCCCGTGTTTGAGGCCCAATGTGAGGTATATGCGGCTCGTATTTGAGGCCTATTATGATGTGTATTCTTCTCGTGATTAAGGCCTAACGTGATGTATACGAGGCCTATGTGGTGTCACACCCTGAAAATCGGAGGTCGTGTATAAACTCAACTCCCGAGTTCCAGACCGTCACTTATGCAACAAAAATGATTATGATTCAATGTTGTCTGATTTAAAGCATTCACATGAGTAAAAGTATACCAAAACTGCAATGCATACTTCAGATCCAGTGATAAAAGCAAGCGGAAGACTAAACAATATATATATCACTGTATGAAAAAACAAAGTAGATCTCATCTGTCTCTAAGGTATGAATACATCTCTGAGTCTCATATACATATACATGAACAAAATTAAATGTTCAAAATAGTCCCACTGAAGTCCCGTCAACCCAGGTCACCTACGCAAAGCCATCATGATACTGCATGTACGAGAACTCGTCCTAGTCCTCGTCGAAGTCTGGCTCTGCCTCCTGGATCTCAGCCTCACCTGCATCTACAACAGGGTCTGGTGGGTGTTGCAAACACCATCCCATAACGTGGGAGTGAGTGATCAACTCAGTGGAATCATAGAGCAAGGATTAGCATGTTCACAATTCAATCATGCGATAATAGTAAAGCAGCAAATCTGACAATCCTACTACTGTTGTTAATGCAAGATGATATGACGTGATGTATGCCCTCACCGACGATCTCCCTTATATGGCAAAATCTTACGACCGCGGCATGCCACACTCCCTAGAGTGCTCCACATCTTTCAGGCATATGCAATGCTATGGTGATATGATTTTCGAGTTGTTATTAGTCCATTCAAACAGCAAGATTGGGAAACTAAGGTACTTTCCTTGTATCAATCCCAACACAGATCCTGTCTAGGGTCGTCACTCCTAGTAATCTCATACGATGTATATTTTGTAGGTCGCTGTAAGGGCTGCCAGGGCTGTTGCTCGCACTCGTTGCACCGCTCCCCCATCACCTTATCAATACAGGCCTACGGTACTCTACTGTTACTGAAGGGTCGTCGCCTCCCGTAGACTCAGAATAGGCTCGCGGTTACTACAAAGGACTCGTCGCCTGATCAGTGTAGGCCGACAGCTAGAATATAGTGTCCCATACCACCATAATCTGCTCACGAGACTATGTGCTCACTGGTCACTACGGGGAGGTTTGTGGCCCCAGCGTAGGCCGACAGCTCGACCACGGTGTCCCATACCACCATGCCCGGCTCATGAGTCTTCGTCGATCAAGGTACCATGGTTAACAGGGTTTACAATGGTAAGTTCAGTACCCTAGGTTCAAGCAGTTATGACTCATATAGGGTGAACATACATCGGCCAGTCGGGTTACTTGACAGGCTCGACTAGCGCGATCGCATCTCAAGTCGAACGACATAAAGTGCGTAAAACACTTCGCGTGGCCTAACCACTGCCGCCAACTCCAAACACGACTCGCGTTCATCGACGCGTCGTTCGTGGCTAAGACCAGCCAGCCACGAATTTGCTCAGTTACCGACTGCCTGGACTAAATCTAGTCCCAAACAATTATGGAATCACATCAGCAATCTATGTAAGAGTATTGGAATTGAAACACAATCATGTGAGCATGTTAACACATGTTATGACATTCAACTTAAGCAAATCTTCAAGCACATACATTTCATGCATGTAATGAAATCATGCATATAGTCAACATGTAGGAAATCATTTAGGTCAGCATATTAATTGAGAAATCAATCTCAAACTATCTCATAACATCATTTAATTCAATACATACTAATACAAGCATTTATACAAACACATACACTACACACTTAAGTCTACATATAGTATGTCGACCCGAAGTGCGCAATTAGGCGAATCTCTTCGCCAAACTAATTATGCGATTTCGGGTCGAGTTGGTACTCGAGCCCAAGTATGGATTTTTCATGGGCGTTACATGTGGTGAGGCCCATTGTGATGCATTTGAGGGTCAGGCGATTGAGGCCCATTGTGATGTATGTTAGGCCCATCTGAGAGGCCCATCGTGACGTATATTAAACTCTTGAGTGAGGCCCAGGGTGTTGCATATTTGGCCCTAATGAGAGGCCATGAGTCCACTGTATGTTAGGCTCTATATGGGCCATTCCTCAGGGGAAGGTTGGTTAAATGTCTTCATTGTCGAGATTGATTGTTGATGTCGGTTATTGACACCGATTATGAGTATGAGACAGCATAACATCATAACACATATGCATCATCTGCATGTTTGTTATGAGATGTGATTGACCATTGCATATGCCATAGGGCAGGTTATTCATGGGGCTCCCTGATAAGTGAAGTTACCCCACATGAGCGCACGGTATGCGCAGGATTGATGCATGATTGCACTGTGTGACTCATGCATCTCGCATTTATGTGACGTAACCACCGTACGCCCTAGCAACATCAGGGCTGTAGCCTCCACAGGAATATCGTGGATGGTCAGATGAGATACCGAAAATCTGTCTACATAGGGTGCTATAGATATCCTTGGGTGAAAGTCACAGAACCCTCTTGGTTCTAGAGGTTGCTCCAACGTCTAGACCGAGTGGCTAGATGAGCGCCGAGTGCCGATTACCAGATGGTTGCGCTCTCCACTGTGTCGTGGTCAGTTGGAAGGGGGTGCGGCCTTACCTGCCCTAAAGGAGGGGGCAATGTTAGGCTGAGTCTGACCAGCTCAAGGAATGGGTCCGCTATTGATGAGTTGGGCCCGATATTAACAGGTGGATAGTGAGGTCTCTTTCACTCACCTTGTTGCGCGCGTTGGGACGACAATCTGGTATGGAGTGTAATAGACCCTGGTGATTTCCCAGAGAGGAACCGTACTGATATGTGGACTTATTGAGTAGGAGTTGCATGCTCGTTCATTCATTCATTCACTATCCACTCGGGCTGGTGGTGCGCAACTAATTATTATGTACCTTCATTATGGCAAGGATTTTGGTTAGGCGCGCGACTAACCTGAGATCATGAGTTTACCACATTGAGTCTGACTATCCAAATTTAGGTATGGGACTGGTTTGGATAGAAGTCCCTTGTGATGGACCCCATAGCCTGCGATACTACGTACTATCATCCCGACTTCACTTCAGCTTGGTCATTTCATTCGCACCACATGTTACATTGCATCTGCAGTACTTAGTATTTTGGGTTACCATGTTTCTGCATTAATATGGTCGTTAGTACTCATGCCTTGCATTGCATAGCCTTGGTACAGCTGATGGCACTCATAGACTTGTCGGTATATTTCTGCTTATTTCGATATTGTATGTTTTATGGCATTGTATCCTCGACATCTGATATTTGTCTCTTTATGACTCCTCATTTGTATAGTTATTCTATATTACGCATTCTGATATTGATTGACTCATGAAATTTTATATATTTTCGCTTACTCTGTTTACTCTGATAATTCCTGCTCTTGTCAGTATCTCTGTTTATTCCGATAATGTACGATTTATGGATTACCAGCAATTTCATAATACTAACAAGAAATACTAACAAGCTTATGCATTGTATTGTATGATGATGGCATTGTATCGAATACTTGACACTTACTTTGTGCACACACTTTCACTACCCTCTAAGCTTTCTATAAGCTTATGCATGATAGATGCGTGCAGGTGACGTTAGGTTGTTGCAGCGTCGAGCTTGGAGTGTGCAGCTATCTTCTGGAGCTTTGATTTCGATATATGTATTTCCCTTTTAGCATTGTATTCAAATGATTATATTAGTGGATATGTGATGACGATGCTGCCTTTATGATTTGGGTATACTTATGGTTATGCTGATTACGAGTTAAATGTGTGTGTGTGTGTGTGTGTGTGTGTGTGTGTGTGTGTGTGTGTGTATATATATATATATATATATATATATATATATATATATAAATCCTCCTTGTAAGATCCTAGGATCGGAATTTGGCTTATAGACGCTAGGAGCTGAGAATGGGGTACTACGGAGGCTGTTAGCACTGGATTCGGCGATCGGGATTCTTGTGAATCCGATTTCCGGGTTTGGGGCGTGACAGAAACAGTGGGGATATACCCATACATCATACTGGGGTCCACCTTCTTCAAACGAATGGACGACATGCATGAAATACATGCATCTTAGCAGGCCACACGAGGCACCGTCCAAAGCGGATGGTGTAAATAAAACAGATACATCGCAGTGGCCCACAGAGCTTGTTGTCGTCCAAGCAACTCCAGCTGTTGGGCAACAACAGATGGACGGTGTTGGATATGCAACATAAACATCAACGTATGGCCCACCGTCCAGATCTGCTGGACGGTGAGAGATAGAACAGATACATCATGGTGGTATGCTACTTGCCATCTGAAAATGGCTGGACGGTGTGGATTAAAACCCTTACATCAAGGTGGGTCCCATGGTAACATTTACTTTCCATCCAATCAATCCCCAATCAATCCATACGGTCACAAAGACCCGGTTAAAGAGGAAAAACAAATATTATTGATCCAAAACTTCTGTACTCCCAGAGAGTTCAACGGTGGATGATCAATCCCCACTGATTCCTATAGTGTGGTCCACCTGGTGGACGGCTAGATCTAACACACATTACACGATGGGTCCCATTCAGATGGACAACCAGGATGACGCAAATATCCCAGGCAGGACCCACAGAACTTGCTGACGCAAGTATAGTAGCTGTTGCTGCAGGTACCAACCCACTGTCCTTTAGATGAACGGTCTCGATGAAGATCAGATGGACGGTGGGGGTTTGACCCACTTGCTGATGTAAACATACCAGATGTAGTGGTAAACCAGCCAAACCTCTTTCACGGTGGGTGGGTCCCATGTGCTAGGCATAGCACGGTGTGTTTCCACCTGAGATTTGCATCTGCTTCATTCCAGGCCCATGGCCTTGGGGTCCTGGATGGACGGTGTGTGTGAAACACATACATTCAACATGGTGGGTTCCCACTGCACGGACGGTGCAGATGAGACCCGTAATTTATGGTGGGCCCTGCATGCTGCAGGTGTATGGTCTGCACAAAACACCTACATCATGGTGGCCTGGCACCATCTAAGCTAGTCCAGCAGGTGGACGGCTGGATGCACACATGCATTGAAGTGGGTCCTCACGGTTGTAAGGTGTGGATCAAGTGGGCCACACCCATTATCATCTTCACCATAAAATAAAGGGAGAGAGAGAGAGAGAGAGAGAGAGAAAGAGAGAGAATAGTGAAAATGGGAGGGACCCCGCCACTATGGGCCCCTCCTAGATACAAAACATTCATCAAGATGGGTCGCACCATAAGTGGGCCCTAAAATCATCAAAACCAAAAGCTATGAACACCCACCTTAGATCTCTTAGTCCTTCGTCCATCAACGCATTCTATAGATCCAAAGAACGTGATCTAACGGTTGAGATGAGGCTTTGATGGTGGAGATGGGAGGTATGAAGGTAGGCCACACATGGCTTCTCTCATGGAGCTTGGACGTAGGTTGCTTGGGAGATGGGTTTGAGAAATGAGAGAGAGAGAGGGTTGTAAGAGAGAGAGATGGGAGAGTGATGGGTGAGAGATGGGTGATAGGTGATATATTTGTACTTAGTTGTAAGAGAGTGTTGACTTTGGGGTTGCTTAGGGATGGGTGAAAGGTGATGTGTGATGTGGTACTTGATTGATGGGATGTGATGTGATTGATTTGAAAGATTATCTTGGGTTAGCAAATGCGCGGCGTTTCCTCGAACTGAATGCGGGCCGACATCTCCTGGTCCGGGTATCGGATCAGTGCGCGAGTCGCGGCGACGGCGCGGTCGCTAGGGTACAAGTTTCTAGTCGAGCCGACTCTGGAATAAGGGATACGACTCAGGGTTATGCACAACTATCGGTTACAGATCGCGAATTGCCAAATTTCGACCGGGAAGACCGTGGAAGCTTAATGAACGTTACTGTCCAGGATACGGGCCTTACAGCTCTCCCCTCCTAATAAAATTTTATTCTTAAAATTTAAACTACAGTATCACCAATACAGAGCTCACTAAGGGAGGGAAGTCTTATCAGAACACAACATACCAACATAATCAAATACCTAAGAGATGGGGACAACGCCCACCAATCTCAGCCTTTTGCTCCCAAGACACCTCATCAGCAATATGATGACCCTACTGACCCTCAGATCCTGGATCAGAAATGATCGAAGCTGGGATACTTTGCAGCCTCGCATACTCAAAGGTAGAGAGTTATATCAGAAAATCTTTAAGTTATCCGAATTCAGAGATCTAATCATTCTAAGTTCACAATAATCATAGAGTGCAGGGTAGTTATCAGCAGATAAGTGATGTTATCATCAGGTACTCCCAAGTTATGCTCTAATACCAACTTCTGTCACGCCCTAAACTCGAAAACCGGGCTCACAAAATTTTCGATCGCAGTATCTGACGCCGACAGCCTCCGTAGAACCCCATTCTTGACTCCTAACACCCATTCACCAGGTTCCGATCCTGGGATGCTACGAGGAGGATTTACAAGGTTAGTTTGATTCGTACTAAGCATAAACAAAGGCATAACCCACAAACAACAACCAAAAACTCCATTACATTTCCACTATGATCAAAAACTTTACAAGTACAATGATCATAAAGGGAAATACAATGATAAAGAATAAAAACTCCAAAATGATCTGCAAGACGCTCCTGCCTCAGCGCTTTTGCGCCCCAACATCACCTGCACGCATCTATCATGCATAAGCTTATAGAAAGCTTAGAGGGTAGTGTAAGTGTGTGCACAAGGTAAGTGTCAAGTATTCAATACAATGCCATAATCATACAATACCGAAAAACTGGTAATCCATAAATTGTACAATGTCTAAATAAGTAAAAATACTAATAAGGTCATGAGTTATCAGAGTAAGCGGAAATACAGATAAAGTCATAAAGCACATTATAACAGAGTAAGCAGAAATACCGACAAGTCTATGAGTTAATCAGTATCAGAATACACAATATAGAACAACTATGCAATAAGGAGTCATAAAGAGCTAATATCATATGCCGAGGATGCAATGCAATATATAAACCCTGCTAAGTCTGTCTAAGTCATATAAGTGTATTCTGGTACCATTCCTCGAGCTGGTCAAACTCAGCCTAGTAATGCCCCCCATGCTCGGGCGGGTAAGGCCACACCCCCTCCCAACCGATCACGACAAAGTGGAAGACGCGGCCTCCTAGTATTCGGCACTCGGGCGCTCATGTATCCACTCGATCTCAACGTTTGGGCGTCCTCTGGTACCAAGAGGGTGTTTAGGGATTTTCACCTAGGGCTATCTATGGCAGCCCGATACTCAAATAGATTTTCAGTGTCCCATCTGGCCATCCACGATATGCCTGTAGAGGCTACAACCCTGATGTCGCTAGGGCGTACAGTAATCACAATGCAAGATGCATAAGTCATACAGTCCAGTCATACATTAATCCACCGCATGTCGTGCACTCATGTGAGATAACCTCCGCCTGTCAGGGAGTCTCATAACAATATACTCAATGGCATATGCAATGATCAACCACATCTCATAACAATCATGCAGATGATGCATATGGGCATGTATCATAATGTTATGCTGTCACATACTCATAATCGGTATCAATAATCGGCATCGACAATGTGGACATTTAACCAACATTACCTCCGAGAAATGGCCCTCATAGATCCTAACATATAGTGGACCCATGGCCTCACACAAGGGCTAAATGTATAACACCATGGGCCTCACTCAAGAGTTTAATATACATCACGATAGGCCTCTCACATGAGTCTAATATACAATACAATGGGCTCCATCTCCAGGCCCTCAAATGCATCACAATGGGCCTCATCACATAGATCTTGGATTCATCATATTAGGCCTTAAACACGGGCGGAATACACATTATAACGGGTCTCAAATATGGGCCGCATATACATTATTGGGCCTCGTCAATCGGAATCGACTATCGGCCACGACATTCGGAATCAGTAATTGGCCTCAATCGATAATCAACCTCGATAATTGGAATTGACAATCGGTCACGTTAATTAGGATCGGCGATTGGTTACAATAATTGGCCTCGATCGCTACTCGGCAATCGACCACAACAACTCAGAATTGGTAATCGACCTCGATCGATAATTAGCAATCGGCCCAGACAAATCAAAATCGGTAATCGGTAATCGGCCTTGATCGATAATCGGGGTCCATGGATGGACGGCCGATGATGGTCCAAGCATTATTAATGGGGGCCCATTCGTTTGGGTTAACCTACTAGAGAATGATGAGAATGGCCTAACCAGGCTTAAGGGAAGGTCACAATGTGGACATCCAACCATCATTGCCCATCAACCTGGACCTTTAACTAACATTACTCCTAAGCAGTGGCCTACATAGAGTTAAACATATAGTGGACCCATGACCTTACACAAAGGCCTAATGTACATCGCAATGGGCCTCATACTAGGGCCACATATACACCACATCGGGTCTTGCCAAATTGGCCACAAATACCTTATAACGAGCCACATACCTAGGCTTATATACAACACAATGGGCCACATCTTATGGGCTGAATATATATCTCATTGGGCCTTACCAAATGAGTCTCAGATACATCATACCAGGCCTCATCATATGGGACACAATTACATCACAATAGGCCTCATATCCGGGCCTAACTATACATCACAATGGACTACGACCCATGAGCCTCAATATACATCAGTTGGGCCGAATCAATGGCCGCACCAATGGGTCTAACATATATCACAATGTGCCGCACCAATGGGCCTAACATATATCACAATGGATCGCTCAATGGGCTTCACTAATGGGCCCTATACACATTAAGTGGGCCATGCTCATGAGCCTCAGATTCAAGTAGGAGGGCTCCATCATACGAGCCTCAAATACACAACAGGTGGGCCCTATCACATGGGCCTAAAAGTACAGGGCATGTGGGCCCTATCACATCCTGGGCCTAATACATGCCACAATGGGCTTTGCCCTTAGGCCACAAATACATCACGATGGGCCGTACCACATGGGCCGCACCAGCAGGCCTCATTCAAATGGGTCGATACAAATGGGCCGAATTAAATGGGTCGAGTCGAATGGGCCCAAACCAACCACACCATTCATCTATAATTAGAGATCATTTTAGAGCATTATCACAAAATGAATCATATCCCAAAGATCATCTGGACGATACCACAATTGGCAGTGGTGATAGTGATTTCCACTGTTGAATTCTAGTGGGCCCCACCATAGGGTTTATTTCCCATCCCGCCGGTTCATAAGGTCACAAAGACCTGGATTTAGATGAAAAAAAATAAATATCATATTGGTCCAAACTCTGTAGCCCAAAGGTTTTACTGGTAGATGTTCAAATCCCACTATTTCTTTATGGTGTGGTCCACCTGATCAAAGGTCTGGTCACATCACAGTGTGGCCCGCCGTGATGTAATTGAAATCCAACTTATTCATAAATTAACATAGTGATGGATGAAGTGAAAAATAAAAATATAAGCTTGAGTGGAAGCTGCTATAGCTCCTAAGAAGTTTGAATGGTGAATGTCATTGTGCTCCACTATTATTGCAAACAGTAGGGTCCACTCGAACTTTGGATCTGACTCACTCATTTTTCCATGCCATAAAATGATCTCATAATTGGTTGGATGGTATGGATACAAGACATGCATCATGGTGGGGCCCACGTCCCCTAGACAGGACAGAGTGGGTAAAATACTTACATCAGAGGGCTCCACCGTCCATTGCTGGATGGTTGACAGCGTGAATAAAATATATACATCATGTGTGAGCCCCAAGTAAAGCTAATATAACACATGCATTAGGGTGGGCCCCACCCCTGCACGTGCAGCACATGTGGGGTGGGTCCCAGCCCATCAAATGGGGGAAATGATGGGCATATACCCATACATCATACTGGGGTCCATCTTCTTCAAACGGATGGATGGCATGCATGAAATACATGCATCTTAGCAGGCCACACAAGGCACCGTCCAAAGCGGATGGTGTAAATAAAATAGATACATCGCTGTGGCCCACAGAGCTTGCTGTCGTCCAAGCAGCTCCAGCTATTGGGCAACAATAGATGGACGATGTTGGATATGCGACACAAACATCAAGGTATGGCCCACCGTCCAGATCTACTGGACGGTGAGAGATAGAATAGATACATCATGGTGGTATGCTACCTGACATCTGAAAATGGCTGGACGGTGTGGATGTAAAACCCTTACATCAAGGTGGGTCCCACGGTAACATTTACTTTCCATCCAATCAATCCATACGGTGACAGAGACCCGGTTAAAGAGGAAAAACAAAGATTATTGATCCAAAACTTCTGTACTCCCAGAGAGTTCAATGGTGGATGATCAATCCCCACTGATTCCTATAGTGTGGTCCACCTGGTGGACGGCTGGATCTACCACACATTACACGGTGGGTCCCATTCAGATGGACAGTCAGGATGACGCAAATATCTCAGGCGGGACCCACAAAACTTACTGATGTAAGTATAGCAGCTATTGCTGCAGGTACCAACCCACCGTCCTTCAGATGAACGGTCTCGATGAAGATCAGATGGACGGTGGGGGTTTGACCCACTTGCTGATGTAAACATACCAGCTGTAGTAGTAGACCATCTAAACCTCTTTCACGGTGGGTGGGTCCCACGTGCTAGGCACAGCACGGTGTGCTTCCACCTGAGATTTGCATCTGCTTCATTCTAGGCCCATGGCCTTGGGGTCCTGGATGGATGGTGTGTGTGAAACACATACATTCAACATGGTGGGTTCCCACTGCACGGACGGTGCAGATGAGACCCGTAATTTATGGTGGGCCCTGCATGCTGCAGGTGTATGGTCTGCACAAAACACCTGCATCATGGTGGCCTGGCACCATCCAAGCTAGTCCAGCAGGTGGACGGCTGGATGCACACATGCATTGAAGTGGGTCATCACGGTTGTAAGGTGTGGATCAAGTGGGCCACACCCATTATCATCTTCACCATAAAATAAAAGGGAGAGAGAGAGAGAGAGAGAAAGAGAGAGAATAGTGAAAATGGGAGGGACCCCGCCACTATGGGCCCCTCCTAGATACAAAACATTCATCAAGATGGGTCCCACCATAAGTGGGCCCTAAAATCATCAAAACCAAAAAGCTATGAACACCCACCTTAGATCTCTTCGTCCTTCGTCTATCAACGCGTTTTATAGCTCCAAAGAACGTGATCTAACAGTTGAGATGAGGCCTTGATGGTGGAGATGGGAGGTATGAAGGTGGGCCACACATGGCTTCTCTCATGGAGCTTGGACGTGGGTTGCTTGGGAGATGGGTTTGAAAAATGAGAGAGAGAGGGTTGTAAGAGAGAGAGATGGGAGAGTGATGGGTGAGAGATGGGTGATAGATGTGTACTTAGTTGTAAGAGAGTGTTGACTTTGGAGTTGCTTGGGGATGGGTGAAAGGTGATGTGTGATGTGGTACTTGATTGATCGGATGTGATGTGATTGATTTGAAAGATTGTCTTGGGTTAACAAATGCGCGGCGTTTCCTCGAATTGAATGCGGGCCGACATCTCCTGGTCCGGGTATCGGATTAATGCGCGAGTCGCGGCGTTGGAACCGCGGCAACGGCGCGGCTGCTAGGGTACAAGTCTTTGGTCGAGCCGACTTTGGAATACGGGATACGACTCAGGGTTATGCGCAACTGTCGGTTACAGATAATGAATTGTCGAATTTCGACTGGGAGGACTGTGGAAGCTTAATGAACGGTACGGTCTATGATACGGGCCTTACAAATCACAACCCACATCATATTGACATTCACTATAAAATAAGGTTTTCTCAAGTTCACCTTAAAACTTATACATTTGTGTTTTTAATTGAGCTTACATAATCAAAACCCTACACTAAAATTTTCTGGCTGATCTCCATCAAAACTAATATAGATATTTTTCTGGCTAATCTCAAACAAAACTGGAAAAATAAATAACAAATAGTTATCTTCTTCTTGAAGATGCCGCTTGATGTAACCGATGAACCGCTTCGATTGATGTAAATGTTCAATGTTTAACACATATAATCAACGGTTCTAGGTTCTAAATAGATTTTAAATTAACTCAAACCTTCGGCTACTTTTTTGAATTTCTTAGATCTCAAAGGGTAGAATGAAAACTCCCTTAGAAAAACCAGATTTACAAAGTAAAGATCAAGGAATTACAGAGCAAATAAGCTATTAAAAATAATCTACAATTACCGGACTATAGCTTAATAATAACAGGGACTTTTCTCTCAGCGTGGAAGCTTTTTGGAGCTTAATTGAATGATTTAAAATGAGAAAAGACCTCTATTTATAGGCTAAAAAATAGTTTCTTCGACTGGTCTTAGTTTTAACAAAATTTCAAATTTCTAGCGTGATCGGATTAAATTGACCTTCGACTGGTTGAGTGGCCTGCTCGACTGGTCAAGCACACCCCTCGACTGGTCGTGGGATATAAAAATATGTTGTTGGAGTTCGACTCGAGCTCCCCACGACTGGTCGAGCAGATCTCCCCGACTGGTCGAGTAGGGTACTTGACTGGTCGAGGATCTACTAGAAAAACTCAAAATTTGAGTTTAGAACTTGGACTGGTCAAAGAAATTCCTTGATTAGTTGAGTAAGGGCCTGGACTAGCTGAACATAGGATAGGACTAGTTGACTTTAAGCCTATTCCAAGTATAAAAACCCGAATATAATATGCATAAGAAATGACCTAAACCTAGGGTCATTTTAAGGTCATATATACCTAAATCATTGAACATAAAACTCAAATCTTCAGTAACTGCAGATCTTTTATTTGAAGTATATTCACATTAGAAGCTTGAACTTGAAATAGACTTACATTAGTAGCTTGATCTTCGTGTCTTGTACTTCAAATCTTCAACTGGCTTGATCTTGAAGGTGAACTTTCCATCACTCAAAACAAGTCACACCCTAACTCATTTTGTCTTACTAAAATTTGATAATCATAGCACTTACAATCTCACCCATTTATAACGAAACTTCACTTTTTTTTATTTAAAGGAGTTTGCAACTATAAAAAAAAAATGGCAAAAATCTATCAACTTCAATGGCATCGAAGTCCCCTTTGATGCCATCAAAAAATCCAATTTTATCTTGAAAGGTTGTTGGACAATTTATGATCTCTGCTCGATGTCATTGAGTGGCCTTCGATGCCATCGAGGTGCCCTTTGATACCATTGAAGGCCCATGGATGCCATCGAAAAAATCATGATTATTTCCATTAACTTGCTGGAAAGTTTGAAGTATCTACTTGATCTCAATGTCATCAAGTGGTCTTTGATGTCATTGTGGTGATCCTTCGATGCCATCGAAGGTCCCTCGATGCTATCGAGAAAATCTAAGATTTTAACTTACTCTTGCTAGACAGTTTGAAGTATTCACTTGATGTCATCGAGTGGTCTTCGATGCCATTAAGGTGACCCTTCGATGCCATCAAAGGTCCCTCGATGCCATTGAGAAAATTCAGGATTTTTACTTGAGCTTGCTAGACATATTTGTTATACCTGCTCAATGTCATCGAGTGTTCTTTGATGTCATTGAAGACCCCTCGATGGGATCAAAACAGTCTGTTTTTCTGAAGTTTCTTTTTAAATAGTTTTCTTCTCATAATTATTTACTAGTTTATATGGGAAATGATTTTCTTATTTGGTTTGGGTTAGTTGGAAGGTCAAGTATATAGGTTAAGTATGGGTTTTGAAGAGGTCACAACACTTCATCATTTCCTTAATTTTAAATGTTTGAACGCATATGATCTTCTAGTCTTCAGCCTTCAAGATTCCATAGGGCTCTCCCGACTCAATGACTCACAATTCACACTAATTGATAAGTTAGGGCACTTAAAAAGCATGGAGTGAGTAAAAGCATTGATGTCAAGGGGAAGTATTTCCCTTAAGCAAGCTTGAGCCCGATCGATAGGAGACATGGGGATGACATCCATGGTAGCAAGTAGAAGTTGTTCAAAAGTCGAAAACAAAAAACTCGGTTGCATAGGGAGAAAATAGCCAAGAATCTCTTTATATAGGGCCTCAAAAAGTACCCATTGTGCCTGAAGCTAAAGAGACACTTCAATTAAAGCATATATTCATGACACATAGTGTCTCTAAGGAAGAGGAAATGAACCGTCATTTTGACAAGAGAAATAACATCGCCATCACCTTTCTGTCAAAGGCGAGGCAACGTGGGGGCAACGTTGTAACCTATTTATGATCAATCGAAGTAGAGCCAATAAGGAAATGACATGTGGCATTACCCTAGAATATGAGGTGTCTAAATAGATTTTCTTAGGAATTTAGTATGGAATCATAGTAGTATTGATTTGGTGTTACATGTCATCAAAAGAGGACGTGTGATGAGTAACATACTATTTTTGAGAAAAATAAAAGTTTGGAGTGTAGTTGAGAGACAAAATACGACCAAGAAAAATGAATCGTGACCAAATGAAATAGAGTGTGGTCGAGAGGAGAGGAACAATCACAAAAGGAAAGCGTAATAGAAAGAAGGATCTAAAGAAAGGCTTTTCGACTACCATAACCGCTGGAATAATGATAAAAATATCTAGAAGGATAAGTTGTGCAACATAAATCTATATACAAGAGAGAAAATCTACAGAGTAAAACCTCAATTCAAATACCAATCCAATCCAATCAAATCCAATTTATCAATTTACTGTATCTCACCTATCTTAGGAGTACTGACAATCTAGTGGTGATAGATCTTAGTTCTTAGTTGTAATTCGAATTTACGCTCATATGCTGGATTTGTCTTTTATCTAATATCAGTTCTTTCAAGAGATGTATTCTCACGCCCCAAACTCGAAAATCGGATTCATAGGAATCCCGATAGCCGAATCCGGTGCCGACAGCCTCCGTAGTACCCCATTCTCGGATCCTAACATTTATATACCAGATTCCGATCCTGGGATCCTACAAGGAGGATTTTTTTTTCCGATGTACATTTAACTAGTAATAAACATAACCACAAAGATTACCCAATTCACAAAGTGTAAGACCCGTATCTTGGTCCGTACCTTTCCGTACACTTCCGCGGTCTTACCGGTCGAATTTCGATAACTTTTGACCCTTAACCGATATCGACGCGCGATCCTGAATCATATGCTGACAACCCGAGTCGACTCAATCCGAGACCAATACCATAGCGACCGCGCCGTCGTTGCGGTTCCGATGTCGCGACTCACACGCCAAGGCGAAACCCTGATCTAGAGATGTGGGCCAACGTTCGGTGCGAGAAAACACCACGCGTTGCGAAACTCAAGGGAATCTCTACGATGTGTCACATCAATCACATCAATCCCATCAATCAATCAATCTATCAAGCCATCACATGTCAAGTACACATCACTTTATTCCATTTTCCCAAGCAACCACAAAAGTCCTCATCTCCCATACCTCTCTTACACAAAAAGCCACAAAAGTCAAGCTTTTCTTACACCTCCCATACTTCTCTTACACAAAAGCCTCAAAAGTCAAGTTTTTCTTACACAAACATCACTCACCACATCCATCCATCACTCTCTCTCTCTCCCTTTACATCACTCTCTCTCTTTCTCTCTTTCTCATTTCAAAAATCCCAAGCAACAAGAGCCCCCATGTACGGAATTTTGCAAGAACTCCTAAGCTCCAAGTGGCCCACCTTCCTACCCCAAAATCTCCCATCTCAACCCTCCATTCTTCATCTTAACCATTGAAGTTGAAGCTAAGGTGCCAAGGAACCTCTAGGAGCAAGAAGATCGGACGGTGGGTACCTCTATAGGGTAGATTTACTTATTTTTATGGTGGACCAAGTGAGGCCCACCGATCAATGGTGTGGATCTCACTTGGGACCCTTATTTGTGGCCGATGGACCACTTAGATCATCATGATCATTCCATGATGGGGCCATTCTCCACGGACCCCATCATGATGTTTATTTCTCTAAGAAAGGTCATCTAGACCGTCCATTTTGGTGGAGAGAGGATCTCCACCGTTGATTCTCGATCTTGATGGTTCCATGTGTTGAGGGACCCTTTTTTGTATCATTTGCTTTTAAAGGAGGGCCCATAATGTCGGAGTCCCTCCATCACAAGCCATGTCCCACTCTCCATGTCTCTCTCTCTCTCTCTTTTATTTATTTTATTTATTTTTATTTTTTTATGCAAAAGGATTGTGTGGCCCACTTGAATGGATCCCACCTTGGCATTATTTTTTTTCTTCAAGATTTATTCAAGTGGGGCCCACCATATGCGTTGTACACCCATCAGTGGTGGCCCACTTCATCAGGGCCCACCACAATTTCTTTTTAAAGAAAAGTCAGTCGTCCAGCGTCTGGGACGCTGGACGTTTTCTAAGGAAAGAAAAAAAGGGAAAGAAAGAATGAAGGCTTTTGGGTGGTCCCCTTGCATAGGCCCCACCCTAATGTTTATGTTCGATCCAAGCCGTCCATCCTCTTACCCACGGCATTTTAGCCGTTGGGTAGAAGTTTGGAGCTGATCTGATCACTTGGTGGGCCATAGCGCCAAATATTGCATTTCCACCATTCGAACACTAAATTCTTATTTTATTTCACTTCCAAGCATCAAAAAAAATCAAACTCTAGACTCATTTGGAAGGCCTCGAGCCGCTGATCGCAATGGCCGGGGCGGATTTCACTTTTGCGGGCCCCACGTGCGAAAAACCCCGGGAAAACATATTTTTCCCAAAATTTGATAAGAGGCAGAGCCTCTGCATTGGCGTCAGTGGCCAGCACGCTTCCACGTACAGCCGTCTCCAAGGCGGGCGGGTGGTGTCCAGCTATGGACCCACGGCTCTAGTCGTGCGCCCCATAGTTATGTTTATTTACCATCCAACCGACTCTAGAGGTGGGCCGCCCCAGTAGCGGGCCCCCCTCCAAAAATGGGACAGATCCAAAACTCAAGTGGCCCACACCATGTGAAACAGTGTGGATGGAATTCTACCATTTAAGGATTTTTGGGGCCCACAGGAGTATCGGATCAAGCTGAAATTTATGTTTTCCCTTCATCCAGGTCAGAGTGACCTTATGAACGGGTTGGATTTCAAATAAATATTACGGTGGGCCATATTTGTGGGACCCACATTAATGTATATACTTCATTTTCACCGTCCACAGCCCGTGGACGGTGAGATTCACCCTGCTGCATGTGTTTTACACACGCCGTCCATCTGTCAGCTACCCATATTGTTTTCTGTGGGACCCACCATTATATATATTTATGTATGCTATATAGTTTAAATGTATATTTTATAATATGAAAATTGTAGTGGGCCCTAGACCATGCGTCCCTATGAATAGTTTGGATGGAAATAAATGTTTTGTAAGGCCCATGAGTCGGGACCCATTTAATTTCAAAAGGGCTATGGGCTAGGCCCATTTGATTTATAAAATGCTTATGGGCTAGGCCCATTTGATCCATTTTTGGCCTAAGAGCTTTGGCCCATTTGATGTACTTCAAGGCCCATAAAATTGGACTCATTTGTTGCATTCTTAAAGCCCATGGAAGTGGACCCATTTGTTATATTGTAAGACTCATGGGACTACACCCATTTGATTATAAAAGGGTCCATGGGATTAGGCCCACTTTAATATGCATGCAAGCTCATGGATTATGTCCATTTGAATTGTTTAAGGCCTAGGGGTTTAGGCCCATTGAACTCATATAATGGGTAAGGGTTAAGGCCCATTTGGCGTTCATATGGGATCCAATTGGTGTGACCCATTGATCACATATTAGACTCATGAGACTAAGCTCATTAGATGCAACCCAAGGCCCGCGGGTTTGACCCATTGCAATGCACATAAGACCCATTGGTGTGGCCCATTTGTGTGGCCCATCTGATGAATAAAAGGCCCATAGGATATGGCCTATTTGATATATATACGAAAAGCCCAATGGGATGAACCTAAAGTCCATTGCAATGTGTAATCCCAATACCGATTATGTAGCGATGTTTAAGAAGATCGTGCCTGAGAAGCAATGTTGGTTTGACGTCCACATTGCAAGTGTGATGGTGATTGGATGTCCACATTACGACTCTCCTTAGGGTCCATTACTAGGCCGTACTTGCTGTGTATAGACCGTACAGGCCAATCTGCATTGTAAGAATGGTTCATAACTCATTTACATGTTTAGTATAGTTTCATGACCCATGATCATACGCATCATATGTATGCTTGATATGAGGATTGACTGATCATAGCATATGCCTTCGGGCAGGTTGTTTATGGGCTCCTGGTTCGGCAGTGTTGCCCTACATGAGCACACGATATGCGCAGGATTAGTTGCATGACTGGATAGCGTGATTCATGCATTCCGCATTTGTGTGACATGGTTATTGTATACCCTAGCGACATCGGGGACGTAGCCTCCACAGACAGATCGTGGTTGGCAGGATTGGATACCGAAAATCTTGTTCTACATGGGGTACTATAGATATCCCTGGGTGAAAGTCCCTAAACCCTTATGGTACCAAGAGGTTGCTCCAACGTCTAGACTGAGTGGGTAGATGAGCGTTGAGTGCCGATTATCAGACGGTTACGCATTCCACTGTGTTGTGGTCGGTTGGAAGGGGGTGCGGCGTTACCCGCCCTAGTGTAGGGGGCAATGTTAGGCTGAGTTTGACCAGCTCGAGGAATGGGTCCGCTATCGACGAGTCGCGCCCGATATTGGTAGACGGATAGTGAGGTCTCTTCCACTTACCTTATTGCGCGTGATGTGGTGGCAATCTAGTTTAGAGTGTACTAGACCCCGGTGATATTCCATATTTTGAGCTGTATTGATGTGTGGACATAGATGAGGACCTGTATGCTTGAGTTGCATTGCACATCGCATGGCCTTGGGATGACCGATACATTCATGTCTGGCATTGTATAGCCTTGGTACGGCTCATGATATCATGGTTCCATTTGCATATTCCGCATTACTCTGACATTGCATGTTCATATTACTACCTTGGGCACACACTTTCACCACCCTCTAAGCTTTCTGTAAGCTTATGCACGACTATTGCGTGCAGGTGACGTTGGATCGCAGCAGCGCTGAGGCAGGAGCACGTTGCTGATCATTTTAGAGTTTTTTTGTTATTTACCATTGTATTTCCCTTTAAGCTCATTGTACTTGTAAAGTTTTTGATCATAGTGAAAATGTAATGGAGTTCTTGGTTGTTGTTTGTGGGTTATGCCTTTGGTTATGCTTATTACGAATCAAACTGACATTGAAAATCCTCCTCGTAGCATCCTAGGATCGGAACCTATCGAATGGGAGCTAGGAGCCGAGAATGGGGTTCTACGGAGGCTGTCGGCGCCGGATTCGACGATCGGAAATTCTGTGAGCCCAGTTTTCGAGTTTGGGGCATGACACAAAGGTAGCATCATCATCACATATCCACTAATATAATCATTTGATTACAACAATGAAAGGAAAATACATAAATAGGAAATCAAGCTCTAGAAGACCACTGCATGCTCTAAGCTCAACACTGCTGCAACCTAACATCACATGCACGCATCTATCATGCATAAGCTTATAGAAAGCTTAGAGGGTGGTGTAATTGTGTGCACAAGGTAAGTGTCAAGTATTCAATACAATGCCATATTTATACAATACCGAAACACTTCAATGTTTGAATAAGCTTATGCATAAGCAGAAACACTGACAAGATCAGGAATTATCAGAGTAAGCAAAAATACTAACAGGACCATAAATCATACTATAACAGAGTAAACGAAAGTATGGAAAAGTCTATAAGTCAATCAATATCAGAATACACAATATAGAACAGCTATGCGATAAGGAGTCATAAAGAGCCAAATATCAGATGTCGATGATGCAATGCAATATACAAATCCTGCTAAGTCTGTCTAGGCCATATAAGTGCAGAAACATAGCAATCCAAGATGTCATATGCCTGCGGATGTAATGTAATATGCGATGTGAATGAAATAACCATGCTGGAGTGTGAAGTCGGGATGATAGTACGTAGTATCGTAGGCTACGGGGTCCACCACAAGGGACTTCTATCCAAACCAATCCCATACCTAAATTTGGATAGTCAGACTCAACGTGGTAAACTCCTCATCTCAGGTTAGTCACGCGCCCAACCGAAATCCTTGCCATAACGAAGGTACACAATAATTAGTTGCGCACCACCAAACCGAGTGGATAATGAATGAATGAATGAATGAGCATGCAACTCCTACTCAATAAGTCCACATATCAGTACGGTTCTTCTCTGGAAAAATCATCGGGGTCTATTACACTCTAAACCAGATTGCCGTCCCATCGCACGCAACAAGGCTAGTGGAAGAGACCTCACTATCCACCTGCCAATATCAGGCCCGACTCGTCGATAGCGGACCCATTCCTCAAGCTGGTCAAACTCAGCCTAGCTTTATCTCCTCCTCTCGGGCAGGTAAGGCCACACTCCCTTCCAACCGACCAGAACACAATGGGAGACATGGCCTAATGGTATACGGCCCTCATGCGCTCATACATCCACTCGGTGTAAACATTGGATCAACCTCTGGAACCAAGAAGTTTTAGGGACTTTCACCCAAGGATATCTATAGCACCCCACGTAGAACAGATTTTCGGTATCCCATCTGGCCATCCACGAAATGCCTGTGGAGGCTACGACCCTGATGTCGCTAGGGCGTACAGTAAAACACAATGCAATACAAGATGCATGAGTCATGTAATCCAGTCATGCATCAATCATGCGCATATCGTGCGCTCATGTGAGACAATCTCCACCTATCAGGGAGTCTCATATCAACCAGAACTATGATATATGCAATGGTCAATCATATCTCATAACAGACATGCAGATGATACGTATGGGCATGTATCATGATACTATGCAGTCACATACTCATAACCGGTATCAATAACAGGCATTGACAATCGACATCGACAATGTGGACATTTAACCAACATTGTCCCCCAAGGAACGGTTCACATAAAGCCTAACATATAGTGGACTCATGGCCTCACACAAGGGCCAAATATACAACACCATGGGCCTCACTCAAGAGTTTAATACACATCACGATGGGCCTAACATACATTACAATGAGTTCCATCGCCTAGCCCTCAAATGCATCACAGTGGGCCTCATCACATAAGCCTCATATACATCACATTGGGCCTTAAACACGGGCTGGATACACATCACAACGGGCCTCAAATACGGGCCGCATATACATCACATTGGGCCTCGACAATCAGAAATCGGCGATTGGCCATGACAATCGGAATCGATAATCGGCCACGATAATTGGCCTCGATCGATAATCGGCCACGATAATCAGAATCGGTCAATCGACCATGACAAGCAGAATCGGCAATCAGCCACGTCAATCGACAATCGGCCACGATCAGTAATCGGTCACGATAATCGGCCTCGATCGGTAATCGGTCAATCGGCCATGACACATAGAGTCGGCAATCGACCACGTCAATTGATAATCGGCCACGATCGGTAATCGGTCATGATAATCAGCCTCGATCAGTAATCGATCAATCGGTCATGATAAACAGAATCAGCAATCAGGCACGTCAATCGACAATCGGCCACGATCGGTAATTGGTCACGATAATTGACCTCGACAATCGGTAATCGGTCAATCGGCCACGGCAAGAAGAGTCGACAATCTGCCACGATAATCGAAATTGTTCGATAATCAGAATCGAAAAATCGGTCATGTCAATCAGAATCAGTAATCGGTCACGACAAATCGGTCACGTCAATCGAAATCAGCAATCGGTCACGATAATCAGAATCGATAAATAATCAGACTCAATAATTCGGTCACGATAATCAGAATCGGCTGAACAAGGCCTAAAGGAAGGTCACAATGTGGGCATAAAACCATCATTGCCTATGAATGTAGCCATTAAACCAACATCGCTCCCAAGGAGTGGCTCACATAGAGTCAAACATAAAGTGGGCCCATGGCCTCACACAAAGGCCTAATGTTTGGGCCTCATACAAGGGCCTCATGCAACTACCATGAGCCGTATCAATGGGTCACACCAACGAGCCTCATATACACAATAGGTGGGCCTTACTCATGGGCCATAAATACATAGTAGGTGGACCCTGCACATGGGCCTCAAATACATTACATGGGCCTCACTAAATGGGCCACATATACATCGTATTAGGCCTTGCCCATGGGCCTCAAATACATCACAATGGACCACAACCCATGGGCTTTAAATACACAATAGATGGGCCCTACACCTGGGCCTCATATGTATCAAGAGGGCTACATCCACGGGCCGCACCAAAGGGCCTCATACATCAAGTGGACCACACCCACGGGCCGCACCAAAGGCCTCAAATATATCCGAGTGGGCCCCATGGATGGGCCATAAAGGTAGGTGTTGAGGGTCAAATATTGCATATTAGACCCCAATTACTGCCTAGATTTACGAACATTATACTGTCTAATGGTCTGATTTAACTATGTTTGTGCCGTAAGGTGTAATTACAAGCTTGGACTGAAATTAGATGCTAAAACCATGAAATTAACGCTCAAGATTCACCAGAGCAAGGGACCAAGATCGACGAAGTCTGCACAGAAAATTTTTTTTGAGAAAATCAGGAAACTGAAGTTCAAGAGGCCAAACAGTCGTCCAGAACGCAAGATTGCAGAGTTCCCACCGTCCGATCGGCTCTGAATTTCATACATCACCTAAGGACTACAAATGAGCCGTACATGTCAAACTTCAGCTCCTGGATCCTTACAGAAGTGGACCAATGGACAGATCAGCCTATAAATCAGCGATTTGGGGCCCACATGATCTCTGGATTTGCCTCAATTTAGGACTCAAGCCTAAAATAAGCTGAGGAAACGGATGGACGGAGCAGATTTCGCATGAACATCACAAAGGACCCCACAACCCTGCACTTGGGGAGTGAACAAGTTTTTAGCGCCGTTGCCGGGGACTGTCGGTTACGTTTTTCAAAAATTAATTAGTTTTAGGATTAGTTTAAAATTAGATTTTCTTTTTAGAATATTTTTTTTTTCTAATTCTAGGCTTAGTTATTTTCCTTATTTGAAATTTTTCCTAACTTTAGAAACTTGTTATTCTTCATTCTATCTGATTTTTAGAACTAACCTAATTTTTCTATCTTGTAGGAAACTTCTAGTTTAGTAAGCTCTTTCTAATTTCTCTTTCTTTAGAACTTCTTCTTTTCTTTTTAATTAGGACTTTCTATTCTTAGAAACTAACTTGTTTTGTTTATTTTTGCAGGTTCTTAGCCTAGGACTTCAAACTTGGTAACTTCTTTCCATCTCTCCCTTTTATCTTCTAGATTTCTACTTCTTTTCTCTTATGTTTAAGTTAGAATTTGAGGGCTGAGTGTGTTTTATGCCCCAGTGGGCACGCGACAACACTCGACGTCTCGTGACTGAAGGAGGATTAGTTGAGGGGTTGGCTGTCCATCGCAGGACTAGACACCACTTGAATTCTCCTGAGTTAGAGGAGGTTATGGCTGAAAATCAACCTCAAGCACTACCCCAACCTAGGGTTGAGGAAGTACATGATGAGAATGAGGTACATCAGGCACCCCCGCCTCGTACTTTACGAGATTATTTACAACCGGCGGGGGTGAGTACGCCCTCATGCATGATTTTTCCTGTGAATACAGGACATATGGACATCAAGCCAGGGGTTATCCAACTCCTTCTTAAGTTTCATGGGCTTGAGTCTGAAGAACTGCATCTGAAAGAGTTCGATGAAATCATAGGCACCTTATACTTTCCTAATGTATCTGAGGATACTATTAGGCTGAAACTCTTCCCATTTTCCTTGAAAGAGAAGCCAAGACGTGGTTACATTCACTGCGTCCTAGATCCATTGGCACATGGAATGATATGCAGAGGGAATTTATAAAGAAAATTTTCCCACATCATAAGACAGTTACCCTCAGGAGAGCAATCATGAACTTTGCCCAAAAGGAAGATGAAACATTCTTCCAATGTTGGGAAAGGTTCAAGGATCTGGTTAATGCATGCCCATAACATGGCTTTGAAATATGGCGCATTACGAATTTTTTCTATGATGGGCTAACATCTTCCATGCGCCAAATGGTCGAGACAATGTGTAACGAAGAATTCATCAATAAAAATGTCGACGAGGTATGGGATTACCTCGATAATCTCACTGAAAAAACATAATCATGGGACTATTACCCAAGGACGAACACTATGTCTAGGCCGACTCATTCAAGGAAAAAATGAGAAATATATCTCCTGAAAGAGGATGATGATCTTAACACTACGGTGGCTAATCTTACCAGAAAATTTGAGGCCATGGAAGGAAAGAAGGAAAAGGTTAATGAAAGTGTTTGCGGCATCTGTGATTGCAACATTCATACTACTGAAAATTATCCTTCAATACGTACCTTTCGAGAAGTATTGAATGAACAATCTAATGCCGTAAATAACTATCAAAGACCTTTCAATGGACCACCCTCTAATACATACAATCCTGGCTGGAAAAATCATCCAAATTTTAGTTGGAGGAACGAACAAACTGCTACCCCTCAAGGTTTCTTCAATCAAAATCCAAATCAGGGGAGACCTCAAGAAGAACCGGCTCAAAAAGGGGATGCTTCCTGCACAATCAATCCCCAAAAGATAATGCGAGAGTTTATACAAAAGATAGATTCATGTATGACCGCTATATAAAAGGGGATGCTTCCTGCACAATCAATCTCCAATCCTAAACCGCAATACGAGAAAGGTAATCCCTGCTCTTCAAATCAAATGGGGCACGCTAAATCCATCACCACTCTTAGGAGTGGGAAGATTATTGATAAAACCCTTCCGGTTAGGCCCGAAAAGCCTCAAGAACTAAAAGAGGACAACAACGATGGATCTAGTGATGCTCCACAAAAATTTGAACCGGAACCTCTAGAAAAGACAGTTGCTCCGTTTTCCCAACGGTTGGTTGAACCAAAACGTCTCTCTAACTCTCAGGATATTTTAGAGGTGTTGAAACAAGTGAAGGTCAACATTCCTCTGCTTGATGTTGTAAAACAGATACCTTTATATGCTAAATTCCTAAAAGACTTATGCACGACGGGTATTCAGGTTATAATCAGATTGAAATCATCCCTGAGGATCAGGAAAAGACCACATTTACATGTCCCTATGGCACCTTTGCTTACAGAAGGATGTCATTCGGGTTATGTAATGCCCCTGCCACCTTTCAGCGATGCATGATGAGTATCTTTTCTGACATGGTGGGGAAATATTTAGAGGTCTTCATGGACGATTTCTCTGTTTTCGGTTCATCTTTCAGCGAGTGCTTAGCAAGTCTTAAATGTATGTTGAAAAGATGTGAAGAAAAAAATTTGGTACTTAACTGGGAGAAGTGTCATTTTATGGTTCAAAAGGGAATTGTCCTTGGGCATATCATATCGTCCAAAGGAATCGAGGTAGATAAGGCAAAAATTGATCTTATCTCTAACCTACCTCCACCTAAGAATATCAGAGACGTGCGATCCTTCTTAAGACACGCAGGCTTTTACATACGATTCATAAAGGACTTTAGTCTCCTCTCTCGTCCTTTATGTAATCTTCTTCAAAAGGATACACCATACGAGTGGACTGAGCAGTGCCAAGAAGCTTTCACTAAGCTTAAGGGCATGTTAACCACTGCACCTATCATGCAGCCACCTGACTGGAGTCTTCCTTTTGAACTTATGTGCGACGCCTCTGATTATGCTCTTGGAGCGGTTCTAGGCCAGAGAAAAGATAAGCGGCCTAACGTTATTCACTACGTAAGTAGGACTCTAAATCCTGCCCAAGTGAACTACTCGACTACGGAAAAGGAACTCTTAGCCGTAGTGTTCGCTTTGGACAAATTTCGGTCCTACCTGATCGGATCCAAGATCATTATTTATACAGATCATGCGGCACTTAAGTATCTTCTTTTTAAGAATGATTCTAAGCCCCGCTTGATACGATGGATCCTTCTACTCCAAGAATTCGATTTGAAAATTAAAGACAAAAAGGGAGTAGAGAACGTAGTGGCTGATCATCTTTCTTTCCTTAATACCTCTAATTCCCTTGAGGCAACCCATATCAATGACATGTTCCCTGATGAACAACTGTTTAGAGTCTCTCATTCACCTTGGTTGGCTGATATTGCTAATTATCTTGCTACAGGTGTCATACCGACACACTGGACGTCAAAAGATAAGAAGAAATTCTTTACCAAGGTGCGTAACTTTTTCTGGGATGATCCATATTTGTTTAAATATTGCCCAGACCAAATCTTAAAGAGATGTGTGCCAGACGATGAGCATCAGAGTGTCATCTCCTTCTGTCACTCACAGGCCTGTGGTGGTCACTTTTCTGCTAAAAAGACCACGGCCAAGATTCTACAGTGTGGCTTTTACTGGCCCACTATGTTCAGGGATACTCATGAGTTTTGCAAAGCTTGTGAGCGTTGTCAAAAATTGGGAGCATTGTCCCGTCGAAATATGATGCCTTTGAATCTCATCCTTATCATTGAAGCATTTGATTGTTGGGGCATTGATTTCATGGGACCATTCCCCCAATCATTTGAAAATCTGTATATTTTGCTCACCGTAGACTATGTCACTAAATGGGTCGAAGCAATTCCGTGCCGCAAAAATGACCATCACACGGTCATTAAATTTTGAAAGAAAATATCCTGTCGCGGTTCGGAACAAGTGAAGGTCAACACCCATCCGTGCCGCAAAAATGACCATCACCGTAGACGCTGTTCGTCCGTTCTTTGATAGTGGACCCCACCCATCATTTAAAATGATGATCCGAACCGTTCAATCACTCTAGGTAGTGGCCACGACCCTCACCTAGTTGATCCCTTGAGACCATGCAAGCTGTGGAAAAATCCTGCCCGTTAAACGTCAGAAGGACGGTGGAGTCAACAAGCTTGTGGGCCACACCGATTGTGCTTCAAAAATAGTCTTTTCTGGGCAGTTTTTCGTCTTGAAGATAATGGCCAGAGTGGGTTTTTCAACCGACATCAATCAGGGGCCCACCGACCATCAAAGAGCTTGTTGCAAAAGCTCTGTTTCTCCATCCAACTTGCGGACCTATGTTGTGGGCCACCACCGTACTTCAAGAGTTCGATCCGGACCATCCACCAGAAGCCTAGGATCCTTATCATCCTAGCCTAGATGGCGGAATTTCAAATGTCAGCGAAGATCGGGCTTGTGATTGTCCAACGGAAGTCCTACGGTAGTGAGAAAAATTCTGTGGGTCACGCCGTATCTGATTCAAAGCCGTCCCTTCCCAACTAAAATTTCGTGAAGAAGCCGATGGAAGGCATGGATTTCTCATCAGAGCCTGACAGAGGGCCCCACTAGGATCCAACGTAATGCTTATGCGGTTCCTGTTTCACGGACCTGCGCAGGGAAACTCAGCTGTGTAAAAGGAGTCCACATGAAGTTTTCCTCCACCGACTCTTTACGCATGATCCTTGCTGCCGACTCCAAGCCCTTATAAAAAAGGGCAGAATTCAGACCTTGGGGGAAAAGGAGATCCTGGCTTGGGTTGGAACGTGAGAGAGAGACAGGGAGTGGAGTTTCTTTTATTTTATTTTTTTGATTTTGTCTAAGAGATTTAGTTTAATCATGGCTGGCTAATCCTCTTAGCTAGGGCTAAGAGGTGAAGCTTGTAGTGAGATGGGAGAATTTATTCTACAATTTTTGTTTAATTTATGAACTGAATTCATGTTGATGTTAGTTTAATTAATGGAAGTATTTTTTATTTTTAATGGTCTGTTGTGACTAAAATTACAATGGGTCTACGATGCTTTGAATATTTCCTTCTCCCTTTTATGTTTATGACGTCAGGAAGCTCTGTTGTTCACCATCGTCTCCTGGGCATGGTTGGATGTCGGCACCCTTCCTAACCTCCATACATGTGATTGGTTGGTAATTAGTTTAGTTCTGTTGTTTGCCATAGTCCCTTGGGCATGGTTTGGTGATGGAATCCATTCTAATTCATATACCTTTCATCTCTCTAAAACTAGATCAATGTCAGTTCAGTTAATTTCCATAAAACATGCATAAGATTTCCCTGATCTCTACAAGTGGATCCTCTGAATCCCTAGTTTCTTATTCCTGATTTTTCTTAAGTTTTAGATAATAATCTCACAATTCTTCATTAAATTTTATTTGATTTAGATTTCATCTCATTCTAGTTCTAGTTCTAGTTAGTTTTAGATAACGTACGGTTTCAGTCCCTTGGGATTTGACCTCGGTCTTACCGAGTTATTACTACATCACAACCCTGCACTTGGGGAGTGAACAGTAGGGCCCACCATAACGTTTATTTCCTATTCAATCTATTCATACGGTAACAGAGACCTAAATTCAAGAGGAAAACAAATATTATATTGATCTAAAACTCCCATGACCCAAAAAAGGATTCCAATGGTAGCCGTTAAATCTCCGCGATTTTCTACAATGTGGTCCACCTGACAGATCGACGGTGTGGATCTCACGTATTCAACCAAGATGGATTTCACCATCCAGCATTCTGGATGGTGCAGATACAACAGATACATTAGGGTGGGGTCCACAGATGTGACCCACCAGCAAAAAGGATGGACGGTGTGTATACAACACACGTCAGAGTGGGAGTTGTCCCCCCGTTTTGGGGTTGGATGGATGCTGGATTTAAAACACGTACGTCAAGGTGGGTCCCATACAATCTGGATGACCCAGATAAAATACACAAATCATGGTGGGTCCACGTGGAAGTGGCTCACATAAACATATATCATATTATTAATATATATATATATATATATATATATATATATATATATATATATATATATATATATATATATATATTACATATATAATATTTATATTATATCATATATATATTATTTATAATCTAATATTACACCATCCAATCCAGCGTCCAGATCTTCTGGTCGTGCTGGACTAATGGTGGATGCAAGGCATATACATTCAAGGTGGGTCCCACGTATGTGCTGGCCACACGTGCCATTAAGGTGGGTCCCGCATCCAGCTCAAGATGGACGAGCAAGCTGGACATAAAATACATATATCAGAGGTGGGCTGTGAATGGAGGGTACTGGATATGCAACAAATACATCAAGGTGGCCCTGCACGCTACAGGTGGGTCAAGGGCCGTCCAAACTATTCCAACACTGTCCAGCTTGTCTGGACGGTGTGGATGAATCAAATACATCATGTGGAACCCGCGGAACTTGCTGACGTCAGTCAGCAGATGGGCCCCACCAAATGAACGGCTTAGATATCACATATGTTATAGGAGGTGGGCCCCACCAATATAATATTAGTAATATATAATATACTATAATATTATATTATATATTAAACATATCTGCACGGTGCAGCACGGCCCATACTCACCGTCCAGACCCATCTACGGTCTGGACGGTGTAGATTTCACAAATAAAGGTGGGTCCCACGTAGGAGTGGCCCACTACAACATTTATTAATACAATATATTATAATATAATATTATATATAATATATGAATGTGTGGGTGTGTGAAACCGTGTGAATGGCAGCCTTCTTGTATGCGAATTAAATCAAGCTACTACTTGTATAAACAGACGGGTGGCGTGAATTAAACTCTTGTGCTGGTGGGTCCCACCGTCCATATTACTGGACGGTGAGGACGTAACGTCAATACATCAAGGTGGGTCCCACCCCCACACATGTCACACGTGTGGGGTGGGCCTACGTCTAATACGAATGGAAGGTATATAAAATACTTACATCGATGGTGGAATCCCACCGTCCAGCAGATTGGACGGTGGGGATACAAAATGTATACATCTTGGTGGGGTCTACGCGTACAACAGACACAACCAGGTGGGACCCACAGGACTGTTGTCGTGAGGACAGTAGCCACGTGCTGCTGGATGGACGGCCTGGTACAACACGTACCTCATGATTGGATGCACAGAACTTGCTGTGTGAGACAGCAGCTGCTGCGTGCAGCGGATAGACGGTTTGAATCTCTCACATAAATGATGCGTGCCCCACGGCTGATGATCAGTATGGGTGAAACACATACATCACACAGCCTGACGGCCTGGACGGTGTGGATTTTACATGTACATAACGTGGGGTCCACAAATCAGGTGGATGTTTGTGATTCCCTTCATCCTGGGCCTTTGAAATCTAGCAGCAAGTGGGCTCATGATCAAACAATCTGGTTCAAGTGGGCCACACACCATCACAAGAAGGGGAAAAGAGAGAGAGAGAGAGAGAGAGAGAGAGAGAGAGAGAAGCACCCACCTTTGATCTTCTTGGATTTCTTCTTCTATGAACGCCTTTTAAAGCTCCAATGGTTGAGATTTAACGGTCGAGATGGATCATGGATGGTGGAGATGGGAGTTAGGAAGTGGGCCACACAAGGCCTCTCATGGAGGCTTGGACGATTCTTGCATGGAGAATGAGAGAGAGAGAGAGATGAGAGAGAGAGAGATGAGAGAGAGAGAGGTTGTAACGCCCGTGAAAAATCCATACTTGGGCTCAAGTACCAACTCGACCCGAAATTGTGTAGAATTTATTCCTTTAGAAAAATATGACTAAGTTAGCTAGTGCAATGTTAGAATAGCTGGGAAATGGTCCCTGATCACTTTAAATACGTTCTACAAGGCTCAAAGCGAGTGGAACCAATGGTGCTATAATGCTCTAAAGCCTCAGATCAAACTCTAAACCGGTTTATTCTCGGGACCTCCTTGAAACTTTGTATTGGATCTAGACCGCGCGTCGAAAGTCCGATACCTACCATCTTAGACCGTTATGACCACTTAGCTGGGCTTGGCAATCGTTTCGAAAATCAAGTCCAACTGACATTCAGAGGCTATTTCATTGAGCCTGGAGTGAAGAGAGTGAGAATAGGGTTAGAATTGGAATTTGAAATTTAAATCTGGCACATGATTTGACGCATCAGTATTAAGCGTTCTGACCGTCAGAATTCAGCCAAATTACACCCTTGGATCAGGAAAAATTTCTATTACATATCACGAGACTTATAGGCCTGATCTTGGTGCGGTGACCGTTAAACTGAAACTGGACCGCCACGTGCGATCTGGGAACCCTACTGGTCTGAAAACTGGATGTGTGCTAGATCCAGTATGCATGAGCTTAAGTCCGACCGCATTTGGCCAGGGGACCTTCAGAAATACTCTTTTGGACCGAAACGGCCCCGAGTTGGTTAGGCACCAAGTAAACATTGTTCCCAAGCCTATTTTGGGCATGTTTTAGCTATAAAAGGGGTTGAAACCCTCACTTCTCTCACACATCCGAATTTGCTAGAAACCCTAGCTTGTGTGAGAGAAAAGGTGAGAGATTGTGAGAGAGAGTGGGAGAGTTCTTCCTGCCACTTGTGCTACGTGTTGCACGTGCTTAAGCAACCACCTCTATCGCTTTTTCGGCGATTACACCACGATTCTAGGTAAGCAAATACCTTAAATAGTTGCTGATTTGAGTTTCCTTTGTTTCCATAGCGATATAGCTTATGGATCTTGTGTATTAGGTTCCCTATTCGCCGTAGACGAAGCGTATACGCTCCGTTTCAATTCACGAGTCTACAAGACATAAGGTGAGGATTTTAGATACTTTGATTGACGGTTCCCAACGCTTTCAATGTCGTTTAATAGTAGATTATTGACGGCATCGCCGTTTGACATGTACAATATGCTCTCCGTTTCCGGTTTCGTAAATTAACGAAGAATATGAGATTTAGGGCATTTTAGTCATTTGTAGGAAGTACTGTTTATATTCATATTTTGCTGATGTGATTGACATGGTTTGTTGTCGCATTAGGAAGTTAGGAATACGTGCATAATTACTTTGGCGAAGAGATTCGCCTAATTGCGCGCTTCGGGTCGACATACTATATGTAGACTCAAGTGTGTAGTGTATGTGTTTGTATGAATGGTTGTATTAGTATGTATTGAATTAAATGATGTTATGAATTAGTTTGAGATGGTTTTCTCAATTAATATGCTGACCTAAATGATTTCCTACATGTTGACTATATGCATGATTTCATTACATGCATGAAATATATATGTTTGAAGATTTACTTAAGTTGAATGTTATGACATGTGTTAACATGCTCACATGATTGTATTTCAATTCCAATACTCTTACATAATTTGCTGATGTGATTCCATAAGTGTTTGGGACTAGACTTAGTCCAGGCAGTCGGTAATCGAGCGAATTCGTGGCTGACTGGTCTTAGCCACGAACGACGCGTCGATGAACGCGAGTCGTGTTTGAAATTGGTGGCAGTGGTTAGGCCACGCGTAGTGTTTTACTCACTTCATGTCGTTCGACTTGAGATGTGATCGCGCTAGTCGAGCCCGTCAAGTAACCCGACTGGCCGATGTATGTTCACGTTGTATGAGTCATAACTGATTGAACCTAGGGTACTGAACTTACCATTGTAAACCACCCTGTTAACCATGGTACCTTGGTCCATGAAGACTCATGAGCCGGGCATGGTGGTATGGGACACCGTGGTCGAGCTGTCGGCCTATGCTAGGGCCACAAACCTCCCCGTAGTGACCAGTGAGTACCTAGACTCGTGAGCAGATTATGGTGGTATGAGACACTGTATTCTAGCTGTCGGCCTACACTGATCAGGCGACGAGTCCTTTGTAGTGACCGCGAGCGTATTCTGAGTCCACGGGAGGCGACGACCCTTCCTTTGCAGTTGAGTACAGTAGGCCTGTATTGATAAGGTGATGGGAGAGCGGTGCAACGAGTGCGAGCAACAGCCCTTGCAGTGACCTACGAAATATACATCGTATGAGATTACTAGGAGTGACGACCCTAGATAGGATCTGTGTTGGGATTGATACAAGGGAAGTACCTTAGTTTCCCAATCCTGCTGTTTGAATGGACTAATAACAACTCGGAAATCATATCACCATAGCATTGCATGTGCCTGGAAGATGTGGAGCACTCTAGGGAGTGTGACATGCCGCGGTCGTAAGATGTTGCCGTATGAGGGAGTTCGTCGGTGAGGGCATACATCACGTCATATCATCTTGCATTAACAACAGTATTAGGATTGTTTGATTTACTGCTTTACTATTATCGCATGATTGAATTGTGAACATGCTAATCCTTGCTCTATGATTCCACTGAGTTGATCACTCACTCCCACGTTATGGGATGGTGTTTTCAACACCCACCAGATCCTGTTGTAGATGTAGGTGAGGCTGAGATCTAGGAGGCAGAGCCAGACTTCGACGAGGACCAGGACGAGTTCTCGTACATGCAGTATCACGATGACTTTGCGTAGGCGACCTGGATCGATGGGACTTCAGTGGGACCATTTTGGATATTTACTTTTGTTCATGTATATATATATGAGACTCAGAGATATATTCATACTTTAGAGACAGATGAGATTTACTTTGTTTTTCCATACAGTGATATATATATTGTTTAGTCTTCCGCTTGCTTTTATCACTGGATCTGAAGTATGAATTACAGTTTTAGTATACTTTTACTCATGTGAATGCTTTAAATCAGACAACATTGAATCATAATCATTTTTGTTGCATAAGTGACGGTCTGGAACTCGGGAGTTGAGTTTATACACGACCCCCGATTTTCAGAGTGTTACAAGTTGGTATCAGAGAATGAATAAGAGTATACTGGGCTTGGGTTATGTTCTCGCGACGTATGCTGTCGCTTCTTTTGACTTAGGTGGGTGCGAGAAGGGTCTAGAAACATTTTTAGGATCGCAGATTCGCCGATAGGCGAAGTCTATTTGAATCGATCGCACGACCGAGTCTGTAACGCATCTCGGGTCGCGTAAAGCAACCTGAATAGCTTCTAAGCCATAGGAAGTCGGGTTGAAACGTCCTATGAACGATTTTAAACCCATAAAAGTAAATTCTTGGGCCGTGGGATGACCACGACTCCTGTATTCAATCGTCAGGGCTTAAAAACCCCGTTTCACCAAAAATCTTCAAAATTCTTCCTCTCACCACTCCAATCTTCATTTATTTCTTATCCAATTCATTTTAGGCATCAAAACTAATGTGAAAATAACACAAAATAATACTTTCACAAAATTTTACAGTGAATAGTAAAATTTTATGAAAAATGGCCATAAGGCCATTCTAACTTCACTTTCTTTAGCTAATAAGAGTTTATATGGATGTACTAGCTCCTTCTACCCCAAATTCATATGCTGCATCATAGGGTTTGGTATTTGGGATTGTGGAATGGTCCCGAAAATCCCCGAACACATGTTTGGGCTCACATACGCCAAAATACTATGAACCAGGGGTCGAACCATATATATCTGGGGCCCTTGGACCATGGGGGACCGAACCCATCTAGCCCCACCGACCGGATGCATCACCGGTCGGCGATGCCATCGCCGTACAGGTGGGCCCGTTCGCTGTGAATTTTGGGCGCATGCCCTTAAATATCATGTGCACCCTCCCCATATAGGTCCCGTCCAACAAAAACCCCCAAATCACACCCCTCCTTCACAAACAGCCCTCCCCATAGCCCTATTTTCATTTTTCAGTAACCATCTCCAAATTTTATGGTTCCAAATCACCTCTAGATCCCTCCTTGGCCAAAAACGACCATCATCCATCACTTCTTTGGAGTTGGCAGCCCTTCCTCTTGAAGATTCCATCATTTGGAGCTCCAAAAACCCCCAAATCGAGCTGAAATCGTGAGGTGCTCCATTTCACTTTTTCATTTCCATTTCTCCTTGAAAATACATCCTTGGGAAGCTTGAAGCATCCCTCTACGATGCCTAGATCTCCTTTTTCCAGATTGGACAGCCACTTCTCTGCATTTTTTCCATTTTTCATGGCTTTCGTGGAAGCCATTTTAGGCCTTTTATCACTCTCATCCATCATATCTTTGATGGGTAAAAGAAAAACCGCAACAGATGAGGCTGGGCCAAGCCGCCCTGCTCAATCGAGAAGACCGCGAGGTGGTGCCGCAAGTTCAAGCGCCGCCGCAGGTCCAGCTGCAGCCCTAGAGTGTCGTACAAAGTGGGATTTGGATCCCCATGCTCACCTTGGGCAAGTAATTTTATCAGAGATGTCTCATGGCCAATACACTAATCGTAAAGTATTGTTTGAGGCGGACGTGGAAGGGCGACTGTTCGGTAAATTTTTGTTGTTCGAGCGCATTGAAGCTGCGCATTGGGGTCTGATCTTTGAAGCTCATGCTCGTGCTAATGTGAGCACCATTCGTGCCTTCTACACTAGTATCCAGAATCCTACCTTGGAGCCATTGCAGTTTAAAATTTCTTTTGGTAGAGATCGGATGGCTACGATTGACGTGCGACTGGTTGCGCGACTTCTGAACGTGCCTCTTGGTGATGTTCATCCTAGTGAGAAGAATCTGAGGAGTAGACGTGAACGAGATCGCCGCACCAGGTTTCTGTGCAGTAAGTTGGTTCCATGGCAGCCTAATAATAGCCTTAAGGCAACGTATATGTCTGATGATTTACGCCTGCTGCACCATATCTGCACGTTCAATGTTTATCCCAGGTCGACGAATCGCATTGAATGTACACGCCTTATGGTTGATTTCCTGTATCTGGTGGCCCAGGGAGAGAACGTATGTATGGCTACTTTCATCTTATGACAGATAATCCTCATAGCCAAGTCAAGAAGAACATTCGAATCGCTTCCTTTTGGCCGGCTGATTTGCAAGATTGCGCTTGAGTTTGCCTACAGACTTGGGCCGAAATTGCCAGTTTCGATTCATACCATTGATGAGTCGACTATGGTCAAGATGAAGATTGGGTCGCAGTACCGTGAAAATCAGCTTGAGGAGGACAGCGAGGATGACTTTGATGATGAGGAAGATCAAAGTGAGGGAGAACCTGGGGCAGAGGTTCAGGAAGAGGTTCAGGAAGAAGTTTAGGAAGAGGCAGAAGTGGAGGCTCAGGATACAGATGAGAGCCCTCCCCCTTCTGCGCAGGCTACTAGCGATGATCGCATTGCTCGGATGGAGGAGGGTCAGATCGCTTTGCGAAGGGAAGTTCAAGAACTTCGCGCTGAAGTCGAGGATGCCAAGGCCGTTACAAAGAAGAAATTAGGCAAGGTGACTCGCACCTTGAAGGTGATTCTGTATTGCCTGCAGGATAAGGGTGCTCCTCCTCCGTCCCCAGACTCAGACTAGTGATGCGACCTTTGATGTAGTTGTCAGTAGTTAGTCACTTCCTGCCTCATGTGTGTAAGCCTGTTAGGGCTAGTGCTTTGCTTATGTTGCTGTTACAATTTTTTTTTAACTGTCTTAGTTTCCATGTATTTCTAGTCATGATGCTTGTAAGGATATATCCCTTGTATTGTGACAATTTTGATTAAATGAAATGCATGGAATGCCTTTGACTCCTTATGTGAAGGATTGCGGTGTATTTGTGCTATTGAGACTGACAAGGTTGCGCCCTATTTTGAATATAGGGAATGCCGCCTAAGGCTACGCGGAGCGCGGTTCGGCTTGCACTGACTGAGCATATGGATCAGACTCCTTCGCAGTCTGGCACCCATTCGGACCCTGCTTTGGGCCCGATTCCTGAGGCAGTTCGATCGTCTCAGCCTGCCGCTGGTCCTACAGTTGGACCACCACCATTTACCCCGTCAGTCAGAGAGCCTCATCGTGCATCTACTTCCACACAGCATCCGCCACAGCCTGCTCCACCTCCTGACAGATTTGAGCAGATGTTGGCTATGATGTAGCAGCAGCAGCAGCTTCTGACTACCATCGTGGGGACACTAGCACAGGGTGGGGGTGTGGCTCCACCTGCACCACCTGCGCATCCAGCTGAGGATGCTTATACATACGCCCAGGATGAGGGCATGGCTCATCCTGCGCCGCCTGCTTACCCTGCGGGGAATGCCGCAGATACACGGGGCCTATTAGAGCGATTTCAGCGCTTACGGCCTCCCACTTTCACGGGTTCTCACAGACCCGAGGAGGCTGAGTACTGGCTCGACCGTGTGTTGAAGATTTTACGGATGCTTCATTGCATAGAGGCCGAGCAGGTAGAGCTGGCTACATTCCTGTTTGAGAGAGAGGCCAGCCTGTGGTGGAATAGCGTACTGCGGACCGTTGCCGCCGATTTTGTATGGACATGGGCCGCGTTTGAGTTCCGCTTCCATGAGAAGTATTATCCCCAGACTTACAGGTACGACAGGGAGAATGAGTTTCTCCGCCTCAGACAGGCAGCCATGACAGTTACAGAGTATGAGCATCGGTTCAAGGAGTTGGGCAGATACGTCCCGAAAATTTTGGCTGATGAGCAGATGCCCATACGGCGCTTTTTGGAGGGTTTGCGACCGGATATTCGGTCGAAGATGTGCTGTTTGAGCATTCCCTCTTATGCGGAGTTGATTCACATGTCTACGCGGTAGAGCAGGATGTGGATCGACTTACCCGATCTCGTGGCCCTGTTGCTTCTAGGCCGCGACCAGACATGCAGGACAGGCCCTTCGCGGGCAAGAGGCCTCGCATCGACCCTCCTACTCGGGCCATAGCGCCAGCACCATCGTTTCGGTGCCCCGAGTTATCGTGCACATACTGTGGGAGGTCAGGCCACTTGGCGCAGAGCTACTTCTCTCGGATGCGGGATAGTGGGTTCTCACCGCCGCAGAAGATTGACCGTGCTTGTTCACAGGCGACATCAGCACCGCCTATACGGTTAGCTCCTGCGCACCCTTCATTCAGACCTCCGGTATCGCAGATCAGACAGCCTCCACGACCCATGACACAGCGGCCGAACCGGCCACAGCAGGCTCGGGTTCATGCATTGACAGCTGAGGCAGCTGCGACACCGAATTTTCAGCATTCGGCCTTCGAGGTCACAGCCCATATTGGAGGTACTCCTATTTTTGTGATGGTGGACACTGGTTCCACGATTTCTTTGATATCGCGTGCTGTAGTCAGGCGTCTTGGGTTACAGACCATTACCATGGATAGGGTACGAGTCCTTGCAGCCCACGGAGATTATTCAGATGTCACCCAGATATGTGAGGGGTGTTTGGTTAATTTGGGAGGCCGGACGATGGCTATTAATCTTGTCGTTGACCCCTCTCTTGTTTATCTCGACGTCATTCTTGGCATGGATTGGTTGACTGCAGCGAGGGCCGAGATTGACTACGAGACTCGTATAGTGACTGTGTACGAGCCTGAGGGTGCATCCTTCACATTTCTAGTGCGGGTAAATCTTCCTTTCCGCATACTTAGTTACACCACTTTATTGCGCGAAGCTGGTGCCCAGATACTCGAGCATGTGTTAGTCATTTCCGAGTTCGAGGATCTGTTAAGGAAGATCCCTGGTTTACCACCCCGACGTGAGATCGATTTCACTATCGATCTGGTTCCTGGTTCTACGCCCGTCTCACTACCGACGTATCGCATGGCACCATGTGAGATGGAGGAGTTGAGGACGCAGATTGATGGTCTGCTAGAGCTTTGCCTTATACGGCATAGTGTGTCTCCTTGGGGAGCACCGGTCCTATTTGTGAGGAAGAAGGACAGTTCGATGCGATTGTGTATTGACTATCGCAGGCTGAACCATGTCACGGTGAAGAACAAGTATCCTTTACCCAGGATCGATGACTTGTTTGATCAGTTGAGAGGAGCGCAGTACTTCTCGAAGATTGATCTTCAGTCGGGATATCATCAATTGCGCGTCAGGGATGAGGACGTGCAAAGACAGCATTCAGGACCAGTTTTGGTCACTACGAGTTCCTCGTGATGTCGTTCGGTCTTACAAACGCACCGGCCGTGTTCATGGATCTGATGAACCGGGTATTTCGGCCTTTCCTCTATCGATTCGTCGTTGTATTCATTGACGACATTTTGGTGTACTCTAGGAGTCGAGAGGAGCATGAGGAGCACTTACGTTTGGTCCTGGATACGCTCTGACAGCATCAGTTGTTCGCACAGTACAAGAAGTGCAACTTCTGGAAGCAGGAGGTGAAGTTTCTGGGACACGTGGTGTCCAAGGATGGCATGGAAGTTGACCTGTCTAAGGTAGCTGCGGTGCAGGACTGGGAGCAGCCTGGTTCTGTCACTGAGGTGAGGAGTTTCTTGGGTCTCGCTGGCTACTATCGGCGCTTCATTCAGGACTTCTCGAAGATCGCGAGACCCTTATCTCAGTTGACACGGAAGGACGTGAAGTTCGCCTGAAATGACAAGGTGGAGTCAGCTTTTCAGGAGCTGAAGGACAGACTTACGTCCGCCCCTGTGCTAGTATTGCCAGAGCAAGGGGTTAGATACACTATATATACTGACGCGTCTAGTGTTGTTTTGGGTTGTGTCCTTATGCAGAGGGACAGGGTAATTTCGTATGCCTCGAGACAATTAAGGAAGCACGAGGAGAATTACCTTACACACGACCTAGAGTTGGCAGTTGTTATATTCGCACTGAGACTCTGGAGACATTACCTCTACGGAGAGGAGTTCGAGCTCTTTTGCGACCACAAGAGCCTCAAGTACATATTCACGCAGCGAGACTTGAATATGAGGCAGTGGCGATGGATGGAGATGTTGAAGGACTTCAAGTTTGAAGTCTCTTACCATCCTGGGAAGGCGAACCTTGTGGCTGATGCGTTGAGCCGCAAGAAGGCGACTTGAATATTCGACGTCGGCTCCTTACAACGCAGAGCAGACAGAAGAGCTACGCCGATACGAGACGGAGGCCACTAGAGTTCACAGTTGGGGATCATGTATTTTTGTGAGTTTTCCCTATGAAGGAAGTCCTTCGGTTCGGGAAGAAGGGGAAGCTGGCACCGCGATTCATTGGTCCATTCCAGATCCTCGATCGTGTGGGAGCGGTGGCTTACCGATTGGCTTTACCCACACCTCTCGCGAGCGTTCACAATGTATTTCATGTTTCAATGCTGAAGAAGTACATTGCTGATCCTTCCCATATCATCAGATGGGAGCAGGTGCAGTTATGAGAGGATGTTACTTATATCCTGCGACCGACACGTATCCTAGACAGGAAGGAGCAGGTGCTGCGTAGCAAGGTGATTCCCCTTGTGAAGGTATTATGGACGCATCACTCTGAGGAGGAGGCTACCTGGGAGATAGAAGCCGAGATCAGAAAGAACTACCCACAGCTTCTCGAGGAGTACGAAAAGGTACAAAATTTCGAGGACGAAATTATTTGTTAAGGGGGGTAGATTGTAACCCCCGTGAAAAATCCATACTTGGGCTCGAGTACCAACTCGACCCGAAATTGTGTAGAATTTATTCCTTTAGAAAAAAATGACTAAGTTAGCTAGTGCAACGTTAGAATAGCTGGGAAATGGTCCCTGATCACTTTAAATACGTTCTACAAGGCTTAAAGCGAGTGGAACCAATGGTGCTATAATGCTTTAAAGCCTCGGATCAAACTCTAAACCGGTTTATTCTCGGGACCTCCTTGAAACTTTGTATTGGATCTAGACCGCGCGTCGAAAGTCCGATACCTACCATCTTAGACCGTTATGACCACTTAGCTGGGCTTGACAATCGTTTCGAAAATCAAGTCCAACTGACATTCAGAGGCTATTTCATTGAGCCTAGAGTGAAGAGAGTGAGAATAGGGTTAGAATTGGAATTTGAAATTCAAATCTGGCACATGATTTGACGCATCAGTATTAAGCATTCTGACCGTCAGAATTCAGCCAAATTACACCCTTGGATCAGGAAAATTTTTTATTACATATCACGAGACTTATATGCCTGATCTTGGTGCGGTGACCGTTAAACTGAAACTGGACCGCCACATGCGATCTGGGAACCCTACCGGTCTGAAAACTGGATGTCTGCTAGATCCAGTATGCATGAGCTTAAGTCCGACCGCATTTGGCCAGGGGACCTTCAGAAATGCTCTTTTGGACCGAAACGGCCGGACCGAAACGGCCCCGATTTGGTTAGACACCAAGTAAACATTGTTCCCAAGCCTATTTTGGGCATGTTTTAGCTTATAAAAGGGATTGAAACCCTCACTTCTCTCACACATCCGAATTTGCTAGAAACCCTATCTAGTGTAAGAGAAAAGGTGAGAGATTGTGAGAGAGAGTGGGAGAGTTCTTCCTGCCACTTGTACTACGTGTTGCACGTGCTTAAGCAACGCACCTCTATCGCTTTTTCGGTGATTACACCACGATTCTAGGTAAGCAAATACCCTAAATAGTTGCTGATTTGAGTTTCTTTTGTTTCCATAGCGATATAGCTTATGGATCTTGTGTATTAGGTTCCCTATTCGCCGTAGACGAAGCGTATACGCTCCGTTTCAATTCACGAGTCTACAAGACATAAGGTGAGGATTTTAGACGCTTTGATTGACGGTTCCCAACGCTTTCAATGTCGTTTAATAGTAGATTATTGACGGCATCGCCGTTTGACATGTACAATATGCTCTCCATTTCCGGTTTCGTAAATTAACGAAGAATATGAGATTTAGGGCATTTTAGTCATTTGTAGGAAGTACTGTTTACATTCATATTTTACTGATGTGATTGACATGGTTTGTTGTCGCATTAGGAAGTTAGGAATACGTGCATAATTACTTTGGCGAAGAGATTCGCCTAATTGCGCGCTTCGGGTCGACATACTATATGTAGACTCAAGTGTGTAGTGTATGTGTTTGTATGAATGGTTGTATTAGTATGTATTGAATTAAATGATGTTATGAATTAGTTTGAGATGGTTTTCTCAATTAATATGCTAACCTAAATGATTTCCTACATGTTGACTATATGCATGATTTCATTACATGCATGAAATATATGTGTTTGAAGATTTACTTAAGTTGAATGTTATGACATGTGTTAACATGCTCACATGATTGTATTTCAATTCCAATACTCTTACATAATTTGCTGATGTGATTCCATAAGTGTTTGGGACTAGACTTAGTCCAGGCAGTCGGTAACCGAGCGAATTCGTGGCTGACTGGTCTTAGCCACAAACGACGCGTCGATGAACGCGAGTCGTGTTTGAAATTGGTGGCAGTGGTTAGGCCACGCGTAGTGTTTTACTCACTTCATGTCGTTCGACTTGAGATGTGATCGTGCTAGTCGAGCCCGTCAAGTAACCCGACTGGCCGATGTATGTTTACCTTGTATGAGTCATAACTGCTTGAACCTAGGGTACTGAACTTACCATTGTAAACCCTGTTAACCATGGTACCTTGGTCCACGAAGACTCATGAGCCGGGCATGGTGGTATGGGACACCGTGGTCGAGCTGTCGGCCTACGCTGGGGCCACAAACCTCCCCGTAGTGACCAGTGAGCACCTAGACTCGTAAGCAGATTATGGTGGTATGGGACACTATATTCTAGCTGTCGGCCTACACTGATCAGGCGACGAGTCCTTTGTAGTGACCGCGAGCGTATTCTGAGTCCATGGGAGGCGACGACCCTTCCGTTGCAATAGAGTACAGTAGGCCTGTATGATAAGGTGATGGGGGAGCAGTGCAACGAGTGCGAGCAACAGCCCTGGCAGCCCTTGCAGTGACCTACGAAATATACATCGTATGAGATTACTAGGAGTGACGACCCTCGACAGGATCTGTGTTGGGATTGATACAAGGGAAGTACCTTAGTTTCCCAATCCTGCTGTTTGAATGGACTAATAACAACTCGAAAATCATATCCCCATAGCATTGCATGTGCCTGGAAGATGTGGAGCACTCTAGGGAGTGTGGCATGCCGCGGTCGTAAGATGTTGCCGTATGAGGGAGTTCGTCGGTGAGGGTATACATCACGTCATATCATCTTGCATTAACAACAGTATTAGGATTGTCTAATTTACTGCTTTACTATTATCGCATGATTGAATTGTGAACATGCTAATCCTTGCTCTATGATTCCACTGAGTTGATCACTCACTCCCACGTTACGGGATGGTATTTGTAACACCCACCAAACCCTGTTGTAGATGCAGGTGAGGCTGAGATCCAGGAGGCAGAGCCAGACTTCGATGAGGACCAGGACGAGTTCTCGTACATGCAGTATCACGATGGCTTTGCGTAGGCGACCTGGATCGATGGGACTTCAGTGGGACCATTTTGAATATTTACTTTTGTTCATGTATATGTATATGAGACTCAGAGATGTATTCATACTTTAGAGACAGATGAGCTTTACTTTGTTTTTCCATACAGTGATATATATATTGTTTAGTCTTCCGCTTGCTTTTATCACTGGATCTGAAGTATGAATTGCAGTTTTGGTATACTTTTACTCATGTGAATGCTTTAAATCAGACAACATTGAATCATAATCATTTTTGTTGCATAAGTGACGGTCTGGAACTCGGGAGTTGAGTTTATACACGACCCCCAATTTTCAAGGTGTTACAGAGGTGCAAGAGAAGTGATGGGAGAGAGGATGGTGAGGTGATGGGAAAGTTGACTTTTGAGATTGCTTTTTGTACTTGGGAATAGGGAGAGTAATGAGTGTACTTTTGACAAATGAGGTGACTGATGTGATGAATTCTCTCAGGATTTACAACGTGCAGCATTTTTCTCGAACTGAACGCGGGCCCACATCTCCTGGTCTGGGTATGGCCTCGGCTCACGAGATGCGGCATCGGAACCGCGACGACGGCGCGGTCGCTAGGGTACAAGTCTCAATTTAAGTTGACTCGGATTGATAGGACTCGGCTTAGGATCGCGCGTAAACGTCGGATAAGGGTTGAAGGTTGCCGAAATTCGACCGGGAAGACCGCGAAAGCATACAAAACGGTATGGCCTAGGATACGGGTCTTACATGCATTCTTACAATCGCTCCTAGCAACTAATTATGAGTATTCCTTTTGCTTATTTTCACTGATTTTATGAAAACGTCCTTTTTTTTTACAAAAAGCATAAAGTAACCCATCTTCGGAGGAAGAACCCCACATTTTGACTATCACTAGTCATTATAAATTTATGCAAGTGGCTAAGTAAGTGATCGATGTTCTTAGATTCTGGTCGTATGCGTTCATATCGGTTGTATCTACTTATTTCACCACTTAGGGTAAGTTTATTCAATTTGGATTGAGGCGCTTTATCGATTCTAGCACGCCTGACACATTCACAAAAGAGCATCAACAGTTATCACATGTAATGTAATAAAGGTTTATAGACCACCATATGTGCCAACATGGCATGTGAGCATATGATTAAATCCATCCAAAGTGGTTCCTTCCATGAAGATGTCCTCCCTCGCAAACTAGCCCGATGGCTAGTAAAGACCAGAATCTATTCACCGATAGATGACTAGACCATCCAAAAATTTCAAGCAATGTGGCATAACTGGACCAACTCAAGGATTAATTATTATTATTTTTTGTTATTGGGGTGGGTGGGTAAATGGAATGCACCTTATGGGGCAAATATGATGGAAAGAATTGGATCTTGCCCCAGTTTGACATTATAGAACATAAGCTGGCATTTTGATTTCTATTTGAACATGTGATTTTATAATTAAGTACGCATTTGAGCATTGTAATATTCATGTTAGAAGTTTCAATAAATCAATTGTGGGCGCATGTATGAAGCCTATCGATCTTTCCTGCCAACATATCACACTTGTGGGGACATCTATACTGTGCAAATACTAGGCCCCACCATGAGGATCAGATTCAATGGGGACTAGTATTTGCATTTTATGAATATCCTTCACAACTTACATATTGGCAGGAAAGTTCTGCATAATTGTTTTTAGCATACACAGGCTGCAGGTGCTCGATTCTCCTATCAAACAGTTCAGTTTTATATATCAATTCCTTAAAGATGCTCCTATGTAATCTTATTTAAATCACGTCCTCTTGAATCATACAATGCAAGATCATGTAGTTGGAAAATGGGCCATGTTGTAGTTGGAGGGTGACAAGTGTCCTTATCATTACCTATTGTGCAAACTTCATGGGACAACTTTGTTGTTGCTATGAAAAATGGTTTTGTTTAAAAATATATTTTAATATACGTATATATTAGTGTTTGTGAAAAAAAAAAAAAGTTTTTCACCTTTAGGAATAGTCCCATATCGGATAGGAGAAGAAAAAATCCTCTTAATAAGAAATGTGTTAAGTACCTTAATATATGCTTAGTGAGATAGAGGAGTCACAATCGATGGGCACACACACGGGCTCAGTGTGAGGGTGTGGACATGTGAGGCAGTGTGGCTGTAGAGGTGCTAATGGCACACTTTGTACCACGCAGCTCCCTCATGATCTCACGCGAACCAGCGCAAAGTAGGTGCAAGTTACAGTTCTATAGTGGCTAAATGAGATGGTTTAGGTGGTTGGGTATGAAGTTAAGGAGTGATGTGGGTAAGAGATCTAAGAGAGACATCTCTGTTGTATATAAGAGTTGTGGAGCCGTATATAAGAGTTGTGGATCTATATAAGAGGCCCGGTGTAATTGCATAGGTAGTAATTAACCAAACCATGCAAAATCTACTGCATGTGGCTAACCCAATAGTCAGAAATGGCTAGCCACTATCTAAACAGCTAGTATGCAACTAGTATTCTACATGCAAAAATGAAAAAAAAAAAAAAAAAAAAAACTTCAAAAAAAAAAAAAAACATCTAATTTCTCAGTAACAATTAGAAATGGTCTATTATATTTATGACTCTGGACCAAAACGTCTAGCCACAATTGCCTATATAAAATAAAGCTTGGTTGGTTCACTCTACCATCACAACCAAACCGACTTATTCTTCATAATAACCCAAAACCTTCATGTGTTCTCTGATCAAGCCAGCAGGTCCATAAGAACTAGACCAGTGTAGTGGTCTAATTAAGTAAAGCTAACTTCAAAATTATAATTTTTATCTCTCTTTCCATTTGGAAATTTTCTTTTTAGTTTTCATCTACTAGTAAAACTATGTTTACAAAATTCCATCAATGGTTCTTTAGTGCTTGTTGAACACAGAACTACACACATGCTTGTCTTATGTTGGAAGCTATTTTCTTGCAACCTATTATAAATCTCAATTATTTTGAAAAGGGGCGAATAACGCTTTGAGGACAGCGTGATCACACATGCTTCAGCCTGTACTTAATATTATATTTTTCAGTTTCCTATTTCCTTCTATTTTTCAGTAATTATAAATTTGTATTTGAGATTATGAAATATCAACAGTTGTGCACAAACACCACACGTTAGGCATGGAAGCAACTTTAGAACAAATCAAACATATGAATAGAGAAACAAAAATCGAGCAATTACAAAGAAACATAAAAAATTTACATTGAAAAATCCTTATGGGAAAATCCATAACACCAAGCAATAAACGAACCACTATAATTATAAAGTTACAAGAGATTAACAACTTACGTATTCGAAAGCCCATGCTTTCTTCCCTTGTAAAATCCTAGATATCATGTAAGCTCTCTTTACAATACATAGATTAACCCTAATTTTGTATTACAAAGGCTTTTATATGGACTTTCATATGAAATTAGAAATAAAACACACACTTACGCAAAACTTATGCATTCCATTTGGTCAATCCACCTATCTTTCAGTCAACCGAAATCATCACAAGGACTCTCAGTCAACTGGAATCCAACTTCGGTCGACCGGGAACATTATAGGGAGGTTCGGTCGACCCTAGACAAATTAAAGGTACTTTAACAACAATCTCCATTGTGGCTTTAATCTACTCCATCTCCACTGTTCCAAGCTATTATTATAATCTTTAAACTTCAAGAGTAATACCATCATCATCGCTTCTCATGTAGAGTCAATCTTCATTCATTCTTTGTCAAGCCCAGAGAAGTCGAGCAAAACCTGAACTTTTTTGTAGGAACGACCTTCGTAAGCATGTTAGTCACATTTTCGCTAGTGTGAATCTTCTCAAAAGTAACACCACCTTCCTCTAGCATTTGTTAGATAAAATAATGACACATATAATGTGTTTAGTCCGGGAATGATACACTGAGTTCTTTTATAAATTGATAGCACTCTTATTGTCGTAATGCACAAGTGTAATTTTTTGTTGAAGCCCTAACTCATTAATCATTCCTCTTAAGCAAACTGCTTCCTTAAATGCTTCTGTCATCACCATATACTCAACTTTGATTGTGAAAAGAGAAACCATAGACTGAAGGTTCAATATCAAATAATCACTCCACCCGCTAACATAAGTGAGTAACTAGAAGTTGAACTTCTATCGTATATGTTACCAGAATGATCAATGTCCACATAGCCTACTAGTTTCTCCTCAAATTTATCAAATGAAAAGACGTAGTCAGTCGTATCCTGTATATAATGAAGTAATCATTTCACTACCTCTCCATGTTCTCAGCATGATTTGACATGTATCTGCTCACATTGCACATTGTATGTGAAATATCTAGTCTAATATAAACCATGACGTACATAAGACTGTCAACCATGCTCGATTAGGGCACACGAGACATATAACGCTTTTCTTCATTTGACATAGGGTATTGCTCTGAACAAGGTCGAAAGTGAGTAACTTGGGGTGTGATAATTGATTTAGCCTTATGAAGACCAAATTTGACCAATACCTTTTCAAGATACTCTTCCTTAAACAACCATAGTTTGTTTATTTTTCCTGTCTTTGTATAAATTGATGCTAATAATCCTTTTTGTAGCCCCCAGATCTTTTTTCTAGAATGTTTTAGATAACTAAACCTTCAATATTTTGATATCATACATGTGATGACTGGTGATAAGCATATTATCAATATATAATACTAGAATTATGAATTCCCCATCATTCGGTGATCTGAAGTAGACAAAACAATCGACCTCACTCCTGATAAATTGTTGGCTCATTATGAAAGATTCAAACTTTTTATACCACTGCCTAAGTGACTATTCCAAGCCATGCACTGATCTCGTAAACCTGTAAACCTTATTCTCTGCTCCTTTCACCTCAAACCCTTTGGGTTACTTCATGTAAATCTGCTCTTCTAGTTTCCCATGTAGAAAAATGATCTTCACATCCAACTATTCTAATTTCATATTGTATTGGGGAATCAACGACAATACGGATATGATAGATACCTGCTTCACAATTGGCGTGAATATATCACAAAAGTTGGCGCCTTCTTTCGAGCATAGCCATTCGCAACCATTCTCATATTGTATCTATAACGTAATGAATGTTTTCTTAATTAATGTGAATTTTAACTTATTTTATGAATAACTCTTTATCCATAATGATTTAGATGAGATTTCTTTTGTAAGATTTGCTTAAAACTATGGATAGAATTATGTAGAACCATTTAGCTTCCTAAAACTTTCAAATAAAAAATAATTATAAAAATGTCATTAACCTAAACTTGTAATTTCTAGGTCACATGGTCCCATGATCTTTTCAAACTGAGATTTTATCCCATGCCTAGCCATCATAATTGAACCATACATGTCAAATTTCAGCCCTTTGATCTTAATAGAAGTGACCTAACTAGCAAAACACACTTTAAACCCTTGATTTTGGTTACCATCGTGAGGAAAAACTGAACCACTATCCATAGTCAATTATTTTTAATTTGATGAATGTCTTACATATCAAAGGTCTTGGACAAATTAAGAGATCTTATTATCCAAGTTACTCCTTGTGCGAAAAAGGAAACTAGTTTCCTCATCTTACTCAAAAAGGAAGTTTTCTTAATATAAGCCTAATCCTAATAGAGTAGGGACCAAGTTAACTATATTCTCATCATCCCTTAAGGATGTAACTTTCAATGATGGCTTATTTAGAAAGACTGCAAGTTTTGGTGGAAAGAGTGGATTCGATCAATGCACCTTAACCATCCATTAAGCCTTTTTTCAAGATCACAAATTATGAGTAGTGGACCACCTAGTAAATTACAAATTTCGACTCTATTTCTCATCCCAAATCAGGTGATTAGAGTGGATTTCCATCACATAATCCCCTCAGCCCCTATTGTCCAAAAAGTGGACTGCCCTCATCTCTTTACTAGTGTGCATGCCCAAATCCATGTATAACTTCACACACCCCCACTTTTCCCTATTTCTCTCTAACTTCACATGTCTGTAAACCTAGATTACTCCCTCCATCAAAAAAGATGGATAGAGAGAGAGAGAGAGGATGTCCAACCCTTGGTCGTCTATCCCTTGAGTGCCAACCTTCTCCCCATACATGCGTGGCCTTCTCCGATACTTATATGTGTGCATGCCTCTATTTTCCCTCCAATCCAACTTAGGGTTTCAATTAGGCAAAGGTGAGGAATCCATTCATACTAATTTTCAATAATAACATATTTTTCATCTAAATTATGTATGAATTTCCATGTTCATTGAATTATGTTTGATTAGATCTATAATCTCTATGATTAATTTCTGATTTATGATTATTATATGCTATAAATTCTATGGTGGATGAATTATTTCATGAATATTGTGGTCAAAGATGAAATGTGAACTAGGTTTGGCCTAGATTTAAACTATATCTAGATGGGTTCATGTTTCATAAACATGGGACATTGAGAACTACCTAGTTTGTGCATGTGTGATGCCATTGTGTTGTGACTAATGTGCACCGGTGGTTAATGATGTGTGAACATGTAGATCAGTGAGTTAACCCTTTGTGACGAGTTAACTTGCCGAGTATACAAGTTGCGTCCACTATACTAGCCCATATGAACCCTATATGTTGTAGGTTGGGTTAGCCTACTTGATGGGATGCTTATACATTGTTTGATGGTGTTTAACTTGATGTTTACACAATGTTATATCGCTGAAATTTTTGAGTATTATTAAAATTTTTTGTTTGGACATATGATTATGGAATTGAACGTAGTTCCATGTGGAAGATGGAATTATGTTGAAACTATTGATATTTTATGATGGAAAACACATGAAGAAAGACTCATATGTTCACATGATTATGTTAGTATGCCACATCTCAAGGACTTGCATCCCCACAAACAGTAAAAATATTTTAATTATGGACATGGTTACAATTTTGGAGAAGCCCCTAAGAGTGGTGGGATCACCACCTCACTAATTTCTATTAAATGTGGGATTGGTGGGATAATCTCATTAATCATGCTTGGACAGTTATGGTTGGAGAATTCAAGTGAGAGTGGTGGGATCACCATCTTACAAATCATGTTTAGTTATGGACCCATGTGAGAATGACTATTGGTTTTGAGTCATGTGTAGCATCATAACTAGGATGTAACTGTCCCTCCATGAATGGTGTCATGTGAAGGGTAACAACTATCTTAGGGCATGGTGGACCATGAGGGTTTGGAATGTGGTGGGTGTGGTGATAACTTAGGGAGCATGCACATTATTAAATCAGTTGGTTGTTAAATTGAATTAATTGATGGATTGAATTAATCTTATGGATTCATTGGATCTAAGAGTTAGATCAAGCCCTCTAGGTGCTACAATATAGAAAGTCATAGGTTCACCATTTCTATAGTTGTATACTATCTAGTGAAAGTGGTGGGCTCACTGTTTCATTAGTTAAGTTTATTTTAAAGCATGTGGAGTGGTTGGATCATTGTCTCACAGGCATCTAGGTAAACTATTATGACTAGTAGCTAATGAGAGTGGTGGGATCACTGTTTCATTTAGTTGGGGTGCTTTCATCAAAGCATGTATATCATGCATCTCATTAATCAAGATTTCTTATGGATGTTTTGTTTTGTTATTATACATGAATTGGTTATGCTATTATTGAGATAATCTTAAGGGGATGCCCTCACTGACATGAACCTAGGTAACTCAATCCTCATGTGGAAAAACAATTGTAGACTGTGCAGGTGATGATCTAATGAATGAGTTAGAGCTTTAAGGTGAGAATTGTAATAGCTCATAGCGATAGATGGGAGATAATGAAGCCAAGACAGATTGGATAAGATTTTTCTTTTTTAATTTACTTTTCTTTCTTAATAAACATTACAAGAATTTTAAATTTATAATAAGTCTCGTGGAAGAACTGAGCATGTATTGTAATTTTATGATTGATGTAATGGTGGTGAATGGAACATAGAGTAGTTATTTTAATACAATAAGATTTAATTTTTTTTGTCGTTTATGCCGCGATTGACATAAAAATGTGAATTTATGTGATTGTAAAGAATATATGGAGTACTTATACTCTAACATACTCAAATTAATAACATAGAATTTGGCTTTTAGTGTTGTCCATGAGAGTCGAAATATTTACAGTACCTATCCAATTTCTTATAGAAAATTCACTTGCATCCAATTGTTTTTTTACCCAATGGGAAGCTCTACCAACTCACAGTTTCATTCTTTTATAGAAAATCTATCTCATCATACCTCACCACCATTCACTTCTCAGCATCTCGGTCAACTAATGCTTCCTGGAAGGTAGATAGATCTCTCTCATTCATAATGAGGATGAATGCAATATTTAAGTTATCCTTGTATCTCATTGGTAACTTGTGATTTCTTGATGGTTTCTTCCTAATAGGTGGTACCACCATCTCTTCATCTAGCTCTTCTTATAGATTATCTTCTTAAGGTGTTTCACCTCTATCTATTTCCACATTAACAATCGATATTTTGATTTCTTTGTATTCATCGTTCCGATATAGGGAACCTTCATTTAATTTGATGTTACGGCTAAATATAATTTTCCGTGAAACCCGATCATACAGTCTATACCATGTCACTCTATTACCAAAGTCGACAAAGATATACTTTTTATCCCTTTGGTATAGTTGATCTCTCTCAACTTACGATACATGAGAGTAAGCACCACAATAAAAAATATACAACCTCGAGTAGTCAACTTCCTAGCCATTCCATACCTATTTTGAAATTTTACAATCAGTCAACGTAGACGGGAAATGATTCACTAAATAACAAGTTGTTTTAATGGCTTAGGCCCATAACTCCTTTCTTAACCCAACATTACTTAGAATACTTCAGGCTATTTTCAAAAGAGTCTGATTCATATAATCCACCACATCATTCTGCTCCGGCTTATCCCTTATTATATTATACCTTATGATCCCCTCATTCCTACAAACCATATTAAATTCCTTCAAAGTAAACGCTTTGATGTTATCTATTCTTAGAACTTTCAATTGTCGCCCTGAATATTTTTTCAATCATAACCTTCTTTAACTTGAAAGTAGCAAATACATTGGATTTATTCTTTATGAAATAAACCAACACCTTTCTAGAGAAGTCGTCATTAAAATTTACAAAGAATTATGACCCTCCTTTAGAAATAACGAGCAGCAATTCCCACACTTCAAAATGCACATAGTTAAGTTATCCTTTACTAATATGCTTCTCAGTTTTAAATGACAATTTTGAATGTTTTCAATATATGCAATGGTCACATATATACAAATCAAAAATTTTTAAAGCGAGAATTAAACCACGATTGAGTAGTACCTCCATATCGTGCCCAATTATGTGGCTTAGGCACATGTGCCACACACATGCTTACATGGATTTCACTATAGGCATTGTAGCTCCTCTGATACAGTACTCTCAATCAGCCTATAAAGGTTTTCACTCCTCTATGCCTTCATACCTATAAGTGCCCCTTTTAAAACTTTCAAGATACGTACCTTTATAGTTGGAGAACTTGCACCCTGGTGCATCAAGAGTTCTCAGAGATATTAAATTTTTCTTCTAATCAGGAATGTGTTTCACATCTGTCATAGTATGATCAACCACATTAAATATTATAATACTCACCAAACCAATTCCAATAATCTTACAAGCATGATCATTGTAACACCCTGAAAATCAGGGGTCGTGTATAAACTCAACTCCCGAGTTCCAGACCGTCACTTATGCAACAAAAATGATTATGATTCAATGTTGTCTGATTTAAAGCATTCACATGAGTAAAAGTATACCAAAACTGCAATTCATACTTCAGATCCAGTGATAAAAGCAAGCGGAAGACTAAACAATATATATATCACTGTATGGAAAAACAAAGTAAACCTCATCTGTCTCTAAAGTATGAATACATCTCTGAGTCTCATACACATATACATGAACAAAAATAAATATCCAAAATGGTCCCACTGAAGTCCCATCGATCCAGGTCGCCTACGCGAAGCCATCGTGATACTGCATGTACGAGAACTTGTCCTGGTCCTCGTCAAAGTCTAGCTCCACCTCCTGGATCTCAGCCTCACCTGCATCTACAACAGGGTCTGGTGGGTGTTGCAAACACCATCCCGTAACGTGGGAGTGAGTGATCAACTCAGTGGAATCATAGAGCAAAGATTAGCATGTTCACAAATCAATCATGTGATAATAGTAAAGCAGTAAATCAGACAATCCTACTACTGTTGTTAATGCAAGATGATATGACGTGATGTATGCCCTCACCGACGATCTCCCTCATACGGCAACATCTTACGACCGCGGCATGCCACACTCCCTAGAGTGCTCCACATCTTCCAGGCACATGCAATGCTATGGTGATATGGTTTCCAAGTTGTTATTAGTCCATTCAAACAGCAGGATTGGGAAACTAAGGTACTTCCCTTGTATCAATCCCAACACAGATCCTGTCTAGGGTCGTCACTCCTAGCAATCTCATACGATGTATATTTCGTAGGTCACTGCAAGGGCTGTCAGGGCTGTTGCTCACACTCGTTACACCGCTCCCCCATCACCTTATCAATACAGGCCTACCATACTCTACTACAACGGAAGGGTCGTCGCCTCCCATGGACTCAGAATACGCTCGCGGTCACTACAAAGGACTCGTCGCCTGATCAGTGTAGGCCGACAGCTAGAATATAGTGTCCCATACCACCATAATCTGCTCACGAGTCTAGGTGCTCACTGGTCACTACGGGAAGGTTTGTGGCCCCAGCGTAGGCTGACAGCTCGACCACGGTGTCCCATACCACCATGCTCGGCTCATGAGTCTTCGTGGATCAAGGTACCATGGTTAACAGGGTTTACAATGGTAAGTTCAGTACCCTAGGTTCAAGCAGTTATGACTCATACAAGGTGAACATACATCGGCCAGTCGGGTTACTTGACGGACTCGACTAGCACGATCGCATCTCAAGTCGAACGACATGAAGTGCGTAAAACACTTCGCGTGGCCTAACCACTGCCGCCAACTTCAAACACGACTCGCGTTCATCGACGCGTCGCTCGTGGCTAAGACCAGTCAGCCACGAATTCGTTCGGTTACCGACTGCCTGGACTAAGTCTAGTCCCAAACACTTATGGAATCACATCAACAAATTATGTAAGAGTATTAGAATTGAAATACAATCATGTGAGCATGTTAACACATGTTATAACATTCAACTTAAGTAAATCTTCAATCACATATATTTCATGCATGTAATGAAATCATGCATATAATCAACATGTAGAAAATCATTTAGGTCAGCATATTAATTGAGAAATCAATCTCAAACTATCTCATAACATCATTTAATTCAATACATACTAATACAAGCATTTATACAAACACATACACTACACACTTAAGTCTACATATAGTATGTCGACCCGAAGTGCGCAATTAGGCGAATCTCTTCGCCAAACTAATTATGCACGTATTCCTAACTTCTTAATACGACAACAAACCATGTCAATCATATCAGCAAAATATGAATGTAAACAGTACTTCCTACAAATGACTAAAATGCCCTAAATCTCATATTCTTCGTTAGTTTATGAAACGGGAAACGGAGAGCATTTTGTACATGTCAAACGGCAATACCGTAAAGAATCTACTATTAAACGACATTGAAAGCGTTGGGAACCATCAATCAAAGCGTCTAAAATCCTCACCTTATGTCTTGTAGACTCGTGAATTGAAACGGAGCGTATACGCTTCGTCTACGGCAAATAGGGAACCTAATACACGAGATCCATAAGCTACATCACTATGGAAACAAAGAAAACTCAAATCAGCAACTATTTAGGGTATTTGCTTACCTAGAATCGTGGTGTAATCGCCGGGAAAGCGGTAGAGGTGTGTTGCTTAAGCACTTGCAACACGTAGCACAAGTGGCAGGAAGAACTCTCCCACTCTCTCACAATCTCTCACCTTTTTCTCTCTCCCAAGTTAGGGTTTCTCTCAAATTCGGATGGGAGAGAGGAGTGAGGGTTTCAACCCCTTTTATAGCTTAAAACATGCCCAAAATAGGCTTGGAAATAATGTTTACTTAGTGCCTAACCAAATCGGGGCCGTTTCGGTCCAAATGAGCATTTCTGAAGGTCCCCTGGCCAAATGCGGTCGGACTTAAGCTCATGCATACCGGATCTAGCACACATCCAGTTTTCAGACCGGTAGGGTTCCCAGATCGCACGTGGCGGTCCAGTTTCAGTTCAACGGTCACCGCACCAAGATCAGGCTTATAAGTCTCGTGATATGTAATAGAAATTTTTCCTGATCCAAGGGTGTAATTTAGCTGAATTCTGACGGTCAGAACGCTTAATACTGATGCATCCAAATTGTGTGCCAGATTTGAATTTCAAATTTCAATTCTAACCCTATTCTCACTCTCTTCACTCCAGGCTCAATGAAATAGCCTCTGAATGTCAGTTGGACTTGATTTTCGAAACTATTGCCAAGCCCAGCTAAATGGTCATAACGGTCTAAGATGGTAGGTATCGGACTTTCGACGCGCGGTCTAGATCCAATACAAAGTTTCAAGGAGGTTCCGAGAACAAACCGGCTTAGAGTTTGATCCGAGGCTTTAGAGCATTATAGCACCATTGGTTCCACTTGCTTTGTGCCTTGTAGAACGTATTTAAAGTGATCAGGGACCATTTTCCAGCTATTCTAACGTTGCACTAGCTAACCTAGTCATATTTTCTAAAGGAATGAATTCTACTCAATTTCGGGTCGAGTTGGTACTCGAGCCCAAGTACGGATTTTTCACGGGCGTTACAATTTACCCCCCTTAACAAATAATTTCATCCTCAAAATTTTATACCTTTTCGTACTCCTCGAGAAGCTGTGGGTAGTTCTTTCTGATCTCGGCTTCTGTCTCCCAAACCTCCTCCTCAGAGTGATGCGTCCATAATACCTTCACAAGGGGAATCACTTTGCTACGCAGTACCTGCTCCTTCCTGTCTAGGATACGTGTCGGTCGCAGGATATATGTAACATCCTCTCCTAATTGCACCTGCTCCCATCTGATGATATGGGAAGGATCAGCAACGTACTTCTTCAGCATAGAAACATGAAATACGTTGTGAACGCTCGCGAGAGGCCTAGGTAAAGCCAATCGGTAAGCCACCGCTCCCACACGATCGAGGATCTGGAATGGACTAATGAATCGCAGTGCCAGCTTCCCCTTCTTCCCGAACCGAAGGACTCCCTTCATAGGGGAAACTCGCAAAAACACATGATCCCCAACTGTGAACTCAAGTGGCCTCCGTATCTTATCGGCGTAGCTCTTCTGTCTGCTTTGATCTGTAAGGAGCCGACGTCGAATAATATCAATCTTCTCCGACGTCGCCTGCACTAACTCTGGGCCGATCAAGCTACGCTCACCGACCTCTAACCAGCAATGCGGTGCGCGACAAGGTCGCCCATACAGCGCCTCATAAGGTGCCATACCGATACTCGCCTGAAAACTATTGTTGTATGCAAACTCCGCATATGCAAGACAATCATCCCAACTGTCCTTGAAGTCCAATGTGCAAGCTCGCAACATGTCCTCCAAGATCTGGTTCACCCGCTCTGTCTGTCCGTCTGTCTATGGGTGGAAGGCAGTACTGAACTTCAACTTCACACCCATAGCCTCCTAAATGCGAGTCCAGAAAATAGAAGTAAACCGCGTGTCTCTGTCCGCCACGATCTCCAGCGGAACTCCATGCAGACGCACAATCTCTCTGATGTACAATCTAGCCAGCTCGTCTGCAGAGTTCGTAACTCTGATCGGTAGGAAGTGCGCCGACTTCGTCAAACGGTCGACGATCACCCAAATGGAATCATGTCCCTTCCTCGTCTTCGGCAACCCAGAAATGAAGTCCATGGAAATGAAATTCCACTTCCACTCTGCAATCGGCATGGGCTGCAAAAGTCCAGGTGGTCAGCGATGCTCTGCCTTCACCTGCTGACAAGTGAGACAACGGGACACGAACTCAGCTATGTGGGTCTTATACCTTCCCACCAATACGTCCTCTTCACGTCACGATACATCTTTGTGCTGCCTGGATGCATCGCGAGTCTAGTAGAATGCGCAGCCTCGAGAATCTCTCGTCTCAAGTCAGGGACATCTGGGACACATAGGCGGCCACGATAACGTAAGCCCCCATCCATACCAACTCGCCAGTCAGCGTCAGCATCATCACTGGCCTGCTCTCGAAGCTCAGTAAGATGCGCATCGTCCCTCTGCGCCTCGATGACTCGGTCATCGATCTGAGATTGCACCTGTACATGGGCGATGAACTCAAACGGCTCCTCTACGGTGAGTTTCTGCTCAAAGTCTCGCAAAAACTCAACCATGTCCCACTCGGCAACCATCAGCGGAGCCACAAACTCTATCGCCTTCTTACGGCTCAATGCATCAGCCACAAGGTTCGCCTTCCCAGGATGGTAAGAGACTTCAAACTTGAAGTCCTTCAACGCCTCCATCCATCGCCGCTGCCTCATATTCAAGTCTCGCTGCGTGAATATGTACTTGAGGCTCTTGTGGTCGCAAAAGAGCTCGAACTCCTCTCCGTAGAGGTAATGTCTCCAGAGTCTCAGTGCGAATATAACGGCTGCCAACTCTAGGTCGTGTGTAAGGTAATTCTCCTCGTGCTTCCTTAATTGTCTCGAGGCATATGAAATTACCCTGTCCCTCTGCATAAGGACACAACCCAAACCAACACTAGACGCGTCAGTATATATAGTGTATCTAACCCCTTGCTCTGGCAATACTAGCACAGGGGCGGACGTAAGTCTGTCCTTCAGCTCCTGAAAAGCTGACTCCGCCTTGTCATTCCAGGCGAACTTCACGTCCTTCCGTGTCAACTGAGATAAGGGTCTCGCGATCTTCGAGAAGTCCTGAATGAAGCGCCGATAGTAGCCAGCGAGACCCAAGAAACTCCTCACCTCAGTGACAGAACCAGGCTGCTCCCAGTCCTGCACCGCAGCTACCTTAGACAGGTCAACTGCCATGCCATCCTTGGACACCACGTGTCCCAGAAACTTCACCTCCTGCTTCCAGAAGTCGCACTTCTTGTACTGTGCGAACAACTGATGTTGTCTGAGCGTATCCAGGACCAAGCGTAAGTGCTCCTCATGCTCCACTCGACTCCTAGAGTACACCAAAATGTCGTCAATGAAAACAATGACGAATCGATAGAGGAAAGGCCGAAATACCCAGTTCATCAGATCCATGAACACAGCCGGTGCGTTCGTAAGACCGAACGACATTACGAGGAACTCGTAGTGGCCAAAACTGGTCCTGAATGCTGTCTTCTGCACGTCCTCATCCCTGACGCGCAACTGATGATATCCTGACTGAAGATCAATCTTCGAGAAGTACTGCGCTCCTCTCAACTGATCAAACAAGTCATCGATCCTGGGTAAAGGATACTTGTTCTTCACCGTAACCTGGTTCAGCCTGCGATGATCAATACACAATCGCATCGAACCGTCCTTCTTCCTCACGAATAGGACCGGTGCTCCCCAAGGAGACACACTAGGCCGTATAAGGCCAAGCTCTAGCAGACCATCAATCTGTGTCCTCAACTCCTCCATCTCACATGGTGCCATACGATACGTCGGCAGTGAGACGGGTGTCGAACCAGGAACCAGATCGATAGTGAAATCGATCTCACGTCAGGGCGGCAAACCAGGGATCTTCCTGAACAGATCCCCGAACTCAGAAACGACTGGCACATGCTCAAGTACCTGGGCACCAGCGTCGCGCAATAAAGTGGCGTAACTAAGTATGCGGAAAGGGAGATTTACCCGCACTGAAAATGTGAAAGGCGTGCCCTCAGGCTCGTACACCGTCACCATACGAGCCTCGCAGTCAATCTCGGCCCTCCCAGCAGTCAACCAGTCCATGCCAAGAATGACGTCGAGATAAACGTGGGAGAGATCGACGACAAGATCAAGAGCCATCGTCCTGCCTCCCAGATCAACTAAACAACCCTCACACATCTGGGAAACATCCGAATAATCCCCATGAGCTGCAAAGACCCGCACGCTATCTATAGTGATAGTCTGTAACCCAAGACGCCTGACTACAGCACACGATATCAAAGAAATCGTGGAACCAGTGTCCACCATCACAAGAATAGGAGTACCTCCAATATGGGCTGTGACCTCGAAGGCTGAATGCTGAAGGGTCGGTGTCGCAGCTGCCTCAGCTGTCAATGCATGAACCAAAGCCTGCTGTGGCCGGTTCGGCCGCTGTGTCAAGGGCCGTGGAGGCTGTCTGATCTGCGATACTGGAGGTCTAAAAGAAGGGTGCGCAGGAGCTAACCGTAGAGGCGGTGCTGATATCACCTGTGAACGAGCACGGTCATTCTTCTGCGGCGGCGAAAATCCGCTGTCCCGCATCCGAGAGAAACAGCTCTACGCCAAGTGGCCTGTCCTCCCACAGTATATACATGTCAAATCAGGGCGTCGAAACAGTGGTACAGGGGCTGTAATCCTAGTAGGAGGATCAATGCGAGGCCTCTTGCCCGCGAGGGGCCTGTCCTGCATGTCCGGTCGCAGCCTAGAAGCAACAGGGCCACGAGATCGCGCAAGCTGATCCACATCCTGCTCTGCCCGCATGGACATGTGAATCAATTCCGCATAAGAGGGAATGGTCAAACAGCACATCTTCGACCGAATATCTGGTCGTAAACCCTCCAGAAAGAGCCGTATGCGCATCTGCTCATCAGCCAAAATCATCGGGACGTATCTGCCCAACTCCGTGAACCGATGCTCATACTCTGTAACTGTCATAGCTGCCTGTCTGAGACAGAGAAACTCATTCTCCCTGTCGTGCCTGTAAGTCTGGGGATAATACTTCTCATGGAAGCGGAACTCAAACGCTGCCCACGTCCATACATAGTCGGCGACAACGGTCTGCAGTACGCTATCCCACCACAAGCTGGCCTTTCTCTCAAACAGGAATGCAGCCAGCTCTACCTGCTCGGCCTCTGTGCAATGAAGCATCCGTAAAATCTTCGACACACGGTCGAGCCAGTACTCAGCCTCCTCGGGTCTGTGAGGACACGTGAAAGTGGGAGGCCGTAAGCAGTGAAATCGCTCTAATAGGCCCCGTGTATCGGCGGGATTCCCCACAGGGTAAGCAGGCGGCGCAGGATGAGTCATGCCCTCATCCTGGGCGTATGTATAAGCATCCACAACTGGATGCGCAGGTGGTGCAGGTGGAGCCACACCCCCACCCTGTGCTAATGTCCCTACGATGGTAGTCAGAAGCAGCTGCTACTGCTGCATCATAGCCAACATCTGCTCAAATCTGTCAGGAGGTGGAGCAGGCTGTGGCGGATGCTGTGTCGAAGTAGATGCACGATATGGCTCTCTGACTAACGGTGTAAATGGCGATGGTCCAACTGTAGGACCAGCGGCAGGCTAAGACGATCGAACTGTCTCAGGAATCGGGCCCACAGCAGGGTCTGCATGGGTGTCAGACTGCGAAGAAGTCTGATCCATATGCTCAGTCGTGCAAGCCGAACCGTGCTCTGCGTAGCCTTAGGCGGCATTCCCTATATTTAAAATAGGGCACAACCTTGTCAGTCTTAATAGCACAATTACACCGCAATCATTTACACAAGGAGTCAAAGGCATTCCATGCATTTCATTTAATCAAAATTGTCACAATACAAGGGATATATCCTTACAAGCATCATGACGAGAAATACATGGGAACTAAGATAGTTAAAATTGCAACAGCAACATAAGCAAAGCACTAGCCCTAACAGGCTTACACTCATAAAGCAGGAAATGACTAACTACTGACAACTATATCAAAGGTCGCATCGCTAATCTGAGTCTGGGGACGGAGGAGGAGCACCCTTATCCTGTAAGCAACACAGGATCGCCTTCAAGGTGCGAGTCACCTTGCCTAATTTCTTCTTTGTAACGGCCTTGGCATCCGGGACTTCTGCGCGAAGTTCTTGAACTTCCCTTCGCAAAGCGGTCTGACTCTCCTCCATCCGAGCAATGCGATCGTCGATAGTAGCCTGCGCAGAAGGAGGAGGGCTCTCATCTGTATCCTGAGCCTCCTCTTCTACCTCTTCCTGAGCTTCTTCCTGAACCTCTGCTCCAGGTTCTTTTTCGCTTTGATCTTCCTCATCATCAAAGTCATCCTCGATGTCTTCCTCAAGCTGGTTTTCACGGTACTGCGACCCAATCTTCATCTTGACCATAGTCGACTCATCAATGGTATAAATCGAAACTGGTAATTCTGGCCCAAGTCTGTAGGCAAACTCAAGCGCAATCTTACAAATCAGTCGGCCAAAAGGAAGCGACTCGGATGTTCTTCTTGACTTGACTATGAGGATTATTTGTCGTAAGATGAAAGTGGCCATACATACGTTCTCTCCCTGGGCCACCAGATACAGAAAATCAACCATAAGGCGTGTACATTCAATGCGATTCGTCGACCTGGGATACACATTGTACGTGCAGATATGGTGCAGCAGGCGTAAATCATCAGACATATATGTCGCCTTTAGGCTATTATTAGGCTGTCATGGAACCAACTTACCGCATAGAAACCTGGTGCGGTGATCTCGTTCACGCCTACTCCTCAGGTTCTTCTCACTAGGATGATCATCACCAAGAGGCACGTTCAGAAGTCGCGCAATCAGTCGCACATCAATCGTAGCCATCCAATCTCTACCAAAAGGGATTTTGAACTGCAATGGCTCCAAGGTAGAATTCTGGATACTAGCGTAGAAGGCACGAACGGTGCTCACATCAGCACGAGCGCGAGCTTCAAAGATCGGACCCCAATGGGCAGCTTCAATGCGCTCGAACAACAGAAATTCACCAAACAGTCGCCCTTCCACGTCCGCCTCAAATAACACTTTGCGATCAGTGTATTGGCAATGAGGCATCTCTGATAAAATTACTCACCCAAGGTGTGCATGGGGATCCAAATCCCGCTTTGTACGGCACTCCATGACTGCGGCTGGACCTGCGGCGGCGCTTGAACTTGCGGCACCACCCCGCGGTCTTCTCGATTGAGCAGGGCGGCTTGGCCCAGCCTCGTCTGTTGCATTTTTCCTTTTATCCATCAAAGATATGATGGATGAGAGTGATAAAAGGCCTAAAATGGCTTCCACGAAAGCCATAAAAAATGGTAAAAATGCGAAGAAGTGGCTGTCCAATCTGAAAAAAGGAAATTTAGGCATCGTAGAGGGATACTTTAAGCTTCCCAAGGATGCATTTTCAAGGAAAAATGGAAATAGAAAAGTGGAATGGAGCACCTCATGATTTCAGCTCGATTTGGGGGTTTTTGGAGCTCCAAATGACGAAATCTTCAAGAGGGAGGGCTGCCAACTTCAAAGGGTCAATGAAGGGTGGTCGTTTTTAGTCAAGGAGGGATTTAGAGGCGATTTGGGACCATGAAATTTGGAGATAGTTGCTGGAAAATGAAAATGGAGCTATGGGGAGGGCTATTTGTGAAGGAGATACACGTTTTAGGGGTTTTCTACCCACGAACCACACATGTGGGGTGGGAAAAACCCAAAATACCCTCAGATCCCAGACCCCACATCCAAACGTGAAAGGTGGTCGGCGATGCATCGCCGGACCGGCGATGGCATCGCCGACCGATCTCCTATTCGATCGGCCGGACCACATGGGTCTGGTCCCCCATGGTCCAAGGACCCCAAATAACTATGGGCCCCACCTTGGTTCATTGTATTTTGGCCTATGTGATCCCAAACATGTGTTCGGAGCTTTCCGGGACCACTCCGCAATCCTGAATACCAAACCCTATGATGCAGCATATGAATTTGGGGTAGAAGGAGCTAGTACATCCATCTAGATCCTTAGTTTCTAAAGAAAGTGAAGTTAGAATGGCCTTATGGCTATTTTTCATAAAATTTTACTATTCACTGTAAAATTTTATGAAAGTATCATTTTGTGTTATTTTCACATTAGGTTTGATGCCTAATATGATTTGGATAAGAAAGAAATGAAGATTTGAGTGGTGAGAGGAAGAATTTTGAAGATTTTTGGCGAAACGAGGTTTTTAAGCCCTGGCAATTGATTACAGGAGTCATGGTCATCGCACGGCCCAAGAATTTACTTTTAAGGGTTTAAAATCTCCCATAGGACGTCTCAACCTGACTTCCTATGGCTTAGAAGCTATTCGGGTTGCTTTACGCGACCCGAGATGCGTTACAGACTCGATCGTGCGATCGATTCGAATAGACGTCGCCTATCGGCGAATCTGCGATCCTAGAAGTGTTTCTAGACCCTTCTCGCACCCACCTAAGTCAAAGGAAGTGACAGCGTACGTCGCGAGACTATAACCCAGGCCCAGTATACTCTTATTCATGATCTGATACCAACTTGTAACACCCTGAAAATCGGGGGTCGTGTATAAACTCAACTCCCGAGTTCCAGACCGTCACTTATGCAAAAAAAATGATTATGATTCAATGTTGTCTGATTTGAAGCATTTACATGAGTAAAAGTATACCAAAACTGCAATTCATACTTCAGATCCAGTGATAAAAGCAAGCGGAAGACTAAACAATATATATATCACTGTATAGAAAAACAAAGTAAACCTCATCTGTCTCTAAAGTATGAATACATCTCTGAGTCTCATACACATATACATGAACAAAAATAAATATCCAAAATGGTCCCACTGAAGTCCCATCGATCCAGGTCGCCTACGCGAAGCCATCGTGATACTGCATGTACGAGAACTCGTCCTGGTCCTCGTCAAAGTCTGGCTCCACCTCCTGGATCTCAGCCTCACCTGCATCTACAACAGGGTCTAGTGGGTGTTGCAAACACCATCCCGTAACGTGAGAGTGAGTGATCAACTCAGTGGAATCATAGAGCAAAGATTAGCATGTTCACAAATCAATCATGCGATAATAGTAAAGCAGTAAATCAGACAATCCTACTACTGTTGTTAATGTAAGATGATATGACGTGATGTATGCCCTCACCGACGATCTCCCTCATACAGCAACATCTTACGACCACGGCATGCCACACTCCCTAGAGTACTCCACATCTTCCAGGCACATGCAATGCTATGGTGATATGGTTTCCAAGTTGTTATTAGTCCATTCAAACAGCAGGATTGGGAAACTAAAGTACTTCCCTTATATCAATCCCAACACAGATCCTGTCTAGGGTCGTCACTCCTAGTAATCTCATACGATGTATATTTCGTAGGTCACTGCAAGGGCTGCCAGGGTTATTGCTCACACTCGTTGCACCGCTCCCCCATCACCTTATCAATACAGGCCTACCATACTCTACTGTAACGGAAGGGTCGTCGCCTCCCGTGGACTCAGAATACGCTCGCGGTCACTACAAAGGACTCGTCGTCTGATCAGTGTAGGCCGACAGCTAGAATATAGTGTCCCATACCACCATAATCTGCTCACGAGTCTAGGTGCTCACTGGTCACTACGGGGAGGTTTGTGGCCCCAGCGTAGGCCGACAGCTCGACCACGGTGTCCCATACCACCATGCCCGGCTCATGAGTCTTCGTGGATCAAGGTACCATGGTTAACAGGCTTTACAATGGTAAGTTCAGTACCCTAGGTTCAAGCAGTTATGACTCATACAAGGTGAACATACATCGGCCAGTCGGGTTACTTGACGGACTCGACTAGCGCGATCGCATATCAAGTCGAACGACATGAAGTGCGTAAAACACTTCGCGTGGCCTAACCACTGCCGCCAACTTCAAACACGACTCGCGTTCATCGACGCGTCGCTCGTGGCTAACACCAGTCAGCCACGAATTCGTTCGGTTACCGACTGCCTGGACTAAGTCTAGTCCCAAACACTTATGGAATCACATCAACAAATTATGTAAGAGTATTGGAATTGAAATACAATCATGTGAGCATGTTAACACATGTTATAACATTCAACTTAAGTAAATCTTCAAGCACATATATTTCATGCATGTAATGAAATCATGCATATAATCAACATTTAGGAAATCATTTAGGTCAGCATATTAATTGAGAAATCAATCTCAAACTATCTCATAACATCATTTAATTCAATGCATACTAATACAAGCATTTATACAAACACATACACTACACACTTAAGTCTACATATAGTATGTCGACCCGAAGTGCGCAATTAGGCGAATCTCTTCGCCAAACTAATTATGCACGTATTCCTAACTTCCTAATGCGACAACAAACCATGTCAATCATATCAGCAAAATATGAATGTAAACAGTACTTCCTACAAATGACTAAAATGCCCTAAATCTCATATTCTTCGTTAGTTTATGAAATGGGAAACGGAGAGCATTTTGTACATGTCAAACGGCAATACCGTAAAGAATCTACTATTAAACGACATTGAAAGCGTTGGGAACCGTCAATCAAAGCGTCTAAAATCCTCACCTTATGTCTTGTAGACTCGTGAATTGAAACGGAGCATATACGCTTCGTCTACGGCGAATAGGGAACCTAATACACGAGATCCATAAGCTACATCGCTATGGAAACAAAGGAAACTCAAATCAGCAACTATTTAGGGTATTTGCTTGCCTAGAATCGTGGTGTAATCGCCGGGAAAGCGATAGAGGTGTGTTGCTTAAGCACGTGCAACACGTAGCACAAGTGGTAAGAAGAACTCTCCCACTCTCTCACAATCTCTCACCTTTTTCTCTCTCCCAAGTTAGGGTTTCTCTCAAATTCGGATGGGAGAGAGGAGTGAGGGTTTCAACCCCTTTTATAGCTTAAAACATGCCCAAAATAGGCTTGGGAACAATGTTTACTTGGTACCTAACCAAATCGGGGCCGTTTCGGTCCAAATGAGCATTTCTGAAGGTCCCCTGGCCAAATGCGATCGGACTTAAGCTCATGCATACCGGATCTAGCACACATCCAGTTTTCAGACCGGTAGGGTTCCCAGATCGCACGTGGCGGTCCAGTTTCAGTTCAACGGTCACCGCACCAAGATCAGGCCTATAAGTCTCGTGATATGTAATAGAAATTTTTCCTGATCCAAGGGTGTAATTTGACTGAATTCTGACGGTCAGAATGCTTAATACTGATGCGTCCAAATTGTGTGCCAGATTTGAATTTTAAATTCCAATTCTAACCATATTCTCACTCTCTTCACTCCAGGCTCAATGAAATAGCCTCTGAATGTCAGTTGGACTTGATTTTCGAAACGATTGCCAAGCCCAGCTAAATGGTCATAACGGTCTAAGATGGTAGGTATCGGACTTTCGACGTGCGGTCATGATCCAATACAAAGTTTCAAGGAGGTCCCGAGAACAAACCGGCTTAGAGTTTGATCCGAGGCTTTAGAGCATTATAGCACCATTGGTTCCACTTGCTTTGGGCCTTGTAGAACGTATTTAAAGTGATCAGGGACCATTTTCCAGCTATTCTAACGTTGCACTAGCTAACCTAGTCATATTTTCTAAAGGAATGAATTCTACGCAATTTCGGGTCGAGTTGGTACTCGAGCCCAAGTACGGATTTTTCACAGGCATTACAATCATTACCTATAAGAACTAAACCACAATCATACTTTTTATACATGGTAAACCAACTCCGATAAGGACATATGTTATATGATGCCATCATGTCTAGAATTCACTCGTTATACAAGTGTCTAACCTTAGACACAAAGAATACGTCACAATCACTCTTGCCTCCACTAGATTCTGCTAAATTGACCTCTTTTGACGAATTATCTGAATTCTCATCTTTCTAGATTATGGCACTTGTGCAATTTTTCTTCATTCGTCCTTCAAGTTGGACTTGTCCTCTCCTGCCATAATTCCAGCACTTTAACTTCCATTCGTCCTTCAAGTTGGACCTTGATCATGATTTACGCTTCTCTCATTTAGATGATGTTTCCCTTACAATAAGTGCCCCTGTAGAAGTACCTTCCCCACTGTTATTCATTCTCTTTTCCTTCGACTAAAGGGTAAAGATAATGGTATTGAGGTCCAAGGTATCCCAACCATGGCACAGATTATCCATCATATTCGCGTATGAATCCCAAAAAGACGTCAACAATATTAAAGATTTCTCTTCTTTATCAATCTTCACCTCTGCACTTGTCAGTTTGCAAATAAGTTTGTTGAAAGTATTAATGTATTCACAAAGATACGACCCTTCCACCATCTTCAGAGTATAAAGTTATCCCTTCATATATATATGTGATTAGAGAGAGACTTCTCATGTAAAGGCTCTCCAACCTCACTGACAAGCCTGTGACAGTCGTCTCATTGATCATATTATAAAGGACAGTATCACCAAGCACAATTGGATTGCGCTAATTGCCCTTTAATCTAGGTCATCCCTATCCTCTTCCTTCATGGTTTCAAGATGTCTCGATTTGTTAAGGAGTACCTACGACACCCCTTGCAGAATTAGGACGGCTTTCATCTTCAACCTCCATAATTCAACATTAGTTTTACATATAAACTTCTCCATCGTATTTCACATTTCATCCATTCGAACCCATGTCTCATGTTCAATCTAAAACCCTAACGTAAAGCCTACAATCTAATATAACTTGTTGTGTGTAACCGCCACACATTAGGCGCAGAAGCAACCTTAGAACGAATCAAACGCATGAATAGAAAAAAGAAAATTGAGCAATCATAAAGAAACACAAAGATTTTACATGAAAAAACTCATGGAAAAAAACCATAGTACTAATTAACAAACGATCCACTATGTATTATTAAAAAAATTACAAGAAATGGATAGCTTACAGATTTGAAAGCCCAAGCTTTCTTTCCTTGCAAAACCTTAGAAATCATGTAAGATCTCTCTACAACACATAGATTAACCCTAATTATGTATTACAAAGGCTTATATAGACTTTCGTATGAAATTAGAAACAAAACCTGCACTTATGCAGAACTTGCATATCCATTTGATCGACCCCACCTATCCTTCAGTCGACCGAAATCATCATAGGGACTCTTGGTTTACTAGAATCCAACCTCGGTCGACCAAGAATATTATAAGGAGGTTCGATTGACCCTACTAAAGTTTGGCTGATCGAATTCCAATAGACAAATTAAAGGCACTTTGAAAACAAAGTTCTTTCACAACATGTGTTGTGACGTTACCTGAAATTTGAAGAAAGCTATAAATAGAAGTTGATTGTCGGTTAAATTTCTATTTATAACCGGTCATTTCTTTATCATTGAGTTCCAGTGCATTTGCATATGGATGATGATCCACATAGGAAATTGTTGATCTCTTTGAATGTGACATTTCATGTGTTATTATAGAATCTATCCCACCGATGTCCATCATGAGAATGGGCCATCTCACTAACCTATGATTGTCATTAGGGTTAGCAATTGATAGGGTTAGATTGGTTTAGGACATAATCAGAATGGATCCAATCCAAACTCAATTTATTTATCAAATAAGTTGAAATCTCAACTCCAACTGAATCCATCTATAAATGGGTCAACCAAATTAACCTAATTTACCTGACCAATTTAATTCAGAATAAATAATAATATTATATATATATATATATATATATATATATATATATATATATAGATTAAATGCCATCATATATTTAAAATTCTTAATTAATATGTTATCAAACCCTTACTACATACCATTCAAATTACAACTATCATAATTAAGATTAAAATTTTAAACTTATATTATATTTGAAATACGAAATATATGTATATAGTTAGCATTTAGTGATTAGACAAGGATGGGCCATATTCATGACCCACAAGAGTGTAGCTCATCAAACCAAACCCAAAACTCATTTAAGTTTGGATTGACAAAACACACCGTGAAACTTACCCATATGGAAAATGTGTCAACCTAAATCCTTTTCCAGGTTAGGTACGGGTCAAGTTAAAATCCAAGTAGGGTTGGTGGGTGGAGTCAAGTTTTTCCACCCCTATTTTCCATAAAATGAAATTAAGAAGATTTGTGCAAGGCATTTTAATCGCCAAATTCCTTAATTAATGATATATATATATATATATATATATATATATATATATATATATATATATATATATATATATATATGAATGCTCAACTGTGCACTAGTTTGCATGGAACTTGTGCGAACTTTTATAAGAACTCATGATACATGATGTGACATATGAAGAAGTACCTCATGAAACCTCCTGAGCCTAATTTTTACCTTGATCCAAAACTTTGGTGGGCCATGAAAAATAAAAACAATTTCCTCCTTTGATTTTCATTTTTCTTTACTATGGACCACCAAAATTTTTGATCAGGGTGAAAATTTATCCCTCGAGGTTTCGTGGGATTCCGTATCACATGGACTATTCAGATTAGACGCCTATGACATGTTTGCAAAGGTGCACACATGCAAAGGTGCACGAGTGAGTACGACTCTCTCTCTCTCTCTCTCTCTCTCTCTCTCTCTCTCTCTCTCTCTCTCTCTCTCTCTCTCTCTCTCTCTCTCTATATATATATATATATATATATATATATATATATAACCCCTCTTAACTGTTGTATGTGGTGTGGCTCACCCAAGGTATGGATCGACTTGAATTTTAAGCCTGTGGCCTACCATGGAATGGTGCATCTAACTGATGGAGTAGATGTTTGACACACATCACGATTGGGCCCACACAGCTCGACCTCATGGGAAGTCCCACACGGTTCGACCTCATGGGAACTTCCCTTGAGGTTGAGCCGTGTGGGCCCAACTATGATGTGTGTTGAACATCAATACCATGCATTTGATGGGTTCCCTTTAGGTCATGGGGTATTCCAAAAATTAGTTGTATAAGAAACTCGAGTGAGCCATACCATGGGACCTTACTCTAGCTCAGGTGGTAGACTCTGGGAGTTTCAACACCCCGGCAAGGGTTCGAGTACCCATAGGTGGTGAAATTCCACCGCGTGAGTGTGTGGGGGTGTGTGTGCGTGAGTTCAAAAAAAAAAAAGGTAGGCCATACCATCTAAAACCATGTGAAGACGTGCCTAAAACATATAAAAGTGCTTGGTGGGGCCACCTGAGTTTTGGATGAGTCTGAAACTTGGTTTGACCCCTCATCCAAGTTGGACACACACAATAGATGGTCTAGATTTGTGAACCACATCTTAGTGAGCCTAAGAAATGATTATGAATGTTTTAATGGGAGGGTAACCCCTCTCAACTGTTGTATGTGATGTGTCCCACCCAAATCATAGATTGACTTGATTTTTAAGCCCGTGGCCCACCATGGAACAGTGCATCTAACTAATGGGGTAGATGTTTGACTCACATCAAAATGGGCCCACGCAGCTCAACCTCATAGTACCTTTTGCAAACATTTTGAGAACTCATCATACGTGATGTGAGTCCAAAATGTGAATGGTCCATGTGATGCAACACCCCATAAATCTCCAAGGCTCAAGTTTTACTTTGATCCAAAACTTTGGTGGGCCATGGAAAAAGAAAACAGTTTCCTTTATTGATTTGCATCTCTCTTTGCTATGGCCCACCTGAGTTTTAGATCACGGTAAAAAAGGTGCACACTTGCGCAGGTGAGCATGCCTCTCTCTCTCTCTCTCTCTCTCTCTCTCTCTCTGTAATGTCGTATATTAACTTACACTATTTCTATTTTGTTTTACGATGTGCCACTTGTACGTAACATGTGCATTGTACAATAGGTGGGCCACATAATAAGGACGCATGGGCCGAAAACCAAAATGATCCATTTCAATGTATTATGTGTGACCCACAGGTGAGTGGATGATTTCAATTTTCACTCTGGTGAACATCATGGTATTGTCCACCCTTTTCACGGCATGGATGTTCTATTTAAGTAAAAGTTAAAGTTAGCATCCAATGTTTTGAACATTTTTAGGAGTTGCTATTCACACTCACCCTTTTTGTCAAATACATCTGATTTTTCTACTTTTGGTAATAGAATAGTACAACGTGAATACCGGGGTCTTGCCTTTTATCTAACGGTGACAAGCGTCTCACTTACAAATTTCTTGGGAGATTTTCAAAATTTTATGTTTTCCCCACGAAATTATTAGGAAAATCTTGCTAAAACTAAATTTTAAAAACAATTTATTATAAAGTATAAATGATCTTAAAATTTTAAATATATAAGTGTATAAATGAATTATTTAAAATTTTAAATAATTTTTTGCATTAATATCAGGGTATTTTGTGATAAAATCTTGAAATTTGAAAAAATAATTGGCATCTTAACATCATCTGCTTGATTTTTTTCACAAGCGTTGGGAGATTTTCAAAATCTAGGTGATATTTGTCACTGTTTTATCACCTATATTTTGAAATTAGATATTAATGCATAAGTAAGAGTGTATCATCTACAAACAATCAGGTTTCTCTACTAATCACTTTGTAAATCAGACCGTTGATTCTTCTGCAATCTTGTCCTATTTTTGTAGAAGAACACCACAATGTCTTTGCCCAAGCACCATCATTTTAGAGATGAAAATTTGCACATTTTATCCCTAATTGCATTAACTATGAATTTAAGAGCATTTACAAAAATAGAATAGATCATCAGGTGGGCCACTCCATTATCGAATGAGTGGATTAACCTGATTGTCAGATTCTTGAAATGAGTCTTTTTCATGATGCATTTACAAAAATAGAATAGATCATCAGGTGGGCCACACCATTATCGAATGAGTGGATTAACCTGATTGTCAGATTCTTGAAATGAGTCTTTTTCATGATGATGCTACCATTTGCATGATACGGATGTCCTGCCTAAGTTGCATGGCCATTGTGAGGATAGGATTGCATGACAATTCATGGTGCCATTTTCTGTAGGTGAAAAGCTCTCTCAAGAATAGATGTTTTGACCACTTTTCGCTTTATTGCCTTTTGTGGGGCCCTTATGCCCATTTCATGGTTTCAAGGGTGCTATTTCCCAACTTGGGTAATGATGCATTTTGCCTTTATCTAGACAAAATGATGGATTAGATTTCAAAGTATCTGACCCATGATCTGCATAGCTAAAGTGACTTTGACGCATATGGTATTTCATGAATTGCCCTAAGAGGAGAATTCATATGATACATGGCCACTATCTTTGCACAATATACATATGTTTAAATTTTGAAAAGTGTTGTCCATGGTTTAGAAGCTTCCAAACCATTGGTTTATTAAGAACTTCTTTGGATGGATCATCCTATGAAAAATCTCCCAGTCAGAAGGTTCTAGTGACCAATATTAAAACCTTCGTTTGAGTGTGAACGTGAGTTATTGTTGTGTTTTGCTTCTTAATTGTCTAATTGTAGGCTAAGATTGAAATATTAAGATGGTTTATTAAAGAGATTTATTGTGAAAGATGGCCTGGATAGGTGGGCCCGCAGGATCTGATGGTCTACACGATCTTGAGACTTTTGCAAAAGCTAAAGATGAATGGTGCATATCTACTGGTCCACCTAAACACTTATGGAGTAGAAAGGTACAATCACTCCATTGATTTCACGATTAAGATGACCCCCAATTATGATCAACAGTTTTGATCTTCTATGGAATGAGCCAGATGGACAATGGATATGATACTCTTTCTCCTTATTTTCTCTTTGGATCATTGTTATTGGTTGTCGTTTACGTGGGATTCCTTCTCTTTTTAAAAGAAGGGTCACAGAGTTTAGATGAGGGAGAGACTCATCTCACCTGACATCCCTAATCCATCCTATTGAAATTGAATTAAAAGATGAAATTCAAATTGAAATCTCAACAGATAATTCCAAAGATAAAGAGAAAGAGATACACAACCAAACTCGGGTGGGACCCACCCACAGATGGTTATTCATAAGTGGGCTCCATGGGCCCATATCCAACGTATGGAAGCATGTGGGATGCAATGATACGACCATCCAGCTTACTAGGGGCTCAATTGTCAAAATCGAAAACCCTTATAAATTATGGAAAGATGCAGCAGGCTACATATCATATAATTCATGTAGTACAAAAAACATCTCATTTTGCATGGGAGACCAATGGTCATGGATTCTTTGTAAAAATCAACTATTAATTAGCAGTGTTAAGTATACGAGGCTTGCTTTGTTGCCACTTAAAAATGATTTAATGTCATTTTGGTCAACTGTAATCATAGCTTAATATAAACCATGGGTTTATCAATACTAGCTATTTTTAGTCATTACCAAAATTTCCCATACGGTAGCTGACTAAAATGAGCTCTCATTTTTAAGTGGTAAGCCAATAAGGCCCTACTCTTGTAATGTAATTTCCTAAACCAAAACATCTCTATTTTGCATGTTATTGGTTGGATTACAAATGAATAGAACATATCCTAAAAGGCAAGGAGATGTTGATGGCCGTATCCACCTGAGATCAGCGGCCGGAAAGGAACGGTTGGATTACTAACGGATAGACAAATCCTAAAAGGCAAGGAGATATTGATGGCCGTACCCACCCAAGATCAGCTGCCGCAAAAGAACGGTTTTTTCCCCCTTGTAACAGTAAAACTCGACATTTAATAGGTAAAACTCGAGAGAGAGAGAGAGAGAGAGAGAGAGAGAGAGAGAGAGAGAGAGAGAGAAAGTATTCAATTAATTACTTCATATTTTGGTCTATAAGCTATCCATTTTATGGTCCAGTACCATATCACCAGCCTCAGTCACCATTTACGTTTTTGAATGTATGGAAAATTTGCAAACTTCTCAAGGGAAAGAAAGTTTCACCAACAAGTCTTTGGATTGTTCAATATTTCAAATAGTTATTCATACGGATCATTTACGAATTATAAATAAATTAATCACAAGAGAAGTTGATTTGTTACATAAAGGTGGGGAATTTTGACCGAAGGAAGGACGTGATGAGGTCAATCATCATCTTCCTCAATCGATAGATACCTTGAATCTACAAGGTGTTGTTGAATCCATTAGAGAAAATCTCGATTCCACGATCACAAATAGAATTTCTAAGAAGTTTTAATTAATAGATTGAATGAATAAAAGCAAGTTTAACACCTTTTAAATAATCCTAAACAAACCTTAAAAACATAATCAAATAATTCTAGTCAAATAAAGAAACAAATTTCAAAAAATGTGTAAATTTCTGCAGTCTGCGACATGTCGAAACAACCAAAAAGTGTCCACCTGCTGACTCATTCTATCGAAATGGTATTTTGACTTGTCGAATAGACCTATGAAAATTATTTCAACCTATCTAAACTGACAAAAATTGGCCAACAAGCAATCTGAAATTTCTGACAGAATTTTGACATGTCAACCACAAAGGTTGACCAGTCGAACTATGCTAAGTGTGGTCGATTTTTCTTGGCTTCTTTTCTTCGATTCATCTTAGCCATTAACGAATCCGCAACCCGTTCTACATTAGTCCCCTCCACTTCAAAAGAATTCGTCCTCGAGTTATCTTCCGGATTCAGCTCATGATACTTATACAGGGCTGCCACATTGAACGTGCATGAGATCTCCATATCTTCGGGAAGATCAATAATATAAGTGTTGTCATTGATCTTACAGAGGATAGACACTAGTCCAATCTTCTTATTCTTCAGCTTGTTGTACGTTCGGATTAAAAATCTCTCTTTGCATAAATGAATCATCACATCATCGCCCACATTGAATACCTTCAGATGTCAATGTGTGTCATCATTTTCCTTGTACTTGTCATTGGATACCTTTAACTAGGCTTGAACATCAGCGTATACACTTATGATTCAGCCTGCCATATGTTCTATGGCAACGCTCACACTTGGGAGTTTGGGTAAAAGAACCAAATCGAGAGTATACAGAGCCACTCATCTATACACAATTTCAAATGGGGACTTACCGGTGGAACTATTCATGTTATATTGAACGTGAATTCCACCTGAGCCAATGCCAAGTCCCATTGTTTGGGATTATCTCCCTAGAAACATCATATAAGGTTTTCAAGTGTACGATTCACTACCTCAGTCTGCCCATCAGTTTACAGATGATATGCAGTACTGAACTATAGTTTGGTGTCAAATCGTAGCCACAAAGTCCTCCTAAAGTGACTGAGGGACTTAGTGTCATGATCTGAGGTGTTGGATTTTGGGACCCCATGTAGGCAAACAACTTCTCGAAAAAACATATTTGCAACATGTGTAGCGTCAAGAGTTTTCTTGCATGGTATGAATTGGGTCATCTTGGAAAATCTATCAACCGCGATGAACACTGAGTCCACACCATGTTGTGTTTGTGGGAGTCTTAGCGCAAATCCTATAGATAAATCCTCCCAATGGTCATCAGGGAAAAGTAATGGAGTGTATAGGGTAGTATTTTGTGACTATCCCTTAGATGCTTAACACATGTGGCACTGTTGTACCGCCTTTCCTACATCTCGTTTCAGTTGTGACCAATAATAATGTTCTTCTAGGAAAGTTATTGTCATGTCTCCCCCTACATGGCCACCGAGGCCACCTTTATGTAGGTTTTGGATGATGTAGTCCCGCAACAACTATGTGGAATGCACAAATGATTTTTCTTGAAGAGAAATTCATCCTGAATATGGAGGTCATCGGGTTGACCTTCCTAGCATCTAATTCATGCATCCCTGAAGTCATGGTCAGTGGCATATAGGTCTTTAAAGCATTTAAATCTGACAACCTCATCGCTCATGATGAGTAATAAGGTTATACATCGGCTAAGTGCATCATCCACCTTGTTATGTTGCTTGGACTTATACTTTAGCGCAAATGTGAATTCCTATAGGAATGAAATCCACCTAGCATGTATATGATTTATGTTAAATTGATTATTTATGAATTTAAAAGTCTATTGCTCTCTATAAAGAATGAACTCCCTCTGAATCAAGTAATGTTGCCAATATCGCAATGCCTAGACCACTACATATAATCCAAGCTCATACATTGACTACTTTTTATGTGCATCACTGAGCTTCTCACTGTAGAAGGCTACCGGCCTGCCCCCTTGTGACAAAACTCCTCCAATTCCAACGTAAGAATTATCACATTTGACCTTAAACAGTTTATCAAAGCTAGGAAGTACGAGAACTAGGGTTGTGGACAACTTGGGCTTGATTTTAGCAAAGATCTTATCAGCTTCGTTAGTCCACTGAAATTGTCCATTCTTCATACAATCTATAATCGATGACACAATGATGTTGAAATTCTTCACGAACGGATAGTAAAATGTTGACAACCCATGAAAACTCCGTACTTCATAGATGTTTATGGGAACTGACCACTCTCTGATGGCTTTCACATTTTCATCGTTCTCCCGGATGCCCGTGGATGTCACGAAAAAGCTTAAAAACAATAGGCTATCGATCCAAAAGCTGCATTTTTTAGGATTAAGGTACAACTTATTCTCGACGAGTATTTGACGAACCTATTTAAGATATTCCGTATAACATGCTTCGTCCTGGGTGTATATCAAAATGTCATCGAAGTAGACCACCACGATCCACCTAATGAATGATTTTAGAACTTGGTTCATCAACCTCATGAAGCACTAGGCGGTTCGAAAGGCCGAAGGGCATAGCCAACCATTCATATAGTCTCTCCTTGGTCTTAAAAGTGATCTTCCAATCATCATCCGGTCATATTTGGATCTGATGGTAGCTACTCCTCAAATCTAATTTAGAAAATAATTTTATACCCTCTAGCATGTCCAATATATCATCTAACTGTGGTATGGAAAGCATGTATTTTATGATAATCTTGTTGATCACTCGACAAATGACACACATGCACTAGCTCCCATCTTTCTTACGAGTTAATAGGGTCGAAACGGTGTATGGGCTCATGCTTTCTCGGATTAGACCCTTACATATTAATTCTTATCCTTACAAAATATCGCACTTCTTTGGACTCATCCGATAGTGAGGACGATTGGATAAGATAGACCCTGGGACAAGATCGATCTCGTGTTAAATATCTCACATGGGAGGTAGTCCATCAGGAAGATCGCAGGCCAAATTTCTTTGAATTCATATAACAAGGGTTTTAATTTCTTGAAAATGTTAAGGGGCTCGATTTCTTTCCCTTTTATAATTAATGCATAGATTTGTCACATTTCCTTAGATTCCTCCACAAAGTCCTATATGATAAGGAGAAATCACCCTCCACTTTAGAAGTTTCGGGTGACTCCTCTGGGTCCATAGGAGCTAGTATAGTTTTACAGTCGTCCTTGACGAAAATGTATGTATTATCCTGTCATCTATGAGTGACGTCATGATCGGATTGCCATAGTCAACCAAGTTGAATGTGACAGGCCTCCATGGAATAACGTCACATACAATTTATTCTTTATAATACTTGCCAATTGAAATAGATATAATGCATTATTTAGTTACTTTTGTATTATTGACTTTCTTAATCCAGTTGATCGTATACGGGGAGGGATGACACTTCATTTTCAACTGCAATTTCTTGACCATGACCTTAAGACGATGTTCTCACTGCTCCCACTATTGATGATCATATTGTAAACTTTTCGATTCACCATGCACCTTGTTCGGAAGATATTATATCATTATGCGTGTACCTCCTTCCTTGGTGCATATAATAGCCGCCTCACGGCTAGTGACTCACCATGATTCTGCGGAAACCAATGTGCTTCACCAACTTCGTCATCCATGGTGTGTCATAATTCGTCATCTTTCGAGTCTTCCTTTGTATTTCAAGCGCCACAATCATTAATGGGGAGGTTTGCTACTTGTTGTTAAGGGCGAATGTTTGCTAAGTGACCCGATTGGCCATATCGATGGCAGTGGTCAGGCCATGGCTGACCATAGGGGTTTGGGATCATTCTCAAACCAACAGTAGTGGTTGTTGCTCTTTGGGGACTTACTTGTTCGTTTCCCGTCTCTCGATTCGTTGGTATAAGAGGTTGAGGTCGTCTTCCTAGAGGTTCTTTCCCTTTGGTCTATGGATCTCCTTGTGAAGTACTCCTCGCAGCTACCCTAATAGTAAGATAGGTCCAAGTGTTGGTGCGCTTGAGCCGTGCTTCTGCTCAAGTGGCTAACTTAATTGCTTCATTCATCGTCTAAAAGGGTTGCATCTAAACTCGATCCTGTACCGCAATACAATCCACCATTGAATTGGGTGATTTGTTATGATTTAGTTTTAATCAAATCATTTTGTGCTGCCAAGAGGTAGAATTCTTTTACATAATCTTTCACCACCGACTACCCTACCGATAATTTTTGTATTTTTGTAATAATATATGATCATAGTCACTATGGAGGAATCGCACGCGTGGCAACTACTCCATCCACAGTGATTTGCAGATTTGTGCTTCCATCTATCTCATCTGTGTGAACTGAGGTTGCTCCCACTAAGCTGAAGCTCTATCCTTCAACTTATAAGCTGCAATCTTAACCTTCTTCTCTTCAACGACATCCATGTAGTCGAAGAAGCGTTCGACTTCGAGCAACCAATATAGGAAGTCCTCAATGTAGAGTTGGTCATTAAATATAGGGAGATCGACTTTCATCCTAAAGTCTCGATCTACCCGATCGCTGCCTCATCCAACATGTTAGAGGATCAGGTCATCAATTTACTCATTGCTGGATCCCACCTCCTCAAACGTGATCTTGTGATTCACTACCAACATCACCATGTGATCGATGCGATTACGAATTTCAACACCTACCGAGGGCGGATCATTACCACGAACACAAAGTTTCCCCAGAGCATTCGACATGCGATCAATGGAAGCCTGAGACCCTTGCATGACTTGTCGATTCTCTTGTTGCGCCACTTCGAAAGTCATCGATGTTAAAGGAAAATTTCCTGGAGCGCCATCTATGGGAATGTTGTCCAACCCGTCATTAGGATCTATAGATCTAAGGAAAAGGCCTTGCTCTGATACCAACTAATGTAGGGAAGGACATGATGAGGTTGATTGTCATCTTCCTCGATCAATAGATACTTTGAATCCATAAGGCGCTCCTGAATCCACAAGAGAAGATCTCAAATCCATGAGAAGAAAAAGAATTTCTAAGAAGTTTTAATTGATAGATTGATTGAATAAAAATGAGTTTAACTCCCTTTAAATAACTCTAAACATACCCTAATTAAAAACATAATCAAAGAGTTCTAATCAAATAAGGAAATAAATTCCAAAAAATGTGTAAATTTCCACTGTCTATTGATCTTTCATCAACTTGTCGAGTTGACAAGCCGAAATAGCCAAAAAGTGTCCAGAGATTTAAATTAAAAATTTTACGATTTTTGACCTGTCGACCCATCGAACAATATTTTAACCTGTTGAACTATTCTATCGACCTATCAAACAATATTTCGACCTATTAAACTGCTTTGTCGACCTATCAAACAGTATTTCAACCTACGTTTTAACCTATCTAGATCAGCAGAAATTAGCCAACAAGCAATTTGAAATTTCTGGCAGAATTTCAACCTATCAACCACAAAGGTCGACCAGTTGAACTGTGTTGAGTGTGGTCGATTCTTTTTTGCTCCTTTGCTTTGGTCCATCTTAGCCATGAACGAATTCATGTCCCGTTCTACATCAACTTTCCTGTTCATTGAGAATAGGAAGTTCCTATTTGGTACCTAATCTGCACATGTGGGACCATGATTGATATATACGATTATCCCCGGTCGTGCATAAACCATGAAAGAAAACTCTCCCAAATTGAAGGTTCATAATCATCAAATCTTTTATCCTTTCTCCATTGAGTGTGAACTGTTGTTGCATTTCTTCTTGACCGTGTATTTACATGCCTAACAATATTGGAAAGGTTAGCCTTGACCAAATGAAGAAATTCTTGATGCGTGGATCATCCATTAGGTTACCATTAGATTAATAGACTGGATCTAAATTCCTTGTTCACAACAAACAGGCAATGAACCTGATTTATTTGTTATTAAAAATGATTCTGGGTCTTTATCAAGAAAATCGTCTAAATTCATAACCTTTTCATGAAAGAAAGAAAGAATATATATATATATATATATATATATATATATATATATATATATATATATATATATATATGTGTGTGTGTGTGTGTGTGTGTGTACACACACAACTAGTTACCACATGAAGCGCACCATTTGCCACACAACTAGTTGTACATCCAACTACTTGGCACATAGAACCCACCACGGAGTTTTTATGACATCGCACCCATCAACTAAGGTTTTCCCGCTATAAAAATGTGATGCCTAAAAAATCAGGTCAAACTAGCTATATGGCACGAAAAATTTTCATCATGAAAGCCGCCCCAATTAATTAGAATACAGCTTAGATGATGATATAATTAAGGTCTATTTTGGGAAAAAATGATAATTTACCACCGTTTTTGAATAAAAATTTAAAATTTTGTTACTATTTACGCAACTTTTTAAGTATTTTTCTAAAATTTTCCAAATAGTGATTAATTATTTAGTCGATTATTCCCAATTTTAAACTTTGTAACATTGAGGGTACGCACATGCTAAGGACATGTGCATATGAGTAAAGTGCGTATACTTTGAATCGTTAAGTCAAAATGTTAGTGTGGTGTACATTTTCTATGGTAGTCCCTCAATTATCATATTGTTCTTAATTTTAAAAATAGATATAAGAGAGGGAAAACCCCAACTCCATTTTCTCACAAGGTATTAGAGCCCCCACACTCTCTCGCTCTCTCAACTGTCCAGCCGCGGGGTTCCCACCTTTCTTAGCGGCAACAATGAGCTGCATTCAACCACTGTAGTGTTGTTCTATTGCCCGGGTGGTAGACTCACGGGAGTTTCAACACGGGTCCTTACTCGGTGGTAGACTCGCACAAGTTTCATCACGGGGTCAAGGGTTGAGTACCCATCAGTGGTGAAATCCCACGGTGTGCGTGTGTGCCTGTTTAAAAAAAAAAACACACCAGTGTTGTTCTATTGCCCTCCTCCGCTTAGAGTAGTAGCTTCCTTTGATCAAGCCAGAATTTGTGTTTTCCTTTCATGCAGATCTATGCGACCTTATGAATGGATTGGAAGGTTATTAACCATCACCATAATTCTTAGGAAGATTTCATTGGTGGGTATCATTATCACTGTTGCATCTTTGGGTGTGGTCTACTTGAACCTTTGATCTACATCATTTTTTAGGCTTATAACCTAAAGTAATATAGAAAAATGGATAGATAATGTAGATAAAACACATACAACATGGTGCCCCACAAAGCCCCTATATGTTCTGAGTGTTCATTTCTAGCTAGGGACTGGTGGGGTAATATCCAATACATTTCCTTTACAATTGATAACATTCCTCGTGGATAATGGTGAAAGATTGGCAGAGGATTAGCACTAGACCCTAGATTGCACTTGAATCTAGCTCATGGAGACATTTTCAAGCTTCCTAATATAGCTGTGACCTAGGGTATTATATGTTTGACTTGAAGTCGCCGCTAACTATTTACCTCAAATTTCCATAGTTGGTCAAATCTTGTAGAAACCTTATAAAACTGGAGAATCGGAAGATTCCTTGCCTTAAAATGACTCCCAAATTGGGACTTGAAATTTTGGGTAATTAATAGATTATGGTGACAAAAAGGGAAGGTGTTAGGCACCCTATCGGCACATACAAATATACAGTCTCTTCTTGACAAGATGTTGAGGGTCAAATATTGCATATCAGACCCTAGTAATTACCTAATTTTACGTATATGATACTGTTTAAACGACCTGGTTTAATCATGTTTGTGCTGCAAGGTGGATTTACAAGCAGGAACTGAAAAGGATGTTTAAAGCATGGATTTAACACCCTGATGACACAAAGGCAAGATACGGACTCCAGGGGACCAAGATCAATGCCAGGGATCAGCAAAAATCAAAGAACTGAAGCTCAAATGGCCTAAAACTCATCCAGAATGCAAGATCACATGTTTCTCACCATCCGTTCAGCTCAAGACTTCATGCTTGGCCTAAGAACCATAAATTAACCGTACACATCAAATTTTGGCCGTTGGATCCTGGTGGAAATGGCTTAACAGACAAATCAGCCCATAAAATCTCAAATTGGGGCCCGCCTGATATCTGGAACCCCCTCAAAGTTGGTCTCAATGCCTTAAATATAGATGTGAACTGGATGAATGGATTGGATTTTTACAAAGATGTTGCAGTGGACCCCATCTAGTGTAGCATGTGTATAGTGCACATGTGCACTCGTCGTGCACCAAACGAGTTAAGTCGGTCAGCAAGACGCTGACCGACTTTCTTCTCAAAAACGAAAAACTCCATTTTCTGCTACGCAACTGGGAGATGCGGTCGACGTCAGTGGGCCACCACCGTACATGAAAGGTCTAATCCGGACCGTCCATGAGAATTATATGGCCCCTATTACCTAGGCCTAGGGGGCGAAATGTCAAAAGACATCAGAGATTGGTTTTCAATCATCACACAAGGAAGATGGACGGTGGCATTGTAAATCCATTGGACCGCATTATCAGACAACAAAAACCGACTATGCTCAACCGGTTTTTCATCTTGCATCCAATGGACGGCTTGGATTTTCCCATAGCAATCGAAATTGGGCTCACCCATACAGAGGCTACGGTGGATTGTTGTGGGCCCCACTTGTTATCCTGTTTTATGATCCAGACCGTCCAAGAGAGTCTTTCCTTTCATCTCATTCACGCCAAGGTGGCGGACTTAAAAAAAAAACAACGGTGATTGGTTTCTAACCGTTCAAATGCCAGGTAGACGGCACCAAGAAAGAGTCCGTGGGTCGCACCAAACCCGAGCAAAAATCGACATTTCTAACTAATTTTTCCTGTGCAATCCATTAAATGGATTGGATCTTGCGAACAATTCCATCAAATGGGTCCCACCAATATCCAGCGTCAGTCCAATAACGCTGCCAGTACAGGCTGCGAAACAGAGGCGGTTGTTCTCCCTTGCAGTCACCGACTTTCTTGCCTATATAAAGAAAGAGAGAGAGCAGCAAAAGGATATTCAGAGCTTGGGACGAGCAATCAGTTTCTAGAGTTTGGCTTGGGGTGTAGTGAGAGAGAGAGAGAGGAAGAGTTTTTCCTTTTCTTTTAAGGTTCTATTTTATTTTATTTATTTTTTCTGTGAGATCTGAGTTCTAGCTCACTCATGTGTGGTTAAACCTCCTAGCTAGGGCTAGGAGGTGAAACTTATAGTGAGATGGGAGGTTTTATTTTATGTTTTTAATATAGTTTTAATTTATGAATTGACGTTGATTATTATGGGAATGTTTTTTTAAGTCTTTAATGGTCTGTTGTGACTGAAATTACAGTGGATCTGCAATGGCTTTGAATATTTCCTTCTCTTTTATGTTTATGACGTCAGGAAGCCCTGTTGTTCACCATAGTCTCCTGGGCATGGTCGGATGATGGTACCCTTCTTAACTTTCATACATGTGATTGGTTGGTAATTAGTTTAATTCTGTTGTTTGTCATAGTCTTTTGGGCATGGTTTGGTGATGGAATCCATTCTAATTCATATACCTTTCATCTCTTTGAAAACTAGATCAATGGCAGTTCAGTAAATTCCATACTTCTTGAAGCAGGTATAAGATCTTCCTGATTTCTACAAGTGGATCCTCTGAATCCCTGGTTACTCTTCTCTGATATCTCCTTAGTTTAAGATTAATTAACGTAGAAATTATTTCACAATTGTTACTTGATTTAGATTTTACCTTATTCTAGTTCTAGTTCTAATTAGTTTTAGATAACGTACAAGTTTCAGTCCTTTGGGATTTGACCTCGGTCTTACCGAGTTTATTACTACATCACAACCCTGCACTTGGGGAGTGAACACAAGACTCGACAAAATGTGATTATGTGAGTTCTCGTGCACAAATGATGCAATGTGGCAATGCGATGCCTACTTCAATCGATGGAGAAATAGTCGAAATCCAGTCAATATGAGTTTCTGATAGGCAAGATCCAGTATCCTAGCAAGGCATAAAGCATACACTCAAATTGACAGGATTAGCAGGTGGGGTTGAGAGGAAGTGATGATGCATATAGTTGATGCGATTGTGAATGAAGCCGATTAAAGTAGGGTGAGTGGGTAAATGGGCCATCGCAATGATTAACTGTAATAGAGAGGAACGGCCTTTTGGTGACTCAGGCGACTAGAATTTGGGTTTAGCTTGGCTAGGCTAACTTAAGGGTGGAAGGCTTCATCTGTTTCACTCTTCTTCTCTCCTTACTGAATGGATAGGCTAGACCCACTCTTCCGCTCTTCTTCTGTTCCTTAAGATGGGTAATCTTAGAATACTTGGTGATGGTGTGAAAGTGAAGAGAACAGTGTATTTATAGGTATTTTGAATGACTCGGAAATTTTAAGAAGTTTTTAGGCTCGAGAATGCCCTAAGAGCTGTGATTGGCTGTTGAGGTGGGTGTGCCACGTAGCAACACCTTATTAGCTAAGGGGCTTAGTATGGAACGTAATTTAATAAAAAAAAAAATTAAGTTCAAAATGATCATTTCAGCCTGAGCGAGAATCGGGAGATTTGAGATTCCATTTCTCTTTACTTTAACTAACACATGATAAAATATCGCGTGGTGAGCGGCGCGTCATGCACCACCAACCACATAAAAAGATCCCGGTTTTGGCAGGAGCCCCGGTGAGAGATATATAAGTTCCCATCAATTATTTTACTGTGGTCTTAATGCCAGTGTGCATGGCGTGGGCATGGACTTTAAACTAGGTTGAGGTTTAGATTCAGGTTTAGGAAAGGTTTTGGATCCCACTGGTCATAGCAACTTATCAGCCTAGGGGTGAGGTATCTACGTTTTCCCAACTAAGTTTTGATTTCTGGCCATTTATGATAGTTGTCCAAAATAAGTTTTGAATTGTGGCCCATTTATGATCGCCAAATGAATGTACTGTGGGTCCCCATTATCCTTCAAGCGAGTAGATTAGGTGAAGTCCTGACCGTCGGATCCACCATACATGTATTTTAGATCCGCGCCGTCCATCCATTTTGTCAGCTCATTTTAGCACAGGGTGACTGACAATTAAAACTTCTTATGAGATATAAAGGTTTTGAGTCAAGTTAATATTTGTTCTTTCCTTTCATCTGGTCCGTATGGCCTTATCAACAGGTTGGATGGTAAATAAGCGGAACATGGGAATTACGGTGGACCTTATTAAGTTTTTAATGGTGGACGTTCAATCATCACTATTTCCTATGGTGTGGTCCACCTGAGATTTGGATCTGCTTCAGTTGTGAGCTCATGCATTAAAATGAGCTGGAAAAACGGATGGACGGCGTGGATATACAATACGTATATCAAGGTGGGCCCGACGTTCAGGGCCGAACTGTTTTGAGTGGGACCGGGAACGAACCTAATCCGCTCCTATCATTTCAAAGATACACGCGCTTACGCATGCGTAATAAGATCTTGAGGATTTAAAGCGTTCCTGAAATGCTTACGCGTTATTTCGACGGTATCCACTCAAAATATCGTTTAATTTCCGAGATATTGGGTCCCAGATATTTAGCCGTGTGGTAAGTTCATTTATGATTTTATCGCCCACGAAATTCAAAGTTTTAAATATGTAAAAATATCGCGATAAGTTTAAAATCGCGTAGCAGGGAGTGTAGCGACCGTCATTTAGTAGTCCGTTGGAGTACGCGAAACCGTAATCCATCCATGGAATATGAAGATTTTATGAATAAAGAAGCCCATCAGAATCACTCATCTTGTGGGCCCCACTAAGTATGGATTGTATTTAATGTTTTCACCTATCGGAAAAATCTAACCGTCCAGCGACTGGACTTCTACTCATGAAAACGATCTGTTTGTTATTCGTAGTTCATTTGCATTCTAAGGTGGGCCCACTTAAGAATGGATGAGATCAGGAACTAACGGCTGAGGCATTCAAACCTGTAACCTACAGGAAGAATGCAATAGATTTATGCGAGGGAAGACTTCTCAAGAGGTGGACCGAGGAGCACGTGCTAATAGTATATACGTGTGCAAGATACATTCTATTCCTTAGGTGGGTCCGACCGGTGAGCCATATCTCAGGCGGACGCGCGGATTGGGTCCTACCGCCGCCGGTCCCTAGCCACGAACGGGCAGGTCCACCGGATGTATCTGTCTATCCACGCCGTCCATCCCTTCTCTCAGATCATTTTAAAGAATATCCCCAAAAATGAGGCAGATCAAACGCTCAAGTCGACCACACCAGATAATAAGCTTGGGTTGCTTTAAATGCATGTAAGTTGCATTAAATGCAAGAGTCATCTGTGGTGTGGTCCACTTGAGCGTTGGATCTGTCTCAATTTTGGGATCATAACTGAAAATGATCTTAGAAAAGAGATGAACGGCATGGATAAACCGATACATCACGTTGGGCCTACCCACATAACTGCGTCCATCTGATACGCTGGTTAGGTGAGATATACAGTAGTGTGAGAAAAATGGAGGGTTAAAAATTAAATCACCAACGGTCAATATTCATCATCCATGTGCAGTCCACCTTGAGCCCCTGTCAGGCTGGATTTCGAGACAGGACAATGCAGCTAGATGCCCACGTTGTGCATGGCATGGATCTCTCACACGTGTGCCGACGTTGACCTTGAAGTCCATCCTCGCAGAAAGTGATTTAGCATTTCTATTATTCCCATGGATAAAGTGAATGATCCAGTGCTCTCATGTGCAGTCCACCTTTATCATACAGTGCCCTCAGAGCACTGTAGGTTATAATGCGACTAGTTCGAAAAGAATACTAGGGTAATTTCATTTGTTAATCTGAACCCTTCATTAAGTCAGTAAACATATCATGGACAACCAGGCCAACTTCACACTGATTGAACAATCCTATCCATACGATTAACCTGATATAAAGAATGGTTGAGATCATTAATATCAAAGCAGCTCTAATCAACAATTTAACACATCCATTTTTTAGAATCCATTAGGTATTGATTAGGGCCTGTTTGGGAGCGTGGATTTGGAACCCCCTGGATTGGGTAGCCCCTGGAATTTTGGATGTAATCAAGCTTTTACCATGGATTTCAAACCCCTGTTTTAGAGGATTTGAAATCCCCTCAAATCCCCCCCAAATACACGGTGCCAAACGACCCTTATGGTTCTAAATGATCACCATTTTGATATAATCGTAACCATTCCAACCATGAGCCAGAAATGGATGGATATCAAAAACTCCCAACCATGCATGGATTAAAATTTTCGATAAGTGCGTTTTTGTAAAGAAGCATTTGAAATGTGTATTCTCTCTAATGGACGGTTGGGATTGAACTATTGTAGTGTCCAAGTATCCCTATTCAACTAGGAGCAGCTCTGAGAGCACTGGATCATTTCTCAAATACAAATAATTTAAAAAGAGGGAAATGGTCAGAGATTTATTGATTCTGATTGGTGGCTTTCGTTGGCAAATCGCATCGCAGGCGGTCCAAACGCTCCAGACAAATCCGCTCTCCAGCAGGCAAAGGAGTCTCCCATTAGGAAAGCTACCCGCATGCGCTCGAGTATACTTTCATAGTGCACTCGCCTCACACGTGGAAGGGAGTCAAACGTACAAAGCATCAGACACGCTAATTCAGGTGATCCTCACCATCCATATTCCAAGCATTCGTAATCATCCTAATAAGACCCTCAGCTGAGCTCCCATGCACATAGAATTAGAACCGTTGGTTAATGTCTAGTAACCGTCCATTTTACTGTACAAGCGCGGCCCATTTGATGAATAAAATAGGGATAGATTTTTACAGATCGTATCTGAATTGTATGAATCAGCGTCCTAGCGGATGTGATCAAACACGTGTGAAAAAATACACGTGCTAGGTGAATGCAATTTGAAACTCCACTTGAGTCGGTGTAACGATTATCCATCAATCTCTTTTTTGTAGGAAGTAAAAGAGAAGAGGTTTGGACAAATACATCCCGACGCATTGCAATGTGATACGTCGGGATTTCAGCCTTTGAATTTGGATTATCTCACAATGATCGAAACCGTCGATCTGACAAGTCTAACATTAAATGGTATAAACTCAGTAAATCAAAGCTCTAAAATGGATTATTTCGACGATTTAGTAATTTGGCTCTTTCACTTTGAACATGAACGGTCAAAATAGTGCTTTGTATAATCAAAGGGTTAAAATACTCAATATGAGAGTACTTTTGAATATCTGCCATCCAAGGGGTGACCTATCAAATAAACGGTTTTCTTCATTGAAAAAGGTATAAATCCAACGGCTAGAATCGTGATGTAAATAATAATAATAATAATCGTGATGTATGATAATTTAATAAGACGCGATGTATAGCTCAACCCCTATGTTAGAGTCCCTCCAAATTTAGAGAATCTCACCACGCCTACAAGAGAGAATCCACGCCGGCCAAACACATGCTGGGGCCTTTTGCTAAGTATAGAGAGATGTGTGGTAGGGATGTCACGTTTTTCTTGAGCGTGCATTGTGAGATTTTCTTTGTGGACCAGTATAATAGTCCGAGGTCCTTCTCATTACGTGTGCCCACACACATCTATCAAAACCATTTGTTGGGTGGGTCTCATTTTCGACGGCCGATTGATGTTCAGTAGTTGCACTGACTGGAATATAGTGGCCGTCCAGCCGATTGATGAAGAATGAGAGTAGATGGCTTTTTCAAGTTTTAACCATCAAATTTTGGAAGTGGTGGGGTTGACTTGATCAATAAAGTGATGGTTTTAATTTAAATGTATATGGTGGTAGAAACTTGATGAACGGTTCTGATCATGGAGGGTAGGTCCCATGTACGGAAGAGGGATATAGGAGTACGATTTGGAAGGGTCATGCAGAGTAAAAAAGTTATAAGTTTTTAATTAGATTTCAGGTGGATGCTTGACTTTCCATTTTATTATTTTATAATAAAAAAGAATTCTCATTGCCTCTCATGGTCTATAAAAGCATCCTCCATCACCTCATTCCTTGGCCGCTCTCTCTCTCTCTCTCTCTCTCTCTCTCTCTCTCTCTCTCTCTCTCTCTCTCTCTCTCTCTCTCCGTCTGTCTGTGGGAGATGAGAGAGGAGGAGAAAATGGGGGGAAGGAAGGAACGAAGGAGGAAGAAAGAAGAAGGAAAAGAAGAAGAGGAAGGATAAGGTGAAATGGGTTGTGCCTGGCTCCCTGTATGCCACACGTAGAGACCTATCTCTTCACTGATCGGCTACTGTGGGTGGCGTGCGAGGAGCCAAGCATACTCTCTCTCTCTCTCTCTCTCTCTCTCTCTCTCTCTCTCTCTCTCTCTCTCTCTCTCTCTCACACACACACACACACACACACACACACACACACATGTATTGATTTGTGCCAATACACTAACCTCTTGCTCATGTTCAACTGAAAATCATAATCCATATTGATTTCTCAAAGATATCAAATCTCAATCTCTCTCTCTCTCTCTCTCTCTCTCTCTCTCTCTCTCTCCTCTCTCTCTCTCTCTCTCTCTCTCTCTCTCTCTCTCTCTCTCTCTCTCTCTCATACACACACACATCCGCGCACACACCCCCAAACTCACAACTCATTTTCATTTTCAAATAAAAAGCATAATCAATTGATTTGTGCAAAGACACCAACCTCCTCTCTCTCTCTCTCTCTCTCTCTCTCTCTCTCTCTCTCTCGACCAGGGCTTCAGGTTGCAGCTTTGTTACTGTCAACGACTGGGACACAGATTGCGTGGTGACCCTACCACCACCGGACTACATGATGGCAGGACTCTGTGTGGCCCACCGTGATGTATGTATTTTATCCACGCCGTCCATCCATTTTCCCATCTCATTTTAATCCATGAACCCAAAACTCAAGTGGACCACACCACACAGTAAGCAGTTGTGATTGAACTCCTACCGTTGAAAACATCATGGGGGCCACAGAAATTTTGAATCAAGCTGAGAATTGTTAATTCCCTGTGTGACCTCTGTGTGTCATTATCCCCACTATTTCCATATCTCCATCTCCTTGTCCTCGAAAGGAATTGTCAAAGGTCTTGTGGTGTGAAGGACAAACAACCCACAGTGCCCCACTAATCAACGGCAGACAAAACTCCTCTCTTCCTTAGACCTATCATTTTCTTTATGCGGCTCTTCAAAAGCTACCCCCCTCATTCGTACCTCCTTCCTTCTTTATTGGGAATGCTCCGAATACGTCCCTTTCCCATGCTATTCGTTTTCCACCCTTCTCTCTCTTTTCTTTCTTTTATATCTCTTCCCTCTCATTCTCACGTCACATTCCTACACATCTCATGCTTCAACCTCAATCCAAACCGCCCAATTCATCTGTACCCTCAAAACCATTCATTTTCCTTTGTCTTTTTCTTTCTTTCTTTTCAGCCGTCTGTTTGGTGTCCAACCCCAGATGATCGAGAACTTGTGATGATTGCACTCCATGGTATACCTTGGTCAGTTTAGACGGTTTGGATTGAGGTACTTGCATTGAATGTGTATAGTGCCTATATGCATTCCTATGATGTACTACGCTCCGGCAGAGTACTGAGTAATTCCTTTTCTACACGTGCATGCATGATCATACTCTCACATGATTCATGGTCGAATCAATGCAGAATCCCTGAACATCCGGACGTGGGTCCCATTGTTGATTAGGACCACAAAATACGATCCCAACCATTTGATGTTTGGCCATCAAATTTCAGGTTTTTTCAACCATCCATTTAGTTTTTGTGATGTACCACTCATAGAAGGTGGGGCCTATGATTTTCTCACTCTGGATCGACATGCATCTATGCCACATTTTGCACCAGCGGCTTAGATGAGCATCATGTACGGTACACCAGGAGAATCGAAACAAAGGGTAATGTAGTCAGTATGAAAAGTTAGATGCCACCATGCGCTTTATGTGACTAGTGTCTAGTCATACGTAAGCTTGCTTCAGACCCTTTATCCAAGATTTCCGGCCCGTGATTTCCGTAGGTGTGATGGATAAATGACTAAATTACCCTCCTACTTGATTGCAGAACACTCGTTCGCTTGCGTGACTACCGGGCATGAGACTCGCCTTGTTCTGATTTGTGGAAAAATGGGACCAGCTTCTTTTCGGTTGAGGTGGTTTGGTACGGACGTGAATTGACGCGGTTTGGCCATTCACGCTGCCAATAGCCAGGTCGGTGCTTCGTGGGTCCACTGTGATATATGTGTTTTATCCATTTTTACTTATCATTTTAGGGCTTGATTTAAAAAATGAGGTATATCTAAATCTCAGGTCGACCACACCACCGAAAACAGCAGTGATTAAATGTCCCCTGTTGAAAACTTCGTAGGATACAGTTGAATGTTTATTTGACATCTTACGTATTCAATAGGTTTTTTTTTTTAAAAAAAAAAACAATATTATCAACTTGATCCAAAACTTATTGCCCTTGAGAAGTTTTTAAACGTGAACATCCAGATAACCTTGTTCCATGTGATGTAGTCGACTTGAGGTTTGGATCTACATTAATTTCAGGCTCACCCCATAAAATGATATGAAAAAAAAAAAAAGAAGATCAATGGCCCTTATAATACACATACATCATGGTGAGACCACATAGCACCTTAGTAGCCTATGTGGATAAAAAAAAAATACATCATGTTGGGTCCACATAGCACCGACTAGTGGCCACAAGCTATTAGTGTGTAGCCAAAATGCATCCCTCCCAAATGAAGCTGGGTCGGGGCCATTGGGATGTTTGTGAGAAATTTATTCAGTTCATCCGATTTGTCATATCATGTTAGGACACGAATTCAAAAATGAGGTGGATTTAAAACTTAAGCAAGTTGCACACTAGGAAGTGGTGAGGATTAGACATCCGTAGTTGAAACATTCGTGTGGCCACGGAAGTTTGTTAAAGAGTCGTTAGGTACCATGGACTTGGGGGGTTTGAGGGTATTTTAAATCCTCTAATATGTTTGGCACCATAAAGTAATTAGGGCTTGTTTGGGAGTGTGGATTTGGAGCCCCTTGGATTAGGACCTCCTGGATTTGAAATCTCCTGAATTCGAAATCCTCCTATTGTTTTTGGCACCCTAATTGGGAATCAACTTTAATCCAAAAGTAGCTACGTATGGTATATTTACCAGGGTTTGAATTTAATTACTAAATCAATTTTTATATCTCTAATTAGTGAACATATGTAGCATTTGACACAATGGTTGTAATAAGCCCTCTAAAATATATGCTTTGCCTAAAAATGATGAAATTCCAAGTCCTGGATGGGCCACAAGCATATGATTAAGTGACTAACCAATAATTTTTAACCGTTGATTTACATGAAAAATGTTTGGACGGTGTTAATCATAATATTAAAGTAATTATAATGATGCAATTGATAATCTAATTGTTTTGGGATATCATTAGTGGGCCACGTGTCCAATAGCCTAATAGCCTAGTGACATACATGTTACACACGTAACTCTTGAAAGGATTTTAGATGTAATCGAAGCTTTTGCTATGTATTTCAAACCCCCTCTATGAGGGGATTTGAAACCCCCATTGCATGTGTAACATGTGTGTCACTATGTTATTCATTTATTAGGCATATGGCCCACAGATATCCCAAAACTCTCATATTATCAATTGCATCACTATAATCACCTTAATATAATGATCTACATTGTCCGGGTAAATCAACAATTAAAAATTGCTGGTTAGTCATTCCGATGTTTGAGATTTGGAATTTTATCATTTTTGGGCAAGACATATATATTTCAACGGGCTTATTATAACCATTCTGTCAAACATTACATAGGAACCCTAATTAAATATATTAAAATTAATTTAGTAATGAAATTCAAACCCCTATAAAAATATTATGCATTGCTACTTTCGGTTTACAAGGGATTATGAATTTAAGATGCCAAATACAGAAGAAGACTTTCAAATCTGGGGTTCCAAAACCACGCTCTCACAAAGACGTTAGGAAAATCCTGCTTGTTGCGAGGATCCGGATTCCAAGAAGGTTTGGAGGAAAGGCATTTTCCTACTCACTTTTTCATGTCGTGTGACACATTTAAGTTTTGGATCTACTTCAATTTGGACCGTGTTCTAACTTGAGCTGAAAAAACGGATGGACGGTGTGGATTCTCACAAACATCACTGTGACCCCACCTAGCTTCTGTCACAATGGATGTTGACTGTTGGACACTTTTGTTTCCTATCGTTGATTTGGAAGCCATTAATCAGATGGTTAGTAGCGTCCAATCTGTATGTATTCTGAAGGTTTCAATGGCTGGTGTTCACTTGGGCCAGATCAGAGATGGCCCCATTACAGTACGGTTCTAATGGCTCCGCCCTATCATCTCCCTAGATACTAGGTATTGCTATTTTTTTGTTCTAACTGCAGCCGTTGATTCTTGGGCCATGTTTCACTAATCCAAACCGTGTATATGGCGGGCCTCTCCCTAGATGGGGATTCCCAAAAGATCTATCAAAGGGAAAAAATTTCAACCTAAAGATCTTTGAACTCTTTTCCTCTAAATATGGTCATTCTCTTCGAACCGTTGTTTGGTAGGCTATTCGGAGAACCTTCCAATGTTGAAGACTTTTTCCTGTATCACAAATCCATGGAAGGCCCATTGTAAAATATTTCGGTCATTGCAACGTGATCCCAGATCCAACCTTATTATTTTTTCACGGTGTAGGCATGCAAAATGTGGATCCCACCGTGTATGTTGTATCTGGACAGTTGGAGATATTTTAAACTGTGCGTTCTTTTTTACAGGTTTGGTCCATCTGATGATTGGTCCAACCTTATTATTTTTTCACTGTGTAGTCATCTTTTTCGGACCCTGACTGCCTCCGCAAGTCTCTCGGAAGAAGTTCTACGCTCGGAAGCTATGTAGGGCCCACATGATGTTTGTGAAAAATCCACCCCATCCACCCATTTTTCCAGTTAATTTTAGGATATGAGACAAAAAAAATGAGGTAGAGCCAAAATTCAAGTGAGCGGCACAAGAGAAAACATTGGGGATTGAATGACCACAGTTGAAACAGTCACAAGGCCACATAAATTCTGTATCAGGGTAAGTACGTTTTTTTATATTTCCGATTTATCCCAGTGGGAATGACCTTATAAATAGTTGTTATTGCATTTCTTCCCTCACTTTTTTTCTATCCGGACTAAAGTAGAGATCTGCGTCGTGTTTTTTTTTTTGTTTTTTCCTGTAATCATTGTCTTAAAATAATCTAACAAAACCAATGTAACAAGGTGGATGTTTCACAAACATCATGATGGGTTGGGCCCCCTAGCTTCCCAGCGCATGAACTTGCTACAAAACCCAAAGGCGGGCAGGCAGGCAATCATATTCCACCTTATTCACTGGATAGGGGCCATTTCTTCAGGATGATTGTTTGCATTCATTAAAATTGAACAGTGAAAATTTAATTTTCTTATAAATAAATACTATTTTCATTGTTAGTTTTCTTACCAATCTTTCTAACTAAATTGTTGTATGCTTATATTTTTGTTTTTTGAGCCAGCCATCTCATTTCCATAGAAGATTTATGACTTGGCATACCTATAAATACATATTCATAATCACAAATTCACAACCCGTCTCTTATTGTGGCATGTAAGAACATTGGTTAGGACAGACTGCTGCATAGGAAAATGCACGCAGTTAGAATCAACCAATTCATGAAAATGGACATATATCCACGTGTTTAAGAGTCCATATCCACGTGTTTAAGAGGCCTCACGTGAAAATATGCAGTAATGATTCAGATGACTGCAATGGTTAAGATTGTCTAACAATGGACCCCATACTAAAATAAGCACAGTTATTATTAACTAGCCGTGGTCCCACTTGGTTAAAAACATCTAACAATGGCCTATGTGGAAATACACATGGTTTGGAGCTATTAAGGAAGGGCCCCTCATGGAATACAGATTATTATAATCGGTTAAGATCATCCAATGTGAGGACCAGCAGAAAACAGATCTATGATTGGCTAATAATGGGCCGCAAATGGTTAAGATCACAAATTACAGTCTCATGTGGAAATATAAGTGTTTAGGATTTGTTGCTAGTTGTTTTTGACAGTTTGAATGCGGGCGTGTTAGAATTGAATTTGTATCTCAATCCAAACCAAACAACTATGGCACCAAGCGCCGAGATAGGTAAATACACGCTATATGACTTAGATCGGATGAGATCGGCTGCCTATGCAGCCACTCTCAATGTGTAAATAGGATTAGGCTATGTTCAAGGTAGAGGTAGGTCAATTATCCAATGATAAGTTACACATTTGGCTTTAATATAAAAGAACTTTTCAATATAGATAAAAGAAAAATTAAATAGAGATTCTTATAGTGAGAACAACTATAGAACACATTTTTAAGTGAATAATTGTATCCAACATATGACCGTAAACCTAAGTTACATCTAAGATTACCAGTTACTCGATTAACGTTACGAATTATACTATGGAATATAAAATACTAGGTGAAAATAAATGGTTATGCTAAGAAATGTATTTTACTTGACTGAAAAGTAGAGTGATTACACTAAAAAATATAATTGATTGGTAATTAAAAGGATAATTGAAAAATGATGTTTGAATTTGATTGGGTTGGTGTGCAATGAATTTTCTTGCTGAATTCATTTGGTATTTATAACTTTACTTTGGCTATTTAGATCATTTTTACGTTCTGATGGTTGCTATAACTGTAGTACTACTTGGACTTCTTTGTTCATTCTTTTGTCACATGTCCTATAACCACTTGTATATAATTGTTCTTCCATCGACTTCTTAAACAATGATGTGGAATATTTGTTTGATATGCTCTAGTTGTATTACCATAAAATTTTATTTCTATGTTTGTAAATCTTCAAATACACTATGTGGATTCATTCAGATCACATATAACTCGCTTTGATTGGTTCCCATAGGAAATGGTGACAATGGGGATTAATAGGATTCACTCAACCTAATTAAGGTCATCTCATGGAAGGTTACATATCAAAATACTAGTGGTTGTGATTGACTAAAAGGATAATGACATGGTTAAGATCATTTCTACATAGAAGACAAAAATAGGTTTGAGACAAGGAAGGCAAAGGAGTGACTTCCTTTCAAGTCAGTAAATTGTATTTGTTTAGTTTTGAAATGGAAGTAAAAGTGGGCTGTTTTTAAAGTTCAATGGGTTGGACCACAAGTTAAGGTCCACCCAGCAAATAACTTAAAATCATTCATCTATGTGAGACATCCAATCCGTCCAATAGGTTAGCCTAATCGTGGTGATAATTTTTTTTTTAAATAAGCTACGTCCACTAATTGAGTGGACAACATTCGTCTTTTTCTATTCATCAATGACTTGATATTTTTCTGTAGGATGGCCCACTTAATAAATATATGGGGCTGATTTTTGCACCAGGTGATTCTCACAGTAGGAAAAGCCTATTGATAGGGTTAGATTTCTCATGCAATTCGCACATTCAAAGTTATTCCCTAGATGGACTGTAACTTGTGGTACAACTAGTTAGGCTTGAGACTTCTTTTTCAAAGACAGATGAATTGGAAATTGATGTAAAGCAGGTCGTGGATAGTTTCATGGGCAAGTTGGATCAAAAAAGGCCCAGTCGACTACAGAAGTGATCCGGACCGTTGAACCTTAGATCGGGCGTATCTTGCAATCTAGAATGAGTTATTTAACGTAAAATATATGATTTTGGAGTAGAACGGGCTACTTTAGCCAACCAACCCTGCTACACAGGGTTGCGCAGCCCGAATTTGCAAGAAACCCCAAGATCAATGGTCATTTTTTCATTTTATTTTCATTTTTATTATAAATATTAAGTTTTAGTTTGATTATAGCTCTTCATCCGTTGGGCTTTAGGAGTTGTGTCCAACATGAAAAGTGCTTAGGATAATTAGGAGAACGGTTTGGCGAAGCCAAATAGGACACTTACTATTTTTGGCCGAAAACCTTGCGCACTAGTAGACATCACGACTGTCTATAAATAGTAAGTTTACTATTTATAGTAAGTCGCAGATTCTAGGAGTTTTAGTTGTAGTTTGATTCTGATTTCTTTCCTATTGTTTAGTACCCTTATTTAAAGGGTTGTGAACTCGTTTTTATTCATTTATCAATTAATTTTAAATTTTATTAGAATTTATTTCTAATTTTTTGCTTTCTTTCCTCATGGATTCAAGAAGTCTCTGTGAGGAGTCCAGAGAAGCTCCATGACGGTGATCGACCTCATCACATTCATCCCTACGTCAAAAATCCATTTGGGTTATAATTTTGAAAAAATAACATGACAACAAAACATTTATTTCTACGGAAAATCAATTTCAACTAATCCTAAAAGGAAAATTGCTTCGATGTTTCTATTGACGCAGGAGCAACAGTCCATATTCATCGCACGGTTTTGGCTCATCAGATGAGTGGAGTGCCTTGATTCTTTGGTTACTGACTTTGAAAGTAAGACCCTGTTCGAAGGGAGCGGATTAGGTGAGACCCGAGCCTCACCCCGGACGATTCAACCCTTAACATGGAGCCCACCTTGCTGCATGTATTCTGTATCCACACTGTCCATCCGTTTTTTCAAATCATTTTAGAGCATTATCAAAAAAAAAAAAAAAAAATGAAGCAGATCCAATTATCAGGTGGACCATACCATAAGAAACAGAGTTGATTGACTATTAACGGGCCACAAAAGTTTCGGATCAAGCTGATATTTGGTTTTCCCTTCATTCAGGATTACGTGACCTTCTCAACAGATTATATGGCAAATAAACACGGCAGAAACATTAAGATTCGTCCTAATAAGTTTTTAGTGGTAGGGTGTTCAATCACCACTGTTTCCTAAAATATGGTCCACCTGATATTTAAATATTCTTCGTTTTTTAGATCGTGCCATAAAATGACATGGAAAAAAGGATGGACGGTGTGGATAAGAATACATACATCAAGGTGGGCCCCGCGGTAAGGGCCGCATCGTCTTGGATGAGGCCGGCCAGGCTCTCACCTAATCAGCTCTCATGTTCGAATCGTTGGCACGTGTGGAGCATCCAAAAATTGTACCGTCTAGAAAAGACAAAGTACCTGTTTTTATTCATGTGATTTTTGCATCTTAAAGCAACAATGCACGTACAAATCTCTCCTCTTTTGTTTTTCAAGGTGGCCGACCCTTTAGATGTTCCAAGGCTCAAGTGGATTCTGAGGAGCTCACCGTGATGTACGGGATTATCCGCACCGTCCATCCAATTTGTCCATCCAATTTTTTCATATCATTTTATGATAAAGACAGAAAAATGAGGCAGATTCAAGGCTCAATTGGCCGACTCTAAAAGGATGCACACCATTGAAACCTTCTTAGGGCCCACATTGTTGTTTATTTGCCATCTAATCTTACTGAGACCTGGATATAGGATACATATATATATATATATATATATATATATATATATATATATATATATATATATATATATATATATATAACATCTTGTTTCAAAACTTCTTCGGCTCTCAAGAAAATTTTATTGATAGGCGTTCAATCCACACTGTGTGATGCACTTGAATCTTTGATTTAAACCATTTCCTGTCTTAAACCCTAAAATGATATGGAAAAATAGATGAACGGTATGGATAAATGCATACATCACAGTGGGCCCCTCAGAGCTCCTGCCTGTGCCGGACAGGCCGGGTAGTAACCAATCCGCTTCCCCCGAAAACTACCCTATTCTTTTAGCTGGGTAAAATGACGACAATGCCCGGACTCTGAATCGGCAGTGACCCAAAAGATCTGTGGGCCCCACCATGTTATATATGTTTTATCCATGCAGTCCATCTATATTTCCAGCTCATTTCAGGGGCCTGAGCCAAAAAAAATTAAACATGTCAGATCCTAAGCTGAAGTTACCACACCAGAAGAAACACCGTAGAAATTTTCCTAGCCCTACCATTTTCCATCCAACCTCTTAATAAGATCACGCGGTCATGGATGAATGGAAAACACAAATATCAGCTGATCCAAAACTTCCATAGCCTGCAAAAAAGTTTTCAACGGTAGGCACTCATTCCACTCTTCCCTGTGGTGTAGTCGACATGAGCTTTGAATCATGATAAAACACATACATCATGGTGGGCCACACAGTCAGATATCCAGGCAATCCGTATTACGAATCTCTATCACACGTGCCAACGTGGCAGATGAGTGTGACACTCAAGGGCGTGACCAAAAGCAAAATCTCGGCAGGATTCTCTCAACAACTTAGAACAAAATGTCCAAAACATCGGCAGAGGTGTCCCACATAAGTGGAAATGGGTAGGGTAGGTGTTTGGTTGCCTCTGCACGCTCGCCACCCCTTCACTAAATAGCCGAATTTTTTTACCCTTTTTTTAAGGCTTCTTCAATACTCCAACATAGCTTAGTGCTTGATACTCAGCCACTGAGAAATTATACACGTGGCATACATTAATTTAAATAAATCGACTAAATTGTGGAATGGAATGCACTTTCGCTTAATCATAGATCCAAAAACTAATCGATTTTGAAAAATCTTGACCTCGGATTTGTTTATACATCAAAATTAGACCATTGGATATAATTATTTTTAACCGTCCAATAAAACATAAGCTTATGTTTTGGTTCATGATACATCTATAAAAAGTTTACCATTTCTAAGTGCCTGTGTATCATCATCACACATTGCCCGAGTATTAAGGTTTTTCTTTTTCTTTGGTTTTTTTTTTTCACCTTTTCAGTGCTTTTGTTTTGATTCCTGGGTCTTCTTTCTTTATCTTTTCAAAGGCTAGCTAGAATAATCATTTACCATCGGATACGACATTGTCTACAGGAAGAACTAAACCATCCACTCAAGGGGACTTTTTAATAATTGACTGAGAAGTATCACTCATTTTTATTTGTAGCCGTCCATCTGCAGGCCACTTGGGTCTCCCGTTGAAATGGAGCAATCCTAACCAAGGAATTATATATAAGTGATTTCTGTTTTTCCTTGTTATAGCCTACTCTCATTTGTGTGGCCCACATTTTTAAGCAACTAAATATGTGTTTGGCATTTAGGGTTTTAAGATATCTCTGATTAATCCCAATCACTCATGTGCGTAGTGTAATTGGGATGCGGTCAGATTGATTCATGTAAGGGTCAAGGTCTTCTAAACTTTTTATGGAATTTTAAAAAACTACCTGCTTAATATGGAATTTACACGTTGCTGCCTTTCTCAAAAAAGTTTTCAATAAGCTACCCATTAATTCGAGTAATTATTGGAATATCTTCTCTTACGTTTCTTAATATATATGAAGTTAGGGTGGGCTTTGTTCGCAAAGGAGCCGGCAGCTTGGATGGGCCCATCATGTTATTTATGTAAAATCCACCCCGGCAACGAGGTGTGTCACCCTATGTTAAGCCTACGGCCTAAAATTTAGCTCCATCCATGATTTTGGGAGACCACATGGTTTGGAAGATGACAACCCTCACCATCTACGCCATTTCCCACACGCTTGGTCCACCTAAATTATGGATGGGCTGATGTTTGGGCCCCATGCCTAAATTTTGGAGTGACATCTAATGGTTTGATGGATTTCATATAATCATCATAGTAGATCTTGTAAAAATCAAGGGTGGAAGTCCCTCTTCTACTTCCTTAAGTGCGGCACACCTTAATCACATGCCAACTTATAATTTATTGGCCTTGCACCTAAATTGAGATTAAACATTTGATGGTCTGAGTATATTTCATGTGCACATCATGGTAGACCGAAAAACCAAGGGTGGGCACCACCTATATTTCCCCCTCTCTGTCTCTCTCAAAGGTTGTTAGGGAGATGCTAACCTTGTTTTTATTTTTATTGGTGGGTACCATGATGTGTATGTAAAATTCACTCTAACAATTAAATGTGCAATCCCACATTAGGCTAACGGCCAATAAATTAAATTGACCTACTATTCAGGTGGGTTACATCCAAGGAAACAATTTAGACAATCCACCCTTAATTTTTATATAGTCCACTATCAAGAGTATACAAAATCCACTCTTTCCATTAGACATCACACCCAATTTTGTGCTTGGGGCTTAAGCATCAGGTCCACATGTGATTTAAGTGGCCGCACCAAAGGAAATAGTTTAAAGGGAGAGGGTTGCCATGAACGCTATTTATAATCATGTGGTCCACTTGAATCACAAATGGTGCTTACTTTTAGGTCCCTGACCTAACATAGAGTGAAACACCTAGTGGTCAAGGTGAATTTCACGTAAACATCACGATAGGGCCCAATTGAGATGTGAACTCCTTTCCTCACACCACTAACCCCAACATCTCTTAAGAACTCTAAGAGAGTGTTTGATTTTCTATTTACTAAAAATGACGGTAAATAAGTAATTATAACCTCTAAATAGTGTTTGGAAGAAATAGTAAATGATGAGTATTCATGCCTCCATTGCCGTGTTCTTCTTTAAAGAAAACTTATGAGAATTGCATGAGTGAAATGTGAGTCCTACCATGATGTATTTGTCTGATTCACGCCCTTCATCCTTTTAACATGCTCATTTTAGTGCATGAACCAAAAAAAAAAAAATGGCAAATTATAAGCTCAAGTAAACCACACAATATGAAACAAGGTAGATAAGGATGTCCTTCATTGAAACTCTAAAACCCTTTCGGAGCTCACGATGGCATGCCTCAGGTCATCCAACCATAAGATCAAATGAACGAGAAATACAAACATCAATTTTATCCAGAACTTTGGTGGCTCTAAAGAAGTTTTCAACTATAAGTGTTCAATTCCTCTTGTTTCAAGTTTCAAGTGATATGGTTCACTTGCACTTTAGATCCTTCTCACTTTTTAGCCCATTTCCTAAAATGAGCTTGTAAAATGGATGAACCACATGGATCAGAGACATACATCATGATGGGCTCTATAGAATTTTTTTTTCCCTCCTTGATATTAGTGTCAAAACTCAATAGTTGTCATGAATTCCTTTTGTAAGTGATAATTACTTATTTACCATTTTTACCACCATTTACAGGTATTAAGGGAAAAACAGACACTTAAGGAAAGGTATTCAAATGATAATACAACTCGTTGGAAACATTTTTGAAAAAGGTACTGGAATGTAAGTTCTATATTAAGTAGGTAAATTTTTTGTGGAATCTCATTTCTTTTATAAATATCTTATTTAAAATGTACATGGGGATTTTAAAAAATAATAATAATAACAAATTAAAAAGGTATTCCCAAATTTCCAAAATAAAGAGGCACTGTTTCACTTGTGGTGGAGGAATTCCAACCTTTCTTTGAAGAGTTGCATCAATGTCTATTTAAGAAGAAGATTAGGAAAGTCCACAGCCCAACAAAAAAAGCAAAAGAAATTTAGAAAAATCCCTATCTACAGAGGATTTCCAGTCTAATAATTCAAACTGCCCTTTAATGAATTTCCTTTTGGTAAAATTTCTGCCTCATATTTGTCTCCGGGCCTGTCATGCTACTAGAGTTTAAAGCGTGTTCAATCAGACCCTTTTGTGGTAGCCTTTCAATGTTTCATATTCGAGACAAAGCAAATTTCAAACTTTAGAGAGAGAGCACAACTAATTGGACATTCAGCTAGTTGGCATGTAGGGCCCACCATTATGTTTCAATGACATCTCTCCCGTCCAACAAGGCTTTCCCACCATGAAAATGGGATGAGAGCCAAAAATCAGGTCGACCCAACCATGAAAATGAGATGCTCCTTGTGAATGTGAAGTTCTTTGGGTGATTAATGTTCATGTTTTTCTATGGTGTGCCTCACCTTATGGTTGGATCAACCTGATTTTTGGGACATTTAATTTTCATGGTGGGAAAACCTTGCTGGACAGACGAGATGTCATACAAACACCATAGTGAGACCCACATGTCCGTACAACTAGTTCTGTGTGAGCATCTCTCATGTCTGTGTGCGCACGCATGCATATGTATACATGTGTGCATGTGTACATGCACATTCATGCGCACCTACACATTCGTGAGTGAATTTCAAAGTAGAAAGGCCTTCAGATGTGAGAGTGGTGTACAAGCCAGGCATGTGCCAATCTGACAAATAGGTGCAGGATCTAATCCATTCATCAGGTTGGTCCGACCATCTGCATGTTTAGGTACACAGTGGTGCCATTCCAACGGATAGATCAAAGCTCAGACTATGATGCCACATGTGTGCTGTGTAGATGAGCTTTATTGCACAAGCGTGTGGGCTTAGCAAAAGCTTTATACGATAACAACGGACGAGATCCACAACACACGTTTGTAGAATACCTTTAACCTACAAATCAACCTGTAGGGCTTGCCATGATGTTTCAATCACATGCAATCGATCATCATGTGTGCCCCCATCCCATTCTCCTCGTCTCCCAAAACTCAGGTGGCCAACACCAAAAGAAACAATATAGATGGAGATGCTCACCTTTAAAAACCTTCCAGATCATGGTCGGTGCCCACCTTGTATTATATATGCCATCTAATCCATTCAAAAGATTCATCCAAACATGATGAATGAAACCCAAAAAAATCAGGTGGGCCGCAACACATGATTTTAGAGGTTTAGACGTTATTTTCCATGATGGGCCTGAATTTTTGGACATATAGATAATAAGAAGTGCGCAAGTGATCAAGGTTGCCCATGTGCCTCTTTGTAAGTTAAGCTTATCCTACAAATATTTGCATAGATCCGGCCTGTTTAAAGCATAGATGAGGACAAGGAAGGGACAGAATGCTTTAAGTATGAGCTGTTTAAAGTAGTGTTTTATACTTTAAAGAAATCTTTGATGTGTCCTTTTCAAATTAAAGTGTAATCCCACTTAGAAGAATGTCTACAGAATAGCTTGCAAAATCAATCTATAGACAATGTTTGTGCTTGATGTTTCTTTCTTCTTCTTCTTCTGCTTTTTTTTTAGGTCATTAAAAATCCATACAATGTACGTAGACACCAGAAAAGTAAGTCAAAAGTCCGGATTGAATATGGTTTTGGTGAAAAATAGATAGAGAAAATGATTGTATATGTATATACATGTGTATTAATTATGTATAGAGATCCTAACATGCAAATCAATGTGTAGGGCTCACTGTGATGTTTTGACGACATCCAATCTATCCAACACGTGCCAATATCCTATATTCCTTTGGTCGAAAAACTTGAATTAATTTAAAACTCAACTGCACTTGACATAAAATAATGTCTAAAACCTATTAAATCATGCTGTGGCCCACTTAGTTTTGGAATGTAAAGGTTTTTGGTTGTCCATTCAATTGGGTTGGATGCATCATGTAGTAAATAAATAAAAAATAATAAATAAATAAATAAAATCTGATTAATGGCCTAAATGATGCTCTTATATATATATATATATATATATATATATATATATATATATATATATATATATATAAACACTAAGGGTATGTTTGAATTGTTGTAATTCATGGGAATTGAGAGTAGAAATGTATATATATATATATATAAACACTAAGGGTATGTTTGAATTGTTGTAATTCATTGGGAATTGAGAGTAGAAATGTAATTATGACTTGGAAGAGACCTGGGGACCAAATTCAAGTTAGTAAGATGTGTTTGGAAGCCAAAACACTATAGACACTGTTATAATGTATGGGTTGTATCTATCCAAATTCAAGTTAGTAAGATGTGTTTGGAAGCCAAAACACTATAGACACTGATATAATGTATGGGTTGTATCTATGTGGTCCATTCAAGTTTTTTCAAATCGTTTTAAAACATGAACTAAAAAATGAGGTAGATTCAAAATTCTAGCAAGATAGAAAGCAAGGGAGATTGAAGGTTAACATAAAAAACTTCTTGTGATAGTTACAAAAGTTTTAGTTGATATTTGTATTTTTCCTTCATCCATTTCTTTGTAACCTTATGAACAAGTTGAACCTCAAATAAACATTTCAGTGGGTCCTACATAAGTTTCATTAATGGGTGTCACTCTCCCACCATTTCTTGTGGCGTGGGACATTCGAGTTTTTTATTTGCCTCAATGTTGGGCTTATGCTCTAAAATGATCTAGAAAAATGAAAGGACAGCGTGGATAAAACACATACATCATAATGGGTGGGTTTATAGGGTTTTCCCACCTATTGTATTAGGGCATCATTTTTCAAGTCAGGACCTACCAAAGATATCAACATTTTACATCCAATTTTAAAAGGTAAGTTATAAAATGCCAAACTCAAGTCAAAATCCATGTAAATACAACAAATTAAACATATCTTAAGAAAGACAGGCGTGATAAGTAATAGGTAAAGTTATATTTTCGGGATTGATTTCTTCTTGTCATAATGTATGCTTATACTAAGAAATTAATTATTTTAAGATTATTTACAATCATTCAAATCTAACAATCATTAGTTGTATAGAATAAATTTTCTAAGAGTAGTCAACTTGATAATCTTGTCCATTTATAGGACAAATAATCCAGATTGTTCACTGCTACAATAAGGATTAGATGGCATGTACAAAATACAGTGGTCCCACATACAATCTAGAAAGTTTTTAATTGTGTGTCCCCATCCTAACTATTCCCAATGGTCTAGCCCACCTAAGTTTTGGATCAGCCAGATTTTTGGGCGCCGATGAGAAAGTTAGGAGGTGCACATTATGGATGGATTGGATGTCATTAAAACATCAAGGTAAGCCCTACACCTTGATTTGTAAATAATTCTTATATACACCGAAATGCTCTCATGAGAAGGATAACTCATCATTACTTTTTGATACGCGATGTAAGCTGAAAATCTGAACAGCCCACGTGACAGTATCCCATGAAACCATTAGGGGTAACTTTCAGCCTCTCCTGGGCCAATGCAAAAGGAAACAGTTACCTCCCTTGATTTGCCTTTCTTTTTGTTGTGGCCTACCAAAAGTTGGGCCTGAGGGGTTTCATAAGGTGCCGCATCACATGAACTGTTCGGATTTCGTGCCCATGATATGTATGCAAAGGGTGCATAGGTGCTCACCTAAGGTGCACAGGTGAGATTGAGTACTCTCCTCTCTCTCATTCTCTCTACCTCAGTACCAAAATTTTCTACCTTAATTGTATTAGTTGACAATGAAAAGCGGCTTTATCTTAAATTAATTGAATTTTGTGAAATATCTCTCTCTTCCTATCTTATGAAATATATGGAATTTTAAATGGTCGAGCAACTGTAGAGAGGTTTTTATTTTATTCCTCAAAAAATAAAACAGACTTTTGTGAACTATAGTTTGGAGAAATGATAGGGTACAAATATGCGATATTTCACATATAGCCTAACTCTTTCACCAACCTATTACTTGCGTAGGCAATCGAAGCCGTGAAAATTGTGGGGTGCAAGATTGTGTGGGATGAAACTAAGATAATCCACAATGAGGTGGGCCACACTGTTCGAGTCAATGAACTGCTAATGATTTAACTCAATGTAATGGTTTAACCCAACTAATGAGTGAATGAGACTGATTTTCACTTCTTCTTCTTTTTCACAGCTGATAATCTGGGTGTGGCCCATATTTGGCAAGAACAATAGAGGTGTATGTAAGTTTACATGTAGGGATCGTATTTGATCATCATTCAAAAATATATGTAATTTTATAGTCCAAATCCCCTATCAGAGAGTAGGAGGCAGCTTATTCAATGGTAGTAGCGTGGTGGGGCATTTTAGTTTCAAAAAGGCTTACTTGATTATGTGTACAAATTATTGGATATGGGCCCGGAGACCACTTGTGAGCAACCACTACTGTATAGGTTGGATACATGTTTTCTCTAATTTCATTCTTCATGTCTTCCCTCCAAGATTTGAAATTGAAATTTTAAAATTCAATTGGGAAGAAGCATAGATTCCCGATCCTTTCTTATAAAAGAAGAGGAATGATCCTGGTGAAAGCATCGAAACTACAGAAAAAATTAAAGAGAGAAAAAGCATAAAGAAGTTCTACCCATTGTCCCTTTGGCCCACCGTATAGGCAATTTATATTGTTGATCATAATCTGAACCATCTTGACCCTATAGGCAATTTATATTGTTGATCATAATCTGAACCATCTTGACCATAAAATTAGAAGGGTGATACGAACTTTATGCTCCCATAGAGATTAAGTAGATTAGTAGATGTGCACCGTCCATCTTCAACTTTTGCAAAAGTCATAAAATTATGCATGCTGTCAAATCCTATGGGCCCACCCATTTGGGCTGCCTTTCACCAGTCATGTGAGGGTGTGACTATTAGCTACATAAATGCAAGACTTCATGTGGATGAGATCTACCCCATCCATAAGGTGAGCTAGATTAGGTTTTGACCAGGGCCCAAAAATTAAGCTATTCAAAACTTAGGTGGATTACACTTGTGACGCAGGGAATATCATGAAGGGATAAAAAGAAAGATCATCGGCTTCCTCAAGTGAATAAGACCTTGAGTCCACAAGGCATAATAGCTCTCGAATCCATGAGAGTTAAGAAAATTCGAAATACTTTATTGAAATCTATCTCTCAACTGAAATTACAAAGCTTTAAATAATAAAATGAAAATCTAATTAAGAGTCCTAATGCAAATAAACGAAAACTTTTTTAAAATAATAAAACTTATTAAAAATAGAAATTTCTAATCTAACTGTATAGGATTATTCTTGGCATGATAAAAAGAAAACACTAAGAAGACAACAGATACTAAAACTCTAAAAATAAAAAGTTATGTCTAACCTAAAATTTACTAAATATAGTAAGTTTTCTGAAAAACATGAGACTTGATTAAGAATGAGTCGTTTTCTCGTGAAACAGAGCGACGTGACACGTTTAAGGTGTCAGTTGACCCCGGAATGAAATTTCAATCAAAAATCATAGATCGTGTGTCCCTAACTCATTCTTGATCAAAAGTTATGGTTAGTTTATGGTTTGCACTTTGAACGACATTTTTTCTCAATCCAAAATGATTTTCTCTAATTCGGACATGCCTGGAGCCCAGTAACATCATGCCCCACGTAAGACTGGGCCCAGATCTGATGGATTACGTTTACTTCTATTTGGACTTTTTTCGTTCCATCTAAACCAGGAATAAGTCTGGGCCAAGGCCCGCTTTACATCAACTTGGAAACAACTACGATATAATTAAAGTCTCACCATTAAATTCATTTAAATTGTAAATACGGTCACTCGAGGAGTGGCCATCATCCACCTATCTGACATTCCACACAAGGATAAATGGATTCCCTGAAAATTAGGGCATTCTAAGAATAGCATGGGCCATAGCACATGAGTTTATATGTTTTAAGCATGGTTTTACACCATTCTTTATAGTGTGGCCCATTAAAATGTTAGATTTAACTATTTTAGGAGTCGTGGTGAAAATGCCACAGTGCACCTGCTGGACAAGACGGATCTGAGGCTAGTTCACATTCACCCCCATATGGTGCTCTATTAGTTGTAGGCATGCCCTACATATGACTGCACAAATGAGGCTAGTTCAATCCTCTCAGTTTGTACTTAACAACCATACGACTCTCATGTAATAAATAAAATTCACCAGTGAAATCCGGTAGAGAGTGAAACTACCAATAAAGGACGCAAAGGTACCAGTTCGAACATACTTGATTTTAATGGGCTGGGTTCAGGTCCAATCTTTTGGACCCATTAAAAAACCAAGTCAGGGTTTGGGTCTCAACTTTCAAACCTGGTTAAAAGTCAGGTCTATCTCGGCTCAGGCCAAGTCCATCAACTTCGACCTAGGTAAAACTCGGTTCGGTCAAGTTGAGGTCCAATTCAATTAGTTTTAATAGTAATATTATATATGTTAAACATGTGTGCCACTAAAGCTTCTAGGCCTGATTAATGATGGACCGAACTTGGGCCTTGGATATATAGGTACTTAGTTTGAATCCAGGCCTAAATTTTCCCCTCGAATAGTAACTAAGATTGGGTCACTTTCTATTGAAGCCCATCTTAACTTGTTTTATTAACCATATGGGTCATACCCAGTCCCAATTCTAGCCTATTGACTAAATAGGCTGACACTAAGGTAATTTTAATAAACTTCGTTTATTAAAATGAAGTTTCGTTACATAAGAATTACATTGAATTTCAATTGCATGGTGTTTGAACTACTCAATTCAGCTTTTAAAACATCGAAATTGTATGTAAGTTAACTAATTGTTGGATGGATGGCAGTAGAAAACATAGGACCAATCCCCATTTCGATGGGCTTAATCTATTAAGCCTAACTCTAATTTATGATTTAGACCCACGTATAATCATAAGGTCATGGAGTCGACTGGTTGAGTTGACACGGTTGGATGTTGAGTTGACTCAATTTGTTTCTCCCCTAGTATACCTCAACGCCAATCCTAAAGAATCTGAAGAAGATCTCGATTTATAAAAAAAAAAATGGTAGTAGCTTGTCGTTTTATAAGCTTTATTGTATTCAGTTGGAAGAGTGTAGATAAGACTTTGAAAGTTACTCTTGATTGGAGAATGGAGGTTATTTTAGAAGAATCGCAACAATGAAGAAAAGCCTTTGGGATTTTATTCTCGCATTAAAGATAAAAATATAGTGTGAGAATATTGTTCTAAGCCTGATTTTGACTTGAATAGTTTTCCTTTAAGAATTTTGAGTGGAGTTTAAATGCCTCTGAGAATTTTGGATGTAGTAAGGTGGTTGGTTTCCACCAATGGATTGCATCCTTAGATTAACATCAACTATTGATGTTTTAAATGCCATTACATAGAAGTTACGTTCTTATAATCGTTGGCTCTCCTAATTTGAATATGAGCTATTAAATTGTTGAAAATTAAATACCTCAAATTTATGTTGAAATAAGGGGTCGTTGACGGGTTGACAGTCTGGTCAACAGGTCAAAGGTTATTGAAAATTTCTACTTCTTCTTCTTCTTCTTCTTTTTTTTTTTTTTTTTACAAAACTCTCTAGACGATTTTTGGAGTTTCCAATTGGTCAAAAACTCTAGTCGATAAGTCGACCCGACTGATCGAAGCATTTTGACTGGTCGACTTGATAAGTCAATGGGTTGCGCAATTTTGCGCTTTTTTACACAATTTGTTTCTATTTCCAATTTTACTTAAATATATAAGTGTAAATAAGATTAGGGTTAATTTCAAACATGCTTAAGAGTTTGAGAGAGTTATGGAGATAATAAAAGCTAGGGATTCTTTCTTGGGGCTATGAATCGGTTATATTTCGTATTTTGTAACTTTGTTATTCATAGTGAATTATCGTTTTGTGTCGTGGTTTTTTTCCACAAGCATTTTTTCAAGTAAGTTTGGAGTGTTCTATTTTAGACTTGCTTGTGCGATTGTGATTAGTTCGTTTGATTCCTCTTTGTGTGCTTCATCTAGTCTTAACAAATGACATTAGAGCTAATGTTATGAAGGATATCGAATCTGAAGACAAAGTATCTATGAGATCTAACATGAAGTTCGATGTAGATAAGTATTTTGGTAAAAATAACTTTAAACTATGGAAGGTGAAGATGAAGGAAATTCTAGTTCAACAAGAATTGGAAGACACACTCCTTGAAAAGTGACCATAAACTATGAAAGAAGCAGAGTGAAATAAGTTAGATCAAAATCTTCTACAATGTTATGAGAAAGAATACTACGGCTGACACGTGGGTGAAGCTAGAGAACATCTATGCGAAGAAGTATCTTAAGACTCATTTATATCTGAAGTTATAGTTATTCAATCCAAAGATAATTAAGGGGGCTGACATTGAGACCCACATTAGTAACTTCAATAAGCTTGTTTGCAAATTTTTGGATGAGGATGAGGTAATGAAGGATAGATATCGAGCATGTTTTCTATTGAATTCTCTTTTAGAGGCGTATAAGTTGTTCAAGAACTCTTTGTGTACTGGTAAGACGACCATTAACGTTGAAACTATTATCTCACTTCTTTAGTCGAATGTGATAAGAAGGAAAAGTGATAACGTTGGTACTTGTACAGATGCAGTAGTTATAAGAAGGAGAAATTCTGAGTGGGATAGTGAATCTTTACGATCGAGATCCAAATCCAAGGGCGATAGCAAAGGCAAGCTGAAGTCCTCAAATTGTGGCATGACAGGGAACATAAAAAAGGATTGTTAGAATTCTAAGTTTAAGAATGAGAAATTATAGAGTTCTTTTTTAGAGGGTGATACTACAGAATTAGTGAGGAGGTGAGTGGTAGTGACGTATTGACCACATCAAAATCTGAGTATTTCAACAATAAATAGATTTTAGAAACAGAGGCTTCGTATCACATGACCCCAAGCTGGTTGATGGCATGGAGTGTATCTTGACCAATGTGAGACACGTTCCTAAGTTAAGGAAGAGTCTTATATCTCTAAGTGCACTCGAGGTACTTAGGTATAAATTTACCAGGTTTGATCGTGTCTTTAAAGTTTCAAAGGAAGCACTCATAGTCATGAAAGCACAAATGAATGACAACCATTACAGATTGATCGGGAGCACTTCATCGAGTGGAGCTGTAACATCTGTAATGAATTTCACGTCTGCACATATGTGGTATGTGCACCTAAGACACATGAGTAAGTGAGGCATGCAGGTACTTTTTAACTGTTGTTTGATTCCATTTTTTAAAAGCATTAATTTTAGTATATGTGAATATTGTATATATGGCAAATAGTCAAGGTTATCTTTTAAGTTTGAGAAACATATTTGTAAAGGAGTTCTAAATTATGTGCATTCTAATGAATGGGGGTCATCGTCAATAGTTTCTAGTGGAGGTTCATCATAATTCGTTACGTTCGTTAACGACTATTTCAAAAAGGTGTAGGTTTATTTTATAAAAAATAAATCTAAGATTTTTACCAACTTTAAACAGTGAAAGATGATGGTAGAAAAACAGTCAAGGCAAAAGGTGAAAGTGGTGAGAATAGATAAATGGATCATAAGGACAACAAAGTATGCCACACACGAGAGCAGAATGATATGACTGAAAAAATGAATCAAACTCTCTTGGAAAGGGCCCAATACATGATGAGTAATGCTGGATTGGGCAAAGAAATTTGGACTGAGACTGTTAATATGACTTGTTATTTGGTAAATTGATCCCCTTTTATGGTTATAGATTATAAAATTCTAGAAAAAGTGTGGAGTGGTCAGTTAAGAGAAATAAGCTAGACTAAAGGGATAAAAAATTACGTCTTTGTTAGTTATAGTGATAGTGTGAAGGGGTACAGGTTATATAACTAGGTTATACGAAAAATCATCCTTAGTCGTGACATCAAATTTGACAAGGGATTCTTGTTCTATAAGGATGAGCACAAGGAAGTTAAAAAGTTAGTTGTGGACATTCAAATAGATAGAAATGAGACATAGGCTGATATTAAGACGCAAACAGAGATACAAGAGAATATAAAATAGTCACCCGTGAAAAAGAATCCACTAAGGGATCGTAGGTTACCAACGAGATATAGGGATAACTCGAATGTTACATTTGCCCCCATTACGGATGAGGGTGATCCGTTTACTTTTTAGGATGTTATTGATAATGTAGATGTCGAAAGTGGAAAGTGGTGATGCATAACGAAATGAACTCCTTATATAAGAATGAGATCTTAGAACTGGTGGAGCTTTCCCTTAGCCGTAAAGCAACAAGTGCAAGTGGATCTTTAGGAAAAAACATAATAAGCATAAGGTAAGATTGGTAGCAAATAGATATTCTTAGATAGAATGCGTCGACTTCACTAAGATCTTCACACGTGTGATGAAGGAAGTATCTATCATATTAGCGTTGGTTGCCCAATACAATCTTGAGCTGGAACAGATGAATATGAAAATTATTTTCCTACATGGAGAATTGGAAGAACATGTTTACATAAAGCAATAAAAAAAATTGAAATATAAGGAGCATAAAATAAGGTTTGCAAGTTAAAGAAGTTGGTGTATAGCTTGAAACAATCGCCTAAGCAGTGATATAAGAATTTTAATTATTTCATAATGAGTCAGAGATTTATAGAGAGTGAGTATGATCATTGTGCATATTTCAAGATGTTGAGTGATAGGAAGTTCATTATTTTAGTATTATATGTTGATGACATGTTTATCGCCAGACATAGCATGTTTAAGATCGACATACTGAAGTCTTAATTATCAGGGACATTTGAAATGAAAGATCTAAGTGACTGCAAAGAAGGTTCTCGGCATTTATATATACAAAAATAGGAAGAGGAGCAAGCTTGACAAAAATAGGAAGAGGAGCAAGTTATGGTTATCTCAAGCTGAATACATTGAGAAAGTATTGGAGAAGTATGGGATGAACAAAGCAAAGTCGGTCAGTATTCTCCACACAACTCATTTTCGGCTTTCTTCTAAGTAGTGTCCTAAAATGGATGAAAAAAAAGGGTTATGTCTTGTGTATTTTATTCAAGTGCAGTTGGTAGATTAATGTATGTCATGGTTTGTAAAAAATCAGATATGTAATATGCGGTGGGTGTTGTTAGCAGATACATGTTGAACCCCAACAAGCAACACTATGAGATAGTGAAATGATTACTTCCATATATTCAAAATACATGAGACTACGTCTTGACGTTTAAAAAATCAAGGGACAAGTTAATAAGCTATGTGGATTCAGATTATGCAGGCAGTGTGGATAATAAAAGGTCGACTTTTGGTTACTCGTTTGTGTTAGCAGGGGAGTGATTAATTGAATGTCAAAACTTCAGTTTGTGATGACTCTTTCCACAACTAAAGCTGAGTATATGAAAATAACAAAAGCATTTAAGGAAGCAGTTAGTTTGAGAGAAATGATAAATCAGTTGGAGCTTCAGTAGGAGGTCGTGCTGGTTAATTGTCATAACGAAAGTGTGATCAATTTGCCAAAGAACTCAGTTTACCATTCTAGAACTAAACATATTGAAGCGCGTCATCATTTTATCTGACAAGCACTAGAGGAAAGCGGTGTAACTCTCGAGATGATACATAAAAGCATAAATTCAACGGATATGCTTACTAAGGTAATTTATATAGAGAAGTTCAAGTTCTATACAACTTATCTGAGTTTGGTAAAGATAGAATAAAATTGAAGTGTGCACAATAAGCGATGATTGTAGAACTACAATGGAGACGAAGTAGAGATAGATGATTGAACATGACGTGTTGCAATATAAAGATTAGAGTTATGGCGGAGATTGTTAAAAATCGAATACCTCAAATCTATGCTGAAACAGGGTCTATTGATAGGTCAAACGTTTAGTTAACTGGTCGAAGGTTATCGAAAAAAATCAGTTTTTTGGCAAAATTCTCTATATAGTTTTTGAAGTTTTCAACAAGTTGAAAACTCTGGTCAATAAGTCGATTTGACCGATTGAAGCATTTCAACCAATCAACTCAACAAGTTGACGGGTTGCACAATTTTATGTGTTTTTGTATTATTTGTTTCTATTTACATTTTTCCTTAAATATACTAGTGCAAATGGGAGTAGGGTTAATGTTGGACATGCTTAAGGGTTTGAGAAAGTTTTGGATAAAGAAAAAACTAATGGTTTTCTCTTAGAGCTTTGAATCAGTAAGGTTTCATCTATTGTAACTTTGTTATTTATAATGCATTATCGTTTTGTGTTGTGATTTTTTTCTGCAAAAGTTTTTCTACATAAATTCAGAGTGTTCTCTATTAGACTTGCTTGTGTGATTATGATTACTTTATTTGATTTCTCTCTATGTGTTTATGCAAGTACCAACATAAATATTCATCTTCATAAACAATTGCTAATAATATGAAGGTCAAAGCATAAACGATTCAAACCACCTAATGAGAGTGAAAATCAACCACTGTCCATAGGCCACATGCCATCATTATACAAAATGAATATACGCGTTGAAGACATTTATGAGGTCCCCCACAATTTTTTTTTTTAACTTGGTTGTCAATAATTCTTCCCAAGTCGCTATCAAGTCAAACAAAAAAATGAATATCGTGGAGACTCGACTGTAATAATCTAGTTCCAGGACTATAGCCCTACTTCAAAGGATGACTGAATAGGTGGAAAATGCACCCATGTGTTTTGTCTAAAGTGGCGGTCGAGAGCGCCATTTTTTTCTTCTTTTGCTTTGTTCCTCATTAAAGGAGTTATTTAAAAAATTATAGAAATTGATAATGAGGTTGGCAATTAGTATAAGACTTCTACCACAACTTTTCATATAAATCCTAACTTATTATTATTAAAGCGGGGCACAATATATTCGAATGAGGCGTAGAAAAATGGCCAATTATCGAGTGAGCCATGCATCTACATAAATGTGAACTATTGGCCATTTTTCTAGCCATCAATTGTTCTAGTATAAGAATGTCTCTCCTTATTTTTAGGCTATGGCATGTTCATGCCGGGACACACCTATTGAATGGCCCAGATCTTCTATACCTATTGCATATTAGCCAGGTCATTTTCTGCTACCTTCTTGGTCTATCTCATCGGATCAAGTATACTATGATCCATTTAGCTCCTTGAATTTGATGATAAACAGGTGGATTTCAAATCCAAGTAGCCACTTTTTGCGTTTTGGAGCAATGGATTTCGGGAATATTTCAAATACATAAAATTATTATTATTATTTTTAATGTATTTTGAAATCTCAGTAAAATGTTAGGATTTAAGTGGAATCCAAACCATTTTTGGGTCTTTTTTAAGGGTAGGAGACACACTGATGATACCCAAAAGCAACAGTAAAATCACGTCAATAAAATTATCCAAACCATTCAAATGTTGGATATCTAAATGGACGGTTAAAAAAACGTATGTGAGCCACTTGTTTGTGATCGCTGCATTTATCGGCTGGTCAAGGCTCAGAATTTCCTCAATTTTTTTTTTTAACCAAAGTATATATATCAATACGCTTATTACAATCATTCTATCAAATCTCTCTCTCTCTCTCTCTCTCTCTCTCACACACACACATATATATATGGAAAAGGTACTATGTGCTCGACCTCACGATAAGCAAACATGAGGTCGAGCTGTGTGGGCCCCACCGTGATGCGTGTCGACCATCAACACCGTGCATTTGATGGCTCCCCTTTAAATTATGGGATATCCCAAAAATCAACCGTAAACGAAACTCAGGTGCGCCATACCATCTAAAATCATGTGAAACACCGTTAAAACATATAAAAGCACTTGGTGGGGCCCACTGAGTTTTGAATGCTGCTGAAACTTGGTCTGAACCCTCATACAAGTGGGACACACATAATGGATGGGCTGGATTTGCAAACCACGTCTTTTGTGGGCCCCAAAAATGATTATGAATGTTTTAATGGTGCACGGCCCCTCTCCACTTCTGTATGTGATGTGGCCCACACAAGTCACTGATTGACTTGATTTTTGAGACCTAAGTCCACGATGGAATGGTACATATGACTGATGGGGTAGATGTTTGAAAATGCATCTCGGTGGGGCCCACACAGCTCAACCGCATGGGACGGAGCCGTGAGCTCGAGCGCATAGTACCTTTTCCCATATATATATATATATATATATATATATATATATATATATATATATATATATATATATATATATATATATTCTCTCGTCCAGTACATTGTAGCTGGTAGGTTGCATAGAGCAAAGTTCCATCATCTTGAGTCCAGCAGCTAAGCATCAAGTCCCATTGGCTAGAAGTGAGCCTGATTTTAGGTCCAATTGGACTTGACTTGGGCTTGCATCAGCATGATGGCCAGGAAAACGGACGGTCTGAGACAACAGTTTTTATTTGTGGGCTCGGTGGCGCTGGCGGGACCCAAACTACACTGCATTGCTTATGGGCTGGGATGGACCTAGAGTCTGGTCCTTATCTCATGGGCTGACCTTGGACATCATCTTGACCAGCCCACCGATTTGCTGCCCATAATTTCATCTATTCTTCAAATAATGAACCCATCAACCGAAAACAAGAAGCTTAGGGCCTGTTTGGACAGGCACTGAATCTCAATCTTTTTGGATTTGTTACTTCTCCATGAGGAAATGATACAAGTCTAGTGTGCAGTTTATTCAAAATGTCACTGGATTGTTTTGTCCCTGGTATCCAATTCCCTTAGATTCCCTGCCATCCAAACAGGCCCTTTAGGAAAGTGTCAGAGATTTCCCAATAATATCAAGGTGAATCTTACAAGGTGCAAACACACAACCCCTTTTCAAACTTTCTTTTCTCATCTATCTTCTAACCCTTCATTGCAAGAGCCATGGATAAACGGCTCGTCGACTTAGACCAGGTCAAGTCCAATCTGGTTCACCACCACAAGCTCACTGAAAATAGGGGTGAATCAGCCCGACTCGTCAAGTCACAACTCACCCTGGACGAAAGAGTCAAACTCGAAAGAGAACTGACCCGACCTAGTCACGAGAATGGTTGTGTGTCCATCATCAAAAACATACAATTTGCCACATATGGGGCCCATGGTTCAGTGATCCGAACCGTTGATCTGATGGGCATCAACTTGGAAGACTGATACCTTGAAACCTCCCAATTTGGACCATGTCAACCATTCTATTGCTGGCCAACAAATGAATTGTTAAGAGAAGAATAAAAATAAAAATAAAAATTGATACAGCAACAATTCGATAAATTGATAGAATGTCACAACTCAGGAGGATTAGGATCATCCACCTAAGAAATTTCTGGGGCATCCTTCATCCATCGTGGGGCCCACCAGATTAATAATTGCAGCTCAATTTTATGGTTCATCCAAACACCCCAACTAAATGGTAAATGATTATCAAAATAAGCAAGAACAAAGGGCTTTGCTGCGCCACATGAAACTAAACACGGCTCCAACATAGCATGTTTTGGACATCCAACCATGCAAATAAGACCAGTTAAACAGGTGGGCCCCACATGTACAAGAACAATTGATGGTTAAAAAAAGTAAAGAATCTCCAACCATCTGCATTCAATGTTCATGTGGCCAACCTGATGAACAGCCTTAATGTCCCAAAAGCATTGCCAGGTTGCCACATGCCCACCTATAGGTGCATGTGGGTTTTTAGCAAAACTCCAAGTACAGTGAATGTTACATTGAAATTTTTGAAAAGAAAAATTGCCAAGGGTGTTTGGTTGCACCAAATTTAAAGAAATTTCACTATAATTCATGATTAATTAGTATAATTCGATACAAATATGTGCAACCAAACGCCCCGAACCACTTTTTTATTTTTATTTTTTTTTCCAAAAGAGACGTTACACGATATTTACATCAAATGAGGCTCAAAAATCAGAAAACAAAAAAATCAATCCTAAGGTGATTCTCAAGGGCTCCGGTCGCATATTGCAGTGAATGTAATGGATGCATATGTGGTGGTGTTTTCTGACAACGCTGATGAATTTTCCTGTTGTGATGTTCCAGAGGATGCTGTGTCCAATGTGTTCTTTGTTTTGGATTTCTTTTTTGTGTCTCTGACTTTAACGTCCATCAAATCTGAAATGAAACCCGGTTCTGTGATCTTCTCACCGTCCACCTCCATCTCGCCCGTCAACATCTTCAGAACAGTCGACATGGGGGGCCGAAGCTTCGGCATTTCTTGGGTGCATAGGAGACCAATCTTGAGGAACCTGCAGGCCTCATCAACATCATAATCACCATTTAGTGATGGGTCCACTAGTGTCTCCAGCTCACAGCACTCATGCAGGTTCCACGCCTGCAACATGTGAACACCTAGCATCATTTAAGGTTATCAGAGGACCAGGCATTAACTTGTTTTAGCCTAGCTCTTTATCTGGTCGGGTCATGCTGGCCCTAGTGGGTCAGCCCAGGCACGGACCATTGACAGCCCTAGGAGTTTAGCATTCTGAAACTCATAATCACAAGAACACAGCAAAATTGTTCGGAGGTAAAAGTAATACTCCTAACTGTAAAATTGCCTTTTCATAAAAACCATTTCTACTATCATTGTATTACAGTTGTAATTGATTGTGGCTTTATGTCAAAAATGCATTTTATACAAAGTTTTCGGTGCATTACATATATATGCTCCCTTAGGCCTTGTTTGGTAGACGCCCAAAAATGAGTTCATCTCATTTTATTTAACAGTAATTATGCATTTGAGATTCTGACCTCATTTCTACGCCTGTTTGATCACCACTTAAACAATGTGCCAACGTTGGTTTCATGATGTAGAGTGGGTCGCGGACAGTTTCATGGCCAAGATGGATCAGAAAAGGCCCGGTCGACGACAGAAGTGATCCGGACCGTCGGACCTTAGATCGGGCGTATCTCGCAATCCGGAATGAGTTATCTGACGTAAAATATATGATTTTGGAGTAGAACGAACTACTTTAGCCAACCAACCCTGCTATGCCGGGTTGCGCAGCCCGGATTTGCAAAAAACCCCATGATCGACGGTCGTTTCCTTGTTTTATTTTCGTTTTTACTATAAATAGTAAGTTTTAATTTGATTATAACTCTTCATCCGTTGGGCTTTAGGAGTTGTGTCCAACATGAAAAGTGCTTAGAATAATTAGGAGAACGGTTTGGTGAAGCCAAATAGGACACTTACTATTTTTGGCCGAAAACCTTGCGCACTAGTAGACATCACGACCGTCTATAACTAGTAAGTTTACTATTTATAGTAAGTCACGGATTCTAGGAGCTTTAGTTGTAGTTTGACTCTGATTTCTTTCTTGTTGCTTGGTACCCATATTTAAAGGGTTGTGAACTCGTTTTTATTCATTCATTAATTAATTTTGAATATTGTTAGAATTTATTTCTATTTTCCTGTTTTCTTTCCTCGTGGATTTGAGAAGTCTCTGTGAGGAGTCCAGAGAAGCCCTGTGGATTCGGAGTAGTTATCCTTAAGGAAGACGGTGATCGACCTCATCACGTTCATCCGTGTCATTTCATGAACCCTAATATCTTCCAAAATGTGACCAACATTGGTTTTATGAACCCTACTACCTTCCAAAATGTGACCAACATTGGTTTCACTTTCATAAACCAGCATGGATTTCAGATGGATGTGATCTCATGGGCATCATAGCCTGCTCAAGCTAACTATCTGCAGCAGATGTTTGGACTGAACTTGCTCCACCTACGAAATTTGACTTGGCAGGTCAACATGGTAATTTGGGCGAGTCATGTTTTCCTAATTAATTCTTTCTTATTATTATGAAAAAAAAATGTATATAAGTATTAAAGAAGTACCAATTACTTACAGATTTCATGATTCATGTTTCGAATCTGTGGCTGATGTGATTTGAGCTTTATAAGAATAAATTTTAAAGTTTTACAAGAATAATAAAGTAGAGACCCTGAATCCTCTCTCAGTAATGTCAATGATAAAGGTAAGGGGATAATTGGGGAACAAAAAGATTCCTACGGGGATGGCGAATGGAGGACAGTCCCCACAAAGCATCAAAACCATCCACCTATACCTTAGGGCCGACACAAACTCACTTCCTTCCTGACTCTCTTTGTCGAAGGTTACCCCCATGGCCGGTTCCCCCTCAACCTCGAAAGGATTTTCGGTCGTACGGGAGCAGTTATGGATGTCGTGATGCCTAAGGATAAGGATACTGGTGCGTATCGCGGCTTTGCCTTGATTCGCATGGGTAGTGAAGCAGAACTGGTCAAGGCCGTGTCCATGTTACATGGTGTAAGCTATGGCGGTAAGAAGCTGCTGGTTCAACGCGCGCGCTACGGCCCTGAATCTTTGTCGGCATCATACTTTCTTCAGCGTGATACTCTGAATTCATCTAAAGCAGCAAAATTCAGTCCGCTCCTCCGATTAAGGTCTCTCGTCCAGCATCTCAATCTTTGGGTCGTTCCTTTCGTGACGCCATTCTTCAAGATCCCAATGCTATGGTGGTGCCCTCTCACTGTACAGGGGAACCACGAAAGGACCTCCTAAAATTCGATAGGTTTGATAACGTCAACGACCAATCGGACTCCCCAATAGTTGTAGACCAGAGGATTTTCAACAATAATCGGGCCGAGTTGGCCAAATCTGTAGTCATTCTCATGGAAGGAGCGTCCATCATGGGAGTTAGGGAATGGATTCGACGTTGCACGGGACTCCTAATTGGATTATCCGACTTCATTCCTTTGGGCCATGACACATTATGGGTAAGAGTCTATCCTGGCTTTAATCCAGACACCTTAACCATGGTGGAGCATCTCTGTGTGGATGGCCCCATCAGTAGAGTCCTCCCGTGGGAGGAGTTTTCCATGTTTGGCAAGGAGAACATTTGGATCCTTATCTGGGATGTCCCCCTCGAGTGCTGGAACGATGAATTTCTCATTAAAGCAGCATCCCAAGTCGGCTTCCTCCTAGAGCTTGATTCTAAGACCAAACTCGGGACGGAGATCAGCGTCATCCGTGCCCAGGTTAGAAGGAAGAAAGGTCTCTCTCTCCCGTCTCATATCAATGTCAAGATCGATGACCAGGTTATTCTCCTTCTGGTCCAGAAGGAATCATCTCAGCAGGTGCACCCTCGATGGGGAGATGTGTGGCGTGCTAAGGCGACAACGAGGCCGCCATTGTTGAACTTGCAAGTACCAAGCTGGGAAGGAGGAGCTCAGCCTGCATGCACCAGTGGACCACGGAACCGAAGGGGTGTCAGTCCTTTTGTAGCGCCTGCTTACGTTAACGGCATATAGACTCTTCAGTCGACACGTGGCAGTCGTTCCTCGGCGTCCGGGTCCCGTTTCGCTTACGAAATCCCTGCTGCAGACGCCATTCGATCCAGGAAGGCGCCGCCGTCGACGCATGTTCACATCTCATCAAGTTCTCAACAGGATGGAGGCGCGAGACAACCAAGTGGCTGGGGCGCTAACGCATGGCCTTTCTTCCCATCATCGTCCCCCCACGAGTAATGACGATGCAGGCGATGGTACAGGTATTTGACGCGTGTCGCCGAATCGTCTTTTCAAGAGTTGTAAAGGTGCCACGTTGGAAGCTCAAGTGACGTCTCTTTGGTTGACGTCTCTCGTTGATGTAGGGTCAATACCAATGGGACCCTGTTCGTCACGGTATACCATCTCTCCGTCTAAATGGCGCCCATTTCAGCTATCCGATCCTGTGCCGCTCAATCCTAGCCCTCTATGTCTCGCGCACTCGCTTTCTCAACCCATCAGACCCGATCGGATTCATCTCCCAAACTCTTTTCCTGCGTCTCATGACCCTCTCTCTCTCTCTCTCTCTCTCTCCCTCGCCTGGGCGACGACATCTCACGTTCGGCTATTCGGTTTTAAGAGGACAAATGGCTCGGGGATAGATGCTTAAAGGATAGTTTTCCTGACATTTATAGCCTTGTTGTCAAGAAAGATTGTCCAATTGATCAATTCTTCTCCAATTCGAAGTCAGGCGTGGTGTGGGACATCACATGCCGCAGGCATCTTCACGAATGGGAGGTTCCTTTTATCGCAGAGCTTTACCTCTGCTTTTCCACGGCTTCTCCTGTCCAAACTGAACCTGATAAAATTCTCTGGTCAAAAGATATTTCCTCCCAGTTCTCGGTGAAGTCCCTCTACAACACTATTATCCCCCCATCCCTCCCCTCCTCCATCACATCATCGTTCATCTGGAAGTACCCTGTCCCCCAAAATTCATATGCTTTGCTTGGCTTGCGTTTAGGAATCGTATCCTCGCTGTTGACAATCTTATGAAAAAAGGAATGCAGCTCTCCAACATGTCTCTATTGTATGGCCAGTGATGAATCCATCGACCACCTGCTGGTTCACTGCCTGTTTGTCTCTCAGATCCGCAATGATTTTCTCTCTCATTTTGCTGTGGTCGGTTGCGTCCCTGCGTCTGCCTCCTCTTTTCTTGCTTATTGGCATGGTTTTAAGATGGATAAAATCACTTCTAAAGTTTGGAAAATGGCTATCATGGCTATCTGGTGGGCAATCTGGAAGGAACGGAATGATAGATGTTTCAACAATGTGCAAGCTTCAACCGCTAAAATGGGTTTGAGAGCGAAGCATCTCCTTATCGAATGGGCCTCTAATGTTCCTCTCCTTAAAGATTTTAATTTTCTTCAGTTAGGCTTATAATTTTTCTTGCATGTGTCTGTTATCTCAGCAGGCCCGTTGTTTTTCCTCTTTCTTCTTAATATATTTCTCGTTGCTTTTAAAAAAATAAAAATAAAGTAGAGACCCTATATGCACTGATGCATATGAGCTCCAAGACATTTATCAAGCACGCCTCTAACAAACATATCAAGTCCTAAAAATTAGTCAAGTCTATAGTCTTTCATCTTTATTTTTCTAATTGTCAAGTTTATGGTTGTTCCTCATTTCTCCTTTGATGCCTAGACCGTGCCCATAGTTGTGACTTGAGTTGTGAGCCCCAACTGAAAAAAAAAAGAAAAAAAGAAAAAGGGGAAGGGGGGGGGGGGGGGGGGGGGGGGTGTGAATGAGAGAGAAATTCTAAATAAAAGAAGCCTCTTTATAATTTTAGAACGATGTATCAAAATATTATATTTTAATAGTCATAACATGATATTAATACCGTTTACGCAACTTTCATGTGTCTTTTTTAACTAACAACACACTTGAAATGACTCAGCTGAGTTCCATTTGACTCAGCCAGGTCACCGAGTCGCAAATGTGTGTGTGTGTGTGTGTTAAAAATTAAAAAGAACTCGAAAAAACTCGCTAGAGACATTTTTTTATACCCTCATAGTCCCTTTCTTTACTTGGTGATGCATCAAAATAGAATCAACTCAGGCAAGTCACCAGTCAACTCGAAAACTCTTCCAACCTTACACCTTGTGGCTTAGAGCACATTCAAAGACTGCAGTCTTGTGGGCTTCATAGTCCACACGTTCAAAGACTGCAGTCTAGTAGGCTTTATAGTCCACAGCTGTGTGTTAAATAACAGTTTACCAATGCCTAGAGACAAGGATGTAGAAATGACAGAAGTTGCAATGATCCCCTCGATCATGTTCATGAGCTCATCATTACAAAAGGGTCTCTTGAGGAGCCCAAGAGTGACTTAACAAAAAACATCTCTTTTTTAGAGGATATTTACTCCCTCTTTAAATGATTCCATTCCTTTAGAAGAGATTGGGTCACTATCATCACTTCTCGAAAGTAAGTTCCTACACTGTTTAACAGGTGTCCACTCAAAGGACTTGAATCCTTTAAAAAAATGCAGTCTTGATGGGGGTTTTGTCCCCGTGCTCGACCGGTCATGGGTTGGTGTTCGACTAGTGTGCATAATTTTGTGACTTTTACAAAGTCGAAGATGGACGGTGCACATCTACTAGTCCACTTAATCTCTATGGGAGCATATGATGGGGTTTTTTTCCTGTGCTCGACCGATCATGAGCCCTGCACGACCGGTTGTGGGTTGGTGTTCGACTAGTCGTAGGTTTGAGTCGTGACACGACTCAAAGTCCAGCGAGTTTGGGCGATTTTTCTCCAGGGTGCTCGATCGGTTATAGGTGCGTCTCGACCGGTCGTAGGTGGCGCTCGACCGATCGTGGGTGGCGCATGACTAGTCGTGGTTACACAAATTCATTCTGCGATTTTGCGTGAATTTTGTGTCTCAAGTCCTTTCGCAACCGGGATGTGGAATGGAGTTTCTTAAAACTACAAAAAAGGGGTCTCTAGGGTTTTTCTAGGGCATGAGATGATGTAAATGAAAAACACAAGAGAGCCATCAAAGGTGTGTGCGTGTGTGTGAGAGAGAGAGAGAGAGAGAGGAAGCTTGTAAAAGGAAGGTTATGTTCGTGGAGGTGATCTACCATATCTTAGCGCTTCTATGTCCTCGTAATCGGTAAGATCTCTCAGTTTTCTTTGTTTCTCTTACTGTTTGTCCACTCCTGCGTGAGTGAAGGTTTAATCATAGCAAGGTGTGCTTGTGATCGGTTGTAACGTTCTACTTTATAGTAGATTGTTGATCTGGACGAGGTCCCGTAGTTTTTACCTCTTTGAAGGTTTTCCACGTAAAAATCTCGTGTGGCGTGTGATTGATGCTTTGATTTATTTTATTACTTGTTATTCCATAATTCTGGTTTGTTCTGGAGGGCTAGATCTTAAGGTTTTGTGCAAGGCCCCCAATAAAGTGGTGTCAAAGCTAAGTTCATTAAATAGGTAGGATCGGTTTGGAATTATGGAAGGTGGCTCATCAAGGATGATCAGCCTCAATGGTTATAACTGGACCATATAGAAGGCTAAAATGGAGGACTTCTTTTATTGCAAGGACTTATATTCTCCAATTTTAGGCATATCAGCAAAATCTAAGGATATGTCTGATGATGATTGGAAGAAGATGGACTGAAAGGCGGTGGAGTTTATTAGACAATGGCTAGATGATTCTGTGTTCCACCATGTGTCTATGAAAACCTCAGCCGCTAGCCTATGGCTGAAACTAGAAGGGTTGTATGAGACGAAGACAGCCGGTAATAAAAATTTTCTGATAAGACGACTTATGAATTTCAAGTTCAAGGATGGTGGTTCTGTGGCCGAGCACATGAATGAGGTCAGCAATATAGTGAACCAGCTCTCCGCTATGAACATGGTCCTGATGATGAATTGCAGGCTTTGTTATTGCTTAGTTCATTGCCTAACAGTTAGGAGACATTGGTGGTGTCTCTAAGTAACTCCGCACTAGATGGAAAGATATCCATGGAACAGGTTACTAGCTGTATCTTCAATGAGGAGACAACGAGAAAGTCTCAGGGGTCTACTCAGTAAGAAGTTTTTGTGACATAAGAACGGGGGAGAGGAAAGAACAGAAAGGGCGGGAAGGCCCAAGATAAATCAAGAGGTAAGTCGAATTATAGAAAAGATGTTGAATACTGGAATTGTGGCAAGAAGGGCCATTATAAGCATGAATATCGTAAGGCTAAGAACGACAAGAAAGGAAAAAGAAAGGTGAAGGAAGATGAATCAGATTCCACTGCGGTCGCTTTAGATGGCGACACTGTAGTTATTCTTTTAGCAAATTACGATGTATGTCTCATGGCTACGAGTCAAGATACCGATTGGATGATTGACTCAGGAACTTCTTTTCATTCGACTCCACGCAGGGACTTCTTCACAAGCTACAAGTCAGGTGACTATGGGACTGTGAAGATGGGGAATTCTGGCGTATCGAAGATATTTGTGTGAAAACTAATGTGGGCTACACATTGGTTTTCAGGGATGTGAGGCATATCCCGGACTTTCGCCTTAACTTGATGTATACGGGAAGGGTGGATGATGATGGCTATAAAAGCTGATTTTCTGGTGGGCACTGGAAACTCATCAAGGGTTCGTTAATCGCAGCCAGAGAAAAGAAGTGTTGCACTATATACAAGGTAAGTGTCAGTGTATGCAAGGGTGGGTTGAACGCAGCGGAAGATTCAGCTATTGACCTGTGGCACAGATGTCTAGGCCACATGAGTGAAAAAGGGTTTCAGCTACTAGCGAGGAATCGGCTCCTTCCGGACATGACAGATACACCTCTCAAAACCTGTCTTGATTGTTTATCAGGAAAACAACATAGAGTTTCATTTGTTAAAATTATTTCTCATGTTAATAAAGTGCATGCATTAGATTTGGTTTATTCTGATGTTTATGGTCCTATGAGGACAAAAACCTTGGGTGGGGCATTGTATTTTGTCACTTTTATAGATGATGCATCTAAGAGGGTTTGAGTTTATGCTTTGAAATCTAAGGACGAGGTTTTTGGTGTGTTTAAATTGTTTCACGCTATGGTCGAGAGAGAGGCAGGTAGATCATTGAAGTGCATCTGCATTGACAATGGTGGTGAATACATTAACGACTTTCATGAGTATTGTAAGTCCCTGGGTATACAGCATGAACAAACGGTTCCCAAGACCCCCCAGCATAATGGTGTAACTGAGCGAATGAATTGCACCATTATAGAGAGAATCAAATGCATGCTATCCCATGCGAAGTTGCCCAAGACGTTCTGGGGAGAAGCGATGCACACGGTGGTGTATTTGATAAACAGGTCTCCATCAGCCCCGTTGAATGGAGAAGTACCTGAGAAGGTGTGGACTGGACAGGATCCATCGTACAGTCATCTCAGGATGTTTGGAGGCAGGGCATCCGTTCACGTACCAAAGGACGAGAGATTCAAGCTTGATATGAAGATCAGGCAGTGTGTGTTTTTAGAGTACGGTGATGAAAAGTTCGATTACAGATTATTGGATCCGACCAAGAGGAAGTTTGTCAGGAACAGAGATGTGGTTTTCTTTGAAGATCAGTGTATAGAAGACATTGGTAAGCCAGAGAAGAGCCAGCCTAGTTCAGGTGAGCTAGAGGACATGGATCCGATTATTCCTCCCATGGTGCCTGATGACGGGAGAGTACAAAAATGTGCAGAGGACGAGGGAGTTCCTATAGAAGATGGACCGGAGGAGCAACCCCCACTTGATCCACCTGTTGAGCCATAGGTGAGGAGGTCATTTAGGGACAGACAGCCGTTCAAGAGGTACTCGCCGCATGAGTACATTATGTAGACTGATGGGGGAGAGCCAGAAGACTATTCTGAGGCCCTAGCCGATGAGCATAAGGAGGAGTGGTTGAAAGCTATGCAAGAGGAGATGAAATCCTTACATAAGAACCATACTTATGACATGGTGAAACTGTCTAAGGGCAAGAAAGCTTTGAGCAACAAGTGGGTGTTCAGAAAGAAGATTGAGCAGAAGAATTCACAGACGAGGTTTAAGGCTAAACTTGTGGTGAAAGGATTTGGTCAGAGGAAAGGCATAGACTTTGAGAAGATATTCTCACCGATGGTAAAGATGACATCCATACGGGTTACTTGGGTTGACGACTAGCATGGATCTAGAGATAGAACAATTAGATGTTAAAACTGTCTTTCTCCATGGTGACGTGGAAGAAGAAATTTACATGCACCAACCAGAGGGGTTCGAAGTCAAGGGCAAAGAGCATATAGTGTGTAAGCTGAGGAAGAGCTTGTATGGGCTGAAACAAGCTCCACGGCAATAGTACAAGAAGTTCGATTCGTTCATGTTACAGCATAGGTATGACAGAATGGAGTCGGACCACTATGTGTTCACGCACAAGTTCTCAGATGGTGATTTTTTAGTTCTGCTATTATACGTTGATGATATGCTCATCATGGAAAAAGAGATCAAGAAGATAGACAGGCTGAAACAGGAGTTGGGCAAGTCATTTGCGATGAAAGACTTGGGTCCGGCTAAACAGATCCTATGAATGAAGATAACTCGTGACAGAAGCAGCAGAAAGCTTTGGCTGTCACAAGAGCGATGTATTGAGATAGTCCTAAAGCGATTCAATATGAATGCAGTGAAGCCAGTCAGTACTCCATTGGATGGTCACTTCAGATTGAGTAACAGGCAGTGTCCTAAGACAAAGGCAGAGATGGAGGAGATGCAGAAGATACCTTACGCGTCAGCTGTAGGAAGTTTGATGTATGTTATGGTGTGTACACACCCAGACATAGTATATGCGGTTAATGTTGTCAGCCGGTATCTTGTCAATCCTGACAAAGAGCATTGGGCAGTGGTGAAATGGATACTACGGTATCTAAGAGGCTCATCCAGGTTGAGCCTATGCTATGGTGATGGAAAACCTGCGTTAAAGGGCTACATAGATGCAGATATAGCAGGTGACATAGACTCCATGAAGTCTACATTGAGGTTCATGTTCACCTTTGTAGGGGGAGCGATTTCTTGGCAGAGCAAGCTACAGAGGGTCGTAGCATTATCGACGACAGAGGTTGAGTACATTGCAGTCACAGAAGCATGTAAAGAGATGTTTTAGATGAAGAGGTTCCTACATGAACTTAGCCTGAAGCAGGAGGAGCACATGGTCTATTGCGATAGTTAGAGTGCTATACACTTGAGCAAGAATCCAAGTCAGCATTCCAAGTCGAAGCATATAGAGATTCGGTATCACTGGATCAGGGATACTTTGGAACATAAGGTGTTACAGCTTGAGAAGGTCCACACGAACGATAACGGGTCAGACATGATGACCAAGGCTTTGCTCAAGGGCAAGTTTGAGGTTTGTAGAAACCAGGCTTGAAGAAGGTGCATTCGTCCTAGGTCAAAAGGGGGAGATTTAATAGGGTTTTTTCCCCGTGCTCGACCGGTCGTGAGCCCTGCACGACCGGTCGTGGGCTGGTGTTCGACCAGTCGTAGGTTCAAGTTGTGATACGACTTAAAGTCCAGCGATTTTGAGCAATTTTTCTCCAGCGTGCTCGACCGGTCATAGGTGGTGCTCGACCGGTCGCGGGTGGCACACGACTAGTCGTGGTTACACAGATTTGTTCCGCGATTTTGCGCAAATTTCGTGTCGCAAGTCTTTTTGCAACCGGGATGCGGAAGGAAGTTTCCTAAAACTATAAAAAGGGGTCTCTAGGGTTTTTCTAGGGCATGAGATGATGTGAATGAAAAACACAAGAAGACTATTAAAGGTGTGAGAGAGAGAGGAAGAGAGAGAGAAAGCTTGTAGAAGGGAGGTTATATTCGTGGAGGTGATCTACCATATCTCAACGCTTCTACAACCTCGTAATATGTGAGATCTCTCAGTTTTCTTTGTTTCTCTTACTGTTTATCCACTTCTACGTGAGTGAAGGTTTGATCATAGCAAGGTGTGCTTATGATCGGTTGTAACGTTCTACTTCTTAGTGGATTGTTGATCTGGACGAGGTCCCGTGGTTTTTACATCTTTGTAGGTTTTCCATATAAAAATCTTTTGTGTGGTGTGTGATTGATGCTTTGATTTATTCATTGCTTTGTTATTCCATAATTCTTGTTTGTTCTGTAGGGCTAAATCCTAAGGTTTTGTGCAAGGCCCCCAACAAGTCTCTCTTCCTATTTATCTTCTAACTCTTCAATTAGTCCCATAGGATCCTTTGGTTTTACCAAAAGAATAAAACCTCCATCAAGGAGGGAATTTGACTATCTTTATTTGGAGAGTCAAGTAAAAAGAAAAAGATTCATAGCACTCCCAAGTGCTGAATAGTCAAATTAGCAATTTGATAGCAGCATAACTGGCCAATACTTAGCATTTCAAAAGTAGCAGTGGAAAGGTGGACGTCAATGTTTTCAATAGTGGTAGTGTGTTGCGTTGTGTTCAACCCTCTCTAGTGGGTAGCATAAGCTACACGATAATCATATTTTTAATTCAAAAATAAGAAAAATATGATAAATAGTAAGAAAAAGAACAATATATGTATGTGTGTGTGTGTATAATGCCCAAACAATTATTCATTTTTTCAAGTATAAGCATGTTCAAACAGTTGTTAATTATCATTTATCAAAAGCCGATCCATATATATAAACCAAATCAAATCATTATCACATCGATAACTTTCTAAGAAAATCACTTTAATTAATAATGTCTAATTGAAACCACAAGTTACAAGTATGAAAAGAAATTAAAATGCTACAGGTTGAGAGCATTAAGTACAAAATACAATTATCATTTATTAAAAAAAAAAAAAAAGTACCGTACACGATGCATATGCTACAACCCCTGTAGCATATGCTATAGGGGATTTATGCTATTTGCTAACACTACATAACGCCATAGATTCATAGCTACGCTACAGACGCTATTCAAAACATCAGTGGACCTTGATCAAGTTGAAGTCCTAAAATTGAAATGTAATAAGGGTAAGACAAGTTGACCATTTATCACAAAGTTTGATATAGGAGCAAGAGTGACGACAGAGGCAAAAACTCACCAAATTTAAAGCCGACCGCTCCCATGAAGGAATCACAAAAATCATGTCCATCATCGACATCCTCATCACCATCACCATCATATCTTTCACTGAATTATCTGATAACAAGAATATGCTGACCTAGCCTTCTCTAAATATATTTATTGGAGAGGCCATGTTTCCTTCCAATAATAATCTAATTACATTTGCTTATCAACTCCAGGACCTTATTAGATCCAACTACATGGAAATGTTTCAAAACTCAAGTAGTTGAAAGATCCAACTTGACTCGATCAGTATTCCAGTCAAGTGAGAGAGGTAAAACTCGTTCTATCAATAATGACAAAAATTGTCCAGAAGGCATACAAAGATGCATCAAGACAGTGGATAGGAATCACCCAAATGAAGCGAGTGCCTTGAGGCCCCTCTGCTAACAAATCAGAAATGGAATCGGCTTCTCTAGAGAGATGATTGAACGTGATGTCCAAGGAACATGAACAGGTCAAAGAAGAACCGGACAGCCACACAATTGCGTTGTGCAAGTCTCCTTCAAATAATACAAGATCCACAAAAATCTCATATAAAAGCAATCTAATAGCCCCAGTACCATGTCTAACCACACGACTGATATGAAAGCATAACAATTGGCGAAAGAGGTTCAACAACATTTACCTTTCACCACCCGCTAAAGGGCTTGGTCCAAGTTCAGGGGCCGCTCACCCCGAGTGTGCCCCTGCATCCTACAAGCAACCTCACTCGAACCCGGTGTGAAAATGCCCATGCATTACAAACACTCTCTTAAAGACCTTTGAAGCGAAGCCCCAACTTGTAAGGAGGACCATAAGTTTCTCTTTCACTCAAGACAGGAGAATGTATGATTACAGAATATTCTCATCTTTTTTCCTTCCAAACGCAACATAACTTTGTGCGGTAGCATGCTCCACAGAAATACCTCTTGGCTTAAAGGGACACGTAATCCAACTGTCCACCATGTCCAAGAGCAACTTCAGAGGACCCAATTGACACTGAAGAAGTGAAAGAAAAAGAACAGCATCTCCACAGCCACCTCAAAAATGGATTAATGGATGGTCTGCTGACACCATTCCATTCCAACGTGTAAGAAATGTTTAGAAGCACCAAATTTAACTTCTGAATATTATCTAACATTAGGAAATTATTAGCCCACCATCATCCAACAAAAAACACTTAACACAGATGCAGAGCTAGAGATTCCCACAGCTTAGAGCAAGGAGATTTAGAAGGTCCACCAAACAAAGTGACTGAAGAAGGCCTCTGAACAAGAAAAGCCCATGAGGGCAAGGAGCCCAAATGCACTCATCATTCTCACTTCCATCAGAACCTAAAAAAGCTCAGCTGAGTACTCGAAAGGTTGAAGTAAACGGTGTACGCATGCTTTTAAACTCATTCAAATAATTAGTTAACTTTTGATTTGACTAGTGCTCTGGAGTAAACTCATAATGAGTTATGAAATTTTAAATCCTCTTATATTGTAATTGGCATCAAAAGACATAAAAATGGGAAAATGAGAACAGAACTTTGCAGGCCCCTGCAATTGAACACAATTAACAGTCCTAAAGCATTGGAGGAAAAAGTAGAATGTTTTGACTGTGCGTGGAAGTAAAAGACTGCTTACCCTTTCAAGAAGGTATTGTTCTTCAGAAGGTAACATCTTGTTGGTATTGCATCTGCCACTGACTATTTCCAGAATGAGAATACCGAAGGCATAAATGTCTGCTTTTCGTGTAAGCTGTCCCCGGATTGCATATTCGGGTGCCAAGTAACCTCTTAAAGAACATGCACAAACACATGTTAGAAAACAGGAAGTAGCGAATTGCAGTAGAAAGGTCAAGCTTCATATCCATAGCCCATACCAAACATACAATGATCAGCATGAATTACTGGCATTTTTTATCCCAGGCCAGCATTTCATACATGTGGCCCTGTCATACAGATCATTCATCTGATGGGTTTTACCATGGATGAACAATGCAGGGAAAAGGAAAAAAGAATTCCTGATGGACGATTCTATCCATTCAATTAATGGCTTGAAAATGAATGGTTTAGAGAGAACTCTTCCCAGCAGTCCATATGTGACTGGGAAAGGTCATGTTGGATGGTTGGGATTGTTCCATAGAGGAAACTCTAGTCCATCACCCGTACATGCTGGCCTTTCCAGATGAATGATCTGGTTCACTGAAAGGCTAGTAACCAGTAAAGAGTGCTGCCTCGGATAAGAGATGCCGCTCATTCAGACTGAACATCATGTAGTGCCTCATAACATCGTCTTCGTTTCAAATTCTATGGTTTCACAAGCTTGCAAAAACCATGGTTTCTCAGACGTGGTGAAAAGAGAAGTAGTGGATAATGGAGAAAAACTATAAAACTCACACTGTTCCGGCCACACGGGTACTGACATGAGTCATATTTGGTGGGAGAAGCTTTGCTAGACCAAAATCTGCAATTTTAGGGTTAAGATCTTTATCAAGAAGGATATTGCTTGCTTTGATATCTCGATGCACTATATGTGGCTGGACCTCCTCATGAAGATATGCAAGCCCACGTGCAACTCCAATGCAGATTTTTAATCGTGTCTTCCAGCTGAATTGAATGCTACTGGGCCTTCCACCTGAAAGTAGGTATGGCTCACCACTGATTCAAACCCAAACTCTGAGATAGATACTGACTCATTATCAAGATGATGATGATGATGAGTGCTAATATCACATATAGTCAATGAGAACACATGCAAATATCAACTGGACAGCTCACTGGAAATCCCATCAAGGATGGACCATCGTCCAATAATCAAATTAGTAGAATGATCCTCACCATTGGACTAGAGAAATTTTGAAGGAAGAGAGGAATGGGTTAAACAAAAGTCAACCAACAATCCTCCAAAATGATTAGTAGGGGAGGACTCCAAACAATAAAGGGACGACAAATATCAAGAACAAAACCATATGTTAATGGTATTACCTAGGAGGGTTTGAGCAAGGCTGTTATTCTCAAGATAACCATACACCAATATCCTACGATGCCCTTCAATGCAGCAACCATGCAGCTTAACAAGGTTTTCATGCTCTAAATTTGAAATCACATCTATCTCAGTCAAAAACTCCCGCACCCCTTGTCTTGATTCAGCCGAAAGCACCTTTATAGCAACAAGCCTGCCTCCTGCAAGCCTTCCCTGCCCATCCAAAGTGTTGAAAAAATGTGTCAGTCGTCACAACATTATCGTATTGAAGCTGATGGCACTTGCATTCATTCACAGAGAAATTTCACATTATCTGATCAAGCATTCGCTAGGGCCAGCAAACTATACATATGGGGCCGCATTTGGTGATCTAAAGAATCCATATGGTGCCACTAGTGCATGGGATATGCTTTAAAAAAAAAAAAAAAAACTTCTTCTTGGATGATTCTAACCATCTGATCAGTCCCCACTAAATGTCCCACTGGTCTTGTTCATTTTAATCCACCAGATTGACATATCAGATTGCTTAAAGATGGAACCCACCTACACCAATGCCAGATTACGAAAAGACATTCTGTTTCAATAGGACATTAAAATTCCTCTACATATATGCATGCATGTACACAAACACATACGCACATCTCCAGTGTTTGATCACAGAGCGTCAAAACTACCATAATTTACAACAATGTCAAACTCTGCGGGCCACACCATGACGTGTTATAAAAACCACTCAGTCAATTAAGGGGTGACTGGGAACAATGTAAACACAAGCCTGAAACCTCAAAATTCACATGTTGTGGCCCATTTGGAATGGTCTGATTTTTGGTGTGTCCCTTCATCTTGGCGGGGTGCCTCTAATGAATGGTTAGATGGCATATAAGACCACGATGAGCCCCACACACCAACTGGAAGGTTTTAATGGGGCTCTAGGTTTTAATGGTGTGTCCCCTCCCAATTGTTCCGTGTTGTGGCCCACCTGAGTTTCCATAACGTGCTTTTGGGGCTCTAGGCCAAACATGGGATGGCACACCTAGTGGTCCGAGTAGATATCATGCATGCATCAAGGTGAATCCCATTTTGAACAACACTATAACGTATGGTCATGTTGATATTATTAGATTGTGGGGCCCATTCTGTGTGTGAGTGCTTGTCTGTTTCAATGCATATATTAGGGGAGTTACGGGTAGCATCGAGTGTTTGTACACAAATTTTTGTGGGCCCCACCATGATGAATATGTGGCATCTGAATCATGCATCTGGTGAGTCCCCTCCAGAAAATGGGAAGCCCCAAAAATTAACCATATCATGAACTCAAGTGGGCCACACCATCAACAACAATGTGAATTTATACCTAAAACCTCTCAGATCACTTGTGGCGTCAACTTGAGTTTTGGAATCACCTGAAAATCGGTTAGGCCCCTCATCCAAGTGGGGCATGACTTATGGACGGTTAAGATGTCTGGAACACATCATGGTGCACACACACTTATGAGCATCTACTCTCAACTGTTTCTTGTGGTGTGGCCCACCTAAGTCATGGATCAGGCTAATTTTTGGGCTATGGCCCTAGGATGCCCAACTTATGGACAGGCTGGATGTCTGAATTACATCACGGCGGACCCACAGTACTAGAAGCTCCCATAGGGTCAATCGCATGTGAATATTCTCCATATTGTTTCTAAACAAATGTCTTTTCTTTGTTCTACTTTGTTTACTTGTTATGTTTATGAGAAACATCATGTGTAGATCCAAAAATGCCTTATCAGAAGGCTTCCATTGATCTAGGAAAAAGTACATTCTAGGCCATGACATACCACAAGCCTTTAATTACAACCCTTGATTAAAAGGTAAAAATCAAGAAAATTAGTAAGGATGATACAAAAGAAAGCAAATACAAATGATGCATAACTTGTCCTAATTTAATTTCTTTCATCTCATATAGCCAATTGGGCATTAGGAATTTAGGATACTATATTAGGTCACATGTTTCAAAACTAAAGACGCATATGCTTCAAATGGCCATGTAGCTAGCAAGGCATCAGATAGTCATGTTGCCATGTAGCCAGCAAGGCATCTAATAGTCATGTAGCTATGTAGTGTTCATGTCCTACTTAGTTACAAGCTGCAATTACCCCATCAGCCAATTTCTTATAATAGTGTTTCAGTTAGGACTTCAATATCTTGGCATTACCATGGACCTAACATGTCAATGAGGAATAAAACTAGTTTAGATTAGTGTCAGTGTGAGACGGCATGTGCCTCAACACTGACCATCAGGGACAGGAACTATTCATTTGGCACCGAACCTCAGTGCATAGGGTGTCAAAAGTTAGGGTCAGGTATTGTTGATGTTGCATTGAGCCACATGTGGTATCGCACTAGGTTTGGAGCCACCTTATGCCACTCTCTTCTGAGGTGTTTCAAGGTTTTTGCCTCCGCACTCTTAGAGAGGGTGCCGTGAGGAATGTCCCTCAGGCGTTAGAAACTGAAACTCCTTCTATGCTCACCTTTTCTCACTAGGTTGGGCAATGAGAAGGAGCTAGATCTTGTTCTTGTACATATCATGGATAGAAGGACGTGTTTGAAAGGAAGACCCTTGGAGTTATTTATAGTCGCCAGGGGGTGATTTCCCGCTCAAATGGCACTTATTTCCCACCCAAAATTGTTATGGACACGTGGCACACTCCAATTGGTCAGGACTTGCTACCATTAGTCAGTCTACATGGAGCCTTAATATTGGATTAAAGGTTCCATCGAACTAGCCGACTGGTCAACCGACGCTTGTGAAGAACATGCCTCACACCAACTGTTATTAGCCTGGTGTGGGCTTCAAAAATCTTACTATCTTGGTGTGCAGCCTGTCCTTGAAGTGGCCCCATGCTGATGGAAATTTGGTTAGCATGATGCACTTTTTGGATGGACAATTCCATGATAACATTTTCATGGGACGTTAGGTGAAATCCTTTTTGTGGGGTCCATCGTGATGTGTTGATGACATCTGACTCATCCGTCCAATGCACCCTAGCTCGTTTAGCCATGGGCCCAAAATTTTAGTCGATCCAAAGCCCCGGATGTATCGTATGTATGGATTGGATAGGGCTGATTTTTAGGCCCTAGGCCTAAAACGGGGCGCGCATCCAATGGTTGAAGTAGATGCCACATGCACAATACAATAGGCCTGTGAAAAATCTAGGGTGGATGACCACTACCAACTGTTTTCTATTGTGTGGCCCCCTCAATCACGGATTGGACTGATTTTTGGGCCCTAGGCCTAACGGGGGTAATGCATGTGATGGTCGACTCAAATATGAGAAATGCCTTCGTGTGGTACTGCTCATGGCGCGTGTGTGCCCGCATACAGATATACATATATGGACACATCTTTACAAAGATGTAAAGCTAAAAATGCAGCTTACCTTGTAGACAGAACCAAAACCTCCTTGCCCAATTTTATTAGCAAGACTAAAATCATCAGTGGCAATTCTCAAATCCTGGTAACTGAAAATTCTGACATTTGGATGGATGCCTAAAACCTCTGCAGTCAAGTTCAATAAAATCAGTAATTTACAAACATCCATGGAGTAAAGATTGGTAAATTATATAAATATACATCACAAAGTCATTTGTTTTGTTTTTGAGAAATGAAAAGGCTACTTGCATGAATTCAATTTTCTATGGACCTGTGGTACTCTCCCACACATCCCAAATCCAATCCCTTCATCAGATCAGCCCACCATGTCTGTGTCATTGCTAGAAATCAGGCCGATCATGCAACAAGTGTTGCGAAAAGATAAACGATCAAAAAGAATTTCCAATGGTTCAAATTCATAGGTACACGTGTGGGTCACTTGATGACTGAACCTAGCTGATTTTCAGATCATGAGGCACGGTTAATGGACGTACCTGATGAACGGCCATGATCATACACATTCATTACACATTGGCACTTCGAGGATATTAAAATCAGAAATCGTACTCATGCGAGTAGAATTAGCAACACTCATTTTTGACTTATGCAGATTGTGTGAAGTGCACTGATTAAGAATGTCAATAACCTTTACTATGCATTTTACGCCGACTTTCAAACATATCATCATCATAGCTTTATCCCAAACTTGTGATAATTAATTTCTTCTCTTTTTACCTTCATCAACTTCAACAGATCGTTGCACAGGAGAAGCCACATTCTTTCTAAATAAGCAAGGAAAACAAGGCATTACTGTATGGTATACCAATGACCACAGCTTTTTTATGCTGTTGAACACTTTGTACAATATCAAGTCCAACCCTGCCCAACAAAAACCATGACGGGGTAAACATGTTATACATATACCACGAGAATATGGAAATAATACAGCGCATGTTAGGATTGATGACGGGCAATGATTTAAATATCGAGGCATTGGCCGATACCATCAATATTGCATGGGGTTGGTACAAAATATAGGTGAAGTTATCAAATTCCCTGATTTCACAGAATACGACAATGTACTGCTGGTATATCATGATATATCAACAACTTGCGATATTTTGCCAAAAACCCTTAATGAAAATTCCACATATCACCAATACATTAGGATGTGTATCGTTGATACATAGCAACACATTTCCCCCGAGAAATTCGAAAAAAAAAATAAATAAATTCACAACTCCACTTTCTCTCAAATTTGTTTGGGGAATCCATTCCCTTGTATTCTATGAATTATAAATTATATGAACTCGTTTTGGATATAATTATGTCACTTCGGTCAAAACACGCATAGTTTAGGACGCTATACAAAGGGAACCTATTATGCATACTTGTTTTTTAATGATCTTTTAAGTTACAAGTGTGAAATCATGTCTCCTTCAACATAAAGTTTGAAAATTTCCACCATTTTACAAATGTTTCCCTCAAACAGCAATACATTTCCCTATATATGTCATGTTTCCCATGCGATACCCCTACATGTTTTTGTATTCCAAAGGTGCATACATGCATTGATATTGGTATTTAAATCACTAATGTCAAGGAATATGTTAATCCATTTTACTTACTCATCATGTGTAACACCCCATACTTTTCAGTACTTGAGTGTTACCATGGAGTCTAAATTAGTTTGCACATGTATGGGAACACACGTAGCTTTACACATCATACCGTCAATCCAACCATTGATTTTTAATCTAGACAGACCCTATGACCCTTAGGACCGTTAGAAGAAATCTCCATCCTTAAATCAAGTGATCCATCCGTTAATTTTAAAAAATGGACCATCACACCTTGGTGGAATTGATGCCAAACCTCAAAGGACCTAATTATGGGAATCTGATCACGACGAAATTTCACATAATGCTCTATTAGAACAATCGAGCCATACATCATCAGTTTCAAGACCTAACTCAGCAAATCCACTATTCATCAGGCCTATGATGCTCCGATGGAAAATCTACCATTAAAACCATCTAATGTAGTAATTAATAGTTAATTAACTGGATATTGGCACCTACAGTTCCTTATGGTCATTGACGAGCAATTGTGAATCAATCCGGCTATCGAATTGACAGGAATTAACAATAAAAGGCAAAGATTCACTTAGGGTGGCCCACCTAAGCTATGGATTTGCCTTAACACTAGATAGATGTCCTATTAGGAGCAGTGGAAGTAGGTGGACGGAGCGGATGTCGGGATGCTTTACCGTGAGTCCCTAGGACCCTTTGGATCAGTGGTGATCAGAGTTAAAAGCTATTTGACCGATGGTATGTCGGAAATCGTCAATAAGCACACAAAAATCACGAAATAGAGCCCACCTAGGCCATGGATCTGCCTCATCCTTTGGGTTGGGGCCCTAATTTGAGCTGACAAAATGAATGAACGGAGTGAATTTGTCAACTTCATCATGGTGGACCTCACAGTAGTGTGTGTCCACTAGGGGTGGTGCAACTGCGATGCACTGGACCGTCAACACGGTCAAATTGGGCACTAACCCGATGAAGAGAGAGAGAGAGAGAGAGTTTTCTTCTGCCCGATGATAATTCAAACGGATTGTTCGTTGCTTTGATCAGTGGTCCACCATCACCGATCATCTCAAGGATCTGAGCCCTTCATCATGTCGAGCACACAAATCCGATCAAACCCCAAGTCATCCCACACATTGACGTGCATGTGTGTGCGCACAAACTCGTGTGCAAGGCAAACCTCGCACGTGGTGTTTTCTGAAAACAAAAATTCAATTTTTACTGCCAGGTTGGCAATCCGTGCACCCTCTTCCCTTTCCATCTTAGCCATCCACCTTGGCGCATCCCCGCCCTCCATTTTAGGGCTCCCACAAGCTAAGTGCGAAGAGAATATTCATACATTGGCTTAATCCTAACCGCTCATGAGCTTCTAAAAGCCACTCCGAATTAATCCAAGGCGTCCGAATCAAGATATAACACCCCAGATAGCCCAAAACCCTAGCTGCAATAAGAGAAATCGCAGCCGCAGTCACTTATTCCCATTTTTCCAAGATCAAGCCAAAACCTTCCGTACGCGAACCCATTGGTCAAATCTCCTCCAAGCTTCGAAAAATATTATCTATAAGCTTCCTACGGTCCATACAAACTATCCTAAGGGATTGGATTGGAGGAAGGAGTTGTGGTTTCAAAGACGCCATTAATGGCTGCCTTCTTCTTCCCCGTTCAAGCTACGCCGAGTCATCTCGAGTCGAGGCAAGTTCTAGTCAAGTGAGAACTCCTATTGGCCATAGTTGAAGGAGAGAGAGAGAGAGAGAGAGAGAGAGAGAGAGAGAGAAGGAAGAAAGAAATGGAGAAAAGAAAGGGAAAGAGAGAGTTCGAGTAGGTCGTTACACCGACTCGACTCGCCTGAGCCGCGAGTTGAGTCTGGTGCATCTGGGTGCATCGGGCAGAGCTTCCGGATGCTGCAAAGGAAGAAAAGAAAGAGAGAAAGCGCATAGAAGAAGAAACGAGGGAGATGGGAGTAGGAGTGGTGCGGCTGTAGCATTGTTGATCTACCCACCAAGATGTTAGCGAGTTTTAGACTCAGTTCGAGTCTATCCGAGTTTATCGACCCGCTGACCCATGTTCTAACATATCCAGAGCTAGTTTGGGAATCCAGAAAGAGAAGAAGGAAGGGATGAATAGAAAGGTAATGAAGAAGAGAGTGTTGGTTACTGTTGAGTCGGCTGGAACGAGTTGCTGACTTGGTTCAGGCTTGGGGCGGGCCTGGTTCGGTCTAGGTCATCCCAAGGAAAAAAAGGAAGAAGAAGAAATAAAGGAGCGAGAGAGTGGGGTTGTCATCATTTTGGCATTGAGTCGACTCGGTTCAAACTTGAACCAAGTTCGGGTCGAGTTTGATCAGGTTCAGGGTAGCTGGATGTCACTGCTGGTGGGTTCTAGAAGTCTGAGAGAGAAGAAAGAAACTGCAAGTCAAAGGAAGAAGTAGAAGAGAGAGAGAGATGTCGATTTACATCAACTCATTGCCGAGTTGAGCCTGTGAGTCGACTTGGTCCAGATCCGTAATGGGCTAGTTCCGATGTGATCCCGACCAATCATCCCGATCTAGGTTGATTTTTGGCTCTGCAAAAAATATGTTACATCATCATCTAGTGACGAGTTGACTCAGCTAAAACCAAAGTTGGACAATTCAACTCACCACTGAATGGCTCAGTAATTTGTACTGAGTCTAGCATCATAAGAGTCTAGATTTAGGGTTTACTTTGGTCCGGCATCGTCTGGAAGTTTTACTAGGAGTCGTGCTTGAGAGGATTGCAGTGTGGAGCCTAGATTTGAGGGTAGGCTTGATTTTGGGGCAAAGTTGATTTTGGTAGAGCTGAAACTAAGCCAACTCAGTTGGGTAAGGTGAGTTAACCCTGAAATTTTTGCGGTTTCAGTTGTAATTAGGTCTCTATTAGTTGATTCTTATAGATAGACCTGAATTCCATGTGTACGCATCCTTCGATGGGACCGAGTTGGAATAAGTTGGGTCACCAAGTTCGTGGGATGGCTCAAGGTTGGTTTGGGGATTTTGGTTGTTAACTTGGGTTGAGTTGATCCCATCCAAATCGGAACTAAGTCAAGTTCGAGTTGTCATAGGATTCGACTCTAAGGGCGCACACATTCCCTAGCAACATTGGTAAGCAATTCGACTTGTAAATTAATGACTTCTTCCCCTTGGGCTTTCCGCTTTCATATTAGCTTAAGTGATAGTTTCTATTTTAATTTCAGCTGATAAATGATATCTCTATTTCATAATTACTTGTGCTAGTTACTGGAATTGATTCTCAAATTATATACTTAACATTTATCTTGTATAAACATTTATATGATGTACTTGAATATATTCTCATACTTATATATTGCTTGTGGAACTTGAATTGCTAAATCTATCAGTAAAAAACCTCACTTATATATGTACATCTAGACTTGGGATATAACTTGATTGATTGTGATTATAATGGACCCTCGACCTAGTGACCATTTTGACTAATGGATTAAATGGAATATTGTGTGGACTTACCATCTTGTGAATCGTTGTGCCTAGTTGGCTTTTGGGGATAATCCATTTTTATCGCATTCCTTGATGAACTATTTACCTTATGTGGCTTGATTTGACATTTGCCCTATGTTGCTTTGATTTGATATTTTGCCCCATGTAGCTTCGATTGAATATTGCCCTAAGTGGCTTGATAGATTATTTTTTTGTAACCATGCGATAGTAAATCCCACTTATTAAACTATGATTGACCACTAATTGAGGAGATTACCATTAAACATCCCAATGTTAGAGTCTCATGAGCCTGGGATGGTGGTATAGGATGTTATGCCCGAGCTGTCGAACTATGTTGGGTGACGACCCCCATAGTGACATTTGAGCTTTTTTAAATTGGTTGTTTACAATTGGAATAATAATGGTTGGGCTAATCATGCATTTATGGCACTTGGGCATCATTGGGTATCTGATTGACTGTTTGAAAGATCAGTGCACCATTCGAACAACCCTTTTTGCATTTTGAATTGGTCGACTATTTGAAAGACTCATTCTCGTGCATGAATGGACTGACTTTTTAAAAGGTCCATTCATTTGGCACGTGGGCATTATCGGTGCCTGGTTGACTATTTGAAATACTTATGTACTACTCGAACGACCACTTTTGCAAGTTGAATGAGTTGACTGTTTGAAAGACTCATTTTCTTGCCTAAATGGAACGACTGTTTAAAAGGTCCATTATTTTATCATGAATGGGTCGACTGTTTGAAAGACTTGTTCCCTTACATGAATGAACTGACTATTTGAAATGTCCATTCTCTTATCATGAATGAGTCGACTGTTTGAAAGACCCATTCCCGTGCATGAATGAGCTAACTATTTGAAAGGTCCATTCTCTTGCACAAATGGACCGACTATTTAAAAGGTTCATTCATTTGTCCAACTGGATGTGCATCCCCAGTTGATGTACATTCACACATCCATGCATTTGAATAAGATTGCATCGTAGATTGTTTTGCATGTTTTATTATTTAAACTATGCTTAACTAATGCAGTGGTGTGAAATCTTAAGGGGAATTCACACTGAGCAGACCACTCATCCTTTGAATATATAATCGTATAGGTAGTGTAGGTTGTTTAAATGATACTCATGTTCAAGTTGATGAGGAGCAGGATATAAATACCAAGGATGTATGATTGTATCTGCCTAAGAGGAGTTGCGTGATCTTGCAGCTCAACTTTAGTTACATTTTATTCATTTTCATATGTTAAATTATTTCCTTCCTGTAATTGTTAGAATTGAGATATTAGTTTGTATGAACCTTATGTGCAGTCACTCGTATATTCTAAATGTGTATGCAAATTTCCTTCATGCTTGATTTGTTTCTCTTCTGCCAAACCACCCACTCTGAATACACACACACACATGAAATTTGTTGCTGACAGATGTCTTATATCTCTCTGCCTTGGCTCGATGACATGAAGCATGCTTCAATGTCATCAAAGCCAGTTCGATGACATCGAAGCCAGCTCGATGTCATCAGGTATTTTTTGTTTTTCTACCTCCGGTCGCTAAACAATTTTTTTCATTCTTCGATGACATCGAAGGTTGCTCAATGTCATCAACAATTTACGCAGAGTTTTTGCAGAAAAGCATAATCTACAAATTTTCCTTTCGATTTTGTTTAGGTTTTTTTCTAAACCTATATAAAGGAATGTATACAGGACTAGGAAGTATTCTAAGGGATTCTAAGGCTTTAGAAATTATTCATAAGGTTTCTAAAAAGGTTCTAAAGTTATCAAAAGAGATTCTAAGGCTTTAGAAACTATTCATTTCTCTTTGTAATTTCTTCTTTCATAGTGAAGATCTGTCACTTTGTGCCATAATTTTTTTCCCGAAAGGGTTTTACACGTTAAATTTTTGTGTTCTGTTGTGTTTGCTTAGTGCTCTTAGATTGTTATCCTAGATTCATCTCTGTGTGATTCCGCCGTCAAATCCCCAACAAGTGGTATTAGAGAAATTGTTGGGTCACAGATTTGAATCTGCAGGATTAGCATCAATGGGAAACACCAAGTTTAATGTAAGGAAGTACTCAGGCAAAAATAATTTTGAGTTATAGAAGATCAAGATGATTAGTCTATTATTAACCAAGAAAATCAAAGTTAAGGCTCTTGAGGAGCGGAAATCGACTATGAATGACGAAAACTGGAATACTTTTGACTGAATGCTTTAGCTTCCATCCGTTTATGTCTCACGGATGAGGTTCTCTACAATATTTTGAGGAAAAAACTGCGGATAGTTTATGTGCGAAGTTAGAGGATATCTATGTGAAAAAATTCTCTAAAAATTGCCTACAATTGAAGCTACAGTGGTATACCTTCAAGATGGCAAAGAGTAGAGATCTGGAGCCACATCAACAACTTTAATAAATTGGTTTGCAAACCGCTGAATATGGAGGAAGTAATCAAAGATGAGGAACAAACATGTATGTTATTGAATTCTCATCCAGCATTGTATGAGTCATTCAAGGACACAATATGGACCGCAAATAAAACCCTGAGTGTTAACACCGTTATCTCAGCCCTTCAAGGAAAGGCCATAAGAAATCTAAACGGCGACATGGGAACATCTTCCAATGCACTGTTTACGAGGGGAAAAAATACTGAGCGAGGTACGGAAAAAAATACGGCAAAGAAAACTAAAGTGCTGGAACTGTGGGTTGAATGGACACATGAAAAAGGATTGTACAAATCTTAAAGCAAAGAAAGAAAACCCATAGGCTTCTTCTAGGGAGGCCAATGTTGTCACATCTGATGAAGAATAAGTGAAGGTGATGTTTTGTCTGTGTCTATGTTCGGACACTTGCATGACAATCTTAGATATGAGTGGATCCTTGAAACATGAGCATCATATCACATAACTCCTCATCGGAATTGGTTCGCCAGTTACAAGGAATGCAATGGTGGATAGGTTTTTATGGGTAATGACAATGCCTGTAATGTCGTGACTATTGGTATGTGAGCATCAAAATATTTGATGGGATGGAGTGTACCTTGACTGATGTCAAGCGCGTCCTTGATATGAAGAAAAGTCTGATTTCTCTCGGTGCACTCGAGATTATAGGGTGCAAGTTCACTGGTATTGATGGTGTTCTAAAAGTTTCAAAATGGGCACTCATGGTTATGAGAGCCCAAAGATACGGAAACCTTTATACGTTGATCGGGAGTACTTCAGCAGGTAGAGTGGCAGCAACTGTTGCAGATTTCACGTTTGTACGTATGTGGCATGCTCATCTGGGCCACATGTGCGAGCAGGGCATGGAGGTATTATCCGATCATTGTTTGATTCCAGCTTTTAAGAATTCTGATTTAGATATATGCGAGCATTGTATATATGGTAAACAATATAGGTTATCTTTTAAATCTGGAAAACATGTGTGTAAGGGAGTTCATGATTATGTGCACTCTTACATATAGGGCTATTGCTAAAAGTTTTCATTGAGGGGTTATCATGGTTTGTTTCATTCATTAACGACTACTCCAGGAAAGTTTGAGTTTACTTTATGAAACGTAAATCCGAAGTTTTCACCATATTCAAACGATAAAAGGCAATGTTGGAAAAACAGTCAGGACAAAAAATAAAGATTTTAAGGACTGACAATGATGGAGAATTCACTTCCACTGAGTTTAATGAATATTACAAAGATGAAGGGATCATTAGGTACAACACAGTGTGTCACATACCTGAATAAAACGATATGGCTGAGTTGATGAATCGGACTCTCTTAGAGAGGGCCCGATGCATGTTAAGTAATGCTGCGTTGGGCAAGGACTTATGGACTGAGGCCGTTAACATAGCTCGCTAATTAGTGAACCGATCCCCGTCTACAACAATTGAATGTAAAATCTCATAAGAAGTGTGGAGTGGTCATTAGCTGGACTACTCAGATTTACACATATTTGGTTGTGCGACTTACTCTCATGTACCGTCAATTGAGAGAGATAAGCCAAAACATAGAGCTAAAAAGTACATCTTTGTTGGCTATAGTATTGGTGTGAAAGGTTACAAGTTATATGACAAAGTTACACGCAAGGTCATCACTAACCGTGATGTCAGGTTTAATAAAAGCTCTCTATTCCACAAGAATGATCAGGAGGAGCAAGAAGAACCAGAAAGATTGATCATAGATGTCCAAATTGACACGGATGATACTCAAGAAGAGACAGATGCGCAGACAGAGGTACAGGAGCAAGTAGAGCAGCCACCTATGAGAAGAAACCCACTGCATGATCGAAGATTACCGACAAGATACAGGGACAACTCTAATATTGCATATGCCCTCACTACATATGAGGGGGACCCGTCTACTATTCAGGAGGCTCTTAATGAGCCTGATGCAAAAAAGTGGAAGGCGACTATGGACGATGAGATGGACTAATTGCACAAAAATCACACATGAGAGATGGTAAAGCTTTCAGTGTGTCAAAAAGTGATCGGATGCAAGTGGTCATTCAAAAGGAAACAAGATAGATACAAAGCAAGGTTGGTAGTGAAGGGATATGCTCAGAGAGAAGGAATCAACTTAACAAAGATATTAGGTCAGTGGTTAAACAAGTATCTATCAGATCCACGTTAGCGCTAGTTGCCCAATACGATCTCGAGCTGGAACAGATGGATGTCAAGACTGCATTCCTGCACGAAGAGTTAGAAGAGCAAATCTACATGAAGAAATCAGACGGTTACAAAGTTAAAGAGACAAAGAAAAATGTTTATAGGTTAATAAGGTCATTGTACATTCTGAAAAAGTCACTTAGGCAGTGGTATAAAAAATTTAATTTTTTCATATTAAGTCAGAAATTTACTCAAAGTGAATACGATCATTGTGTCTATTATAAGACACTGATGACAAATTCATCATCCTAGTATTGTATGTTGATGATATGTTGATCACCTGTCATGATATGTCTAAAATCAATATATAGAAGACTCAGTTATCAGGGACATTCGAGATGAAAGATCTAGGGGCTGCAAAGAGGGTTCTCGGCATAGATATTAATAAAGACAGGAAGAGGAGCAGGCTTTAGTTATCATAGGCAGAATACCTTGAAAAGGTGTTGATCAAGTATAGAATGGACTAAACAAAGTCAGTGAGCGTTCCCCACGCAGCTCACTTCAAGCTTTCCTTAAAATAATATCCTAAATCAAATAAGGAAAAGCAAGTTATGTCTCATATGCCTTATTCGAATACGGTTGACAGTTTAATATATGCAATGGTCTGTAGAGACCAGATATTTCACAGGCAGTCGGTGTTGTAAACAAATACATGTCAAACCCCAACAAGCAACATTAGGAAGCGGTGAAATGACTACTTTGATACATTCGAGGTACAAAAGACTACGTCTTAACTTTTGAGAAGACGGGCAAAGTTGGCAGGCTATGTGTATTCAAACTACGCAAGCAGTGTGACTTCTAAAAAGTCGACTTCAGGTTACTCGTTTGTACTAGTGGGTGGAGCAATTAGTTGGATGTCGAAACTTCAGTCGGTGGTGGCTCTTTCCACGACCGAAGCAGAATATATGGCAGTGATAGAAGCGTTTAAAGAATGTGTTTGGTTAAGAGGCATGATAAATCAGTTGTGACTTCAGCAGGAGGTCATGCCGGTTAATCGTGATAGCGAGAGCGCTATCAATTTGGCTAAAGATTCTGTTTATCACTCATGCACTAAACATATTGATGTTCTTCACCACTTTACCCGACAGGTGCTTAAGGAAGGAGACGTAACACTGGAAAAGATTCACACCAGCGTGAATCCGACAAACATGCTCACCAAGGTCATTCGTAGAGAGAAGTTTAAGTTTTGTACAACTTCTTTAGGCTTGGCGATAGTGTAAAAGAAAGACTGAGTGTGCACGAGAAGCATTGATGAAGTTATGATACGAGGCAGAGATAAGAGAAGATGACAAAAGGCTACACGTTTAAAGATTGAAGACATGGTGGAGATTGTTGCTGACAGATGTCTTAAATCTGTCGGCCTTGGCTCGATGACATTGAAGCTAGCTCGATGTCATCAGGTATTTTTTGTATTTCTACCTCCAATCGCTGGACAGTTTTTGTCATTCTTTGATGACAATGAAGGTTACTCAATGTCATCGAAGGAAACGCAGATCCTATGATTTTTCCTTTTGATTTTGTTTATGTTTCTTTCTAAACCTATATAAAGGGAAGTATACGGGACTAGGAAGTATACGGGACTAGGAAGTATTCTAAGGGATTCTAAGGCTTTAGAAACTATTCTTAGAGTTTCTAAAAGGGTTCTAGGGTTATCAAAAGGCTGGAGCAAGGTGAGATTTAAGGATTGCTCAAGTCCAGTAAGTCCTTTCTCTTTGTAATTTCTGCTTTTATAGTGAAGATCTATCACTTTGTGCCGTGGTTTTTTCCTGAAAGGATTTTCCACGTTAAATCTGTGTTTTGTTGTGTTTGCTTGGTGCTCTTGGATTGCTATCCTAGATTCATCTCTGTGTGATTCTGCCGTCAAATTCCCAATAAATTTTGGCTATCTTTAAAGGTTAACACCCAGGTTTTCGAGAAATGAGTAGTATACTCATGTTCCGAAAACCAGGGCGTTACATCATGTGTCTAGAAGTTACTATATTTCCATGAGTGAAATGGCCCTTGTGCTCAATTTGGGCACTTTAGCTTATTTCCCATTTCAAGCATATTAGAGGCACTTGCAACCCACACAGAAGATGAAGTGGAAGAAAGCCCATACAAGAAAGGCTCCATGGGGACACATCCCCCCCACCCCAAAAAAAAAAAAAAAAAAAAAAGACATCTAAGGCTCAAGTGGGTCACAACACCAGAAAAAGTGGGCAAGGTCGCCCATCATCGAAACCCTTTTCTCTCTCTGTGAGTGTAACTTGCATACATACAGCGACACCCTTTCCCTCCATCTATCTCCCCCTTTTTCTCTCCCCCGTGCTCTCCGCATGCGTTGCACACATCATACCCCTAGTTGTTAGAATACCATTCTTTGAATAGTCCATCGAAGTACCAAAAGTCAATGCGGTGGCGAACATTATTAACAGCAAGAGAAGCAATTACTAAATGTTGGAAAAAACAAACCACCCCATGTTGGAAGGACCATTCCTTTACCATCTCTACAAGTAGGGGACCTAACTATTCTTAGTGCACGTGGCAGGATGAATTATAGTGGCAGACCCATGTTTGAAGGATGATTCCTTTACCATCTCTACGAGTAGGGAACCTCACCATTCCCAGTGCACATGATAGGATGAATTACTAATTGGGTGCATCCATGGAGTCATAGTAAGGGGCTTGTGTTTCAAAAATCAAGCTTACCAGACAATCCTATCAATCATTTTTTCTGACTATTAACTATTTTCTTCTTTTACTATTGCTTTAATTGGCAACAGTCAGCTAGATAGGAATGCCTAACCAGTATAATCTTTTACACATGTGCCATCCATAACAGGACCTAAGAAATGAATGAACCGGATTAGTAGACAAATATGCCATTTGGAACAAAGAATCATGGGTCGAAGATATTCAAGTTCCTCCTCTGTATAGTATCTGCACAACCACTTTTTGGGTATGGGAGTTATTTAATATTTTGGCAGTGTATGACCCTTAATCATGCAGGCGGGCAGTTAAAAATTGTATACCTGACACCCATTGCCTCCAAATCACAACCCCAAAATTCTGATTGGTTGAATAATCCTAACCAGTGTTTTAAATAGGTTACAGTGTGTAGTGTGTAGCTTACACTACATAGCATGGCTTAGCCTTAATCCTATATGGCTCATGAAAATAGCTTAAGACGCTATGTAAGCCTTAACGCCATGTAGTTCACTAAAACAACTTTTAGTGCAAGCTAAGTAACGTGTAGTGTACATTGTGTAGCGTATAGCGTATGCAAATTGGCATGTAGTGAGGCTATTTTCATGAGCTACACAGTGTTAAGGCTATTTTCAATGATTTCTGACATTTTTTCTATTTTCAATAAAATTAGTTAATCTTTTCAATGATTTTAGTAAAATAATACAAGTAACAATGTTAAATCAATTCCTTTTCCCTTTCGTTATCTTTATACTTAATCTTTACCCCATTTTCCTATTATTTTAGACCGCATTTGGTTGTACCAAATATCATGAAATTTTATTATTAATTAGTAATTTGGTGCAAAATATTATAAAATTAATCAGTAATTTGGTACAAAATATCATGAAAATTCAGCTTATAATCCTAATAAAATCCTAATTTGGTGCCCACCATCCTGATTTTGCAGGATCCCTACCCAAATTGAGCCTATAATCCTAATAAAATCCCCATTTCTTTGGCCAAGTTCTAAATCATGAAAAAAAAAAAAAAAAAAAAAAAAACACATTAAAACCCATGTTTCCTATAAACATGTAACGATACCTAAAAAAAGCATTTGTTTAGAGAATGACCCAATTATCAAATTGTCATCTGGGTTTTACTCAGGTTGAACATAAAAGAGTTCGTAAAGAGTAAAGAGAGTTTCTTTGGAATATAACCCAATTATCAAATTGTCATCTGGACTTTACTCAGGTTGAACTCTAGTCTCATCTTCTGTTTAGAATATCATCCAATTATCAAATTACAATTTGGGTTTCTCTTAAATAGGCTTTTGTTTGGAAATAGGCTTGGAATTGAAGAAAAATCCATTCTGGTTTTTCTGAAATTATCGTCTTATATTCTTATGTTGGCAAAAGAACCCTACCAAATCCCAATTTGGGTTTCTCTTGAATTGAATTTTAAAATCACCCAATTCTGTTTAGAATGTGACACAATTATTAATACCCATTGAGGTTTCATTCTGAATTGAATTCTAGGCTCATTTTCTTCCATTTAAGAGACTTCCCAATAAAAGAATCCCCATTAACAAATCCCCACTTGGGAATTCTTCAAATTGAAGTCAACTTTCTAGACCCAACTCCATCCTCAGTACCTAACCAAAGAATAAAAAGAAGAATCAAAATATTAAGGGTGCAGTTGTGCCAGAGTTGAAACTTCAAGTGGAACGGATGCTTTCCACCCAAAAAATAAAAATAAAAATAAAAATGGATACCATCGATTAACCTAGGACTTGAAACAATGCCTGGAAATGCACCTTTCTCCAAATTCAGAAAAAAAAAAAAATATATATATATATATATATATATATATATATATATATATATATATATATATATATATATATATAATAATAATAATAATAATTAAAATAATAATAAAATAAATTAAAAACAAAGGGAGTGAGAAAAACTGACATGTTTCCTCATATTTTAACTAAAAAAGCAGCTGCATCTGCCCAAATCCTGATTAATGCTGACATCCAAACACGCCTAAATTACTAAATCAATATATGAAAAAGAAATAAAATTCTACACAGAGAAGTTGGGAGAAAAAAAAAATCAGCTGCAATTATCACAATCCAACACTTCCCAATCACATACCAATCGAAGGGATTCAGCAAATATCTGCCCACACCTTTTTTACTTGCATACACCCAGTTTCCATTTTTTGGAATTGAACTCGAACGCATTTTCAATTCCGTAATGAAAAATGGGTGTATACAAGTAAAAATAGAAGGGGGGGAGGGGTTGTATCAATATATCAATTCCACAAAACAAACCCACATAATTCAAAGAATATATATATATATATATATATATATATATATATATATATATATATATATATATATATATATATATATATATATATCCGTTCATGATTAGAATCTGATGCCGGAATCTGTTCTCAAAACCAAACTTCAAAATAAAAGAAACTAAAATAAAAACATTTCTATCATCACTGTTATTGTTGAAAAAAAAAAAAAAAAGGATATTCAGCGTGAAATTACATGTTGAAGAAAACCCAGGAAGGAAATTACCTGAAAATAACTCACAGATCAAAGAAGTGCAGCAGAATCGAAACAAAGAGAGGTGAAGGGGCGCAGATTAGCTAGAGCATGCCTGCGCAGGATACAGAGCATACCCGTCGTACACGGAGCAGTTATATTACCGCCTGGCGCCAGACATAGTCCGAGGTCGAAAGCGACAGAGTGAGAATTTTCAACGGAGAACGGCGGGGGAGATTGGCGCGATAAGGATCCTGACTATTCGGTCTGCTTCATACGGGACAACATGGCATACGTGTGTAACAGTGTAAGTCTGTTAATGGGTACCCGGACCCCGAGTACCCGATCGACCCGACCCAAATTTAATGGATATTGGTCGGATTGCATCCACCCCCAGCCTGCACGGAATCAGTCCAGGCAGGGGCTCTGTTGGCGCCCACCATGATGTTTGGTTTTATGCACGCATCCATTTTTCCATATCATTTTAATAAGCCATGGGACAAAAAAAAAAAAATGAGGCAGATCCAATACTCAAGTGGGCCACACAGTGGGGATTGAATGTGAAACATTAAAAACTCGTAAGAGGCCAGGAAGTTTTGGATGATCAAGCTTACATTTGTGTTTTCCATTCTAGGTCCATGTGATCTTATGAATAGGTGTTTCAACAGTTGATTTTATTATCACCACTCTTACTATGATGTGGTCCACTTGAGCCTTGGATTTGTCTATTTTTAGGCTAATATATTAAAATGATAAAAAAAAATGTTATCTAGTGTTTTAAATATGTTTGTAATCGGTCTATCGATGGCATCAATATCCCACTCAATCCAATCGAGCAGTTGTTGATCCCATTAACAGACGCGATCCCATCGAGAAAATCCTGATTCTTGGTCTTTACTCACTAAATAGTTTCTAAGTCTAGATCGATATGATCGAAGGTGGCTTCGATCCCATTGACAAACACCGATGGCACTCAATATGATCAAAGCTCACATCAACTGACTTGTGCAAGTTTGAGGAATCATAGGTTTTGTTTCCTATTTTGGTTTTTAATAAATTTAATAATTAGGGAGTAAGGTAAGAAAATATGTGTCTATGGCTTTTGTGGAGCAAAGGGAGTTCAAAGCTAGGGTTTTGTGATATTCAAGGTTGTATTCTCGATCAGTAAGCTCTTCCGTCTCTTGTAAACATTGATTTCATAGTGGATTCATTGTCGCTTTGTACCATAGTTTTTTTTTCGTGATGATTTTTTTATGTAAAACCTCGTATTCCATTTGTGCTTGGTTTGATTGATCTCTTATTGTTTGATCATAACTCGAGGTTGCTTCTACGCGTCCCCCTAATAAATGATATCAGAGCTAACATTGGGATTTGTTTTTCGAGTTTATTGAATCTGAAAGCATGTTTTCTAAGGGATCTAAAATTAAGTATGAAACACAAGTTTATTGGGAGAAATAACTTTGAACTATGAAAGGTTAAGATAAGAGGCCACCTATTTCAATAAGAATTGCGACACGCTCTCCTTGACAAGGCGAAGCATCTTGTATATATGACAAATGAAGAGTAGGATAAACTAGACGGGATTATTACAACCTCAATACAATTGTGTCTAGTGGACAATGTCCTATATAATATCCTGGATCAAAAGACTGTCACAGATGTATAGATAAAACTGGATAACTTTTATATAAAGAAATCATTGGGCAGTCGTCTGTATCTTAAGAAACAATTCTACAATCTTAAGATAACAGAAGGATTTGATATTAACCAACACATGAGTACATTTAATGAATTGCTTTAAAAACTGACGAATGCAGAGCTTACGATCAGAGATGAAGATTAAGCCTTAATTATGTTGAATTCACTTCAACCGTCCTATGAGAATCTCATAGACACTCTAATCCATGATATGGATACCATCGATGTAGAAACTGTCATCTCAACCCTTCAGAAGAAACGACTGAGAAGAAAATAAAGTAGCGAAGGTACCTCTACAAATGCGTTGGCTGCCAGGAGAATGAATTCTGAACGGGAGAACGATAATTCTTTATCGTGATCCAAATTGAAAGGGAATGGTAAGATAAAGTGATGGAATTGTGATATTATGGGACATATGAATGACTACAAGAACCCTAAGGCTCAAAAGGGAGAAAATTATGAGAATGCGCCAAAATAGGCCAACACGGCACAATCATATAAGGAGGTGGATAGTGGTGATGTCTTCATCGCATCCAAATCTAGTTACCTTAGTAACAATTGGATCTTAGATTCGAGGGCCTCATACCACATGACTTCTCGCAGAGATTGGTTCACCAGCTACAACAAATATGAAAGTGGACATGTTTTTATAGGCAATGGCATTACATATAAGGTAATTAATATCAGTTCAGTGTGCATCAAGATATTCGATATAATGGAGCATATCCCAATGAATGTGAGACTCATTCCAAACCTTAGGAATAATCTTATCTCTCTTAGGACTCTTAAGGCACTTGGTTACAAATTCACTGGTAATGATAGGGTCATTAAAGTTTCGAAAGAGGCACTCTTTGTAATGAAAGTACAATGGAATAACAACCTTTACAAGTTGATTGGGCATACCATATCGAATGACGTTGCAACATCTGTAACGGAGTCCACATTGGCATGTTTGTAGCATGTGCGTTTAGGTCACATGAGCAAGCGCAGTATGAAGGTACTTTCTAATCGTAGTTTGATTCTTATTTTTAAAAGCATCGATTTTCCTATATGTGAACATTGTATATATGGTAAACAATCTTGGCTACTTTTTAACACTGGAATGCATGTATGTAAAGGGGTGCTAGAATATGTGCATTCAAGTATACGGGGTTTCATATGCTCATTATTTTCATTGAGGGTCATCATTCTCTATCTCATTCATATATGACTACTTAAGAAAAGTTTGAGTTTATTTTCTAAAAATAAATCTGATATATTCGCCACATTTAAGGTGTTGAAGGTAAAGTTTGAGAAGCAGACAAAATAAAAACCGAAGGTTTCAAGTACAGATAACGGTGGTGAATTCACTTCAAAGGAATTCAACCAATTTTGCAAGAATGAGGGGATTATACGGGCATAATACAATTAGGTACACACCAAGAAAAATGGTGTGGTGAAACAGATGAATCAAACTCACTTGGAGATAACCCGAAGCATGTTGAGAAATGTCAAATTGGGCAAGAAATTATGGAATGAGGTTATTAACACGAGTTATTACCTTGTGAATTGGTCCCCATTTACGCTAATAGACTGCAAGATTTCTGAAGAAGTATTAAGTGGTCATGAGATAGACTACTCATAGTCATAGGTATTTTGTTATGGCGCTTGCTCTCATGTACCGTCAGTTGAAAGATATGAGATGAACTAAAAAGATAAGAAGTGTATTTTTGTGGGCTATGATGGTGGTATGAAAGGGTATATGTTATACATCCAAGTCATATGAAATATCATAATTAGCCGAAATGTCAGTTTTGATAAAGATTCCTTGTTCCGCAAGGATGAACATAAGGAACTAAAGAAATCTTAGTCGAGATGTCAGTTTTGGTAAAGATTCCTTGTTCCGCAAGGATAAACATAAGGAACTAGATAAATCAATGGTCATTGATGTCGAGATTGAAAAAGAAAATATATGAGCAAAGCTTGAGACACATGAGTGGTACAAGAGCAGGTGGAGTAGCCACCTCTGAGAAAAAATTTGTTGAGAGATTGCAGATTGCCAGTCAAATACAGGGATGACTCGAATGTCTTATTCACCCTCATTATAAATGAAGGAGATTCGTCTACCTTCCAGGAAGCATTAGATGGTTCTGATGTTGAGAAGTAGATGACAGTCATGCATAACAAGATGGACTCTTTTTGTAAAAATGAAATATAGGAGCTAGTGGAGATTCCAATGGGGCGAAAATCGATCGAGTGTAAGTAGATTTATAAGAAGAAACATGATAAATAGAAGGTAAGATTAATCGCGAAAGGGTATGCGTAGAAGAAGGGCTTTGACTTCAGCGAGATTTTTGCCCCTGTAGTCAAGCAAGCATATATTAGATTTGTATTAGCGTTAGTTGGCCAATACAACCTGAAATTAGAAAAGGTAGATGTGAAGATTGATTTCCTATAGAGGGAGTTAGAGGAGCAAATTTACATGAAGCAACGAGAATAGTTCAAAGTAAAAGAGGTTAAGAATAAAGTTTGCAGGTTGAGGAAGTCGTTATATGACCTAAAATAGTTGCTTAGGCAGTGATACAAAAGGTTTGATACTTTCAAGATGGGTCAACGATTTATCAGAAGTGATTGTGGTCATTATGTCCTATTACAAGACATTGATTGATGAATAGTTCATTGTATTAGTATTATATGTAGATGACATGTTTATCACCAACCATAACATGTTTGAGATTGATAAATTGAATACTCAGTTATCAAGGACATTTGAAATGAAAGATATGGGAGCTGCAAAGAATATTCTCGACATAGATATTTATAAAGACAGACAAAGGAGCAGGGTACGATTATCATTGTCTGAATACCTTGCGAAGGTATTAACAAAGTTTATATCAATGAGGCGAAACTGGCTAGCACACCCCATGTTGCTCACTTTAAGCTTTCTTCTGAACTATATCTTACTACAGATGAAGAAAAGCAGGTGATGTCTCATATTCCCTATTAAAGCATTGTTGGTAATTTAATGTATGTAATGGTCTCTACAAGACCAGATATTTCATATGCAGTGGGTGTTGTGAGCAAATACATGGCTAACCTCGGCAAGCAACACTGGGAGGCAATAAAATGGTTACTTCAGTATATTCGAGATATAGTAAATTACTTCTTAACGTTTGAAAAGTCAGAGGACAAGTTGATAGGCTATGTGGATGTCAATTATACAGGAAATGTAGATAGCAAGAGATCGACTTCCAGTTACTCGCTTATACTAGCAGGTGGAATGATCAGTTGGATGTCAAAGCTTCAATCTATGGTGGCTCTTTCCATCGTCGAAGCAGAGTATATGATAGTAATGGAAGCATTCAAAGAAAGTTTTTGGTCGAGAGGAATGATAAATCAACTTAGCATTCAATAGGAGACCGTGCCAATTAATAGTGATAACGAAAGTGCGATTAATTTAGCCTTTCACGTACTAAACATATTGATATTCATCATCATTTTATCCGATAGGTGCTTGAAGAATGAGGCGTGACTGTCACGCCCCAAACTCGAAAACTCGACTCACAAAATTTTCAATCGTCGAATCCGGCGCTGACCATGTCCATAGTACCCTATTCTCGGCTCCCAGCACCCATATACCAGGTTCCGATCCTTGGATCCTATAAGGAGAATTTTCAGCATAAATTTGATTCACAATAAGCATGACCACAAACATACCCACGAACAATAACCAGAACTCCATCATAAAATTCACTATGATAAAAAACTTTAAACTACAATGCGCATAAAGGAAATATAATGATAATATCGGGGATTCAAAAGTTTGATTGCACGCTCCTACTCCTGCTCAGCTACGGCTGCATCCTTGCATCACCTACATGCATCTATTGTGCATAAGCTTATAGAAAGCTTAGAGGGTAGTGAAAGTGTGTGCACAAGGTAGCAATGCAAGAATATAGTATCAAAGTAATGCAGAAACATGCTAGTAAGTCCATGAATGCTATCAGCCATACCAAGGTCATGCGATGTAAGGCCTACACAGCCAATGTCATGTGCAAAATGCAGCTCAAGCATACTAATCCACATATCAATCCAGCTCATCTCTGGAGCATCATGTATCAGTAAATTTCTCTCTGGATAATCACCGGGGTCTTATACACTATACACCACATTGCCGCCGTACACTGGACACGTAATTGTGCAAACGGAAGAGACATCACTATCCGCCTGGCTAATAGTCAGCTAATATCTATCCGACACATTGATAGCGGACCTATTTACGAGCTGGTCATACTCAGTCTAGCAATTACCCCCTACCCTTAGGCAGGTAAGGCCACACCCCCTTCCAACCGACCACGACATAGTGGGAGACGTGGCCTCCTGGTATTCAACCCTCATGTGCTTGTGTATCCACTCGGTCTCGACATTGGAGCATTTTCTGGTACCTTCAGGTTTAGGAACTTTCACCCAGGGACATCCTTCGGGCCCTATGTAAAGAGAATATTTTCGGTGTCTAATCCTGCCATCCACGATATGCCTGTGGAGGCTATGGCCCTGATGTCGCTAGAGCGTATAATAATTACAACACACAATGCAAGATGCATGAATCATGCATCAATCCAGCGCATCCAGTGCGCTCATGTGGGGTAACTTCGCCTATTAGGGAGTCCCATAAACAACCTGTCCAATAACATATGCAATGGTCAACCATTTCTCACAACAAGCATGCAGATGATGCGTATGTGCATGTATCATGATGCTATGCTATCACATACTCATAATCGGTATCAATAATCGGCCTATATATAAGGTGGGGTCCATAAAAGGATAGTCGATCTAAACCATAACATAAAGATCAGTCATCAACTGTGGATATACCAAATCCGATAGCATGGATCCCTCCGCCTACGGTGATGATGAACTCTCCTCATATCAAGGTTGGGCCTAGGTGGCCTACCTATAATCATAAGGATCCTGAACGGGCCTCCTTCACTATACTATTGCGTAGCCCGCTAGATGCCCTAAGGGGACCAAATAAGTCCTTGATGGACTCCAAGATTAAAAGAAATAATCCTACAAGCAACCAATGGGTGCTCAACATCTTAGGTTATCCCAATACGAACAGATGGCCCATGCAAACATCAATGGGGCCCAATGATTTAGGTTAATCCACTTAAAGAATGATGAGAATGGGTCTAACAAGACCTAAGAGAAGGTCACAATATGGACATTTAACCATTATTGCCCATTAATATGGATATTTAACCAACATTTCTCCCAAGAAGTGACCCACATAGAGCTTAATATATAGTGGGCACATAGCCTCACACAAGGGCCTCATACACAACATAATGGGCCTCACATAAATAGCCTAATATACGTCACGATGGGCCTCACTCATGGGCCACATATACATCATAATGGGCCTCATCATATGGGCCAAATATTCATCATAATGGGCCATAAATACATCACATTGAGCCTCATATACATCACATCGGGCCTCATCAAATGGGCCGTAAATATATCACATTGGGCCTCATCAATGGGCCGCAAATACATCACATTGGGCCTCATAAATGGGCCATAAATACATCACATCGGGCCTCATATACATCACATCGGGACTTATCAAATGGGCCTCAAATACAACACATCGAGCCAAATATATTATATTGAGGTGGGCCCTACACATTTTAAATGGGCAACTAGGATCAAACACGTACATCACGTAGGGGCCACGTGAATGGACGGTGTGAATATTCAACACATCATAAGGTGGGCCACACCCATCCAGAAATTAGATGGGCGACGTGGCTGGATATAAAATACATATGTCACGAGGGGTCCACACGTTTCATGGATGGATGGTGTGGATAAAACAATGCATTAAGGTGGGCCCCACCTGTCCCAGCCTATGGACGGTGTGGATATACAATACATAAATCAAAGGTGGGCCACACCGTCCAACAATCTAGACGGTGAGGATAAGGCCCATACATCATGGTTAGCCCCTCACAGCACCGTCCAAATGGACAGTGTGTATACAGAATACATACATCAAGGTGGGTCCCATCCCACACATGCAACACATGTGGGGTGGGCCCCACACGTCTGCTGAATGGATGGATGGTATGGACATAACACATACCTCATGATCATCCCACAGAACTGCTGACGTTAATGCAACAACAGTTGCATGCTGCCTGGGACCCACCGTCCTTGCTTGGATGGTGTGGATCAAGCACATCATCAAGGTGGGTCCACATGTGTGGGACCCACCAGTTATCAATTAAGATGATTTTTCTATCTTTCCTTCATCCAGGTCCTTTTAAAAATAAACAGCCCAGTGGGCCCTACCCATTGAACAGCCGGCCCAACTGGCCGCTGGCCTTTGTCGGGCTGGACGGTGTGAGCACCGTACATACATCAAGGTATGGGCCACATAGCTCCATGATCGAGCTGGATGAATGTTGTCCCTTCGTCTAGGCCAGCCCAAAATGGGTAGCATGGTGAGCCAGCTGGACGTGACAGCAAGGTGGGCCCTAGTTTGGACAGCGGATTGGTCCACTTAAAATGGACAAGGTGGATTAAGTATACACATCATCAGGTGGGCCATACATATCATCGGCACCATTAAAGAGAGAGAGAGAGAGAGAGAGAGAGAGAGAGAGAGAGAAAAGCGGTGGAGATGGGAAGAGTTCTGCCACTATAAGCTCCTCCATGTACATGCATACATCAAGATGGGTCCCATCCTTGTGTGGGCCCTTAATCACAAAAATATCAAGGGTGGAAATCCCATTTCCACCACAAATCAAGGCTTAAGTGGTCATACCAAGTATATATCATGGAAACTTCATGGTGGGATCCATGGAGAATGGTCCCACCATGGATACATACATGTAAGGTGTGATGGGTCTTTGGCCACATTTAGGGACCAAGATGAGATCTCTACCATTGATTGGTGCATCCCACTTGCCCTATGCTACAAAAAAGATGAAGATCCATGTAAAGATACAAAGAAACAAGTGCTAAAAGAGAACCCACATTCAAATCTAGGACTTCTTCTTCCACCAATGGCTTCCAATGCTCCAAGGGGACAAGATTAAATGGTTGAAATGGTCTCTTGATGGTTGGATTGGGAAGATTAGGGAGAGGAAGTGGCTGAAAATTTTGAGAGCTCTCTCTCTCTCTTGCTAGCAATGGAGGAAATGGGAAATGAAAGAGAGAGTGAGAGAGATAAGAAAGAGAGAAATGCAATGATTACCTAATTCTTTTAGCTAGGCAATGATGATAGGTGTAAGGCATGGGGAAGAGAAAGGAATCATGGGCATGGTGGCTATAGCTAGGGTGAGGTCAACCTCATAATGGCTTAGGAAAATGTGTCATGATGGATAGGTGGGTCCCGCAACATGCGGTCCATGACCATGATCATGTGTAGTCCACACTTATGATCTAAGTGTCGGTTTGGCACACGAGACGCGATGACGGTGTGGTTGCAATGGTATGGGTTTTGGGCTGAGCCAACTCAAGTTTACAGGATGTGACTCAAGGTCACGCGTAAATGCAATCTAAGGGTCGCGGGTCGCCAGAATTCGATCAGGAGGACCGTGGGATCCTATGAAACGGAATGGTCTGAGGACATGTCACGCTCCAAACTCAAAAATTGGATTCACAGGAATCTCGATCATCGAATCCAGTGCCGACATCCTCCGTAGTGCCCCATTCTCGGCTCCTGGCAAACATATGCCAGATTTTCGATCCTGGGATCCTACAAGGAGGATTTTCAGATTGAATTTTTTTTTTTTATAATGGAGCATAACTACAAGCATAACCAAGTTACAAAACAACATCACCACATATCCAAGGAAAGGGAAATACAAGGTGATCAAAAACTCTAAAATAGCCAGATGCACACTCCTGCCTAGCGCTACTGCTGTCCAACGCTACCTGCATGCAACGGTCGTGCATAAGCTTACAAAAGCTTAGAGGGTGGTGTAAGTGTGTGCGCAAGGCAAACGTCAAGTGTGCAATATCAGAGTAATGCAGAAGTATGCGGTAAGTTCATGAATATAATCAATCATACCAAGGCTATGTGATGTAAGGCATGAATGTTATCGGCCACACTAATGCAATGCGAGGCTTACATAGCCGAATGTCATATGTGAAATGCAATCCAAGCTAGTCGGTACTCATCAAGTACACATATCAGTACAGTTCCTCTCTGGATATCACCAGGGTCTAGTACACTCCACACTGACTGCCGCCTCCCTAGCCACGCAGCCCAGTGAGCGGAATAGACCTCACTATCTGCCTGACCAGTAGTCTGCCAACACCTATCCGGCTCATTGATAGTGGACTCATTTGCAAGCTAGTCAAACTCAGCCTAGCTTATAACCCTCCCACTCAGGCGGATAAGGCCACACCCCCTCCCAACCGACTATGACACAGTGGGAGACAGGGCCTACTGGTATTCAGCACTCAGGCGCTTGTGTATCCACTCGATCCAGACGTTGGAGCAACTTCTGGTACCAAAAAGGTTCTGGAACTTTCACCCAAGGACATCCTAAGTGCCCACAGTGCTAAAACTAAGTATTTTCGGTATCCGATACGGCTATCCACGATGTACCTGTGCAGCTACGGCCCTGATGTCGCTAGGGCGTGCAGTGATCAAGTCACACATATACGAGATGCCTGAGTCACACCGTACAGTCATGTAGCAATCCTGCGCGTACAGCGCGATAATGTGGGGCACTCCATCTCATAAGGAGTCCGGTAAATGACTCAAACCAACGGCTTATGCTATGATCATACAATCTCCATATCAAGCATGCATATGATGCGTATGGGCATGAATCATGGAGTTATACTAAGCATGTTATAAAGTGATGAACTATCAACAAGTATGAGCCTATCAATGGGCCCTAGGGAGAGTCATAATGCGGACATTTAACCAACATTATACTTACAATGTGGACATCAAACCAACATTGCTCCCAAGGCTCGACCTGCCATAAATATCATTACACAACCCATGGAGAAATAGCACATTGCAATGGACTCTAAGGACAACCCGTTGGGCCTCGACCCATGGTCCTTAAATACATCAAATGGGCCACATCATATGGGCCTTTGGTAAATCAAGTGGGCGGCATTAAAGGGGCCTTATGTACATTACAATGGGTTATATCCCATGGGCCTTTGAATACATCACAATGGGCCTCAACCCATGGGCCTTATATATCAAAGTGTGCCCCAACCACGGGGCACAAATACATCAAATGGGCCTCATATCATGGGCCTTACATTCACATCAAAGTGGGCTTCAACACAGCCTCATACACATCAAGGTGAGCCTCAACAATGGGCCTCATGCATATACCAAGGTGGTCCTCAATAACGGGCCACAAATACGTCAAGATGAGCCTCAACCTATAGGCCCTATATACTTCACAGTGGGTCTCAACCCACGGGCCTTAATACATCACAATGGCCCTCAACCCATGAGCCCTAAATATATTACAATGGGCTTCGACACATGGGCCCTAATACATCACAATGGGCCTCAACCCATGGGCCCTAAATACATTACAATGGGCCTTAACCCATGGGCCTTAGAATAAATCAAAATGGGTCTAATTTCATGGGCCTTACATTCATATCAAATGGGTTATACCAAAATAAGTGGTGATAATGACTTCCACCAATAAAATCTCAAGGCCCACCCTCACGTTTATTTATTTTATTTTTTTTCCATCCAACAGTTGATAAGGTCACACAGACCTGATAAGAATAAATTATTAAATTTTATGTTTTGTTCAAAACCTCTGGGCTCGAGGAGTTTCAATGGTAGACATTCAACCCACCACTATTATCAGTGGCCCATCGGATGAATAGATCTACCTCATTTTTTTGCCTCAAGCCATAAGACAAGCTTGCCAAATGGTGGGCAGTTTAGATGCAACACATGCATCATGGTGGGCCCCACCGTCCAGGTGTGGACGGCGTGTATAAAACACATAAATCATGGTGGTCTCCACCGTCCCACGCTGTGGACGGTGGAGTAAAACAAATACATCATAGTGGGTTTCACGGACGGTGGTAATACAACACATACATCACTGTGGGCTCCACGTGGGGCCCACCATAACACTTATTTTCCATCCAAGCCACTGATATGGCTGCACGGACCTAGATGAAGGGTAAAACCAAATTTCATATTAATCTAAAACTTTCGTGACCCATAAAAGGATTCCAATGGTAGAGTTCAATCACCGCTGTTTCTTGTGGTGTGGGCCACCTGAGATCTGGATCAAGTTGATTTTTGGAGGGGACCCACCTCAGGGGGTGGTCCACCTCATGGATGGTGTTGATACAAAATATACATCATGGTGGGGCCCACGGGTAGGACCCGTGGGACTCTACCTGTTCACGCTAGGACGCCTGCGCGTCCTCAGGTTTGTCAGCAGCAGCAGGTGCTGCTGCTGCTCTTATTATAATTTTTTTAAAAAAAAAACTATTTTCTTGTGATTTTTCGTATGTAGGGCCCCCATTAGATAAATCTGACCCACCCAATGGGTTCTATAATCCATAACCAATCCATCAAGTCCAATATTGGGTATTTTTTGGCCTGTAAAAATATTCAAGTGAATTTAAATGATAAAAATTACTGTTTGCTAAGGTATGGCCCACCCGAAAGTCAGATTGATTTCCCTTTTCACCTCAACGCCTAAAATGGGCTTGGGAACGGAATAGACGGTGTGGATTTCATTTATGTATCAAGGTGGGGCTTGTAAAAGTGGTGCACCCTAAATACTTTACACCAAGCTAATATCTGTGTTTCCCATTAACGTCCAGCGTCTAGGGACGCTGGACGGTCTGGCCATGCAAAGGTGGGCCTGCTCAAGTGGGCCACTAAATGATGGATTGGTGTGGGTACAACACATATAAAGCGGGCGTCACCTACATATGACTTAGTCAAAATACATGCTTCATTGTGGGGTCCATCCAAGTGGGTCACACGTCCATAATATCATACACAAAATAATAAAATAAAAAGAGAGGGAGAGAGACAGAAATAGAGTGAGACGCGTGTGATGGAGAGACCCCAGCACTATGGGCCCTCCCTTCCATGATTTATAACATAAATCAAGTGGGTCTCATAACATGTGGGCCCATCAACTTGAAATCTAACGGTGGAGATCTCTTCTCCATGAAAATAGACGGTCTAAATGACCCATATATAAGCTAGGAAGGTAAACATCATGATGGGGTCCATGTAGAATGGCCCCATCATGGAATGATATTGATGATCAAGATGGGCAATCAGCCACATCCTAGGGTCTAAAGTGAGATCCATACCATTGATCGGTAGGCCTCACTTGACCAACCTTAAAAATATGAAAAGTTAGGCTATGGAGGTACCCACCACTTGATCTTCTTGGTCCGTTGAAAAGTCGATCTCCTTGTGCTTCACTTTGATAGAGGAAGATGAGAAATGGATGGCTAGGATGGAGGTTTTGGGATGGGAAAGTAGGCCACAAAAGGACACTTCTCTCTTGGGAAAACCTTGGACGTGTGCACCCTTGGTTTCTTGAAATTTTAGGGTGAGAAATGAGAAAGAGAGAGAGTTGTAAGGAGAGATGTGAGGTGAGTGATGGGGTGATGGTTGATGGATGTGAGTGATGGGGTGATGGTTGATGGATGTGAGTGATGGGTGAGGTGATGGATTGGTTGACTTTTGGGTTTGCTTGACTTGTGGAGAAAGAAAATATGGGTGCTTTGTACTTGACATGAGAGGTGATTGATGGGATTGATTGATGGGATTAATTTAACATGTTGTAGAGATTTTCTTGGGATTGCCAACGCGTAACATTTTTCCTCTAACTGAACGCTGGCCCACATCTCTTCGTCTGGGTATTGGATCGGTGCGTGAGTTGCGGCGATGGAACCGCGGCGACAATGCGGTTGTAATGGTATAAGTCTCGGATTAAGCCGACTCAAATATATAGGATATGACTTATGGTTATGCACAAACGTCGATTACAGGTCGCGGATTACCAGAATTTGATAGGAAGGATCGCGCGAGTCGACGGAACAGTACAGTCTAAGATACGGGTCTTACAGGACATGAGCATGATAGTGACTCTAGAAAAGATCCATATAACAGTAAATTTGACTGACATGCTGACGCAGGGATGAACGTGATGAAGACAAGTACCGTCTTCTTCAAGGATAATTATTCCGAATCCACGGAACTTCTCTAGACTCCTCACAAAGGCTTCTCGAATCCACGAAAAAGAAAGCAAGAAAAATAGAAAATAAATTCTATAAAATTTAAAATTGATTAATTAATTAAATAAATTAGTTCACAACCCTTTAAATAAGGGTAGCAAGCAATGGGAGAGAAATCAGAAGAAAACTAGAACTAAAAGTCCTAGAATTCGCACTTACCTATAAATAGTAAACTTACTATTTATAGACGGTCATGATGTCTACTAGTGCGCAAGGTTTTCGGCCAAAAATAGTAAGTGTCCTATTTGGCTTCACCAAGCTGTTCTCCTAATTATTCTAGGCCCTTTTCATGTTGGACACAACTCCTAAAGCCCAACGGATGAAGAGTTATAATCAAACTAAAACTTACTATTTATAGTAAAAACAGAATTAAAATAAGGAAACGATCGTCGATCGAGGGTTATTTCATAAATCCATCTTGAGCAACCTAGCATAACTGGGTTGGTTGGCTAAAGTAGCTCTTTTTACCCCAAAATCATATATTTTACACCCGATAACTTATTTCAGATTGTGAGATACGCCTGATCTAAGGTTCGACTGTCCGAATCACTTCTGTAGTCGACCAGGCCTTTTCTGATCCATCTTAGCCATGAAATTATCCGCAACCCGCTCTACATCAATCCTCTCCACTTCAAGAGAACTCGTCCTCAAGTTCTCGTCCTTCTCTGTTTCATGATACTCGGTCAGGTCTGCAATGTTGAAAGTCCATGAGATCGCCATGTCATCTGGAAGATCAACAACATAAGCATTGTCAATGATCTTTCGGATGATTGGTACGGGTTCAATCTTCTTATTCTTCAACTTTTTGTATGTTCCGATCGAAAATCTCTCTTTGCACAGATAAACCATAACGCGGTTGCCCACCTCGAACACTTTTTGTCACCGATGATTGTTCGCTTGTTCCTTGTATTTCTCATTCGAGGCATGTAGATTAGTCTACACCTCCGCATGAATGCCTATGATCCTGTATATCATATGTTCTGTTATAATTCTCGTGCCTAGGAGCTTGGGTAGAGGGACCAAGTTAAGTATGTGGTGAGATACTTGTCCGTAGATAATCTAGAATGATGATTTTCTTATCGAACGGTTCACCATATTGTTTAATGCAAACTTTGCTTGAGATAAGGTCAAATCTCACTACTTCAATTTTTCTCCTGAAATACAGCGAATGAGGTTTCCCATGTACGATTTACAACCTCAGTCTACCCATCAGTCTGTGGATGGTAGGCGCTGTTGAATTGAAGTCGTATATCGAATCAAGTTCACAAAGTTCGCCAAAAGTGGTTAATGAACTTCATGTCACGATCAGAAGTAATGGTCTTGGGGACCCCGTGTAGCTGTACGACCCCCTTAAAGAATAGATTCACCACGTGTGTTACATCGAAGGTCTTTTTGCATGGGATAAAGCGTGCCATCTTGAAGAAATAATCTACCACCACGAACACTGAATCCATACCGCGTTGTGTTCATGAGAGACCAAATACGAAATCCATAGATAAATTCTCCCAAGGACCGTCGGGCACAAATAAAGGGGTGTAGAGGCCTGTATTCTAAGATTGCCCCTTAGAGGTCTGACAAACATGACAACGTTATACGGCTCTTCTCACATCACGTACCAATTGCAGCCAGTAATACTACTCTTCCAAAAGAGCTAGCGTCTTGTCTCGCCCAAGGTGTCCACTGAGGCCACCTCTATGTAACTCCTTAATAATCTACTCTCTCAGAGAACTTTGGGGGATATACAATCGATTCCCTTTGAAGAGAAAACCATCCTGTATATGAAGGTCACTGGGGTAACCTTCTTAACACTTCATCTAAGAATCTTTGAAGTCCTCTTCCTCGGCATACAGCTCCTTAAGACAATTGAAGCCGACCACCTCATTACTCATCGTAACAAGTAGTGATGCACGACGGCTAAATGCATCAGCCACCTTGTTCTGCTGCCTTAATTTGTTATTCAGAACGAACGTGAATTCCTATAAAAATGTTACCCATCTAGCATGCACACGATTCACGTTAGTCTGACTATTAATAAACTTTAATGCTTGATGGTCAGTGTATAGAACAAACTCTCTTTGAACCAGATAATGCCGCCAATGTCACAACACCTGAACAACTGCGTAAAAATCAAGCTCATACGTTGACCATTTCTTTTAGGCTTCAATAAGCTTCTCTCTGTAGAAGGCAACTGGCTTACCTTCCTGTGATAATACTCTTCAAATTCTAACGTATGAAGCGTCACACTTAACTTCAAATAACTTTTTAAAATTAGAAAGCACTAAGACTGGTATTGTGGACAAACGATGCTTGATCTCATAAAAGCTCTTGTCAACTTCAACGGTCCACTGAAATGGTCCTTTTTTCATACAATCTATAATAGGCATGATTAATGTGCTAAATTTTCGAACGAATCGACGATAGAAGGTCGCCAACCTGTGAAAACTCCTCATCTCATGAATGTTTATCGGGATCGGCCATTCCCTAATGGCTTGCACCATTTCATTGTCCACACGAATGCCTTGGACGTCACAACAAATCCTAGAAATAAAAAAATGTTCGTTAAAAAGATACACTTCTTCAAGTTGAGGTATAACTTATTAATTTGTAGGACTTGCAGCACCTGCCTGAGATGTTTCCTGTGCTCCATCTCATCCTGGCTATATATCAGTATGTCATCAAAATATACTACCATAAATCGACTAGTGAACGGTTTTAGAACTTGATTCATCAAACGCATAAAAGTACTTGGTGCGTTTGATAGACCGAAGGGCATGACCAGCCACTCATACAACCCTTCCTTAGTCTTGAATGTCATTTTTCACTCATCACCGGGTCAGATACGAATCTGATGGTACCCTCTCCTCAGGTCTAGTTTAGAGAATTGTAACATCCTGAATTTTTTTCAACCTGGAGTTAGACGTCCTTAGGCAATGGGTCAACCATAACACCTTGGTAACTTCTCAGGATTCAATTCCAAAGCCAAAGAAACCCTTTAAGACTAAATTCTTTAGAAATTTAATGTGAATTAACTAGTGCTACACTAGATTAACTGTGAAATAAGCACCAACCACTTTAAATACGATCTATAAGACCCAAAACCTATAGACTTGTTACCGCTATGTTACTCTAAAATCTAAGATCCAACTCTAAACCCAGTTATTCCCGAGAATGCTTTGTAACTTTGTATTGGTTTTAGACCACGCACTGAGAGTCTGACAGCTATGAACTTAGACCATTACGACTGCCTAGTTGGACTTATCAATCAACTAGAAGATCAAGTCCAAATGATGTCCTGAGACCATTTTCTTGCGTCCGGAGTAAAGAGAGTGAGAAAAGGAAGATATTTAGAAAATTAATTATAGTTTTATGAAATCTGGAACATTTCACTTGCGCGTTATTTTTAAGCATTCTGACTGTTAGAATTCGACCCAAATTCACCCTCGGATCAAGATAGGTGGCCCTTACATGTCATAGTACTTGTAGCTCTGATCGAGTTCCCATAACCGTTGAACTGAAACTGGTTCACCACGTGCGATCTGGAAGTCCAACTAGGACAAAAACTCAACTCCACCTAGATCCAATATTGGTGAGCTTAAGTCCGACCGCATTTAGTAACGGAACCTCCAGAAGTGCTCCGTTGAGATGGAACAGTCCGTATTTGGACATAACCTGAGTATACCATGACCCTGAGCCTATTTTTGGTAATTCTAGGCCTATATAAGGACCTTAAAACCCCTCTTTCTCTTCACATATGAATTTTTAACCCTAAGTAGAAAAGAGAGAAGGAAAGAGAGAGAAAGTGTGAGAGAGAGTTGGTGTTCGATCCAGGGCTTCTTCCCTGCCATTCCACGTACTCGACTATCACGGCTGCATTATTTTTTCGGTGACTCCGGCTCCGTTCTTAAGTAAGAAAACCTAACCCTAATCAGTTATAGAGGTTTGAATAGCGTAAGTGATGAAATAGCTAACCTATTTCATGCTACAGGTTACCTTTGTGCCGTAGACAAAGACTTAGAGCCTCTGTCGAGTTCATTGCGATTCTACGGCGTAAGGTGCAGATTTTAGACACTTGGGTTACCTGTTTTTAAAGCTTTCAATACCGTTTAATGGTAGATTTTTGACAAGGATGCCGTTTGACATGTAGAATATGCCGTCTGTTTTTCATTTCAAATACGTACGACAAATATGAGATTTAGGGTATTTTAGGTATTTATAGAAAGTACTGTATACGTACGTATTTTGCTGATAAGATTGCCATGAGTATTTGTCATGTACCTATCTAGTTATGCGTATATGATCTGTTTGGTGAAGAGATTCACCCTAATGCACACTTTTGACCGACATATGCCATGTAGACTAATGTGTGTAGACTAAGTGTTGTATAAATGTATGTATTAGTAAGTATTGAGTAAATAGTGTTGTAGATTAGCGTTGAGATTGGATTCTCAACTAAGTGGATGATGTACATGATTTCCTCTATGCTTGTTGTGTATGAATTGATTACCTTATGTGTGAAATACTCGTGTATGGTTAATTGCTTATGATGTATGTTATAACATGCTGATAACATGCTGAAATTACTTATATTTCAATTCTTCCTCTCTCATATGATTATTGATTTAGATTACAAGTGTTTGAGGCTATACTCTAGTCCAGGCAGTCGGTAACAGATTAGAATTCATGGTTAAATCCTATTCGCCATGAAGGACGCGGTGACGAACCCGAGTCGTGCTTCGGTTGACGGTAGTGGTTAGGCCACACGAGGTGTTTATGCACTTCATGTCGTTCAGCTTGAGGTGCGCTCGTACTAGTTGAGCTCGTCAAGCAACCCGACTGACCACTGTATGTTTACCTTGTATTGGTCATAACTGCTTAAACCTAGGGTAGTAAACTTACCAGTGATAACCCTGATAACCGTGGTACCTTGATCCACTAAGACTCATGAGCCGGGCATCGTGGTATGGGACACCGTGGTCGAGCTGTCGGCTTATGCTGGGGCGACGAGCCTCCCCGTAGTGACCAGTGATCACCTCAGACTTGTGAGCCGATTGTGGTGGTATGGGTACTACATTCGAGCTGTCAGCCTACTCTGATTGGTGACGAGCCCTTTGTAGTGACCTCGAGTGTATTCTGAGTATACGTGAGGCGATGACCCATCCGTAGCAACAAGAGTATAGACTAGGCCTGTATTGATAAGGTGATGGGGGAGCGGTGCAACGAGTGCGTGCAACAGCCCTGGCAGCCCTTGCAGCAACCTAGAAATATATCATCGTATGAGACTACTAGGAGTGACGACCCTAGACAGGATCTTTGTTGGGAATGATATAAGGAAAGTACCCTAGTTTTCTAATTCTGCTGTATGAAAAGGACTAATAACAACTTGGTAATCATATTCATATCGCACTGCATGTGCCTGAAAGATGTGGAGCACTGAGGGAAGAAAGTATGCAGCGGACGTAAGATGGTGTCGCATGAGGGAGTATGTCGGTGAGGGCACGCATCATTATTGCATCTCATCCTTGCATTAATCATAGTATTTAGGAATGTTTGATTGCTTGCTTTACCATTATCGCGTGATTGATTTGATAACATATTAACCTTTGCTCTATGATTACACTGAGTTAGCTACTCACTCCCACATTACGGGACAGTGTTGTACACACCAATCAGTCTCTGTTTTTAGTTTCAGATAATGATGTTGCTTGTGAAGTAAAGTCAAACCTTGCTGTTTGCTGATGAGTTCTCTTTCATGTAACTCTCTAGCGGGTCTATTCGACCTGGAGTTGCACCGACGGGGCTTCAGTATTTGGGATAGAAGACATTACATTTTTCTCATTTTATACATTATGTAATTAAACTTATAACTGTTAACTTAGTGACATTCATACTCTGAGGGCTTACTATCACTCTTATCTAGTTTAACTACTTATCACAGTCTTCCGCTTGCAAAATTTAAACGCCTTTGGAGTATGATATGCTGTTTTTGGTATAATCCTAATCATGTTTGATGCCCTTCTATAAAAAATATTCATTCATTATTATATATGTTGCATAGTGATGTTCTGGAACTCGGGAGTTGGGTTTCTACTCGATCCCCGATTTTCAGGATGTTACAAGAATACCTTGGCTCCCTCTAGCATATTGAGCATGTCGTCCAACCGCGGAATTGAAAATCGATATTTGATGGTAATTTTATTGATTGCCCGACTATCGACACACATGCGCCAGTTTCCTTTTTTACATTAATAATACTGGTACGGAACATGGGCTCATGCTCTCTCTCAAGAGACCCTTACGGATAAATTCCTCCATTTTCCCCTAAAGTATCTCGCACTCCTTTAAACTCATCCGATAATGAAGGCGGTTGTGTAGGCTAACCCCAGGGATGAGGTCTATATGATATTAAATATCCCTCATAGGGGGCAATCCATCAGGTAAATCTTCAAGTCAAACTTTTTTGAACTCGTTTAGCAATGGTCTTAAACATGGAGGAATGTTTGAGGGTTCCGATTCCTCACCTTTCACCATTACGGCATATACCTTGCCAGTTTCCTTGGATTCCTCCATAAAATTCCGAATGGTTAAGAGGAAACTCCCCTCCACTTTAGAGGCTTCAGGGTGGTTCTCTGGTGCCATAAGGACAATGATTATCTTTCGACTATCCTTGACGAATATATAGACATTGTCTCATCCTCGATGGGTCTCATCACGTTCCAACTGAGTAACATACGGCATGCTTTCATGTTAACCACGTCACAAAGTATTTGATCCTTATAATTTTTGCCAATAAAAAATGAGATAGTGCATTGTTCAGTTACCTTGGTCTCGTTCAACTTTTTTATCTAGCCAATTGACTACAGGGAAGGATGTTTTGTCGTTAGTAGCTGCAACTTGTCCGCAATTACTCTTGAGACGATGTTCTCACTACTACCACTATTTATGATCACATCATAGACCTTTCCGTTAACAGTGCACTGCGTACGGAATATATTGTGTCATTATGGATGTAATTCCTTCCGTGGAGTATAAGTAATCACATCACAACTAGAGATTCGTCACGATCCTCACCCGTTACTTCATCATCATCTAGTATTTCCTCATTGGCTTATTCATGTTCATCAAAACCAGGGTCTTCTTCTGTGGCCTCATATTCAGTGCCCCCTTTGTTTATGGTCAAGTATGTTGTGGGACGTTGAGGACATGTGTTTGATAAGTGGCCTGGTTGACTTCAGCGATAATAATTTTTTGACCTAGGCCAAGCATAAGGATTTGGAATCCCACTCGGGCCCGCTGTTGTGGGTGCTGCAGGTTGAGGTCTGGATGAGCTTCTTCTCGTATCACGGTTTGCAGTTACAGGAGGTTGAGGACGTTCTCCTACTGGATCTTTTCCTCATGCCAGCATTGGATCTTGCATGGGACCCGTCATGGAAATTCTTCAGTATAATTTATGACGGTTCAATTTTCTTATCGGCAATTCTGGTATTACTGGAATAATATCTGCTCATAATCACTTGGGAGGAATCGTGATTGAAGAAGACGTCTCATTCATGGCCATGATGAGATGGGCATCCTGTTCTGACGGGTTCATGAGAGTTGTAATTGCTCCCACCATGCAGAAGCACCAGATTTTAATTTACACGCTACCAATTTTACCTTTTTATGATCTGTCACATCTATATAATTAAAATATCTTTCTGCTTCGGTTAGTCAATTAATCGAGGAAATCTTTTATACGTAATAAACCGTTAAAACTAGGAAGTTCAGCCTTACCTTGATAGTCACTTTCAGTACGATCAGATGATCGCCTCTATGGATTGGTCATCAGGTAAAACTTTCATTAATATCCTCGTCGTTAGAACTTGAATCATATGGTGTAGCACTATGGTTTTTCACTGGTAGTGGTCTACGAAAATCAGGGTTGTGCCGTACAGCAACCATAGGTGGTGAAGCAACCATAAGTGGTGGACCACCGCTTAGAACTCAGCGTGGAAGTGGCGCATTTGTAAGATGGCCGAGTGTTGCATGCAGCCCTTTTATAGTTAACTGACTTTCGTGATGGAAAACTTTCATTCTTTCCACAAGATAATGAATCTCTGGATCACCGTCCATAGGATTTTGACTCATACCTTCATTTTTTACCATCGGCCTGAGGGGGAACTTGACTCTGATACCAATTAACGTAGGGATAAATGTGATGAGGTCAAGCACCATCTTCCTCAAGGATAATTATTCCAAATCCATGGAACTTCTCTGGACTCCTCATAGAGGCTTCTCAAATCCACGAGAAATAAAGAAAGCAAAATAGAAAATAAATTCTATAAAATTTGATTAATTAATTAAATAAACGAGTTCACAACCTTGTAAATAGGGGTAGCAAGAAATGGGAGAGAAATCAGAAGAAAACTACAACTAAAACTCCTAGAATTCGCAACTTGCTATAAATAGTAAACTTACTATTTATAGACGGTCATGATGTCTACTAGTGCGCAAGGTTTTCGACCAAAAATAGTAAGTTTCCTATTTGGCTTCACCAAGCTGTTCTCCTAATTATTCTAAGCCCTTTTTCATGTTAGACACAACTCCTAAAGCCCAACGAATGAAGAGTTATAATCAAACTAAAACTTACTATTTATAGTAAAAACGGAATTAAAATAAGAAAAGGACCGTCGATCGAGGAGTATCGGAAATCCGGCTTCGTAACCTAGCGTAGAAGAGTTGGTTGGCTAAAGTAGCTCGTTCTACCCCAAAATCATATATTTTACACTCGATAACTCATTCTGGATTGTGAGATATGTCTGATCTAAGGTCCGATGGTCCAGATCACTTCTGTCATCGACCAGGCCTTTTCTGATCCATCTTAGCCATGAAACTGTCTGTGACCTGCTCTACATCACATGCTTACGAAGGTAGTTCATACAGAGAAGTTTAATTTCTATACGACTTCTCTGGGTTTGGTGAAGGCTTGACGAAGGCAAAGTGTGCACGAGAAGCGACGACAATGATGTAACTATGATGGAGAAAATTAAAGATGGAGCTTAGAGCTGTAGTTTATGAAGATTGAAGACATGGTGGAGATTATTGTTTAATGTCTTAAATTTGCCTGTAACCAAGTCTATCAATAGCATCGATAGACCACTCAATCCCATCGAGCAGCTGTCAATCCCATCGAGAAAATTCCGATAATAGTTTCTAGGTCCAAATTGATATGATTGAAGGTGGCTTCGATCATATCGATAGACGTCGATGACACTCAATATGATCGAAACTCCCATCGACTGACTTACTCAGTTTTACGGAATTACGGATTTTGTTTCCTATTTCGATTTTTTATTTATTAAAGGGTTCGTAATCAGAGATTAGGATGGAAACAATATGTCTAGGACTTTTGTGGAGCAAAGAGAGTTCAAAGTTAGGGTTTTGTGATATTAGAGGTTATATTCTCGGTCGGTAAGCTCTTCCGTCTATTGTAAACATTGATTTCATGGTAGATTCGTTGTCACTTTGTAACGTAATTTTCTTCCCGCGATGATTTTTCCACATAAAACTTTGTGTTACGTTTGTACTTGGTTTACTTGATCTCTTACTATTTGATTATAACATTGTGTTCTGCACGTGCCTCTAACAAAAATGAATAAAAGGTATTGATAAAACCCATACATCACAGTGGCCCAACAATTTGGTCTAGGCAGCGCAAGACCCAGTCATCTTTCCTCATTTATCCTCGTTTATTTGACTCATTAAAAGATTGTGTCCAGATGGGCCTCTCATTTTTAGGTCCAGACAAATCCGTGTAATCAAACGAATCAAAGTCAGGTCAATTCAGGTGAAGCAACCTATGTATTTCTGATATATATGGGTTATTCTAACTAAAGAAACGTAACCCGTGACATGCAAGAGAGCTCGCTATCGCACCGTACACATGTAAAAATGATACACGTGTGATCAACTGGGTGGGCCCAAGTACATTAATCTTTTTTGTTTCGAACTAAACTTGAAACATAGATATCCGGAGATCAGGTGGACACCTGAACCCGATTAGATTCGGGTATGAGTGGAAGCGGACTGCATCCCGCACACAGAGTGAGACTGGGTCCAGGCAGGGGCTCTGTGGGGCCACTATGATGAATTGGTTTTATCCACGCCGTCCATCCATTTTTCTAGATCATTTAAATATAAGAGCCCAAAAATGAGACAAATCCAAGGCTCAGGTGGACCATTTGGTGGGGTTTGAACAGCCATCATTAAAAGTTTATTGGGAGCCTCTAAAATTTTGATCAAGCTGATATTTTTATTTTCCTTTCATACAAGTCCATGTGACTTTGTAAACAACGTGGATGGAAAATAAACATATATTTGGGTGGACGGTGCTGATTGATTAAACACATATTTGTATCTACTAAAATGGATGGACGGTGCTGATTGAACACAAATCTCACCGTTGGTCCCACATATCAGCCATCGAGTAGGTGAAGTAAGATGGAGAGCCGTCCGCATCCGATATGCAGTTGAAAATCGGGTATCCAAACAAAAGCTCCTGCGAAATCCCATGGAATGGTTGCAATCCCACATAACCCAAACAGGACCGGCGGCGCATGCGATACAGATTTACACCGCAATCTGTCTGCAATACCCTGCGCATCGTAAATGCATGGGATGGTCGTAATATCATCCCATGTAATCCGCCGTAACTCACGCGCTCAAACACCAGATTAGGATGGACCTTAAAAAGGTTTCAATGATCGGCATCATCGTGCGGCTGATAACCTAAAATGATTCTGAAAGATGGATGGATAGTGTGGACGAAACCCATAATCCAGTGGGCCCCAGAGCCCCTGCCTGGACCGAGTCAATTCATGCACGTAATCTCTAAACGGCAGGGTACTTAGTAGACGAAATCTGACTGCAGCAGCCTTAACGTACTGAGTAAACCCTTTTGGCCCAAACTGTAAATGCGTGTGGTTTATTCACGCGGTCTATCCATTTTTCCACTTCATGTGGTTGAGTAGACCGCACCACAGAAACAGCGAGAATAATGATTTTCACCATTGGCGGTGTTAATTTGTCAACCATCTTGTTTATAAAATTATAAGGACGAAGGGAAAACACAAATATCACCTTGATTTAAAATTTCTGTGGTTACTAAGAAGTTTTCAATGGTAGATGTTCAATTTACACTGTTTTCTCTGGTGTGGACCACTTGAACTTTGTATGTGTTACTTTTGAGCTCAAGCTCTAAAATTATCCTGTAAAATAGATGGATGGAGTGGATAAAATGCATAAATCATGTTGGGTCCACATAGCTTACTGAGTAGCTTACCACACAGAGTTACTCAGTAGGCAAGATGGGGAAGATTCAGATTCACCCCTCTGTTACTGACCTACCGGTGTTGTGGGCCGTACAATGATGTATATATATTTTATCCATGTTGTTGATCTTTTTTTTTTTTTTTTTTGAGAGAACATGGAAGCAGATAAAGATGAATCAAGCAAAGTAATCCAATCACATAATTAAGTTTAATCACAAAGACTCCAAATTTAACATAGAAAAATCCTTTTGGAGAAAAATCATGACATACAGCAATAAATATCACTATGAAAGAATAAATTACAAGAGATAAAGAGAATACCCGATTCGAACAAGCCTCAAATATCCCTTTATAAGCCCTTGAAAACTCTAGAAATGAATTAGAAAGCTCATATATACACCCCTAATCCTGATTACACATATTTATAGCCTCTAGGAGAATCACAATTGGATATCGGAAACAAATCCTCCAAATATGTAACTTTGCGTAACTCTGCATGATCGTCCGATGGCACCTTCAATGAGACTTCGATGACATCAATAAACTGTTGATGGCATCGAACCAAACACCAAAATGTTCCAACAATAAATCATTAATTTTTCTGAATTTTTTTTATGGCATCGAGTAGGCCTTTGATGTCATCGAACAACCTTCAATGGCATCAAACTTCTTTCAATGGCATCGAGCAGGACACCAAAAGTATCCAACAACTAACATGAGAAATTTAAAATTTTTACGATGGCATCGAACCTATCATTAACAAACTTATATATATACACACACACACACACACACACACACACACGCACCCGACACACACACCCATGCATGCCGTAGTGGGATTTCACCACCTATGGGTATGGAACCCAAGACCTCCTGTTAAAATTCCTCAGAGTCTACCACTGAGGTAAGGACTCGAAACCTAGACCCATTGATCTACAGATTTAAGACATCAATCAACATTTTCTAGCTCATTTTACAGGGTTAGCCCAAAATTGAAACAAATCCAAATCTAAAGTGAACAATACCACAAAAAATAGGTGTAATTGAATGCCCACCATTAAAAACTTCCTACCGCTACAGAAGTTCTGAATCAAAGTGATATTGTTTCCTTCATCCAGGTCTTTATGTGACTCAATCAATATGTCAGATGATAAATAAACATTATAGTAGCCCTAGAAAGTTTTTAATGATGGCATTCAATCATTATTATTTCCTATAGTGTAGTGGACCTGGGATTTAGATCTTCGCCCTAAAATGAGATGGAAAATGAATGGATGGTATGTATAAAACACATTCATCATGACGGGTCTACAACACTGATCAATATGAGACCTAAGTACTAGAGGAGTCACCACTGAATCTGATTTCCTATAGTGTAGCGGACCTGGATTTAGATCTTTGCCCTAAAATGAGATGGAAAAATGAATGGATGGATGATGGGTCTACAACACAGATCAGTACGAGACCTTAGTATCGGAGGAGTTACCACTGAATTCGAGTATGAAATGAGGATCTGGCGAGACCTGAGCTCTTAGCCCAGCCTCAGGTAGAGTTGTACATGAGTCGAACCGACCACTAGTTGACCCTAGCTCAAACTTGGCTCGACTTGGTTCGGTCGGCAACTTAGGCCAATTCGAGCGGAGTTCAAGCCTGTGTGGCATTTTTTCAAACACACGAAGTGCACTTTCAATTTCTCACAATTTGAAAATAGAATGGCAACAGTTTACATGTATTTCATCAAACACTTAGTAGGCAACATCAAAATTAAGATCCATTGGTAGTTTTATCATGTAATGTTTGTTTGTTTATTTTTGTAGTGATTTGTTTCATGCATATCCATACCTTCCTCGCCACTGGCTGATTCCATTGAAAATATATTCATCCGAAACAACACTTCATTAAGTCATTTCATCAAATACTTGGTGAGCAACATCAATATCAAAATAACCAAATCATCCAATTGGTTTTATATGAGTTCGATTCAAATTGACGTTCGATCCAAGTCAATTTGAGGTTAGCCAAGCGGAACTCAACTCAAAAGATTTTTAAGCTCCAAAAATCAACTCAACTCGGCTCAAACCCAATTTTAAACCAGCCGAATCATCCTTTTTCAAATCAAGTCAGGCAAGTTAACCGAGGTAACTCGTTCGTGTACAGCTCTAACCACGGATACCATTCCACGAATCCGTTGACCGCCATACCCATGTGTGGTACAGATAGTAACCACCGATCATTTTTAAAAACGGTGAAAATGCATATTTCAAAAAACTTTTATGATTGCCACGTAGTGATGGAACTAAAAGTCGTAGGCTATGGTGCTCCTGCTACGTGCTCATTGAACCTCTGTTGAACGATGTAATGTGCATGAAGATCTACGTGGAATGTCAAAATTCAACTTTTTAGTTGCTAGCAGTCAAATCCAAGATTCGTTGGTCAATGTCATCAACGAATGATTACGACACTGTTGTTTTTATACGGTAGTGATGAGAATATGAACGGTTCAGATGAAGGGGTCGAAAACCAGACACGAAGACAGGTTAGCAGCGCAACCGTACGTACCCCATCAAATTCAAAATCCAGGCTAGTAAAAAAGTATGACAGAAAAATAGTACGGATTGTATGTCTACCGTGAAAATTTTCCTAAGGCCTACTGTAATATTTATTTGGCATCTAACTCGTCGATCATGTCATTATAATGTAAGCCAAGATGAACAACAAATATTAGCTTCATCCAAAAGATCTTGATCTATCTTTAGTCTTGCGTTCATACCATAATATTATTTGAAAACAATGGATGGAAAGAGCGGATGAGAGACATGAATCATGTTGGGCCTACCGAGCACCGGTTGGCTAGTGGAAGGGTGAGTAGCCAATCCGTTTCCATTCAAATCTATATAGAATAAACATTAGGAGAGTCCTTTGGAAGCTTTAAACGGTGGACGTTCAATCACCTCTGTTTTCTCGTGGTGTAGTTGATTTGAAATTTTTATTTATCTCATTTTTGTACTCACGTCTTAAAATGATTTAAGAAAATTAATAAAGGGAGCAATTGGGTAAAACACATGCACCCTAGCATACCATCCAGTAGCCAGGCTGGGTGGATCTCGGGATCCACCGAGGTGGCGTGAGACCCTAACTTTGGGGCACCTTAATGTATGTGATTATTACATGCATGCAGTATATATGTATTGAAAGGTTATTTTAGGGCATGAGCCAAAATAAAAAATAAAAAAAGCATATCCAAATTTCAGATGGATCATGGTACAGAAATGATAGTAATTGACTGTCAAAAACTTCTTATGCTAAATCTTAGATGGACTATAGTGTAGGAAACACTAGTAATTGACTTAAAAACTCCTCGTGGGCAATGAAAGCTTTAAATCAAGATGATATTTGTGTGGTCTTTTTAAATAGGTCTTTCTTACCTTATCAATAGGTTGGATGGCAAATAAACATTTAGTAGACTTCATAAAAAATTTAATGGTGGAGATTCAATCACAACTGTTTCTTATAGTGTGGTACATCAAAGATTTGGGCATGCTACATTTTTTGGGATCATGCCTTGAAATGAGCTTTGAAATGGTTAGATGGTATACGTTACTATAAGAATTTTTTATTTTTTATTGTTAGCTAGTTAGTACACCCCCGCTGGGGATCGATACCAAGACCTCAAGTGTTGAAACGAGGTATCTCTACTCAGTCTACTAGTTAAGCTATGGATCTAGGTGTCATTACTGTAAGAACTAGAGTCAAGGATCCCACCCACCTTGGTGGATCCCGGTCTCGCCTAGTCCGCTCTCTGTTCAAGTTTAGGCATTTAGGCTTGTTTGATTACGTGATATTGAATTAAATTAGTGGAATTAAGAATTGAATTAGGTAGAATTAATATTATTATTACACAATGATTATATGTATGGAAATACCATAAAATTTTAACAGTCCAATCAATGCTTGGTATCACTTTCTTCCTTTGGGAAAAGGACTTACTAAGTGAAATTAGTATTTAATGGACCATAGAATTATAATCCACGAACCAGATATCACAACTCATGCTATTGCTACTTTTGGTTTCAACTTTAGTCACCTGTAATATGTGTGGGCTTGCCAAAATCGATAGTACAACTTGATTCCAATCGAACAACTTTGACCCTTAGAGCCAAAATAGGCAAATACATTAGATTTAACCATATATGACTAATATCCATGAAAACTAGTCGTCTATTCAGTCACTCATAAGATGTTGTTTAAGATAATCAAATAATTATCAGAGGGTAGGATTTATCTTCTGAGAATGGGTTGCACCTTGCCTTCCATACGAAATGACTTTCAGATACAAAAGCAAATAAAAATGAAACACTTATAGTTGACTGTAATGATTAATTGCAAAGCACCTTTCTGAAAAAACTACTTGTAATATGATAGAGATCGTCCAATGTATGAACAAACTGCTTGTATTACAATATAGATTGTCCGATGCATGAACGTAGACTTGGATTACCAGTTATGGGATTACTGCTGCTGCTAATGTAGGGTTAAGCTACTAGTTATACTAAGGAATGTAAATGACAGATTATGCTAAGGAATATAAAGGATAATCGATAGATTTGATCAATTTTGATTGGGTTGGTATGAGACACTTTACCTCATCGATCTCTTTTGCTATTTATAGATTTTCCTGAAATAGTCATCTAGATGTTTCTTCTCACGTTCAATCGGTTATAGCAACTGTTTCAGCACCATATCAACCTTTTAGGCTCTTCTTTATGTCCTGATAATCACTTCAGCACTGCTTTTCTTTCTCTACTCGGCCACACTTTTTTTTTTAAAAACAGATGCATACACACCACCGCACACTCATGCCGTTGTGGGATTTCACCACCTATGGGTACTCGAACCCTGGACTAGGTGTTGAAACTCCTGAGTGTCTACCACCGGAGCAAGAGTAAGGACCCATTGATGTGTATTATCCAAACAATGTTATATATCTGTTATTTCCATAACATGCACTCAAAATATCGACACATGCTTTTTTAATAATTGGTTATTTCAAAAACGGTAAAAAATAAGGTAAAATATTGCCCCATGTCACTCTGTCTTTGGACAAAAAGGTAAAAGCAACGATAGTTCGTTGCTCAATGCAAAAATGTGACCGGTCTTTCCTTTCACATATCATCTTTCTATTGACTCTGATCACTAGAGACTCGAATGATGGTTTTGTTATTCTCATGATTGTTGTTGTAACATGTATCAAATAATTGAATCATATAAGAGTCATGATTATCCTTTCATTAATGTAACGTTCTGGACTGATAGGTTGTTAGGTTATCACAGTGAAGGATGGTCCTTGGGAATGTTCCATCCGTTGATGAGTGTTGATGCTCCTCGAGCTAGCTAAGAGCTTTACTAATTGTTTAAAAGAAATCAAAGTTACCCAGGCCCCACAATGATGCATTTATTGTATACACATAGTCATATCCAAAGCTCAAGTTGACTACCACAAATAGTAATGGGAACAATGATTGTCAATGTTCAAAACACTCCTAGGACCTACCATAGCATTTATTTTCCAACTAAATCTGTTCATGAGGTTACAAGGACTTGAAAGAACAGGAAAAACAAATATAATATTGATCCAAAACTTTTGTGACCCCTAAAAGGGCTTTAAAGCAACGTTCAACCCCCATTGCTCTTCACAGTGTGGTCCGCTTGATCTTTTTATTTTTCTTATTTTTCAGTTCAAGCCTAATGACAAGCTCATCAAATGGATGGGCGGCTTGGATATAACACATAACCCATCATGAGACCCACAAAACTTGGTAACGTCAATGCACCAGCCAGGTCAGCCGTGTGTGGTATACCAGCCAATCCGCTTCTGAAATTCAAACGTGTGTGACATCATCGGACGCGGATTAGCTACTGACAGGCTGAGTAGCGTGAGTCTCTACCGAAGTGACATCACTCATGTAGGTATTATCATGATGTATGTATTGTATCCACACTGTCCATTCATCCGGAGAGATTATTTTATGGCATGATCCAAAGAATAAGATAGATCCAGAGATATAATGTACTCCGCCACATAAAAGAGTGGGGAGAGAGATGCCCACCATTGATACCTTCTTAAGGTCCACCGTGATGTTTATTTGAGATATTATCTATTCGTAAGTTAACAAAGACATTAAAGAAGGTAAAACACAAACACCAGCTTCATTCAAAACTTTTATGGCCATTAGAAGTTTTTAATGGTGGGCGTCACTCTCTTCACTTTTTTCTGTGATGGGTCCACTCAAGCTTTGGATCTGAATCATTCTTTGTCTAATGCCCTATACTGGTCTCTCAAAATGGATGGACGGTGTGGATACAAAACATACATCATGATGGGCCCATGTGATTTGGTGATGTCACTTAAATAGCAAGTCTGGCTACTCAACCTGTCAGTAGCGAATCCGCGACCGCCATCATCGCTGTCAGTCCGAAGTTTCGAATCCCTCGCGGCTGCTACTGTGAATTTGAGAATCTCCATGGAAGCGGATTGGATCTCGCTGGACAGATATCGGTCCAGGCAATTCCTCCGTGGGATTCACCATAATGTACTAGTTTTATCCACACCGTTAATCCATTTCTCCAGATAAATTTATTTTATTAGACCCAAAATGAGGCAGATTCAATGCTCAAATGGACCATAGACAATACATCATGAAGCGGCAGTGATAATGACGCCCACCATTGAAACCTTCACAGGGCCATCATGGTTATAAGGTTACATAGATACGATTGAAGGGAAAACACAAATATCAGCTCAATTCAAAATTTCCGTGACTCCATAAAAGTTTTTAATGGTAAGCGTTTAAACCCCTCTCTATGGCCCCATTGAGTCTTCGGCATGCTTTATTTTTTAATTCTTACCATGAAATAATCTTTCAAAATGAATGGACGGAGTGGATGAAAACCATACATCACGATGCCCCCATAGATCACTACCTGGACAGATTATCGTCCATGCCAGGGCTGGACACAATCCGCTTCCAACCTTCATAGGTCCACTTGAATTATTAATTTTCCATTATAAACTGAAGGTGCATAGAATTTATTCAATTCTAAATGGATTATAGCTATTAAATTATAAAATATTATTTTTATTTGATTAATAATTAGTTTTATAATTAATTTCCTTTTTTCCACCTATTAAAATTTATATTAAACACCACAAAACGAACAACCATAAGACTCCAAAATAAAAATATCTAATTTTATTTATTTATTATTTTTTTAAGGATTTCTTTGCCATTCCTAATGCCATGCAGTTGTGGAACCAGCCAAAATGCTTGCGATAGCATTAGCTTTCCTGTAGATGCAGCTTACATACCATCTATCAAAATTTTTGAGCAGGGTTATAGATTTTCTTATTATCAATGGCAAATATGACTTTTCTATCTAGGGAATTGTCACATGTCTAAGGTCTTAATCAAACTAGATCAAGCCTAGAGATTGGATTTTTGGCAATGAAGATGCTGGTGTGGCCCACCTATGATGTGATCGTACCTTATATTACATGGCACCCGATTATGTTGTGAAATTCTAACAAGTGGAAGCTGTATAAAAGTGTGACGATTAGATGGGTTAGGACTATCATATGAGCTTAAGTTTATTAAGAGCCTCAGGTATATAGAAGTCACGGTTCTCGAGCTCCTTTCGTACTTAATGCTGATGCGGAAACCTGGTTATCCTTCCCGGACCCTTGTGTACCTGCATAAAAAATGGACAAAGGAGACCCTGGCTAGTACAGGTAACCCTTCGATGCCTAAGTCAGGTAAGGAATTTGAATCTATTTGAGTGATGAGTTTTAGGTTAGAGATTGTGCGCGTACCTTTCACCATTAGAGGTGTGATCCTATTTATAGTTGAGGAGAGGCGATGGTGTAGGAGAGATCTCCCTGTTTAGCAGGGAAGTGTTGTAGTAAGATTCGAGTTCTGTATATGTCATGGGGATCTTCCAAGATTCTCAGTAAAGATCTCGAGCGGATCTCCATGTCAACTGTCCTCCTAGATTCTTGGTTAGGATCTAGACTAGATATCACTGAGACCAGGTTGAACCTTGTGGAAGGAGAGTCGGGCTAACTCGGGATTGTATTGACCTGGGGTCGCGCCAACCTGGGATTATGCCAATCTGAGGTGTGGGAGTCGAGTTTCCATTGGTGATGGGCGGATCAGTGGATCTTCCGACCTGATGATGAGAGGTTGAACTCGACCTCAATTCATACTCGGTTAGTGGTCAGGGGTCAAGCGTTGAACCTTCAGTTGCATTCGTCATTGTCCGACTTGACGAAGTGCACAATGTTAGCTACTGGAAAGTGATGTGTGGGCCCACTTTGATTTATGTGTTTTATCCTTTTTCATATTATTTCAAAGTACCAGTCCAAAAGTTAGGCAGATCCAAATCGGACTCGGTTTGGCTAGTGACGCTACCACTAGCGAGGTGGCTAGTGGTTGGTGATATGTGGGCCCCATCATGATCTATGTCTTTTATCTATACCGTTTATCTATTTTTACACATCGTTTTAATACATTAATTATCCCATAAATGAGGTAGATCAAAATTTTAGGTCTACCACACCATGGGAAAATAGTACTAATTGAATGTCTACCGTTAAAAACACCATGGGAAAACAATAGTGATTGAAAGTCTATCATTAAAAAACTCCTAGGGCCCACTGTAATGTTTATTTGACATCTAACCTGTGAATTAGGTCATAGAGACTTGGATGAAGGTAAAAAACAAATATCGGCTTGATCCAAAATTTTCGTAGCTCCAGGAAGTTTTTAACGATGAGAGTTCAATCAACAATGTCTGACCCACTTGAGATTTTGATCTACCTTACTTTTAGGTTCATACCATAATATTATCTGGAAAAATGGATGGACAACATGGATGAGACACATACATCATGATGGGGCCCACAGAGCTAGTAGCCAATCTGTTTCCATCCAAATATATAGAAAATAAACATCTGGAAAGGCCTTAGGAGGTTTTTAATGGTGGATGTTCAATCACCGCTGTTTTCTTGTGTAGTTGATTTGAAAATTTTATTTATCGCATTTTTGTACTAATGTCTTAAAACGATTTATAAAAATAAATGGACCAATTGGATAAAACACATACATTATAATGGCCCCTATAGTACTAAACAGTATCCAAGCTTGGTGGATCATGGGATCCACTGGGGTGGCGTGGGACTCTAACCGTGGGGCCCACCTTGATGTATGTGACTATTACATCCATGCCGTCTACATGTATTGAAAGCTCATTTTAGGGCATGAACCAAAAAAAAATGAAGATATCCAAAAAATATCAGATGGAACATAATACGGAAATGGAAGTAATTGACCATTAAAAACTTCTTGTGCTAAATCTCAAATGGACTATAGTGTAGGAAACAGTGGTAATTGTAATCGACTTAAAAACTTCTCAAGGGAGATGAAAGCTTTAGATCAAGATGAGATTTGTGTGGTCTTTTTACACAGATCTTTCTTACCTAATCAATAGGTTGGATGTGGGGTTCAATCACAACTTTTCCTATGGTGTGGTCCATCAAAGATTTGGGCATGGCACATTTTTGGGATCGTTCCTTAAAATGGTTAGATGGTGTGGATTTAAGGCACATACATCATTGTAAGAACTAGAGTCAAGGGTCCCACCCACCTTGGTGGATCCAGGTCTCAGCTAGTCCACTTTGTGTTTAGGTTTAGGCATTTAGGCCTGTTTAGATTATATGATATTGAATTGAATTAGGTGGAAATAAGAATTGAATTAGGTAGAATTAACATCATTATTACACAATGATTATATGTATGGAAATACCATAAAATTTCAACTGTCAAATCAATGCTTGGGATCACATTCTTCCTTTGGGAAAAGGACTTACTAAGTGAAATTAGTATCTAGTGGACCATAGAATTATAATCCATGAACCAGATTTCACAACTCATGATGTTGCTCCTCTTGGTTTCAACTTTAATCATGTGTAATATGTGTAGGGTATGCTAAAATCGACAGTGTAACTCGATTCCAACCGAACAACTTTGACCCCAAGTGCCAAGATAGGCAAATACGTCAAATTTAACCATATATAACCAATATCCACGAAGACATGTCGTCTATTCAGCCACTCGTAAGATGTTGTTTAAGATAATCAAATGATTATTAGAGGGTAGGATTTGTCCTCTTAGAATGGGTTGCACCTTGCCTTCCGTACAAAAGGCTTTTAGATACAAAAGCAAATAAAAAGGAAACACTTATAGTTGACTACGAAACACTTTTCTGAAAGAACTGCTTGTACTACGGTAGAGATCGTCCAATGTATGAACGTAGACTTGGATTACCAGCTATGAGGTTACTGCTACTACTAATATAGGGTTAAGCTACTAGTTATGCTAAGGAACGTAAATGACAGATTATGCTAAGAAATATAAAGGACAATTGATAAATTTGATCAATTTTGATTGGGTTGGTATGAGACACTTTAGTACTTCATCGATCTCCTTCGCTATTTATAAATTTCCCTAAAATAGCCATCTAGATGCTTATTCTTTGTGTCCTGGTGATCACTTTGGCACTATTTTTCTCTCGATCGCATTTCATTTTTCACTGCTCGGCCACATTGATGTGTATTATCCAACTAGTGCTATTTGTTATTTTCATAACATGCGCTCAAAATATCTTTGTAGATCTTAGGTGTTAAGGGTTAAATACTACATATTATCTCCCATTTATATCTTGATTTTATGAACATAATAATGCTTAATGTTCTATTTTACTCATGTTTGTGTTGCAAAGTGAATTTAAGAGCTTAGATTGAAAATGGTACTAAAAGCATGGACTTGATGCTCAAGAATCACCAATGCAAGGGATGAATCTTAGGAGACCAAGATTGATGAATTTACATGCCAAAGATTCAAGAAAATCAAGTGAGGAATGAAAAGAATCAAACATTTGAAGTGAAGAAAATGAATCCTGAAATTGTCTTGAAAAAATATATTCTAAAACTCTGCGTCATTCTATGAAATTGCGCAAAGTAAAATCTATTTTAGCAAACTGCGTAAATTTGAGGCGATTTCTAGAGTTTTCCAACTAGATGCAAAAGTTAGAGTTCCACAACTATAAATAAAACTCCCAAGGATGCTCCAAAACATCTTTCAGGGTTTAAGGAGTAAAAAAAATGGTGGAGAAGCCGTCGCCAAGAGTTTTTCTTCTTCTTCCTTAGTTATTTTTATATTTTTCTTAAGAGACTTTAGTCCAATCATGTCTATGATTGACTAAACCTCTTAGCTAGGGCTAAGGAGTGAAGCTTATAGCTTGATGGGATGTTTCTTTTACTTTGATTCATGTTTATGATGAACTTTCTTTGATTCTAATTTGATTTTAAAGGAAAGTTTCACTTTTTAATGGTTTATTGTGACTCAAATTACAGTAGATCTACAATAGCTTTAAGTATCTTCTTTTCATGTTTTTGAGATTGTGGGATTGGTAAATTCTATTGTTGGCCATCGTCCCATGAGCATGGTTTGGTGATGAAATCCCTTCCAATTATCGCAACTCTCCTCCATTGAATTAGGTCAAAGAAAGTTCAGATTTGATTTTAATTGTTATATCTTCTAATTGGATAAGATAGGACTCTAATTCTAATTGTGGTACTTGAATTAAGTAAGAGGGCTCCTTGATCATTGCAAGTGGATCCTTAGAAATTCTAGTTCCCACCTTTGAATTCTTAAGTTTCTAATTACACAATTCATAATTACTCCATTTAATTCCAGATTTAGATTCATATCTTTTTCTAGTTCTACTTCTAGTTGCTTTCAGAATATACATGAGATTAGTCCCTGTGGATTCAACCTCGGTCTTACCGAGATTATTACTACATCGCGACCCTACACTTGGGGTTATGAACAAGTTTTTGGCACCGTTGCCGGGGACTAACGGTTGTGTTTTTCTAAGATTAACTAGTTTTAGAATTAGTTTAAGATTAAGATTTTTCTACTTTCTTTTTTTAGGTTAGGGTTTTTTCTATTTTAGGTTTAGAAACTTTTCTTTTCTATTTTTAGAAACTAATTTACTTTCTAATTCTAGGATAGAAACTTTTTAGAAACAAATTTTTTAGAAACTTTCTTAATTTATTTTTAGAAACTAACTTACTTTCTATTTTTAGAAACTTTCTTTCTTCTTTTTTTAAAAACTAAGTTGTTTTCTTAGTTCTTTTTTTTAGAAACTAACTCACTTTCCTTTTTCTAGGTTTAGAAACTTTCCTAATTTACTTTTAGAAACTAACTCATCTTTCTATTTTTAAAAAATTTTTATTTTCCTTTTTAGGAACTAATTTACTTTCCTTTTTCTTTTGCAAGATCCTAACATAGAAACTTCTAATTTGGTAACTTCTTTCTAATTCTCTCTCTTTCTATTTTCCTTTTTCTTTTTAGGTTTAGGTAAGATTCTAAAATTGAGGGCTGAGAGTATTTCATGCCTAAGTGGGTCCGTGACAATACTCGACGTCTCTTGAGTGAAGGAGAATTGATTGAGGGGTTATTTATCTATCACAGGATTAGACACCACTAAAAATTCACAGAGTTAACCAAAGTTACGGCTGCAAATTAACTAGCCAATCAACCTCCAAATCCACCCCAACCTAGGGTGGCGAAAATCCAGGATGAGAACGAGGTGCATCGAGCACCCCCGCCTCATACTTTACCAGACTATTTACAACCGGCAGGGGTGAGCACGCCCTCCTATATGGTTTTTCTAGAAAATATAGGAAACATAGACATCAAACTAGGAGTGATCCAACTCCTTCCAAAGTTCTTTGGAATTGAATATGAAAATTCATTTTTACACTTGAAAGAGTTTGATGAGATCATACCACTTTATACTTTCCTAATGTGTCTGAGGACACAATCCTGCTGAAACTCTTCCATTTTTCCCTGAAAGAAAAGGCTAAGATGTGATTACATTCACTATGTCCACGATCTATTACCAGATGAAACGACATGACAAAAGAGTTCATAAAGAAATTCTTCTCATTTCATAAAATGAACACCATCAAAAAGTCGATCATGAACTTCGCTCAAAGGGAAGATAAAACATTCTTCCAATGTTGAGAGTGGTTCAAGGATCTTGTTAGTTCATGCCCCCAACACGGTTTTGAAACGTGGCGCATAACAAATTTCTTCCATGAAGGATTGACATCTTCCATGTGCCAATTTGTCGAGACAATATGCAATGAGGAATTCATGAACAAAGATGTTGATGAATTGTGAGATTACTTTGATAAACTTGTTGAAACTGTACAATTAGGAGACATCTCCCCAAGAACGAGCATCACATCTAAGCCTACTCAATCATAGGAGAGAGGTGAAATATATCTTTTGAAAGAGGAAGATGATATCAACGCTAAAGTGGCCAGTCTCATAAGGAAACTCGAGGCTATGGAACTTAGGAAGGATAAGGATAAGGAAGTTGTCTGCAGTATTTGTGCTTATAACATTCATACAATTGAAAATTGTCAAACAATACCTACGTTTCAAGAAATATTGAATGAGTAATCAAATGCAGTAAATAACTATCAAAAGCCTTTCAAGGGACTCACTTCGAACACATATAACTCCAGTTGGAGAAATCATTCGAATTTCAATTGGAGGAATGAACAATCCGTTACACCTTAAGGAATCCTTAATTAATTCTTAAATCAAGGGAAACCTCGAGAGGAATTAGTTTAAAATCCTCAAGAGCTCATCCAACAAAGTACTCTTCAAGCCTTACAAGAACTCATACAAGCTATACAAAAGATAGAATCACGCGTTATGATTATGGAGAAAGGAATGCTTCCAGCCCAATCTATCCGAATCCTAAACCGCAATACGGAGTTAGTGAACTAAGCTCTTCAAATCCAATGGAGCAAGCGTAGTCTATCACCACTCTTAGGAGTGGGAAAATAATCGACAAATCTATTCCGGTAAGGGCTGAGAAGCCTAAGGACCTAGATGTAGATGAGACTAATAGACCTAGTAATGCTCCACATGAGGTAGAACCGGAACTTCAAAGCAAACCGATTGCTCCATTTCCCCAACGGTTGATAGCACCAAAATCTCTCTCTAACTCTTAGGATATTTTAGAGGTGCTTAAGCAAGTGAAGGTCAACATTCCTCTACTGGATGTCGTAAAACAGATACCTTCATATGTCAAATTTCTAAAAAATTTATGTACGACCAAAAGACAACAAAACATTCAAAAGAAAATCTTCTTAACAAAAAAAGTGAGTGTCATCTTAAAGTAAGATGTGCCACAAAAATAGAAAGATCCTAGTAGCCCAACCATCGCCTGTGTAATTGAGAATTATCGGATTGAGCATGCACTTTTTGACTTAGGAGCGAGTATAAATTTGATCCTATACTCGATTTATGAACAACTGGGTCTAGATGAATTAAAAACCACTTGGACCACATTACAACTACTCGATCTCCCAGTTCGTGTGTCGAGAGGGATAATTGAGGATTTGTTGGTCTAGGTTTATAAATTCTACTATCTAGTACATTTTACTGTCCTGGATACTCAACCCATCGTGGATATGAGCACTCAAATTTCTATTATCCTTAATCACTCATTCCTTGTTACATTAAATGCGATCATCAATTGTAGGAATGAAGTCATGAATTTATCTTTTGGGAATATAACATTAGAGCTGAATATCTTTTTCAATATGAGTAAATAGGCAGAGGATGATGACGATGCCCATGATGTTAACTTAATTGATTCTTTTAAGAAATATAAAACTCTGATGACCTTATCCTTTGACTCTCTAGAGACGTGCTTGGCCCACTCCCATGATTTAGATGATGAATGATTAGGGAGATGGATGTTATGCTTGATACTATGCCGATACTTGAAGTTAACTAGTGGAAGCCACAATTTGAAGAATTACCTCAAACGGATATAGTGCCTCTAGAGCTTGGCATCGGACTGGGTCGGATCGAATTGGGTCCAACTCGACTCGGTCCGAAATTTACATGGCCTGACCCAAACTCGATCCGATCCAGGACTGAGTCCAAGTCATCTGACTCGATCCGATCTGGACCACTGCTGGCTTGATCCGATCCGAGTCCAACTCGGTCAAGGAAATCGAGTCAGATTGGATTGGGTACGATTTAGATCGGTCCTGATTTTATTTTTTATTTTTTAAAAAAATTTTAAATAAAAATAGTGGGCCATCATTCCAAAATAGTCTAAAATACAGGCTAAAATTAAAAATATATATAAATAAAAATGAAACTTACGTACCTACTTGATGAATGGAGATGATGAATGGTGATGATGAGTGGGCTAGGCTGTTGAGTGGCCAGATTAAGATGGCTGGGTGTGGCGCTCGTTCGGGTAGAGACAAATGAAAGTAGCCGGATCGAGATGGTTGCTCGTTTAAGTAAAGAAAGAGAGAGGGAGTGTAACACCCTGGTTCCCGGAACCTGAGTACACTACTTGTTTTCCAAAAACCCAAGTGTTAACCTGTAAATATCCCAAATTTCACGTACATTTTTTTTCTTTTTATCAGAGTTAATAACTAGCGGAATAGAAGCGAATCAAGTATAAGAGGGAGTCCAAATATATCTAACTAATATTTCAAGTGGTTACCCAAAAACTTATATAAAATAATGTTTTAACTTATTACAAACATTATAGTACGAATTAAAATGAACTGAAGTGAGGTAAGAGAGTCGCAATGTTCTCTGGATCCTCCTAATCCACATGAACACTAGTATGTGCATCATCTATGTCTCCTGCACACTGAATACGGTTCAATAGCATCAATGGCTATTGCAGTGAGGTATACCGCTCAAGATTTAAAGCATTGTCATGCCCCAAACCTGGAAATTGGATTCACAAGAATCCTCATCGCTTAACCCGGTGCCAACAACCTCTGTAATACCCCATTCTCGGGCCCTAGCGTACATACGCCAGGTTTCGATCCTAGGATCTTACAAGGAGGATTTTCCAACGTACATTTGTCTCATAAGAAGCATAACCACAAGTATACCCAAATCATAAAGACAACATTATCATCACATATCCACTAATATAATCATTTGAATACAGTGCTGAAAGGAAAATACATATGTTTCAAAATTAAAGCTCCAGAAGTCCGTTGCACGCTCCAAGCTCAACGCTGTTGCAACCTAACGCCACCTGCACGCATCTATCATGCATAAGCTTATAGAAAGCTTAGAGGGTGGTAAAAGTGTGTGTAGGGTAAGTGCCAAGTATACAATAAATCCCATAATCATACATTATCGGAATAAGCAGAAATATTGACAATATCATTAATCATACGATATTAGAGTAAGAGGAAATATACTAATAAGTCCATGAATCATTCAATAACAGAATACGCAATGTGGATAGACAATGCAAATGCGGAAGCCAAATATTAGATATCAATGATGCAACGTAATATACAAATCCTTCTAAGTCCGTCTAGGCCATATAAGTGTAAAAACATAGTAACCAAAAATGCTAAGTGATGCAATGTAATATGCGGTGCAAATGAAATGACCATGCTGGAATGTAAAATTAGATGATAGTACGAAGTATTGCAGGCTATGGGGTTCATCACAAGGAAATTCTATCTAAACCAGTCTCATACCTAAATTTGGATAGTCAGACACAATGTGGTAAACTCCTGATCTTAGGTTAGTCGCGCGCGCCCAACCGAAATCCTAGTCATGCGAAGGTACACGTAACAAATAGTTACGCACCACCAGCCCAAGTGAATAGTGAATGAATGAATGAATGGATATATAATTCCTACTCAATAAGTTCACATATCAGTACGGTTGCTCTGTAGGAATATCACCGGGGTCTATTACACTCAACACCGATTGCCTCCTCCCTAACTGTACAGCTCAGTGAGTGGAAGAGACCTCACTATCTGCCTAGCCAGTAGTCTGCCAATACCTACTCGGCTTGTCGATAACGGACCTATTTACAAACTGGTCATACTTAGCCTAGCTTATAGCCCCTTCACTCGGGCAGATAAGGCCACACCCCCTCCCAATCTACCACGACACAGTGAAAGATACATCATACTGATATTTGGCACTCGGGCGCTCATGTTCCACTCGGTCTAAACGTTGGGGCACCTCTTGGCCTCGGAGATTCTGAGATTTTCACACAAGGACATCATAGGTGCCCACAGTGCTAGAACCAAGTATTTTCGGTGTCCCATTTAGCCATCCATGATGTGCCTGTGGAGGCCACAGCCCTGATGTTGCTAGGGTATACAATGATCAAGTCACATATATGCGAGATGCATGAGTCACACTATCCAGTCATTCAGTAATCCTGCGCGTACGGGCGATAATGTGGGCACTCCGTCTCATAAGGAGTCCCATAAATAATTTGCCTAATGGCATATGCTATAATCCAACATTTCTCATATCAGGCATACATATGATGTGTATGGACATGAATCATGGAGCTTATACTAAGCATTTTATATGTGATGAACTATCCTCACAACGAAGATGAGGCTTGATGGCCTACACACAACAAGTATGGGCCTATCAATGGGCCCTACGGAGAGTTAAAATGAGGACGTTTAACCAACATTATCCTTACAATGTGCATGTCAAACCAACATTGCTCCCAAGGAATTTTCCGCCATAAATGTCATTACATAAACCATGGTGGAATCACACAATACAATAGACCTTGTATACATTTTATTGGGCCTCGACCCATAGGCCTTAAATACATCAAATGGGCCTCAACCCACGGGCCCTAATACGTCACAATGGGGCCTCAATCCATGGGCCTCATACACATCAAGATGGCCTCAACAATGGGCCTCATACACATCAAGGTGGCCTCAACAATGGGCCTCATATGGTAAATGGGCCACATCACATGGGCCATATGTATATCAGATGGGCCACACCAATTAGGGCCCATGCATATCAAATGGGCTATACCCAAGATAAGTGGTGATAATGATTTCCACCATTAAAATTCTCAAGGCCCACGATAACATTTATTTCCATCCAATCTAATCATAAGGTCATAATGACCTGAAAGGGGTTTCAATGGTGGACGGTCAAACCCACTGATTCCTATAGTGTGGTCCACCTAATCCTAGATCTGCCTTATTTTTAGTCTCAAGCCCTAAAATAAGCTTTCAAATTGGTTGGACAGATTGGATGCAACACGTGCATTATAGTGGGTCCCATAGATGGACGACGAGGGTGGAACAGGTGGGGCCCACATAACTTAGTGACGTCACATACAACATTAGGGTCCCACCGTCCACCACTGGACAACGTGGATAAAACACATACATCATTGGTGGGGTCCACTATCCGTCCAGTAGCCAACAAAATGGCTGGACGGCATGATACAACACATACATTTTGGTGGGTTCCACCATCCAACTGGACAGTGTGAATAAAACACATATATATCATTGTGGGTCCCACGTAGGGCCCACTATAACATTTATCTGCCATCCAATAAGGTCACACAGACCGGACTATAGAGGAAAAACAAATTTCAAATTGATCCAAAGCTTCTGTGACACCCAAAAGGGTTCCAACGGTGGACGTTTAATCAACACTGTTCCCTGCCGTGTGGGCCACCTGAGCTGTATACGGTTGATTTCTTAGGGGGGCCACTGTCCTAAAGGGGACCCAGCAAATGCACGATGTTGATGAGAAACACACTTCACGGTGAGGCCCACGGTTGGGACCCCTTATCCGTCCGTCCACAGCGCAGGACACCCTGCTCGTCCTCGGGTCAGTCAGCAGTAGCAGCTTGCTGCTCTTTATTTTTTTTTTTTTTTGAAAAAGTGTATTTTTGAGGTTTTTCCTAGGTGGGGTCCGCGTCATGGGAATCCACCCCACCCATTCTATAGCCTATAGCAAATCCAACAAGTCCAATATTGAGTATATTTCTTTGTGTAGAGACGTTAGGTGGTTTTCAACGGTAAAAACCACAGTTTTTCAATGCTATGGCCTGCCAAAAAGTAGGATCGGCTTCATTTTTCAGGTCAATGCTTAAAATGATCTAGGGAATGGGATGGACGGTGTGGATTAAGTCCATACATCAAGGTGGGGCCTGTATGAGTGGCCCACCCAAAAGCTTAAAACCAAAGTAATATTATATATATTCTTTTAACATCCACTGTCAGTCCTCACTTTACAACTCTTGAATGTTGGACGGGCTGTGTGCATGAATTAATCAAGGTGGGTCCCACATACACGTGGCCCACTTAATCTAGATCAATCTGATACTTGTGTTTCCCATCTCCCTATGGTAGGGTTCACATGGTTTGGATGATGTAGATCCTACATGTCCATCAAGTGGGTCCCACAAAGGTGAGTGACTTGGGTAAAATGCATACATCAAGGAGCCAACAACAAGGAAGTGAGAGAGAGAAAGATAGAGATCGAGTGTTGGAGGGACCCTGGCACTATGGGCCCTCCCTTGCATGATTTAAAACATACATCAAGTGGGTTCCATTTCATATGGGCCCACCGATCAAAATCAATGGTGGAGATCCTTTCTCCATCGAAATAGAAGGTTTAGATGACCCCTTTTCAACTAGAAAGTAAACATCATGATGGGGTCCATGGAGAATGGTCCCATCATGGAATGATATTGATAATCAAGGTGGGTCATCGGCCATATCTTGGGTCAAAGTGAGATCCATACCATCGATCGGTAGGCCTCACTTGGCCCATCATAAAAACATGAAAACTAGCCTATAGAAGCACCCACTGTTCGATCTTCTTGGTCCGTTGGAAAGATGATCTCCTTATGCTTCACTTTGATAGTGGAAGATGAGAAATGAATGGCTAGGATGAAGGTTTTTGGGGTGAGAAGTAGGCCACACATACTCACTTTCTCTCTTAAAAACCATGGACGTCCACTCTCTCTTTGCTTGAAATATGTGAAAAGAAAGAGAGAGAGAAGGGATGGTTGTAAGGGAGAGGTGATGGATGTGAGTGATGGATGTGAAGTGATGTTGTCCGTGACAAGTGTAGGTGTGAAAGAGAGAGGGTGAGAAAGAGTTGACTTTGGACTCGCTTGACTTAGGAGAAAGAAAGCATTGATTGATTGATTAATGAGACATGATGTAGAGATTCTCTTGGGATTACAAATACATGGTGTTTTTCTCAAACTGAACACAGGCCCACATCTCCTACCTTGGGTATTGCCTCGACGCGTAATATACGACATCGAAACCACGGCGACGGTGCGGTCGCAATGGTACAAGTCTTAGGTTGAGCCGACTCTGATATATCGGACACGACTCAGGATCATACACAAATGCCAATAACAGATCGCGGGTCGTCGAAATTTGACCGGGATGACCACGAAAGCCTACGGAACAATATATGCAGGATACGGGTCTTACACGCATCATCAAGATAATTAAACATAGTTAACAAAAATGGTATATAATAAATATTATACAATGATTATCATGGAGATCAGATAATATTCATCAGATACACATTCATTAAATAAATTTCACCAAGATGGATGCATGCACATGCTCATAGACCTGGGGATGCACATCTAGCTAGTAAAAAGTTACCTAAGGAGAACTAGCCACCCAGAAAAGTACTCAAAGATACGCCCAATGAGAACTTACCACCCGAAAAAGACTAATATATAGATTGCCCAAGGAAGACTACTTAACCGAAAAAGTATACAAAGGTACGCAACCACCCAGAAAAGATCATAATAATATATATATCACCCAAGGAGGACTACTCACCTGAAAAAGTACACAAAGGTACGCCCAAGGAGAACTAACCATCTAAAAAATACTATAATATATAGATCACCCAAGGAGATCTAGCCACCAAGAAAACTACTCACGGTACGCCCAAGGAGAACTAGTCACCCGAAAAAGACCACATACCATGAAAATGCATGATTAGCCTAACCATTATTATTCCAATTTCAAACAATGAATTTAGGAAAGCTCAAAGTCACTATGGGGGGTTGGTCACCCAGCATAGGCCGACAGTTTAGACATAATGTCCCATTCCACCATCTCTAGCTCATGAGACTAACAAATAGGATGTTTTAAAGGTAACCTACTTAACTAGTCCACTTATTGTACTACAAGTGAGACTTATCATCACAAGGTTATATGAAGATGGTTTCTTAAAGCCACATAGGGCAAATATTAAATCAAGATGCATAGGGCAAACAACCCATCACAAGATGTAATGAACATGGATTATCTCAAAAGTCACTTAGACAACAAACGTTCTATAAGATGATAAGTCCACATCAAATGTTTCATTTAATTTATTAGACAAAGTGGTCACTAGTTCTAGGACCTCCAATCATTTCATCATGTGATCGTGAATGACAAATCATGTACAATATCGATATAGCACATACATATTTAAAGCATTCATTACAAATCAGAATAGAGAAATTATATCTTATGGCATATTCAAGTATTAAATTTAAATCTAATTTATCAATCATCATAAGGAATCAAATTCAATAAGAGGAATTCACTATTTACACAATCAATGATATAAATGTACAAAGATAAATGAACCTAACTGACTATCAAGATGAAGAAAATCTTGAAGGGTGATCCTCACCTTTAAATTAGGTGATCGCAACTTTAACGCTCCGTTGCACGAATCCAGCTTGAATGGGTTAGATCTAAGTTCCATACACATCTACGGTTAAGATCTTAACCTCAGGCTTTGATCTCCATCCTATATTTAAGGTCCGCCATTTTTAAGAATTCTAAAATCTAAGTTGTGTAACGAATGAAAATGAGTAGCAGAGGTTATAATTGATGATGATAATAACACTACTTAGTATAACTATATAATATAAATTTATAACACCAATTATAGTCTTAGACAATAGTAATAGGATGATATTAATCCCTAATTTTAAATGATTTGAATAATGAAAGTAATTAATGACAAATCTGATTTGTGTAGAGAATGAAAATGACTCACCTGCTTTGACTCAGTTGAGTCAACTTGACTCACCATTCTTCCTAGTTTCTGTTCTCCCATTCTCTTTCTCCTCCTCTTTTAAACATCTTCCTTTCTTCTTCCCTGCTTCCTCATGCACATCCAGCAGCCTCTGGACTCGGTACAAACATATCAGACCCGACCCGTGACTAGGGTGAGTCGAGTCAGCAACTCGCGTCTCCCTCTTTCTCCTCCTTCCTTCTCCTTCTCTCTCTCTCTCTCTTGTACCTTCCTTTCTCTTCCTTTCTTTCCCTTTTCCTTCTCTCTCCCCCAAACTCAACAAGCCAGCCATGACATTGGAGTTCATCGTTTAACAGGAAAATGAGTCGACTTACTGACTCGTCCCATCTTTTTCTTCTTCACTTTGATTTCCTTCATTCCTTCTCTTTCTTTCTTCTTGGCTTTCTTCTTTCTTTCCTTCATCCTCTTGCTTCTCTGCTTTCTGAGTCAGTTAGCAAGGAGTGTGGCCTCAGATCTGGCTCCCCTAGGCCCGGCCTGATTTAACTCCAAGCTCGGCCAACTCGTTCGGTCTGGATGTAACCTAACTGGTGAGAGAGACCCATCAGACCGATGAGAGAGACCCATGATTGAGCCCGAGCAGACAACACCCTCCCTCAATTTCCTTCTTCTCTACTCAACCGGCACCCAGCCGATGACCTAGGCCCAAAGTGTCAATGGGTCACGACCCGGGAAGCGACCCATTACGGTAGCAACCCAAGCCAAACCAGCAACACCCCTTCTTCCCTTATCTTTTGCTTCTCTCTCTCTCTCTCTCTCTCTCTCTCTCTCTCTCTCTCTCTCTCCCCGTGTCTAACCAGAGAGACTTGGACTCAGCCTACGACTTGCAGCGGCTCGGGACTAGTCAGTTTTACTTGGTGCGGCAATAGACGACGCTTTTCTTCTCCCTCTTTCTCTTTTTGTCTCTTTCTTTCCTTTCCTCAAAAAATGCCCTAATTCCTGGCTATTTATAGCCTTGAGGAGATCCAGAAGGATCGGCTCTCAATCATCCGACTAGTTACGATTTTAGCTAACTTAATCTATAGTGCTTTATGGCCACGGGATTAAATCAAGCTTGCATGGGTTCGATCAAGTGTTAAGGATGCACTAATGGGACCCTGATCCACCCATCTAACAGCTCGGATCCAGACGTGGGGCCCACTTAAAGGAGAAGGGTATATCGGATTAATGGAGGAGTTGATAAGGTTGATAATGGTGGATTACAGCTTAATGGCTATTCTTTCCATCTAATTTGTTTGGATGGTGTGAATTTCGTCCTAGAAAATGATGGGACCCACCATTTGAACGGTCGTTTGGGTTTTCTAATGAGATTAGGTTTCCAATTGCGGTGGCGGTTCTCTTGTTGTAAAGAAAGCCCTAAAGTCTACGTGGATTGTAAGGCAGGGATTCGCTGAGGTGGAGGGTTAGGATAGGAGGAAGAACGTGCACATGGTTTGACAGCGAAGCAGATGCAATCTGCATTCTAATTTCAAAAATTCGCTCTCATGCACGCTCCTTTCGCCTGAGATCGTGTACGTGTACACGAGTGGTCACGTGTGGTAGTGATGGGGGGTTGGGTTAAAATTTCATCCTGAACATGATGAACAGCTTGGATCTTCGATATGGGGTCTGATGGTGGGCCACCATCGGCAACAGGCAAACGAGTCTGTTTGAATTTGAGGCAGACGGGAGAAATAGAGAAATCCATGATTTCTCTTATTTTCATCGAGTCAAACCCGTTTTGACCGAATATGTGGTCTCGTGCAACGCGGGTGCACCACTCTTAGTGCATACATGTGATTGATGTGGGGCCTATAGTGATGGTTAGTGCAAATCCATTCTGTCCATTCGACTTCATGGGTCTAATTAGGACTCCTGGCCAAAAATGGGAAAAATCCATAACTCAAGTAGGCCATAACAGTGGGTTTTAGTTCATAATGATCAAGAGGTTAGATTGACTCTAGCCTGAACTTCAACATTTTTTTGGAGGTTGTTCGGATGATCAGGATGCTTCCTAATCCATATTGGATGATTAGATTTCTAATCTCGTATATCAATGGTTCGTAATCTACATCAATAACTACTCTTAATATTTAATGGAAAATTATAAGGTGTAATGGCTGAATTGTTTTAACTTGTCAACCTATGGTGTAGTTGTATTGATCACTAATAGTTATAAGGTTTGTAATCCAATTTAAGGGAAATTTAGCTGCTATTTCTATAATTAGATGACCGTATATCTCAAGTGAATGAATGATCTTGAATTGAATGGTTGGATTGTTTCATAATAGATTTCCAATTGTGCATACGCCCTTTAGCATTTTTAGATGAGTCTGATGGTTAATCTTAATGATTAGATGCCTAATTAGGTGATGAAAAGTCTCGGTCTACTATACGACCTCAAATTCAATGACTAATTTTTAAACTTCAACGGTCAAGTATTCTAGGATTTGTTTTCGAGTGGAAGTGCATAGTAAATTTAGGGGCCACATGACATAATGGTGGAGATCGGGTATATGAATTGTTAGGTTGAGGGTCGTGGGTCCAATAAGTAGTGAATTTGATGGTTCATGCTTAAATATTGATACTGGAAAGTTAAATTCACCTATCAAAGAAGCTAAAATTCTAAAATAGATTTCTCTAATAATTTGATGGTCTATCTAGAGTGTTAACATGTAGATGGCTTGATCCCTAGGTGAAGACTGGGCTAGGATGAAGGTGAATGTCTAAGTAAACTCGATTTGAGTTACTAAGTGAGGTCTTCCTAGTAACACTCGAGTACTGAAAGCTACGGGGTGTTAAAATCTACCCCCCTTAAAGAAAATCTCATCCTCGAGATTCAATATTTCTAATTGGTTTAAGGACAATTATAATATCATTTGCGGTGATTCTAAGCATTCATTATTTTCCTATGAAAGTTGTTTGTATGTACGAACATATACCACTAGCTGTCAGAACTGGGGTTGTTACAATCTACCACCCTTAAAGAAGAATCTTGCCCTTGAGATTTGATAGCGCACATCCAATTATTACGGTAGAAGTGGTAGGGTTATTGTCCAGGTTCAATATGATTTTTCATTTTCAGCGTTCAAGCTAACACGAATGGATGGCTGTAATGAGTTTGAACCTGATACATCAATCCTCTGCTTGCGCAAAATAGTGGAATCACCAGTATCGTCTTCCAATCCTAGTAAATCTCGATCTTCTGCTTGATCAAGGCATTGAGATTGTTGAGGTTTGCTAAGATTAAAATTTGGATCAAACTGCATATGCTTGCCTAAATGCGTTTCCATCAATTCGTGATCCTAATTAATTCAGACTCATGGGGGATATCATGAATTTTTCTATTTTTATGACGAGACTCCCCAAAATCTATGTGAACAGATCCAAATGACCGTCATGTCTTCAGTGTGCAATCTTATTACCTAGGGTACTACTTGAAAGTTTCAAGATCAGAATTTCTAAATGAAATTTGAATTTGACGATTGTCAGATTCCCTTAAAGATTTCAAATTTAATCCTAATATGCTTGCTTAGGGTTGAAAATTTACCCAAAATTCTACAACATCACTTTTACTTAATCCTAAGTGCTGAAGTTTGGGAGAATCATTGTCTCTAACCAATGAGATGTTTTAGGGAATTCAAATTATAAATGCCAATAAGATTTCTTAAATTTAGTGAGTACTTATGTTCTACTTACTGTATAATATGATGGTAAGGAATCTTTGCAATGCCTAAGTTCGTTTCACCTACTGAGTGCCTTGACGATGTTGTTTCAATTAAGGAAAATTATGGGATAAATTCAAATCCTAGATTGCCAAAAAGTTCATTGGAAGTCAAGCTCAAGGATCATTCTTGTTTAATCTAATATACATCACAACAATTTTCTTCTTCTCCCATAATTCCTAGGTTTAGTTTCTGAGTTCAAATGACTAAGGGTAAATTTTGAATGAATTTAAGTTCATTTATAGGTTCTACAATTATCCAAACAACATTCTAGGGAACCTAAAATCTTGAATTTTTACATTCTCAATTCTCCTTAATTCAAAGGAAATTTTACATAAGTTCGAATGACTGTCCTACTAAATCTAAAGGGAAAATAAATTTAGGTTTCTATGTTCTCAAACTTTCTCTAAATCTAGAGGATTTCTATATAAGTTTGAGTGGTTAACCAAACAATTTTTGAAAGGAATCTAAGTTTGTTTCTAAGTTCAAATAACTAAATCTAAAATTTTCAAAGGAGTTTAAAATTTTGCATCTCTATTTTTAAATTTTTTCCTAACTTTAAGGGAATTCTAAATGAATTTAAATGGCTATTTTATCAATTCCATAGGAAACTTAAGTCTGTGTATCTACATTCTCAAGCTTCCTAAGTCTAAGGGAGATTCACCTAGGTTCAAATCTCTAATTTTAACATTTTAACTTAAGACATTTAAGGTTTGTATAAGTTCGTTTCCTAATGGCAAGGTTTGTCTAGACTCTCTCTGATACCATCTTGTAACACCCCGGTTCCCGAAACCTGAGTACACTACACGTTTTTCAAAAACTCGAGCGTTAACCTGTAAATATCCCAAATTCCACATACATTTTTTTTTCTTTTTATCAGAGTTAATAAACTAGCGGGACAGAAGAAAATCAAGTATTAGAGGGAGTCCAAATATACCTAACCAATATTTCAAGTGGTTACCCAAAAACTTATACAAACCAATGTCTTAACTTATTACAAACATGACAATATAATTAAAATGAACTGAAGTGAGGAAAGTGAGTCGCAATGTCCTCTAGCTCCTCCTAATCAACATGAACACCAGTATGTGCATCATGTATGTCTCCTACACACTGAATATGGTTCGATAGCGTCAATGGTTATCGCAGTGAGGTATACCCCTCAAGATTTAACACATCATCAATGAATGGATGGTATGGATAAAACACATTCACCATGATGGGCCTATAACACCAATCAGTAACAAGACCTAAGTACTGGAGGAGTCACCACTAAATCTGATTTCCTAATGTAGTGGACCTGGGATTTAAATCCTCGCCCTAAAATGAGATGGAAAAATGAATGAATGGACAATGGGTTTACAACACCGATCAGTACGAGACCTCAGTATTGGAGGAGTCACCACCGAATTCGAGTCCGAAATGGAGATCCGGCGAGACCTAAGCTCTTAGCCCAGCCTCAGGTAGAACTGTACATGAGTCGAGCTTGGCACAACTCGACTTGGCTCGACCATTAGCTGACCCTATGTCATGCCTCAAACTCGAAAACCGGGCTCACAAAATTCCCGATCGCCGAATCCGGCGCCGACAGCCTCCATAGAACCCCATTCTCGGCTCCTAGCGCCTATTCGCCAGGTTTCGATCCTGGGATGCTACGAGGAGGATTTTCAACGTCAGTTTGATCCGTAATAAGCATAACCAATGGCATAACCCACAAACAACAACCAAGAACTCCATTACATTTCCACTATGATAAAAAAACTTTACAAGTACAATGAGCATAAAGGGAAATACAATGGTAAGGAACAAAAACTCCAAAACGATCTGCAACGTGTTCCTGCCTCAGTGCTGCTGCGAACCAACGTCACATGCACGCAACGGTCGTGCATAAGCTTATAGAAAGCTTAGAAGGTGGTGAAAGTGTGTGCACAAGGTAATAATATGAACATGCAATGTCAGAGTAATGCGAAATATGCAGATGAATCCATAATATCATGAGCCGTACCAAGGCTTATGCGATGTAAGACATGAATGGTATCGGCCACCCCAAGGCCATGCGATGTGCAATGCAACTCAAGCATACGGATCCTCATCTATGTCCACACATCAATACAGCTTAAATATGAGATATCACCGGGGTCTAGTACACTTTAAACCAGATTTCTACCACATCGCGCGTAATATGGTAAGTGGAAGAGACCACACTATCCGTCTGCCAATATCGGGCGTGACTCGTCGATAGCAGACCCATTCCTCGAGCTGGTCAAACTTAGCCTAACATTGCCCCCTACTCTCGGGCGGTTAAGGCCGCACCCCCTTCCAACCGACCACGACACAGTGGAGAGCGTAACCATCTGATAATCGGCACTCAAAGCTCATCTACCCACTCGGTCTAGACATTGGAGCAACCTCTTGGTACCATAAGGGTTTAGGGACTTTCACTCAGGGATATCAATAGTACCCCATATAGAACATGATTTCCGGTATCCAATCCTGCCAACCACGATGCGTCTGTGGAGGCTACGGCCCTGATGTCGCTAGGGCGTGCAATACCCATGTCACACAAATGCAAAATGCATGATTCAGCTATCCAGTCATGCAACAAATTCTACGCATATCGTACGCTCATGTAGGGCAACACTGCCTAACCAGGAGCCCATAGACAACCGGCCCAAAGGCATATGCTATGATCAGTCAATCCTCATATCAAGCGTATATATGATGCGTATGATCATGGGTCATGAAACTATACTAAACATGTAAATGAGTGATGAACTATTCTTACAACGCAGATGGGCCTAGACGGCCTATACACAGTAAGTACGGCCTAGTAATGGGCCTTAAGGAGAGTCGTAATGTGGACATCCAACCAACATTACACTCGCAATGTGGACGTCAAACCAACATTGCTCCCAAGGCACGATCTTTGTAAACATCGCTACTTAGTCTGTAATGGATTTACACATTACAATGGACCATAGGTTCTTTCCATTGGACCTTACATATATATCAAATGGGCCATATCTTATGGGCCTTCTATTCATCAGATGGGCCACATAAATGGGTCATACCAATGGGTCTTATGTGCATTGCAATGAGTCAAAATTTGTGGGCCTTGGACTGCATCAAATGAGCTTAACTCATGGGTCTTAAAGTTAACAAATGGGCCACACCAATTGAACCCCATATGTACGCCAAATGGGCCCTAACCCTTAGGCCTTGCATGCATATCAAAGTGGGCCTAAACCCCTAGGCCTTACATATATCAAATGGGCCTACTTTCATGGGCTTGAAACATATCAAGTGGGCCTAAGCCCATAGGCTTTACATATCAAGTGGGCCCAAGTCCATAGGCCTTATATGAATCAAATGGGCCTAACCCATAGACCTTAGGATATATCAACTGGTCCAATCCCATAGGCCTTATACCTACATCAAAGTGGGCCCTAATAAGCTGTCACAATTACATTAAGATGGACCTCAATCATGTCAAGATGGGGTCCACTTGGACTATGGATCTGGCTCATTCTTTGACTCATTCCATAAAATGATCTTTTTAAAAATGGATGGACGGATTAGATGCAGCACCTGTGTCAATGGTGGGGCCCACATGAAGGCGTACTATCGTGTATATTATATAATATATAAACTACATATAATATAATATATGTAATATATACAATATTATATGTAATATATATACAATACAATAATATATATATATATATATATATATATATATATATATATATATATATATATATATATATATATATATGTATGTATATATACACATGCGGCACTCATCACCCACACGTGGGGGTGGGCCCCACCGTCCAGTGGGGACGGTGAGGATAGAACACAAAAAAAATCACGGTGGGCGTCACCGTCCACGGACCATGGATGGTGTGAATAAAATACATAAATCACTGTGGGTCCCACGCATGTGGCCCACCGTAATGTTTATTTGAAATCCAACCCGTTCATAAGGTTACTCAGACCTGGATGAAGTGAAAACACAAATTTCAGATTGATCTGAAACTTCTGTGGGCCCAAAAATAGGTTTCAATGGTATAGTTTCAACCCCACTGTTTCGTGTGGTGGGGGCCACTTGATTCACGGATCAGATTGAAATTTAGAGGGGGCCCACCTCATGAACGGCGTAGATGAGACATATACATCATGGTGGGGCCCACGGCAGCAGCCGTGGGTGGCCGCTCGCTGCCCGCCCGCCAAGACGTGCAGCGTTAGAGAGAGGCAGATGCCTCTCCGTTGTTGTTTTTCATTTTAAATGGAAAACCCATTTTCTGGGGTTTTTCACGTCTGGGGCCCACATCAAGCTGATCCACCCCGTCCATTGAGTTCAGGGGCTCAAAACAAGCCCAATGAGTCCAAGGTTCGGGATTTTTTGGATGTATAGACTCATCAGGAAGTATCTTTAAGGGTAACCACCAAAGTTTCTGATATTATGGCCCACTGGATGATCACGTCAGCCTCATTCTTTGGCTCAACGGTTAAAATGTTGTGGGTAAGGGGATGGACGACTTGGATCAAATATATACATCAAGGTGGGGCCTACACAAGGGGACCACCCCACAAGCCTCTCTTTTCCCTTTTTTTTTTTTTTTTTTTGGTACAGGGACGTCCAGCGTCCCAGACGCTGGACGGTGTGGTTATCTTAAAAATGTATTGTGGTGGGCCTTGATGAAGTGGGCCACCACTGATGTTTGACGAGAGTACAACATATAAGGTGGGCCCCACTTTAATAAAAACTTGGACAAATTAAATCTCAAGGTGGGGTCCATTCAAGTGGGCCACACAACCTTATCACATAAAATAAAATAACACAAAATAAAAAGAAATAAAAGAGAGAGAAACATGGAGAGTGGGACACACTTTGTGATGGAGGGACCCCAACATTATGGGCCCTCCCTTAAAAGCAAATCATACAATAAAAAGGGTCCTTTAACACATGGGACCACCAAGATTGAGAATCAACGGTGAAGATCCTCTCTCTACCAAAATGGACGGTCTAGATGACCTTTTGCAATGAAATAAACATCATGATGGGGTCCATGGAGAATGACCCCATCATGGAATGATCATGATGATCCAAGTGGGCCATCGACCTTATCTTAGGGTCCCAAGCGAGATCCACACCATTGATCGGTGGGTCTCACTTGGCCCATCATAAAACAAGAAAGAAACTACCCTATAGAGGCACCTACCGTCCGATCTTCTTGCTCCTAGGGGTTCCTTGGCACCTTAGCTCCAACTTCAATGGATGAGATGAGGAGTGGAGGGTTGAGATGGGAGGTGGTGGGGTAGGAAAGTGGGCCACTTGAAGCTTAAAGATACTTAAAAAATTCCATACGTGGGATTTTCTTTTGCTTGGAGTGTTTTGCAAATGAGAAAGAGAGGAGTTGTAAAGGGAGAGAGAAAGAGTAATGGATGGATGTGGTGAGTGATGGTTGTGTAAGAAAAGCTTGACTTTTGAGGCTTTTGTGTAAGAGAGGTATGGGAGGTGAAGACTTTTGTGGTTGCTTGGGAAAAGGGATGAAAGTGATGTGTACTTGACATGTACTTGACATGTGATGGATTGATGGGATTGATGTGATTGATGTGACACATTGTAGAGATTCTCTTAGGTTTCGCAACGCGCGGCGTTTTCTCGCACCGAACGTTGGCCCACATCTCCTGACTAGGGTATCACCTCGTCGCGCGAGTCGCGGCATTGGAACCGCAACGATGCCGCGGTCGCTATGGTATTGGTCTTGGGTTGAGTCGACTCGGGTTGTCGGCATATGAATCAGGGTCGCGCGTCGATATCGGTTAAGGGTCGAAGGTTGTCGGGATTCGACCGGTAAGGCCGCGGAAGTCTACGAAAAGGTACGGACCAAGATACGAGTCTTACACCCTAGCTCAAACTTGGCTCGGCTTGGTCCTCGAGCCTGACTGGCCTGCTCAGCTCGGTTTAGTCAGCAACTCAGGCTAATTCGAGCCGAGTTCGAGCCTGTGCGGTATTTTCTTAAACACATGAAGTGCACCTTGAATTTCTCACAATTTGAAAAACAGCAGCAATAATTTACATTTATTTCATCAAACACTCAGTAGGCAGCATCAAAATCAAGATCCAATGGTAGTTTTATCATGTAATGTTTTTTTTTTTTTGTAGTGATTTGTTTCATATCCATACCTTCCTCACCACTGGTCGATCCTGTTTAGAATGCATCCACCCAAAATAACACTTCGTTGAGTCATTTTATTAAACACCTGGTGAGCAACATCAATATCAAAATAACCAAATCACCCAACTAGTTCGATCCAAGTTCGATTCAAATTGATGTTCAATTCAAGCTTAGCCAAGCTCAAACTTGATTCAAAAATTTTTCGAGCTCCAAAAATTAACTTGACTTGGCTCAAATCAGTTTTGAACTGAGTCGAATTGCACTTTTTTGAATTGAGTTGAGCAAGTTAACCGAGGTTACACGGTTCATGTACAACTCTAACCATGGGTATCATTCAACAAATCCATTGACCGCCTTACCCATGTGTGGTACAGATCGCAACCACGGATCATTTTTTTTTTCAACGATGAAAATGCATATTTCCAAAAACTGTTATGATTGCCACAAAATGATAGAATTAAGGGCTTGTTTGGCCGGGAAAATCCCACAGTATAAGGAGGGATGGGAACATCATATCCCATCCGTCCATCCTGTGCATTTGTTTGGGTAGGCATATATCCCACAGGAGCTATGATTTTACAGCTCATTTCATCTTGCCGCTGAGGGATTGCAAAATCCCTCTTGGATTCGTTGCCATCCCTCGCTGGGTCCTCAAGCCCATCCCATGGGGTTTTATCCCATCCAAATGTATGGAACACTTGGATGGAAGAGTTCAAGTGGTCATGAAGGCTATAGAGATGGCAAGAGTGAAAATTTCTAGCGCAAACAAGGTAAGTCTACAAATATCCGGGCCATTGTGCTCGTCTTCCTCCCTGTGAGTTTGAACTGACCCATTTCGGCCTGAGGTACGCCTCCCTCTCTTTCTGAATTGAAGCTTCCTTGTATACTTCTTTGCTAATCTCAGTTGTATTTCATCTGTTAATTTCATTGTTGATGCTTTCCTGAAGGGTTGATTTCTTCCTGCATGTTGGTCCGACTACCAATTTCTGCTAGAAATTGGGGGTTTTACCTCCTATATTTTGTGACCCCCTGTTATGGAAATTAAAATGTCTTCTCGACTTTTATTTTGAGGGATTTCACTGTTGATGCTTTCCTAATGGGGGTTTTGCTCCCTACATGTTCATCTGACTACGGATTGAAGCTAGAAACTGGGGGTTTTACTTCCTGCATGTTGTGATCCCTTATTTTAGAACTTACAAGGGAATTTGGAGTTTTTATTTGAGGGATTTCATTGTTGATGCTATCCTAATGGTAGTTTTTCTTCCAGCATGTTGGTCCGACTAGGGATTTATGCTATAATTTGGAGGTTTTGCTATCTGCATGTTGTCATTATCATGTTCCGTTCATTATAATGTCTGCTGAAGTTTTTTTCTTGAGGTATTTTTGGGGGTCCGACTACGGATTGATGCCACAAGCTGGGCGATTTTATTTCTGAAATGGGGCCCTACTTGTTATGATTCTTGGGCCTTTTGATGTAATTTCGAAATGATTTTTAAGCTTATAATGTCAATGCAGCAATCCGTTAGGCTATTAAGCGCTTATGGCTTGTTACATTTCATTAGGTATAGAAATCAATTACTATTTATCAATCAATTTACTTGTAGACGTATATATGATGGTTATTATCTCTCTTATTTTTCCTTACAACATACCTCGTTTAAGGTAAGCTAGCCTGTCTTTGTCTTTAGTTAGCCCTCTATGATGTTTCCTTGGTTGATTGTATTGATGTAAAGGTCTCCACCATGTGATGCTGCCAACTGACTTGAATGTGTAGGTCAGTGTAAACAAAGAGCTCCACCTGGATGAAGGGATCAGAGAATAACCTAAGCTGTTGAAAAATCAGATGGCCCTAATCACATTACTATTACGTTATTTGATGGGTGTACATTGCTCCCTTTTGAGCTTCCCAACTTAGTTACGGATTATGGTTTTTCCAATAATCTCTCTCTTTCTATTTTATAACCTGCATGTAAATGTGGTCCTACTGCTATTGGTCGATGCATTGTTTTCGATTAAAACATAATGTTCTGCTTGCTATCATTCATCCATCTACATATGGATGTGGTGCTCTATGCAGATGGATTATCTGTAATTCTATAGGTATATACAAGTAAATGAATTGTTTGTCCATTCCTTTCCTCTTTTATATATGGACTATTGATTTTTAAATTTTATTTTTTGGACTAGTCTTGAGAATCAGGTTTTAGGTATTATTATATGTTATTTTGATTGCAATTTTATTTGCATTGTGATTGTTTTATGTCCATGTTGTATTGTTTCTTTTTTGCATTGGAAAGCAAGCTATGTAGTTAGAAATCCTGGGTTTCTTTGTTAAGCACTCAAGTTAACTCTCTTTATATGGTCTTAGAATGCTATTTCTAGGCCATATGTATGAAACAATGGGATGCTTATCTGTTTGAAGAGAAAATGCTTTATTTTTAGGTTCTCGAATGTGGGCTCGTTCTTTAGTGATTTTTTAAAACCGTAGTGGCAACACTCCCCTAAACTCCACATTTATCAATTATGCTTCACATTCCTCTCTTTGTTTTTACTATTTCCTGCTGCAATCCTCATACTCTACATTTTCTGTATTGGGAAGTTTTAGTAATAAAGAGTTCATATATTTTGTTGTTAGAGGAATTCTACAATAAGTCTAAATCTCTTTCTCTGCAGAATTCGTTATGAAGTTCATTTTTCATATTGATTTCTGCCAGGATGCAAGCTTTTATCCATGCTATTATCCATGGAGTTATCCATGCTGTTATCCATGTTGTACACGATGATGTTGTCCATGATGCTATCCATGATGTTATCCATGTTGTTATCCTTGCGGTTATCCATGCTGTTATGAATGGAGTTATCCATGGTGTTATCCTACAATTTGCTACACTGTTACACTGTGTATCATCAAGGGCCTGATTAGAATGACCCATTGAACTGCTTTAATCTTGTGTCCATGCTGTGAATGGAATTGTTGTTGTACATATTGCTCATGTCCAAGGAATGGTTGTGTTGCTATATAATCTTTAGTTACCGAGAGAGTGTTGTTGCAACTATGCACTTTTCATCCATTGGATAAGGTATTGTTGTTGTATAATATGCTCATCATATATTTACATCCATTATTATCGGTATCGTTGATATGTGAATACAGATAATATCGGAGATATTTTGAAAATATCGAAGATAGTTCGAACAAGAATGTTCGCTATGGGAGAGTAGGTACTGCTATTGTTAACACTGTTCTATGCATGCCATTGATAGTTTCTCTAAACTCAGCTAGGACTCACAGATAAGCATTGTAGCTTTTCTTTCATGGGTAAATGGAACTTGATGCGTTTTTTTTTTTCCCTGAGTTGTATCTGTGCGCTACTAAAATTCATATTACTTATTTATCTTTCTTTGTATAACTACTTATCTTGCTCATCATATATTTACATCCATGATCTGATCCTCACCTATCAGCCTTTTTAAAGTCTATTTGATGGTAATAGAACTGTAATTTGGAGCTCAACAAGCCACATGACTGCTAAGGAAGGAAATTTGAATTTGTTTATTCCCACTTCATTGGAGTGGTTGTTGAAATTCAATGTAATAGTCTATCTAAACACACCCTTTTAATTGAAAATCCATCATTGCAATTTGGACTCGATTTTGAGCTGATCATTATATCCATGGTCTGATCCAAACCTATCAGCATAGGTTTTTCTTTACTTTGGTGTGAAAGTCCATCAATGGTCCTATCTCAATTAACGGCCAACAGTTCATTGTGAGTTTTGAGAAGCTTCTTTGACATGAGCAAGGAGCTTGTTGGAAAATCACATCCCATGCTTAATAAGGTCTGAGAAGTTTCCTTGAGGATCTGAGGGAAGTTTTAATCTCTAGATCTACTATTTGTTTAGTATTGTCAATTGCCAATTGGTCATTTGGGCAAGAATGCAAATATGTATCGATTTTATTTTCTAAAACATGGTTATCCTATCATTAACATGATTAGTCGTTTGTCTTCTATTCTCTACCCTCATTGGATATTGAGTAGTAAACATAATTGCTAGTGTTTGGTGATTCTTTTGTGACATAGGGTGTTTTATATATCATGACCCACACATGTTTGTTATTAGAATAAATAATTCTATTATATATACATGTCATTGTAAATAGTTTCTTCTTAATTTTCTGTTTTATTTCCACAAGTTTAGGTTACGGGATTTAGTACTCTGATTTTCAGAAATTCATCGCACACAGCCTATTTTCATCTGAAATTTAGGTATGTTCCGCACGATAAGATCTGTTTTTCACTAGTAGATTTAACATATGCAGAGCCATTGCATGATTGTCTATTTTATCTGAATGTCAATGAAATTAAGAGAAAGATATTGCATGAGAATCACGAGAATCACTTTCCGCCCCATATACACAATGTCTGGAATCATGAGAATTACTCTCGTAATATTAAAACAGTTAATTGACAGATAGACAAAATCTCTTTCAAATAGAATTACTTTTATGAATTTCTCTTAGCCATACAAGACATTATGGGAAAATTTAGAACCCTTTGAGATTAAAATAAAGATCCAATCAGTTTACTTGTTGTCATTTCATTAACATAGTACTCTGTTCGGATGGAACTGTGTGGGCCCAACATGATGTAAGTGTTTTATCCAATCGAAATCCCTCAGGTGTAGGTGCACAGTTGGATATGGAATGGATAATGATAAGGAAGAAGAGATGGAATGGGCCGTTGTCATGCAAGCAATGGTAGCTTGCGTAGCAGTAGTAGGGGAATACTGTCACGTGTACATGTTCAGACAACCGGCGCGACACGGAGATGATGAGCGGGCGAGGTTCATCACCTCTATCATTCGAGTGACAGATGTGGATTGCGTAACTCAACTTAGGATGAGTCGAGATTCTTTCTTTGAGTTTTGTAGTAAACTTCGCGAGAAGACACATTTGTGCGATACTCGTTATGTGAGTCTAGAAGAACGGGTGGTTATGTTCCTCCACACCGTGGGCCACAATGTTCGCAATCGGGTCATACGGCACAGATTTATTCGATCCGGCGAAACTGTTAGCCGCCACTTTAACCGTGTATTAGATGCGATTGTATCATTATACCCAATGTTCGTTAAACAGCCAGGATCAGAAACACCCTCCGAGATCCAAAGAAATATTAGTTGGGCTCCATACTTTCAGGTATCATTTTCATTGATAGCGAATGTAGTTTTATGTTGTTATTCCCATACCTATACTAACAAGTCCATCCCTAAGAGAAATTTGATGAAATGCATCTAGGACTGTGTCGGTGCAATTGAAGGGACACACATACCTGTTCAGGTCCAAACAACGGATCATGCGATCTTCCGCAATTGAAAAGGATTCCTCTCACAAAATATACTCGCGGCATGTTCATTTGACATTAATTTTCTATACGTATTGGCCGGTTAGGAGGGTTCAGCTTCAAATGCAAGGGTGCTACATAATGCTCTGACATGAACAGATGATCCATTACATGTCCCACATGGTACTGGTTAGATTTTCAAAGATTACCCATCTATTTAATACTTGTGAAATCTTCAAGTGTCCATTTAATGGAACATTAATTCAACTATGCATGGAAATATTATGTTGTCAATGTTGGATACGCGCATTCACCTGGTTTTATGGCTCTATACCAGGGCGTGCGATACCACTTACAGGAATATCGAATCGGGAGAGCGCTTACGAATATGAAGGAGCTGTTTAATTATCGACATGCACAATTGCGCAATGCAATCGAGCGTTGTTTTTGGTGTAATAAAAGGCAAATTTCCCATATTAAAGACGTCCATTCAGTATGAGCTACACAAGTGAAAATTGTTGAGCGTGTTGTGTGTTACACAATTTCATACGAACCGGACATGAGTCTCGTCAAGAGTCACATGACGTAGAAATAGATTTTGCTGAAGGAGAGAGTAGCCCAACACCGCATGAGGTTTCAACGAATGACGAGAGGCAATGGTTGCTGTGTGTTACTCAGCAAGACAAGGATGCTTGGATTTGAGTGCGGGATGATATTGCTTATCGAATGTGGGAAGATGCAAACCAGAACAGTAAGAGTAGATAGTCAAATTAATTTTATTTATGATTTGTAATTTTTCATGCGAACTAGACAGTACTTAGGTGCTCTCGTAATATTAATTGCTTGACTATGGAATTTTGCGTAATTTACAAAAGCAGAAAATATATTTCGGATCAAGAATGTTCAATTTCTCACGAAAAAGGTTGACATTAGATGAAATTAATATGTACTTGACACGTGCTACATGCGTAGGTAACATGGTAGACTTCTGGTCTAATGATAGTTCGACATCAACACAATCACCGGTTAGGACACATGTGATGCCAACTCGATGTTCGTCACGTGGGAAGACCATCAAATCCCTCACTGAGCCTCTGTCTCTAGTGGCTAAAATCAAATGGACTGTAGAAATAGATCAAGTTCTTTTCAACACGCTGCTAGAATAAGTTACTTTGGGATGTAAGGTGGATAATGGTTTCAAGAGGGAAGCCTACTAAGCAACGACTGAAAAGGTCGTGAAGCATACAGACATAGTTGTCAACTGACAGAATGTGCAGAACCGGTTGAGGTATTACAAGCATGAATATAATGTATTGAAGGACATGCTGGCAGTCAGTGGGTTTGGATGGGATAATGAGCGCATGGTAGTTACGGCCCCTGATGAGATCTGGGAGGAATACCTTATGGTATGATTTATATAAGTGCATCTTATAAAACACCTTCACAAACCATTATATCACATGTACTTTTTTCTAACTTATAACTTTCTTTTACGGCTGCAGTCTCACCCGCATGCTGAAAGACTCCACGAGAAAAGAATTGATAGAATGGATGACCATGTGGTTATCGTCGGATCCGATCAGGCAATTGGACGATATGTGAAAGGAAGTACGAGTATGGCTACATTATCCTCTCGAATTTAGCGAGATCTCAATGAGGCCTGGAGAGACAGGAAGATGATCTTGACGATATGATTGACTTCTCAGAGGACCACATAGCGGACTCGCCAGGCGGACATTTTCCCTTGGAGACTCCATCAATGGAAAGATGCGGATCTCGTGGCACTCCTATTCGAACTTCTGATTCTAATGGTAGTCGAAGTGGGACCACATCAAAGAAATGTATGCGGCTTCCTCGTCCCTACGATGTACTTGACATCTCTCTTAAGATCGTTGCAAAGGCTATGTGTGATTTTGGCCTAGGTAAAGAGGTCAATCGTACTAGTAAGGTACTTGATATTCTTGAAGAGGTGCAAGAGTTGACCAACTCAGAGTTTATTGAAGTTGGTCAGCTGTTGAGTAGAGACGAGAAGATGGCATCGTTCTTTGTCAGTTTCCAACTCGAGAGGCGCGTCGAGTGGTTGAAGAGAACACTCTGCAATAACTTTGGTGATGCAAGGGTTGGGTCGGTCTGACATGCCGTTATCCCTCATTCTTTTGATCTGTTTTTCTGTGGGAATATAATAGCTTTTTTATTCACTAATGATGGCTCATTTTTTTTAAAACTTTTTTAGATTGATACAGTTAGTATACAGTGTATACCAATTTGAATGGTGTGGGAATAAATTACTTTTGTGGTTTAATATATTTAATATATGTGGTTCCACATGCTTGTTGTTGTGCACATTAAGACAGATAGAGCCACACACATTGTTTGGACGAAGCGTATGTACTATCTGTAATTTTGAAATTCAGATCCTCTGATTGTATTTTTATTTGCTGTGGGACAATTTTGTGCAGTTAGTAAACACAATCCTATTCCTATACACGAATCTCATGCCAATAATGGACATGTCAATGCAGATGGAAAAAGAGAAGTACTACGTTGTTCTCATATGCCGTCAACTGGGCATTTATCTGACGTGGGACGATGCTAGGCTGAAGGTCGAGGGATTCAATGGAGGGAGACACCGGGCATTTAAGAATTGGAAGGAAGTGGTTTCCTGCTATGAGAGTTACTTCGGTGGGACCAGTGCACAGTCGAGACCTGTCACAGAATCTCATGCGGCTCATGTCGCCGCATATTCAGACGAGGTTGATATACATCATTCGTCAACTTCATCTATCCAATAGATGACCCGGGTCATGGTTTCTAGAGCCGCGGCGACTGATGATCTTGCCCTATCTTTTGGAGAGAGATTCTGTGCACTTCTGATTGTCATTGTCGTTCTTTTCTTTGTGCTACTTATTAGTTTTAAATTCTAGCTATGGAGGTTCTGTAACTGAATGAATATATATATATTCCTTTGATTGTATGGTTTTGCTAATTTAACCTATATCAGAGACTGACAATTGCCTTACAGACCAGTATATTATCTAGTAGATAACATTGTTGATAATTTTGTCTCAATCCACATGTTACCTGGTGTGGCTCACTAGATATGTGTACCTGATACACTGCATGATGGGGGTTTTTGTTTATGTGGAAGGAATCATTTGGTGTGGTCCCCTGAATATCTGGACACCGCATGTTTTTATTTTGTTCTTGTTTTTGTGGAAGGAATCATTTGGTGTGGTCCCCTGAATATCTGGACACCACACGTTTTTTGCTTTACAACCAAACTGATTTGGACAAGGCACTTAGGTTGGACGTTCCAGATTAGGCAATCTTAACGTGGTGTGTGGATATTCAGTTGAATCATACCATCGGTGATTTTTTCAGGACATTTTGAGGTTTGGAGTATAAATCTTAATCGGACCATACCACACGAAAGCAATAGTGATTGGATATCCACCGTTGAAATACTCCTACGGCCCACAGTACTATTGAGTACATGTAAGTGACCTAGGTGAAGGGAAAAAACAAAGATTAGCTTAATCTACCATTGAAATCTTCCTACGACCTAGCTGAAGGGAAAGACATATTTCATGATGGGCCCAACAGCGCACTGACCAACTCCAATGGTTGGAAGCAGTGGGGAAATGACGAAGCCAGTGCAACTCCCTCTAAACGGGTGGATGTATTGGAAACCGAGGGATTGCTGCAATTCCACGCCTAACCAAACGGGCTAGACGTCCGTGACCCCGGAATGGCCCACATATATAGGTGACGTCCCAAATAGTATCTCGGATCGTATCCCGAGATCAGTCCATCTCACGGTATTTTCAGCAATCCACTGACGTCACCGTGATTACCTTAAATTTGATCCCATTACTCCTGATTACGTGTGATTCTCCGGGCCAAACACGCACCAGAAGTTGTAGGTTAAGGCGCTCCTACCACGTGCTGATTGTACATCTGTTGAACGGTGTAATACGTATGAAAGTTAACGTCGAATGTCAAAATTCAACTTTTTGTAGCTAGCATTCATGTGTAAGAATCATTGGTCAATGTCATCAACGAATGGTCACAATACTGTAGCTTCTATACGGTACTGATGAGAATATGATCGGTTCAGATGTAGGGGGTGAAAACCGGACATATGTTAGCAGGGCAACCGTACCCCATCAAATTCAAAAACCAGGCTAGTGAAAAGTATGAGCAATGGTCTACATTCACGCGTGTGATATGATGAATGGATCTTCTTGATTCTTGATTATGGATATATTCGCAGTGGCCAGCATCTTATGGATGGACAGGATCCTACGATCGTACAATAGATTTCAATGTATGCCGCGATTATTTTATTTTCAATATTTCATTTCGCGAGTCCCCCTATATGTTTCGGTACGACGGGTCGGACCAAAGTGTTAATGGCACGCAGTCGGACCGTGTCAAAGAAACAGTTCTACTCGGAAAACTTCCGCGAGCTGTATTGAATTTCTCGGCGATTTTTCCCGGGTTTCGCGGACGCGGACTGACTACTGAAGCTGTCATCAGCCGGTAGCCAAAAGGTGCTCTGTGAGCCCGCTATTGTGCATGTGTTTTATCCTTTGTCGATTTTTTTTTCATATCATTCTAGCGTACCAGTCCAAAAGTTCGGCGGATACAAATCGGATGCGGTTTGGCTAGTGAGGTTGCCACGCCAGGTGGCTATTAGTCGGTGCTAGGTGGGCCTCGCCATGATATATGTGTTTTATCAACTCCATTCATCCATTTTAACACATCATTTTGATACATAATCTCATAAATGAGGGAGATCATATCAGAGGAAAATAGTAGTGATTGAATGTCTACCATTAAAATTTTTCTAAGGCCCACTGTAATGTTTATTTGACATCCAACCAGTAAATTAGGTCATACATAAGTGGACGAAAATTAAAAAACAAATATGAGCTTGATCCAAAACTTGTGTAGCCCCAAGAAATTTTTAATGGTGAGAGTGCAATCAACACTATGTGACCCACTTGAAATTTTGATCTACCTTAGTTTTGGGTTCATATCATAGTATTATCTAAAAAAAATGGATGCACAAAGTGGATGAAACACATACACCATGTTGGTGCCTATAGAGCACTGACCACTAGCCATCGGCTAGTGGAAGGGTGAGTAGCCAATCCATTTCCATTCAAATCTATAGAAAATAAACATTAGGAGAGTCGTATGAAGTTTTTAATGGTGGACGTTCAATCACTACTGATTTCTTGTGGTGTAGTTGATATGAATTTTTATTTTTTATTTTTTTTTATTTCGTTTTTATGCTCATGCCTTAAAACGATTTAAGAAAATAAATGAAACAATTGGATAAAACAAAAATCCACTGAGGGCCCCTAATTGTGGGGTCCACCTTGATGTATGTGACTATTACATCCATGCCGTATAGCTGTATTGAAAGCTCCTTTTAGAGCATGAGCCAAAAAAATAAAGCATATCTAAATCTCAGATGGATCATAGTATGAAAATGGTAGTAATTGACCATTAAAAACTTCTTGTGCTAAATCTTAAATATAGTGTAGGAAACAGAGTAATTAATTTACTTAAAAACTCCTCGTGGGCGATAAAAGCTTTAGATCAAGATGATATTTGTGTGGTCTTTTTAAATACGTCTTTCTTACCTTATCAATAGGTTGGATGGCAAATAAACATTTAGTAGACTTCATAAAATTTTTAATGGTGGAGATTCAATCACAACTATTTTCTATGGTGTGGTCCATCAAAGATTTTGGCATGCCACATTTTTGAAATCATGCCTTAAAATGAGCTTTGAAACTGGTTAGATAGTGTGGATTTAAGGCACATACATTACCGTAAGAACTAGAGTCAAGGGTCCCACCTACCTCGATGGATCCAGGTCTCACCTAGTCCGCTCTACGCTTAGGTTTAGGCATTTAGGCCTGTTTGGATTATGTGATATTGAATTGAATTAGGTGGAATTAAGAATTGAAAAAATAACATCGTTATTATACAATGATTATATGTATGAAAATACCATAAAACTTTAACAGTCCAATCAATGCTTGGGATCACATTCTTCCTTTGGGAAAAGGACTTACTAAGTGAAATTAGTATTTAGTGGACCATAGAATTATAATCCACGAACCAGATTTCACAACTCATGCTATTGCTCCTCTTGGTTTCAACTTTAGTCACGTGTAATATGTGCGGGCTTGCCAAAATTGACCGTGCAACTCAATTCTAACTGAACAACTTTGACCCCAAGTGCTAAGATAGGCAAATTGTTAGACATAGGCATGTGGGGCCCACTAGTGGGCAATCACTAGTGGATGGGTCCCATGAGTTTAGGCCTCTTCCATTAGAAGATAGTTTTAAAATTCAAGTTTGAATGAGGATGATGAGATAGAGATAAGACCGGATAATTTCTGGTCTCATCCAAACTCCTCATCCTTTCCTATAAATGGATGAAGTTCGTAAAAATATACTACTGAATACCGAGGGTAAAAGGAGAATAGTGGCATATAGAAATTTGTCTGTTTAGCTTGTCCTTGGGATGATATAAACCATATATCATAATTCAGGGTCATCTATATTGTAAACTCAGAGGGGTGATAAGGCTCATATGCTTTAGTAGTAGTTAGGCGGACCACTAGATCTAGACCATTCATCTTTAGCTTTGTGGAGGTTCCATATCGTGTAGACCGTTAGATCATGAGGGCTCACACTTCCGCATACTTTCACTGGTATCAGAGCATCAACGGCAGATCTCCGATTTATTATTTTCATGAAGAGACCCTTTTAAGGTAAGAATTCCGTTCAAAAAAATTGATAAGTGTGTATATTCTAACGGTGGCCATTCAGCCACGTGATCTAACTAATATTCTAAATTGTATCATTTTTAGCCTCAAGCCCGCCTGTTCGATTTTCCAAATTCATGGTAAATACTCTGTAAATAGCCCATTATTACAACTGCACCTATTTGAAAATGCCAAGGCATTTCTGCTTTGAAAACCTGTCCAAATTGTCCGGCTTAAATTTGTAGGCCCCACCGTCATGTATATGACATCTGTATTGTTCATCTGTTTACGGTAACATTTTGAGGCATGGGCCGAAAAATGAAAAAAATCTAACATTCAAGTGGCCCACACCAAAGTAAGCAGTGGCCAAAGAAGTTTTTAACGGTAAGTATCCAATTACATTTTTACTGTGGTGTGGTCCACTTGAACATTGAATCTACCTCATTTTTTAACTCATGTCCTAAATTCAGTTGGTATGATAGATGGACGGTGTGGATAATACACATACATCATTGTGAGCCCCCCTTATATTTGGCAACCTCTACGATTTTTGCGTGGAAAAAAGCAGAATCAAATCAACATTGGCGACGAAGAAGGTAATTACCAAGCAAATAATCATTGCCTATTTCCACTGCATTTACATTTACCTGATGAAATCAAACATGCCTTGAATGAGCTGACAAAATGTGTGAACAGCATGTGTGTGATATAACGAAAGGGTCAGAGTCAAATCAACATTGGCAACGATGAAGGTAATTATCAAGAAAATAATCATTGCCTATTTCTATTGCATTTAAATTTACCCGATGAAATCAAACATGCCCTGAATGAGCTGACAAAATGTGTGAACAACATGTGCATGATATAACGAAAGGGTCAGAGTCAAATCAACATTGGTGACGATGAAGATAATTACCAAGCAAATAATCATTGCCTATTTCCAATGCATTTACATTTATCCGATGAAATCAAACATGCCCTGAATGAGCTGACAAAATGTGTGATATAACAAAAGGGTCAGAGCCAAATCAACATTGGTGATGATGTAGGTAATTACGAAGCAAATAATCATTGTCTATTTCCACTGCATTTTCATTTACCCGGTGAAATCAAACATGTCCTGAATGAGCTGACAAAATGTGTGAACAGCATGTGTGATATAACGAAAGGGTTAGTTTTATAGAGAAAACGTGTTCCCATGTGTACATGCTGCCAATTTCAAATGCATAGCCCTACAGGTGTACCATTCACCACCGTCCAAATGATGGAGATGGTGAATCATTAGAACTTCAATCGGTGTACATATACAACTTTTTGGCATGTGACGTATTCAGATTAGATTGATATTTGATATCAAAGAAGAATAATCTCATTGGACTAAAATTAGAGATGAAGGGTCAAATTGGTCTAATATTAAAGACCAACAATTCATTTGGATTGATAGGCAATATTACGGGCTGAGTTTAGCCAACCCGCTTCCGGAGTGGTGCACCAGATGGATGGTGTCGATCTCATCTCCATCAACCTGTCCATCCACGTCCGGAAAAGGTTGCGGCCTACATAAGCGTTGACACGGACGACATCAGTTCCAAGGGCAATGCCGTCATGCCGCAGAAAAAAATTCTAAAATTGGAGGACATGTATCATACTCCTAGGGAACACGGAAACGGTGATCCCTGATATCATACTCCAAGCAGCAAAATGATCAGGGACGTCGCAGGTAGGTCACACCATTAGTAGGCCCTGTGCAGTAATCACCCAAACTGGGACCATCCTTACCATTCAAAATCTGAAGAGTTTCTTAAATGCAAAAGTATGTGAACATTAATGGTCATGATAATCCGAACAGTGGAGTTTGTTCACTTGGGGCCCACCTTTGGATCTAGTGGACTACTAAATTAAAAAAAAAATAAAAATAAATTCAGATAGCAACGGTACATTTGACGTGTATGAGATTTGAACCAGTTAATTAGTTGTCCTGCCTTTATTTTTATTTTTATTTTTATTTTTTACACACGCACACACGACCCCACACACACTCATACCACACGCACACACGTACTCCATGAAATTTCACCACCATGGGTACTCGAACCCTTGGCCTGGTGTTAACACTCCAATTAGTTATCCGGCATGATTCATGGGCTACAGCATGTTGTATCAAGAGTAGAATTACAAATGAATGATTTAGATCTTGCAAACGTCTTACACACCCTTACCCATAGCTCAAATGGTACACTAGGGGAAAGATACCTCGCTTCAACTCAGAGGTCTTGATATCGATTTCTCAGTGAGTCTCGAACCACACAGTGGCGTGTACGGGCAAGTTGAAAAAACCAAAAAAAAAAACGCATCAGGACGTGCACAAAATGCTCACGTCACGGCCGTCTCAGGGCCCGCATGTCTACAGGAACGGACGAGAAATTAGACTGGAAAGTCAGCTATGACTCCGCCGGGAGCATGATCGATGCGGACGTGGGGCTGGATTCCTCCCCAACACTCCTGGGGCCCACCATTTTATGTAATGTAACATCCGTTCCGTCCATCAAGGGCCTTCTCTTTTTTCACGGTATATACCAAAAATGAGTCTGACATGGCACTTAGGTGGGTACACGCCTCACACGTCTAAGTTCAAGCGATGTGATCCACCTGAATTTGGGATTATGATAGTTTCTGGATCGTTATCTTAGGGGGAGGCGCATCTGATGAACGGATTGGATGGAATATACGTACCAAATAGTGCCCCAACCAATGGTTGGCTTTCCCTCTTCATTGGTCCATATGGTCTAGCCCACTTAGGTATGAAGTTTGGCCTTGGGTAATAAAATCGAGGGGCTCACCTTACATACGGAGTGGATGTTGTGGATTAGGAGTGCACATCAAACTGGTAGAACCTTGAAACTAGACCGGAATCGTTGGATCGTTCTAGTTTAGTCCGATTTTAGATAGCATCGGTTCCGATTCCGGTTCCAAAATTTGTAGAACCATTGGATACGGATCGGTTGAGGTTGTGCAGAACTGAACCGAACCATGGCCTGAACCGTAGATCCGAACCATTACTCGAACCGTCGATCCAAACCGTCAAACCGTGCCTTGTCTATAAAACAAAAAATGGCTTCGAAAAAAATGGTGGGGGGGGGGGGGGGGGGGGGGGGGCAGCTTTTGCTTGTTTTTACTTCAACTGAATTACATTTAATATGAAAAATGGCTACCAAACATCTGCCTTTTGGGTAATTTGTTCAAAGAGTAGCACATTTTAGGTGTCTACCAAACAGGCTAATTCAATAATCATTTTCTAGCTCAGGCGTTTTGCAACGATGATATGTATAGATGGAGAAATCTGCAACCATCATCCCTAACAAACATCAACATAGAAAATGGATTGTTGCTACTGAGAGATTATGGCTTTGTGCATAGCTAAAAAATATGGTGATCAGACCGATAATCATACAGTATACTACTTGAAAATGCACTGTTAAAGTATCCAAGGAAAGAATTAGCAGTTAGTCCATAAATTACACTGATCAGATGGTTTGGACCATTCAGTCGATGCAATTTTTAGGCTGTCAAACATTAGTTAAGTGGCCAACTGGATCAAAGATACAGATCGTGTTTCCTTACTTCGAAATGTGATTCATTTCTTTTAGATTACATGCTAGCATGCTCATTACTCCAACACTTGTAAAAAAAGTAAACTTGCTATTTGAAAATAAAAAATCAAAGAACACAACTTTATTAATTAATGATAAAAATAACTGTAAAATCTGTTCTTTTCTTCTGTTTTTTCTTTTTTCGTTTTTCTTTTTTCTTTATTTGGTAGACTTTCACGGATATGGTAGAACTGTGGAACCAATCCGGAACCGAACCGTTTTTCACGGTCCGGTTCCGGTTCGGTTCTAGGGTACCAACGGTTCGATTTTGGTTCTAAAAATGGTGGAACCGTTAGGAACGGTTTGGTTCCGGTTTCACCCCAGAACTGGACCGAACCGACCCGTATGCACCCCTATCGCGGACACGGTGAGGTGTCATACATCCAGTACATCTATTAATTGCCATATCTCTTGATAAGACCTTAACCCAAAAATATATACCTGATATATTGTTATGAATGTAATCATTTATGGTGCAACATATATATATATATATATATATATATATATATATATATATATATATATATATATATATATATATATATATATATATATATATATATATATATATATATATATTTGTTAGACAAGCAAGATGTATATTTAACGTGTTTCTTGAGTATTACATGTACATATACATACATATGAATGTAGTTTCATTTATATAATTTTATTCAATATTGATCAAGAGTCATTAGTGATCGAAACGATCATCAATGTAGATAATATGATCCATCATCAACAATGATCATTAACAGTAATGATCAGATCCAGCATTACTGGATATGATCACTGGTGATGATAAAACTCTCTTTATGGCAAAACACTTCTTTTTTAAATCTGATGATAATGTTTATATGTGTGATATAATTAGGCTTGATGTGATTAGATCTAAGCTATTTTTTCATTGAAAAATAGAAAACTTAATGTTGGAATGCTCCCTTTATATAAAGGTTGTGCATACCCTGAGTGGGAGTTAATTTTCCACCACCAAATGACGCATGCAACCTGTAATGGAAGGTTTCATGTTATATAAATATATTCTTATAAAAACATCAAATTCATCTTAAAAAGAGAACTTGATTGATTTACACCACCCATTCATGTGAGACCCGTATCCTAGCCCATACCATTTCGTATGCTTCCGCGGTCCTCCCGGTCGAATTCCGGTGACTCACGATCTATTATCGACGTTTGCGCGCGATCCTGAGTCATGTCCCATATATCAAAGTCGGCTCGACCCGAGACTTGTATCCTTGCGACCGCGCCGTCGCCATGGTTCCAATGTTGCGTCTCGTGCGCTGAGGCGATACCCGGGCTAGGAGATGTGGGCCCGCATTCAATTTGAGAAAAACGTCATGCGTTGCAAATCTCGAGAGAATCCATCACATCAATCCCATCAATCATTCAATCAAGTACACATCACTCCCATCACTCACATCCATCCCTAAGTACAACTACCTATCCCCAAAGTCAACTCTCTCTCTCTCTCTCTCTCTCTCTCTCTCTCTCTCCACCCATCACTCCCAATCACTCACCTATCACCCTCTCTTACAACCCTCTCTCTCATCTCTCTCCCTCATTCTCCAAGCAACCAACGTCTAACATTTCCATGGAAGAGAGGAGAAGCTAGTGTGGCCCACCTTCTTATACTCAATCCCACCATGCAAAGACCATCTCCACCATTGAAATGCATCCCTTGGAGCTATAGGATGCGTTGATGGAAGAAAAAGTCCATGATCAAATGTGGGTGTTTCATAGCCATAGATTTCATATTTTTATGATGGGCCAAGTGGGGCCTACCGATTGATGGTATGGATCTCACTTTGGACCCTAAATGTGGTCGATGACCCATTATGATTCTCATGATCATTCCATGATGGGGCCAATATCCGTGGACCCCATCATGATGTTTACTTTCTAGATTTAAAGAGGTCATCTAGACCTTTCATTTTGGTGAAGAAGTAATCTCTACCGTTGATTTTTGATCGGTGGGCCCACATGTAATGAGACCCACTTGATTTATGTTGTGATGTATGGAAGGGAGGGCTTATAGTTGCAGGATCCCTTCATCACATGCGTGCCTCTTTCTCTCTCTCCCTCTCCCTCTCTTTTTCATTTTTTGCCTTATGTGATGATGTGGTTGTGTGGCCCACTCGGATGTACCCCACTTGATGTATGTCTTTTCCACACCATCCGTGCATTTGGTGGGCCACCTGAGCAAGGCCCACCTTATATATGTGTTTTTCCCAAATTGTCCAGCGTCCAGGGATGTTGGACGTGTAGTGAAAACAAAAATATCAGTTTGATTCTGAACGTTATGGTAGGCTATTCGTGTAGGCTCCACCTTAATGCATGACTTTAATCCATGCCATCCATCCTATTTCCCAAGTCATTTTAGGCGTTGAGCCAAAAAATGAAGCCAATCCGATTTTTTGGTGGGCCATAGCGTCGAAAACAGTGGTTTTTACCATTGAAATCCACCTTGATGTTTCTACTTGCCAAAACGCATTGCATATTGGGCTTGTTTAGTTTGTCTTGAGTCTTGGAATCTAGTGGTTGGGTTTGGTTCACCTGATGCAGGCCCCGCCTAGGAAAAACCACACACAAACCCAAAAAAAAACTATTATGCAGCAGGCGTTGCTGCTAACGTCCTGCAGCGACATCCTGCTGCTACATATGTGAATGGGCAGGGATGTGGGTCCCTGCCGTGGGCCCCACTGTGATGTGTGTTGACATCAACACCCTGCATTTGGTAGGCCTCCTTCTGGGACCATGGGCCACCCCAAAATCAGCCGAATGTGGTGCTCAGGTGGCCCACATCACAGGGAATAGTGTGATTGAATGTCTGCCATTGAAACCTTTTTTGGGTAACAGAAGTTTTGTATCATTATGAAATTTATTTTTCCTCTTTAATCCGGGTCTATATGACCTTACCAACAGATTGGATGGTAAATAAACGTTATGGCGGGCCCCACATGGGACCCACTGATGTATGTACTGTATTCCACACCGTCCAGATGACTGGACGGTGGGACTCATCATGGTGTATGTGTTTTATCCGCATCGTCCACACCAATGGACGGTGGAACTCACCATGATGTGTGTGTTTTATCCACACCGTTTACACCACTGGCCAGTGGGACCCACCCACTTGATGTAATTTGTTTTATCCACACCGTCCACTGTTTGGACGGTGGGGCCCACCATGATGCATGTGTTATATCCATACCGTCCAACCATTTGACAAGCTCGTCTTACAGCTTGAGAATAAAAATAAGACAGATCTAGGCTCAGGTGGACCACATTATAGAAAGTAGTGGGTTTGAAAGTCCACCATTAAACCCTTGGGCTTCAAAGCTTGGACCATTATGATAATTGTTTTTCCCCTAAATTCAGGTCTTTGTGACCTTATGAATAAACTGGATGGGAAATAAACCCTATGATGGGGCCCACTGGAATTTAACCGTAGAAAACATTATCACTACGGTTAGATATGGTATAGTCTAGTTGATCTTTCGATATGATTCATTTTTATACATACATACATATATATATATATATATATATATATATATATATATATATATATATATATATATATATATATATATATATATATATATATATATTTCTAAAATAAGATTGTGTTCGGCCCATCTAAATTGGCCCTTTCAACTCGGCCCATTCGACTTGGCCCAGTTGATTCGGTCCATTGTTTCGGCCCTTATTGTGCGGCCATTGTGACGTATATTAGGCCCATGACAGGGCCCACTTATTGCGTATATGAGGTCCATTAGTGTGGGCCAGTGATGCCGCCCACTTGTTGTATTTGAGGCCCATGGGTTATGGCCCATGCAATGTAATTGAAGCCCTTGTGGAGGGCCCACCCGTTGTGTATGTAACCCTTGTATGAGGCCCATTGCAATGCATATTAGGCCTTTGTATGAGGCCGTGGGCCCACTTTTTGTTTGGCTCGATGTGGGCAACTCATTGGGAGCAATGTTGGTCAAATGTCTACATTGATGGGCAATGATGGTTGAACGTCCACATTGTGACCTTCCCTTAGGCCTTGTTAGGCCCATTCTCATCAAAGCCGATTTCGATGGTCGATCCTATTATAAGTATGTGATAACATAGTATCATGTATATGCCCATATGTATCATCTGTATGCTTATTATGAGATGTAGTTGACCATTGCATATGTCATTGGACAGGTTATTATGAGACTCCCTGATAGGTGGAGATTGTCTCACCTGAGTGCACGGTATGCGCAGGATTGATGTATGACAGGATTGTATGACTCATGCATCTTGTATTGTGTGTTGTGATTATTGTACGCCCTAGCGACATCACGGCCGTAGCCTCTATAGGCATGTCGTGGATAGCTAGATGGGACACCAAAAATATTTGGTTCGAGCATCTGGGCACTTTGGATGTCTGTGAGTGAAAGTCCTTAAACCTCTGTGGCTAGGAGACGCTCCAACATCGAGACTGAGTGGATATATGAGCGCCTGAGTGCTGAATACCAGGAGGTCGTATCTTCCACTATGTGGTGGTCGGTTGGGAGAGGATGTGGCCTTATCCACCAGAGAGTAGGGGCATAGTTAGGCTGAGTTTAACTAGCTCGTGAATGGGTCCGCTATCGACGTGCCAGGTAGATATTGGCTGACTACTGGTCAGGTGGATAGTGAGGTCTCTTCCACTTGCATGGTCGCGTGTTAGTGGGCGGCGATCTGCATGTAGAGTGTACTAGACCCCGGTGATGATCCCAGAGATGTACAGTAAGGATTTGTGGAGCAGCGTTGCATACTCATTCATTCACTATCCACTCAGGCTGGTAGTGCACAACTATTTGTTAGTATGCCTTCGCAATGGCCAGGATTTTAGTTGGGGCGCGCTACTAATCTGAGATCAGGAGTTTACCACATTGAATCTGACTATCCAAATTAAGTATGAGACTGTGGATAGAAGTCCCTTGTGGTGGACCTTGTAGCCTGCGATACTACGTACTATCATCCCGACTTCACACTCCAGCATGGTCATCCCCTTTGCACTGCATATTGCATTACATCCGCGGCATATGACATTTTGAGTTACTGTATTTCTGCATTTATATGGTCTAGATACGACTGACGGTATTCGTGAACTCATTAGGAATTGTATATTGCATGGCATCCTCATCATTTGATATTTGGCTCTTTATGGCTCCTTATTTGTATAGTTGATTTGTATTGCGTACTTTGAAATTGTATGATTTATGAATTTGTCATTATTTCTACTTACTCTGATATTGTATGATTCATGATCTTGCCAGTATTACTGATATTATATGATTACGACACTGTATTGAATACTTGGCACTTGTGTATACACGTACACCACCTTCTAAGCTTTCTATAAGCTTATGCACGATAGATGCATGCAGGTGATGTTAGGTTGCAGCAACATTGAGCTTGGAGCATGCAGCGGACTTCTGGAGCTTTATTTTTTATATATGTATTTCCCTTTCGGCACTGTACTTAAATATTTATATTAGTGGATATGTGATGATGATGTTGTGTTTGTGATTTGGGTAAACTTGTGGTTATGCTTCTTATGAGATAAATGTATGTTGGAAAATCCCCCTTACAGGATCCCATGATCGGAATTTGGCATATATGCGCTGGGAACCGAGAATTGGGTACTACGGAGGCTGTCGGCACCGGATTCGATGATCGGAAATTTTGTGAGCCCAGTTTTCAGGTTTGGGTGTGATAATTCGGGTATGTAGACTTTCAGATCTTTTCAAGATGTGTTGACTACTTTTATATCTTGAAATTTTGAATAACATTTAGAAATGCTAATGATTAGTGTCAAAACCTTAGATCATAGCTAAGTAATGTTACTTGATGCAATGTAGAAATGGCCACCAAAGCATTAATCCCTGAACAGCTTAAAGGTCAACAATTCGATGGTAAAAACTACAAAGACTGGTCCCGCGTGGTGTGAAACCTTCTGGACGAGGATGACATATCGCATACACTCAATGAGGTTCAAGAGGAACCTATATTGGCTGAAAATAGAAATTTATGAGAACATAGGGCTATAATGAACCACTATAATAAGTGGCGTAAACAGAATCATTCTACCTATAATGTCCTAATTAACACTATGCATAAAGAACTCATAGCAACGTATGAAGTACATGACACTGCTAAAGGAATCTGGGAAGCACTTACAAATGTTTATGCACAGAAGTTAGATACAAAAGTTCGGGCAATAGAATTAGAATTTCAAGAATATAGGATGCTAGTCGGTTGCCCCATCAAAGATCATATCCATAAGATGGATCAGATGACAGGTGCCCTTAGGAATGTTAGGTGAAAATTGACTGAAAATCAAAAGATAATAGCAATGCACCATTCCTTACCCGAATCTTGGGCCCCAATCAAAAGAATTCTGAACCATTCTGATTTTATTACTATGTTCAGAGAGTTTTGTGGCCATTTGGTACGAGAGGCTGAAATGAATGCAATTCAGTCAGGTTCGGCCAAGGCTTTTGCAGTAGAGACCCATAAGCGAAAAGCTAATAAGCAACGGTTCAAAGCTCGTAAGAAAGCGGAAAAGCATAATCAGGAATAGAAGTCTACAACACCTCCTCCAAATCTCAAGAAGGTGAATGGAAAGAAGAAGCAAAAAAAGATTAACATAATTTGTTTCATCTGCGGAAACTCCGGCCATTATGCCCGGCAGTGTGCTTATAAAAAGACGGTAATTCCTAAGTCACAAAATACTTTGTACATAGGCATTTGTTCTGAAATCTTTTCCGTTGATACCACATCTAACGAGTGGATTTTGGATTCAAGTATAATAAAGCATGTGACACGAAGTCGTCGAGGACTTGAGGAATTTCGACCTATAGCCAAGGAAAGTTATAAGGTGTATATGGGAAGTAATGTTGTTGAAGACGTATTAGGGATTGACGTTTACTATCTCCATATGCACATAGGGCAAATAATAATCCTTCGTGATACTCTTTATGTACCGGGCACGGGTCAGAATTTAATTTCTGTTTCTATATTATTATTTGAAGGTTTTGATATTCATTTTTCCAAGACATGAGTTTCTTTGAGACTAAATAACCTCATCTTTTCATGAGAAAATTTAATTTCAGATTTATTTATTCTGAACGTAGATATTGATAATGCACCTCCTGTTTTATTTGCTATGTCGAATGAAATTGTAGTATCTAAATCTCTAAAATGGCATGCGAGGTTAGGTCACATCGGAAAGGATCGTATGACAAGACTAGTACGTTCTGATTTGTTAGATTCCTTATCCAAAGTTGATTTGTCATTTTGTGAACATTGTGTGTTAGGGAAGACTTCGAAGAAACCATTTCCTAAAGTGGCTAGGTTCAAGAGCCCATAAGAGATAATCCATTCAGATATTTGTGAACCCTTCATTGTACATGCTAGAAATGGATGTTAATACTTTGTCACTTTCATTGACGATTACTCGCACTATGGATATGTGTATCTCATCTCATACAAATCTGAGGCTTTTGATTATTTTATTAAATATAAAGCTGAGGTGAAAAATCAGCTTGACTAAAAGATTAAAATCCTTCGATTTGATAAAAGTGACAAGTATACATCTGAAATGTTCAAATCATATTGTGAAAATGTTGGCATTATTTAGCAGTACACAAAGGCTTACACTCCACAACAAAATGATGTTACAGAGAGAAGAAATAGGACACTATTGGACATGGTTAGATCGATGATGGCACAAACCAATCTCTCTACCACATTTTGGGGAGATGCACTGCTAATAGCAATCTACGTCTTTAATAGAGTCACATCCAAATCCATTCTTAAGACCCCATATAAGATGTGGTCTGAGAGGATTCCTTCTCTAGCCAACCTACGCCCTTGGGGATCTTTCGGACATATTTTTCTACCTACTCCGCATAGAGGTAAATGTCACGTCCCTAACTCAGAAATCGAGCTCACAAAATTCTTAATCACCGAATCTGGCACTGACAGCCCCGCAGTACCCCATTCTCGGCTCCCGGCACTCATATACCAGGTTCCGATCCTGGGATGCTATAAGGAGGATTTCTAATATGATTTAATTCGTAATGAGTATAACCAAAAGCATAACTCACGAACAATAACCATAAGAACACTACCACAAACTTCACTATGATAAAAAACTTTAAGTACAATGCATAGGAAAGAAAAATACAAGATAGTGACAATAACAAAAACTCCAGAAGCTCGATTGCACGCTCCAATTGTGGTGAGACTAAGGTTACGTCCTGGTGTCACTTGCACACATCAATCGTATATAAGCTTATAGAAAGCTTAGAGGGTGGTGTAAGTGTGTGCACAATAAGAGTGTGCTCAGATTGCAAGGTCAGAAAAACACGAAATCATACTGATGAATACATGAATGCAGTCAGTCGTACCAAGGCTATGCGGTACAAGGTATGAATGCTATCGGCCATATCCAGACCATGTGATGCGAGATACAACTCAAGTATGCCAATCCTCATCATATATCAGTATAGTTCTCATTCAGGATAATCACTGGGGTTTAATACACTCCAAATGGCACTGCCACTCTCCAAGCCGCACAGTCCAAGTGAGCATAAGAAACCTCACTATCCGCCTGGCCAATAGTCTACTAATACCTATCCGGCATGTCGATAGCGGACCCATTCACGAGCTGGTCAAACTCAGCCTAGTATTGCCCCCTACCCTCGGGTGAGTAAGGCCACACCCCTTTCCAACCGACCACGACACAGTGGGAGACACGGCCTCCTGATAATCGGCCCTCGTGCGCTCGTACATCCACTCAGTCTAGACGTTAGAGTCATCCTCTAGTACCATCGAGTTTAGGAGTTTTCATCTAGGGATATCTATGGCGCCCGTATGTTAGAACTAAATAATTTCGGTATCCAATCTAGCCACCCACGATGTGTCTGTGGAGGCTATGGCCCTAATGTCGTTAGGGCATATATAATAATCATAATCACACAAATGCAAGTGCATGAATCACTCTACCAAACATGCAACAATCCTGCACGTACCATGCGCTCACGTAGGACAACTCCGCCTATCAGGGAGCCCATAAACAATCTGCCCGAAGGCACATGCTATGATCAGTCACTCCTCATATCAGGCATACATATGATGCATATGATCATGAATCATGGATCTATACTGAACATGTTATGTGGTGATGGGCCTTGTGCATAACTAAGATGGGCTTAGACGGCCTTCACACTATAAGTATGGGCTTATCAGTGGGCCTCAGGGAGAGTGACAATGCGAACATTTAAACGACATCATCCTGACAATGTGGGCATCTAACCATCATTGCTCCCAAGGCTTGGTTGGCCTTAAATATCATTAAATAAATCATAGCGGAATCACACATTGCAATGTGCCTTAGGTACATCCCATTGGACCTCAAATACATCAAATGGGCCATATCTCATGGGCCTTATATTCATCAAGTGGGCCACCTCAATGGGCCTCACCAATGGGCCTTAGGTACTTTGCAATGGGTCATCACCAATGGGCCTTAAAATGCATTAAAATGAGCTCAATCACATGAGCTTTATGTGTATCAAATGGGTCTAATCACATAGGCCTTATATATATCAAAGTGAGCCTCAACAATGGGCCACAAATATATAAATTGGGTCTCATAACATGGGCCTATATATTATCAAGATAGGCCCCAACAACGGGCCTATAAACACATCAAGATGGCCTACATACATGAGCTCATATATACCAAAGTGGGCCTCAACATTGGGCCTATATACATGCCGAGATGGGACTAAATACATGAGGCCATATATATCAGGGTGGGCCTAAAAATTACATTAAGATGGGCCTAAACATATCAGCCCATATGCATCCAAGTGGGCCTCAATAATGGGCCTAAAAATACATCAAGGTGGGCCTAAATACATGAGCCTATATATATCAAAGTGAGCCTCATGTGAGGCCCGCCATAATGTTTATTTTTCCTATCTAATCTGTTGATAAGGTTACATAAATAGGGGACTCACCATAATATTTATTTTCCATCCAGCCCATTGATTGGGGCATGGAGGGCCCACCATAATATTTATTTTCCATCCAGCCCACTGATTGAGGCATGGAGGGCCCACCATAATATTTATTTTCCATCCAGCCTATTGATTGGGGCATGGAGGGCCCACCATAATATTTATTTATCATCCAACCTGTACATAAGGTCACGTGGACCAGGGGGCCCACGGTGATGTTTATATGCCATACAACCTATTCATAAAGTCACGTGGGCCAGGGGGGCCCACGGTGATATTTATTTTCCATACAACCCGTTGATAGGGTCATAGGGGCCATGGGGCCCTCTGTAATGTATATTTGCCACCCAACCTATTTATAAGCCACACGGTCAGGGACCCACAGGGACATGGTCCACAAATCCAGTCCACCTATTATGTGTGTCCCACCTGGCTGAGGCTCCGGACCAAGTTTCAGCTACATCCAAAATTCAGGTAGGCCCCACCAAGCATTTTTGTATGTTTTAGGCATGTCTTCACATGATTTTAGACGGTGTGGCCCACCTGAGTTCCGTATACGGCTGATTTTTGGGTGGCCTGTAGCCAGGGGAAAGGCCCACCCAATGCACGAAGTTGATGTTCGAACGCATCACGGTGGGGTCCACGGCTGGGACCTGTGGGACCCAACCTGTTTGTCCGTCTGCCCGCCCACACAGCGCAGGCGTTGCCTGCGTCTTTGTCAGTAGCAGCAGCAGTTGCTGCTGCCTTTGCTAATTTTTTTTTTTTAAAATCACCAATCCTGATGTTTTTCCCATGTGGGGCCCGCATCTGAAAAATTCAACCCGTCCATTAGATTCTACGGCCCCTGATCGATCAAATGAGACCAATATGCGGCGTATTTTTGGCTAATAGAATAATCAAGGTGGGTTTTAATGGGAATACCGCTATTTCCTTTGGTATAGTTTACTGGATTATCAGATCAGCCTCATCTTTTGGCTCAACGCCTAAAATGAGCTGAGAAGTGATATGAACGGCGTGAATTATATACATACATCATGGTGGGGCCTGCATGTGCAGCCCACCCCAAGCCCCCCCTTTTTTTAAACATACTGGCATTGCTAGTCCAGTGTCCAGAGATGCTGGACGGTGTGCTTAAACAGATACATTTCAGTAGGTCTCACAGGGACGTGCATCATGGTGGGTCCCACCCACATTAACCACCTCTACTAGGGATAAATACCAAGATCTCAAGTGTTGAAACGAGCATCTCCACTCATTCTACCAGTTGAGCCATGAATCTGGATGTGTTCCATGGTGGGTTCCACTATTCATGATGAATGGTATGAATGGAACACTAAATGGTGGGGCCCACTACATCAAATAGATAAAAAGAGGAGAAGAGAGAGAGAGAGAGAGAGAGAGAGAGAGAGAGAGAGAGAGAGAGAGAGAGAGAGAGAGAGAGAGACGATGAAGGAGGGACCCCGCCACTATGGGCCCCTCATGAGTATATCATATACATCAAAGTGGGTCCCACTAACAAGTGGACCCTTAAAATTGAAAACAACGGTAGATCACCCACCTATTTTCATTCTTCTTGCTCCCCTAGCTTCCTTAGCTCCTTGCCTATACTTTTAACGGTGGATGATGGGATCTTAATGGTGAGAATGAGAGATGGAGGGTGGGTCACACTTGATATTTTTGGGAAGCTTGGAAATGCTTGGACATGGGGTGGTGTGTTGCTTGGGAGTAGAGAGATGAAATGAGAGAGAGGGAAGGAAGTAATGGCTTAAGGGATGGGGTGATGTGGTGGTTGTAAGAAAGGGTGATGTGGAGGCATGGGTGTGGTTGAAAATTTATAAAAGAGGGAATGGTTGTAGTTGACATTTAATAAAGGAGGGATGGTGAGAGGAGAGAGAGTTGACTTTTGAGAAAAGTGAGGGATGGGTTGTATGTACTTGGGTAAGGCTTGTACTTGACATTGATTAATGGGACATCTCGTAGAGATTCCCTCATAATTCGCAACGCGCGATATTTTCTTCTAATTGAACACGGGACTGCATCTTCTACCCTGGGTATCGGGTTGGTACGCGAGTCGCGGCCTTAGAACCTCGGCGACGGTGCGGTCGCTAAGGTATAGGTTTCGATTTTAGCCGACTTTGGCATACAGGTCTCGGCTTAGGATCTGGCACAAATGTCAGAAACGGGTCGAGGATTGTCGAATTTCGACCGAAAGGACCGCGGAGGCCAACGGAATGGTATGGACTAGGACATGGATCTTACAGTAAACTTGACAGTAAAATCATTGAATGTGTGTTTATAAGGTACCCCATGAATTTAAAGGGTTATATTCTAGTTTATGAGGAGTATGGATGATGAATTGAGATAAAATCTCGGGACATGGCCTTCGTAAAAAATAGATACCTTAGTCGAATGAAGCAAAAGGTTCTAATAGAACTTTTTGTAATCCCCGATGTATCTTAGGAGAGTAGGAGTTTTGCTTCTCAAAGTGATGACACTCTTATAGTTCGTCAAGATAGTGGGAGAACATCTTAGCAGGCTTCTGATTTACGTAGAAGCGAAAGAGGATTGATTCCCCGAAGATACTTTGATATTGAGGGGTAGACATTCTCTTGCGTTGTGCTTGATGATGATGAACCTAATTCATATCAGGATGCATTCTTATCCTCTAACTCAGCCGATTGGGTGACTGCTATGGACGAAGAGATTGCTTCCATGAAGAAGCATAAAGTTTGAGAACTTATTAATATGCCTTCCAATCGCAAAGCGATGGGTAATAAGTGGAGACTAAAGATTAAAAGAAAGGCAGATTGTGCAGTGGACAAGTACAAAGCACGATTAGTTAATAAAAGTTTCACACAAAAAGAAGGAATTGATTACGAGGATACTTTTTCACTTGTTGTAAAGTTCTCATCAATCTACATGATCTTGTCCATTATCGCAAGTTTAAACTTAGAGTTATATCAGATGCATATAAAGACTACATTCTTAAATGGTGACTTGGATGAAAAGATATACATGCAACAACTCATAGGTTATGTGGACAAAAAGCATCCAAAGAAAGTTTGTAAGTTGTTAAAATCTATTTATGGGCTGAAACAATCTTCAAGACAGTAGTACATGAGGTTCCACTTATCCATCACTACTTTTAGATTCATAATGAGTGAAGAAGATCATTGTGTATATATGAAATTGTTTGAAAGATCTTTTCTGATACCTCAAGGAATCCCTAATCAATTATTAAATCAAGGAAAACCTCGAGAGGAATTGGTTTAAAATCCTCAAGAGCTCATCCAACAAAGTACTTTTCAAGACTTACGAGAACTCACAAAGGATATACAAAAGATAGACTCACACATTAGGTTACGGAGAAAGGAATGCTTCCAGCCCAACCTATATATCCCCAATCCTAAACCGCAATACGAAGTTAGTGAATTAAGTTCTTCAAATCCAATGGAGCAATCTAAATCTATTAACACTCTTAGGAGTGGGAGGATAATTGACAAATCTATTCCAGTAAGAGCTGAGAAGCCTATGAACCTGGATGTAGATGAGACTGATAGACCTAGCAATACTCCACATGAGGTAGAACTGAAACTTCAAAGAAAACTGATTGCTTCATTTCCCCAATGGTTGATGGCACCAAAACCTCTCTTTAACTCTTAAGATATTCTAAAGGTGCTTAAACAAGTGAAGGTCAACATTCCTCGACTGGATGCCGTAAAACAGATACCTTCATATGCCAAATTTTTAAAATATTTATATACAACCAAAAGACGGCAAAACATTCAAAAGAAAATCTTCTTAATAGAAAAAGTGAGTGCTATCCTATAGCAAGATGTGCCATAAAAGTACAAAGATCTTGGTAGCCCAACCATCGCCTATGTAATTGGAAATTACTAGATTGAGCATGCACTTTTTGACTTAGGAGCGAGCATAAATTTGATCCCATACTCGATCTACGAATAATTGGGTATAGGTGAATTAAAAGCCACTCAGACCACATTACAACTAGTCGATTGCTCAGTTCGTGTGCTGAGAGAGATAATTGAGGATTTGTTGGTCTAGGTTGAAAAATTCTACTATCTAGTAGATTTTATCATCCTAGATACTCAACCCATCGTAGATATGAGCACTCAAATTTCTATCATCCTTGGTTGCTCATTCCTTGCTACACCAAATGTAATCATCAATTGTAAGAATGAAGTCATGAATTTGTCTTTTGGGAATATAACATTGGAGCTCAATATCTTTTTCAATATGAGTAAACAGGCAAAAGATGATGACGATGCCCACGAAGTTAACTTGATTGATTCTTTCGAGGAAGATAGAACTCTAATGACCTTATCCTCTGACCCTCTAGAGACGTGCTTGGCCCACTCTCATGATTTAGATAATGAATAATTAAGGAGACGGGTGTCATGCTTAATACTATGCCGGTACTTAAAGTTAACCGGTAGAGGCCACAATTCAAAAAATTATCCCAAATGGATATAGTTCCTCTAGAGCTGGGCATCAGACTGAGTTAGATTAGATTGGGTCCAACTCGACTCGGTCCAAAATTTACATGGCCTGACTCGAACTCGATCCGATCTGAGGCCGAGTCCAAGTCATCTGACTCGATCCAATTCGGACCATTGCTGGCCTAATTCGATCCGAGTCTGACTTAGTTAGGGAAACTAACATTACGCCAAAACAGTGAAAAAAGGACATTTGAAAACTGTCTCAAAAGATAATAAAGGACGGTCTGGGACTGTCGCATGGGCCGTTGTATTTTGGGACGTCATATTACTTAAAGGACGATCATAAACTGTCATTTATCTAGACATTTAAAGGATGGTTATGGGCTATCTATAAAGAAGGATGGTCATGGACCGTCAATAGATATAGTCTCTGATGAACCTTAGAAGGACGATCATGGACTGTCCTTAAAAACGATTTATAAGCAGTCCCTGATGAACCCTAAAAAGATGGTAATGGACCGTCCTTAAAAAGGACTATTATGAGCAGTCTCTAATAAACCTTAAAAGGACGGTTATGGACCGTTCTTAAAAAGGACTGCTATGAGCAGTCTTTGACGAACCTTAAAAAGACGGTTATGGACCATCTCAGATTTGAATATTTAGAAAAAATATAGATGGCCTAAAGCCGTCAGAAAATTTCTTGCATTAAAAATAAATAAATAAAAGAAAAAAATAAGCAACAATTTTCTGTGTCTTTCTTCTAATAAAAAAATATTCAACCAACAAAACATTATAATTCAGAATCATAAAGAATTGTAGAAACTTCATTCGCTTTTTTTTTTCCAAAAAAAGTGGGCACACTTTTTTAAAATAAAACTGATAATTAAAATAAAACTAATGCAAGAAAATAATGTAAAAAAGTGTTTCAATTCAAGTTAATAGAAACAACAACAAAAATTAAAGCTTTGTAAAAAGGGGCATGTGTTAAAGGGATACATCCTTGATTCCCATGCATGAGAGTCCAATGATGATGAGAACAAGAATCGCAGCACAAGGGCCCATAAATACGACAATGTTATCCTGCAAAGGAATATGATAGTATTAGATGTTAATGCACTTGATCAGATTGCACATAAGGTTCCGATTAGAGTTACAGTTTAGTAATGGTTTATAGTGTCATGCATGGATGATAAGGAAGCTTAAAATAACTCAAAAACTAAGCCCTTTTCTTTTCCTTTACAACAGATTATGTACAATCTTATTGAAACTAAGTAATAAATTAAAAGAGGTTATAGGTTTAGGTTAAGGTTACAGGTTTGGGTTATAGGTTTAGGTTTAGGTTATAAGTGTAGGTTATAGGTTTAGGTTTAGGTTAGGTTATGGTTACTGTAACGCCCGTGAAAAATCCGTACTTGGAATCGAGTACCGATTTGACCCGAAATCGCATATAAATAATTTCCATGGAAATTAAACGTAAGTTAGCTAGCGCAACGCTAGAGTAGCTGGGAAATAGTCCCTGATCACTTTAAATACGTTCTACAAGACCCAAATCGAGTAGAACAGACAACTCTACAATACTCTATAACCTTGAATCAAACTCTAAGCAGGTTTGTCCTCTGGACCATATTGAACTTTTGTATTGGATTTAGACCGCGCGTCGAAGGTCTGATACCTCCTATCTTAGACCGTTAGAACCGCCCAGCTGGACTTGACAATCATCTCGAAAATCAAGTCAAACCGATAATCACAGAGTATTTCGTTGAACCCGGACTGAAGCGACCGCGAATAGGGACGAATTGAGAATTTCAAATTTAGATCTGGCACACGACTTGACGCGTCAGTATTAAGCATTCTGACCGTCAGAATTCATCCAGATTACACCCTCGGATCAGGAAAAATATCTATTTATTATCATGGAACTTTCAGCCCTGATCTATGTGCGGTGACCGCTGAACTGAAACTGGTCCGCCACGTGCGATCTGCGAACCCTGCCAGACTGAAAACTTAATACGAGGTACATCTGGTACCCATGAGCTTAAGTCTGATCGCAATCGACCAGGGGACTACCAGAAATCAGTTTTTGGACCGAAACAGCCCCGAAATGGATAGGCAATAAGTAAACTTCGTCCCGGAGCCTATTTTCGGCGTTTCCAAGCTTATAAAAGGGGTTGAAACCCTCATTCCTTCCTTGCATACGAATTTCACTAAACCCTAGAAAAGAGAGAGAGAGTTTGAGAGAAAGGGAAGAGGAGATTTTTCCCGCTTCCGAGCCACCAACGGTTGCTGCTTCAACACTTCATTCCAATCACTTGGCTGGTGATTTCTACACTTTTTCAGGTATGAAATAATCCTAACAACTTGCTGATTTAGGGTTTGCTTAGATGCACAACATGTTAGCTAACTAGATCCATAAATCAGGTTCTCCTACAGCCGTAGACGAAGCGTACACGCTCCGTTCAAAATCCCGCGACCGTAAGAGCTTAGGTGAGGATTTTAGACGCTTTGATTGACGGTTTACAACGCTTTCAATGTCGTTTAATAGTAGATTATCGACGGCATCGCCGTTTGACATGTACAACATGCTCTCCGTTTCCTGTTTCGTAAATTAACGAAGAATATGAGATTTAGGGCATTTTAGTCATTTGTAGGAAGTACGGTCTACATGCATATTTTGCTGACATGATTGACATGGTTTGTCGCCGCATTAGTGAGTTAGGAATGCTTGCATAATCAGTTTGGCGAAGAGATTCGCCAAGTTGCGCACGTTGGGTCGACATACTATATGTGGACTTAAGTGTGTAGTGTATGTGTTTGTATAAATGCTTGTATTATTATGTATTGAATTAAATGATGTTATGTAGTAGATTGAGATTGATTTCATGATTAATATGCTGACCTAAATGATTTCCTACATGCTTACCTTATGCATGATTACATTACATGCATAGGAAGTACGCCTTGAAGATTTGCTTAAGTTGAATATACATGGGAAGTATGCCTTGAAGATTTGCTTAAGTTGAATGTTTTAACATGTGCTAACATGTTCACATGATGTATTTCAATTCCAATACCTTGGTATATAGTGTTAATGAAATTTCATAGATGTGTGGGACTTGACCTAGTCCAGGCAGTCGGTAACCGAACGAATTCGTGGCTGACTGGTCATAGCCACGAACGACGCGTCGATGAATGTGATTCGTGTTGAGAGTTGGCGGTAGTGGTTAGGCCACGCGAAGCGTTATACGCACTTCATGTCGTTCAATTCGAGATGCGATCGCGCTAGTCGAGCCCGTCAAGTAACCCGACTGGCCGATGTTTGTTCACCTTGTATGTATCATAACTGCTTGAACCTAGGGTACTGAACTTACCATTGTAAACCCTATTAACCGTGGTACCTTGATCCACGAAGACTCATGAGCCGGGCATGGTGGTATGGGACACCGTGGTCGAGCTGTCGGCCTACGCTGGGGCCACAAACCTCCCCGTAGTGACCAGTGAGCACCTTGACTCGTGAGCAGATTATGGTGGTATGGGACACTATATTCTAGCTGTCGGCCTACACTGATCAGGCGACGAGCCCTTTGTAGTGACCGCGAGCGTATTCTGAGTTCACGGGAGGCGACGACCCTTCCGTGCGGTAGAGTACAGTAGGCCTGTATTGATAAGGTGATGGGGGAGCGGTGCAACGAGTGCGAGCAACAGCCCTGGCAGCCCTTGCAGTGACCTACGAAATGTACATCGTATGAGATTACTAGGAGTGACGACCCTAGACAGGATCCGTGTTGGGATTGATATAAGGGAAGTACCTTAGTTTCCCAATCCTGCTGTTTGAATGGACTAATAACAACTTGGTAATCATATCACCATAGCATTGCATGTGCCTGGAAGATGTGGAGCACTCTAGGGAGTGTGGCATGCCGCGGTCGTAAGATGTTGCCGCATGAGGGTGATCGTCGGTGAGGGCATACATCACGTCATATCATCTTGCATTAACAACAGTATTAGAATTGTCTGATTTACTGCTTTACTATTATCGCGTGATTGAATTGTGAACATGCTAATCTTTGCTCTATGATTCCACTGAGTTGATCACTCATTCCCACGTTACGGGATGGTGTTTGCAACACCCACCAGACCCTGTTGTAGTTGTAGGTGACGACGAGATCCAGGAGGTGGAGCCGGAGATTGACGAGGACCAGGATGAGTTCTCGTACATGCAGTATCACGACGGCTTCCCGTAGGTGACCTGGATCGAGGGGGACTTCAGTGGGACTATTTTGAACTTATTCTTTTGTCTATTTACATGTATATGAGACTCAGAGATGTAGTCATACTTTGGAGACAGTTGAGATTACTTTGTTTTTTTCCATACAGTGATATATATATTGTTTAGTCTTCCGCTTGCTTTTATCACTGGATCTGAAGTATGAATTGCAGTTTTGGTATACTTTTACTCATGTGAATGCTTTAAATCAGACAACATTGAATCATAACCATTTTTGTTGCATAAGTGACGGTCTGGAACTCGGGAGTTGAGTTTATACACGACCCCCGATTTTCAAGGTGTTACAAGTTGGTATCAGAGCATGAATGAGAGTATACTGGGCCTGGGTTATGGTCTTGCGACGTACGCTGTCGCTTCCTTTGACTTAGGTGGGTGCGAGAAGGGTCTAGAAACACTTCTAGGATCACAGATTCGCCGATAGGTGAAGTCTATAAGGATCGATCGCAAGATCGAGTCTGTAACGTATCTCGGGTCGCGTAAAGCGACCCGAATCACTTCTAAGCTGTAGGAAGTCGGGTGGAGATGTCCTATGAGTGGTTTTAAACCGCAAAAGTGAATCTTTGGGCCGTGGGATGACCACGACTCCAGTAATCAATCGCCAGGGCTTAAAAACCCCGTTTCACCAAAAATCTTCAAAATTCCTTCTCTAAACACTTCAACCTTCAGTTTTTTATTATCCATTTCATATTAGGCATCAACCCTAATGTGAAAATAACAAAAATTAGCACATTCACCAAATTTTACAGTGAATAGTAAAATTTCATGAAAAATGGCCATAAGGCCATTCTAACTTCACTTTTTTTAGCAACTAAGGAGCTAGATAGGTGTACTGGCTCCTTCTACCCCAAATTCATATGCTGCATCATATGGTTTGGTATTCGGGATTGCGATGTGGACCCAGAAATCCCCGAACACATGTTTGGGCTCATAGAGACCAAAATACAATGAACCAAGGGGTGGGACCTGACTTTTTAGGACCCTGGGACCATGGGGGACCAGACCCATGGGGTCCCACCGGTCAACTTGCGAGTTGACCGGCGATGCCATCGCCGGCCGGGCGATGCATCGCCGGCCGGCGACCTCCGTTGGTGCTGTCCTTCGGGCACACCCACTTAAATGGCCTCCACATCACCCCTATGTATCTCCCACATCACGAAAACCCCCAAAACCCACCTCTCCTTCACAAACAGCCCCCTTGCATACCCTAGATTCGATTTTCAGCACTCCATTCCAAACCCCGGTGACCCAAACCACTCTTAAACCCTTCCTTGGCCAAAACCGACCACCACTCATCAATTATTGGGTGTTGGCAGCCCCTTTCCTTGAAGATTTCCCCATTTGGAGCTCCAAAATCCCCCAAATAGTGCTGAAATCGTGAGCTGCTCCATCCCATCTTTTTGTTTGTATTTTTCTCTGAAAGTAAAGCCTTGGGAAGCTTGAAGCATCCCTCTACGACGCCTAGATTTCCTTTTTTTAGATTGGGCAGCCATTTCTCAGCATTTTCGGCGTTTTCCATGGCTTTTGTGGAAGCCATTTTGGGCCTTTTGTCGCTTTCATCCATCATATCTTTGATGGGTAAGAGGAAAACTGTGACAGACGAGGCTGGGCCGAGCTGCCCTGCTCGATCGAGAAGACCGCGGGGTGGTGCCGCAAGTTCAAGCGCTGCCGCAGGTCCAGCTGCAGTCCTGGAGTGCCGTACAAAGCGGGATTTGGATCCCCATGCACACCTTGGACGAACCATTCTATCAGAGATGCCTCATGGTGAATACACTGATCGTAGAGTGTTATTTGAGGTGGACGTAGATGGGCGATTGTTCGGCGAGTATCTGTTGTTCGAACGCATTGAAGCTGCGCACTGGGGGCCGATCTTTGAAGCTCGCGCTCGTGCTAATGTGAGCACTGTTCGTGCCTTCTATGCTAACATCCAGAGTCCTACCTTGGAGCCCTTACAGTTCAAAATCCCTTTTGGTAGAGATCGGATGGCTACGATCGACGTCCGGTTGGTTGCGCGACTTCTCAACGTGCCTCTAGGTGATGTACATCCAAGTGAGAAGAATTTGAGGACTAGACGTGAACGAGATCGCCGCACCAGGTTTCTGTGCGGTAAGTTAGTTCCATGGCAGCCTAATAATAGCCTCAAAGCGACGTACATGTCTGAGGATCTGCGCCTGCTGCACCATATCTGCATGTTCAATGTTTATCCTAGGTCGACGAACCGCATTGAATGTACACGTCTTATGGTCGATTTCTTATTTCTGGTGGCCCAGGGAGAGAACGTATGTATGGCCACTTTCATCTTACGGCAGATAGTTCTCATAGCTAGGTCGAGGAGAACATCCGAATCCCTTCCCTTTGTCCGACTCATTTGCAAGATTGCGCTTGAGTTTGCCTATAGACTTGGACCCGAATTGCCGGTATCGATTCACACCATCGATGAGTCGACAATGCTCAAGATGAAGATTGGGTCGCAATACCGTGAAACTCAACTCGAAAGGGATAGTGGGGACGACTTTGATGAAGAGGAAGATCAAAGCGAAGAAGAACCTAGAGCAGAGGTTCAGGAAGAGGTTCAGGAAGAAGCAGAAGAGGAGGCTCAGGATACTGATGAGAGCCCTCCTCCTTCTGCGTAGACTACTATTGACGATCGCATTGCTCGGATGGAGGAGAGTCAGACCGCTTTGCGAAGGGAAGTCCAAGAACTTCGAGCAGAGGTCGTTGATGCCAAGGCCATTACGAAGAAGAAATTTGACAAGGTGACTCGCACCTTGAAGGCAATCCTGTGTTGTTTACAGGATAAGGGTGCTCCTCCTCCGTCACCAGATTTCGACTAGCGATACGATCTTTGATGTTGATTATTAGTAGTTAGCCATTTCCTGTTTTATTTGTGTAAAGCCTATTAGGGCTAGTGCTTTGCTTATGTTGCTGTTGCTTAACTGTCTTAATTTCCATGTCATTCTAGTCATGATGCTTGTAAGGATATATCCCTTGTATTGTGACAATTTTGATTAATTGAAATGCATGGAATGCCTTTGACTCTTTAAGTGAATGATTGTGGTGTATTGTGCACTTGAGACTGACAAGATTGCGCCCTATTTTGAATATAGGGAATGCCACCTAAGATTACGAGGAGCGCGGTTCGGCTTTCATTGTCTGAGCAGATGGATCAGACTCCTTCTCAGTCTGGCACTCGTCCGGACCCTGCTGTGGGCCCGATTCCTGAGACGGTTCGATCGTCTCAGCCTGCTGTTGGTCCTACAGGTGGACCACCGCCATTTACACCATCAGTTCGAGAGCCACAGTGCGCATCTACTTCCGCACCTCATCCGCCACAGCCTGCTCCACCCCCTGATAGATTCGAGCAGATGATGGCTATGATGCTACAGCAGCAACAGCTATTGACCACTATAGTTGGGACTTTAGCCCAGGGTGGGGGTGCGACTACCTCTACTCCACCTGTACCACCTGCGCATCCAGCTGAGGATGCCTATACTTACGCCCAGGATGAGGGCATAGCACATCCTGCGCAGCCTGCTTTCCCTGCGGGGAATCCTGTCGACACACGGGGCCTTCTGGAGCGATTTCAGCGCTTGCGGCCTCCTACTTTTTCGGGTTCTCACAGACCTGAGGAGGCAGAGTTCTGGCTCGACCGAGTGTCGAAGATTCTACGCATGTTACACTGTACCGAGACTGAGCAGGTAGAGCTGGCTACCTTCCTATTTGAGAGAGAGGCCAGTATGTGGTGGGATAGTATATTGCGGACTGTTGCCGCAGATTTCGTATGTACGTGGGCAGCATTCGAGTTCCGCTTCCATGAGAAGTATTATCCCCAGACCTACAGGCACGAGAGGGAGAATGAGTTTCTCCGTCTCAGGCAGGCAGCGATGACGGTTACCGAGTATGAGCATCGGTTCACAGAGTTGGGCAGGTACGTCCCGACGATTCTGGCTGAGAGCAGATGCGCATACGGCGCTTTTTGGAGGGCTTGCGACCGGATATTCGGTCGAAGATGTGCTGCGTCAGTTTCCCTTCCTATGCGGAGTTGGTTCATATGTCCATGCGGGCAGAGCAGGACGTGGATCGACTGGCGCGATCTCGAGGCCCGACTACTTCCAGGCCGCGACCGGAGTTGCCAGATAGGCCCTTCGCGGGCAAGAGGCCTCGCATTGATCCTCCTACCAGGACCACGGCGCCTGTACGACCGTTTCGGTGCCCTAATTTATTATGCACATACTGTGGGAGGACGGGCCATTTATCGCAGAGTTGCTTTTCCAGGATGCGGGACAGTGAGTTCTCGCCGCCGCAGAAGATTGATCGTGTACGTCCACAGGCGATATCAGCACCGCCTATACGGTCAGCTCCTGCGCATCCTTCGTTTAGACCTACGGTATCGTAGATTCGACAGCCTCCACGGCCCTTGACACAGCGGCCGAACCGGCCACAGCAGGCACGAGTTCATGCACTGACCGCTGAGGCAGCTACGACGCCGACTTTCCAGCATTCAGCCTTCAAGGTCACGGGCCATATCGGAGGTACTCCCGTTCTTATCATGGTGGACACTGGTTCCACGATTTCTTTGATATCGCATGCCGTGGTCAGACGTCTTGAGTTGCAGACTATCACTATGGATAGCGTGCGAGTCTTTGCAGCTCATGGAGATTTTTCGGATGTCACCCAGATGTGTGAGGGTTGTTTGGTTGATCTGGGAGGCAGGACGATGACTCTTGATCTGGTCGTCGATCCCTCGCTCGTTTATCTCGACGTCATTCTTGGCATGGACTGGTTGACTGCAGCGAGAGCCGAGATTGACTGCGAGACTCGTATAGTCACAGTGTACGAGCCTGAGGGTGCATCCTTCACATTTCCAGTGCGGGTAAATCTTCCTTTCCGCATTCTTAGCTACGCCACTCTATTGCGCGACGCTGGTGCCCAGGTACTTGAGCAGACGCCAGTTGTTTCTGAGTTCAGGGATCTGTTCAGGAAGATCCCTGGTTTGCCGCCCCGACGTGAGATCGATTTCACTATCGATCTGATTCCTGGTTCTACACCCGTCTCACTGCCGACGTATCGCATGACACCTTGTGAGATGGAGGAGTTGCGGACGCAGATTGATGGTCTGCTAGAGCTTGGCTTTATACGGCCTAGCGTATCTCCTTGGGGAGCACCGGTCTTGTTCGTGAAGAAGAAGGATGGTTCGCTGCGATTGTGTATTGATTATCGCAGGCTGAACCAACTCACAGTGAAGAACAAGTACCCTTTGCCCAGGATCGATGACTTGTTTGATCAGTTGAGAGGAGCGCAGTACTTCTCGAAGATTGATCTTCAGTCAGGATATCATCAGCTGCGCGTCAGAGATGAGGACGTGCAGAAGACAGCATTCAGGACCAGTTTTGGTCACTACGAGTTCCTCGTGATGTCGTTCGGTCTCACGAACGCACCGGCCGTGTTCATGGATCTGATGAACCGGGTTTTTCGGCCTTTCCTCTATCGATTCGTCGTTGTCTTCATCGACGACATTTTGGTATACTCTAGGAGTCGAGAGGAGCATGAGGAGCATTTGCGTTTGGTCCTGGATACGCTCAGACGACATCAGTTGTTCGCACAGTACAAGAAGTGCGACTTCTGGAAGCAGGAGGTGAAGTTTCTGGGACACGTGGTGTCCAAGGACGGCATGGCAGTTGACCTGTCTAAGGTAGCTGCGGTGCAGGACTGGGAGCAGCCTGGTTCTGTCACTGAGGTGAGGAGTTTCTTGGGTCTCGCTGGCTACTATCGTCGCTTCATTCAGGATTTCTCGAAGATCGCGAGACCCTTGTCTCAGTTGACACGGAAGGACGTGAAGTTCGCCTGGAATGATAGGGCGGAGTCAGCTTTTCAGGAGCTGAAGGACAGACTTACGTCCGCCCCTATGCTAGTATTGCCAGAGCAGGGGGTTAGATACACTATATACACTGACGCGTCTAGCGTTGGTTTGGGTTGTGTCCTTATGCAGAGGGACAGGGTAATTTCATATGCCTCGAGATAATTAAGGAAGCATGAGGAGAATTACCCTACACACGACCTGGAGTTGGCAGCCGTTATATTCGCACTGAGACTCTGGAGAAATTACCTCTACGGAGAGGAGTTCGAGCTCTTTTGCGACCACAAGAGCCTCAAGTACATATTCACGCAGCGAGACTTGAATATGAGGCAGCGGCGATGGATGGAGACGCTGAAGGACTTCAAGTTTGAAGTCTCTTACCATCCTGGGAAGGCGAACCTTGTGGCTGATGCGTTGAGCCGCAAGAAGGCGATAGAGTTTGCGGCTCCGCTGATGGTTGCCGAGTGGGATATGGTGGAGTTTTTGCGAGACTTTGAGCAGAAACTCACCGTAGAGGAGCCATTTGAGTTCATCGCACATGTACAGGTGCGATCCCAGATCGATGACCGTGTCATCGAGGCGCAGAGGGACGACGCGCATCTTACTGAGCTTCGAGAGCAGGCCAGTGATGATGCTGACGCCGACTGGCGAGTTGGTATGGATGGAGGCTTACGTTACCGTGGCCGCCTATGCGTCCCAGATGTCCCTGACTTGAGACGAGAGATTCTCGAGGCTGCACATTCTACTAGACTCGCATGTATCCTGGCAGCACGAAGATGTATCGTGACGTGAAGAGGACGTATTGGTGGGAAGGTATGAAGACCCACATTGCTGAGTTCGTGTCCCGTTGTCTCACTTGTCAGCAGGTGAAGGCAGAGCATCGCCGACAACCTGGACTTTTGCAGCCTATGCCGATTGCAGAGTGGAAATGGGATTTCATTTCCATGGACTTCATTTCTGGGTTGCCGAGGACGAGAAAGGGGCATGATTCCATTTGGGTGATCGTCGACCGATTGACGAAGTCGGCGCACTTCCTACCGATCAGAGTTACGAACTCTGCAGACGAGCTGGCTAGATTATATATCCGAGAGATTGTGCGTCTGCATGGAGTTCCGTTGGAGATCGTGTCGGACAGAGACACGCGGTTCACTTCTATTTTCTGGACTCGCATTCAGGAGGCTATGGGTGTGAAGTTGAAGTTCAGTACTGCCTTCCACCCACAGACGGACGGACAGACGGAGCGAGTGAACCAGATCCTGGAGGACATGTTGCGAGCTTGCGCATTGGACTTCAAGGACAGTTGGGATGACTGTCTTGCATATGCGGAGTTTGCGTACAACAATAGCTTCCAGACGAGTATCGGCATGGCACCTTATGAGGCACTGTATGGGCGACCTTGTCGCGCACTGCATTGCTGGTTAGAGGTCGGTGAGCGCAGCTTGATTGGCCCAGAGTTGGTGCAGGCGACGTCAGAGAAGATTGATATTATTCGACGTCGGCTTCTTACAGCGCAGAGCAGACAGAAGAGCTACGCCGATACGAGACGGAGACCACTAGAGTTCACAGTCGGGGATCATGTGTTTTTGCGAGTTTCCCCTATGAAGGGAGTCCTTCGGTTCGGGAAGAAGGGGAAGCTGGCACCGCGATTCATTGGTCCATTTCAGATCCTCGATCGTGGGGGAGCAGTGGCTTACCGATTGGCTTTACCCACGCCCCTCGCGAGCGTCCACAACGTATTTCATGTTTCTATGCTGAAGAAGTATGTTGCTGATCCTTCCCATATCATCAGGTGGGAGCAAGTGCAGTTAGGAGAGGATGTTACTTATATCCTGCGACCGACACGCATCTTAGACCGGAAGGAGCAGGTACTGCGTAGCAAGGTGATTCCCCTTGTGAAGGTACTATGGACGCATCACTCTGAGGAGGAGGCTACTTGGGAGACAGAAGCCGAGATCAGAAAGAACTACCCACAGCTTCTCGAGGAGTACGAATAGGTATAAATTTCGAGGACGAAATTATTTATTAAGGGGGGTAGATTGTAACGCCCGTGAAAAATCCGTACTTGGAATCGAGTACCGATTTGACCCGAAATCGCATATAAATAATTTCCATGGAAATTAAACGTAAGTTAGCTAGCGCAACGCTAGAGTAGCTGGGAAATAGTCCCTGATCACTTTAAATACGTTCTACAAGACCCAAATCGAGTAGAACAGACAACTCTACCATACTCTATAACCTTGAATCAAACTCTAAGCAGGTTTGTCCTCTGGACCATATTGAACTTTTGTATTGGATTTAGACCGCGCGTCGAAGGTCTGATACCTCCTATCTTAGACCGTTAGAACCGCCCAGCTGGACTTGACAATCATCTCGAAAATCAAGTCAAACCGATAATCACAGAGTATTTCGTTGAACCCGGACTGAAGCGACCGCGAATAGGGACGAATTGGGAATTTCAAATTTAGATCTAGCACACGACTTGACGCATCAGTATTAAGCGTTCTGACCGTCAGAATTCATCCAGACTACACCCTCGGATCAGGAAAAATATCTATTTATTATCATGGAACTTTCAACCCTGATCTATGTGCGGTGACCGCTGAACTGAAACTGGTCCGCCACGTGCGATCTGCGAACCCTGCCAGACTGAAAACTTAATACGAAGTACATCTGGTACCCATGAGCTTAAGTCTGATCGCAATCGACCAAGGGACCACCAGAAATCAGTTTTTGGACCGAAACAGCCCCGAAATGGATAGGCAATAAGTAAACTTCGTCCCGGAGCCTATTTTCGGCGTTTCCAAGCTTATAAAAGGGGTTGAAACCCTCATTCCTTCCTTGCATACGAATTTCACTAAACCCTAGAAAAGAGAGAGAGAGTTTAAGAGAAAGGGAAGAGGAGATTTTTCCCGCTTTCGAGCCACCAACGGTTGCTGCTTCAACACTTCATTCCAATCACCTGGCTGGTGATTTCTACACTTTTTCAGGTATGAAATAATCCCAACAACTTGCTGATTTAGGGTTTGCTTAGATGCACAACATGTTAGCTAACTAGATCCATAAATCAGGTTCTCCTACAGCCGTAGACGAAGCGTACACGCTCCGTTCAAAATCCCACGACCGTAAGAGCTTAGGTGAGGATTTTAGACGCTTTGATTGACGGTTTACAACGCTTTCAATGTCGTTTAATAGTAGATTATCGACGGCATCGCCGTTTGACATGTACAACATGCTCTCCGTTTCCTGTTTCGTAAATTAACGAAGAATATGAGATTTAGGGCATTTTAGTCATTTGTAGGAAGTACGGTCTACATGCATATTTTGCTGACATGATTGACATGGTTTGTCGCCGCATTAGTGAGTTAGGAATGCTTGCATAATCAGTTTGGCGAAGAGATTCGCCAAGTTGCGCACGTTGGGTCGACATACTATATGTGGACTTAAGTGTGTAGTGTATGTGTTTGTATAAATGCTTGTATTATTATGTATTGAATTAAATGATGTTATGTAGTAGATTGAGATTGATTTCATGATTAATATGCTGACCTAAATGATTTCCTACATGCTTACCTTATGCATGATTACATTACATGCATAGGAAGTACGCCTTGAAGATTTGCTTAAGTTGAATATACATGGGAAGTATGCCTTGAAGATTTGCTTAAGTTGAATGTTTTAACATGTGCTAACATGTTCACATGATGTATTTCAATTCCAATACCTTGGTATATAGTGTTAATGAAATTTCATAGATGTGTGGGACTTGACCTAGTCCAGGCAGTCGGTAACCGAACGAATTCATGGCTGACTGGTCATAGCCACGAACGACGCGTCGATGAATGTGATTCGTGTTGAGAGTTGGCGGCAGTGGTTAGGCCACGCGAAGTGTTATACGCACTTCATGTCGTTCAATTCGAGATGCGATCACGCTAGTCGAGCCCGTCAAGTAACTCGACTGGCCGATGTTTGTTCACCTTGTATGTATCATAACTGCTTGAACCTAGGGTACTGAACTTACCATTGTAAACCCTATTAACCGTGGTACCTTGATCCACGAAGACTCATGAGCCGGGCATGGTGGTATGGGACACCGTGGTCGAGCTGTCGGCCTACGCTGGGGCCACAAACCTCCCCGTAGTAACCAGTGAGCACCTTGACTCGTGAGCAGATTATGGTGGTATGGGACACTATATTCTAGCTGTCGGCCTACACTGATCAGGCGACGAGCCCTTTGTAGTGACCGCGAGCGTATTCTGAGTTCACGGGAGGCGACGACCCTTCCGTGCGGTAGAGTACAGTAGGCCTGTATTGATAAGGTGATGGGGGAGCGGTGCAACGAGTGCGAGCAACAGCCCTGGCAGCCCTTGCAGTGACCTACGAAATGTACATCGTATGAGATTACTAGGACTGACGACCCTAGACAGGATCCGTGTTGGGATTGATATAAGGGAAGTACCTTAGTTTCCCAATCCTGCTGTTTGAATGGACTAATAACAACTTGGTAATCATATCACCATAGCATTGCATGTGCCTGGAAGATGTGGAGCACTCTAGGGAGTGTGGCATGCCGCGGTCGTAAGATGTTGCCGCATGAGGGTGATCGTCAGTGAGGGCATACATCACGTCATATCATCTTGCATTAACAACAGTATTAGAATTGTCTGATTTACTGCTTTACTATTATCGCGTGATTGAATTGTGAACATGTTAATCTTTGCTCTATGATTTCACTGAGTTGATCACTCATTCCCACGTTACGGGATGGTGTTTGCAACACCCACCAGACCCTGCTGTAGTTGTAGGTGACGACGAGATCCAGGAGGTGGAGCCGGAGATTGACGAGGACCAGGATGAGTTCTCGTACATGCAGTATCACGACGGCTTCCCGTAGGTGACCTGGATCGAGGGGGACTTCAGTGGGACTATTTTGAACTTATTCTTTTGTCTATTTACATGTATATGAGACTCAGAGATGTAGTCATACTTTGGAGACAGTTGAGATTACTTTGTTTTTTTCCATACAGTGATATATATATTGTTTAGTCTTCCGCTTGCTTTTATCACTGGATCTGAAGTATGAATTGCAGTTTTGGTATACTTTTACTCATGTGAATGCTTTAAATCAGACAACATTGAATCATAACCATTTTTGTTGCATAAGTGACGGTCTGGAACTCGGGAGTTGAGTTTATACACGACCCCCGATTTTCAGGGTGTTACAGTTACGGTTTAGGGAATTGAGAATAGGTTAAGGTTTAGGTTTAGAAAATCGGGTTTGGATTCGGGTTCAGGTTTTTAAGTTTAGGTTTAGGTTAAAGAGTTGAGATTAGGATTAGGTGTAGGTTTAGGTTTAGGGATTTGAGAATACATTTAGGTTTTAGGTTTAGGTTTAGGTTATAGGTTGCTTTAGGGAATTAAGAATAGGTTAAGGTTTAGGTTTAGGAAATTGGGATCGGGTTTAGGTTTAGGATTAGGTTAAGGAGTTGAGATTAGGATTAGGTGTAAGTTTAGGTTTAAGGATTTGAGAATATATTTAGATTTTAGGTTTAGGTTTTAGGTTATAGGTTTAGGTTTAGGTTAGGTTATAGGTTAAGGTTTAGGGAATTGAGTTTAGGTTATAGGTTAAGGTTTATATTTAGGTTAAGGTTTAGGTTTAGGTTATAGGTTTTGGGATTTGAGAATAGGTTTAGGTTAAGGTTATAAGTTTAGGTTTAGGAAATTGGGTTCGGGTTCGGGATCGGGTTTAGGTTTGGGTTTTCAAGTTTAGGTTTAGGTATAGGTTAGGGAGTTGAGATTAGGATTAGGTGTAGGTTTAAGTTTAGGGATTTGAGAATACGTTAAGGTTTAGGTATAGAAAATTAGGTTTAGGTTCGAGAACGGGTTTACGTTTGGATTTTAGGTTTAGGATAAGGGTTTAGGGATTCAGATTCGGGTTCGGGATTGGATTTAGGTTTGGATTTTCAAGTTTAGGTTTAGGTTTAAGTTAGGGAGTTGATATTAAGATTAGGTGTAGGTTTAAGTTTAAGGATTTGCGAATACGTAATGGTTTAGGTATAGGAAATCAGGTTTGGGTTCGAGATCGGGTTTACGTTTGGGTTTTAGGTTTAGGCTAAGGGTTTAGGGATTCGGATTCGGGTTCGGGATCGGGTTTAGGTTTAGGTTTAGGTTTTACGTTTAGATTAAGGTTACGAGTTTAGGTTTAGGTTATAAGTGCAGCTTATAGGTTTAGATTTAGGTTAGGTTATAGGTTACGGTTTAGGGAATTGAGAATAGGTTAAGGTTTAGATTTAGGAAATCGAGTTCGGGTTCATGTTCGGGTTTAGGTTTGGGTTTTCAAGTTTAGGTTTAGGTTAATGAGTTGAGATTAGGATTAGGTGTAGGTTTAGGTTTAGGTTAAGGAGTTGAGATTAAGATTAGGTGTAGGTTTAGGTTTAGGGATTTGAGAATACATTTAGGTTTTAGGTTTAAGTTTAAGTTATAGGTTAAGGTTTGGGTTTAGGTTTATGTTATGGTTATATATTTAGGTTATGGTTATAGGTTTAGGTTCAGGTTATAGGTTATAGGTTTAGTTTTAGGTTTAGGTTATAGGTTTAGGGATTTGAGAATAGGTTTAGGTTATAAGTTTAGGTTTAGGGATTTGAGAATAGGTTTATTTTATAAGTTTAGGTTTAGGTTTAGGCTATAGGTTTAGGGGTTTGAGAATAGGTTTAGGTTATAGGTTTATGTTTAGGTTTAGGGATTTGAGAATAGATTTAGGTTTAGGATTTGAGAATAGGTTTAGGTTATATGTTTATGCTTAGGTTTAGGTTAGGTTATAGGTTATAGGTTTAGGTTAAGGTTATAGGTTAAAGGTTAAGGTTATAGGTTTAGGTTTAGGTTAGGTTATAGGTTTAGGTTTAGGTTTAGGTTTAGGAATTCGGGTTCAGGTTTGGGTTCGGGTTCGGGTTATATGTTTGGGTTAAGGTGTAGGTTAAAGTTAAGTGAATTAAGTTTTGGTTATAGGTTTAGGTTTAGGTTAGGTTATGGGTTATAAGTTTAGGTTAAGGTTATAGGTTAAAGGTTTAGGTTTAGGTTAGGTTATAGGTTAGGTTATAGGTTTAGGTTTAGGAATTTGGGTTCGGGTTCGGGTTATATGTTTGGGCTAAGGTTATAAGTATAGGTTTTAGGATTTGAGAATAGGTTTAGGTTAAGGTTATAAGTATAGATTTAGTTTATAGGTTAAAGTTTAGGTTTAGGTTGTAAGTATAGGTTTTAGGATTTGAGACTAGGTTTAAGTTAAGGTTATAAGTTTAGGTTATAGGTTAAGGTTTAGGTTTAGGTTTAGGTTATAGGTTTAGGTTATAAGTGTAGGTTATAGGTTTAGGTTTAAGTTAGGTTATAGGTTAAGGTTTAGGGAATTGAGAACAAGTGTAGGTTTAGGTTTAGTAAATCGGGTTCGGATTTGGGTTTAGGTTTAGGTTTAGGTTATAGGTTTTAGGATTTGAGAATAGGTTTAGGTTATAAGTATAGATTTGGGTTAGGGTGTAGGTTAAGGTTTAGAGAATTGAGTTTAGGTTATAGGTTTTTGGTTAAGGTTTAAGTTATAGTTATAGATTTTGGGATTTGAAAATAGGTTTAGGTTTAGGAATTCGGGTTAGGGTTCAGGTTTATGTTTAGGTTTAGGTTATAGGTTTCGGTTTAGGTTATAGGTTATAGGTTTAGGTTGTAGTTTAGGTTTAGGAATTCGGGTTCAGGTTCGGGTTTGGATTTATGTTCGGGTTTAGGTTATAGGTTTTGGTTTAGGTTATAGGTTATAGGTTTTGGGATTTGAGAATAAGTTTAGGTTATAAGTATAGGTTTAGGTTAGGGTGTGGGTTATAGGTTTAGGGAATTGAGTTTAGGTTATAGGTTATAGGTTAAGGTTTAGGGAATTAAGTTTAGGTTATAGGTTATAGGTATAAGTTATAGGTTATAGGTTAAGTTTTAGGTTTAGGTTATAGGTTTTGAGAATTGAGAATAGGTTTAGGTTAAGGTTATAAGTATAGGTTTAGGTTATAGGTTAGGGTTTAGTTTATAGGTTAAGGTTTAGGTTTAGGTTATAAGTATAGGTTATAGGTATAGGTTATAGGTTAAGTTTTAGGTTTAGGTTATAGGTTTTGGGATTTGAGAATAGGTTTAGGTTAAGGTTATAAGTTTAGGTTATAGGTTAAGGTTTAGGTTTAGGTTATAGAGGTTTAGGTTTAGGTTTAGGTTTAGGTTTAGGTTTAGGTTATGTTTTAAGTTTAGGTTAAGGTTATATGTTTAGGTTATAAGTGTAGGTTATAGGTTTAGGTTTAGGTTAGGTTATAGGTTAAGGTTTAGGGAATTGAGAATAGGTGTAGGTTTAGGTTGAGGAAATCAGGCTCGGGTTCAGGTTTAGGTTTGGGTTTCCAAGTTTAGTTTTAGGTTTAGGTTAAGGAGTTGAGATTAGGATTAGGTGTAGGTTTATGTCACACCCCAAATCTTGAAATCGAATTCATAGAAATCCCGATTGCCGAATTCGGTGCCGACAGCCTCCGTAGTACCCCATTCTCGTCTCCTAGCATTCATATACCAGTTTTTTTTTTATCCTGAGATCCTACAAGGAGGATTTTTTTTATAATCATTGTACATTTAACTAGTAATAAGCATAACCACAAGATTACCCAATTCACAAAGGCAACATCATCATCATATATCCACTAATATAATCATTTGATTACAACACTGAAAGGGAAATACATAAATAAAAAATCAAGCTCCAGAAGACCATTGCACGCTCCAAGCTCAACACTGCTGCAACCTAACATCATCTACACGCATCTATCATACATAAGCTTATAGAAAGCTTAGAAGGTGGTTTAAGTATGTGCACAAGGTAAGTGCCAAGTATTCAATACAATGCCATAATCATACAATACCGAAAAACTGGTAACCTACAAACCATACAATGTCTGAATAAGTAGAAACACTGACAAGAGCAGGAATTATCAGAATAAGCAGAAATACTGACAAGATATAAATCATACGATAACAGAGTAAGCAGAAGTATGGACAAGTCTATAAGTCAATCAATATCAGAATACACAATATAGAACAGCTATGTGATAATGAGTTATAAAGAGCCAAATATCAGATGCCAAGAATACAATGCAATATACAAATCCTACTAAATCTATCTAGGCCATATAAGTGCAGAAATAGCAACCCAATATGCCATATGCCTGCGGATGTAATGCAATATGCGATGCAAATGAAATAACCATACTGGAGCGTGAAGTCGGGATGATAGTACATAGTATCGCAGGCTATGGAGTCCACCACAAGGGCCTTCTATCCAAACCAGTCCCATACCTAAATTTGGATAGTCAGACTTAGCATGGTAAACTCCTGATTTCAGGTTAGTCGCGTGCCCAACCAAAATCCTTGCCATAATGAAGGTACATAATAATTAGTTGCGCACCACCAGCCTGATTGGATAATGAATGAATGAATGAGCATGCAACTCCTACTCAATAAGTCCACATATCAGTACGGTTCCTCTCTGGAAAATCACCGGAGTCTATTACACTCCAAACCAGATTGCCGCCCCATCACGCGTAATAAGGTGACTGGAAGAGACCTCACTATCTGCCTGCCAATATCGGGCCCGACTCATCGATAGCGGACCCATTCGTCGAGCTGGTCAGACTCAGCCTAGCATTGCCCCCTCCTCTTGGGAAGGTAAGGCCGCACCCCCTTCCAACCGACCACGACACAGTGAAGAGCGCAGCCATCTGGTAATCGACACTCAACGCTCATCTACCCACTCGGTCTAAAAGTTGGAGAAACCTATGGAACCAAGAGGGTTTAGGAACTTTCACCCAGGGATATCTATAACACCCCATATAGAACAGGTTTTTCGGTGTCCCATCTGGCCATCCACGAAGTACCTATGGAGGCTACGACCCTGATGTCGATAGGGGGTATAGTAATCATAACACACAATACAAGATGCATGAGTCATACAATCCAGTCATACATCAATCTTGTGCTCATGCGAGATAACCTCCGTCTATCAGGGAGTCTCATATCATCCTATCCAATGACATATGCAATGGTCAATCACATCTCATAACAAACATGCAGATGATGCGTATGGGCATGTATCATGATGCTATGCTATCACATACTCATAGTCAGTATCAACAATCGGTCTCGATAATGTGGACATTTAACCAACATTGCCCCAAGGAATGACCCACATAGATCCAAACATATAATGGGCCCGCGACCTCACACAATGGCCTAATATACAACACAATGGGCCTTACTCAAGGGTTATATGTACACAACAGGTGGGCCCTGCTCATGAGCCTAACATACATCACAATGGGCTCTTTCGCCTGACCCTCAAATGCATCACAATGGGCCTCATCACCTAGGCCTCAATATACATCACATTGGGCCTTAGACACGGGCTGAATACACATCACGTCGGGCCTCAAATATGGGTCACATGTACATCACATTGGGCCCCTACAATCAAAATCGTCAATTGGCCACGACAAATCAGAATCGGTAATCGGCCATCAGAATTGGTAATCGACCTCGATCGATAATTGACAATCGGCCATCATAATCGATCACGTCACTCGGAATCGGCAATTAGTTAGGATAATCGACCTCGATCGCTAATCAAAAATCGGTCATGATAATCGGCCTCATCACTAATCGGCAATCGGTCAGGATAATTGGCCTCGATAGCTAATCGATAATCGGTCATGATAATCTTTCTCGATCGCTAATGGCAATTGGTCAGGATAATCGGCCCCCATCGCTAATTGGTAATCGGTCATGATAATCGGCCTCGATTGCTAATCGGCAATCGGTCAGGATAATCGGCCTTGATCGCTAATCGATAATCGGTCATGATAATCGGCCTCGATCGCTAATCAGCAATCGGTCATGATAAATGGCCTCGATCGCTAATTGGCAATCGGTCAGGATAATCGGCCTCGATCGCTAATTAGTAATTGGTCATGATAAACGGCCTCGATCTTTCATCGACAATCGGTCAGGATAATCGGCCTCGATCGCTAATCGGTAATCGGCTAAGATAATCGGCCTCGATCGCTAATTGGTAATCGGTCATGATAATCTCCCTTGATCGCTAATCAGCAATCGGTTAGGATAATCGGCCTCGATCACTAATCGGTAATCGGTCATGATAATCGGCCTCGATCGCTAATCGACAATTGGTCATGATAAATGGCCTCGATCACTAATCAGTCATCGGCCAATCAAGGCCTAAGGGAAGGTCACAATGTGGACGTTTAATCAATATTTCTCCCAAAGAGTGACCCACATAGATAGGGCCAAACATATAGTGGGCCCATGGCCTCACACAATGGTCTCATAAATCAAGTGGGTCGCATCACATGGGCTTAATGCACATCGCTACGGGCCGCATCATATGGGCCAGAAATACATCTCGATGGGCCTCATCATATGAGCAAGGATATATATTATAATAGCCTCACTAAATGGGTCGAAAACACATCTCAATGGGCCACGACGTATGAGCCGAGTATGCATCACAATGGGCCACGACCCATGGGCTTCGATTACACAATAGGTGAGCCCTACACATGGGCGTTATACACATCAAGAGGGCTACATCAATGGGTCGCATTAATGGGTCTCATACACATCAAGTGGGCTACATCAATGGGCCTCGTATGCATCACAATAGGCCACAACCATGGGCTTAATACCCAGCAGGTGGGCCGCTTCCATGGGCATCATACAAGGGCTACATATATAACACCATGAGACTATATACATCACAAGGGACCGCATCACGGTGGGCCACATGCGTCATATTTCATCGAATTATGGTGGGCCATATACAATCCCGATGGGCCACATCATATAGGCCACACCAACGGACCTCATATACATCACATTAGGCCTCATACAAATCAGATTGAGGCGGCCCTGCACACTCTAAATGGGCTCCATCAGATAGACGATCTGGATCAAACACGCACATTACTTGGGGTCCACATCCCATATGGTTGGACAGCTTGGAGAAATACATACATCATGGTTGGGATCAGCACCATTCCAGGTGTAGGTAAAATACATACATGACGGTGGATCCTGCCATCCTACTTAGATGGTATATATACAACGTATACGTCGATGTGGGACCCAAAGAACTTGCTGACATGAAGACAACAGCTGCATGGTGGGGTCCCCAGATGAACGGTTGGGATATAACACATCCCTCATGATCAGGGCCCACCCAACTGCTGACGTCAGTACATAGCTATGCTGCACGTCCAGCAGATGGATGGCTTAAATAGAACATATATCGCATGGTAGGGCCCGTAGCTACTGAAGTCCAAGCAGGTGGACGGTAGGGATATAAAACATACCTCTGGTGGGTCCCATCGTCCACAGATGGACAGAGGACAGAATACATACATCAAGTGCATCCACTATCCCAACTGGATGGTGGAAATGCAACCCATACATCAACGTGGATCCCATACTTCAGGTGGGTCCCACAGAACTTGGTGACGTCATTCACACTAGCTGAATAGCTGGTGTGAGATAAACCAGCCAATCCCCTTCCACTCCAACAACGTAGGGCCCACTTTAATGTACAAATATATATATATATATATATATATATATATATATATATATATATATATATATATATATATATATATAAAATAAATGGTGGGTACCAAAGCACCATCCATTCATTTCTAGTAAATTAGCACCGTCCAGGCATGGGACGGTGCAGATAAGGGACATTCATCAAGGTGGATCTTAACCGTCCCGGCCTTTACACTGGACGGTGCAGATTAAATGCATGCAGCTTCAAAGCGGGGCCATGTGGGTGGGGACGGATGGTGCAAATAAAGCATACATCAAGGTGAGGTCCCATGCACCTTGCATGGACGGTGCATGCACAGAATACATGTATCTGGTGGGGTCCACGACCCAGCTGGACTGTGAGGATCTCACACATGTGGCTGGGTCCCAACGTCTAACATATGAATGGATGGTTTTGATATAATATATACCTCATGATCACACCCACCTAATTGGGCTGCTGGTCCACCATCCTTAAATGGATGGTTTAGATGAAACACATACCTCAAGAGGGTCCCACAGGCCTTGCTGACGTGGAGCAGCAGTTGCTACATACTGCATGGGACCCACCACCTGGATGGACGGTGTGAATAGGATACGTCACGGTGGTCCTTGCACAGCATCGTCCAGCAATGGACGGTGCAGATAAAGATACATTACAGTGGCCCTTATCACCATCCAGATTTCTCTGGATGGTGGGGCTCTTAGCATGACACATGGATCAAGGTGGGTCTCACCCACACGTGTGGGGTGGGCAAGGTGGATAACACCACATGCATCAACAGTGGGCTCCCACAAAGTTGGTGACATTGCACAACAGAAACGTCCGGCTGCTGTCCATCCCACTGATGGACGGTCCAGATCTACTGCATGCATAAGGTGAGTCCACACGTGTGGGACCCACCAGCAGCTTGGGATGAGGCTGATATTTATGTTTTTCCTCGTCTAGATGGTCAGCAAGGGCCGGTGTTGCTGCTGCAGTACAGCCCACAACCTATTGAGATCTGGGTCGTTGAAGTTGAGTGGTGGGGGATAAAACCCATACATCATAGTGGGGTCCACTAGCGTGGGCCTCACAGTCTTTGAACAAGCTGATATTTATGTTTTCTCTTCATCTAGACCTGTCCAGACGGATGGGCAGCAGGCCTATCTGCTGGACAGGCAGTAAGGTGGGTTCCACTACCAGCGGACGGCCTAGATTCCATCAAGGTGGGCCATAGATTATGGGAAAGAGAGAGAGAGAGGAACGTGAGCAGCGGAGGGACCCCGCCACTATGGGTCCCTTTATGAACTATACATATATCAAGATGGGTCCCACCATATGTGGGTCCTCTAATCAACAAAATCACACAAAAAAATCACCTATAAAATAAAGAAAAAAGAGAGGGAGAAAGGGAGAAAGAAGCACCCACCTCGAGATCTCTCCTTCCTTCTTCCGCCAATGTATGATGGAGTCCCAAATGGACAATTTCAACTGTTGAAATGGGCTTAAGATGGTGGGATCGGGTGGTAGAAAGGTGGGCCACACTACTATCTCCCATGGAAGCCATGAACATGAGTTGCTCCCATGGAGAGAATGAGGGAGAGAGAGATGAGAGAGAGAGATTGAAAGAGAGAGATGGGTGAGTGATGTGGTGGTTGTACTTTGTGTAAGAGAGAGTTTGACTTTGGGGTTGCTTGGGGATGGGGTTGTACTTTGGCATATGAGGCGATGTGTACTTGACATTTGACATGATTGATGGGATTGATTTGAAAGGTTGTAGAGATTCTCTTGAAATTTTATAAATGTGTGGCATTTTCTCGAACTGAACGAGGGCCCACTTCTTCTAGCCTGGGTATCGCTTCGACGTGCGAGACGCGGCATCGGAACCACGGTGACGGCGCGGTCGCTAGGGTACAAATCTCGGGTCGAGCCGATTCTGTTTGACGGCATGCGTCTCAGGGTCACCCGTAAATGTCAAATAAAGGTCGAAGGTTGCCGGAATTCGACCATGAAGACCGCGGAAGCTTATGGAACAGTACGGTCTATGATACAGGTCTTATAGTTTAGGTTTAAGAATTTGAGAATACATTTAGGTTATAGGTTTAGGTTTAGGTTATAGGTTTAGGTTTAGGTTATATGTGTAGGTTTAAGTTAGGTTATAGGTTTAGGTTATAGGTTACAGGTTTAGGTTTAAGAATTTGAGAATACATTTAGGTTTTAGGTTTAGGTTTAGGTTTAGGTTATATGTGTAGGTTTAGGTTAGGTTATAGGTTTAGGTTATAGGTTACAGGTTTAGGTTATAAGTGTAGGTTATAGGTTTAGGTTTAGGTTTAGGTTTAGGTTATAGGTTTTGGGATTTGGGAATAGGTTTAGGTTAAGGTTATATGTAAGACCCGTATCCTAGTCTGTACTATTTCATCGACTCCCGTGATCATTTCCGTCGAATTCTGACAATCCGCGACCTGTAATCGACATTTGCGCATGACCGTAAGTCGTATCCTATACATTTGAGTGGGCTTAATCTGAGACTTGTATTATTGTAACCACACCGTCGCCGTGGTTCCAACGCTGTGACTCGCATACCAATTTGATACCCTGACTAAGAGATGTGGGTAGACATTTATTTTGAAGAAAACGTCGTGCGTTACAATCCCAAGAGAATCTCTACAACATGTCCCATCAATCCATCAATCAATCAATCAACCCATCAATCCATCAATCACTTCATGTCAAGTACACATCACCTTTCACCCCATCCCCAAGTAACCACCAAAGTCAACTCTCTCCCTCTCTCTCTCTCTTACACACCCATACATGTCAAGTACATGTCCATCACCCCATCACTCACTTCTCATTACTCCATCACTCCTTACATCCCATCTCTCTCTCTCTCTCTCTCTCATTTCTCAAAAATTCCAAGCAACCAAGAGAGTGCACGTCCATGGCTTTCTTAAGTGAGAGAAAAATATGATTTTTGGTGGCCCACTTTCTCATCCCAAAACCTCCATCCTAGCCATCCAAATCTCATCATCTACCATCAAAGAGAAACACAAGAAGACCAGCATCCCAACGGACCAAGAAGATCAAGTGGTGGGTGTTTACGTAGCTTAATTTTTTATGTTTTTAAGATGGGCCAAGTGAGGCTTACTGATCAATGGTATGGATCTCACTTTGGACCCTAAGATGTGGCCGATGGCCCATCTTAATCATCAATATCATTCCATGATGGGGCCATTCTCCATGGACCCCATCATGATGTTTAATTTTCTTACATTAAAGAGGTCATCTAAACTGTCCATTTTTAGTGGAGAAAGATCTCCATCATTGATCTTTGAATTGATGGGCCCACTTGTATTAGGGCCCACTCGATGTACGATTGAATGCAAGGGAGGGCTCATAGTGGTGGAGCCCTCCATCACGTATGTCCCACTCTATCTCTCTCTCCCTCTCTTTTCATTTATTTATTTCTTTGTGTGTAATGTAATGGTCGTGTGGCCCACTTGGATGGACCCCACCATTTGGTATGCATTGACCCAAGCCATCTAAAAGTGGGGCCATCTTATATGCATTGTACTCACCACCTACCATTTGGTGGCCCACCTAAACAGGGCCCACCTTGTGCATGTGCTAGACCCACACCGTCCAGCGTCCAGTGACGCTAGACGTGATTGAAAAACACAAATATTATCTTGGTTCCAAGCTAATGGGGGTGACCCTCTTGTGTAGGTCACATCTTGATGAATGTATTCAATCCACACCGTCTATCATGTTTACCAACTCATTTTAGGCGTTGAGCCAAAAAATGAGCTTGATCAGAGTATCTGGTGGGCCATAGCGTTGAAAATTATATCTTTATCGTTGAAATCTCACAAAAATTCTTCTTCACGTTGAAAGAAGCCCGATATTGGTCTTGATGGATGGGTTATGGGTCGTAGAATCCAATGGCTGGAGTGGATTCATCAGATGTGAGCCCCACGCATGGAAAATCATGAGAAATCATGATTTAAAAAAAAATTATAATAAGTAGCAGCAAGCTGCTGCTATGTCAGAGGCACTGGTCGCGCCAGCGGCTGGCGGACGGAGGCAGACCCACAGCTCCAGCCGTGGGCCCCACCCTGGTGTTTATTTTCCATTTAAACCGTTCATATGGTGGGTTCCCTCCAAGTTTCAGGCCCGTTTGAGACTGAGGTGTTCCACACTATTTGAAACAGTATGATTGAATGTCTACCCTTAAAAAAAAATTTTGGGGCCCACAAAAGTTTTGAAATCAATATGAAATTTATTTTTACTCTTCATCCAGGTCTGTGGACCTTATCAACGGGTTGGATGTCTGTAACGCCCGTGAAAAATCCGTACTTGGGCGCGAGTACCAACTCGACCCGAAATCGCGTAGAAATAATTTCCATGGAAATTAAACGTAAGTTAGCTAGCGCAACGCTAGAGTAGCTGGGAAATAGTCCCTGATCACTTTAAATACGTTCTACAAGACCCAAATCGAGTAGAACAGACAACTCTACAATACTCTATAACCTCGGATCAAACTCTAAGCAGGTTTGTTCTCTGGACCATATTGAAATTTTGTATTGGATTTAGACCGCGCGTCGAAGGTCCGATACCTCCTATCTTAGACCGTTAGAACCGCCCAGCTGGACTTGACAATCATCTCCAAAATTAAGTCAAACCGATAATCACAGACGATTTCGTTGAACCCGGACTGAAGCGACCGCGAATAGGGACGAATTTGGAATTTCAAATTCAAATCTGGCACACGACTTGACGCGTCAATATTAAACGTTCTGACCGTCAGAATTCATCCAGATTACACCCTCGGATCAGGAAAAATTTCTATTTATTATCATGAGACTTTCAGCCCTGATCTATGTGCGGTGACCGCTGAACTGAAACTGGTCCGCCACGTGCGATCTGCGAACCCTGCCAGACTGAAAACTTAATACGAGGTACATCTGGTACCCATGAGCTTAAGTCTGATCGCAATCGACCAGGAGACCACCAGAAAGCAGTTTTTAGACCGAAACAGCCCCGAAATGGATACGCACCAAGTAAACTTCGTCCTGGAGCCTATTTCCGACAATTTCAAGCTTATAAAAGGGGTTGAAACCCTCATTTCTCCTTCCCATCCGAAATTCACAAACCCTAGAGAAAAAGAGAGAGAGTTTGAGAGAAAGGGAAGAGGAGATTTTTCCCACTTCCGAGCCCTGACAGTTGCTGCTTCAGCACTTCCTTCCAATCACCTGGCTGGTGATTTCTACACTTTTTCAGGTATAGAATAACCCCAAAAACTTGCTGATTTAGGGTTTACGTAGATCCATGGCATGTTAGCTAACGTATTCCATAAATCAGGTTCTCCTACAGCCGTAGACGAAGCGTACACGCTCCGTTCAAAATCCTGCGACCGTAAGAGACTAGGTGAGGATTTTAGACGCTTTGATTGACGGTTTACAACGCTTTCAATGTCGTTTAATAGTAGATTATCGACGGCATCGCCGTTTGACATGTACAACATGCTCTCCGTTTCCTGTTTCGTAAATTAACGAAGAATATGAGATTTAGGGCATTTTAGTCATTTGTAGGAAGTACGGTCTACATGCATATTTTGCTGACGTGATTGACATGGGTTGTCGCCGCATTAGAGAGTTAGGAATGCTTGCATAATCAGTTTGGTGAAGAGATTCGCCAAGTTGCGCACTTTGGGTCGACATACTATATGTGGACTTAAGTGCGTAGTGTATGTGTTTGTATAAATGCTTGTATTAGTATGTATTGAATTAAATGATGTTATGTAGTAGTTTGAGATTGATTTCATGATTAATATGCTGACCTAAATGAATTCCTACATGTTGACCTTATGCATGATTGCATTACATGCATAGAAAGTATGCCTTGAAGATTTGCTTAAGTTGAATATACATGGGAAGTATGCCTAGAAGATTTTCTTAAGTTGAATGTTTTAACATGTGCTAACATGCTCACATGATGTATTTCAATTCCAATACCTTTGTATATAGTGTTAATGTAATTCCATAGATGTGTGGGACTTGACTTAGTCCAGGCAGTCGGTAACCGAGCGAATTCGTGGCTGACTGGTCATAGCCACGAACGACGCGTCGATGAACGTGATTCGTGTTGAGAGTTGGCGGCAGTGGTTAGGCCACGCGAAGCGTTTTACGCACTTCATGTCGTTCGACTTGAGATGCGATCGCGCTAGTCGAGCACGTCAAGTAACCCGACTGGCCGATGTATGTTCACCTTGTATGTGTCATAACTGCTTGAACCTAGGGTACTGAACTTACCATTGTAAACCCTGTTAACCATGGTACCTTGATCCACGAAGACTCATGAGCCGGGCATGGTGGTATGGGACACCGTGGTCGAGCTGTCGGCCTACGCTGGGGCCACAAACCTCCCCGTAGTGACCAGTGAGCACCTTGACTCGTGAGCAGATTATGGTGGTATGGGACACTATATTCTAGCTGTCGGCCTACACTGATCAGGCGACGAGCCCTTTGTAGTGACCGCGAGCGTATTCTGAGTCCACGGGAGGCGACGACCCTTCCGTTGCAGTAGAGTACGGTAGGCCTGTATTGATAAGGTGATGGGGGAGCGGTGCAACGAGTGTGAGCAACAGCCCTGGCAGCCCTTGCAGTGACCTACGAAACATACATCGTATGAGATTACTAGGAGTGACGACCCTAGACAGGATCTGTGTTGGGATTGATACAAGGGAAGTACCTTAGTTTCTCAATCCTGCTGTTTGAATGGACTAATAACAACTTGGAATTCATATCACCATAGCATTGCATGTGCCTGGAAGATGTGGAGCACTCTAGGGAGTGTGGCATGCCGCGGTCATAAGATGTTGCCGCATGAGGGTGATCGTCGGTGAGGGCATACATCACGTCATATCATCTTGCATTAACAACAGTATTAGGATTGTCTGATTTACTGCTTTACTATTATCGCGTGATTGAATTGTGAACATGCTAATCTTTGCTCTATGATTCCACTGAGTTGATCACTCATTCCCACGTTAGGGGATGGTGTTTGCAACACCCACCAGACCCTGTTGTAGTTGCAGGTGAGGACGAGATCCAGGAGGTGGAGCCCGAGATTGACGAGGACCAGGATGAGTTCTCGTATATGCAGTATCATGACGGCTTCCCGTAGGTGACCTGGATCGAGGGGACATCAGTGGGACTTTCCTTTTTGAACATTATTTTGGTTATGTATATGTACATGAGACTCAGAGATGTAGTCATACTTTGGAGACCGATGCACACCTTGGACGAACCATTCTATCAGAGATGCCTCATGGTGAATACACTGATCGTAGAGTGTTATTTGAGGCGGACGTAGATGGACGGTTATTCGGTGAATATCTGTTGTTCGAACGCATTGAAGCTGCGCACTGGGGACCGATCTTTGAAGCTTGCGCTCGTGCTAATGTAAGCACTGTTCGTGCCTTCTATGCTAGCATCCAGAATCCTACCTTAGAGCCTTTACAGTTCAAAATCCCTTTTGGTAGAGATCGGATGGCTACGATCGACGTTCGGTTGATTGCGTGACTTCTCAACGTGCCTCTAGGTGATGTGCATCCAAGTGAGAAGAATTTGAGGACTAGACGTGAACGAGATCGCCGCACCAGGTTTCTGTGCGGTAAGTTGGTTCCATGGCAGCCTAATAATAGCCTCAAGGCGACGTACATGTCTGAGGATTTGCGCCTACTGCATCATATTTGCACGTTCAATGTCTATCCCAGGTCGACGAACCGCATTGAATGCACACGTTTTATGGTCAATTTCTTATTTCTGGTGGCCCAGGGAGAGAACGTATGTATGGCCACTTTCATCTTACGGCAGATAGTTCTCATAGCCAGGTCGAGGAGAACATCCGAATCGCTTCCCTTTGGCCGACTTATTTGCAAGATTGCGCTTGAGTTTGCCTATAGACTTGGACCCGAATTGCCGGTATCGATTCACACCATCGATGAGTCGACAATGGTTAAGATGAAGATTGGGTCGCAATACCGTGAAAATCAACTTGAAAGGGATAGTGGGGATGACTTTGATGAAGAGGAAGATCAAAGCGAAGAAGAACCTAAAGCAGAGGTTCAGGAAGAGGTTTAGGAAGAAGCAGAAGAGGAGGCTCAGAATACTGATGAGAGCCCTCCTCCTTCTGCGCAGGCTACTATCGACGACCGCATTGCTCGGATGGAGGAGAGTCAGACCGCTTTGCGAAGGGAAGTCCAAGAACTTCGAGCGGAAGTCGCTGATGCCAAGGCCGTTACAAAGAAGAAGTTTGGCAAGGTGACTCGTACCATGAAGGCAATCCTGTGTTGCTTACAGGATAAGGGTGCTCCTCCTCCGTCACCAGACTCCGACTAGCGATGCGATCTTTGATGTTGTTATTAGTAGTTAGCCATTTCTTGTTTTATGTGTGTAAAGCCTATTAGGGCTAGTGCTTTGCTTATGTTGCTGTTGCTTTACTGTCTTAATTTTTCATGTAATTCTAGTCATGATGCTTGTAAGGATATATCCCTTGTATTGTGACAATTTTGATTAATTGAAATGCATGGAATGCCTTTGACTCTTTAAGTGAATGTTTGCGGTGTAATTGTGCAATTGAGACTGACAAGGTTGCACCCTATTTTGAATATAGGGAATGCCACCTAAGACTACGAGGAGCGCGGTTCGGCTTTCATTGTCAGAGCAGATGGATCAGACTCCCTCTCAGTCTGGCACTCGTCCGGACCCTGCTGTGGGCCCGATTCCTGAGGCGGTTCGATCGTCTCAGCCTGCTGTTGGTCCTACAGATGGACCACCGCCATTTACACCATCTGTTAGAGAGCCACACCACGCATCTACTTCCGCACCTCATCCGCCACAGCCTGCTCCACCCCCTGACAGGTTCGAGCAGATGATGGCTATGATGCTACAGCAGCAGCAGCTTCTGACCACCATAGTGGGGACTTTAGCCCAGGGTGGGGGTGTGACTACATCTACTCCACCTGCACCACCTGCGCATCCAGCTGAGGATGCTTATACTTACGCCCAGGATGAGGGCATAGCACATCCTGCGCCGCCTGCTTTTCCTGCGGGGAATCCTGCCGACACACGGGGCCTTCTGGAGCGATTTCAGTGCTTGCGGCCTCCTACTTTCACGGGTTCTCACAGACCCGAGGAGGCTGAGTTCTGGCTCGACCGAGTGTCGAAGATTCTACGGATGTTGCACTGTACCGAGGCTGAGCAGGTAGAGCTGGCTACCTTCCTGTTTGAGAGAGAGGCCAGTATGTGGTGGGATAGCATATTGCGGACTGTTGCCGCGGATTTCGTATGGACGTGGGCAGCATTTGAGTTCCGCTTCCATGAGAAGTATTATCCCCAGACCTACAGGCACGAGAGGGAGAATGAGTTTCTTCGTCTCAGGCAGGCAGCGATGACAGTTACCGAGTATGAGCATCGGTTCACAGAGTTGGGCAGGTACGTCCCGACGATCCTAGCTGATGAGCAGATGTGCATACGGCGCTTTTTGGAGGGCTTGCGACCGGATATTCGGTCGAAGATGTGCTGTGTCAGTTTTCCTTCCTATGCGGAGTTGGTTCACGTGTCCATGCGGGCAGAGCAGGACGTGGATCGACTTGCGCGATCTCGAGGCCCGACTACTTCTAGGCCACGACCGGATTTGCCAGACAGGCCCTTCGCGGGTAAGAGGCCTCGCTTTGATCCTCCTACCAGGACCACGACGCCTGTACCATCGTTTCGGCGCCCTGATTTGTCATGCACATACTGTGGGAGGACGGGCCACTTAGCGCAGAGTTGCTTTTCGAGGATGCGGGACAGTGGGTTCTCGCCGCCGCAGAAGATTGATCGTGTACGTCCACAGGCGATATCAGCACCGCCTATACGGTCAGCTCCTGCGCATCCTTCTTTCAGACCTACGGTATCGCAGATTCGACAGCCTCCACGGCCCTTGACACAGCGGCCGAACCGGCCACAGCAGGCTCGAGTTCATGCATTGACTGCTGAGGCAGCTACGACGCTGACTTTCCAGCATTCAGCCTTCGAGGTCACGGGCCATATCGGAGGTACTCCCGTTCTTGTCATGGTGGACACTGGTTCCACGATTTCTTTGATATCGCGTGCCGTAGTCAGACGTCTTGGGTTACAGACTATCACTATGGATAGCGTGCGAGTCTTTGCAGCTCATGGAGATTTTTCGGATGTCACCCAGATGTGTGAGGGTTGATTGGTTGATCTGGGAGGCAGGACGATGACTCTTGATCTGGTCGTCGATCCCTCGCTCGTTTATCTCGACGTCATTCTTGGCATGGATTGGTTGACTGCAGCGAGAGCCGAGATTGACTCGAGACTCGTATAGTCACAGCGTACGAGCCTGAGGGTGCATCCTTCACATTTCCAGTGCGGGTAAATCTTCCTTTCCGCATTCTTAGCTACGCCACTCTATTGCGCGACGCTGGTGCACAGGTACTTGAGCAGACGCCAGTTGTTTCTGAGTTCGGGGATCTGTTCAGGAAGATCCCTGGTTTGTCGCCCCGACGTGAGATCGATTTCACTATCGATCTGGTTCCTGGTTCTACACCCGTCTCACTGCCGACGTATCGCATGGCACCATGTGAGATGGAGGAGTTGAGGACGCAGATTGATGGCCTGCTAGAGCTTGGCTTTATACGGCCTAGCATGTCTCCTTGGGGAGCACCGGTCTTGTTCGTGAAGAAGAAGGATGGTTCGCTGCGATTGTGTATTGATTATCGCAGGCTGAACCAGCTCACGGTGAAGAACAAGTACCCTTTGCCCAGGATCGATGACTTGTTTGATCAGTTGAGAGGAGCGCAGTACTTCTCAAAGATTGATCTTCAGTCAGGATATCATCAGCTGCGCGTCAGAGATGAGGACGTGCAGAAGACAGCATTCAGGACCAGTTTTGGCCACTACGAGTTCCTCGTGATGTCGTTCGGTCTCACGAACGCACCGGCCGTGTTTATGGATCTGATGAACTGGGTATTTCGGCCTTTCCTCTATCGATTCGTCGTTGTCTTCATTGACGACATTTTGGTGTACTCTAGGAGTCGAGAGGAGCATGAGGAGCACTTGCGTTTGGTCCTTGATACGCACAGACGACATCAGTTGTTCGCACAGTATAAGAAGTGTGACTTCTGGAAGCAGGAGGTGAAGTTTCTGGGACACGTGGTGTCCAAGGATGGTATGGCAGTTGACCTGTCTAAGGTAGCTGCGGTGCAGGACTGGGAGCAGCCTGGTTCTGTCACTGAGGTGAGGAGTTTCTTGGGTCTCGCTGGTTACTATCGGCGCTTCATTCAGGACTTCTCGAAGATCGCGAGACCCTTATCTTAGTTGACACGGAAGGACGTGAAGTTCGCCTGGAATGATAAGGCGGAGTCAGCTTTTCAGGAGCTGAAGGACAGACTTACGTCCGCCCCTGTGCTAGTATTGCCAGAGCAAGGGGTTAGATACACTATATACACTGACGCATCTAGCGTTGGTTTGGGTTGTGTCCTTATGCAGAGGGACAGGGTAATTTCGTATGCCTCGAGACAATTAAGGAAGCACGAGGAGAATTACCCTACACACGACCTAGAGTTGGCAGCCGTTATATTCGCACTGAGACTCTAGAGACATTACCTCTACGGAGAGGAGTTCGAGCTCTTTTGCGACCACAAGAGCCTCAAGTACATATTCACGCAGCGAGACTTGAATATGAGGCAGTGGCGATGGATGGAGACGCTGAAGGACTTCAAGTTTGAAGTCTCTTACCATCCTGGGAAGGCGAACCTTGTGGCTGATGCGTTGAGCCGCAAGAAGGCGATAGAGTTTGCGGCTCCGCTGATGGTTGCCGAGTGGGATATGGTTGAGTTTTTGCGAGACTTTGAGCAGAAACTCACCGTAGAGGAGCCATTTGAGTTCATCGCACACGTACAGGTGCGATCCCAGATCGATGACCGAGTCATCGAGGCGCAGAGGGACGACGCGCATCTTACTGAGCTTCGAGAGCAGGCCAGTGATGATGCTGACGCCGACTGGCGAGTTGGTATGGATGGGGGCTTACGTTACCGTGGCCGCCTATGCGTCCCAGATGTCCCTGACTTGAGACGAGAGATTCTCGAGGCTGCGCATTCTACTAGACTCGCGATGCATCCTGGCAGCACGAAGATGTATCGTGACGTGAAGAGGACGTATTGGTGGGAAGGTATGAAGACCCACATAGCTGAGTTCGTGTCCCGTTGTCTCACTTGTCAGCAGGTGAAAGCAGAGCATTGCCGACCACCTGGACTTTTGCAGCCTATGCCGATTGCAGAGTGGAAGTGGGATTTCATTTCCATGGACTTCATTTCTGGGTTGCCGAAGACGAGGAAGGGGCATGATTCCATTTGGGTGATCGTCGACCGATTGACGAAGTCGGCGCACTTCCTACCGATCAGAGTTACGAACTCTGCAGACGAGCTGGCTAGATTGTATATCCGAGAGATTGTGCGTCTGCATGGAGTTCCGTTGGAGATCGTGTCGGACAGAGACACGCGGTTCACTTCTATTTTCTGGACTCCCATTCAGGAGGCTATGGGTGTGAAGTTGAAGTTCAGTACTGCCTTCCATCCACAGACGGACGGACAGACGGAGCGAGTGAACCAGATCCTGGAGGATATGTTGCGAGCTTGCGCATTGGACTTCAAGGACAGTTGGGATGACTGTCTTACATATGCGGAGTTTGCTTACAACAATAGCTTCCAGACGAGTATCGGCATGGCACCTTATGAGGCGCTGTATGGGCGACCTTGTCGCGCACCGCATTGCTGGTTAGAGGTCGGTGAGCGTAGCTTGATTGGCCCAGAGTTGGTGCAGGCGACGTCAGAGAAGATCGATATTATTCGACGTCGGCTGCTTACAGCGCAGAGCAGACAGAAGAGCTACGCCGATACGAGACGACGGCCACTAGAGTTCACAGTCGGGGATCACGTGTTTTTGCGAGTTTCCCCTATGAAGGGAGTCCTTCGGTTCGGGAAGAAGGTGAAGCTGGCACCGCGATTCATTGGTCCATTCCAGATCCTCGATCGTGTGGGAGCAGTGGCTTACAGATTGGCTTTACCCACGCCCCTCGCGAGCGTCCACAACGTATTTCATGTTTCTATGCTGAAGAAGTACGTTGCTGATCCTTCCCATATCATCAGATGGGAGCAGGTACAGTTAGGAGAGGATGTTACTTATATCCTGCGACCGACACGCATCTTAGACAGGAAGGAGCAGGTACTGCGTAGCAAGGTGATTCCCCTTGTGAAGGTACTTTGGACGCATCACTCTGAGGAGGAGGCTACTTAGGAGACAGAAGCCGAGATCAGAAAGAACTACCCACAGCTTCTCGAGGAGTACGAAAAGGTACAAATTTCGAGGACGAAATTATTTGTTAAGGGGGGTAGATTGTAACGCCCGTGAAAAATCCGTACTTGGGCGCGAGTACCAACTCGACCCGAAATCGCGTAGAAATAATTTCCATAGAAATTAAACGTAAGTTAGCTAGCACAACGCTAGAGTAGTTGGGAAATAGTCCCTGATCACTTTAAATACGTTCTACAAGACCCAAATCGAGTAGAACAGACAACTCTACAATACTCTATAACCTCGGATCAAACTCTAAGCAGGTTTGTTCTCTGAACCATATTGAAATTTTGTATTGGATTTAGACCGCGCGTCGAAGGTCCGATACCTCCTATCTTAGACCGTTAGAACCGCCCAGCTGGACTTGACAATCATCTCGAAAATCAAGTCAAACCGATAATCACAGACGATTTCGTTGAACCCGGACTGAAGCGACCGCGAATAGGGATGAATTTGGAATTTCAAATTCAAATCTGGCACACGACTTGACGCGTCAGTATTAAACGTTCTGACCGTCAGAATTCATCCAGATTACACCCTCGGATCAGGAAAAATTTCTATTTATTATCATGAGACTTTCAGCCCTGATCTATGTGCGGTGACCGCTGAACTGAAACTGGTCCGCCACGTGCGATCTGCGAACCCTGCCAGACTGAAAACTTAATACGAGGTACATCTGGTACCCATGAGCTTAAGTCTGATCGCAATCGACCAGGAGACCACCAGAAAGCAGTTTTTGGACCGAAACAGCCCCGAAATGGATAGGCACCAAGTAAACTTCGTCCCGGAGCCTATTTCCGGTAATTTCAAGCTCATAAAAGGGGTTGAAAACCTCATTTCTCCTTCCCATCTGAAATTCACAAACCCTAGAGAAAAAGAGAGAGAGTTTGAGAGAAAGGGAAGAGGAGATTTTTCCCGCTTCCGAGCCCTGACAGTTGCTGCTTCAGCACTTCCTTCCAATCACCTGGCTGGTGATTTCTACACTTTTTCAGGTATAGAATAACCCCAAAAACTTGCTGATTTAGGGTTTACGTAGATCCATGGCATGTTAGCTAACGTATTCCATAAATCAGGTTCTCCTACAGCCGTAGACGAAGCGTACACGCTCCGTTCAAAATCCTGCGACCGTAAGAGACTAGGTGAGGATTTTAGACGCTTTGATTGACGGTTTACAACGCTTTCAATGTCGTTTAATAGTAGATTATCGACGGCATCGCCGTTTGACATGTACAACATGCTCTCCGTTTCCTGTTTCGTAAATTAACGAAGAATATGAGATTTAGGGCATTTTAGTCATTTGTAGGAAGTACGGTCTACATGCATATTTTGCTGACGTGATTGACATGGGTTGTCGCCGCATTAGAGAGTTAGGAATGCTTGCATAATCAGTTTGGTGAAGAGATTCGCCAAGTTGCGCACTTTGGGTCGACATACTATATGTGGACTTAAGTGCGTAGTGTATGTGTTTGTATAAATGCTTGTATTAGTATGTATTGAATTAAATGATGTTATGTAGTAGTTTGAGATTGATTTAATGATTAATATGCTGACCTAAATGAATTCCTACATGTTGACCTTATGCATGATTGCATTACATGCATAGAAAGTATGCCTTGAAGATTTGCTTAAGTTGAATATACATGGGAAGTATGCCTAGAAGATTTGCTTAAGTTGAATGTTTTAACATGTGCTAACATGCTCACATGATGTATTTCAATTCCAATACCTTTGTATATAGTGTTAATGTAATTCCATAGATGTGTGGGACTTGACTTAGTCCAGGCAGTCGGTAACCGAGCGAATTCGTGGCTGACTGGTCATAGCCACGAACGACGCGTCGATGAACGTGATTCGTGTTGAGAGTTGGCGGCAGTGGTTAGGCCACGCGAAGCATTTTACGTACTTCATGTCGTTCGACTTGAGATGCGATCGCGCTAGTCGAGCACGTCAAGTAACCCGACTGGCCGATGTATGTTCACCTTGTATGTGTCATAACTGCTTGAACCTAGGGTACTGAACTTACCATTGTAAACCCTGTTAACCATGGTACCTTGATCCACGAAGACTCATGAGCTGGGCATGGTGGTATGGGACACTGTGGTCGAGCTGTCGGCCTACGCTGGGGCCACAAACCTCCCCGTAGTGACCAGTGAGCACCTTGACTCGTGAGCAGATTATGGTGGTATGGGACACTATATTCTAGCTGTCGGCCTACACTGATCAGGCGACGAGCCCTTTGTAGTGACCGCGAGCGTATTCTGAGTCCACGGGAGGCGACGATCCTTCCGTTGCAGTAGAGTACGGTAGGCCTGTATTGATAAGGTGATGGGGGAGCGGTGCAACGAGTGCGAGCAACAGCCCTGGCAGCCCTTGCAGTGACCTACGAAACATACATCGTATGAGATTACTAGGAGTGACGACCCTAGACAGGATCTGTGTTGGGATTGATACAAGGGAAGTACCTTAGTTTCCCAATCCTGCTGTTTGAATGGACTAATAACAACTTGGAATTCATATCACCATAGCATTGCACGTGCCTGGAAGATGTGGAGCACTCTAGGGAGTGTGGCATGCCGCGGTCGTAAGATGTTGCCGCATGAGGGTGATCGTCGGTGAGGGCATACATCACGTCATATCATCTTGCATTAACAACAGTATTAGGATTGTCTGATTTACTGCTTTACTATTATCGCGTGATTGAATTGTGAACATGCTAATCTTTGCTCTATGATTCCACTGAGTTGATCACTCATTCCCACGTTAGGGGATGGTGTTTGCAACACCCACCAGACCCTGTTGTAGTTGCAGGTGAGGACGAGATCCAGGAGGTGGAGCCCGAGATTGACAAGGACCAGGATGAGTTCTCGTATATGCAGTATCATGACGGCTTCCCGTAGGTGACCTGGATCGAGGGGACATCAGTGGGACTTTCCTTTTTGAACATTATTTTGGTTATGTATATGTACATGAGACTCAGAGATGTAGTCATACTTTGGAGACAGTTGAGATTACTTTGTTTTTCCATACAGTGATATATACATTGTTTAGTCTTCCGCTTGCTTTTATCACTGGATCTGAAGTATGAATTGCAGTTTTGGTATACTTTTACTCATGTGAATGCTTTAAATCAGACAACATTGAATCATAACCATTTTGTTGCATAAGTGACGGTCTGGAACTCAGGAGTTGAGTTTATACACGACCCCCGATTTTCAGGGTGTTACAATGTCATATAAACATTATGGTGGGTTCCACGTGGGACCCACAATAATATATGTGTTTTATTACCACCGTCCGTACGGACGGTGGAGGCCACGACAATGTATGTATTTCTATGCCGTCCAGCCACTTTCTTTGGCTGATGGACGGTCAGTGGACCCCCACCATGATGCATGAGCTGTATCTAAACTGTCCATCCATTTTGAGAGCTCATCTTACGGGTATGAGCTAAAGAATGAGCCAGATCCATAGTTCGGTGGACCCCACCCTTGATGCATGTGTTTCATCCAAACAGTCCAACCATTTGGCAAGCCTAAATGAATAGGCTTGAGACTAAAAATAAGATAGATCTACAGTTCACATGGACCTCATCTCGATTGGTTTGTGGCCGTCCATTGAGGCCCACCTTGGTATATATCTAAGGCCCATGGGATTAAACCCATTTGACATATATATGGCCCATGGGATTAAGCCCATTTGACATATATAAGGCCCATTTGATATATATAAGGCCCATGAGATCCGACCCATTTGACATATATAAGGCCCATGGGATTAGGCCCATTTTGATGTATTCCAAGGCCGTAGGTTAAGGCCCATTGTGACGTACTCTAAGGCCCACAGGTTATAACCCATCAGAATGTACATTATGCCCATTAATGTGGCCCACTTACTTAATAACCAGAAAACCCATGTGATATGGCCCATTTGATGTATTTAAGGCCCAATGGGAGTTACCTAAGGTCCATTACAACGTATGATCCCTCCATGGTTTGTGTAATGATGTTTTACGGCGGTCCGTGCCTTAGGAGCAATGATGGTTTGACGCCCACATTGTAAGTATAATGTTGGTTAAATGTCCGCATTGTATCTCTCCTTAGGGCCCATTGGTAAGCCCATACTAGTTGTGTATAGGCCATCTAGGCTCATTCACATCGTAAGAGTAGTCCATTACTTTATAACATGCTTAGTATAATCCCATGACTCATGTCCATACGCATCATATGTATGCTTGATATGAGTAGTGACTGATCATAGCATACGCCATTGGGTAGACCATTTACGGGACTCGTTATGAGACAAAGTGCCTACATGATCGCGCAGTACGCGCTGGATTGCTGCATGATTTGACGGTGTGATTCATGCATCTCGCATATGTGTGACTTGATCACTGCACGCCCCTAGTAACATCAGGGTCGTGACTCCACAGACACATCGTGGATGGCCGTATTAAATACCGAATATGCTTGGTTCTAGCACTATGGGCACTTAGAATGTCCTTAGGTGAAAATCTCAAAACCTTTTTGATACCAGGAGATGCTCCAATGTCTAAACCGAGTGGATACACGATCGCCCAAGTGCCAAATACCAGTAGGCCGCGTCTCCCACTGTGTCGTGTTCGGTTGGAAGGAGGTGTGGCCTTATCCTCCCGAGTGAGGGGGTTATAAGCTAGGCTGAGTTTAACCAGCTCACAAATGAGTCCGCTATCGACGAGTCGGGTAGGTATTGGTAGACTACTGGTCAGGCGGATAGTGAGGTCTATTCCGCTTACTTGACTGTGCAGCTAGGGAGGTGGCAGTCACTGCGAAGTGTATTAGACCTCGGTGATATTCAGAGAGGAACTGTACTGATATGTGTACTTAATGAGTACTGACTTGCTTGGATTGCATTTCTCATATGACATTCGGCTATGTAGGCCTCGCATTGCCTTGGTATGGCTGATAGCATTCATGCCTTGCATCATATAGCTTTGGTACAGCTGATAACCTTCATGGACTTACCCGCATGTTTTCGCATTATTCTGATACTGTATACTTGGCACTTGCCTTGCGTACACACTTACACTAGCCTTTAAGCTTTTGTAAGCTTATACACGACCGTTGTATGTAGGTAGCGTTGGACAGAAGCAGCGCCGAGGCAGGAGCACGTATCAGACCATTTTGGAGCTTTTTGATCATCTTATATTTCCCTTTCCGCATTGTACTTAAAGTTTTTGATATAGTGGATACGTGTTGTTATTTTATGACTTAGCTATGCTTGTGGTTATGCTCCATTATAAAAAAAATTCATTCTGAAAATCCTCCTTGTAGGATCCCAGGATCAGAATCTGGCATATGATTGTCGGAAGCTGAGATGGGGCACTATGGAGGCTGTCGGCACCGGATTCGACGATTGGGATTCTTGTGAATCTGATTTTCAGGTTTGGGGTGTGACATTATAAGTTTAGGTTAATGTTATAGGTTTAGGTTTAGGTTTTGGTTATGGAGTTGAGATTAGGATTAGATGTAGGTTTAGGTTTAGGGATTTGAGAATACATTTAGGTTTTAGGTTTAGGTTAAGGTTATAGGTTTAGGTTAGGTTATAGGTTTAGGTTATAGGTTAAAGGTTTAGGTTATAAGTGTAGTTATAAGTGTAGGTTATAGGTTTAGGTTTAGGTTTAGGTTATAGGTTTTGGGATTTGAGAATAGGTTTTGGTTAAGGTTATAAGTTTAGGTTATAGGTTTAGGTTTAGGTTTAGGTTATAGGTTTTGGGATTTTAGAATAGGTTTAGGTTAAGGTTATAAGTTTAGGTTATAGGTTTAGGTTTAGGTTTAGGTTATGGAGTTGAGATTAGGATTAGGTGTAGGTTTAAGTTTAGGAATTTGAGAATACATTCATATTTTAGGTTTAGGTTTAGTTTTAGGTTATAGGTTTAGGTTTAGGTTATAAGTGTAGGTTTAGGTTAGGTTATAGGTTTAGGTTATAGGTTACAGGTTTAGGTTATAAGTTAGGTTTAGGTTATAGGTTTTGGGATTTGAGAATAGGTTTTGGTTAAGGTTATAAGTTTAGGTTATAGGTTTAGGTTAATGTTATGGGTTTAGGTTTAGGTTATGGAGTTGAGATTAGGATTAGGTGTAGGGTTAAGTTTAGGGATTTGAGAATACATTTAGGTTTTAGGTTTAGGTTTAGGTTATAGGTTAAAGGTTTAGGTTATAAGTGTAAGTTATAGGTTTAGGTTTAGGTTTAAGTTTAGGTTATAGGTTTTGGGATTTGAGAATAGGTTTAAGTTAAGGTTATAAGTTTAGGCTATAGGTTTAGGTTAATGTTATAGGTTTAGGTTTAGGTTTAGGTTTAGGTTATAGAGTTGAGATTAGGATTAGGTGTAGGTTTAGGTTTAGGGATTTGAGAATACATTTAGGTTTTAGGTTTTGGTCTAGGTTATAGGTTTAGGTTATAGGCTTAGGTTTAAGTTATAGGTTTAGGTTAGGTTCTAAGTTACAGGTTTAGGTTATAAGTGTAAGTTATAGGTTTTGGTTTAGGTTTAGGTTTAGGTTATAGGTTTTGGGATTTGAGAATAGGTTTAGGTTAAGGTTATAAGTTTAGGTTATAGGTTTAGGTTAATGTTACAGGTTTAGGTTATAGGTTTAGGTTATAAGTATTGGTTTAGATTAAGGTGTAGGTTAAGGTTTAGGGAATTGAGTTTAGGTTATAGGTTATGGGTTTAGGTTGTAGTTATAGGCTTTGGGATTTAAGAATAGGTTTAGGTTATAGGTTAAGGGTGTGGTCCCTGCAAATACATATATAAACATGGCCTGTCCAAATAGCCAGGCTGCTCCAATGCTGTCCATAGAAAATAGACAACTTCATCATAGTCATAACAGTTATTTTCACTTTTTAGGGACTCCCGTAGTTTAAGTTTAGGTTTAGAGAATCGGGTTCGGTTTCGAGTTTGGATCGAATTTAGGTATTCTCTAGTATTATCTACTATTGAACCTAGTATTAGCTACTACATACTAGTAACATACAACCAATAATCGGGCACCATACCATAAGCTACAAGAATTTCATGTCCCCCTAAACAAGGTATCCTCCATTGATAACATATATATATATATATATATATATATTATAAGTTTTTTATTTTCATTTACATTCGCAAATACATTCATCATCCATCCAAGAAAATTGAAACAAGTACTGTCACTCTTTGAGGGAAGGGAAGGGACATGATATTTCAGTGACAGCCCACCTTGGCATTTATCTTCAAAAGAACATTTGTCAGGCATTGGTCATTGACTCTTTGAAGCTCAATGCATTGAGTGACAATACCAAATTCTGGCAGGTTCTTTTTCTTCCATGGACCTTCAGAAATGGCACAAATATCAGCTTGATCTAAAACTTTTCTGGCCCTTAAACAGTTTAAAAGTGTGAAATTCTCTAGAATGAGAAACTAGAATGAAAAAAGACTGAGTCAAGCTTCTCAAGCACATATGGAAGCCATCAAGGATGAAACCAGAACTTACATTCTCCACAGGACATCAAGGACATCATCAACAAATCTGAGCATAATCATGAAGCAGATTGATGCTAATGCTACATTATACTTGACAAGACACTGCATGAATTAAACATCCAGTGCTCAGCCAGGAGTCCAAATATAACAATATAAGGAATAGTTTTGGAGCCATATTGGTCAAGCAACACTTCACAAAAAGAGTTGATTAGACTAAAATGAATATTTTGCAAGGAAAGACACTACTAATCATCATAGTCGGAGAATTACCTAACAACAACAGCAGAAGCAACGACTGTGGTCCCTTCTCAAAATTGAAGTAGCAGCATAGCATATATAGTATGTGACGACATACTGTCCTAACAGTCATGTTTGTGACAGTTTCCTTAGCACATAGTATGCGCATAGGCAACCTGGGTCACTCAAGATGGCTAATGTCATTTGACAATATTGCTGGAAAGTGAAGACACCAAAAAAGATACTGCTTCATGTGAGATTTTAATGTCAAAGCAACGCACTTGAAATTCCATGGTTAGAGAAACAACTCAGGTTGCATTTAGCTGCACTATTGAACTCAATTGTGATTATTAGCTCAATAGAGAGGAAAGGACCAAATTCCAAATACCGACCTCAGGCTGTATCTGGACACATAAGTCAATTTGATTGGGAGCATTTAGTCTAATCAAGATGGAATGGTCAAATTATAATCATGATACTAGGCATTCATGGCAAGGAACTAGCCCTCAAATTGTAGTTGCATTCCTTTCAAGTTTCAGGCCCAACTAGAAACGTAGTAGCAATCTGAAGCCCGGACTCATAAATGAAGAGTTAGTATACAATGTTTGGGCTGAAAAAAACGTATAGTTCCCTTTGCATTTCACAAGTAGGGCCAGGTTGCAGCCACCTTTCAGTCTTATAAACAGTCAATATTATGGGTCCCATAGTGGATGTCCTATGCACCAAACTCCCATAGATTATAAGAATGATAACCCTTCAATAGACGGTTAAGAAAGAAAAAACAGCAACTATGCAAATTCAACTAGGAAAAGGCCAAACATAGATAAGATCTTCTAAGTCCACAGCAGGGCCCATATATCAACTGTTTGGATCACTAAACCATCAGCCCCAGCATCCTCCAGTCGAACAAACTGAAAATATGAACCGTGCTACTAACCCTTTCAGCCCAAACATGGTAAACTACCTGTAATATGAATGCTAAGGAAAATACGATATTTCTTTCTTTTATTTTCTTTCTTTTCTTTTTACTTTTCTTTTTTTTAATCAGCAAAATCAATTTTATTAGAAGATCCCAAAGGGGAAAAGTTTATCAGCAAAATTGCATGGGATGTGTTTGGTTCAAGGGATTGAAAGGGATTGGAAGGCTTAATCTTGGGATTGGCCGGGCGTGCCAAACAGACTGGATATAGTAATCCTATAGATCTTGCACCAATCCATTGACGCAGCTAGCATTACCTTCAAATCCGTGCAATCCACTCTAACACCATCCAAACTGCCTGGCCAAATAAGTCCTTATTGTACTGAGTAAACTCAGTAAGGCCCACCTTAATCCCCAAATCCCTAAATCCCCAAATCGTTTCAATCGGTATTGAGATTGAGAGAGATTGAGAGAGAGAGAGAGATGCCTGTTTGAGTTGGAGCCCCGATCACTGTCAACCGAGCTTTAGAGGATGTGTGAGAGAAAGAGAGGACCGAGAGAGACAGAGAGAGAGGATGCGAGAGAGAGAGAGAGCACCAAGAGAGACAGAGAGAGAGAGAGAGAGAGAGAGAGAGAGAGGGCGTGGTGGAGAGAGGACCAAGAGAGAGAGAGAGAGAGAGGATAAAGAGCAAGAGAGTGAGAGAGGGGGCGAGAGTGAGAGTGAGAGAGGACAAAGAGCGAGAGAGACTTCAGTCTCTCTCACGGTCTCATGAGCGGGTCATGTGGTCAGTGCTTTATGGGCCCCACTATGATGTATGTGTTTCATCCTTGCCATCCATCTATTTTTTTCATTTCATTTTATGGTATAAGACAACAAATGAGGTATATCCCAATCTCAACTAGACCACATTATAGGAAACAGTGTTGAATAAGCGTCGACCATTAAAAACCTTTTGGGGGTGATGGAAGGGCGGTGGAGATATGTGGAAAATCCAATTTGCGTCAGCTATGGGGCCTCTGGTCAATGCTGGCATGGAAATCCAGTCTGTCCATTGAATGCGTGTCAAAATTTCAACCGAATATGGATGGTTTTGGTTTTGTGTGGACGCGACCCATTGAGTTTTTTAGACTACCGTCTGAATTACGTTTAAAGGGATGAAAACCAATCTTCACGATCTTGTGCAATTCTAGCACCTAGGCATGGGTTGTTGCCGCTCCATGGGACACATTGGACGGTCCAGATCATGAAAAGTGATGATGGGTGCCCCACTGTTAAAACCCAGTAGTAAGCACATCTGTCACTGGTCGTTTTTCGCCAGAAGGGAACTATTTGGATGCTTTCTTTAAAAAAATAGGTGGGGCTCACTTCTGATGATATTCTCGGGGATTTACTCCATTCATCATTTTCTCAGTAACATGTAAGCCCAAGGGTCAAAGTATGAAGTAGATCTGAACTCTATGTGGGCTACACTATGCACCTATAATGAGGCACTACCCACCGTTGAGTCAACCTCTGCTATCCTTTACGTGCATGCATATAAAATTTTATTTATTTACAAATTTACCACTCTCCCTTTTAGAATAGTCTGTCGTTCGTTCCTCCCTACTGCACCATCCAAAAGAAGTGAAATTTAGCGAATATCCATCATTTTTTATTTTTCCATTGGTTCAGTTTGGGTCCCGATCGCCCAAGGATGTCCAAGATGCTTTCTTAATGGTTATTGTCTGATCTTGCCCATCAGGTCACTTATACATTGATCCAAGGGATGAATTTTGACATGTATGGTTAATTATGGTACTCAGGCCATATATACAGTTTCGAGCCAAACGGATGGTGAGAACTTTATGATCTTATGTGCTGGATAACTTTCAAGCCTCTTTAACGTGAATGACTTGATTTCTTAGGATATCTGACGTGTAAATCCTTCGATCTTAGTCCCCTGAGGTCTGTCTCTTACCTTTGGTGTTATCAAAGTGTTAAATCTATGCTTTAAGCATCCTTTTCAGTCCTATGCTTGTGAATACAACTTGCATCACAGACACGATTAAATAAGGCATTAAACAATATCATGTTCGTAAAAACAAGTAATAACTGGGGTCTAATATGCAATATTCTACCCTCAACAGGGGGCCATATAAAGTTTTGGATCAATATAATATTTTTTTCCTTCATCTGGGCCTATATGACCTAATCAACAGAAAGGATGTCAAATAAAAAGTACAGTGGGCCTTAGGTGTAAGCCCTATATCCTAGACCGTACCATTCCATAGACTTTCGGGGTCTTCCCGATTGAATTCTGGTAACCTTCGACCCTTAACCGGTATTTGTGCTTGACCCTGAGTTACACGCCATCAACTCGAGTCGACTCAACCCGAGACTTATACCCTAGCGACCGCGTCGTCGCCGCAGTTCCGATGCCGTAACTTATGCACCGATCTGATACGCTGGTCAGGAGATGTGGGTCCATGTTCGGTGCGAGGAAAATATCGCGTGTGTAAATTTTGAGAGAATCTCTACGACTTGTCACATCAATCAATCCCATCATGTCAAGTACACATCACCTCACACCCTTCCCCAAGCAACCCCCAAAGTCAAAAAGGTTCTTACACACTTATGCTTTTTCTTACACCATCTACTACAAAAGTCAAAAAGCTTCTTACACATCCATCACCCACCACATCCATCACCATCTCTCACTTTCTCTCTTTACAACCCTCTCTCTCTCATTTTGCAACTCATTCCAAACAACCCAAAAATAAACCCACGTCCAAGCCTCTCCCATCTTTCCTAAGCTACAAGTGTAGCTCACTTCCTCTTCTCTCATCTCCCATCTCAACCAACCAAACTCCATCTCCTTCGTTGGAATCGAAGCTAAGGAGCAAAGGAAGCCTTGAGAGCAATAAGGAACAGTAGGTGATCTTGAATCTCCACTCTTTTTTTTTTTATGATGTAAAGGCCCACTTATGGTGGGACCCACCTTAATGTAGGCTTTGTATCAAAGAGGGGCCCATAGCGGCGGGGCCTGTAAGACCCGTATCATAGTCCGTACTGTTTCGTCAACTGTCGCGATCCTTCCCGTCGAATTCTGGCAATCCGCGACCAGTAATCGATATTTGTGCGTGACCCTAAGTCGTATCCCGTAGGTTTGAGTTGGCTTAATCCAAAACTTGTACCATTGCGACTGCACAGTCACCGTGGTTTCAATGTCGTGACTCATACACCGATCCGATACCTAGACGAGGAGATGTGGGCCAGCATTCAGTTCGAGAAAAAACACCGTGCATTTTGTAATCCCAAGAGAATCTCTACAACATGTCAAATCAATCCCATCAATCACCTCTCATGTCAAGTACAAAGCATCCATGCTTCTTTTCTCCACAAGTTAAGCAACCACCAAGTCAACCCATCTCTCACCTCACTCATCACTCACCTCACATCCATCACCTCACTCATCACTCACATCCATCACTCTCTCTCCTTACATCCCATCTCTCTCTCTCTTTCTTTACACCATTTTCTAAGCAATAAAGGAGAGAAAGAGAGGTGGACGTCCATGGCTTTCCCAAGTGAGAGAAAAATGTGATTTTTGGTGGCCCACTTTTCCATCCCAAAACCTCCATCCTAGCCATTCAAACCTCATCTTCCACCATCAAAGTGAAGCACAAGGAGGTTGGCGTTCCAAAGGATCGAGAAGATCGAACGGTGGGTGCTTTTATAAGTGTAGATTTCTTATTTTGATGATGGGCCAAGTGAGGCCTACCGATCAATGGTATGGATCTCATTTTGGACCCTAAATATGGCCAATGGCCCACTTTAATTTCAAGATCAATCCATGATGGGGCCATTCTCCATGGACCCCATCATAATGTTTACTTTCTTTGCATAACATGGTCATTAGACCATCTATTTTAGTGGAGAAAGGATCTCAACCGTTAATTTTGATCAATGAGCCCATATGAAATGGGACCCACTTAATATATGTTGTAGATCATGCAATGGAGGGCCCATAGTGGCGGGGTCCCTCCACCACACGTTTATCTTTCTCTCTCTCCCTCTCCCTCTCTCTTTCTTTTTGTGTGTGTATGAGATGGTATGGCCTTGTGGCCCACCCAGATGGACCCCACCATACATCATGTATTTTATCCAAGCCATCCGTAGGTGAGGCCCACTTTATATATACGTTGTGCCCACACCATCCACCATGTGATGGTCCATCTTAGCAAGGGCCCACATCAAATGTATGTGTTATGCAAACCGTCCAGGGACGTTAGACTCCCTGGACGTGTTTTGGAAAACACAAATATTTGCTTAATTTACAAGCTTGGTGTAGGGCCTACTCCTGTAGGCCTCATCTCAATGTAGGAGTCTAATCCACGTTGTCCATTCTATTCTCAAGATCATTTTAGGCATTGATATGAAAAATGAGATCAATCCGACTATCTGGTGGGCCGTAGCGAACAAAATAATATTTATACCGTTGAAATATGCCCCGATGTTTCTGTTTACCAAAACCCATCGAATATTGGGCTCGATGGGTTTATATTGAGTCATAGGGAATAATGGCAAGGTCGGATTTTGTTGATGCAGGTCCTACCCCAGAAAAACCTCAAAAAAAAGGTATTTTAAAAAAAAATTAAAAATTAAAAATACAGCAGCAGCCGTTGCTGCTGCCATCGTCAGAGGTCAAGCAGCGCCTGCATGCGCTAGCGAGCGAGAATGGGCAGGGACCCACGGGTCCCAGCCGTGGGCCCCACAATGATTTATGTGGATCATCCACACCATCCATCTCGTAATTCCTTAGGACGTGGGCCCCCCCTCCAAATATCAGCTCTAATTGGAACTCAGGTGACCCACATCATAGGAAACAATGAGATTGAACGGTTACCCTTAAAACCCTTTTGGGCCATCATAGAAGTTTTGGATCAAGTATGAAATTTGTTTTTCCTTCATCCAAATGTGCATGACCTTCTCAAGAGGTTGGATGTAAAATAAACGTTATGGTGGGCTCCACGTGGGACCCACTGTCCATGCCAAAACTCAACTGGCAGACCGAGTGGAGGTACCTCGTTCCTACACGTGAGGTCTTGATATTGATCCTTAGTTGCGGTGGCTGACATGGAGCGTGTGTACTGATGGGGTGGGACCCACCACGATGTATGTGTTCTCTCCACACGGCCCACCTTTTTGGGACCTACCATGATGCCTGTGTTGCATCCAACCTATGCAACCATTTTAGATTCCATTTTTAGGCATGAGTTCAAAAAAATATATGTATAAATAATTATAATTATAATAATAAAAATAAAGATAAAATAAGAATGAATCAGATCTAGAGTCCAAGTGGACCCATATCATGATGCATGTGTTGCATCTAGATCATCCAATCATTTTGGAAGATCCTTTTATGGCATGGGAGAAATATATGTTTGGTGGGGCTTGAAAGAAATTTTAGTGGAAATCATTGCCACCACTGTATTTGGAGTGCGGTCCACTTGACCTTTGAACTCTGGGAAAGAATCGAATGCAATTGTTTCTTTGTCAAAACAATAAAATAGGAAAGGTTTCTGCGGTCAATCTCAATGCCCCTATGCCGAACAACAAAACCCAAAAACTTTCCGGAGGACACTCCGAACGTGCACTTAGCGGGGTTCATCTTTAATTATTTCTTTCTGAGTCGCTGGAAAACTGACACCAAGTGTTTGCGATGTTCCTGATGACTTCCTGACCTGACCACCAAGTCGTCAACATAACATTCAACGTGCATTCTTTCCCGGGGTCAATCTCAATGCCCCTATCACTGTATTTGCTCATGTATAAAATTGGCCCATTCAAATACAGTGTTCGAGAGAAAATACAGTGTTTGGGACTTTTGGGGAGGATTGTCATCATTTTTATGCATTTAAACGCGCCAATTTTATACGATCATAAAATTTTATCACTGTATTTGCTTGCAAGGATTGTCATCATGTATAAAATTGGTGCGTTCAAATGCATAAAATTGGCTAGTCACTATATTTGCTCATGGGACTCATGTATAAAATTGGCACAATTGAACGCGCCAATTTGATCACTATATTTGCTCGCAAGGACTGTCAACATGCATAAAATTGGCGCGTTCAAATGCATTCTTTCCTTCCTATCACTGTATTTGCTCGCAAGGCGGTCTCATTGTTTCTTTGTTGAAACAATAAGATTCATTTATACATGAGTCCCATATGAATAGGCCCATCTTGATGCATTTATGGCATGTTGTTGAGGCCCACTTAGTATATATAAGGCCCAGCTCGTTATATTTATGGGCCATTGTTGAGGCTCACCTTGATGTGTATGAGACCGTGTTGAGGCCCATTTTTTATATGAATGTAAGGCCCATGTTACGAGGCCCATTGTGATGTGTTCAAAGCCTCATGGGTTATGGCCCATTGCATTGAACATAAGGCCCATTGGTGCGGCCCATTGATGTTGCTCACCTTAGTATATGTATGAGGCCCATCTTGATTTATTTGTAACCGTCCATTAAGGTTCACCTTGGTATATATATAAGGCTATATGATTAGGCCCACCTTGATGTAATAGTGGCCCGTTGTTGAGGCCCACTTGGAATACATATGTAAGGCCCATTATTGAGGCCCATCTTAATATATTTATGGCCCGTCCATTGAGACCCACCTTAATATATAGGAGGCCCATGTGATATGGACCATTTAATGTGTTTGAGGCCCGTGAGCAAGGCCCAATGTGATGTATTCGAGGCCCATGGGTAAGGCCCAATGTGATGTATTCGAGGCCCATGGATAAGGCCCAATGTGATGTATCCGAGGCACATGGGCGAGACTCATTGTAATATATTTTCAGCCCATTTGGTAAGGCCCATGTGGTGCGGCCCATTTATCTAAGGCCCATGGGTCGAGGCCCAATGGGATGTTCTTAGGGTCTATTGCAATGTGTGATTCTTCTATGGTTGTGTAATGATGTTCTATGGTGGTTCATGCCTTGGGAGTAATGTTGGTTTGAGGTCCACATTGTAAGTATAATGTTGGTTAAATGTCCGCATTACGACTCTCCCCAAGGCCCATTAATAGGCCCATACTAGTTGTGTGTAGATCGTCCAGACCCATCTGCATTGTAAGGATAGTTCATCACTTTATAACATGCTTAGTATAACTCCATGATTCATGACCATACGCATCATATATATGCTTGATATAAGTAGTGACTGATCATAGCATATGCCATTGGGCAGACCATTTGCGGGACTCGTTATGAGACGGAGTGCCCCACATCATCGCGTTGTACGTAATGGATTGCTGCATGATTTGACGGTGTGATTCATGCATCTCACATTTGTGTATCATGATCATTGCATACCCTAGCGACATTAGGGCTATGACCTTCACAGTCACATTGTGGATGGCTAGATGGGACACCAGAAATAATTGGTTCTAGCACTATGGGGCACGTAGGATGCCCTTGGGTGAAAATCTCAGAACCTCCGAGGCCAGGAGTAGCCCCAACGTCTAGACTGAGTGGAATATGAGCGCCCGAGTGCTCAATACCAGTAGGCCGCATCTCCCACTGTGTTGTGGTCGGTTGGGAGGGGGTGTGGCCTTACCCGCCTGAGTGAGGAGGTTATAAGCTAGGCTGAGTATGACCAGCTCGTAAATGGGTCCGCTATCGATGAGCCGGGTAGGTATTGACAGACTGCTGGCTAGGCGAATAGTGAGGTCTCTTCCACTCGCAGGGCTGTGCAGCTAGGGAGGAGGCAGTCGGTGTGGAGTGTAATAGACCCCGGTGATTTTCCAGAGAGGAACCATACTAATATGTGGACTTGATATGAGGACTGACATGATATTATGACACCTCGTCACTGTAGCACATGTGGGCAGGCGCACGTGGGCGGACGCTGATGTGGGCGGGTGTGATGTGGGTGGGGTTGAAGCCTAGGCGAGTTACCACACTAGGTGAGCTACCAGCGGTTGGCAGGCTACTGTGCTGACAGGCTACTGAGCAGAAGCTTCATACTCATTCATTTATCCATTCACTATCCACTCGGGCTGGTGGTGCGCAACTATTTGTTACATGTACCTTCACAATGGCCGAGATTTCGATTGGGATGTGCGACTAACCTGAGATTAGGAGTTTACCATATTGTTCTTGACTATCCAAATCTAGGTATGAGACTGGTTTAGATAGAATTCCCTTGTGATGGACCCCGTAGCCTATGATACTACGTACTATAATCCTGACTTCACATTCTAGCATGGTCATTTCATTCGTACCGCATAATACATTGCATCCGCGGTACTTAGTATTTTTTTGTTACTATGTTGTTGCACGTATATGGCTTAGACAGACTTAGAAGGATTTACATATTGCATTATACCCTTGATATCTGACATTTAGCTCTCTGTGACTCCTCGTTCACATAGTTGATTTGTCTTGCTAGTATTTTCGATATTGTATGATTTATGGGCTTATCATTATTTCCTCTTACTCTGATATCGTATGATTCATGACCTTGTCATTTTTCCTGCTTATCTCAATGATGTATGATTTATGGACTCTACTGTATACTCGGCACTTACACACACTTACACTACCCTTTAAGATTTTGTAAGCTTATGCACTATAGATGCGTGCAGGTGGCGTTAGGTTGCAGCAGCGTTGAGCTTGGAGCGTGCAGCAATTTTCAGGAGCTCTGATTTTGATATATGTATTTTTCCTTCAGCATTATATTCAAGTGATTATATCTGTGGATATGTGATGATGATGTTGCCTTTATGATTTGGGTAAACTTGTGGTTATGCTTATTACAAGACAAAATGTATGTTGAAAAATCCTTGTAGGATTTCAGAATTGAAATCTGGCATATGTTGTGCTAGGAGCCGAGAATGGGGTACTACGGAGGCTGTCAGCACTGGATTTGACGATCGAGATTCTTGTGAATCTGATTTTTAGGTTTGGGGCGTGACAAGGCCCCTCCATCTTCGCCGATGTCTCTCTCTCTCTCTCTCTCTCTCTCTCTCTCTCTCTCTCTCTCTTTTCATGATCATGGCCCACTTATAATGTGTGTATATCATCCATGCCATCTACCGGTGGACCCTATCCATGTGGGACACACCATGATGTTTATATGTCATTCCAACCGTCCATAGGGGGCCCACCTTGATGTGGCTAGTAGTGGGGTGTGGCTGCCAGTGAAGTGTGATCTGACGTGGGCCCCAGCTCCATAGCTCACGTGGTAGACTGAGTGAGAGATACATCGTTTCAACGTGGGGCCCAGGCCCTAGCTCAACTGGTAGACTGAGTGAAAGATGCCTCCTATCAACGCTAAGGTCTTGGTACCGTTCCCTGGTACGGTGGCTAATAGTGGTGTGAACGGACGGTGGGGTCCATGAGACCCACCCACATCATCCATCCACTTAGTTGGGCCACACCATAGTGCATGTGCTGTATCCTAGTCGTCCACCACCCTTGGATGGTGGGACCCACGTCCATGTGGGGCCCTCCCTGACACACCAAAATCCATAACTCTTGTGGTAGACTGAGTGAAAGATACCACGTTTCAACACTGACGGTAGCAGTGTACTGTCAGTGGAGGTGTACTGACCGTGAGGTGTGTACTAACGATGGGGTCCATGGGACCCACCTACACCGTCCATTGATTAGGGTGGGCCACACATCACGTATGTGTTGTGTCCCCTGTCTAAGGACGGTGGGATCCACCCCACGTGTAGGTCAACACCGTGATGTATGTTACTGTCCAGGCCTTAGATGGCCTGGACAATTGATATATAATATAATATATATATTATATATTATATTATATTATATATTTTTTTTATATTATATTATAATATATATATATATATATATATATATATATATATATATATATATATTATATTCTATGTTGTTGTGGTGGGCCCTACGTGGGACTCACCTACATTTTGTTGCAGAAAGAAAAAGAAAAAGAAAAGTAAGAGCAGCTATACTACTCGTACAAGCAGCCACGTAGCTCTCTCTCTCTCTCTCTCTCGCTCTCTCTTTCTCTCAACGTCAGCAGCTAGTTCCGTGGGTCCCATCTGTTTCACTCACACCGTCCATCTATGGGACCCACCATGGTGCATGTGTTATAAACAAACTGTCCAACCATTGGTGAGATCATTTTAGGACATGGGGTAAATGAGTGAGATCCAAAGTTCAAGTAGACCCCACCAATTACAATAAATAGTGGGGTACAGTGACATCCACCGTTTAAAACTTCTTAGGAGCCACTGTGGTTCCCACTCAAGTTGATATTTATTTTCATTTCACCTATCTCCATGTTAACTTATAAATAGTTCGGATCTCCAAAAATACATAAGGGTGGACCCGATTTGATATACATTCGGCCCATTTGACTTGGCCCATTTGATTTGGCCCATTTGAATCAATTCATTTGATTCATTCCATTCAATTCGGCCCATTTGAATCAACCCATTTGATCGGCTCATTTGATTCGGCCCATTTGATTCAGCCTATTTGAATCGGCCCATTTGAATCGGCCCATTTGATCGACCTATTTGATTCAGCCCATTCGATCGGCCCATTTGATCGGCCCATTCAATCGGCTCATTCAATCGGCCTGATGCGATGTATGTGAGGCCCATAAGCGAGGCCCAATGTGATGTATGTGTGGCCATTACAATGTGTATGAATTCCTCATGTAGGCTACTCCTTGGGAGCAATGTTGCTTTGACATCCACATTGATGGATAATGATGGTTAGATGTCCTTATTGTGACCTTCCCTTAAGCCTTGTTAGGCCCGTCCTTTGTGTGGGTTAACCCAAATAAGTGGGCCCCATTCACCGTATGTGATTTTCGATCCTGATTATAAGTATGTGACAACATACCAACATGATATATGTTCATGCGCATTATCTGCCTGCTTGTGATGAGTTTAGTAATTGATCATAGCACATGTCATTGGACAAATTATTTATGGGCTACCGGGTAGGCGGTGTTGCCCTACATGAGCGCACGATACGCGTAGGATTGCTGCATGACTGGATAGTGTGATTCATGCATTTCGTATATGTATGACTTGGTTACTGTACGCCGTAGCCTCCACAGGCGTATCGTGGTTGACAAGATTGGATACCAAAAATCTTATTTTACATGGAGTGCTATAGATATCCCTAGGTGAAAGTCCCTAAACCCTTATGGTACCAGGAGATTGCTTCAATGTCTAGACCAAGTGGGTATAGGAGCGCTGAGTGCCGATTACCAGATGGCCGCGCTTTCCACTATGTCATGGTCGGTTGGAAGGGGGTGCGGCCTTACCCGCCCATGAGAAGGGGGAAAAGCTAGGCTGAGTTTGACCAGCTGGAGGAATGGGTCCGCTATCGACGAGCCAAGCTCGATATTCGCAAGCTGATAGTGAGGCCTCTTCCACTTACCTTATTACGCGCAATGGGGCGACAATCTGATTTGGAGTGTATTAGACCCCGGTGATATTCCAGAGTTAAGCGGTATTGATATGTGGACTTAGATGAGGATTTGTATGCTTGACTTTCATCTTGCATCGCATAGCCTTGGTATGGCCGACATCATTCATGCCTTGCATCGCATAGCCTTGGTACGGCTAATGGTATTCATGAATTCATCAGCATGTTTCGCATTACTCTGATACTGCATAACTGTATTACCACCTTACGCACACACTTTCACCACCCTTTAAGCTTTCTATAAGCTTATGCACGACCGTTGCGTGCAGGTGACGTTGGATCGCAGCAGCGTTGAGGCAGGAGCGCATAGCAGATCATCTTGGAGCTTTTTATCCATTATCATTGTATTTCCCTTTATGTTCATTATACTTGTAAAGTTTTTGATCATATTAAAAATGTAATGGTATTTTTGGTTGTTGTTTGTGGGTTATGCCTTTAGTTATGCTTATTACGAATCAAAATGGTATTGAAAATCCTCCTCGTAACATCTAAAGATCGAAACCTAGCGAATGGACACTAGGAGCTGAGAATGGGGTTCTACGGAGGCTGTCGGAGCCAGATTCAGTGATCGGAAATTTTTTGAGCCCAGTTTTCGAGTTTGGGGTGTGGCATTAGGAGGGTTTTAATGGTGGATATCCAATCACTATTGTTTTCATGTGGTGTGGTCCACCTGAGATTTATATCTCTCTCATTTTTGGCATCAAGCCCTAATATGATTTGTAAAAATGGATGGACAGCATGGATGAAACACATACATGATGGTGGGACCCATAGAGCACCGACCAACATCCACCAAGTTTTGTGGGCCCCACTATGTTGTATTTGTTATATCCACACCGTCCATCCATTTTGAATATCATTTTACATCATGAGCCAAAGAATGAGGCAGATAAAAATCTATAGTGGACCCCACCACAGAAATCTTAGGTGCACCACACCACATGAAATCAATAGTAATTGGATATCCATCATTAAAATCCTCCTAAGGCTTATTGTACTGTTTATTTGACATCCAATATGTTGATTAAGTCATACAGGGCCAGATGAAGGGAAAAAACAAAAATCAGCTTGATCCAAAACTTTTATGGCCCCAAAATAGTATGACATCCAATATTGTACTGTTTATATTTTTTAGATGTCTTCACATAGTTTTAGATGGTAATCAACCCCTGAGTTTCGTATACGAATGATTTTTGAGATATCTCATAAGCTAAAAGGGAGACATCAAATGCATGGTGTTGATGTTCGACACACATCATGATGGGCCTATTTTACATGTCTGGTCCATTCACTCCATTTTACTGATCATTACCCTCAATTTGACTAGTTACTCGCCTCGATCATACTACATATGAGAAAGATATTGGGCAAACAAGATTGATCAACAATTTGAGTAAATTTTGATTTAAACACCTGAAGTTACTTACTCTTCATGTCCGGATTGATCAGATTGTCCAAAAATAGTTAAAGGTTGTTCATAATATCAAAAATATATAAATGAATAGAAAATACAAACATCAGCTTGATCCAAAACTTCTATGGCCTCCAAGAAATTTTAAATGGTAGAGGTTCAATCACATTATTTCCTATGGTGTGGTCCACTTGAGCTTTGGATATGTTTCCTTTTTATTCTTTAGACCTCAAATTATCTGTTAACATGGATGAATGGAGTGGATAAAATAAATAAATAACGGTGAACCCCACAAAGTTTACTCTGGTAAAGGTAACAAGTAACTCACTTAAATGTAGTGGAGAAAGGTTTCCTTAAAACATTCATAATCATATATTGGGTCTGCCTAAATGTGATTCACATATCCAACCCACTCATTATATGTGTCCCACTTAGATGAGGGGTCAGACCAAGTTTTAGCCGCATCCAAAACTCATGTGGGCCCCACCAAGTGCTTTTATATTTTTAAAGATGTCTTCACATAGTTTTAAATGGTATGGCCCAATTGAGTTTCGTTTACTGATGATTTTTGAGATATCTCATAACCTAAAAGGGATACATCAAATCCACAGTGTGGATGTTCGACACACATCATGATGGGGCCTACAAAACTTAATAACATCAATTCTTAGGTTCTCATGAGGTCAGTAAGTTAGGTCACAATTTTAACCAGAATACTTAGCCCATTTTACATGTCTAGTCCATTCACTCTATTTTACTAATCAATACTCTCAATTTGACTAGTTACTTGCCTTAATCAGGCTACATATGAGAAAGATATTGGGTATACAAAATTGATCAACAATTTCAGTGAAATTTGATTTAAACATCTGAAGTTATTTACTCTTCAGTTTGAACTGATTAGATTGTCCAAAAATGATTAAAGGTTCAATTAGTGGATTTGCCTAATAATTTAGTAATTTTATTTTTCACAAATAAATTTAACATTTTTTTTTCAAATTGTATATTTTTTTTTTACTCTTTTAACTAAATATCATTTTTATTATAAATAAATTTAACATTTTTTTTTACAAAATTTAGTTTTCTTTTTTAAAATATATATTTTTTTACAATTTGTCAATTTTTTTCACAATTCAAAATATCATTTTTTTAATCTCACTTTTGTTATATAAATTTTTAATTTTCTCGTCAAAAAATAAAATCAAGTTTTCTTTTTTTAAAAATATAATTTTTTTTCAATTTGTCAATTTTTTCACAATTTTTTTTACTTTTTTAAATTTTCTTTTTCAAAATATCATTTTTTTATTGAAATCTTTTTTTTTTTTCAAAATTATCAACATTATTCAAAGTTCTTAATTTCTTTTTTCAAAATCTAGATTTTTATAAAATCACATTTTTTTTTTCAAAATTTAAAAATTTCTTAAACATTGTTAATTATTTTTCTAAGCTTCTCAAATATTTTTTTTCAAAATTCATAATTTTTTTGAACTTCTTAATTTTTTACCTGAGCATTAGAGACGGTTTAGGACCATCTCTAATGTAGATGGTCTTTAACCGTCTCAAATGACGGCTATAAGACGGCTAAGGACCGTCTCTAATGTAGACAGTCTTTGACAGTCTCAGATTACTAGTAAAAGATGACCAATGACCGTCTCTAATGCAGACGGTCCTCGACAGTCTCAAATTACAAGTAAAAGATAGCCAATGACCTTCTCTAATACGGACGGTCTTTGACCATCTCAGATGACGACATATAAGACAATCAAAGACTGTCTTTTATTCCAGACAGTCGATAGCCGTCTTTTCTCCATAGTTAACGATGGATTCTGATCGTGTTAAATGATTTGTGGACGTTTAACATTTTTAAGACAATATTTAGGACGGTCAAGAGCCATCTAAAATTTTAGAGATGGTTTACGGTCGTCTCTAAATCGTCTTTAAACCAAGGAATTTTAGAGACGGTTGTGGACTATCTCAAAATCCATCCTTTTTTTTTTTTTTCCATTTTTCATGTAGTGTGAGTAGGATCAGATTGGGTACGGTTCGGATCGGTCTTGATTTTATTTTTTATTTTTTGAAAAATTTTAAATAAAAATGGTGGGCCACTGCTCCAAAATACAGGCTAAAATTAAAAAATATATATATATTAATAAAAATGAAACCTATGTACCTACCTATTGAATGGAGATCATGAACGTTGATGATGAGAGGGTCAGGCTATTGAGTGGTCGGATCAAGATGGCCAGGTGCGACACTCGTTCGGGTAGAAACAAATGAAAGTAGCCGGATCAAGATGGCTGCTCGTTCGGGTAGAGAAAGAGAGGGAGTGATTTGAGGGATAGATTTTAGAGATTTTGAGGAATTGAGTGAGCGATTTTATAGATTTTAGGGATTTAGGGTTCAGTCGTTCAGGTGCGAGTGCTGCTGGGTAGGGTAAAAAGTAAAAGAGATAAAATAAAACTATATATATATATACTTAAGGTAAATATAGTAAAAATATTTAAAATATATATACTTGATAATAGATCCAGATCAGGTCAGATCAGATCGGATCGAATCGGATCCATTCGGATCGGATCGGTGTGATTTAAACTTGATCTGATGAACGCTCGGATCTGATTAATCCTACTCGAACCGCACCAATCCAGGCCTTCGGTTCGGTTCGGATCAGGTCAAATCCGACAGGTTGGGTCGGTTTTTGCCTAGCTCCAAGTGCATCTATCGTCCAACATCAAGGCATTGAAGCTTGACCTAAAATCTTTGCCCTCTAATTTGAAATATGTCTATTTAGGTCAAGATGAGAATACCCAGTGGTGATTTTTTTCCACCTTAAGCAAGAATAGGAGAGTATGCTTATTTCTACTCTCATTAAGCACAAAGGAGCCCTTAAATGGTCAATTGCGTGGACCTCAAGGAAATTGATCCTTTGATCTGTACGTACCACATTTATCTAGAGGATAATGTGAAGACCTCCCAGCAACTACAAATGTAGATTAAATCCAAACATGAAAGAAGTGGTTAAGGCTGATGTTCTTAAGCTATTGGATGTGGGTGTCATATACCCTATATCTGATAGCCAATGGGTGAGTCCAACTCAGGTGGTTCCTAAGAGATTCAGAATCACCATCATAGCCAATGCCGATAATGAACTCGTGCCAACTAGAGTTACTACTGGTTAGAGAATGTGCATTGACTGCAGGAAATTGAATATTGTCACAAGAAAGGACCACTTTCCTTTGTCCTTTATTGATCAAATCTTGGAATGGCTAGCTGGTCATTCCTATTACTATTTCCTTGACGGATATTCTGGCTACAACTAGATAGAGATAGCGCATGAAGATCAGGAAAATACAACATTCACATATCCTTTTGGCACCTTTGCTTACCAAAGGATGCCATTTGGACTGTGTAATGCCCTGACCACTTTTTAGCGATGCATGATGAATATTTTTCTGACATGGTGGGGTAATATTTAGAGGTCTTCATGGATGACTTCTCTATCTTTGGTCCATCCTTCAAGGATTGTTTAGAGAATCTTAAATGTGTGCTGAAGCGATATGAGAAAAAGAATTTGGTACTAAATTGGGAGAAGTGTCATTTCATGGTTCATAAGGGGATTATCCTTAGACATATCATCTTCTCCAAAGGAATTGAGATAGATAAGGCTGACATTGATCTTATATCTAACTTACCTCACCCAAGAACATATGAGACGTGTGATCCTTTTTAGGACGCTGAATTTTACAGGAGATTCATAAAGGACTTTAGTCACCTCTCTCGTCCTTTGTGCAATCTACTTCAGAAGGATGTACCATACAAGTGGACTGAGCAATGTCAGGAAGCTTTTCTTAAGCTCAAGGGCATGTTAACCACTGCACCTATTATGCAGCCACCAGACTGGAGCATTCCTTTTGAAATTATGTGTGATACATCCAATTATGCTCTTAGGGCAGTGTTAGGTTAGAGAAAAGAGAAGAAGCCCTATGTTATACACTATGCAAGTAGAACTCTAAATCCTGCCCAAGTGAATTACTCAACCATGGAGAAAGAACTCTTAGTTGTAGTATTCGCTTTAGATAAATTTATGTCCTACTTGATTGGATCCAAGATCATCATCTATATAGATCATGTTGCTCTCAAGTATCTTCTTTTTAAGAATGATGTTAAACCCTGCTTGATAAGATAGATTCTCCTACTCCAAGAATTTGATTTGGAAATAAAAGATAAGAAGGGAGTAGAGAACATAGTGACTGACCATCTTTCCTACCTTGATCTCTCTGATTCCCATGAGATGATGAATATAAATGACATGTTCCTTGATGAACAAATGTTTAAAGTCTATTATTTACCTTCTTTTGTGAATATTACTAATTATTTTTCCACAAGTTTCACGCTAACACATTGGATAACGAAAGATAAGAAAAAAATTTTCATTGAGGTATGTAAATTCTTCTGGGATAATCCGTATTTGTTTAAATATTACCTAGAAAAAATATTAAGGATATGTGTGCCAGACGATGAACACAAAAATTTCATCTCCTTCTGTCGTTCTCAGGCCTGTGGTGGTCACTTTTCTACTAAAAAGACCATGGCCAAAATTTTACAATGCGGATTTTACTGGCCCACTATGTTCAAGGACACTCATGAGTTTTGCAAAGCTTGTGATTGTTGTCAAAATTTGGGAGCATTGTCCCTTCGAAATATGATGTCTTTGAACCTCATTCTGATTATTAAAGTATTTGATTGCTACGACATTGATTTTATGGGACCATTCCCTTAATTTTTTGGAAATTTATATATTTTGCTAGTGGTAGACTATGTCACTAAATGGGTTGAAGAGATCCCGTGCTGGAACAATGATTATCAAATGGTCATTAATTTTTTAAAAGAGAACATCCTTTTCCGGTTTAGAATACCTCGAGTCATCATTAGTGATAGAGGTTTACATTTTTGTAACAAGCCATTTGTGAACTTAATGAAGAAATATTACATCTCCTACAAAGTGAGCACTCCATGCAACCCACATACAAGTTGGCAAGCTGAAATTTTCAATAAGAAAATTAAACATATTTTGAAAAAAAATGGTTAACCTTGACCGTAAGGACTTATCAATCTGATTGATCGATGTTTTATGGGCTTACTGTATTATATTTAAGACCTCTATTGGAATGTTTCCCTTTAGACTTATCTACGAGAAAGCTTGCCACTTGCCTGTGGAGTTGGAACATAAGGCCTACCGGTCGATTAAAAATCTAAACTTTAATTTAGACAACGCTGACTCGCTGCGCAAACTTCAGTTGAATGAATTGGAAGAAATCTGGAATGATGAATATGAGAACTCAATAATTTACAAGGACAAGATGAAAGTGTTTCATGACCAACACATTTTTTAAAAATCATTCACACCAGGTCAGAAAGTCATTTTGTATAATTCTAAGTTACACCTTTTTCTAAGTAAACTCTGATCTCGTTGGACTGGGCCTTTCACTATTACTAATGTTTATCCTCATGGGGCTGTCAAAATTTAGAATCCAAATAATGGTAATGAATTCAAAGTAAATGGACATCGTTTAAAGCCATTTGTTGAAAATTTTGATTCAGAGGACATGTTAATACCTTTGATTGACCCTATTTACAGGATCGACCTCCTAGTCTGACAGAGGTATATGTAGATTTATTTTCTTTCATATAATTAAGGTTAGGATAGTTTACTTTCCACTATTTAGGATAGTTTGCTTTTTGTTAGTTTAATTCTTCTGCTAACCCATCTTTATACTGAGATCATTCGAAAAGCCTCAAAATTCCTTCTTGTCACGCCCCAAACTCGGAAACCGGGCTCATAAAATTTCTGATCGCCGAATCTGGAGCTGACAGCCTCCGTAGAACCCCATTCTCGGCTCCTAACGTCCATTCGCTAGGTTCCGATCCTGGGATGTTACGAGGAGGATTTTCAACGTCAGTTTGATTCGTAATAAGCATAACCAAAGGCATAACCCACAAACAACAACCAAAAACTCTATTATATTTCCACTATGATCAAAAACTTTACAAGTACAATGAGCATACAATGATGAAGAACAAGAACTCCAAAATGATCTGCAAAGTGCTCCTGCCTCAGCGCTGCTGCGCCCCAACATCACCTGCACGCAACGGTCGTGCATAAGCTTATAGAAAGCTTAGAGGGTGGTGAAAGTGTATGCGTAAGGTAGTAATATGATCATGCAATATCAGAGTAATGCGGAATATGCAGATGGATCCATGAAAACCATTAGCCGTACCAAAGCTATGCGATGCAAGACATGAATGATATCAGCCATCCCAAGGCCATGCGATGTGAAATGCAACTCAAGCATACAAATCCTCATCTATGTCCACACATCAATACAGCTCAAATCTGAGATATCACTGGGGTCTAGTACACTCTAAACCAGATAACCGTCTCATCGTGCACAATAAGGTAAGTGGAAGAGACCTCACTATCCGTCTGCCAATATCGGGCTCGACTCGTCGATAGCGGACCCATTCCTCGAGCTGGTTAGACTTAGCCTAGCATTGCCCCCTACACTCGGGCGGGTAAGGCCGCACCCCCTTCCAACTGACCATGACACAGTGGAGAGCGCAACCATCTGGTAATCGGCACTCAACGCTCATCTACCCACTCGGTCTAGACGTTGGACCAACCTCTTGGTACCATAAGAGTTTAGAGACTTTCACCCAAGGATATCTATAGCACCCCATGTAGAACGAGATTTTTAGTATCCAATCCTGCCAACCACGATCTGTCTGTGGAGGCTACGGCCCCGATGTCGCTAAGGCGTATAACAACCATGTCACACAATGCGAAATGCATGAATCACACTATCCAATCATGTAGTAAATCTTGCGCGTATCGTGCGCTCATGCAGGGCAACACCGCCTAATTAGGGTCCCATAAATAATCTGCCCAAAGGCATATACTATGATCAGTCACTTCTCATATCAAGCATACATATGATGCGTATGATCATGAGTCATGGAACTATACTAAACATGTTATAAAGTAATAAAATATCCATACAACGCAGGTGGGCCTAGATGGCCTATACACAACAAGTACGGGCCTAACAATGGGCCCTAAGGAGAGTCGTAATGTGGACATCCAACCAAATTACACTCGCAATGTGGACGTCAAACCAACATTGTTCCCAAGACACGATCGTCGTAAACATCGTTACCTAAACCGTGTTGGGATTACACATTGTAATGGACCTTAGGTATATCCCATTGGGCCTTAAATATATCAAATGAGCCACATTCAATGGGCCTTATATTCATTAAGTGGGCCACATCCATGGGCCGCACCAATGGGCCTTAAGTGCATTGCAATGGGTCATAACCCGTGGGCTTTAGAATGCATCAATGGTCCTCGACCCATGTGCCTTATATATATGAAATGGGCCACACCGACTGGGCCTTACCTATCAAATGGGCCTAATCCCATAGGCCTTATATGTGTCAAATGGGCCTAAACCCATAGGCCTTATATGAATCGAATGGGTCTAAATCCATAAGCCTTATACAAATCAAATGGGCCTAAACCCATAGACCTTGGAATACATCAAAGTGGGTCCAGTCCCATGGGTTTTATACATATCAAATGGGCCTAATCTTATAGGCCTTATATAAATCAAATGGGCCTAATCTTATAGGCCTTATATAAATCAAATGGGCCTAATCCCATGGACCTTATAACATGCTAAGATGGGGTCTACTCGGACTATGGATCTGGCCCATTCTTTAACTCATTTTATAAAATGAGCTTTTAAAATGGATGGACAGATTGGATGCAACACCTGCACCAAGGGTGGGGGCCCACATGAAGGCCCACCATCAAGAACATAATATACAAATTATATATATATATAATATATACAACATTATGTATAATATAATATTATACATAATATAATATATATGTATATATATACATACACACGCTACACACATGCATACAGCACACACACGCACACACACACTGCCACACTCACACACGCGCACACGCATGCACACACACCACCATGGGCTCCAGCTCCACCGTCTGCTGGACTGTGAGAGTAAACACAAATATCTTGGTGGGCTTCCACCGTCCGCCTGGACGGTGGATATAAGACACATTCATCACTGTGGGTCTCACGTGGGGCCCACCTCAATGCTTACATGCCATCCAATCCGTTCATAAGGTCACTCAGACCTGGATGAAGTGAAAACACAAATTTCAGATTGATTCAAAACTTCTGTGGACCCAAATTTGGGTTTCAAAGGCAGAGGTTCAATCCCACTGTTTCGTGTGGTGTGGGTCACTTGAGTTTTGGATTTGGTTGAAACTTGGAGGGGGCCCACCTCATGAATGGCTTGGATTTCACATATACATCATGGTGGGGCCCACGACAGTAGCTGTGGGAGGCTGCTCGTCCGCCCGCCCGCCTGGCAACAGACACCAGCAGCAGCTGCTGCTCCTTCCTTTCTCTCTCTCCTTTATTTTTGTTTTTCTAAGAAACATCACATGTGGGGCCCGCTACCTGGGAATCCACTCCGGCCATAGAATTCTACGGCTCGAAATAGACGAAATGAGTCCGAAGTTCGAGATATTTGGGTGTATAGAAACATCAAAAAATATCTCAATGGTAACCACCAATGTTCCCTATGCTATGGCCCACAAGATGCCTAGTTAGACTTCATCCTTTGACTCAACGGTTAAAATGACCCGAAGAATAGAATGAACGGTGTGGATTAACAATATGCATCAAGGTGGGGCCTGCATGAGCATCCCACCCAAATAGCCTTGAACCAAGGCTGATATTTGTATTTTCCTTTCAACGTCCGCTGGACGGCTGCGTATTTCAGGTGGTCTCCACACGTGGGCCACCAAACGATGGGTGGTGTGAATATAACTCTTATAAAGTAGGCCCCACTTGAAGGTAGCTTGGGTAAAATATATACTTCATGGTGGGGTCCATCCGAGTGGGCCACACAAGTACATCATCATCCCATAAAAAAAATATGAAAAAGAGAGGGGGAGAGAGGGAAAGAGAGTAGGACACGCGTGTGATGGAGGGTCCCCGACACTATGGGCCCTCCCTTCCATGATCTACAACATAAATCACTGCATATGGGCCCACCTAATCAAAATCAATGGTGGAGATCCATTCTCCACAAAAATAAACGATCTAGATGACCTTATTTATAAGCTAGGAAAAGTAAACATCATGATGGGGTCCATGGAGAATGGCCCCATCATGATGATTAAAGTGGGCCATCGGCCACATCTTAGGGTCCCAAGTGAGATCCAAACTATTGATTGATTAGCCTCACTTGGCCCATCTCAAAAATATGAAAAACTACTATTATCAAGCACCCACCGTTCGATCTTCTTGCTCTAATAGATTCCTTAGCACCTTAGCTTTGATCCCAATGGAGGAGATGAGAAATGGATGGCTAGGATGGGAGATCTTGGGATGGAGAGGTGGGCCACACTTGAAGTTTTGAAAGAGAGGGAGAGGCTTGGAGAATTCTTATACGTGGGATTTTTTGTTGCTTGAGAAAATGAGATGAAAAATGAGAAAGAGAGAGAGTTGTAAGGGAGAGAGAGATGGGTGATGGATGGATGTGGTGAGTGATGGGTGTAAGAACTTTTTGATTTTGGTGGCCTTTTGTGTAAGAAAGGCATGGGAGGTGTAAGAACTTTTTGACTTTGAGGGTTTTTGGTGTAAGAAAGGTATGGGCTTTGTAAGAAACTTTTGACTTTTGTGGCTTATTTGGAAAAAGGTGAAAGGTGATGTGTACTTGACATGTAATGTAATGAGATTGATTGATTGATGGGATTGATGTGACATCTCATAGAGATTCTCTTGAGTTTCGCAACGCGCAGCGTTTTTCTCGCACCGAACGCTGGCCTACATCTCCTGACTAGGGTATCGCCTCGACGCGCGAGTCACGGCATCGGAACCGCAGTGACTGTGCGGTCACTATGGTAATGGTCTTGGGTTGAGTCGATACGAGTTGACGGTATATGAATCAGGGTCGCGCGTAAATATCGGTTAAGGGTCGAAGGTTGCCGAAATTCGACCGGTAAGACCGCAGAAGTCTACGAAACGGTACAAACTAAGATACGGGTCTTACACTTCTTTAAGTATTACCTTTCCATCACTTTCATTCTCTTTTTATTGCCTCTTTTGTATTACATGCTTATTTCTTTTACATTTAGGACAATGTAAATTTTTTAGTTGGAGATGGGGGATTAGGTGAATTAATCAGTGTTTTCTCAGTTTTGAGCAAAAATTTTAAAAATTTTCAATGTTCCAAGTTAAAATCTGTTGGGGAAACGATGAATTATGTACTTAAGAATGCGTTGGGTATGATAAAAATAGAGATTGAATTTTGGATTGTTGGAGTTTGATCAACTAAGTAATCTATAAGCTAAGTTCTTGTGCTCAATTGATTGAAAGATAGTTTGAAATCATATTAATCTAAATCACAAGACACATTCAATTTATCTTCTATAAGACATGCTAGAAGTTCTGATTGTTAGTATATAAATCATTAATAGATGGTGAGAATCGAGTCTGGAGAATTTTATCCTCCTTAAAAGAAGAAAAGAACCAGTTAAAAAAATAGGAGATCGACAAAGAAGTCATGAAAAAGAATAAAAAATATGGAAAAGAATGTAAAAATAAAAAGAATGAATAAAAAATTGACTGTGGATATAAAATCAAAGACTGAAAAAAGAAGAAATGGGATAAGTTCGAAATCAATACTTGAGTTTCAAATTGATCTTGAAGTGATGAGTATGGCTAACATGATGAACTAATAGTATTCGTATATGAAGTAAGTTGATTTTCACTGAATACATTGAAAAACTTGATATGTAAATTATGTTCAATTTAATGGACAAAGAATGTACTTGATTTGTTGCTTATGTGGTTCAACTCCAAGTTTTCAAAACCCCACTTTCGTATCTTAATTCTATCCATTTATACTTCAGTGTACAAAAAATTATTTTCCTAAAGAGGTCTTAAACATTGAGATTTATTTCACGCATACTTTATCGGGACTAGAAAAATGCTGGTTGGGGATTATGTTGAGGGTCAAATATTGCATATTATCCCCCATTTATATCTTGGTTTTATGAACATGATAATGCTTAATGTTCTATTTTACTCATGTTTGTGTTGCAAGGTGAATTTAAGAGCTTGAATTGAAAAGGATGTTAAAAGCATGGATTTGATGCTAAAAAATATCAAGACAAGGAATGGATCTTAAGAGACCAAGATTAAAGAATTTACATGCCAAAGATCCAAGAAAACCAAGTGAGGAATGAAGTGAATCAAACATTTGAAGTGAAAACAAGGAATCCTGAAATTGTCTTGAAAAAATATATTCTGAAACTCTGGGTCATTCAGTGAAATTGCGCAAAGTGAAGTCTATTTTGGAAAACTATGTAGAGTAAAGTTTATTTTAGCAAACTGCGTAAATTTAACGTGATTTCTAGAGTTTTCGAACTAGGTGCGAAAGTTGGAGTTCCACAACTATAAATAGGACTCCACAGGATGCTCCAAAGTATCTTTTAGGGTTTAAGGAGTGGAGAAAAAGGGTGGAGAAGTCATTGCTAAGAGTTTTTATTTTTTTTTCTTAGTTATTTTTATGTTTTTCTTAAGAGACTTTGGTCCAATTATGTCTATGGTTGGCTAAACCTCTTAGCTAAGGCTAAGGGGTAAAGCCCGTAGCTTGATGGGATGTTTCTTTTACTTTGATTCATGTTTATGATAAACCTTCTTTGATTCTAGTTTGATTTTAAAGGAATACTTTTAGTTTTTAATGGTTTATTGTGACTCAAATTACAGTAGATCTGTAATAGCTTTGAGTATCTTCTTTTCATATTTTTGATATTGTGGAATTGGTAAATCCTGTTGCTGGCCATCGTTCCATGGGCATAGTTTGGTTATGGAATCCCTTCCAACTATCACAACTCTCCTTCATTGAGAATTACGTCAAAGAAAGTTCAGATTTGATCTTAATTGTTATATCTTCCAATTGGATAGGATAGGACTTCAATTCTAATTGTGGTACTTGAATTAAGTAAGAGGGCTCCTTGATCACTGCAAGTGGATCCTTGGAAACCCTAGTTCCTACCTTTGAATTCTTAAATTTCTAATTACACACTTCACAATTACTTCTTTTAATTCCAGATTTAGATTCATGTCTTTTTCTAGTTCTACTTTTAGTTGCTTTTATAATACACACGAGATTAGTCCTTGTGGATTTGACCTCGGTCTCACCAAGATTATTACTGCACCGCGACCCTACAATCGGGGTTGTGAACATCAGGCATGGTATATACTTCTCACACAATGACACATGTTCTTTCCTAATTGGTTCTTCTAGAAATGGTAAAAAATAAGGTGCAATATTGCCCCCATTCCACTTTGTCTTTAGGCAAAAAGGTAAAAGCAACGATAGTCCGTTGCTCAATGTAATAAATATGATCGGCCTTTCCTTCCATGTATCATCTCTCTATTGACTCTACTCACTAGAGACTCGAATGATAGTTTTGTTATTCTCATGGTTGTTATTGTGACACGTAGCAAATGATTGAATCATATAAGAGTCATGATTATCCTTTCATTAATGTGCACGTTCTTGACCTATAGATCATTGGGTTATCACAGTGAGGGATGGTCCTTGGGAATGTTCCATCAACTGTGGGACTGAAAAAGTGAAAGGTCTTGATTACAGAAAAATGGGCCCACATAAAAAAATATAAGGAAGTGGATTGGCTAGTGTACCACACCACTGACTTGGCTGGTGTGGGTACCTGCCATGTGAAGATGAGTGTTGGCACTCCTATAGCTAAGAGCTTTACTAACAGTTTAAAAGAGATCAAAGTTACATAGGCCCTATAATGATGTATTTATTGTAGGGGTGCACATTGAACCGGTGGAACCGTGTAACCGGACCGGAACTGTTGGATCGATCCAGTTTGTTCCTGTTCTAGGGTGCTAACAGTCTGATTCCGGTTCCAAAATTTCCAAAACTGTTCGTTGCAGATCAGTTTCGGCTTAGAGCCCTGTAGAACCAAACCAAACTATTGATCTGAACCGTGACCCGAACCGTCAATCCGAACTTTAGTTTAAAATAAACAAAAAAAAAACCCTTAAATATATTAACCTCCTTTAGTGCCTTACCCATGCCCTCTCACCGATTGCTGCCCTCTCTCTCTCTCTCTCTCTCTCTCTCGATCTCTCTCCCTCTCTCTTTCTCTCTCACCGTCCCAATCACCGACATCCTCCCTCTGCCCAATCACCGACAGCCTAGGTTGTTTTAATTTTGTTGTGTGGACTGTATATTCCTTATGTTCTAGCCCAAAAATCAGACTGATCTGATCATTGGCGTAGAAAAGAAAAGACCAATTGCCCAAAGCAATAACCAATTCATAGTCCTACAGTGAACCTAGTGACTACCATTAGGAGGGCCCCACGTTTTTTCATTTCAGAGCCAAAACATCATACTGATCCAATCATCACACCAATAAACAAGCATGTCCCACCTGATGTACAAACCAACTGTCCGCATTCAACATACAACCATGTCCCAATTAGTGATGAAATATAAAGAGAGATGTTGCAGAAGAGCTAGAAGATCTTGCAAGCCTAGAGCCATCTATCCAAAATACGCATGACATGTAATTACATCAATCATGACCTTCCATATAATGGTCCCTGACATAATGACAAACATTTAAAAGATGCACATTGATGGGATGATCCGGTGGCCTTCAAATTAACAATAAATGGCTATGATTGTTTCCTGGCTAGTCCCACTGGATGGTTGGTCCCCCAATTAACACATGCAGGTAATTGAAGGATGGCCCATCTAGATGGATCAGTCATCCATGGTCCACTTCTCGGTAAAATCATACAAGTTTTTGTTACAAATGTACATTACAATGTAGGATCTTTCAAATTACAAACAACAGGAACACAACATAATTAAAACAACCTTTAGGCTAGAACTGTGGACCCAATCCGGAACTGAACCATTTTCACGGTCCGGTTCTGGTTCGGTTCTAGGTTACTAACGGTCTAGTTCCGATTCCCAAAATCATGGAACCGTTAGGAACGGTTTGGTTCTGGTTTCACCTCAGAATTGGACCGAACCGACCTGTGTGCACCCCTAATTTATTTTATACACATAGTCATCTCTAAAGCTCAAGTTGACTACACCAAAAATAGTAACGAGGACAATGATTGTCACCGTTCAAAACATTCCTAGGACCCACCATAGTGTTTGTTTTCCAACCAATCTACTCATGAGGTTACAAAGACCTGGATCAATAGGAAAATAAAATATAATATTGATCCAAAACTTTCGTAACCCTAAAAGGGCTTCAATGCAATGTTCAATCCCCCATTGCTTTTCATAGTGTGGTCTGCTTGATCTTTTTATGTCTTATTTTTCAGCTCAAGCATAATGACGAGCTCGTCAAATGGATGGACATTTTGGATATAGCACATACATACCTCGTGATGGGACCCACAAAACTTGGTGACGTCAATGCACCAACCAGGTCGGTGGTGTCTTACACCTGTAAATCCGCTTCTGAAATACAAACGTGTGTGCCATCATCGCTGCAGTTCAAAGTTTCGAATCCCTCGCAGCTACAATTGTGAATTTGAGAAAATTTCCATGGAAGTGGATTGCGTCCTACCTCCACTGGATGGAAATCAGTCCAGGCAAGGGCTTTTTGGGATCCATCGTGATATATGGGTTTTATCCACACCGTTGATCCATTTCTCCAGATAATTTTATGTTATTAAACAAAAAATGAGGCAAATTTAATGCTCAAATGGACCGTACAGAAGGAAGCAGTGGTGGTAATGATGGCCACTATTGAAACCTTTATAGGCCCAGCATAATGTTTATTAGAAGTGGACACTACTCAAGTCAGGACTTTTTGGGTCCACTGCGAGTTGGCTGACAAGGTGGATGGAACAAATCACTCTATTGTGGGCCTCGACTCTTATTATTTAAAAATAATCAAGTTATTAATTACATTAACCCGACCCTTGCACATTACAACCACGACCCATACCATGTTATATGGGTATGGGTCGAAGTTGTCATGTTATATGGGTCATGGTTGTAATGTAGTAAAGATCAAGGTTGTTATGTTATATGAGTTGTGGTTGTCATATTATATGGGTCATGGTTATCATGGGTCGTGGTTGCCTCAGTTGATATGGGTCGTGGTTGTCATGTTATATGGGTTGTGGTTGTCATGGGTAGTGGTTGTCATGTTATATGGGTCGAAGTTATTATGTTATATGGGTCGAGGTTATCATGTGATATGTGGAGGTCGTGGTTGTAACATAGTAAGGGTAGAAGTTGTCATGTTATAAGGGTCGTGAGTCCTGTCGAGATTTGCGTTGAATCAAATCCGTCCATTGGATTTAGAATTTAATTTAATGTCATGGACCAAAAAATGAGTTACATCCAAAAATTTTATGGCCCCCAAAAGGTTTTCAATGGTAGGTTTTTAATTTCATTGCTTTTTATGGTGTGGTCCACGTGAGCCTTTGATACGCTTCATTTTTAAGCTCACCCTAAAATGATCTTTCAAAATGAATGGACGGTGTGGATGAAATATATACATTATAGTCGGCCCAATAAGACCATCCACCTCTACATAGGTTTGATTACCCTACGCTCATGTGAGGGAAAAGTTGTTTCCACGTGGTTTATACCACCATAAGCTATGTTGGGCCCACCATGATATTTGTGAAAAATCCATTCCATCCATTCATTTTGGAAGATAATTTTTAAACATTAGACAAATTTGGACAAATTTGAAACTCAAGTGGATCACATGACTAGGAATAGTTGAAAGGAATTACCTACATTTAAACTTTTGTAAGCTCCACTATGATGTTTACATGTATTCGAAACTGTTCATAAAGTGGCCCAAATGCTCATAAACTCCTTACCATGAGAATGAACTGGAAGAATAAAAATATTTGTCTGATCCAAAGCTTATGCGGCCTTATGAATGTTTCAACCGTGGATGTACAACATCCATTATTTTCTATTGAGTGGCCCACTTGAACTTTGGATCTGCCTCATTTTTGGGCCCATGTCATAAAATGATTTGACAAAACATGTGAGCAATATAGATATCTAACAAACACCATAGCGAGCCCTACTGTATTCACTACAACAAAAATGGTTAAAACCAGCACTTTGGTGCACCATGCACCGACGCTATTTAAAAGTGGGCCCACAGATGTCTCCATATAAAAATAAAATAAAAAAGCGATTTCCATTTCACTCCCGACTCTCTCTCTCCCGATGAGTCTCTGTCTCTCCCTCTGCCGACTCTCTCTCTCTCTCTCCCTCTCCCGACGACTCTCTCTCTCTTGCTCGTGACTCTCAGTTTCTTCCTACCCCCGACTCTCTCTCTCTCTCTCTCCGCGCACGACTCTCAGCTTCTTCCTACCCCCGACTCTTTCTCTCTCTTGCACGCGCACGAGCTGCCATTAATTTCAGGGCTTAGATGAAGATTTGAAACTGGTAAGAGCCTAGATTTCATCAATTTCAACCGTAGTGATTTCCTAATTAGGGATTTACAATGTTGAAACCCTAATTAGGAATTTACTATGTTGAAACCCTAATTAGGAATTTTCTATGTGGAAACCCTAATTCAATGTTGAAACCCTAATTAGGGATTTTTCTATGTTGTTTGATGCGAATACATAGAAACGATTTGTTGTGTGATACAGTTCTGATTTGTTCGATACTTCAATTTGCAGTTTTTCGATCTGAATTTTGTTGGATTTAGTGATGGGTGGAGTGTTTTCTGCACTCGATTATGTAGTCAGAATTTTTAGGTGTTTATTTATTTATTTTATTTTTATAAATGGTCGGTTTAGATTTGCATTAGTTCTGCTGTGTTTGATTCCGATCCGATTAGGAGAAAAGTTATCAGTTTGAATTCTACTGGTTTTTTCATTTAGGACTTTGTGCTTTGGATTTTTCCATGGAAAGTGGCAATGATCCGGAAGGGAGTCAATTTCTGAGGTTTCTCTTTTCTCCATTTTTGTTTTGTTCTTTTCTTCTTTTTTTTTTTCAAATGAGAATGTTGAATTGTGTAGAGAAAAAGGGTGTATTTTCTGGTAACAAGGTAGGCTTGGTAGTGGGAGTGGTACAGAAGACAGAACTGGCACTATGTGAACTTCTATTTCTTTGGGGGTTTTTTTTCCCACCCCAAATTGCAAGATATGAAAGGGGCAGCCCGGAATATATCTCACCAGAAATATGGTGATAGATTATCATGTTTGACTTGGGAACTGAGAATTACCAGCACTCTTAAGACACATTTCGCAGTTTGGGAATGGCTTATCTTATCACAAGAAGTTCTGCAATTTAAAAGACTGTAACAGTAGACATCTTTGCAGTCTTAGAGTGTAATATCCCATCTCAATGCTGCTAACAAAAAAAAATCTATGCCTCAGTCTAGCTATGAATACTGGCTCCCCCATGTTCAATAAATTAGCAGACGCATACCAGGGATGAATTCATGTTTACTCACCAATCTCTGATTTGCAACAGAACCCGTATAAGGTGCCTCTCTTATACATTCCTCCATTGTTGTAAGAAATGAAGGAGGTGGCTGTCGAAAATGAGATGTATAAAGAACCATAAAAAAGACGTCCCAAAGTATGAACGACCAAAGTAATCAAATAAAAAAATTTACCCACTTTACCCAAATTTAAACAAATAAATTGGAAGAAAAAAATAAAAACTTGTCTTAAAGTTGAAAATTGGAAATTTCTAGCAAGCTCCAAGCCTTTGCAAAATTTGTAAAAATCAACAAGATTTTGTGCCTGTTGTAAGAATGAGCAAACTCAATAACTGATTCCTGGGTTCCAAAAAAATCCTAGAAATCTGCAGCTGAGCATCAGTTGTTCTCAGCATTAAGAATTTCAAATAAAAATAAAGGGCAATGAGATCTGGTGGCCTGCTCTTTTATAAATGTTGAGGGCTTTGACAGCATCATGTCTTGACATATCAAAAAACTGCATTCAGGTATAAAAATTATCATTTAAATAGAAGGACCAATGTGATCCATTCTTAGAGGTGAGTATAACATCTAGAATGTTGAAATCACCATACCACATACACAAGATTGATGATTCCATCATTTATGGAACAATATATTTTAAAACTCTCCTTCAATACCTGCATAACAATGGCGGAAACGTTAAGAAATTGCATGTATATGTACAAATATAATTACTCTCTACTTTTATGCATTTTCTTCCCATGAATAGGAACCAATTCAAGAGTAGAGCCCAGCTCATGAATCAGGCCCTAGCCTCGGTATTCAGCCCATAATTTGCAGCCCTAATTCACTTACATATCTTTATAATGTATGGCACCTTTGTGGCCATGTGGCAAGCATAGGAAATGAAGGAAATTTTGAGATTCATTTATAGCTTGGGAAGGTCCTTTTTTATGGTTTTTTAAGTTATATTTTGTTTTTAGAAATTTGTAGTATGTAGACTCATGGTTGTTCTTAAATGTAGTTAAGAGAGGTTAATGTAATTGGTCTATGTAAGGACTTATTTGAAATGTGAAGAAAATCCATTTTTGAGTTCTAATACACACGCGCACACACACACACATTGACACACACACACACACACACACACACACACACACACACACACACACACACACACACTCACACATCATTTCTTGCAATTTTTAGTAGAATAAAGAGTTGGATGATTCCTCGTTGGTCATGAGTGAGTCCAACCCATACCGGCCAAGTGATTCTTGGTTCATCGGCACCAACTTGGTGATTGCACAAATTTTCAGCTTTGGCAGGTCTATCGCTTGCAACCAATGAATGATGATCTATCTTGGTTGAATGATTTGAGCCATGAAACCAATGAATGATGTTCAAGAACCCATAAATAGTTGGTTATGGACACTGATTCTGTTTTTCCTCTGTATTGGGCAGGGATACTTGCTAATGTTTCAGAGGCTTGTAAGCAAGATCTTGACTTTATGTGTCCCAACCATTGCAGTAATTCAGTGATTTTCTACATAGGAGATAAATTACAATTGTTATTTCTAGCTGACTCCAATTCTAACATGTTTCCAAGTTCAAATGATTGCATTTATTTCATAATCTTAGAATTAGTTTCTAATACAAGGTGACTGTCCAAATAGAGGACATGCGGTTGGCGTGGGCTGCATTTTTTGCATTGGCACATGACTATCGGCTCATGGCCTCTAACTATGGTTATATTTTCATGAATGAGGTAATGATTAAAATCACCAAGGGTGCATTTGGATGTGTAATTGAATTGAAATTTTATTTTTTTTGTTAGCTTTTTAGTACACCCCACTGTCAGTTCACACATCATTGTTAGCCATGTTTAATCTTCATAGCTTGTGTATTCATGTAAATGTAAAAAAGACACTTCTATTTGTTATTAAAAATTCTGAGCATGTCATAGTGAGACATTTCTATGGATCATAACAAACACTTCTCCAATCCACTTGCTGTTTTCTCAAGATTTTCAACTTTTAAGAACTCCGGATTGCTAGTTCACTTTAAAGGATCTCAAGAAATAAAAGACGTCGTAAACTAAAATTTTTGGCAACCAGAGGATGATTTAGAACTTGCCAACTAGGTGAAAATTCTTTGCTTTGAATGGTTAAAAAGGCTGGTTCAAGCACCACCTATATGAAGCATGAACCAGCAAGTTATTACAGTTTCAATTATCTTCATGCTGTAAGAATTAGTTTCCTTTATCTTTAAATTTTTTCAGTTTTATAATGTGTTAAACATATGCCGGTTATGGGTAGGCAACGGGCTAGGTGGCCCACCTGGTCTGGTGAACCTCCTAAGTGAACTGAGCTTGGACTTATTAGAATACAGGAGTCAGGTTGGGACATCGAATGTCCCATTCGCTTTCTGGTTATTCATTTGCTAGTATAATGTGTGCTTTACATCCGTGCCACATGTGAGGAGAATGAGTCAGAACTATCTTTTAAACAGAGCAAAACCAACACAGAAGTCTTACCCTAATTTAAGGTTTTGTTTATGAATGAATCTGCAATTTGGTTGTTAAAATAGAAAACAGAAAAGAAAGCGGAATACCCAATTTTAAAATTGGGTTCACTTCTGCTTAAGGTTAGAAGGGGAGTGTCTTTTTCACATGTGAAAAGATTTTGTGCTCTCAGGGCAAACCGAGAGTTGGTGTGCCTTCTGCAATATCTCCAAACATCCAATAATTGTGGGTGGGAACTAAACATGAAAATTTCAAAATGGGCTTCTCAAAATTCAAATTTTAATTTGATAAAAAAAGAAGAAGTGTTTATAGATTCCCACTAAATGTCGTTAAATGGTGGGAGTTAATGTGTCAATGCGTGCACCAACTCTCTCTGCTTCCTGGGTGCATTGAAGTTGTGCTGTTTTTACAGAAATGGAGATTTTACCTTTTACCTTGCCATCTGATTGGTCCTGTCTTGTGGGTTTTATTTTATTTTATTTATTCATGTTGCTCTCTTTCATGTACTAGTGAATGGATTTCACAATGTATTTCAATTTGAGTTGAATATACTCTATTTCTTCTATTTGTTTTACGAACTTATGTCTTGCAAAAGATTTAGTTGGTAATAGATTTTGCTTGTATTCAGATGTGATTTTGGCATTGTCGTGTTATTCAACTTGAGTATGTGTTTCAACAGCTTGAAGGCAATGATGAAGTTTTGAACATATGCGGGGTTTAGCTTGGTGGGTGCAATCACCATTTTTTACCATGCATTCAGCAGTCGGGGCCAGTTCTACCCAGCCACAGTCTATCTATCAACCTCTAAGATTAATTTGGTGGTGCTTATGAACATATGTTTGGTCATCATGTGCACTCTTTGGCAGTTAACCAAATTCTTGTTTCTTGGGTCTCTCCGAGAAGTCGAAGTTGAGAGGTTGAACGAACAGTCATGGCGGGACGTTATGGAAATTATCTTCACGCTCACAATATTCGGACAAGATTTTTCAGTCACATTTCTTGCGATGGTCACAGCCCTTCTATTGATTAAGGCTTGGCACTGGATGGTTCAGAAGCGGGTCGAGTACATTGAGACGACTCCTTCAGTTCCAACATTGTCCCATGTTCGGATTGTTTCATTTATGGTGTTCCTTCTTACCCTGGATTGTCTCATCTTCTATGGTTCTTTTAAGTATCTGATACAGACGCGGCAGCCATCTGTTGCACTCTTCTTTGCCTTCGAGTAGGCTTCTTTTTCTTTTCTAAATTCTAAAATACCACTTGTACAAACCCAAATAAAGAGGATAGAATACTTCAATAACTGTATGTCAACAAATTTATCACACAAGCTGCAACAAATGTTAGCATTCTGTTTTCTTCTGCAACTTGATGCTCTAAAACCTAATCCATGGGAGGTGTTGTGCCTCCAGATCATTGGTACACACATGCCACGGACTAGATCAAAACCGCTCATTTGGTAGGTCAAATAGTGACTGGGCCATACTCCAAAAATTAGTGTTTGGATAATCCTAACCTTTTAATCGGTGGCATGGACACTATAAGACAATTATAGGCAATGGTTCTCATTCTACGAGAAAAGATCCATTAATTGGATGGTTAGGTCCAATCAATTCAAATTGCTTTTAGTCACAAATCAATGGTGTAACTGGCAGGGTGCGTGGTGCAGATCATCTGGCACATGTGCCATTATGCAGGCATGTCCTTCCAGATGCAGTGGATCAGCTCCCTGTTGTTTTATTCTCTACCACAAGATGTTTGGTTTATTCATTGTCAAATAAAAATATTAATGGTTTGATGCTCTCATGGGATGATTTTGTTTGGTGTGGCAGGGCCATTGCTCAGTTTGCTTTGGTTTTAGAAAGATTTAAAAACAAGATGAAGTCACAGAGGGGCAAGAAAAGCTCTGAGGTACTAGCATCTGTTGCTGACAGACTACATTTGCAGCTGCAGAGCATCGAGTCTCAGATCCAGACGGATGTGTGGGTATTCTAACTTCGAATTTTAAGGGGTGTCTTTAGTATGCACATATGTATCTTAGAGTAACCGTAAAAATTTATTTATCTCATTGCAGAGGAAAGTTCACAAGCCTCGGCAAATCTAAGAGAAAACGCTTATAATCAAGATTCCAAGGTATACTAAAACTAACTTTAAGGGTTGTCTGGTACATAAAATTTTTGGGCAGTTAGGAATTGGAATCCAGTACTTTCAATCCAAATCATCTTTGGCATCCCCAAAATCCTAGATTGAAAATCCTCCTCTGAAGGACCCTATGATCCAAGGGAAAAGGTGGGGTCCAACATTCCCAATTTTCAATCCTCTCCAACTTTCATAACTCCCTCCTCTCTTTAGGGCCCAAAATCCAAGCTGCCAAATATAATTCGGATTCCAAAGTTGTTATGCCTGAAAGCTACCTTTGAAGAAATACTTTATAGGTAAATATATCCCTTGAATTTGTGGATGATGTGATTATGACAATATATCTCATGAGTTACAAGATAAGCCTATATTTTCCTCATAAAATGAGCTTATGCATGTTTGTATCTATGTATATTAACTTAGCATAGTGCACAATGCGCCGATGGATCCATCCAACTCTGCACAACCATTAAACAATTGAAAATTCATGGGATGAGCCCAAAGTCCTTGTTTGAGCTCTGTACGTTTGTTGTTGTGGCCACACATGCATCAATGTAGGACCAATAGATGTAATGGAATTCAAGTTGCAACATTTTTCGCCTTGATAGTTTTTGACTTTTTAGGGATAGGATCAAATGATTGATTATTTTCCATGCATCAATTTGTTGAATGCTACTTTTTGACTCTCTTTTTTTTTTTTCCGTGTGTAGGATTTTAATCAATTGTGACTGAATTTAGGCTTGCAATCACTTCAGCCTTTCAATGCCATGAGTAGACAATATAGAGGATTTCTTTTTATTTTTTTATTCAAGACCATTTTTAATTTATTGTAATAAATGTTATATTTTTTTATTATGAAGTAATATAAATTTTATTTAATATTCAGTTTTAATTGTATTGCATCATTTTTAATGGTTTAAATATTAAAAAAACTGCAGGGTTTTCAATTGAATTATTGGCCTATTGTGGCATTTCAAATCTAAACAAAGAGTTTAGCGGCGCTTTTCTGTGAAAAAGTGTTATGAGGAGAATTTTAGCGGCGCTTCTTGCATATCTGCCGGCGCTTTTATCAGAAATACCGTGGTCACCAAAAGCGCCGCTAGAAACCAAATGCGCGCCGCAAAGAGTTTAAATTAGCGGCGGTCAGACAAATGCCGCCAAAGTAGACTTGCGCCGCTATAACATTTAGCGACACCCCAAGCGCCGCCAAAAATAACAGCGGCGCTTTTGGTATTTTTTCTTCTTGTAGTGATTTACCCATCCGAATTCTTCCTGTACCTGTCACATGTTGGGCCCAACGTCAAAAGATGCTAGGGATAATTTCATCCCAACTTTAAATTTTAAAAATAAATAAATAAGTTGTTGGTAAGCTACATCGAAACATTTGTTTAATCCTTCAATATGCAGGGTATTTGGGAATATCACGGTGCTTATTTAGTCAAAATCCCAATTAAAAAACCGGGCTAGTAAAAAGTACAAGCAATGGTCAACATTCATGCTTTGATATGATAAATGGACCTTGTTGATTCTTGAATATGGATGGATATATTAATAGTGGCCAACATATATATTATGAATGGACAGGATCCTACGATCGTACAATAGATTTCCATGTATGCCTGTTTAGACCAAATGAGTCAATGGCACGAACTCGAAATTTTTTCGCGAGCTCTGTTGAATTTATGGGCGATGTTTCCCGGGTTTTGCAGACGCGGATTGCCCACTGACGCTGTCATCAACCAGTAGATACCAGGAGGTGCTCTTTGGGCTCAACTTGATGCATGTGTTTTATCCTTCTCAGGTTATTTTAAGGTACCAGTCCAAAAGTTAGGCAGATTCAATCGGACACGGTTTGGCTAGCCACGCTGCCACTAACCAGGTGGCCAGTGGTTGATGCTATGTGGGCCCCACCATGATTTATGTGTTTTATTCGCACGGTTTATCCATTTTTGCACATAATTTTAATACATTATCTCATGAATGAGGCATATCAAAATTTTGGGTTGACCACACCACAGTAGTGATTGAATGTCTACCATTAAAAACCTCCTAACACTCACTGTAATCTTTATCTAACATGTAGATTAGCTCATACAGAACTGGATGAAGGTAATATATATATATATATATATATATATATATATATATATATATATATATATATATATCTATCTGCTTGATCCAAAATTAATAGTGAGAGTTCAAAAAACAGTGTGGCCCACTTGAGATTTTGATCTACCTTAATTTTGGGTTCATACTATAATATTATTTGAAAAAAATGGATGGACGGCATGGATGAGACACATACATCATGTTCGGGCCACGTAACACCAAACACTAGCCACTGGCTGGTGGCAGGGTGAGTAGTCAATCCGTTTCCATCCGAATCTATAGAAAATAAACATAGGAGAGGTATCAGGAAGTTTTTAATCGTGGGCATCCATTTATTATTATTATTATTATTATTATTATTTTACACATGCACGCACGCCCCTCCACAAACCCACGCCGAAGTGGGATTTCACCACCTATGGATACTTGCATTTTTAGACTCATATCTTAAAATGATTTATAAAAATAAATGGACCAATTGATAAAACACATACATTATAATGGGCCACCATTCAGTAGCCACCTCACTAACAGGAGCATTAATAGGCAATCCACGTCCGGCGAGGCTTGTTGGATCTCCCGAACCAGTGAGGTGCGTGGGACCTAACTGTGGGGCCCACCTTGATGTACGCGACTATTACATCCATGCCCTCAATGTGTACTGCAAACTCATTTTAGAGCATAATCAAATCCAAAGAACGTCTCGTGCTAAATCTTAGATGTACTATAGTGTAGCAATACTCGCTGTTGTCAACTTCACGGTGGGGCCCACAGAACGTGGTGACGTCACTTTAGTGGTCATGCTGCTGTCAAGTTCAATGGCGAATCCGCATTCCATCATCGCTGCCGGTCCGAACTTCCGAATCCCTCGCGGCTATAATTGCGAATTTGAGAATCTTAACGGAGGCAGAATGCAAATCTTAATGGAAGCGGACTGGGTCCTGCCTCCGCCTGGACGGATATGGGTCCAAGCAAGGGCTCCGTGGAATCCACCGTGATGTATGTGTTTTATCCACGCCGTTGATCTATTTTCCCAGATAATTTTAGTTTGTTAGACCAAAATTGAGGCAGATTCAATGCTTAAATAGACCATGCCACAGGAAGCAGGGGTGGTAATTGTTATGGGAAGATCCGAGGCTGGTTGCCCCGAGCCGACTCAGCGCCATTCCGACTAAGGCGCGATCCATTCAAGCTGGACCCAGCGTCAACGCCGCACGAGTCGTAAGGCAGAGTTCAGATCGGAGGGGAGGCACATCCGATCGGACCAAAATGCACCCTTAACCGACCACATGAGCTCAGGCCTGACGGGTCGGGTCGGATCCTAAGACTATAGTCAGATTGGCTGAGCCGAGGCGATGATCAGAGACGCATACCCCACTCGCTCAATATGGAAACTGCCATATCGAGACGTGGCTGATGACTTCGCTCGCAGGTGCGCACGATCCACCAGATACGCTGCGCAATTAGTAGATTGTAGGCAATATCTCTATGATCCTAGAATCCCTCTGATCGTGTCGAGATTATCGGACTCAGACCGCCTCACAGGCAGGTATAAATAGTACGCATCACCATATCTACAGGTATGCGAAATCTAAATCTCCTCTACTCTCTACCCAGACCCTGATTCCCTTGTCCTAACTTAGGCATCGGAGGGTCCCCCGGCTTAGCCAGGGTCACCTTTGCCTGTTTTCCTGGTGCAGGTTCCAGGAATAATAGGTGGTGGACGATGTGGAGGGAGGGCCAACCGGATTTTAGCATCAACATTTTTTGGCACCGTCTGTGGGAACCTGAAACTAGAAGTCAGGTTCTCATTTTCCCAAGCGATGGCGAGGAAGAAGAAAGCTGCAGTGACGCAGCCAAAACCGATGAGCCGACTCGGTCGTCATCACCACTTCATGCCGAGTCCGCACCAGGGCCTTCTCAGCGTTCACGCAATCGGTCGAGCAAGTACCGTACCATGCAGAACGAGATCCAGGCCCTCCGCGACGAAGTAAACCGAATGAAACAACAGAGAGAGCCAGAACTACGCCCGGCTCAAGAACTTGTTCTTGAGCCGGTAGGGTTGTTCGTGGAAACTCACTCTGTACCTAAGAGTGCAAGACATGAAGCCCCCCAACACTCGGGGGTGCCACATTTAAGTCAAAATCCTCCTACGGTACGGGCCGAAGTATCCGCCCGGAACGCCCCTACTCGAGCTCCGACAACCGTCCACTCGGTGACGTCCACCCTGCCGCCCACAGACCTCCGACATCAGTTAGAGCGGAGGAGAGAAAGGAGAACACCGGAGGTCGAGCGTACCCTAGAAGTCGTCGCAGAAAATGAGGACCCATGGGAAGCACAATTTGCGGAGTTGAGCGATAAGTTCCTAACATTGGAGAAAAGGCAGGAACGATCGACGGTTCCCGTCACGATCTAAGCGATGATGGAAGAGACCGAGCCTCCCTTCACTCCAGCCATCATGGCCGAAGTGATGCCGCAGAGGTTTCGGATGCCTCCCATCATCCAGTATTCAGGATCGGGGGACCCATCCGAAAACTTGGAGTCCTACCGATCGTGGATGCAGATCCAGACAGCAACAGACACGATGATGTGTAGGGGGTTTTCTATCATCCTCACAGGATCCGCTCAGATTTGGTATCGCCAGCTCAAACCCAGGTCTATAGGCTCTTTCGCGGAGCTGAGTCAATTGTTCCTTACGCAGTTTATAAGCGGTAAGAGAAGTCGAAAGCCCAACACCCACCTACTTACCATCAAGCAGGCCCCGAAAGAGTCGTTGAAAGATTACATCGCTCGCTTTAACGAAGAAGCGCTGCATGTTGAAGACTACGATGATAAGATGGCCCTCGCTGCCATTCTGAGCGGACTGAAAGAACAAAAGTTCGGCTTCTCCATCGGAAAGAATCTACCAAAGACGCTAGTGGACTTCATAGTGAAAGCTCAGAGGTATACAAATGCCGAGGAGTTCACTAATGATCGAAAGGGCACACAGGTGTCTGACTCGAAAAATAAAGGGAAGAGACCTCGGAACGAAGACTCTCAGTTGACTGGCAAAGGGACGGATGACCGCGCTTCTCCCGATCGTCGACCGAGCCGTAAGCCGGAAGGGAAATTCCATTCCTATACAACACTCAATACTTCCACCGAGCAGATCCTGCTAGATATCCGAGGAGACAGACTGCTCAATTGGTCGATTTGTATGAAAGCTGACCCAGAACACCGGGATAAGCGAAAATTCTACCTTTTTCACCAGGACCACGGTCACAACACAGACGATTGTATAGATCTGAAAGATGAGATTGAGTCTCTCATCCGCAAGGGACATCTACGTCGTTAAGCCAAAAGGGAGAAGTCCGCCCGGAGGGAGGAACGGCCGTGAGAGCAGCTGAACAACCCCCCAGAAGAACCCGCCGAAATTCGTACCATCTTTGGAGGATCAGCTGGGAGAAGGGATTCAAACAGGGCTTGAAAACCCCATCCCGAAGGTCCGAGTTGGAACACCATGTTCACCTGGCAGAACGTCCCAGCAAGGAACTCCGGGTCACTCCATGCAGCCTAACCTTCACGGAAGATGATGCGCGCGGAATCCAGTATCCGCATAATGACACGCTAGTGGTTACCATGACCGTAGCCAACCACAAAGTATACCGCATCTTAGTCGACATTAGAAGTTCGGCTGATGTTATGTATTCCGAGGCATTCGAGAAGATGAGAATTTCACGGTCCAAGCTTTGGCCCGTGAAAACTCCCTTACATGGCTTTGTCGGAGAGAGAGTCATCTCTGAAGGAGCCATCTCCCTCCCAGTAACAGCGGGAGAAGGGCAACATCAAGTTACACTTTTGATGGACTTTTTAGTTGTCAACGTTCTATCAGTCCACAACGTGATCTTGGGCCAACCGTCCCTCAACGCAATGAGAGCGGTCGTCTCAACTTATCATCTGATGATGAAGTTTCCAGCTGAAGGTGGGATCGGTTATCTCCGAGGCGATCAGTGTGAGGCCCGGAGGTGCTATGCGATAGCCGTAAGAAAAGGAGCTGTCAAACAAACACTTGTACTGAACGCCTTGGACCCTCGGGGACCGACAGAAGAAAGCTCCTCAGTCGAAGACCTGATAAGAGTGTCGCTCGATGAATCAGACCCGAGCAAGATTGTTCAGCTCGAATCATCACTAAATCTCGAGCGGAGGAACGAGTTACTGGTCTTCCTGAAGCAACACCAAGACGTCTCCGCATGGTCACACGCGGATATGCAGGGAATCTCACCCGATGTGCTGGTCCATAAGCTGAACGTGGACCCAGACCACCGACCGGTTAAGCAAAAAAGAAGACCGTTCGATACCGAACGATATGAAGCTATTGCCGAGGAGGTCTCAGTCCTGCTCGATGTTGGCTTCATAGAAGAATTGTACTACCCTGATTGGATAGCAAATGTTGTGCTCGTCAGGAAGTCCAACGGGAAGTGGCGGGTCTGCGTACACTATTCCGATCTGAATAAGGCGTGTCCCAAAGACAGCTTCCCGTTACCTCGGATCGATCAACTCGTGGACAGCACGGCTGGACATGAGTTACTCTCGTTTCTGAATGCTTACTCTGGGTACAATCAGATCACTATGTATCCCCCAGATAGGCAGAAGACTACCTTTGTCACGGACAAGGGGCTCTACTGTTACCGGGTCATGCCATTTGGCCTGAAAAATGCTGGGGCGACGTATCAAAGACTGGTGAATCAGATGTTTGCCAACCAGATTGGGCGCACCATGGAGGTGTATGTGGATGATATGTTAGTGAAGAGTACCCAAGCCTCTGACCACCTTGTCGACCTCGGAGAAACATTCAGTGTCCTCCGAGAATATCAGATGAAATTGAACCCTTCCAAGTGTGTGTTCGGAGTTGAGTCAGGAAAGTTTCTCGACTTTCAAGTCAGTTAGAGGGGTATCGAGGCCAATCAGACAAGATCAAGGCCCTCCTCGACATGAACTCACCTCGGACCCTTAAGGAGATGCAATGTCTCACGGGAAGGGTTGCTGCCCTCGGACACTTCATATCTAGGACTACAGATAAATGCCTTCCTTTCTTCCAGCAACTGAAGGGCCATAAGAAGGTGGAGTGGACGGCCGAGTGTGAGCATGCTTTCCATCAATTGAAACACTACTTGGGTTCTCCACCATTATTGTCCAAGCCCGGAGAAGGGGAGTCTCTACTCCTCTACCTCGCTGTCTCGGCTTCGACTGTCAGTTCGGCTCTAATCAGAGAAGTCGGAGGCAAGCAATACCCTATGTACTATGTAAGCAAAGTCATGATACCAGCTGAAACAAGGTATCAGTCCTTGGAAAAACTGGCGCTCTGCCTCATCGTCTCAGCCAGAAGACTGCGGCCATATTTCCAAGCCCACTCCATAGTGGTGCTGACAGACTCTCCTCTAAGGCAGGTCCTCCAGAGACCTAAAGTGTCAGGTCGAATAACCAAGTGGTCCGTAGAACTCGGAGAATTTGATATTCAATTCCGCCCCAGGACATCGCTCAAGGGGCAAGCTGTAGCCGACTTTATCGCCGAGTTCACAACTCCGGATCGGAGCAGGTCAGAAAGGAAGTAGAAATGATACCATCGGTCCCGCTGAACGATCAAGAAGCAGCCTCAGATCCGGGGTGGGTCCTTTATGTTAATGGATCTTCCAACATTAAAGGAGCTGGAGCCAGTGTCGTCCTAGTTGCATCTGATTCAACGACAATCCAATACGCCATCAGGCTCGGGTTCAAAGCTTCAAATAACGAGGCCGAGTACGAAGCACTGTTAGCCGGGCTCAGGTTGGCAGCGAGCCTAGGCGTTCAAACTCTGCAAGTCCGCTGTGACTCACAGCTGGTAGTGAACCACATCTCCTCGAAGTATGAAGCTAAAGAAGCCAGAATGATTGCCTACCTTGAGGAAGTGAGGAAATTGATTGGGAAGTTTTGGAGTTACACCATTCGGCAGATCCCCAGAGCCGAGAACTCATGGACCGATGCCCTAGCGAGGCTCGCCTCGGCCTCCGAGGGGAAGGTCCCACATTTTGTTCCAATAGAGTTCATTGAACACCCAAGCATTAGCCAGTCGGAGAAAGTTAACCCCGTCCATTCCATTCCTAGTTGGATGGACCCGATTTTTAATTATCTATCCACCGGTGAGGCCCCCTCGGACAAATTAGAGGCGAGGCGACTTAGGGTGCGAGCGGCACGGTACGCCATATTGGACGGAGTGCTGTACAAGAAGGGGCATTCTCAGCCTTACCTTAGATGTCTCCGACCGGATGAAGCTGACTACGTGATTCGGGAGATTCACGAGGGAATCTGTGGAAACCATTCTAGCAGTCGCGCCTTGGCCATGAAGATACTTCGTCAAGGGTATTTCTGGCTAACCCTTAAGCAAGACTCCAAGGATTTTGTTCGGAAGTGCGACAAGTGTCAGTGTTTTGCTGCTGTGCCGAGGCGACCAGCAGAAGAAATGACCCCCATGAGTGGGCCATGGCCGTTCGCTCAATGGGGGATCGACATCATCGGTCCCTTGCCCACTGGGAAGGGATAGGTCAAGTTCGCTATAGTCGTGGTCGACTACTTCACCAAGTGGGCCGAGGCCGAGTCAGTCGCAAAGATTACGAAACAGAAAGTAATCGATTTTGTGTGGAAAAATATCATCTGCCGGTTCAGAATTCTGAGAACCATCGTTTCTGATAACGGCCGCCAATTCGACAATGATAAGTTTCGCAATGTGTGTCAAGGGCTTGGCATTGTAAACGTTTACTCATCGCCTCGGCACCCACAGTCAAACGGACAGGTAGAGGCTGTCAACAAGATCATCAAACATCATCTCAAGACGAGTTTGGAAAAAGTAAAAGAAAATTGGGCCGAAGAGCTCCCCTTCATCCTCTGGGCTTACAGGACTACAGCCCAGACTTCGACGGGCGAAACCCCATTTTCGTTATTCTATGGCTCGGAGGCAATGGTGCCAGTAGAAATCAGACTCCCTACGGTGCGAGTTAGGGGCTTCGAAGAAAGTCAAAACTCCGAACAGATGACGACTAATCTGGATTTGCTCGAAGAACTCAAAGAAATTTTCAAGCTCGGAACAGCGGCTCAGCACCAGCAGGTAGCGCACTTCTACAATTCCAAAGTCAAATTCAGGCGCTTTTGACCAGGGAACTTAGTCCTTCGACGGGTTTTTTAGAACACGGCTGAGCCAGGGGCAGGAGCGCTCGGACCCAATTGGGAAGGTCCATATCGTGTGGTCAGATCTGCCAAACCGGGCTCGTACCACCTGAAAGACCTCGAAGGCCGTCATCTCCCTCATCCTTAAAACACCGAGCACTTGAAGATCTACTACCCGTGAGGAACTAGCTTTTAAGGCTCATAATAAAATGTACGCCTCCGAGCGACTAGCCTTTAAGGCTCTTAATAAAAGATCAATTCTACCTTTGAATGCTTGTCCGATTTCTCTATCCGTACAAGCATGAATTAAATGGCCCGATCCTTTAAGGGATCAGAACCCTACCTCACAAAAGATCAACAAAGCATCCCTTCCAAGGGAAAAAGCCTAATAATGACCCGACCCTCCGGATAAGTGTTCAGCTCGGCATACAACAAAATAAATGTGACGAGCCGAGCATCCTAAGAGAACGGACCCAACTAAAACTTGGGCCGAGGAGGCTCGGAGAACCGACCCTAAGAACCAAACGGCAGCGGACTAAACCCACAAAGAAACCAGCTCGACATCTCACAAACAAATTGACAATGTAAAAAGAATATTTTTCATTGAATCCCCTCGGAGGGACAAAAGTACATGGTTGAAAGTACATTGATAGTTTTAAAAATAAAAAAATAAAAAAAAATGATAGTGTCTTCAGGCCAGAGGAGGAGCTTGGACATCAGGAGCCTGGGAGTCAGGAGCTGGATTTGAACAGACGACTTCGGTTGGGGCATCTTCGGAGTCATCGGGAAGGAGGGAATCAAGATCGAGGTCTGGGTATAAACCCAGGACTGCCTCGAGGCAAGCATCGAAGCCATAATTGTAGAACATTTCAGCTTCAGCATTCCTCTCCTTGGAAGTCTTGAATCTTTCGACAGCAGCAGCAACCGCTGCGGCCAAAGAAGCCTCGTCCTTCGCTCGTTGGGCTTTCACGGCCTGATTCACGGCTCGTGTCCGTTCTTCAGTCGCCTCGGCCTTGGCACGGTTCAGAGCTTCTCTGAGCCGAGCGGTCTCCATGGCCAAAGAATCCGCGTGGGTCCTGGCATGGGTCAGCTCAGCGGTCGCTGCATCGCCACCCTTCTTAAAATTATCTGCCTTGCCCTGCAGCTGCAGCTCCCTGGCCTCCAAGCCAATAACAACTCCTTGCAGTCGCCTAACCTTGGCCCTTTCTCGTACGATCTGTTGGCGCAGGCTGGTCTGCTCAGCCTTCATGGCCGCTGCCTTGGCCTGTATGGCCTCCAACTCTGCCTCTTTCTCCTTGCGCTCCGGCACTCTCTGCTGAATAGAGAGCAGCATCGGGACGGCCTGAACAGAAAGCAAAGATCAGAATCTACAGTATGTATAACGACATGAAAGAAAAAAAGTCTTCTCGGAGACATATCATTTAGCACACGGAGGAGAAGTCGTTCAAGAAGCCGCCCTCCGACCGCTCAAGAGTCTGGGCGATATCCTCTTCCTTAACATGCTTGGCAGCCCACGGAGCCAAGTAAGCCATGTGATAACCAGGCTCAAACCTCCCGTCGCTTGTGCCCGCCTAGGCCGAAGCCTCAACCCCCTTGGCCCCTACCCTACTGTCGGCCGACTTTTGATCCTCGGGGGGGGGGGGGGGGGGGGGGGGGGGGGGGAAGCGCATTGTCAGCTATTTTATTAGCCTCCTCCCGTTCGGAGGAGGAGGGCACAGCAATGGGGGCCTTAGGGACCGCGGCAGGCAGCTTCACTGTAGGGGGAACGGCAGCGGCTGGGGATCGAGGAGCAACAGTGCTCTGCATGACAGGAGTGCCGACCACAATCGTCTGGACGAGCCCAGGCAGAAGATTTACCACCGGGTGCAAGACTACTGGGGGAGCAGCAGCGGTGCTAAGGCACCTCGGGGTCGACTGTACGAAGGAAGTGCCGACGGGGTTCAGTGCTGGGGCTACTGGAGATGGTGCAACGGAAGATTCCCCCACGCAAGGGGGAGCCAGTTTCTTCCGGGTTATTTTCACTCAGGGGGCTTCTTTGAGCAACTCCGCCGCCGTCGGAGCCGCTTTCCTCTTCCTAGCCCCGGACGCTTTGGCCATGCCTGCGAAAAAGAATACCATGTCAGCTACTAAATAAGCAAAGGAAAGTTTATTGAAGAGTTCGAGGCAAATTACTGAGGGATGATGCAGAGGTTGGGTGTAACACCCCAGATTTTTACCAACCTGGGATTAGACGTCCTTAGGCAATGGGCCAACCATAACACCTTAGTAACCTCTCAGAACCCAATTCCAAAGCCAAAGAAATCATGTAGAACCAAATTCTTTAAAATTTAACGAGAATTAGCCAGCGCTACACGAGATTACCTGTGAAATAAGAACCAACCACTTTAAATACGATCTGTAAGACTCAAAACCTCTAGCATCGTTGACGCTACGTTACCCTAAAATTCAGGATCAAACTCTAAACCGGTTTGTTCTCAGGAACCCTTTGAAACTTTATTTTTGATTTAGACCACGCGTCGGAAGTCCGATATGTACAATCTTAGACGGTTATGACCGCTTAGCTAGATTTGACAATCGTTTCAAAAATCAAGCCCAGCCGATGTTCTGAGGCTATTTCATTGAGCCTGTACTGAAGAGAGTGAGAAATGGTTAAAGGTTTAGGAAATTAATTTCAAATCTGGCACGTGTCGTTGCGCGTTATTATTAAGCGTTCTGACCGTCAAAATTCAGCCAAATTTCACCCTCGGATCAGGAAAAATTTCTCTTTCATGTCATGAGACTTGTAGACCTGATTTAGGTACGACGACCGCTGAACTGAAACTGGACCGCCACGTGTGATCTGTGAACTCTACCAGACTAAAAACTTGGTGTGGACAACATCCAGTGATCATGAGCTTAAGTCCGATCGCGTTCGGCCGGGGGACCTCCCGAAACGCTCTTTTAGATCGAAAAAGTCCCGATTTGGTTATAACTCAAGTATACTTTGTTCCCAAGTCTATTTAGCTTAGTTTTTAGCCTATATAAGGGCTTTAAACCCTCTCATATCTCTCCCATCCGAATTTGCTTGAAATCCTAGATTGAGAGAGAGAGAAAGTGAGAGATTGTGAGAGACATTGTGAGAGAACTTCCTGCCGTTTGCTCCATCCTTTGCACGTACCAAAGCAACGTGTTCAAATCACTTTCCCGGTAATTTTCAATGCACTTTTAGGTAAGAAAAACCCTAACCACTTGCTGATTTAGGGATTCCTTTGATTCAATAGCGAAGTAGCTTACGTATCTTGTGCATTAGGTCGCCGTTACGCCATTGATGAAGCGTATACGTTCAAATCAAATCGATACACGTCTAAGGCGAAAGGTGAGGATTCTAGACGCTTTGATTGACTGATTTCAAAGCTTTCAATGTCGTTTAATAGTAGATTATTGATAAGAATGTCGTTTGACATGTAGAACATGTTGTCCGTTTTCCATTTCGACTGCGTATGGAAAATATGAGATTTAGGATATTTTAGTCATTTGTAGGAAATACTGTTTATGTCCATATTTTGCTGAAATATTTGTCATGGTTATTTATCATTTTAGGATACTAGGAATGCGTGCATGATCTGTTTGGCGAAGATATTCGTCCTAATGCGCACTTTGAGTCGACATACGCTATGTAGACTAAAGTGTGTAGACTAAGTATTTGTATTAGTAGGTATTGAGTAAATGGTGTTGTGAATTAGTTTTGAGATTGAATTCTCAATTAATATGCTAATGTATATGGTTTCCACATGTTGGCTATATGAATCGATTTCATTATACATATATGGAATGCATGTGTTGGTTGATTTTCTTATGTAGTATGATATAACATGTGTCAACATGCTTGTATTATTTATATTCTGTTCTGTTACTCACATATGCTTTCTGATATTGATACACAAATGCTTGGGGCTATGATCTAGTCCAGGCAGTCGGTTACCAATTGAATTCGTGGTTGGCTTCTATTTGCCACGAAGGACGCGTCGATGAACGCGAGTCGTGCTTTGAGTTGGCCGCAGTGGTTAGGCCATGCGAAGTGTTTTAGGCACTTCATGTTGTTCAGCTTGAGATGCGCTCGTACTAGTCAAACCTGTCAAGTAACCCGACTGCCCATTATGTGTTCACCATGTACGAGTCATAACTACTTGAACCTAGGGTACTGAACTTACCATTGAAAACCCTGTTAACATGGTACCTTGATCCATAAAGACTCATGAGCCGGGCATGGTGGTATGGGACCGTGGTCGAGCTGTCGGCCTATACTGGGGCCACAAACCTCCCCGTAGTGACTAGTGAGCAACCTATGACTCGTGAGCAGATTATGGTGGTATGGGACACTATATTCTTGCTGTCGACCTACACTGATCAGGTGACAAGCCCTTTGTAGTGACCGCGAGCGTATTCTGAGTCTGCGGGAGGCGACGACCCTTCCGTAACAATGAGAGTACATTAAGCCTATATTGATAAGGTGATGGGGGAGCAGTGCAACGAGTGCGAGCAACAACCCTGGCAGCCCTTGCAGTGACCTACAAATATAACGTCGTATGAGATTACTGGGAGTGACGACCCTAGACAGGATCTGTGTTGGGATTGATATAAGGAAGGTACCCTAGTTTCCCAATCTGGATGTATGAAAAGGACTAATAACCACTCGGTAATCATTATCCATATTGCATTGCATGTGCCTGGAAGATATGGACCACTGAAGAACGTAAACATGTCGCGGGCATAAGATGGTGCCGTATGAGGGAGTATGACGGTGAGGGCATCCATCATGTCATTTCATGCACACATTAACAACAGTATCTAGGAATGTTTGATTGATTGCTTTACTATTATCGCGTGATTGATTTGATAACATGTTAATCTTTGCTTTATGATTCCACTGAGTTGATTACTCATTTTCACATTACGGGATGGTGTTTCGGACACCCACCAGTCTCTATTTTAGTTTCAGATGATGGCGCTGCTTGTGAAGCGGAGCCGGACTTGATGATGATGGGGAGGATCCCTCCTTTATGCGTGTTCTGATCAACGGGATTACAGGGAGGTTAATTAGACGCCTTGACACTTGTCATTTTATATTTTTGGAGCACTCATGTATATTCTTTTCTTTCTATTTTTGGAGTATTCATGTATTTAATTAACCTGGTAACATGTTCACACTCTGGAGACTTATAATTAATTATATATTTTATGTATCTATCACAGTCTTTCGCTTGCTAATTTAACTGTCTCTGGAGTATGATATGCTGTTTTGGCTTAGTCTCAATCTTGTCTAATGTCATTCTACAGACAACATGCATTTATCATTATCTATGTTGCATAAGTGACGTTCTGGAACTCGGCAGTTGGGTTTCTACCCGACCCCTAATTTTTGGGGTGTTACATTGGGATTTGCAGAGCTCGGACCAGTGAAGGTTAGCCGCAATGATCAGATCCGCCCAGGAGTGAAGCGACTCCGACTGCACTCTGGCCTTTTCTATTTGATTTTTCTGGTCCGAGTCGAGGAGCGGCAGCCCCTTCTGGAAAGCTACAAAAGGAAAAAAAATGTTAGTTCGACTGGAACAGATGAAAATCAAAGCAACAACTCGGATGTAAAATGAAGTCTGACCTGGCTTTGTAAAATAGGTCGGAACCCAGGCTGTTAAGGTCCTAAGTTCAGCCGTCGGTGCCTCCCAATCACCTACCGCCCAGAACCACTTGTTCTTCCAATCTTTGTTGGAAGACGGTAAGTGTATCACCAACCCCGACCCTTTGCTCCCCCGAGTCGCAAAATAGTACCATGGGGAATTGTTGTCATGCTTGACCAGGTACAGGTTCAGCAGCTCCTCTGGGGTCAGCTCGGGGTTCCTAACTTGCTTCCAAATTATGTAGGCTGAGATCATCACCCTCCATGCATTTGGAGCGAACTGTCCAGGGGCCAATCTGAGGTAGGTCGCTACCTTCCGGATAAAGGGATGTGGTGGGAGTCGGACTCCGCACTACAGCGCACAGAGGAAGATGGCCACCTCTCCCTCAGCTGGAGTGTCAGCAACGTCCAAGGGACCGGGAGCCCTTATCTGAACGGAGTCTGGGATTTGAAACTCCGAGCGAATCCACTCCATTTGGGATTTTAATATAACAGAACCCCCGGGAACTACCTCTGTGGTTCGAATGCTTGCAGGCATCTCGGCGGTAGCAGTGGTCTCAACTCGGTGGGCTCGGGAGGCTGTCTTCTTACTGGGATGTTTGGTCTTAGAAGCCAATATTTTTTACTTCCGAGACGGGGGGTACAGAAGAGTGGTCTCAAAGGGGCCTTTGGATGACCCACTCTCACTTCTACTAGTCCCCGGCTCGGAGTCATCGCCGTATTCGTGAACTATTTCAAGATCGAAAGACATGGGAGAAAGAAGGATGAAAGTCAGTGAGACCCATCGGGTGATTGCCGAAAATCGCCTATTGACGGAAACTTCGAAGTCGGCTGGAATTGCCTCTCGTTGAAAATTACCTCTTCGGTGTGCTCTTGTAAATCAGAACATAAAATGACTAACGAACATCCGGGGCACCTTATATAGGCAACAAAGGATTTACGCATTGATGGCGAGCTTTAATGGCAGCAGCCGAATCGGCACGAGCCAATCTCCGAGCACACATGGCGACACCGCATTGGACTAGCACCGAACCGTCGGTACAGCTCTAACATCAGGCAGTGCGCCTCGATGTGTGAAGCGACCCCCCAGCAGTCGGAGACATCATAAATACACCACCTCAAGCCTGCGTGGCTACTTCTCATAGGTTGGGAGAAGATTCGGGATCGTAGCCGTTGCCATGTGTTAACTGAAGCGACCTTCACGCGTGATTCGAGACCCGTCATCATTGTGACTAGGGCGGAAGACTTCCTGTATAAGTACTCTCTGAGCCCGCAGGCAAGCTCGAAGAGTAGGGGGCTTCTGTTATGGGAAGATCCGAGGCTGGTTGCCCCGATCCGACTTAGCGCCATTTCGACTAAGGCGCGATCCATTCAAGATGGACCCAGCGTCAACACCGCGCGAGTCTTAAGGCAGAGTTCAGATCGGAGGGGAGGCACATCCGATCGGACCAAAATGCACCCTTAACCGACCGCATGAGATCAGGCCTGACGGGTCGGGTCAGATGCTGAGGCTATAGTCGGATTGGCCAAACCGAGGCGATGATCAGAGGCGCATACCCCACTCGCTCAATATGGAAACTGCCATATCGAGACGTGGCCGGTGACTTCGCTCGCAGGTGCGCACGATCCACCAGATATGCTGCGCAATCAGTAGATTGCGGGCAATATCTCCATGATCCTAGAAACCCTCTGATCGTGTCGAGATTATCGGACTCAGACCACCTCACAGGCGGGTATAAATAGTACGCATCGCCATATCTGCAGGTACGCGAAATCTAGCTCTTCTCTACTCTCTACCCAGATCCTGATTCCCTTATCCTGACTTAGGCATCGGAGGGTCCCCCGGCTTAGCCAGGGTCACCTTTGCCTGTTTTCCTAGTGCAGGTTCCAGGGATAATAGGTGGTGGACGACGTGGAGGGAGGGCCGACCGAATTTTGGCATCAATAGTAATGATACCCACTGTCGAAAGCTTTGTAAGGCCCACCATGATGTTTATTTGTTATCCAACCTGTTCATAAGGTCACATGTATCTTGACGAAGGGAAAACAAAAATATCAGCTCGATCCCAAACTTTTGCAGCTCTATAGAAGTTTTTAATGGTGAGCCTTCAAACCCCATTTTGTGGTCTAGTTGAGTTTGGATATGCCTTATTTTTCATTTCATAACATGAAATGGTCTTTCAAAATGGATGGACGGAGTGGATGAAATCCATACATTATGATGGGCCCTGCAGAGTACTGCCTGGACGGATTATGTTACAGGCGGGGGCTGGACCTGGAATTTTCTTCCTCCGTTATAAAATGAAGACTGCTATTGTGAATAGCATGCACACGAACGAAGTTAGCTCGCTCGTCTCAAAAAAGCTCGGTTGGAAGCTGGGTTTAAGCCGAGTCGAGCTAATTTTTTTAGCTTAAAAAATTTTCAAACCGAGTTTGAGCTTGCCCAAGCTCAACTCGACTCCAATCAGATCCAACCCCAACTCGAATTGAACTAGTGTGGTGACTCGGTTACTCTGATATTGACGTTGCTTACCAAGTGTCTGATGAAATGACTCAACGAAGTATCAGCTAGTGGCAAGGAAAGTATGTATATGAAATAAATATTTTGATGTTGCTTATAAGGTGTTTGATGAAATACTTATAAACAACTACTGCTATTTTACATACACTGAGAAATTGAAAGTGCATTATATGTATTTGTGAAAATGTCGTAGAGGCTCGATTTTGGCTCGAACTCGGCTCGAATTGGCCCAAGCTGTTGAACGAACCGAGCAAAGCTGGCTAGTCAAGCTCGAGGACCAAGCCGAGCCAAGTGGTAGCTAGTGGCTGAGTCAAGTTAAGTTGAGGCTAGAGTCATCAGCTCAAATCAGTGTACACCCCTAATTGTGAATTTGCTGCCATTTGAAGGTTCACTTGGATTTTTTTTCCTATTATAAACTGAAGGTACATAGAATTTATTCAATGCTAAATGGATTATAGCTATTAAATTATTAAAAAAATATTATTTGATTAATAATTAATTTCCGTCTTCCTACCTGCTAAAAATTATATTAAACACCAAAAAACGGACAACCACGAGTCTAAAATAAAAACATCTACAAATTTTTATTATTTATTATTTTATTATTTTTTAAGGATTCCTTTGCCATTTTTAATACTGAGCAGTTGTAGAACCAGCCAAAATGCTTGAGATAGCTTTATCTATCAAATCCTTTTAGCGGGGTTATAGATTTTCTTATTATCAATGGCAAGTATGACCTTTCTATCTAGTGAATTGTCACAGGTCCATGATCTTAATCAAACCAGATCGAGCCTAGAGATTGGACTTTTGGCAATTAAGATGCTGGTTTGGACCAGTTGTGATTTGATTGTACCTTGTATTACATGGTTTGGCACCTTATCTTCTGAGATTATGTTGTGAAATTCTAACAAGTGGAGGCTGTCTAAAAGTGTGGAGAATAGATGGGTTAGGAGTATTATATGAGGTTAGGATTCTTAAGAACGTCAGGTATATAGAAGTCACGTTACATGAACCCCTTTCATACTTATCACCCCTTCGGATCTTGAAAGTTTCTAGATGAGAAAGGTAAGGACAGATGATGTTCCTTTCAGGCTGTGGAAAGATATAATAATGGTGGCAGCCCTAGACTACAAAACTACTTTCTGGGATGACTTTGGTCCTTACTTGTCACTCAGCGGTAGACTCACAATAGTTTCAACACCAGGTCAAATTCACTTTGGTGTGAGTACATATGTTTAGAAAAATAAATAAATAAATATTATATATATATATATATATATATATATATATATATATATATATATATATATATATATATATATATATATATAAAGATGACGGTTTGCTTAACCAATGGCAGAGAAACGTAGGCACTGAAAAAATTGAGATGCTCAGATATGTACGCATGACCAAGCATATGCATGATGTTTTCGGAGACATATTTGATATTATTGGGAATAAAAAATATGCCCATATGTGGAAAGCCCAGTAGCCGTATGCAAGGACATCGCCTTTTCAAGTTTATAAGAGTAGCATAAAATAAAAAGCCTTGGACCACCAATTCAAATCAAATAACTCTTTTTAGCTCAATGTTACTTATCTTTTGTCTTTCATGTATACATAGCTTAGCTTAGTTTTAGCTTCCACTTCTGTCCAGCACAATGATGTAGTAAGTCCAAATTGATTAGTTTAGATTAATTTAGCTTGCTTCTGTCCAACACATCACTGCAACAAATTGATTTAGTTTTAGATAAATATTCATGACCTTGCCGTCAAATTCCCTCCAAATTCACGTTTTACTGACCTAAAATCATGACCATCTCACGACCATCAGGGTTTTTCCATGACCATCTCATGACTGTCCAGGTTTGGAAGATTGTCCAGTCCACGACTGTCTCACTCACTCGAACTGTCATCCGTAACTTTTCCTACTTTATTTACTTTTATATGTCTATTATACTAAATCTTTATTCATATTAATAAAATCAACATTTAACTTTTAAATTCCTATTTTACTTTCCTTATGTTATTTTTATAGACAAATGCAATTAAGTTATCACCGTTGTGATAAAAGTCATTGTCTTTAAGGTAAAAAGAATCCATCTAAAGGATAAACCCTCCCCTTTATAGATCCATCCTGTTAATCAGTGGCTGAGTAGTGAGGTCCAACTTCATAGGTATGGTCCTAATCCAGTTATTTTAGTGTTTGGGGTCATAAGGCATTCAGTTTGATTCGAATCAATTACAATTCTAGTATGCCCGACATATATATACTTTATGGCCGACCTCTCTCGTCAAAGGTAACTGCCGAGGGAAATGACCAAAAGATATAAACCCACCCTAAAAAAAGTGATGAATCGTTATTTAGTTGCCTTACCAAAGGCCGAGTATGTCAAGTTGGCCCAAGATGGTATAGACATCAAGCTTCAAAAAAAGTTTGAAGGTATGGAGTTCAAGGACCTCTTTGACCTCTAGATATGAATGAATTCTTTGCAAGGAGAGTCAAAGAAAAAATGCATTACAAGACTCCTATTACCATGACCCGAACTATGAGTCGGTCTTAGGTGCAGTGGTAGCCAAAAGGCCGTTTGTTTTCCCAGCCTTAATATAAAAAGATGTTAAAACTTCTGTGTGAATGAACTCTAGGAAGAACACCTATGAGTTCAAAAAACAATACTCCTTCGATATTACTATGACTGATGAAATTTTCTACCATCTTCTGGAAGCCAAAAATGTTAAGCTCCTAGATTATTAGAAAATTCCATCAGTTAAAGATTTGAAATCAGGGGGATTAAACAAACAATATTCCTTCATGCCCCGTTCGCTCATGTGGCTTAGGCTTGCATGCCACATACATGCAGGCATGTAATCCACTATAGCTATTGCAGCTCCATCTAATGAAGTTCTCCCGATCAACCTGTAATGGTTACCATTCCTCTATGCAATCATAATTATGTGTCTGATCAAACCCAATGGTTGATAACCTCAAGTGCAAGGCTGCGATGTAGTAATAACTCGGTGAGACTGAGGTCAAATCCCTACAAAATGGGGAACACAACCTATAACTAGTATAACAATAAATGTTTGTCTGGGTCTTTAAATAATAAATAAAAGACTAATGATCCAGAAATCTAATAATAGCAATCAAAATATCGTATTCATTGATTCAATATATAAGTCAATAGGAATCGAAGTCCTATCCTCTCCAATTGAAAGATAATTCTGTTAAACCATTTATTAACATCAATGAAAATATGATTTCGATTGAACAATTCTCTCATAAAGCACTCGGACATCAATCATAAGGAATCAAAAGTGTCTAAAGTACTCTTAGACGACATAGATTAATCAATTATACAAATTGATTCATTTGCTAATTCAGGCTAAACAATTGTTAAATTAAAACATTTATTATATTTGTCACACCCCAAGCTCAAAAATCGGGCTCACAAAATTTTTAATTACCGAATCCGGCGCCAACAGCCTCCATAGTACCCCATCTCAGCTCCTGGCACCCACACACCAGGTTTCAATCCTAGGATTTTACAATGAGGATTTCAAATATGATTTTGATTCCGTATAAGCATAACCCACAAACAATAACCACAAGAACACCATTACAAAATCCACTATGATAAAAAACTTTGAGTACAATGCGTATAAAAGAAAATACAAGATAATGATAATAATGGAAACTCCTGGAGCTCGATGCATGCTCCAACTACGGCGAAGCTATGGTTGCAACCTGACATCACCTACACGCAACAATCGTGCATAAGCTTATAAAAAGCTTAGAGGGTGGTGTAAGTGCCTACGCAATATGAGCGTGCACAAAATAGAAGATCAAAGTAATGCAAAATTATGCTGATGAGTACATGAATGCAAGCAGCCGTACCAAGGCTATGCGGTACAAGATATGAATGCTATCGGCCATATCAAGACCATGCGATACATGATGCAACTCAAGCAGACCAATCCTCATCCAAATCCACATACAGATCATCAAATATCAGTACAGTTCCCATTCTGTATAATCACCAAGGTTAGTACACTCCAAATGGCATTGCCTCTCTCCCAGCCGCACAGTCCAAGTGAGCATAAGAAACCTTACTATCTGCCTGGCCAATAGTCTTCCAATACATATCCGGTACATCGATAACAGACCCATTCATGAGCTGGTCAAACTCAGCATTGTAATGCCCCCTACTCTCAGGCGAGTAAAGCTGCACCCCTTTCCAACCGACCATGACACAGTGGGAGACGAGGCCTCCTAGTATTCGGCCCTCGTGCGCTCATATATCCACTCAATCTCTATGTTGGAGTCATCCTCTTGTACCATCAGGTTTAGGAATTTTTATCCAGGGATATCTATGGCGCCCCGATGCTAGAAACAGTATTTTTCAATCCAGCCATCGACAATGTGTTTATGGAGGCTATGGCTCTGATGTCGCTAGGGCATACAGTAATCATAATCACATACCTGCAAGTGCATGAATCACTCTACCAGACATGCAACAATTTTAAGCGTACCGCACGCTCATGTAGGGCAACTCCGCCTATCAGGGAGCCCATAAGCAATTTGCTCGAAGGCATATGCTATGATCAGTCACTCCTCATATTAGACATACATATGATGCGTATGATCATGAATTATGGATCTATACTAAACATGTTATGTGGTGATGGGCTCTGTTCATAACAAAGATGGGCGTAGACGGCTTACACACTACAAGTATAGGCCTAACAATGAGCCCTAGGGAGAGTGACAATGCGGACATTTAACCAACATCATCCTACAATGTGGACGTCAAACTATCATTGCTCTCAAGGCATAACCCGCCATAAACATCATTACATATACCATGGTAGAATCACACATTGCAATGGACCTCGTGTATATCCCATTGGGCCTCAACCTATGGCATCAAATACACCTAATGGGCCGTATCACATGGGCCTCATATATATCAAAGTGGGCCTCAATGGATGGGCCATAACTACATCAAGATGGGCCTCCTCAAATGGGTCTTATATATGTCATGGTGGGCCTCAACAACGGACCACAAATACATCAAGATGGGCCTAATCACATGGGCTTCATTTATATTCATGTAGGCCTCAACATCGGGTCTCATATATCACATCGGGCCTAATCAAATGGGCCAAGACAATGGGTTAAATCAATTGGGCCAAGTCGAATGGGCCGAGTTGAATGGGCCTAGTAGAATGGGTCGAATCAATTGGCCGATCGAATGGGCCGCGCCAATCATCCATCAATAGAAATCATTATAGAGCATTAAATAAATAAATGAATAAATAAATAAACAAAATGAATCATATCCAAAGATCATCTGGACCATACTACAACTAACAATGGTGATATTAATTTCCCACTTTTAAATTCCAGTGGACCCACCACAACATTTAATTTCCATCCAGACTATTTCCATGGTCACAAGGACCTGGGGAGAAACAAATATCATAATGATCCAAAGCTTCTGTAACCCAAAGGGGGTTTCAATGGTAGGCATTCACTCCACTGCTTTCTGTAGTGTGGTCAACCTGGCAACTGGATCTGTCTCATTTTATTTTTTTTAATCTCAAGCCTTAAAAATGAGCTTTCAAAATGGTTGGATGGTTTGGATGCAACACATGCATCACAGTGGACATCCACCATCCACACGGTGGGTCCCACATTGCTGGGTGACGTCCATACAACAACTATATAGATGCTGTGAATGTACACCAATCACTCCCCTTTCTAAAACAGGTGGGTCCCATATGGGGCCCACCATAATGTTTATCTGTCGTCCAACTTGTTGATACGGTCACGCAGACTTGGATGAATAGGAAAAATAAATTTCATAATGATTCAAAACTTCAGTGACCGAAAAGGATTCCAATGGTAGACGTTCAGACCCACTGTTTCCTGTGACGTGGGCCACCTGAGTGCTGTATACAGCTGATTTTTGGAGGGGGGCCCGCTGCCATAAAGGGTCATCAAATGCATGGCGTTGATGTTTACACACATCACGGTGGGGCCCACGGTTGGGACCCATGTCCCTGGCTCCAACGGACATACGCAGCAGGGCGCTGCTGTACGTCAGCAGCGCCTGCTGCCTATATGATTTTTTTTTTTTTTTTGTCAGGGTTTTTCCTAGGTGGTGCCCGCATTAACAAAATCCACCCCACCCATTGGTTTTTACTGCTTAAGACAGACCCATCAAGCCTAATATTTGATGGGTTTTGGTGTATAGAAAAATCAAGGTGTATTCAATGGTAACAATGCTATTCTCTATGTTATGGCCCGCCAGAAGGTCGATTTAGTGTCATTTTTCGAATCAACGCCTAAAATGAGCTGGGGAACAGGATAGATGGTGTGGATTAAAGGCATATATATCAAGGTGGGGCCTGTAGGAGTGGTTCACCCATAAGGCTTGAAATCAAACTAATATTTTTGTTCTCAGTCCATGTCCAGCGTCCCCGGATGCTGGATGGTTTAGGCATATACATATATAGGGCCTTGCTCAGATGGGCCACCAAATGACTGAAGGGTGTGGATAAGATATACACCAAGGTGAGGTCCATCCGAGTGGGCCATACAGCTACATCATCACACATAATGAAAGAGAGAAAGATCATGTGATAAAGGGATCCCAACATTATGGGCCCTCCCTTATACAAGGCATACATCATGTGGGTCCCACAACAAGTGGACCCTTAAAATCAAGAACATCGGTAAATCACCCACCTCTTACACTCCTCCTTGATCTCGTAGCCTCCTTAAATCCTATGCTCAACTTTTAACAGTGGATGATGGAGTTTTGATGGTGAGGATGAGAGATGAGAGGGTGGGTCACACTTGTTGATTTGGGAGAGCTTGGGATGGCTTGGACATGGGGTGTTGCTTGGGAGGTTTGAGAATTGAGAGAAAGAGAAACATAAAGGATAAAAGGGGTGGGTGGAATGGTGGTTGTAAGGAAAGAAGATGGGGAGGCATGGGTGAGTTTGAATTTTTGTAAAAATAAGGATGGTTAGGGGAGAGAGAGGGTTGACTTGTGAAAAAATAAGGGGTGGGTTGGTTGTACTTGGGGTAAGGTGGTGTACTTGACTTGATTTAATGGGACATGTTGTAGAGATTTCCTTGAAATTCGCAATGCGGGGCGTTTCTTCAAAATGAACGCAGACCCAAATCTCCTAGCTTGGGTATCCGTTCGGTGCGCGAGTTGTTGCGTTAGAACCACGGCGACGGCGCGGTCGCTAAGGTACAAATTTCAGCTCGAGCCGACTTCGATATGCAGGACTCGGCTTAAGTTCACGTGCAAACGTTGGATACAGGTCGAGGGTTGTCGGAATTTGACCTGGAGGACCGCGAAAGTTTACGAAACGGTACGGTTAAGGATACGGGTCTTACAACTCTCCCCTCCAAATAAAAATTTTTTCATCGAAATTTACACGATCATTGTAAGTAATCATAACTCATAGTACAAGAGGAAACAAGGTATCGTTATATAAAATTGAAGACAGTATGTAAGATACAACATATAATCAATTGTCAAAAAGATGGGGATAGCGCTCTCAAATTTCAGTCTTGCGCTCCCAAGACGCCTCATCAACAGAACGGTGACCCCACTGAACCTTCACCAAAGGGATGATGACCTTGGTGCGGAGGACATGCTCCTTCTGATCAAGTATATGAATTGGCTGTTCAATGTAAAAAGCTTCCTCACGACCTCTAGTGTCTGCTAATCAATAACTGGAATGATGTCTGACCCTTACTTCCTCAGCATAGAGACATGAAAAACGTTGTGGACCCCAGACAAGTGAGATGGCAAGGTAAGCCGATAGGCCACGGCGCCAACACGCCCAGCAATCTCGTAAGGTCCTATGAATCTCGAGGCAAGCTTGTCCTTCGCTCCAATCGAACCACACCCTTCATGTGTAAGACCTTGAGATACACATGGTCCCATACATTAAACTTCAAGGGATGACGCCAACGATCAACAAAACTCTTCTTCCAGCTCTGAGCTGTGTGCATCCTCTGCCTGATGATATCGATAGCCTCTGATGTCTGTTGCACAAGCTCAAGACTTAGGAGACACCGCTCTCCAACCTCGGTCCAACAACTCAGAGATCTGCACGGTCTGTCATACAATGCCTCAAAAGGAGCCATACCAATGGTCGCCTAATATCTGTTGTTGTATGTGAACTCAGCCAATTGCAGATGCTCATCCCAGTTACCTCTGAAATCAATCACGCAGGCCCGAAGCATGTCCCCAAAGATCTGATTGACCCTCTCGGTCTGGCCATCAGTCTGCGGGTGATACGCGGTGTTGAGCTGCAAATCAATACCCATCGCTCTCTGAAAGCTTCTTCAAAATTGAGACATAAACCTCAGGTCACTTTCAGAAACCATCGAGATTGGAACGTCGTGCAATCTCACAATCTCCTCGATAAATAACCTCGCAAGCCGGTCCAAAGGCCAAGTCTCGTGAATTGTAAGAAAATGTGCTGACTTCGTCAGACAATCAACGACGACCCAGATGGCGTCGTGACCACGCTGAGTCCTCTTCAAGTCCAGGATAAAATTTGTCGACACATGCTCTCACTTCCACATCGGGATGCTTAACGGTTACAATGGACCAGGGGTTTTCTGATGATCGGCCTTGACACGCTGGCATGTGTCACACTCGGTCACAAAATTAACGATCTGGCGCTTTATCCCCGCACAAAAATATTGTCGTCTCATGTTGCGATACATCTTCATCGAGACAGGGTGCATATAAAATCGCGATCAATGTGCCTCGGTCATAAGATCTCTGCGCAACTCAAGAATATCTAGGACACATAATCGGCCTTTGAAGCGAAGTCCACTATCATAACCAATCTGCCAATCTGTCTGACTCTCAGATGCTGCCTCTGCTCGATAATCGTGTAATGACTCGTTTGCCTGCTAAGCCTCGATCACTCTTGTGACAAGAGAGGGTTAAATCGACAGGATCGATAGCTAAACGATAGAAAACTGTACACCAAAATTGAAGTCGTACTCTGCTATATCCTCAAACATCCTCCACTCCTGAATCATCATATGTGCTACTAGGCCTCGTGGCTGACGGCTGAAGGTATTCTCTATCATGTTCGCCTTTCCTAGGTGGTACTAGAGGTCAAAATCATAATCCTTTAGAAGCTCCATCTAGCGTCTCTGCCTCATGTTCAACTCAGACTGAGAAAATAAATACTTCAAGCTCTTGTGGTTAAAGAAGAGCTCGAACCTGATCCTATATAAATAATGTCTCCACACCTTTAGTGCGAAGATAGCTGCTGCCAACTCCAAATCATGCGTAGGGTAGTTCAGCTTATGGACCTTGAGCTAATAAGACTCAAAGATTACAGGCCTACTGTGGTGCATCAGGACATCACCGAAACCAATACGTGAGGCATCGGTAAACACAACAAATCCATCACTCCCAGAGGGAAGACTGAGGACAGGAGTGGACGTCAGATGGTCCTGCAACTCCATGAATGCCTGCTTACATGTGTTAGTCCAAACAAAATCTGTGCCTTTTCGAGTCAACTTGGTCAATGGGGTTGCAATACAAAAGAAGCCCTCAATGAAAAATAGAAAATATCCCTCTAAACTAAAGAAACTGCGGATTTCAGATGCAGTAGCGGATTGGCCCCACTGACGTACTGCCTCAACATTCGAGAGATCCACTGCGACACCCTCCCTCGTTATCACGTGACCGAGGAACTTCACCTCCTCCTGCCAAAACTCATACTTCTCCAGCTTTGTATACAGCTGGTGGGCATGGAGGGTCTATAAGGCGATCTTCAGATGCTGCATATGATCCTCATGGGTCCTCGAATATATCAGAATGTCATCAATAAAGATTACAACAAACTAATCGAGATATGGACGGAAGACCTCATTCATTAACTGCATGAAGACTGCGGGTGCATTGGTCAGTCCGAAGGACATGACCTAAAACTCAAAATGACCATAACGAGTCCTAAAAGTCATCTTCGAGATGTCCTCCTCTCGAACCCGAATCTGATGATAACCAGAACATAGGTCAATCTTTGAAAAGAATTGTGCACCCCGCAACTCATCAAATAAAGCATCTATCCTTGGGAACGGGTACTTGTTCTTAATCGTGACCCGGTTGAGCTCGCGGTAGTCGACACAAAGCCTCAATGAGTCATCCTTCTTCCTAATGAAAAGTACTGGAGCTTCTCATGAAAAACTGCTTGGATGAATGAATTCCAACTCATGCAACTCATCCAACTGCCACTGCAGCTCATGCAACTCCATCAGTATTATACGGTATAGGGCCTTCAAGATAGAAGTGGCACCAGGCACAAGATCTATCTAGAACTCAATATGACGGCGCGACGGCAATCCCAGAATTTCCTGAAACATATTGAGAAAATCACAGACAATCAGCCACTGATCAATACAAGCGGCAACAGGCTTCTTAACGGCGCAGGACATTAAGTAGGACAACGGCTCTCCTCGGGGCTCCGCAACGAACTGAAACTATAGCAAGCCTAGTATGCAGAATGTAACTGTCCTCGCGGAACAGTCCAAGATGGTGTAGTACTCGGCAAGTCAATCCATGCCCAAGATAATATTAAAATCTGACATCGGCAACACGTACAAGTTAGCGGGTAAAAAAATCTCTCCCACTAACACGGGATAAGACGAACAGAAACGGCCTAATACTGTAGTCTTCCCCAAGGGCATCGATACGATTAATCCCTCACTAGCAAAATCTATCAGCAACCTAGTCGATCGATAAAAATCCTCAGACATGAATAAGTATGAAGCACCAGAATCAAATAACACTTAGGCGATGCATGAAGAGACTGGAAGTATACCCTCAACGACTCCTCCGGAGGTCTGCAGATCCTGCTAAGCTGCGTAGAAGCTAGCCTGAGCTGGCTGAGGAGGTACGTGTCCCCTCTGAGGTCCCTGGTACTGCTGATGCCTCTGCGACGACCTATACTGTTGTCTCTGCTGTTGGTGGGGCCTCGACGGCTGAGGTGGCTGCGGTCGCTAATGATGGGGTCGTTACTACGCTGAAGGCTGCTACTGCCCTCTCGGCTGCTGTAGATAAGGGCAAGGGCACTCAAACATGCGGTGCCCTGTCCCAACACATCCATACTAAGTCCTTGTAAACGGCTGTTGCAGTGGCACTGGAGGTGTTGTTGGTGCTCTAGCAAGTGGGTGGCTCATGTACCTCTGTGGTCGTCGATGCTGTTGGGAGCTACTGGAGGGGGCCTACCTCTTCCGGCCTCTCCTCTGATCTTGATCGCTCTATGAGCTAGCCCACTTAGTCTCGTAAATCTGGGTCTTCCGTACTACCTCCTGAAAGGTCGGGAGCTCATGCCCAATGACACGGCCTCGAAGACCATAACGTAAGGCGTTCTCTAAACGGCGGGCCTTCCGCCCCTCATCATTAACCTAATACAGTGTAAACCTTAATAGCGCCACAAAATAGGCCGCGTACAGTGCCATAGACATGTCCCCCTACACAAGAGTCTCGAACTCTAATGCTCTCTGACGATGAATGTGGTCGGGAAAGTATTGCTGCTTGAATCGATCAATAAAATTCTCCTATGTCCAGACATAATCAGGCCATGCAACATGGGTAATGGAGGTCCACCAGTGATCAGCTTCTCCCTGGAGAAGAAATACGGCCAACCAGACTCACTGTTAGGCTGTACATGTCATAGTATCAAAAATCTTCTCCACATCGAAGCGCCACCTCTCAGCTACTATCAAATCTGGCTCACCCTGAAAACACAGAGGATCGAGCTATCTGAACTCACGAAGAAGGACACTCGCAAGCTCCTGCTCGGCCTGGGCACCTGCCCTGTTCCTGAAGTACAACTGTCATAGCTAGTAACATCTGTTGTAACTGAGAGGCACTCACAAGTACGGTTGGATCCACACCGGTCTCAGGTGGAGGAATAACATCCTCAAGGTGGGGAGTAGGGATCTCAGGGGGTGGAACGGGAGCCACCGGTGACAAAGCAGGAGCGTCAGGTGGTGGAGCGGGGTTTGCTCGGGTCACTCTCCTACGTGGTATGTCCTATAGAAAAAATAAGAACACCAATCAACCTTGAGAATCAAACGTTAGGGAACTCGATCGAAAGGTTACGCACTCAAAACCTAATCGTCCTAAACTCATACAAACATATGATGTTGTTCTCAGTTATTCCTAAGTAATGCTCTGATACCAACTTCTGTCACGCCCCAAGCTCAAAAAATTTTGGATTGCCGAATCTCGCGCCGACAGCCTCCATAGTACCCCATTCTCGGCTCTCGACACCCATACACCAGGTTCCGATCCTGAAATTCTATAAGGAGAATTTCAAACATGATTTTGATTCAGTATAAGTATAATCCATAAACAATAACCACAATAACACCATCACAAAATTTACTATAATCAAAAACTTTGAGTACAATGCGTATAAAGAAAAATATAAGATAGTGATAATAACGGAAACTCCTGGAGCTCAACTGCACGCTCCAACTGTGGCGAAGCTATGAATGCGACCTGACGTCACCTGCACGCATCAATCATGCATAAGCTTATAGAAAGCTTAGAGGGTGGTGTAAATGTGTGCACAATATGAGCGTGCTCAGAATGCAAGGTCAGAGTAATGCGGAATCGTACTGATGAGTATATGAATGCAAGCAGTCGTACCAAGGCTATGCAATGCAAGATATGAATGCTATCAGCCATATCAAGACCATATGATGCATGATACAACTCAAGTATACCAATTCTCATCAAAATTCACATACAGCTCATCAAATATCAATATAGTTCTCATTCTAAATAATCACTGGGGTTTAGTACACTCCAAATGGCACTTCCCCTCTCCCAGCCGCACAGTCCAAGTGAGCGTAAGAAAACTCACTATCCGTCGGGTCAATAGTCTGCCAATACCTATCCAGCACGTCAATAGCGGATCCATTCATGAGCTGGTTAAAGTCAGCCTAGTAATGCCCCCTACCCTGAGGCAGGTAAGGCCACAACCCTTTCCAACTGACCATGACACTGTGGGAGATGCGGCCTCCTGGTATTTGGCCCTCATGCGCTCATATATCCACTCGGTCTCAATGTTGGATTCATCCTCTGGTACCATCAGGTTTAAGAAGTTTCACCTATGGACATCTATTGTGCCCCGATGCTAGAAACAGTATTTTCGATATCCAATCCAGTCATCCATGATGTGTCTGTGGAGGCTATGGCCCTGATATCTCTAGGGCATACAATAATCATAATCACACACATGCAAGTGCATGAATCACTCTACCAGACATGCAACAATCTTGCACGTACAGCGAGCTCATTAAGGGCAACTTCACCTATCAGGGAGCCCATAAATAACCTGTCCAAAGGCATATGTTATGATCAGTCACTCCTCATATTAAGCATATATATGATGCGTATGATTATGAATCATGGATCTATACAAAACATGTTATGTGGTGATGGGATCTGTTCATAACAAAGATGGGCCTAGACGGCTTACACACTACAAGTATGGGCCTAACAATGGGCCCTAAGGAGAGTGACAATGCAGATATTTAACCAACATCATCCTACAATGTGGACGTTAAACTATCATTACTCCCAAGGCATAGCCCGCCATAAACATCATTACATATACCATGGTAGAATCACACATTGCAATGGACCTCGTGTATATCCCATTGGGCCTCAACCTATGGCATCAAATACACCTAATGGGCCGTATCACACGGGCCTCATATATATCAAAGTGGGCCTCAATGGATGGGCCATAACTACATCAAGATGGGCCTCCTTAAATGGGCCTTATATATGTCAAGGTGGGCCTCAACAACGGGCCACAAATACATCAAGATGGGCCTAATCGCATGGGCCTCATTTATATCCAGGTGGGCCTCAACATTGAGTCTCATATATCACATCGGTCCTAATCAAATGGGCCGAGACAATGGGTTAAATCAACTGGGCCAAGTCGAATGGGCCGGGTCGAATGGGCCTAGTCGAATGAGCCGCACCAATCATCCATCAATCAAAATCATTATAGAGTATTAAATAAATGAATAAATAAATAAATAAAATGAATCATATCCAAAGATCATCTGGACCATACTACAACTAAAAATGGTGATATTAATTTTCCACTTTCAAATTTCAGTGGGCCCACCACAACATTTAATTTCCATCCAGACTATTTCTATGGTCACAAGGACCTGGGGAGGAACAAATATCATATTGATCCAAAGCTTCTGTAACCCAAAGGGGTTTCAATGGTAGACATTCACTCCACTGTTTTCTGTAGTGTGGTCCCCCTGACAACTGGATCTGTCTCATTTTAAAAATAATAAAATCTCAAGCCTTAAAAATGAGCTTTCAAAAAGGTTGGATGGTTTGGATGCAACACATGCATCACAGTGGACATCCACCGTCCACACGGTATGGATATTTAACACGGTGGAGTCCCATGTTATTGGGTGACGTCCATACAGCAGCTATATAGTTGCTGTGAACGTACACCAGCCACTCCCCTTTCTAAAATAGGTGGGTCCCACATGGGGCCCACCATAATGTTTATCTGCCGTCCAACCTGTTAATACGGTCACGTAGACCTAGATGAATAGGAAAAACAAATATCATAATGATTCAAAACTTCAGTGACCCAAAAGGGTTCCAATGGCGAACGACCCAAAAGGTTCCAATGGTAGATGTTCAGACCCACTGTTTCCTGTGACGTGGGCCACCAGAGTGTTGTATACGGCTGATTTTTGGAGAGGGCCCGCTGCCATAAAGGGTCATCAAATGCACGGCATTGATGTTTGCACACATCACGTTGGGGCCCATGGTTAGGACCCATGTCCCTGGCTCCAGCGGACATACGCAACAGGATGCTGCTGCACGTCAGCAGCGCCTACTGCCTATATGATTTTTTTTATTTTCTCAGGGTTTTTCCAAGGTGGGGCCCACATCAACAAAATCTACCCCACCCATTGGTTTTTACCGATCAAGACAGACCCATCAAGCTCAATATTCGATGGGTTTTAGTGAACAAAAATATCAAGGTGTATTTCAATAGTAACAATAGTATTCTCTATGTTATGGCCCGCCAAAAGGTCGGATTAGTGTCATTTTTCGGTTCAACTCCTAAAATGAGCTGGGGAATAGGATAGACGGCGTAGATTAAAGCCATATATATCAAGGTGGGGCCTATAGGAGTGGTTCACCCCTAAGTCTTGAAATGAAGCTAATATTTTCATTCTCAGTCCACGTCCAACGTCCCCGGACACTGGACGGTTTAGGCATAACACATATATGAGATGGGCCTTGCTCAGATGGGCCACCAAATGACTGAAGGGTGTAGATAAGATATACACCAAGGTGGGGTCCATCCAAGTGGGCCATACAGCCACATCATCACACATAATGAAAAAGAGAAAGAAAGATAGAAAGATCGGGTGATGGAGGGACCCCAACACTATGGGCCCTCCCTTATATAAGGCATACATCATGTGGGTCCCACAACAAGTGGGCCTTTAAAATCAAGAACAACGGTAGATCACCCACCTCTTGCACTCCTCCTTGATCCCTTAGCCTCCTTAGCTCCTATGCTCAACTTTTAACGGTGGATGATGGAGTTTTGATGAGGGGATGAGAGATGAGAGGGAGGGCCACACTTGTTGATTTGAGAGAGCTTGGGAGGGCTTGGGTTCGCGTGCAAACATTGGATATAGGTCGAAGGTTGCTGAAATTCGACCAGGAGGACCACGGAAGTCTATAGAATAGTATGGTCTAGGATACGAGTCTTACAGTATCAGTACTACACAAAAAATTCAAAAATAAATAACTCAAAAACTTTAAAATAAATGCAAAACAAATCAACCTACTATCATCATTCAATCCATTTTTTTAATCAAGTAAACTAAATACTGTAATTAACTACAAGAGTCATCCCTTAGCCTTAGCTAAGACATTAGCGTAACATGGCTAACATCTTAGAAGAAAAATAAAATAAAAACTAAATAGACAAATTAGAAGCCCTGTTACCCCTAGGTCTTTCTCCCAAGCCCTAATTTATATTTAGAAAAGTCTAAAACACCCCTTTAAATAAGAAAAACGTACTAACTTGAAACCGGCTTCAAATTTATACACTTTTATTATGCTTCATTCGCATCGTCTGTGGCCTTTGTTCACACCAAATATCACTTCGGTCATACCGAATTAGCTTCTCGATTATAGTTGAATTTCTTCAATATTCATTTGAAGTCTTTGTCTCCGTTAGATCGCGCCTAACTCTCATTTGGTCAAATCGAACATGCCTTTGGTCACACCTAAGTGTCGAGTCAAATTATCTCTAAAAATCACTATTTCTTATTAGTATTAAAAGATGACTATAGATGTTCTATAGGGGGTGAATAAGACAATTGTAAGACCCGTATCTTAGTCCGTACCGTTCTGTAGACTTTCGCGGTCTTACCGGTCGAATTTCGGTAACTTTCGACCCTTAACCGATATTAACACGCGATCCTGATTCATATGCCGTCAACCTGTATCGACTCGACCCAAGATCTGTACCCTAGCGACCACGTCGTCGCTGTGGTTTCGATTCCGTGACTCGGGCACCGAGGCGATACCTTGGTCAAGAGTTGTAGGCCGACGTTCGGTGCGAGGAAACGCCGCGCGTTGCGAAATTCAAGGGAATCTCTACGATGTGTCACATCAATCCCATCAATCCCATCAATCAATCAATCCATCAAGCCATCACATGTCAAGAACACATCACTTTCACCATTTCCCAAGCAAGCCACAAAAGTCCTCCATGCCCATGCTTTTCTTACACAAAAGGGCCACAAAAGTCAAAAAGGTCTTACACACCCATCACCACCACATCCATCACTCCATTACCCATCACTCTCTCTCCCTTACAACTCTCTTTTTCTCATTTCTCATCTCATTCTTCTCAAGCAACAAAAATTTCATACGTATGAGCCTCTCCCTCCCTTTCCAAAACTCCAAGGTGGCCCACTTTCCTACCTCATCATCTCCCATCCTAGCCATCCATTCCTCATCTCACCCATTGAAATCAAAGCTAAGGAGCTAAGGAGCCCATAGGAGCAAGAAGATTGGACGGTGGGTGCTAGATTATGATAGTTTTTCATATTTTTGAGATGGGCCAAGTGAGGCCAACTGATCAATGGTTTGGATCTCACTTGGGACCCTAAGTTGTGGCCGATGGACCACTTGGATCATCATGATCATTCCATGATGGGCCATTCTCCATGGACCCCATCATGATGCTTATTTCATTGCATTAGGGAGGTCATCTAGACCGTCCATATTGGTGGAGAAAGGATCTCCACCGTTGAATTTGATTTTGTTAGTTCCATGTGTAAAAGGAACCATTTTGTTGTATGATCTCTTGTAAGGGAGGGCTCATAGTGGCGGAGCCCTCCATCACAAGCGTGTCCCACTTTCCATCTCTCTCTCCCTTCTCATTTCATTTATTTTATTTTATTTTATTTATTTTATTATTTATGGTTATGTGGCCCACTTGGATAGACCCCACTAGGATGCATGTATTGGATCCGTTCCATTTTTAGATGGGACCCACCTTGTATGTGTGTGGGAAGCCATGAGGTGGCCCACCTAAACAGGGCCCACCTCAATGCACCTAAACAGGACCCACCTTTCTGCAACGGTCAGACCGTCCAGCGTCTGGGACACTAGACGTCCCTGTATAAAGGAAAACACAAATATAAGCTTTGTTCAAGCTTTGGGTGTGACCCACTTGTATAGGCCCCACCTTGATGTTTTGGTTCAATCTAAGTCGTCCATCCTCTTTCCCTTATCATTTTAGGCGTTAAGCCAAAGAATGAGGTAAATCCGATGATCAGGCGGGCCATACCATAGAAAACAGTACTTTTACCCTTCAAAGGCTATTAGGGCCCATATTGTTGTTTCTACACGCCAAATAAATGCCAAACATTAAATTTTTACGGCATGTTTGGGCCCTAGAATCAAATGGACGGAGTAGATTTATCCGATGTGGGCCCCACATGCGGTATTTCTCAAAAAATAAAAAAATAATAAAAAATATATGTGGACAGCAGTTGTTGCCGCTGCCAGCGCTGACAGCGCTGCTGCACGGATGAGCGGGAGGGCGGACGCCTAGCCCCACGGCCAAGCACCCTGATGTACATTTTATACATCTTCACCATCCATTTTATGGGCCATGAGGTCAGCAGGCTGCCCTCCAAAACTCAGCCCAATCCAAGGTTTAGGTGGCCCACAACACTGGAAATAGTGGTGATTAGTGGCTACCCATTGAAATCTCCCTTGGGCCTACAGAAGTTTTGGATCAAGCTGAAATTTGTATTTTTTCTTCAACCAGGCCTGCGTGGCCTTATCAACGGGTTGGATGGCATGCAGACATAATGGTGGGCCCCACATGGGACCCACAGTGATGTAAGTGTTTTATATCCACTGTCCGCATGGACGGTGGAAGCCCACCTTGATAATTGTGTTTTACCTCCACCGTCCAGCGGACGGTGGAGCCCACCTTGCGCATGTGTTGATCACGCCACCCCCCTCCCCTGGCTGAACTGCAAATGAACATTACAGTGGGCCTCCCCCTGGCCCATACCCACGCTGGGTGATATGTAAACATTACAGTGGGCCTTAGGCCTAAGTGACTTAGGAATAGTTTGGATGGTAAAAAAATTAACATTGCAGTGGGCCCTTGCCTTGTTGGACAGAAAATAAACATTTCAGTGGGCCTCTGGGCCTATGGGTTGAGGCCCATTTGATGGAAATATGGGGCCCAATTGGCGTAGCCCATTTGTTATATCTAAGGCCCATGGGATTAGGCCCATCTAATTTGTAAAAAAGGCCTATGGGTTAGGCCCATTTGATTTATAAAAAGGTCTATGGGTTAGGCCCATTTGATGCAAATCTAAGGCCTATGGGTTAGGCCCATTTGATTTGTAAAAGGGCTATGGGTTAGGCCCATTTAAGACATATAAGACCCATGAGATTAAGCCCATTTGATGCAATCTAAGGCCCACGGGTTATGACCCATTGCAATGCACATAAGGCCCATTGGTGCGGCCCATTTATGTGGCCCATTTGATGACTAAAAGGCCCATATGATATGGCCCATCTGATATATATGTAAAGTCCAATGGGATGAACCTAAGGTCCATTGCAATGTGTAAACCCAACTCGGATTATGTAACGATGTTTACGACGATCATGCCTTAGGGGCAATGTTGGTTTAACGTCTACATTGCGAGTGTAATGTAAGACCTGTATCTTGGTCCGTACCTTTTCATAGACTTCCGTGGTCTTACCGGTCGAATTCCGACAATCTTCGACCCTTAACCAATATCGACGCGTGACCCTGATTCATGTACCGACAACCCGAGTCGACTCAACCCGCGACCAATACCATAGCGACCGCGCCGTCGTTACGGTTCCGATACCGCGACTCGCGCGCCAAGGTGATACCCTGGTCAAGAGATATGGGCCAACGTTCGGTGCGAGAAAACGCTGCGCGTTGCGAAATCCAAGGAAATCTCAATGATGTGTCACATCAATCTCATCAATCAATCAATCCATCAAGCCATCACATGTCAAGTACACATCACTTTATTCCATTTTCCTAAGCAATCACAAAAGTCTCCCAAAACCATACCCCTCTTACACAAAAAGCCACAAAAGTCAAGCTTTTCTTACACCACCCATACCTCTCTTACACAAAAGCCTCAAAAGTTAAGTTTTTCTTACACAAACATCACTCACCACATCCATCCATCACTCTCTCTCTCTCTCCCTTACATCACTCTCTCTCTTTCTCTCTTTCTCATTTCAAACCTCCAAGCAACTTCCAAGCTCCATATGTATGGAGTTTTGCAAAGCCTCCTAAGCTCCAAGTGGCCCACCTCTTCATCCCAAAATCTCTCATCTCAACCCTCCATTCTTCATCTCATCCATTGAAGTTGAAGCTAAGGTTCCAAGGAACCCCTAGGAGCGAGAAGATCGGACGGTGGGTGCCTCTATAGGGTAGTTTTCCTTATTTTTATGGTGGACCAAGTGAGGCCCACCGATCAATGGTGTGGATCTCACTTGGGACCCTAATATGTGGCCGATGGACCACATGGATCATCATGACCATTCCATGATGGGGCCATTCTCCATGGACCCCATCACGATGTTTATTTCATTTAGAAAGGTCATATAGACCGTCTATATCGGTGGGGAATGGATATCCACCGTTGATTTACATTTTTAGTGATCTCATGTTCAAGGGGATCCATTTATTGTACGATTTCATTCAAGGGAGGGCTCATAGTGGCGAAGCCCTCCATCACAAGGCGTGTCCCACTCTCCATGTCTCTCTCCCTCTTTTATTTCTTTTATTTTATTTTATTTTATTTTATTTTTATGCAATGGAGTTGTGTGGCCCACTTGAATGGACCTCACCTTAAGGTATTTATTTTTGTCCAAGAGCACTTCAAAGAGGCCCACCTTGCATGTGGTACCCCCCATCATCCATTAGTGGTGGCCCACTTCAAAGAGGCCCACCATCATGTATTTTTTTAAAGAAAAAATAATAATAATAAAAGAGAGCTCACCATCCAGCGTCTGGGACGCTGGACGTCCCTGTACAAAAAAAAAGAGAAAAAAATAAAGTTTTTGGGGTGGCCCCTGGTGTAGGCCCCACCCTAATGTATCGTTCTAATCCAAGTCGTCCATCCTCTTACCTACGGTATTTTAGCCGTTGGGTAGGAGTTTGGGGCTGATTGAAAGATCTGGTGGGCCGTAGCGTCAAAAAATTTCATCCTCACCATTCAAATGTCATTTTCCTGTTTTATTTCACTTCCTAAGCATTTTAAAATTTGAACTCTGGACTCATTTCGACTGTGGCGGGCCACTGATCGTAATGGCCAGAACGGATTTTGGTGCAGCGGGCCCCATGTGCGAAAAACCCCAAAAGACCGGTTTTTCTCAAAATTTGCAAGAGGCTTTGCCTCCTTGCTTCTGACAGCAGCCGCTGCACGCGGCAGCGTGCAGACGTGAGGGCGAGCGGGCGTCCAGCGTGGGACCCACGGCTCCAGCCGTGGGCTCCACTATAATATTTATTTGTCATCCAACTTGCTCATGAGGTGGGCCACCCCAGTGGTGGGCCCCCCTCCAAAAATGAAACAGATCCAAAACTCAGGTGGCCCACACTACGTGAAACAGTGTGAATTAAATTTTACCATTGAAAAGTTTTTGGGGCCCACAGAAGTATTGGATCAAGCTGAAATTTATGTTTTCCCTTCATCCAGGTCCGAGCGACCTTATGACCGGGTCGGATGGCACTTAAACATTACAGTGGGCCCCACACGGGACCCACAATGATGTATGTATTTCCAAGGCCACCGTCCAGGCGGACGGGGGCACCCCCCCCCCCCCCCCCCCTTGCATATGCGCTGCCTCCACCGTCCAACGGACGGTGGGGCCCTGGGTGATGTATGTGCCTTACCCACACTGTCCACTGGACAGTGGGACCCACCATGATGCGTATAATGCATCCAGACCGTCCATCCACTTGGTGGGATTATTTTAAGGCCTGATGCTATTGGATGGGTGGGCCACTCAAATGGGTTAGGCCATTTGATTTGTAACAGGCCTATGGGCTAGGCCCATTTGAATTTCAAAAGGACTATGGGCTAGGCCCATTTGGTTTATGAAGTGCTTATGGGCTAGGCCCATTGGATTCATTTAAGGCCTAAGAACTTAGGCCCATTCGATGTGTTGTAAATCCATAGGACTAGGCCCATTTGATGCACTTCAAGGCCCATGTAATTAGACCCATTATTACATTCTTAAAGCCCATGGAAGTGAACCCATTTGATATATTGTAAGGCCCATGGGACTAAACCCATTTGATTATAAAAAGGGCCCATGGGATTAGGCCAATTGGATTTATTTGAGACCCATGAGTTAGGCCCATTTTATTTGATTAAGGCCTAGGGGTTTAGGCCCATTTGACTCATGATAGGCCTAGGGGTTTAGGCCCATTTAACTCATGTTAGGTCTATGGGTTGAGGCCCACTTGATCTACATGTGGGACCCAATTGGTGTGGCCCATTGGTCACATAATAGACTCATGAGACTAAGCTCATTTGATGCAATCCAAGGCCCACGGGTTTGAACCATTGCAATGCACATAAGACCCATTGGTGTGGCCCATTTATGTGGCCCATCTGATGAATAAAAGGCTCATAGGATATGGCCATTTGATATATATATGAAAAGCCCAATGGGGTGAACCTAAGGTCCATTGCAATGTGTAATCCCATACCGATTACGTAGTGATGTCTAAGAAGATCGTGCCTTGGGAGCAATGTTGATTTGACGTCCACATTGCGAGTGTAATGTTGGTTGGATGTCCACATTACGACTCTCCTTAGGGCCCATTACTAGGCCGTACTTATCGTGTTTAGGCCATCCAGGTCCATCTGCATTGTAAGATAGTTCATTTTATTATAACATGTTTAGTACAGTTTCATGACTCATGATCATACGCATCATATGTATGCTTGACGTGAGAATTGTCTGATCATAGCATTTGCCTTCGGACAGGTTGTTTATGGGCTCCCAGTTATGCGGTGTTGCCCTACATGAGCACACGATATGCGCAGGATTTGATGCATGACTGGATAGCGTGAATCATGCATATCGCATTTGTATGACATGGATATTGTACGCCCTAGTGACATCGGGGTCGTAACTTTCACAGATGTATCGTAGTTGGCAGGATTGGATACCGAAAATCTTGTTCTACATGGGGTACTATAGATATCCCTGGGTGAAAGTCTCTAAACCCTTATGGTACCAAGAGGTTGCTCTAACGTCTAGATCGAGTGGGTAGATGAGCGTTGAGTGCCGAATACCAGACGGTTACGCTCTCCACTGTGTCGTGGTCGGTTGAAAGGGGGTGCAGCCTTATCCACCCGAGAGTAGGGGACAATGCTAGGTTGAGTTTGACCAGCTTGAGGAATGGGTCCGCTATCGACGAGTCGCGCCCGATATTGGCAGACAGATAGTGTGGTCTCTTCCACTTACCTTATTATGCGCGATGTGGCGGCAATCTGGTTTAGAGTGTACTAGACCCCGGTGATATTCCATATTTTGAGCTGTATTGATGTATGGACATAGATGAGGATCTGTATGCTTGAGTTGCATTGCACATCGCATGGCCTTGGGATGGCCGATACCATTCATGTCTTGCATTGCATAAGCCTTGGTACGGCTCATGATATTATGGTTCCATCTGCATATTCCGCATTACTCAAACATTGCATGTTCATATTACTACCTTGCGCACACACTTTCACCGCCCTCTAAGCTTTCTGTAAGCTTATGCACGACCGTTACGTGCAGGTGACGTTGGATCGCAGCAGCGCTGAGGCAGGAGCACGTTGCTGAGCGTTTTGGAGTTTTTGTTCTTTACCATTGTATTTCCCTTTATGCTCATTGTACTTGTAAAGTTTTTGATCATAGTGAAAATGTAATGGAGTGCTTGGTTGTTGTTTATGGGTTATGCCTTTGGTTATGCTTATTACGAATCAAACTGACATTGAAAATCCTCCTCGTAGCATCCCATGATCGGAACCTGGCGAATGGGAGCTAGGAGCTGAGAATGGGGTTCCACGGAGGCTGTCGGCACCGGATTCGGTGATCTGAAATTTTCTGAGCCCGGTTTCTGAGTTTGGGGCGTGACATGTAATGCTGGTTAGATGTCCACATTACGACTCTCCTTAGGGCCCATTATTAGGCCCATACTTACTGTGTATAGGCTGTCCAGGCCCATCTGCATTGTAAGAATAGTTCATCTCATTATAACATGTTTAGTATAATTTCATGACTCATGATCATACACATCATATATATGCTTGATATGAGAAATGACTTATCATAGCATATGCCTTCGGACAGATTATTTATGGGCTCCCGATTAGGCGGTGCTGCCCGACATGAGCGCACGATACGCGCAGGATTTGCCGCATGATTGGATAGTGTGATTCATGCATTTCGCATTGTGTGATATGGTTGTTGTACGCCCTAGCGACATCAGGGCTGTAGTCTCCACAGACAGATCGTGGTTAGCAGGATTGGATACCGAAAATCTTATTCTACATGAGGTGCTATAGATATTCCTGGGTGAAAGTCCCTAAACCCTTATGGTACCAAGAGGTTTCTCCAACGTCTAGACTGAGTAGGTAGATGAGCGTTGAGTGTCGATTACCAGACGGTTGCGCTCTTCACTGTGTCGTGGTCGGTTGGAAGGGGGTGCGGCCTTATCCGCCCGAGTGTAGGGGGCAATGCTAGGCTGAGTCTGACCAGCTCGAGGAATGGGTCCGCTATCGACGAGTCGAGCCCGATATTGGCAGACGGATAGTGAGGTCTCTTTCACTTATCTTATTGCGCGTGATGAGGCAACGATCTGGTTTAGAGTGTACTAGACCCCGGTGATATTCAAGAGTTGAGTTGTATTGACATGTGGACTTAGATGAGGATTGTATGCTTGACTTGCATCTTGCATCGCATAGCCTTAGTACGACTCATGATATTTATGGTTCCATCTGCATATTCTGCATTATTCTGATATTGCATGATCATATTACTACCTTGCCCATACACTTTCACCACCCTCTAAGCTTTCTATAAGCTTATGCACGACCGTTGCGTGCAGGTGACGTTGGGGCACAGCAGCATTGAGGCAAGAGCGCTTAGCAGATCGTTTGGAGTTTTTGTTCATTCTCATTGTATTTCCCGTTATGCTCATTGTACTTGTAAAGTTTTTGATCATAGTGAAAATATAATGAAGTTTTTGGTTGTTGTTTGTGGGTTATGCCTTTGGTTATGCTTATTACGAATCAAACTCCCGTTGAAAATCCTCCTCGTAGCATCTCAAGATCGGAACCTGGCGAATGGGCACTAGAAGCCGAGAATGGAGTTCTACGGAAGCTATCGGCGCCGAATTCGACGATCGGAAACTTCATGAGCCCGGTTTCCGAGTTTGGGGCGTGACAACAATACCAATTCCTTATAAAAACTTACGAAACTTTAATTCCAATTAATTCATAGGACAACCTTCACCTATTATTTTAGGCAGGATAACCTTATTTCACGATGTCCTTGTAATCAATCTTTCAAAACAGTAAAAGGAATAGAAACAAATAAATCAATCACCACAAATGTATAAGGAGTTATAGTGGTTCAGTGTTTAACACACATCCACTCTACTCCCAAAATTACTACCTTTATAATTTTGGTTTTCCACCATTTTAAGGTTTTCACAGGTTCACCTTAACAATCTCTTACAGTTCTTGTGATTTTCAGGGCTTACCACAATATAACTCTCTTAGTGATTTTCACGAGCTAACCATCAATCAACCCATTGAAATTTCTAGGATATCTCAACAAACAGAAATGAAATAATAAATTGTAATAATACTTATCTTCAAATGATGAATCGTCGATGCGAAGATACTTAATGAAGTCGAGGCTTCGATCTATGCGACGATCTTCTTTCTTAGATGACGATGAAGCAATGTATGCTTAACCAGAAAGGATCTAAGGATCTAATATTTCTCAAATAATAAAAACCCTAACAGTTGCAGATTCAATTCTTTATTATCAAGTAAAGCATAATTTACTCTCTAATTGAATTAAAACTGACTTAAGAAATAAAATTGAATAAGATAAAATAAAATAAGATTTACCACACAATTATATTCGGAAGGATCCGAGTTTCTTTCTTTGCTTGAGGATAATATTCACACTTTTTCATCTTGAAAACAATGAGAGAATGTCCCTATTTATAACCAAAGGATTTGGAACTTCGGTCAGCCTAAGAACAGCTTTAGCTGGCCGGATTTCAATGATACTGTTTCAATGACTATTGGATTTTATGGGATAAGATTTATCAAAAATTTGGTTGGCCGGAATGAAAATCAGCTGGTTGAAAACAAGGTTCGACTGGTCGAATCCCCTTGAATTATGAATTTTTCCATTAATGGAAACTTGACTCAAGATACCTTCGGGCTGACCTAAGCCAAGTTCGGCTGGCCAAACTTGCAATAGATTTTTTCGTTTGTTGTTGCTGTAAACTTGCCCGAGGATGAGGTTAGGTTGGCTGATCCAAATTCGACTGGTTGAACCAGAGGTTGGGCTGGCCGAACATCAGTGAATTTACATAGTAAATTTTATACATTTAAGCATATAAGGCCACGTTTAAAAATCTCTAACCTAAGGTCTTTTCTAGGGTCATTTTACCTAATGGTTGGCATACACATTGATCTTTTACTTGTAATCATACCGAGTCTTCTAGTCCTGTGATGTTGAGCCATTCTTCATGAAGTGTCGTAGATGACTGAAGTATGCTAAAGATCCAACCAGCATTTTGTCTACAAAATTTGACAACTACATGTGTGCTTTGAATAGAAACACTTACAGGCTATTCTATGCACATTTGGTTGGACAAAACTAACCTCGGTTAGGACCGAATAGTCTATTATTTCTGTTAATGTACTTTGTGACTTTTTAGCATTTTTTCCACCATTTGTACATGATTTTCTTGGATCTTTCGTATATGAAATCTTTAATAATGTCCTCCATAGATCCAATTCTTCAATGTCTTCAACTTTATTGCTTTTTATCTTTAATCTATCCTTTTAAGCGCATATTCTTCTTTAAGTCCAAAATCTCCTCACATGAAGAAAATATATATAACTATATTGAATTAACACTTGAATACCAGGAAAGATAATGTAATTGAGATGATAAATATACAATATTTAAGCGTTATCACCCCCCCCAACATTTTTCTAGCCCCAAGCAAAACAATCGAAAGATATTTTGAAACCAAATGAACAATTTTCATAAACTCAAACAATTTTAAAAGGAATCCATATTATATAAATCTAAAATATATTAATGGAGAGCATAGCTTTCGCCTAAACTTTAGCATTTGGTAAATATCCTAATCAAGATCAAATCATTAATCCTACAATCAGAAAAATTCTAAGTATTGAGTTCCATAGTTGCATGATGAAATCGAAACTTAACACAAACAAAGGTTCAGTTTCTACTTTTATGATAACATTTATAATCAAAAAAACATTGTGGATAACCAAAGCCTAGACCAAAACTTGCCTTACAGTTCAACAATGTTGTAACACCCCGGATTTTTGTCAACCTGGGATTAGACGTCCTTAGGCAATGGGTCAACCATAACACCTTGGTAACCTCTCAGAACCCAATTCTAAAGCCAAGAAATCGTTTAGAATGAAATTCTTTAGAAATTTAACGTGAGTTAGCGAGCGCTACGTTAGATTAGCTGTGAAATTAGCACTGATCGCTTTAAATACGATCTGTAAGACCCAAAACCTGTAGAACCATTGACGCTATCTTACCCTGAAATCCAGGATCAAACTCTAAACCTGTTTGTTCTCAGGAACCCTTTGAAACTTCGTATTGGATCTAGACCGCACGTCGAGAGTCCGATATCTACAATCTTAGACCATTACGACCGCCTGGTTGGACTTGACAATCATTTCGAAAATTAAGCCCAACAGATGTCCAGTCGCTAATTCATTGAGCCTGGAGCAAGGAGTGTGAGAAAGAGTAAAATTCATTAAAAATTAAATGTCATTTAAATAAATCTGGCACGTTTCGCTTGCGGGTTAAGTATAAGCATTCAGACCGTCAGAATCTGACCCAAATACACCCTCAGATCAGGGAACATTTTTCACCCAGGTAAGTGTACTTGGAATCATCGATCGAGTCTCCGTAACCGCTTAACTGAAACTAGTCCGCCACATGCGATTTGGGAACTCTACCGAACTGAAAACTTGGTGTGAGCAGGATCCAATATCCATGAGCTTAAGTCCGACCGCGTTCGGCCAGGGAACCTCCCGAAATGCTCTTTTGGATCGAAAAAGACCCGATTTGGCTATAACCAAAGTATACCTTGACTTAAGGTCTGTTTTCGTTATGTTTGGGCTTATAAAAGGAGCTTAAACCCTTAGCCTTCTAACCCATACAAATTTGGAGAAAACCCTAGGAGAGAGGAGAGAAAAGAGAGAGAAAGTGAGGGAGAAGCTGGTGATTTCTCCTGGAATTCTTCCCTGCTGCTCTACGTGCCGAAGCCACCTACCTGCATCACTTTTTCGGTGACTTCGGCTTCGTTCTAGGTAAGAAAACCCTAACCTTAGCCTGTTTTAGGGATTCTATCACTACAAGTAACGAAGTAACTAATGTATCTTGTAAATTAGGTCGTCATATCGCCGTTGACGAAGCGTAGACTTCCTGTTCGATTCATTATACTTCTACGGCAAAAGGTGTGGATCTTGGACGCTTAGATTACCTATTTTCAAAGCTTTCAATGCCATTTAATGGTAGATTGCTGACAAGAACGCTGTTTGACATGTAAAACATGTTGTCCGTTTTTCATTTCGCATACGTACGAAGAATATGAGATTTAGAGTATTTTAGATATTTGTAGGAAATACTGTATACGTCCATATTTTGCTAAAATGATTGCCATTGTTATTTATCGTGTTATGATATTAGAAATGCGTGCATGATCTGTTTGGCGAGGAGATTCACCCTAATGCGCACTTTGGGTCGACATACACTATGTGGACAAAAGTGTGTAGACTAGGTGTTTGTATAAATGATTGTATTAGTATGTATTGAGCTAATGTGGCTGTAGGTTAGCTTTGAGAATGAATTCTCAATTAGTATGGTGATGTGCACGATTTCCTCCATGTTATTATTGAATTGATTTCCATACATGTATGGAATACATGTGTTTAGTCGAATTGCTTACGTTGTATGATATAACATGTTGTCAACATGCTTGTAATGTTTGTATTTCATTTCTGTTACTCTCATATGATCACTGATGCTGATTTATAAATATTTGGGGCTATAACATAGTCCAGGCAGTCGGTAATGGATTAAATTCGTGGTTGGCTTCTATTTATTACGAAGGACGCATCGATAAATGCGAGTCATATTTTGGGCAGGTGGCAGTGGTTAGGCCACACGAAGTGTTTCATGCACTTCATGTCACTCAGCTTCAGATGCGCTCATGCTAGTCGGACTCATCAAGTAACCCGACTGACCATTGTATGTTCACCTTGTATTCGTCATAACTGCTTGAACCTAGGATAGTAAACTTACCATTGGAAAGCCCCTCTAACCTTGGTACCTCGATCCCCTAAGACTCATGAGTCGGGCATGGTGGTATGGGATCCTCCCTCGATCCCATAGTGACCAGTGAGCACCCTACTCTGAGCAGATTATGGTAGTATAGGAAACTATATTCTTGTTATCGGCTTACATTGATAAGGTGATGGGGGAGTGGAGCAACGAGTGCGAGTAACAGAGCTGGCAGCCCTTTGTAGTAACCTTGAGTTTATCCTGACACCGCATGGGGGCGACGAGTGCTGATGTAGTCTTAAGGATATAAACTAGGCCTGTATTGATAAGGTGATGGAGGAACGGAGCAACGAGTGCGTGCAACAACCCTAACAGCCCTTACAGCGACCTAGAAATATATCATCGTATGAAATTACTAGGAGTGACGACCCTAGACAGGATCATTGTTTGGGTATTGATATAAGGGAGGTACCTTAGTTTTCCAATCCTGTTATATGAAATGGACTAATAACAACTCAGTAATCATATCCACGTCGCACTGCATGTTCCTGGAAGATGTGGAGCACTGTGGGAAGAAAGCATTCCGCGGATGCAGATGGTGCCGCATGAGGGAGTATGTCGGTGAGGGCATCCATCATATCATTTCATCCATGCATTAATCACAGTATTTATGAATGTTTGTTTTGCTCGCTTTATCATTATCGCATGATGGATTTGATAACATGTTAATCTTTGTTCTATGATTTCACTAAGTTAGCTACTCACTCCCACGTTACGGGATGGTGTTCCGGACACCCACCAGACCCTGTTGTAGTTACAGATGATGGCGCTGCTTGTGAGGCGGAGCTGGACTTGATGATGAGGAGGAGGATCCCTCCTATATGCAGGTTCTGATTGACGGGGTTACAGGGTTACTGATTAGATTCTAGTACACTTGGTATTTTGTCTTTTATTTCCACACCCATGTATATTCTTTTCTTTCTATTTTGGAGTATACATGTGTTTAGTTAACCTGGTAACATGTTCACACTCTGGAGACTTACAATCAATTATATATTTTATGTATTTGTCACAGTCTTCCGCTTGATAATTTCACTGTCTCTGGAGTATGATATGCTGTTTTGGCTTAATCCACCTCATGTTTTATGTACTGTTACCGACGACATTCATCCATTATTAAAATGTTGCATAAGTGATGTTCTGGAACACGGGAGTTGGGTTTCTACCCGACCCCCGATTTTCAGGGCGTTACAAATGTACTTTTCCAACTTTTGATTTTTCATCGACGACTTTCACACTATTTTTATTTTTTTTTCTTTTTCACAATAGTCCTTTCAAAGAACTTCGATAGGTAGCCTTTTCGACAATAACTATTTTTTTAAAAAAAAACTAGGTATTACTTCTTCTTTTTCTTCTTCTTCTTTTCAATTCTCACTTGAACATGATGGACAAATTCCCCAAGTTTGTTTCCTATCATTCTCAATAATCATCAAGTTAATAATTTAGTATCCAACTTTAAAACTTTAATGTGTAAGTGTTGAGGGTCAAATATTACATATCAGACTCCAGTTATTGCCTATATTTACGAACATGATACTGTTTAACACTCGATTTTAACCGTGTTTGTGATGTAGGGTGTATTTGAGAGCATGGATTGCAAAAAGGTGCTGAAAGCATGGATTTATCAATCTGAAGATACCAAGGCAAGGGACAGACTCCAGGAGACCAAGATTGAAGAATTTACCTGCCAGAGATTTGAGAAAACGGACAAACCAAAGTTTAAGTGGCCCGAAAGACATCTAGAATGCAAGATCACAAGGTTTCCACTATTCATTTAGCTCGAAATTTCATACATGACCTGAGGATCATAAATTAACTGTATACGTCGAATTTCATCCGTTCAATTCCTGTGAAAGTGGCCCAACGGACAGATTATCCCTGAAATCATGGATTTGCAGCCCGCGTGATATCTGGATATATTTCAATTTTGGTCTCAATGTCTAAAATGATATTAAAGAATGGATGGACGGAACGGATTTCACATATACATCACAGTGGGACTCACACATGCAACGCGTGTGCACAGTGTTTGTATGCTGGACAAGTACCGGATAAATATTCTTGGTCAAAGGGTCTTTGACCCGTGCCTTCTTCAAAATCACAAAAGCTGCATTGTCTTTAAAACGGACGGCCTTTTTGGCTAGTGGGGCTCACCCATCATCCATTATGATGATCAAAACCATCCATTGTGTTTCTAGGGGAGGGAAAACACATTTCTAGGTGGCCTTTTGGCCCCATATACGTGTATGAACGTGAATCGTAAACAAATGTAGGATGAACGGTGAAAGCAAAACATTAGTGGACCGCTCCAAAACTCAACCAAAACCACTCCTTCCTTACTAAACTTTCGTTAGAAATCCAATGATAGGGGTAGATTTTTCATAACACATCACTATGGGGCCCACTGAACACGTCAGCACGTTTGCGTAAGCCTTACGCGCGTCTGGAAAAATCGGATGTTTCGAAAAGTTGTGGGCCACCATCATGCAGAAAATGTTCGATCCGGACCATCCATCAGAATCCCATGTTCCCTCTCATCCAAGCCTAGGTGTCCTTCTATCCCCATGCGCGTGAGTACATGTTAATCGTGATCAGAAGAAGGATGGATGGCAGAATGTATTATTCCCTAGGCCGCATCAACAGACAGCCAAAACCGACTGTCTCTACTGAAATTTTGTGGAGAAGCTGGTGAACGGAGTAGATTTCCTTTTTGAACTCAAGATTGGGCCCCACAGAACATCGACGTAAGTCCATCCGTCTCTTGCCATGCACGGACTCCAACAGCCACAGCACTGCCCCTAGTGCTTATATAAAGGAGGAGAAGAGAAAGAGGGGCATCCAAATCTGGTTGGGACATAGGCAGAGGCAGAGAAGGAGAGTAATTCAGTTTTTATTTATTTATTTATTTATTTATTTTTCTATTTTTATTATTTCTTTTGAGATGTTCATCCTAGTCATGCTCAGCTAAACCTCTTAGCTAGGGCTAAGAGGTGAAGCTTGTAGTGTGATGGGAGACGTTTTAATTATGCCTTTTGTTTAGATTGAACTGACATTGATTATAGTTTGATTAATGGTAATGTTTTTAGTTTTTAATGGTCTATTGTGACTAAAATTACAATGGATCTGCGAAAGCTTTGAGCATGTTCCTATTCCTTTTATGTTAAGACATCAGGAAGCCCTGTTGTTCACCATCGTCTCCTGGGCATGGTTCGATGACGGTACCCTTCCTAACCTTCATACATTAATTGGTTGGTAATTAGTTTAATTCTGTTATTTGCTTTGTCTCCTGTGTATGGTTTGGTGATAGAATTCATTCTAATTCATATACCTTTCATCTCTTTGAAACTATATCAAGTAAGTTCAGTTTGATTTCTATGGTTACATTCTTCAACTGGATGAAGATGGGACTCTAAGTCCAGTTGAATTTTTGATGCAGGCATAAGATCTCCCTAATCTCTACAAGTGGATCCTCTGAATCCCTAGTTTCCTACCTCTAATTTCTCCAAAGTTTTAGATACATATTCCATCATTATTCCTTAAATCCTATTCAATTTAGATTTCATCTTAGTCTAGTTCTAGTTCTATTTAGTTTCAATTTACGTACAGGTATTAGTCCCTTGGGATTCGACCTCGGTCTTACCGAGTTTATTACTACATCACAACCCTGCACTTGGAGTGTGAACAATAAGCTAGATGTGACATGTGAAGTCATGACTCAATCAATGTTTAAACTTCAAATTAAAGATTAATAACTTAAAACTTAAGTTCGAAGTCTAAAATTCAGGTTTCAGAAATCATTAACATTAAGTATCTTATCATTCTAATATCTGGATTATATTTAAAATAACTTAAATACATAAGAAATTTTAAAATTTTTGAAAAATTCTGGCTCAAAAATATTCAACAATTCACTACAAATGAAGAATTTTCAAAGGAAACTTACCCCCAACATAAATTCTACATTGTCCTCAATGTATAAATATATGCAATAATATCAACATTAGAGCAACGAAAATAAAGAGGAGTAGATGAAAAGTACCTGGAAGATGACAAATAGATAAGCTAGTGCGAACTTCCTATCAATTGGTGTTTCAGCAACTAAACTAAATTAATAAATCAAACTAATCCTAAAAAAGCAATAAAAGTCCTAATCTAAAAAAGCAAAGGAAAACTACTCATTCATCCAAAGGCAGCAGTTTTTTCTCTGGCAAGTATATCGATAAATTTCTCAACAAGATCATCCATAAACCAACTGTGTAGTAGACTTGAATGTCCTGGACCATGATTGTCTAGAGAAATTTGTGCATCTCATCAAAAATTTTATTTTTATTGCTGTGAGATGTCCAAAAAATGTATGAGTCACCTGTGGTAGAAAAATTTTCAATATTAGTGTACCATGGTGAATAAGAGACTACAAACAGTTGAATTTCAATAAAGTTCTTAACCAATGTAGTCTCTATAGAACCAAAGTTTCATACTTCGGTTCAAATTTCAGCTCATCCACCTTTGATGGTAAACATTCAGGATTGGTGGAAAGATGTTTTTCAGAACATTTTTCTTCCCAGTTAGTGTCAAGCACCAGGGAACAATCCTGCAAGGCATTCATTATATCTTTAATCATAAGATTGTTTAAATTTGTGAAGTGTGCCAAGTATACTTTTAGATGTTTGGAAATTTTGGTTGGAAGAGGCTCATTATCTTCAAATATATTAATCAAATTCACCTCCTGAATCACATCCTCATCCTCATGTGGTTTGTTTAAATTAAACACATTCAACTTTAAGGGCATATTCCCAAAGGATATCTTCATAATCTCATTCTAACAATTGATTATAACATTAACAGTAGCTAGGAATGGTCGACCTAGAATAATAGAGATTTTAGTGCTCACATTTATAACCAGGTATGTATCCATGACAATAAAGTCTACCGGGTAGTAGAACCAATCAACTTGGACCAACACATCTTCAATCACTCTACTCGGTATTCTAGTCGAGCGGTCAGTCAATTATAACATTGTCTTGGTAATTTTTAACTTACTAAGGCCCAATTGCTCGTATACCGAGTATGGTATCAGATTAACACTCACCTCGAGATCTAAATGTGCCTTATTAGCCCAGAAGCTTCCTATTATACATGAGATCGTAGGACTTCCGAGATCTTTATATTTTGGAGAAGTGTTTTAATTTATGATGGCACTCGCTTGTTCTGTCGAGAAGGCTTTCTTGTGCACATTTAGGTTACGCTTTATTGCACATGGATCCTTTAAGAAATTTGCATAGGATGAGAATTATTTAATTGCATTCAATAAGGGGATGTTGATATTGACTTACTGAAAAACCTTTAGAATATCCTGATTTTTACTTGGCTATTTTGATGAGGCCAGACGTTAGGAAACGGAGCCACATGCTTATATTCCGACATTGGCTCTATGTTATGTGGAGCACTGCCAGATTCACCATCATCATTTGATTCCTTAGATTCCTCAAGTTTCTCAACCTTTTTAGGAATTCACTTGTCAATCTCTTTACCACTTCTCGGTGGTAATAGATTTAACATGTTCTGCATATTGGGTTGAAGAATTGGGATCACGTATCTCGAATTATCCCTTGGGGTTAGCTTGAGGTTGGGCCGAAAAGGTCCCTTTCTCCCTAACACTTAGTTGTGTATCAATTCTTGCAACTAAAGTTTTAAGTTCATCTATGGCCTACAGTTGCCCTTCTATGAATGCATTCAACATATCCTCAGGAGTTCTCTTGGATGGGAGTCCAGTAGATGACCCTTGGGGATTATTGGGTGCATTCAAAGTCGATCCGTTCCTCTAACTAAAATTCGAATGATTCCCCCACTTAGGAGTGTACGTGTTGGAATTTGGTGCACTGAAGGGGTGTTGATATGCATTCATAGTATTCACTTGAGCATGTAACACCTCCTGAAAAGCTAGGATTGTAGGACAATCCTTAGTTATGTGAATATCACTCTCGTAAATACCACATATGGTTTTAATAATCGCAATGGGTTGGATCTCTTCCTTCCTATATTCCAATGCCTCAATCTTCTGTATGAGATCCACCGAACTTGCATTAACATCGTCCTCCTCTTTGAGCACGTGTAGTCCCATCTCTCTTAACACTGCCTTGGGATTACTACATTGGTTGGATGTGTCACATGATTGGGCATTTTCGGCTAACATGTCAAAGTAATCCCATGTATCTTCTAAATCCTTGGTTATAAATTTGCTGCTACACATCATTTGTATGAATTGACACATTTTTAAGCCAAGTCCATCATAGAAAAAACTAATTGCCCACCAAATCTCATAGCCATGGTGTGGGTACGCAAGAAATAAGTCCTTACACCATTCCCAACATTGGAAAAAAAATTATCTCCTTTTTAGAGAAGTTCATAATGCCAAGCCTGAGAGTTTTAGTTTTATGAGACGAGAAGAACTTTTTAAGGAACTCTCGAGTTATCTCAACTCATGTGCCAATGGATCTCATCCTTAAGGAGTGAAGCCATGCTTTGACCTTCTTCTTAAGATAGAATGTAAATAACTTTAGTCTAATCATATTAGAAGGAACGTTGTTAAAGAGTATGGTTGTGACAATCTATTTGAATTCTTTTATGTGAAGTTCATGGAATTTACAGAGTATTGGATCATCCCTGGTCTCACTGATTGTAAGTAATCACGTAAGGTCCAAACGGGTGAAACTTATTATACCCCATTCTCATCGCGCACCATCCTAACCTGTGGTATGTTCCGCATAGGATTCTCATCAAAGTGTTGTTCAGTTTTGGATATATTTTCAGACGATGCTTCAGGAGTATTTAGGTGTTTTCTAACTCGTCGATGGATTGTGAGCCCTTAGACTAAACCTCATTTACTTATAAGTCTCAATGTATGGTCTCTTACCCACTTGGGTATAAACCACACAAAAATTTAATTCTAACCCTAAGTCCTAAGTCCTATAGAAATTTAAGAAAGTAAGTAAAGGGAGTAGGAAGGATATTACGAAAAAAGAAGAACTAGAATTGGAAATCGTGCAAAACCAAAACAAGTGAACAATGTTAATGATGTTAGAAGATTTAAAATAACAAATCCTAAAATTCTAAAAATTTTAGAAAAATAAAAACCTAGATTAGAAAAAAAAATCAAAAAATAGAAAAATCTAACCTAAAATAGAAATTAATCATAGAAAACCTAAACTTAATCGTGTTCGCTCCACTCCCTGGTAACGACGCCAAAAGCTTGATCAAACCCAAGGGTTGACAACCCCAACTATAAGGTTGCAATGTAGTCATAACTCGATGAGATAGAGGTCGAATCCTCAGTAAATGGGGAACATAGCTTAGAATTAATATAACAGTAAAGGTTTGTCTGGATTTTTAATTCACCAATTAATGAAAGAGTTTTTAAATACTAGACAAAATACTAAGGATTAGGAATCCACTCACAACAATCGAAATATCTCATTCATTGATTTAATATATAACTCGGTTGGAATCGAAGTCCTCTCCTTTCCAATCATACGATAATTCCATTAAACCATTCATTAACACTAATATGAATATGATTTCAATTGAATAATTCTCTCATGAAGCACTCGGACATCAATCACAATGAATCGAAAGGGTATAAAGCACCATTAGGCAACAATCGATCAAATAATTATATAGATTGAATCCTTATCTAATGAGGCCAAACAATTGTTAAATCAAAGCATTCATTATGCCTGTAGTGCACAATAAATACAAAAATAAACAACTCAGCAACTTTAAAATAAATCCAAAGCAAATCAACCTACTATCATTATTTAATCAATTGTTATTAAATCAAATAAACTAAATATTATAATTAACTAAAAGCTTCATCCTTTAGGCATAACTAAGAGATTATCCTAACATGGCTAACATTTTAAAAGAAAAAAAATAGACAAACTAGAATTGAGGGATCGAAGAAGAATGACAATTCTGTATAAGCTCCACCACCCCTAGTCTTTTCCCAAGCCTTAATTCATACCTAAGAAAGCCTAAAATACCTCTTTAAATAGGAAAAATCGATATCGACTTCAAATTTAAGCACTTTTATTACGCTTCGGTCGCACCGTCTATGGCCTTCAGTCGCATAGATCATCACTTCAATCGCACCGAATTATTCTCTTGGTTACAGCCAAATTTCTTCAATATTAATTTGAAGTCTTTATCTCCACTAGGTCGCACCAAACTCTCCTTCGCCAGGACCGAATATGGCTTCGGTCACACCTAAGTGTCAAGCTGAATTATCTTTAAAAATCATTATTTCTTTCTGAACTGTTTTGTGCATATTCGATCGGACCGAACCAAACCTAAGTGGGACCAAACAGTCTATTATTTTTATTAATGTACTTTGTGATTTTTTTAGCATTTTCTTCCTCATTTGTACTTGGTTTTCTTAGATCCTTAGCATGTGAAATCTTTAAAAATGTCTTCCATGGACTCAATTCTTCAATGTCTTTAACTTTTTCTTTATAAGCTTTAATCTATCTTTTTAAGCGCATATTATTCTTTAGGTCCAAAATCTCCTCACATGAATAAAACATATAATTTTATATCAAATTAATACTTAAATACCAATAAAGCTAATGTAATTGAAAGGATACATATATAATATTTAAGCGTTATCATTGACTCCTTTGAAACTTTAAGAACACGATCGAACTCATTGAACTTGCATATAAGTGCCTTGAGTGCTCTTAGAGATATCAAACTCTTCCTCAACTCAAGAATGTGTCTCACATCTGTTAAGATACGTTCCATGTCATCAAACACATTTATGCGTACCGATCCAACACCAATCATATTACGGGCATTGTTATTGCCTATAAACACCTGGCCACCATCGCACTTACTGTAACTAGTAAACCAACAACTCTAAAGAGGGGTCATGTGATACGAAGCCATCGTATTCAAAATCCGGATTTTGACGCAATCAACACGTCATTACCACCCGACTCCTCACTGGATTCCATAGTGTTGGCCTCTCTAGAATAACTTTCTTATTTCTTCTTTCTTGATTTAGGATTCTGACAATCTTTTTTCATGTGCCTTATCATGCTACATTTTCAACACTTTAGCTTGCCTTTACCCATACTATTGGATTTGGATCTTAATCGCAAAAATCTACTATCCCACTCAGAATTCCTCCCCTCATGACCAGTGCATTTGTAGAAGCTCATAGATATGTCTGTCACAAATTCACTCCATTTATCTGTTTTAAAAGACCAAAATAGAATAGGATTAAAAATAATAATAATAATAAGTAGATTCAAAACTCATGTGGGCCAAACCAACAAAAAGTGAACAAAAACATCCACCGTTAAAACATTCTTGGAGCCAACCATGATGTTCATATGCCTTCCAAGTCATTCATAGGATTATCACCACTCAGATAAACTGTATGAACAAATATCATCCTAATACAAAGCTTTTGTCACTCTTAGGCGTTCAATATAAAGCTTTTGTCACTCTTAGGCGTTCAATCCCCACTGTTGCACGTGTTATGGCCCAGATGAGCCTTGGATCTACCCAATTTTTAGAATCATATCCTACCGTGGTCTTTCAAAATAGATGGACCAAGTGGATTTATCACGGACATCTCTGTGGGCCCCTCACAGCCCCGAGCACAAGATTATCTCTATGCCTAGGGTCACAGGCAATATACTTTCCTAATGGATAGCACGGATATTACACATATCCACCACATTTCATAAGTAATTTACAAGACTATAGTCATATCTAGAGGTATACACAAGTTGAGTTAGCTCGTTAGCTTGCTCGAATCAACTCGGAAAAGCTCGACTCGACTTGGATCGAAATTTTGTTTGAGCCGAGTCGAGCCAGTTTTATTGAGCTTGAAACATTTCGAGTCAAGTTCAAGCTTGAAATAACTCAACTTGACCCGACTCAGTCTTAAGTTCGAACTCGGCTCGGATCGACTTGGATCAATTTTGTGAGTAAGTATATATAATATCTAATCTACCCGAACACCCAAAATAGGTTTTTTTTTTTTTTTTTTTAAAAAAAACCCTAACCCCAGCGCCCACTCTCGTCTCAACCATTCCCCCAACCCTAAAAACCCTAACCCCAACTCAGTCTTGAGCTCGAACTCGACTCTCTTCAGTGCCCAAACGGCGATCAACAACAAGTACCACTCTCCTCTCCTTCATTTCTAGCCGTTTTTCAGCGCCTGACTGACGACTATTCTCCTTCCTCTCCTCTCTCTCCATTTTCCAACATCTGTCTAGACGATTGTTGAGGGTCAAATATTGCATATTAGACCCCGGTTATTACTTGGTTTTACGTGCATGATAATGTTTAAAGTTCCATTTTAATCGTGTTTGTGTTGCAAGGTGAATTTAAGAGCTTGGACTGAAAAGAGTGCTAAAGGTATAAATTTAACACTCAAGAATCACCAAGGCAAGGGACGGATCTTAGGGGACCGTGATTGAAGCATTCACACGCCAAAAATCTGAGAAAATCAAGTGACTAGAAGATAAAGAGGCTTGATTTCTGCCCGTGTAATAGAGACAGAGGATTGCGGACGAAGCTCGGTGGGCCACCATCATCATCTGATTCACCGATCCACACCGTTCATTGCATCCATGGGGCCAAACCGACCGTACCCTGATCTGCGACTCGATTTCCTTAAACATTACATGTACATAGAGATTCAAACGTACGATAAACAACAGCGAGAGAGATCCTTTGGACCACTACAGATCCGAGCTAAAACCGTCCATCTCCGATTGGTTTTTCGAGGAGAGTTCAATGGATGGAGTGGATTTCCTGGCCAGTTTCGATCATGGACCACACCATTCATCAGCGCAAGAAGAATTTGCATAAACTCTGTTTTACCAATGGATCTAACGATCCAGGTGGGCCACCATGGCTGGCCGATGGGGAGATCCAAACCGTTCATCTTCTCAGCAATCTAAAACCTACTAAAGATGAGTTGACCCTACACGTTGATGATCACCATTGCGCGTGCAAACAAAACAACAATCTTGTTATTTTTCTCGATAACACAAAACAGCAGTTGCGTAAAACATCTCTGGCTGCGTAAACAAGGTCGGTGACCAACCTAGCTACCTTCATGCTGTATAAAAGGTGAAGAGTGAGAGCATGAAGGGGATCCTTGGAGTCATGGAGAGAAGGACGGGAACGAGAGAGAGAGGAAGACGTGTATTGTGGTCCGCACTAGGAGTTTTTTTTCTCTTTCTTCTTAGTTTTCTTCTTTTCCTTAAATGTTTTTATGAGATTTAAATTATCATGTCAATGATAAGCTAAACCTCTTAGCTAGGGCTAAGAGGTGAAGCTTGTAGCGTGATTAGGATGTTTGCTTTGTTTTGATTCATGTCTTGATAAACCTTATGGATTCTAGTTTGATTATTAAAGAGTATTTTTAGTATTTAATGGTTTGTTGTGACTCAAATTACAATGGATCTACAATTGCTTTGAATATCTTCTTTTTCTGAATTGAGATTGTGAAATTAAGAAATCCTGCTGTTCACCATCGTCCCTTGGGCATGGTAGGGTGATGGAATCCTTCCTAACTTCCACAATTCTCTTATGATTGGTTGTGGGATTGGTATATTGGTGTTGTTTGCCTTGTCTCCTGGGCATGGTTAGGTGATGTAATCACTTCCAAATCTTCACCATTCGCATCCATTAATGATTAGATCTATGAGAAGTTCAGAGATCTGACAAATCTCTTCTTACCAATTGGATAGAATATGACTTTGATTCCAGTTATGTCCTTGAACCATTGCAAGGTAGCTTCTCAATTGTTACAAGTGGATCCTTGGCACCCTAGTTACCACCTTTAAATTTATTAGCTTTTAATTAATCTATTCACATTTATTCTCTTAACTTCTTCAGATTTAGATTGCATCTTCTTCTAGTTTTAGTTCTAGTTACTTTCAGATTACGTATAAGGTTCAGTCCCTGTGGATTCGACATCGGTCTTATCAAGATTATTACTATATCATGACCTTACACTTGGGGTTGTGAATAATGGCGGGCAACTGAAAAGTGAGTCTCATCTTCTCCTCTCCTCTCCTCATCTCATCGGTCACATTACCTCCCACCCTTTGGCTGGGGTGCGGCGAGTGCCGAGTAGTGTCTGTCTGATTAGAGGACTCCACCTGACCACTGGCCTAGTGGCTATGGCCTAATCGGATGGTCAAACAACTCGAACCCCACCCAAGCACTAGCCATGTGGCTCTGACGACTTAGACCCCACCCAATTAGATGGTCAGGCAGCTCAACTCGAAAACTCAAACTTAGCTCAAACTAGACTGAGCTGCTGACTGAGCCGAGCCGAGCTGCCATTCCAAGCTTGATGACCAAGCCGAGTGGCCGAGCCAAGCTGGGCAAAGCTCGGCTTAGATAGACTTGTGTACAACTCTAGTCATAGCACCTAGGTCAGATCATTGATTTTGACAAGATAAACAAACAGCTGATGGTGGTTTCATCAACGATCTTCCAAATTGGAAGATCCTGAACTTGGTTAATTAAATGAGGTTGCAGAGTTCAAAACAGAGTGTTGCTACAATTGGTTTGAACTAATTGAATAGCTTCATCTTCTTCTTCTTCTTTTTTCCCTTTTTTGTCCAATTTTCAATTTGAATGTAGTAATGGTCATGATTTTAATTTACTCGACATGACAAGTGCAGAAGCAAAAACACTTAGGAAAGTGATTCATTTCTGCCGAAAACAAAATAGAGTGATTGCTATTATAATGAGATACAGTCAACACCTTCCAAAATTCAAAACAGCTCTTTGTGCCATTCCGATGAGTTAAATCTCCACCCATCATCATTCTTTTTTTTCTTTCTTTTTTTTAAAATTATTTTTTTTTTATATATTTTTTTTGGGTTAGCGTGCTAGTACACACCCACCCGACAGTGGATGTGCGTTGCTCTAAAGGAAGTCAAAAATCATAAAAAGCAACATTTTTTTTTTCCAAAACACAATAAACAAATTCACAGATTTAAGAAAAGTTCACACTAGTGCATTCGAAATTCATGAAAGTTGTACCTGCAAACCAAAACCACATGACAAGAGCTTTTACAAAATTAAAAGGAAATTAGCATTGGGCAGTCCATGGCTGGGGATTCAAACCATTGATTTGACGGGATTTCCTCCAAATTTTCCGAGATCATAAGATCCTAACGTCCAATAAATGGACAGTCCTGTACAAGTCACATCATATATGACAACACCACATGTGAAATATCCAAGCCATCCATATGGTGAAGCTGATCAGGTAAATATTACCGCAAAAGCTTATGTTCGGTTTGGCTAGGGAATCCTGCATAATCAAGATTAAGTTCAATCTCAGATGAGTCGTGATATTAAAAATAAGTTAACGGATTATCAACTTTGTATGATTTTTTTCTCAATTGCAAATTTATTTAATTAATTGTGATCTACTAGACTAGTGGACCAACCTGATTGTTAGGACAGGGAATCAAGACAGTGGTACCGTTCTGATAGATAGAAGTGGATTGCATATGAAACAGCATAGAGATATCCTTGTGCCTGGGGCTGTGTGGGGTCTACAGAAACGTCCAAGACAAATCCACTCCATACCATCTGTTTTGGGAGACCACAATAGGTCAGGATTCTAAAAAACACGAAGATCCAAAACTTAAGTGGGCCACACCAATGAAACAGTGGGAACAAAAATGTCCAACGTTGAAACCTTCTGGAGCTTACCGTGATGTTTATATTGCATTCAAACCGTTCATAGGGTTATTATCTCTCAAATAAACTGTAGGAACAAATATAGTCCTGATACAAAACTTCTATCACCCTCAGGTGTTTAATCCCCGTATGGCTCACATGAGTTTTCAATCTCCCTGATTTTTAGAATCATGTCCTGTCATCTTCTTTCAAAACAGATAGACGGAGTGGATTTGTCACGGACATCTCAGTGGGCCCCATGCATCCCATGCACAAGAATATCTCTATCCCAGAATCACAGGCCATCTGCTTCCTCATTGGAGGGATTGGATATTTCACCTGTCCACCACATGGCATGTGTAATTTATAGAACTATAGCTTTAGCACCTGGGTCTCGTTTGGTGATCCAAATCATCGATTTAGCAAGATAAACAAACAGTTGATGGTTGCATAAAAAATCTTCCAAATTAGAAGCTCCTAAACTTGATTACTTATATAAAGTTTTTAATTTTCCAAAATACAGAGTTCAAAACTGAGTTTTGCTATCAATGTTTTGAATTGACTGAATCTCAAATTTTATTTTTATTTTTCATCCAATTTTCAATTTAAATGTGATCATGGTTAAGTTCTTAGTTTATTGGATAAGCTAAGTGCAAAAGCTAAAACACTTTAAAATTAGAGAGATTGCCACTATAATGAGATGCAATCAACACTGCTTAAAATTTAAAGTAGCTCTTCGTATCATTCCTATAAGTTAAATCTACACCCATCATGCTTTGGACAGTGGGTGGGCCTTACTCAAAAGGAAGTTGAAAATCTTAAAAAGCAACAAATTTTAGCAAAACACTTTAAAGAAAGTCACAGATTTTAGAGAAGTTCACACTTGTTCTCTCAAAATTCATGAAAGTTGTACCTGCAAACCAAAGCCAGATGAGAAAGGCTTTCTACAAATTTGAAAGGAAATTAGCATTGGAGATTGACCATGTTTAGGTATTCAAACCAATGATTTGAAGATATAGACCACTGATGATGGTTTCCTCCAAAATCTTGGAGATCACAAGATCCTAAATTCCTATAGATAGACGGCCTACAAGCCATAGTTAAAGACATGGTCCATACTCAAAAAGGAAAAGAAGCCCAAGCCTACAAGTCATCTAATGCACTCACAATCATCTATGCTAGCACCACAGGTCAAATATCCAAGTCATCCATCAAGTGAATCTAATTACGTAAATTTTATTGCAAAATCTAAGGATCCATTTGGCTAGGGGATCCCACAAATTTATTCTGTTATTTGTGCTCCACTTGATAGGGAATCAGCATTGTGGTATCCTTATGATAGACACGAGCATATTGCCTGTGACCCTAGGCATAGAGATAAGTTGGGACTCATAGAAATATACGGAATTGAATCAAACAAAATAATCACAATCGCACAAACAAAGTAATAAGAAGACAATCTAAATTTTATGTGGAAAAACCTTTGCGAGAAAAAATTATGACATAAAGTAACGAGTAATGCACTATAAAAGTAATATTACAAGAGAGTAGATTTTACCGATTTGAACAACCCTCAAATCTCTTTGAATTCCTATCTATGCCCTTGAACCCTTTAGAACACCTTAAAAAGCCTCAATCACTTCTAATCCTCGCCCTAATCCTGATTACACCCAGAACATATATTACCCAACCGGAATAAGAAATAAATGGTGCGCTTATGTAAAACTACGCGCACCTGTCGATAACATCGAAGACTAGTCAATGACATCAAAGATCATTCAATGCTATCGAGTAGAAACTTTCAAAACTGTCCAACAATCAATTAGGATTTTTTCTGAATTTTCTCGATGGGATGGAGCATCTATCGATGGCATCGACATCCGCTTAATGAGATCGAGTGGTCTGTCAATGGCATCGATAAACCCTATTACAGACATATTTAAGATATTCGACAATAATTTCCACCATGTCTTCAATCTTCAATCTCCATTGCTCATTTTGTCATCACTATTTCTAATTGTCTTCCGTCATAGCTTCATCATCGCTTCTCGTGCAAACTCCGTCCTCATTATGGCTTCACAAAGCTTAAAGAAGTTGTACAAAACTTTAACTTCTCTATGGAAACTATTTTCGTAAGCATGTTAGCCAGATTCACGCTTGTATGCATCTTTTCAAAAGTCATGTCTCCTTCCTTAAGTACATGTCGGATAAAATGATGAAGCACATTAATATGTTTAGTACATGAGTGATAAACAAAGTTCATCACCAAATCAATCATGCTTACACTGTCATAATTAACTGGAACGACCTCCTACTGAAGTCCCAACTAATTTATCATTTCCTTCATCCAAACTATTTCCTTAAATGCTTTTGTCAATACCATATACTTAACTTCGGTTGCGGAAAGTGTCACCACAATCTAAAGCTTTGACATTTAACTGATCGTTCAACCCATTAACACAAACGAGTAACTAGAAGTTGACTTTCTATTATTCATACTGCTTGTGTATTTTGAATCCACGTAACCTACTAATTTATTTTCTAATTTTTCAAATGTCAAGATGTAATCCTATGTACCTCAAATATATTGAAGTAGCCATTTCACCGCCTCTCAATGTTATTTATCAGGGTTAGACATATATCTGCTAACAACTCCCACCGCGTGTGAAATATTCATTTTGTATAGACCATAGCACACATCAAGCTGTCAACCGCACTTAAATAATGCATAAGAGACGTAATCTGCTTTTCTTATCTATTTGAGGACACGGTTCAGAAGAAAGCTTAAAATGAATCGCGTCAAGAATGATGACCAGTTTTACCTTGTCTATTTCGTACTTCACCAATATCTTGTTAAGATATTCTGTCTAAGATAACCATAGCCTTATTCTCTTCGTGTCTCTGTATACGTCAATGCTAAGAACCATTGTTATAACCCCCAAATCTTTCATCTCAAATGTCTTTGATAGTTGAGTTTTCAGTATATCAATCTCAGACATGCTTTGACAGATGATAAGCATGTCATCAACATGCATTACCAAAATAACGAACTTCTCATCACTCAACACCTTATAACAGACATAATAATCATACTCACTCCTGACAAACTTCCGACCCATCATGAAATAATCAAATTTTGTATACCACCGCTTAAACAACTGTTTCAAGCTATACAACGACATTTTCAACCTACAAACCTTGTTCTCTGCATCTAGTATTCCAAAACTTTCTGATTACTTCATATAAATTTACTCTTCTAATTCTACGTATATACATCCATCTGTTTCAACTTAAGGTTATATTGAGCAACCAGTGCTAACACGAATTTAATAGATACTTCACCATGAGCATGAATTGATTTGAATTGACCGAATCACAAAAAAAAATTTCATCGAATTTTCAATTTAAATGTGATAATGGTAAAGTTTTAAGTTCATTTGACAAGTTAAGCACAAAAACAAAGACACCTTAAAAAGTATTTAATTTCTGCTAGAAACAAAGTAGAGAGATTGTTACTATAATGAGATACAATCAACGTTGAATAACATTCAAAGTAGCTCTTTGTATAATTCCTATTAAGTTAAATATACGCCCATCATGATTCGGACTGTGGGTGGGCCTTACTCTAAAGGAAGTCCAAAATTTTAAAAAGCAACAAATTTTGGCAAAACACCTTAAAGAAAGTCACATATTTCGGAAAAGTACACACTTATTCTCTCAAATTTCATGGCGTACCTGCAAACCAAAACGAGGTGAGAAAGGCTTTTACAAATTTGAAAGGAAATTATCATTGGACCTTGACCATGTTTAGGGATTCAAATCAATGATTTGAAGAAATACAACAACTGAAAGTGGTTGCCTCCAAAATCTTTGAGATCATAGGAATTAGGATCCTAACTTCCAATAGATGGATATATAGATAGCCCACAAATCATTAAATCATAGTTAATGAGAGTCCATACTCAAAAAGGAAAAGAAGTGCACTCTTATAAAAGTCACCTTATGCACCACGGGTGAAATATCCAAGCCATCTATCAGATGAACCTGATCATGTAGATGTTATTGCAAAGCTAACAATACCCATTTGGCTAGGGGATCCCACATAATCAAGATTAAGTTCAATCTCAGGTGAGCTATGATATTCAAAATAAGCTGACGGATTATAAACTTTAGATGATTTTTTTGTTCTCAACCACAAATTTATTCAGTTAATTGTGGTCCACTTCTAGTGGACCAACTTGATTTTTAGGATAGGGAATAAACATAGTGGTACCCTTCTGATAGATGGCTCGGAAATTACACCTATCCACCACATGGCACAAGTAATTTATAGGACTAGCCATTGCATCTGGGTCATGTTTGGTGATCCAAACCATTGATTCAACAAGATAAACAAACAGCTGATGATGGTATCGTCAAAAATCTACCAGATTAGAAGATCTTCAACTTCCAGTAGAAGGCCACAAAACAATGGTTAAGGAGGCAGTCCATGATCAAATGATAAAGAGTTAAATGATCACCGGTTGAGCTAATCCAATCCAAAAGGGGGTTTTTTTCCCCCCTTTTTCCAACCCCCAGTGTAAACAGTAATCATTCAAAAGACCATAGACCCACCACCTATGTTCTCCACATATCCCACAAGAATACAAAAGGACGTATGGTAGCAGACCTCCCAAAAGAAAACCTACATTTCCACTCCTGGCCTTCCATGACTTGTGAATCTTCACCTGCATTTCCACTCCTGGCCTTCCATGACTTGTGAATCTTCACCTGCTATCCGATTGCATGATTGCATGTTAATTTGCAATATATACATTTTTCTACCTTTGGTACAAGAATACTTTTCTATAATAATCTAGAGCAAAGAGTTCCAAGGAAAAAATATTCTTTTTCTACCCTTGGTACAAGAATACTTTTATGTAATAATCTAGAGCACAGAGCTGGAAGGAGAAAATATTCTTTTTCTATCTTTGGTACAAGATTATTTTTCTGTAATAATCTAGATGAAAGAGTTGGAAGGAGAAAACATTCTTTAAAAAAAGAATGTTTTAATTTCATAGGTTAGAGTGAGTATTCCAATTGATAATATGGACTTAACCACATAAAACTAAGATTTCTGTTCATCCAGCATCTTAATATCAGAAAAGATGTCACATACGCAACTAGTTGAAAAATAGAGTTTTACTATCTGCATAAATTAGTTACATATCATGTGGGTGACATCCAACCATCCAAAGGGTTGGCTCACCTATACACCTAGTGTTAAAAACCAGGCTAATCTAGTCTTCAAGTGGGCCACATCAGTGTCTTGTATAAGATTGGCGAGTTTTTCCAGTGGGCCAATTTGTTGGGCGGGTTGGATTGTGTGTTGTACCCTTGACATGTTCACACTTAGTTGCAAGTTGGGGCTTGTGACTTGTTAAACCTTTATTTATTTTATATTTATAAAAGACTTTCATCATCCTTATATAGGCACCTAAGTAACAGTACCCAAAGCAATTAGACGGTTTCCCATAAAATAATGTTATGTTCCATAAAACATGCATCAGATGAATCATGAATCTCATACAACCCACTGTGTGGCCCACCTCCCAGCGACCAAAGGGAGGGTGACATTTGCCAATGAATGCATAGAAAATGCTCTGCACATCAATCATGTTATTGAACACTAAGAAGAAAACAAAAGGATTAAAATGCCCTGGATGAGGTGGTGGAAATAGAAAAATATCTGGAAAAGAAAATCTTGATTGGCTGCTGAAAACGAATTACAGGTGGCACTCAAAACATATAAAGAGAATCATAAGGACAGAGATTTAATTTCCTTTTCCTGCATGATTTCACAGGTAAAAATATACCTAAAAGCTTTGTAACTATAAATTTGAAAAAGAAAATCAGAGACCCCTCTTAGTATCTCAGCATACTTTACATGGTCTAATAGTTTGTCTCGTGGTGTTCTTCCTCTTCTCAAAAGACAGCATGTCCATCAACCTACATCCAAAAGCAGAAAACTGCAACTGAATTTTACTGAGAATCCACATTTAAAAAAAATTAAAATTAAAAATAATAATAATTCTAAACCCTGTTTGGTAGATGCTTAAAATGAGTTTATCTCATTTCCGTTACCAGTAATTATGCATTAGAGATCTTAATCTCTAAGGGCTCGTTCAGCATCTCCACTCTAATCCGATGAGAGCTTTTCAAATAAAAGTTACTTTGATAAGCTCTTTCTGTTCTAGCTCTTGTTTTACAGTAAGTTCATTTGCTGAAATCACTTTTTCAAAACAAAAACAAAAATTATAAAATTATAAAATATAAAATAAAATAAAATAAAAAATCTTATTAAAATCATGCATGTTAGGTAAAACGTTCAAAGTAAGAGCTTTTTTTTAGCAGGAGTTGATGTTATTTTTAAAATTTACAACTACTCTATTAGAAGAGTAATCCAACCGGTTGTTTTGGTTGATCTTACCATAGATGGTGGTGCCCCAAATGGCAAAAGAATGGATGGCTACAATCTTTACGTTTTAAGACATTTATGCCATCCATCATGTCAGACATTGAATGTGGATCGTCCATCATATGGAGCCCACCTTAGAGGTGGACTATCCATCCTATGGGCCAAACCTTTGAAGTGGGCCGTCAATCATGCAAGGCATATCTTAGATGTGGACCATTCATCACTAGGGTCTGACCTTTGACATCGACCATCTGTTATGTGGGGCCCACCTTGATATAGGTCATCCATCATGTGGGGCCTAATGGTAATTGTCTTGTACATTGTGGGGCCCACCTTTGATGTCCACCTCCATCATGTGGGACACACCTATGTGGATAATCCATCGCGTTGGGCCACATTATGTGGGGCACACCTTGATACCATCATGTGGGGCACACCTTGATACCATCATGTGGGGCTACCATCAAAGCTAATTGTCCTTTATGTGGGGGCTGTTCAATGTCCACTACGCATCACATAGAGTCCACATTTGATGTCTCCATCTAAGCCCCACCTTTGAAGTGGGTTGTCAATTGTGGGACCCACCTTTTATGTCCACCTCCATCATGTGGGACACACCTATGTGGATAATCCATCATGTTGGGCCACTTTGGATATGGGTTGTCCATCATGCAAGACCTTGGATGTGGTTTGTCCATTAGGTGGGGCCCACTTGATGTGGACTATCCATCACGAAGGGCCACACTTTGATGTGGTACATCCATCTTGTGAGGCCCAGCCCACTCCGTCCATCATGTGGGCCCACATTGATGTGGACCATTCATTATGTAAGGCCCCACCTTCAATATGGGTTGTTCATCATGTTGGCCCAACTTTGATGTCAACCATCCATGTGAGCTCACCTTCAATGTCCACCATCCATCATGTGAGTCCCACCTTTGATGTGGACCGTCCATCAAATGGGGCCCACTTGATGTGGGTTGTCCATCATGTTGGGCCACACTTTGATGCGGGTCATCCATCATGTGAGGCCCACATTTGATGTGAACTATGCACTATGCGGGCTCACCATGATGTGGACCATTCATTATGTGGGGCCCCACCTTCAATATGGGTCATTCATCGTGTGGGCGTGGACCCAACTTTGATGTCACCGTCCATGTGGGCCCACCTTCAATGTCCACCATCTATCATGTGAGTCCCACCTTTGATGTGGACTGTCCACCAGGTGGGGCCCACTTGATGTGGGCGATCCATCATGTTGGGCTAGACTTTGATATTAGGCATCCATCATGCGGGGCCCACGTTTGACGTGAACTGTGCATTATGGGAGCCCACCTTGATGTGGACTATTCACCATGGGGGCCCAACTTCAATATGAGTTGTTCATCATGTGGACCCACCTTTGATGTGCACCATCCATCATGTGGACCGTCCATCATGTGGGGCCCACTTGATGTGAATAGTCCATGCGGGACCACATTTTGATGTGGGACCCACCTTTGATATGAACCATGCATTATGTGGGCCCACCTTTGATGTTAACCTTCCATCATGTGGTCCCACCTTTGATGTGAACCATCCATCAGGTGGGACCAACTTGATGTGGATTGTCCATCATGTGGGGCCCAGTTTTGACGTGAACAGTGCATTGTGGGCCCACCTTGATGTGGACCATTCATCATGTGGGGGCCCACCTTCAATACGAGTTGTTTATCATGTGCAAAAAAGAAGACAGAAAAAGAGTAAGGCCGTGTTTCTTAATGCTGAATTTTTGCACTTAACACGAAATGGGGAAAATTTTCCGTATTTAGTAGTGTTTGTTAATGCACTATTAACGCGGAAGACGGAAAGCGCTAAGTGGTTTTTCACTAAATTCTTTCAATGATAGGAGTTTAGCTTAATAGTGAACACAGAATGCGCTCCGTGATTTTTCATTAAACAAAAAAATTTTGCTTCCAAAAGTACCCCTTTTCAAGTTACTACGGAAATTTTTTCTTTTAAATTGTTTGTGCAATACAAAATCAACCTTTAACCTGTGAAACTTCTTTATGCCCCACCATGATTTATGTGTTTAATCCACACCGTCCATCAACTTTTTCAGATAATTTAAGGTGTGATCCAATAAAAGGAGTAAGTCTAATGATTAATTGGACCATAAGGTAGGGATTGAACGTCCACCGTTAAAAACTTCTTGAGACCTGGAGAAGTTTCAGATCAAGCTGATATTTGTGTTTTCACTTCATCCACGTCTACATGACCTAATGAATAGGTTGGATAGTAAGAAAAAATCAAATGGACCACATCACAGATGACTCTTGCATTTAATGCAACTGGTGCATTTTAATGCAACCAAGATTATTATTTGGTGTGGTCCACTTGAGCGTTGGATCTACTTCATTTTTGTGTTCATGCCTTAAAATAATCTGAGAAAAGGGATTGACAGTTTGGATGTACAGATACATCACGGTGGGCCCGCCCACAGAACTGCCCGTTCGGAGCGAGGGACGGGCAGGGGTCGTACGCAATCCGCGTCCTCATACGACTCGGCGCTCGCCTGGACGTGGATCTCCTGAGAAAGCCTTTCGCGGGAAGTTCCTACGTTGGGAACGCAAGTGGGGCCACTGGGATGTTTGTGAGAAATCCTCACCGTCCATCCGTTTTGTGAGTCCATTTTAGGACATGAGGCCAAAGATGAACCATATCCAATGCTCAAGTGGGCCGAAAACGTGATAACTAAACGTCCACAGTTGAAATATTCGTGGGGTCACTGAAATTTTGAATCATGCTAATATTTGTGTTTTCAGTTCATTCCAGTAGGAATGACATTATGAACGGTAGGGATGGCATGTAAACACCACTGTCGAATCAGGGAGGTTTCAATGGTAGGAATTTCCCTAAATACCTTTTCTTTTAATACAACCCACTTGAGTCTTGGATCCTGTTCAATTTTGGTCTAATCTCCTAAAATTAGCTCACAAAACAGATGAATGGAGTGGATTCCTGTTCAAACACTTATACATGCAAATCATTAATTTTTTATCTGTTTTTATGAATAATGATATTTTAATTTTCTATTAAGTACTTTATAGTTTATTTGAATTAAATAGAATAATTTTATTTTCATTTAATAAAAAATAATTTCTTTATAATGTAAAACATTTCCAAACAGGAAATAGATAGGGGCAAATGTGTCAAATTTACATATTTCAGACATTTCAGATGTTTGTTAACAAACAGATTGTTTCAAATTCAGTACTTAATTTTCAGACTTCAGCCATAGTTACCAAACAAGTTTTTTGACTTCAGATTTCAGATTCAAGCTTTAGATTTCAGATTCAGGCTTTAGACTTCAGATTTAACAAACAGGGCCTAAGCCTCTAGTCTGGGCTTTAAGACCTTGGCTTTATATGCATGCACACAAGTGTATCCATGTTGGAAATTTTCATTATCCAAGTGTTTTTTATGTGCATAAACAAATTCTTCTATTTTTCCTGATTGTAAGGAAAGATGGACTTACCTTGAAATAAAATCAGAAAAATTTCCTCCCAGCCTTCTGATCATCATCAGCAGCACCATTGTCTCCAAAGCCACCAAAACTACCAAAACGGCTCAAACCAGAGTTAGCAAAGCCACCTGACTGGCTTGAACTGGAATTGCCAAAGCCACTAGACCTCCCTGAACCATCATCCCCAAAACCACCAGCACGTCCTGAACCAGAGTCACCAAAACCACCAGCACGTCCTGAACCAGAGTTGCCGAAACCACCAGAACGGCTAAACCCAGAACCACTGAATCCACTAGAACGACCCGATCCGGAATCACCAAACCCACCAGATCGGCCTGAACTTGATCCGCCAAACGAACCAAAACGGCCTGACCCAGATTCACCATATCCACCACCCGCACGACCTGATGAACCACCAAAGCCACCAGAGCGACCAAATCCAGAACCACCAGAACGACCAAAACCTGAATCACTCGAACGACTGCCTCCTCCAAAGGAACCAAACCGACCACCACCACCCATGTCACCATACATGTCTCGACTACCACCCTCAACAGCAATCCTCGGGAGCTGAAGGTCGACAGGGAAATTAATGAGATCATCAGTCCATGCATCCCAAAACTACAAACCGAAGAGCATAGTAAAGATGATCATTGAAAGCTTCCTCTACACAGTCATGGTTAACAATGGTGAAAGAAAAGCGAGAGCAGCCTTCATTTCTTTTGATAAATAGAAACAGGCCACTTTCATGCTTGTTTTCCCTTTTACATGACCGACTATCAGAATACACTAACGAATTCAATTAAGAGACCAATGGGATATAGAGACTTTAACAAATTCATGAGTATGGTATTACATCTCAAAATGGAATCAACGCAAGCATGATGTTTGAGACAAATGCTACAACATGCATTGTGAACAAACAATTATTGGTAAAGAGCTAAAGTTTTTTTTTTTTTTTTTGAAAGGGCAAGTCAAGAGCTAAAGTATCACACCCACTACTCTAAAAATATATTAATTGGGAAATAACCGACTGCCTTTTACAAGGGATTAGATCTGTCCATGTCACGAAGCAAGCAAATCTCACTAAATGACTTGAAGGACATTTTTAAAAAAGGTCCTTTTTTTTTTCACAAAGAGCGACATCAAGTCCACACACACCTAGACATGCTCGCATTACATGCAGGGACCGAAACATAGCTGTCAATCAGGTGGGCCCCACCATGTATGCTCAAAATTAGGTTAGCCAACTCATTAGATGGGCTCATGGTGTGCCATAAAGGCCGTTATGGAGCTGTAAAGGCTGTTACATAAAGGTAACAGTGGCAACCGTTATACGTTACAGGGTCATGTGGCCATTATGGAGCATGTAATTGCGTTAACGGCCCGTTACACTCCCTGTAAAGCTGCAACAGCCCCATAATGGTCTATTACGGGGCAGATACAGGTTTTACGAGTTTTTCTTTCAATAAAAAAAGAGACCGCAGCAGCCGTTACGGGGGCTGTAACAACCGTTACAACCCGTATCGTAAAGGTAATGGTGGTGCCCGTTATGGCCATCATTACCGTTACGGAATACCTTCATGGGCCACATGTTTAGAAACAATACTGTCCACATTCAACATACACAAGTAGCAATCTATTTGCGCTAATTTTCGATCCAGATCATCTACATGGGGGGCACCTAATGCACTACTACAGAAATGACAAGTTGGCACTGTGACCCGTTTAGCCATACATTTGAACTTAGCACGACTCTAAACCAGGGTGCTCTTAGCCTGAACAGCTTTTTAATTAAAATGCATGGTTGTTGTGATCAGTTTTACAAGCACCAGTACACTATGTACAGCACCCTTGGGATACAGAAATATTGTGGGAAACATCAGGAAATATCAATGTATCGCATAATGGAACGCAATCTAAGGGAAATATTGGGGAAATTTTGGGAGGTGTTGGAAATTTCAGTGAAACCTTAGGCGAGGTTAGAAGACACATGATTACAAATTTAGAACTCAAAACCAATACAAAAAAATAAAATGTGCTAATAGTTTTACATTGTTTAGGGAACAAATCAATGTGCAGTGGGACAAAAATATGCTCTGAAAATCTCCCTCCGATCACAATATCTCCACCAAATTTGTATTTTGATGCAAAACAACTCAATTGGAGTTGTTAAAACAAACTAAAAAGAGAACCCTTAAAAAAAGGGCAAATTTCTTTTTTTTTCCATTATTTTTGCTGATTTATGCTAGTTTCCATCGAAATATCACAAATATTGCAAGATATTTGTGAAATATCACAAAAAATCGTATCAGCATGCATACAAGATATTTGGTTCCTGGGAATTTTCATATTTCCGGATGGTTCGCATCACTGACCTACGATACTGAAAAATCGCCCAATGTGCCAGCAATGCATTCGAAACAGCATCCATCGAGATTCAGAGAAAGCAACATTGGTTGACTTATAATATACTAGGTTGTTATAAAACAAGAAAGGGCAATGGATATATATATATATATATATATATATATATATATATAGAGAGAGAGAGAGAGAGAGAGAGAGGTAAGGGCGATGGATATATGAAGAAAATGATGGTGGAAACCCAGGTATACCTCTTTAAACTTGCATCCAACATCCTGTTCAATGACCCTAACAGCCCTGGTCTGTTGTTCAGTATGAATGAGAATAGCGCTGCCTTTCTTACCAGCACGTCCTGTTCGTCCTGATCTATGGACAAAAATCTCTGAAGAGTTTGGAAGCTCATAATGTATTACCTGAGTTGACAGAGAAGGTAGAAATCAGAATCAAACAATAGAACAGAAGTATAATGGCTCAAACAGATAAAAGTAACAAAACAATGGAGGGAAATGCAAATAAGACCACTGTGCAATTAACAATTCATGTCAGTCAAGATATACACATCTTGCCATTTACTTTATGAAAATTACTGGTCAAAAGGAAAGAATTGAAAATCATAAAAACAACACATCATCAGAAACTAGCTGCTAGAGAGATGCTCCTGTGTGAATTGTAGTGTAGGAGAGCACCGTGCAAGCAGCTTGGGGTAGCTTCCACCGTGATGTGCTAATGACATCCACCCCAACCACTAGAATTGTCACCCCATGTTAGGCCTAGGGCCCAAAAATCAAGCTGATTTGTGATTCACATGGGCAACACAATAGGGAACACTGAACAAGGGAATACCCACACTTGATTTTGCAAATGGCCTGATTTTTTGCACGCACATTCATCCATGGCCGATGAACAGGCTGAAAGGTCTGGATTCCTCATACACAGCACCGTAGGCTCCATAAAAAATCAAGGATGGGGCACTGCTCCCAACTGTTTCCCTTGGTTTGGCCCACCTGAATCACAAATGGGCCTATTTTTTGGGCCCTGGCCTAACATGGGGTGACGCATCTGATGGTCGGAGTGGATGTCATCAGCACATCATGGTGGGGGCTACTCAATCTGCTCACAAAATGATCCCTCCATGCTACAATTCAGAGGAGAGCATCTCTCCTAGCTGCTAAAGCCCATTAAAGATAAACTAGCTGCTGAAGTACAATCTTCAGATAAAAACACTAATAAATAAATAAATAATGTCCAGCCAATAAGGAACAAACTAGCAAATGAGAAAAAGAAAAAACCATTAGAAATAATTTTCTCACAAATTGCTGTAGACTCAATCATCAGTCACAATAATTGTTAGCCAAGGCATGAAAGAAACTGCCTGATTAAACTCAAGACTGCAATGCTCCACACCATCAACATTGGCATTGCATCCTTCAAGGCTTTGTCAAATTACAACAAAATTAGAAAATAAAAATGAAGCAAAGATGCATCGGCCTTTAACAAGTGTGTCCATAAGTACACAATTTTGAGACTCCAGGTTCGAGCACAGAAAAATATCAAACAGAAATGAAGGGTTAGACACAGGAGAAATACATGTCATATCATACTAATAATTCATAGGAATATATATGTACAGTTACATTCCTCTGCATTCACCAACTAAAAAAGTAAAGACTGTCAAGATTAGGACTGTCATTTGAGAACTGTAAATGCAAGACCCTCACCAGATCAACATTAGGAACATCAAGCCCACGGGCAGCAACGTCAGTAGCAATTAATATGTTGAAGTGTCCATCCCGGAAGCCCGCAAGTGTTTTTTCCCTCTGATTCTGTGAGATGTCTCCATGCAAAGGCTCACACTTATGACTACGGCCCATAGAATATGCCAACCGATCCGCATCACGTTTTGTTTGAGTGAAGACAATACATTTCCCTCCTTTGGCATGTTCCTAACAATCATAAGTATGATGCCGAGAATGAGAACAAGGATAGATCATAAAAAGCCATTAGTGTTACTTGTGTATTTGTTCTAACACTTGTGAAAGCAAACACAATGGTGTAAGCATTGAACCAGAAGATATTATGATATGAAGCTGACTGTGTTTGCGCATGTGTGCATGTGTGCGGGTGTGCATGTGGGCGTGTGCATGTGAGAAAGAGAGAGAGAGATGTTGGGCACATACTGTTATTAGAGGTCCAAGAATTGATGGCTTCCCATATGTGTCTGATGCAATGGAGTACAGGGTGATTCCATCAGCCAATTTCTGATCCGAATCACCAACCTGAAGTGCAAGTTAACCAAAGTTATGCTCACGACAATCATAAAAGCACCGGAAACTAAGAAAGATAGTAACAGAACATGAACAACAATAATCCCCAAAATTGATGGAGCTATGACAGAATTATCCATTCAATTATGGAAAAGAGCTTTTATATATATATATATATATATATATATATATATATATATATATATATATATATATATATATAAGGAAAGAAAAAAGAAGAAAAGGCATTTGATGCAGGACAACTAACCACTCGCTCTAAAAGCTTAGACTAATAAAGTGTGGCGAGTCAATCCCTTTATCTCATAGCCCAAGCCCTACATCTCATGGGTAAGATCCTCGGCTGAAGCCTGGTGTGAAAATGCCCCTGCATTAATCACCCCCAGTGAGGAGTCTCAAACACAAGACCTCCCGCTCTGATAGCACTTTGATACAAAGGACAACTAACCACTTGCTATAAAAGCTAGAACTGATAGAGCGTGGCAAATCAATCCCTTTATCTCATAACCCAAGCCCCACATCCTATGGGTTAGATCCTCGGCTGAACCCCCTCGTGCGCCCTACATCACATGGGTTCCGCCTCACACGGGCCCCCCACTCCGAGTGTGCCCCTACATCCCACGGGCCACCCCACTCGAGCTCGGTGTGAAAATGCCCTTGCATTAGCATTTTTTATGGATTCCCTCTTATTGAGTTCCACTAGTTCAAGTTTCACCTACATCTGCAATTATACTCATACAAAAGGTAAGTTACTTTGAACCAGTTGTGTAGAAATTGCATGACGAATCCAAAGCCAAAATGATGAGATCCTTAGCATTCTTCTTTTCTTTTATGTTTTTCATGACTGGAGAAAGATAACCAAAATGATGGGATTCAACCAACTACTGTGTTTGTTGGTGCTTTTTTTTTTACACTTTTGACTCCCTTTCATAAAAAGATGCATGCCCAGCCATGGTGTCTTCTCGTATTTGTTGTTGTTGTTCAACAATAACTCGACAAAGATACAGAAGTTACAGAAGTATTCACTGTGAAAAGTAAAAGCAACGCTCACCATGTTACATAATACCACCGTGAAAATAAAAGACTTCAGTTTGCAATTATTTATTTATTTATTTATTTTGACTGGTGCGATCTTATTATAGAGACAATAGGGTCATAACAGTCTACCATGAACCATAAAATGCCTGGGTTAACTTCTTTACTTAATGAGAGCCACCTGATCCAGTAAGGGCTGTAAATGGGCCAGGCCAAAATAATAATAATAAATAAATAATGTATAGACCCAGCTGGACCAAGTCAAAATCCAAGCCAAACCAATGCAGCCCCAACTGGTTGACAGCCTCGTATACAGATGCAACAGAAGTTCCTAACGGGCAAAGTTATGTCACATAATGATAGAAACAGCATATGATGTCACCTTTAGTATATGATAATATGAAGGGAGAAATACACGACAAACTTGCATACTTACGAGATCAATAGTTAATGGGTCTTTTAGGTGCTTCTGGGTTAGCCTTCTTATCCAACTCGGCATTGTGGCTGAGAACATCATGCCTTGGCGTTTTTTAGGTAACTTGTCCAAAATTACCTCCACATCTTCATCAAATCCCACAGCAAGCATCTGATCAGCCTCATCAAGAACAACAAATTGCACCTCTGACAAATTTAAGGCACCTCTCTTGATCAGATCAATAATGCGACCAGGTGTGCCCACAACGACATCAACACCATAGTCCAGTGTATTCATTTGAGATGATATTGGCACACCCCCATATACACAGATTGTATCTAAGTTGGGGGCGGATTCTCTAAATTCCTTTTCAACTTGACGAGCAAGCTCTCTGGTGGGTGCCAATACCAAGGCCAGAGGATTTCTTCCACGCCTGCAGATATTAATATGAAAACATATAACCTCAATAAACATGTCCTTCGTCAATCATATATGAAACTCGTATATAATTGCAATATTCTTTTTCAATTGTATTAGTTGTCAAAATAGTATAAAGCACGATTCAAATTTTTGCAGCAACCAGAGGAGCATGATAAAAGTTAACAAACCCATGCTTGGCATTGAACTGAATGATTTTATCCATGATGGGGATTCCAAATGCTAGAGTTTTTCCAGTTCCAGTTCTGGCCCGACCTATCATGTCACGCCCCTGCATTGCTGGTTCCAGCACAGCTCTCTGCAACACATAACAGACCCAAGCATCCACTAAGATATAGATAACTGGATATTGAGAGTTTCAACCATAGAACAACCATGATTACACTTGAAAGAAAGAGCACAGAAAAATCACAATATGACAGAAAATTTACATAATGCTCAAGACCAAACTGCAAACTTAACCATTTTATCGAGTACCAGATTTTCGATCCATTTATAGCCTGATACTGAGATAGAACCAAAGTTTTATTTTCACTATGAATAACAGGATTTATTAATAAAAAAGATCAGAATAAAAAATTGTCCATCAAGATGGTGGATAGTGAGACGTGACAAAGTGAGAATAATGGGACACTCAGCAAGCATGCCACCATGGAACTTGAGTCCCTTGGAACATGAAACATTATGAAATTTTGCCACTTGCAGTGATTTGAAAATGTTTCAAATCAAACTAGAAATATTAACACCAATAAAGAAGTATTGGACTTAGGGTGCATTTGTAGCCCCAATAATGAGATGGAACTAATTTTTTCTCTTTTTATCAATAATGATCTATTCGTGAAAATATCAAACAATTATCCATTAAGACGGAGGGTAATGGGAACTGACAAGTATACAAGAACAGGACCCTCCCATGATAGAAATCAAGTCCCAAAGATTACTACACTTGACCAACATGGAGTCCAAAACATTACGATTTTTTTCCCAGTTACTGTGATTGGAAAAAGTTTCAAATTGGACTCTCTTATTGTGGAAAAGCAGGGCATTTTGTGATATAAGCTTATAATATCTAAAAGAGTAGTAGAAAAAACATGAATAAGAACAATCATGCAAAATCACAAGACCATAATTGTAAAGAAGGCAATCAGCAGTTGCAACTTGCAACTTCCACCACCATGTAAGCATTAGGTAGGTTCCTGTTTGTAAGCCAACCACATAAAAGTTTTTTTTTTTTTTTTGAAAGATAGCAAAGAATTTATTAACTGGGGACCAAAAAGGAAACAAAGAACACGCAACCAACCATATACAGGTTTCTGCCAACTAAAAAATGAAAAAAGAAAAGGAGAGATTTTTATAGTTGCAATCTGGACATCCAAGTATATCAACCGTCCTCCCACCAAAGTTTGGCCAATCAAATCATTCGTTTAATGGGAAGGGCGCTGTTGAACAGAACAAATTGTTGGATTAAATCCTCTCCACCTGTGGCATCAGAGGAGTTTTTTTTTTTTTTCCACCAAAGGAGCCATACGATCGTTCAAATAACTAAAGTTGTATAAAAATTTCTACAACTCCCTATTTCCCAGTGATAATTTGATCATAATTTATGCTAAATTTTCAATAACCTGTAACCGTTTGCATCTGTACTGCATTACCTGGACACTACAAAATCTTTGTAGCACCAGTGTCCAAAATTCCCAACTTTTTAATTATAGAAACATTGTGCCCAGATTACACAAACATCTACATGGAGAAAACATAACACTCAGGCAAAGTACAGCCATCCACGCACTTATGCCCCAATCCAAACCATCCAAATCATGCGCCGCATTTTAGATGGGGCATAGACCCAACATCAGATTGACTAGACAATATTAATGATGCTGGTTAGTCAACATACACTTTGCTAAATTTGGACCATTAATGATGTTTCATGTTAGCCATCCACTTGATGGTCGCTAATCGGACAGTTAGTACCATCCATGCTATGTTATATTTAGGTCATGCGGCATCCACAACGGAGCACACAATTTGGATGGTTTCGATTGTGCACATACCACGTGTACATTGTTGCAGCATGCACATTGATCATCATGGTCAACAAGAATATCGAATAATTCCTACAATTACAATCCCTATACTGAGGCTAGCAATTCAGTTGGCTGACAGGAATATAATGGCAGCACCACCAAAAGATTACACTTTGTCTTATCAAAAACCAAAGCACAACCATTTTGAGAGAGGTGACTTACTCGTGCCTGAGTTTCACATTTCCATGAAGAAGTTCTCTGTTATGAAATCAGCACCATAATATACGAAATGTCACTCCTTATACACACTCCTACAGCCGTAAGCTTGGCGCACACACGTGCCAGCTTAATCCAGGCTGTTTAGATAGATGGCCACACTGTGGATGTGGCATTTCCTAAAATTTACTCAGTGGAAGATCCTAGCCATTTGAGCAGTGGCCATTCATTGATCAATGGTCCAAGTTCAACAGGCAATATAAAATGGTTAGGATCATTCAGTGAGTGTGGCTTTTGAGCAACAGCTCATCCATGATAGGGCCCACAATTCTGATGGCGTGGATTGGAATCCATGTGCCACGTGTACAGTAGATAAAGACATTTACATGATCCATAATGCACTTCCAGAGTACGTTACAATCAATCTAGAATTTAAAAATCTCACCTGTATCGGAAAAAGCTTGGTGATTCCTCTCTTGGCGAGAGCTTTGACAATATCGTCGGAGATCCCGAGCTTTGCTATTTCAAGCCCTTCTTCGCCGTTGCTGGCCTTCTTCCCCGCATCCCCCGCTCTCTCCTCGTCCGAGAAATCGTCGACCGCGTACTGCGCCCGAACAACATCCGACACCTTGAATCCCAGTGGCCCAGCCGAGATATGGAATCCCCTGCCATGGGAACCACCCAACCACAGCTTCTCCGAAGCAGCTCTGAGATGATCGGACGATTGTGTTTCGTCGCTTGTAACGGCGTTAGTACATTCCTTTAGAGAAGGGGACGGAGAGAGACGGAATGATTGGATGGAGAAGAGAGAGGAGAGGGTGCGTTTGGATGGGATAGAAGGGCATTTTCGGAAGAGGAAATTCATCTCGGTGTGGTTAGAGAGAGAGTTTTAGGGTTTTGGAGGGAGAGAAATGGAGGCTGTCAGAAAGAAAAACCTCAGGGTTTTGGAGGACGAAGAAATTTATTTATGTAGGAGGCGTTGAAGGGTTTTGGGGGTAATGTATGGTAGTCTTAAGGAGTGGATTTTGTAATTACACGCGCGCCTTGTCTCATTTTAGTTGCATGTACCATTTTGGGGTACGTGCACGAGATCCCAGCCGCCAGTCAGGTGGGCCCTATCTTGTCGATTTCTTGGCTGATCCACACACGACTCGGATTATGTAGTGTAGCCCACAGCACCGATGTCAAAGCTAGGTGCTATCGACGCCCTTCATCTTTTCCCATATCATTTTATAGTATGAGTGAGGCAGATACAAATCTCAGGTGGACCACACCACAGTGAACAGTGCTATCCATGGAAAACACGAATATAAGCTTGATCCAAAAATTGTGTAGTCCCAAGCGTTCAACCAACACTTTTCCTCGCAGTATGGTCCTGGGACCTAAATCTGCCCTTAAATGAGCTGGAAAAAGGTTTGGAGTAAGCCGACGGAGCTTTTTTAGTGGCACCCAGTACTAAGGTTGGTGTTGTATTCCACGCTATGTAAGCCGATTAGCTGATGTACCACACACCAGTGATATAGCTGGTGTGTTTGCATAAGCAAGTTCTGTGGGTTCCATTATGAGGTATGTGTTATATTCAATTTATCCATTTATTTGATGAGCTCATCTTAAGCTTGATGCCAAAAATAATATAAATTTAAAGATCAATTGCGCCACACTGAAAAAAGCAGTGTGAGATTAAACATTTACCATTGAAACTCTTTTGGGGGTTATAGAAGTTTTGGATCAATATGATATTTGTTTTAGCTCTTCATCCTGTTTTTTATAACCTTATGAACAGATTTGATGGAAAATAAACATTATGGTGGGCCTTACAAATGTTTCAATGGTGAAAATCATTATCCCGGCTGCTATTTGTGGTGTGGTCTAGTTGACCTTTGGATATGATTTAATTTTTGGCTTATGCACTAAGATGATCTCTAAAACCGGATGAACGGTGTGGATATAGGTATATGATTTTGAGGCCCATGCAACTTTGATCTCCTTTGAATGGTGGGTACAACTGCGAGCTCGAGGAGTGTCTGCGCTCGTCGACACGTACATACACCAGCTTTATAACTGGTGTGTGGCAGCCAATCCACGTCCCTACAGTATGAGGTGGAAATGATGGATGATTAGAAATGGTCACACGTTCACGGTATCTTGCCTGATTTTCGGGGAAGCGGGTTGAGTGGTCAGTAACTAACTATACCAAGAAAACTCTCGTGATGTCCACCTGGGTTTTATGTATTCTATTTACTTGGTCCATTCATTTTATAAAATAAATTTTGAGTTTGGTCTAAAAAATAAATAAAACATATATAATGTTCAACTGGACCACGCTACGAAAGAAGCTATTTGTAGTGAATGTCTGTTGTATTTATTTTAAAATAATATTAAAAATTTGAATTTTCAAATTTCGGTGTTTTCCCTCCACATTTAAATTTTGGTGTTTTTGAGGTGTTGGTTTTGTCCCACATCGGATTTGACAAGAGAAATTCTCTTGTTTATATGATAGACTTTTTGCCTAGGGCTTGAGCCCCTTTCAGGGGGCATGTGAATTTGGTCCTGTGGGGGGGCTATGCCAATAGCTCTAATCTATACCATTAACCACACACGCGCGCGCGCGCCGAGCCGAGCCGAGTCCGTGTCCGCGACGGGACAGGACGGGCTGGGCTGGGTGCGGGTGCGGTGTAAGTGTACTCGCGTGGGTGTGTGTGTATGGGTACTCGCAGGACTGTATGTGCGAGAGTGTACGCTTCCCTTCCGGTTGGTCGCCCCTGTTGGGTTTAAACCCAACGGACCTAACCTTTTGTAAAGGGTGCTTATGCACCATTTCGGAGTCTATATAAAGACTTCCGATTCCAGTTTCAATATACGAAAAATTCTCTGCCTTATAAAACTCTCTCTGATACGGTTTTGTTACTGAGTTCATTGCTGAGTCAACTCAGCACTTTCGGATTAAACTGCAAGTGGTTCGAGCCCGTGTACAGTGAGTGCACCACTGGGACCGGGTCATAGTCGTTGTATCCTGGAGGTCGATTGCTCTGGAAACCTGTTGCACTTGGGACGCTGTCCAAGGGGAGCAAATTCGATTTCAAGCCGAGTGACTCAGTCACGCCTCGACTCAATTCAATAAGTTTTTCTTTCTCTAAATTTATTTTCCTTTTTTGGTTCTCGATTTTTATAGTCTATTTAATTCAACATTTTATCCAACAATCTTAAAATCGAATTTTGTGTTGAATTACATAGACTATGGCTACAGTAACAGTAAATGCTTCTACTGAGTTAGCCAAAATCGAACCGTTCGCTGGACAATCCTTTAAACGGTGGAAACAGAAATTGATGTTCGCTCTTACCACCCTGAAAGTTTCATACATTTTATCTGAATCATTTACTATAGATCCAGCAAATCAAAATGAAGTAACAGATGAAAATAATTGCAAAAATTATATTCTAAACTCTTTATCCAACGAATTATATGATGTGTATGCTTCTTACGCCTCTGCTAAAGATATATAGATTGCTTTAGAAAAGAAATACATATTAGAAGATGCAGGCGCTAAGTGTAAGACCCGTATCTTGGTCCGTACCTTTTCGTACACTTCCGCGGTCGTACCGGTCGAATTCTGGCAACTTTCGACCCTTAAACAATATCGACGCACGACCCTGATTCACGTGCCGACAACCCGAGTCGACTCAACCCGAGACCAATACCATAGCGACCGCGCCGTCGTTGCGGTTCTGATACCGCGACTCGCGCGCCAAGGCGATACCCTGATCAAGAGTTATGGGCCAACGTTCGGTGCGAGAAAACGCCGCGCGTTGCGAAAACCAAGGGAATCTCTACGATGTGTCACATCAATCACATCAATCCCATCAATCAATCACCCATCAACCCATCACATGTCAAGTACACATCACTCTCACCCATTTTCCTAAGCAACCACAAAAGTCTTCCTAACCCATACCTTTCTTACACAAAAGACCACAAAAGTCTTCACATCCCATACCTCTCTTACACAAAAGACCACAAAAGTCTTCACATCCCATACCTCTCTTACACAAAAGCTACAAAAGTCCAAGATTTCTTACACAAACATCACTCACCCATCCATCCATCACTCTCTCTCTCTCTCCCTTTACATCACTCTCTCTCTTTCTCTCTTTCTCATTTCAAAATTTCCAAGCAACAAGAGAATTCCAAGAGTCCCACGTATGGAATTTCTCAAACCCTTCTAAGCTCCAAGTGGCCCACCTTCCTACCCTAAAATCTCTCATCTCAACCCTCCATTCTTCATCTTAACCATTGAAGTTGAAGCTAAGGTGCCAAGGAACCCCTAGGAGCGAGAAGATCAGACGGTGGGTGCCTCTATAGGGTAGTTTTTATTGTTTTTATGGTGGACCAAGTGAGGCCCACCAATCCATGGTGTGGATCTCACTTGAGACCCTTATTTGTGGCCGATGGACCACATGGATCATCATGATCATTCCATGATGGGGCCATTCTCCATGGACCCCATCATGATGTTTATTTTCTCTTCAAAGGTCATCTAGACCGTCCATGTCGGTGGGGAAAGGATCCCCACCGTTGATTTTAAATTTCGGAGGTCCCACATGTTTTAAGGCCCACTTGTTACATGATTTGTTGTTAGGGAGGGCCCATAATGACGGGGTCCCTCTATCACAAGCCGTGTCCCACTCTCCATGTCTCTCTCTCTCTCTCTTTTATTTTATTTTATTTTATTTTATTTCATTTTATTGCAATAGGAGGGTGTGGCCCACTTGAATGGATCCCACCTTGATATAATTTTTATTCAAGTGGGGCCCACCTTGGACATTGAGCCCATGACACCCATCAGTGGTGGCCCACTCCATCAAGGCCCACACTCAAAAAAAAAAATTTAACAAAAGACCGTCCAGCGTCTGGGACGCTGGACGTTTCAACAGAAAGGGAATAAAGGAAGAAAGAAAAAGAAAAGGGAAATGGTGGGCTGCTCCAACATGGCCCCACCTTGATGTATATTTTTAATCCAAGCCATCCATTTTATTCTCGGGATCGTTTTAGCCGTTGAGCCGAAAAATGAGATCGATCCAATTATCTGGCGGGCCGTGGCATTAAGAATACTAATATCTTCCTTTAAAACTTAAAAAAATGATTTCTGGGGTCCACCAGAAGCTTGGACCTACCTGAAACTTGTTTTGGACTCCTATTTTTGTGGAAAACATGCAATGGACGGGATAGATTTGTTTAATGTGGGTCCCACCTAGGAAAACAAAATTAAAGGAAATCCATGCATGCGTTTGCTACTTGACGTCCAGAGGTGTCTGGACGTCCAACCAAAAAAAAAAAGAAAGAAAGGAAAAGAAGGGAAATGGTGGGCCACTCGTGTAAGCCCCAACTTAATGCATGGATTTAATCCAAGCTTTTCACCATCTTCCTCAAATTAATTTAGGCGTTGAACCAAAATTTGAGACCAATCCGGAACTCAGGTGGGCCATACCATCTAAAATCATAAGGAGACATGCCTGAAACATACAAAAACATTTGGTGGGGCCTACCTGAAATTTGGACGTGGCTGAAACTTGGTTTGGACGCCTAATTTTGTGGAACACATGCAATGGATGGGGTAGATCTGGTTAATGTGGGTCGCACCTAGGATAAAAAAAATAATTTTCTTTTTTGGCATGACTTTGTGCCATGAGTCCAGAGACGTCCACGATTAAAAAGGGTGGCCGTATTGGCCCACTTGTAGACTCCACCATGATGTATATTTTGCATCTATACCGTTCATTTAATAGGTCCCCTTGAATGGTGCGTTGACTCCAAAAATCATCCACAAACTGAACTCAGGTGGGCCATACCATCCAAATCATGTGAAGACATGCCTAAATCATATAAAAACACTTGATGGGGCCTACCTGAATTTTGAATGTAGTTAAAACTTGGTGTGAACCCTCAAACAGGTGGGACACACGTAATGGACGAGTTGGATTACAAATAAACACTTTGGTGGGCCCTATATGGGACCCACTGTGGTATGTGTGGCTTACCACACCGTACACAACAGTGGGTGGTGACACCCACTGTGATGCAAGTGTTTTACTCACACCGTCCGTCCACGCCAGTGGACGGTGGCCCCCACTCAGATGTATGTATTGTGTCCACGCCGTCCATCTTGTGGGCCCCTGGCCACGTCACGTTATGAACAGGTTTGGATGGCAATAAACATTACAGTGGGCCCTAGGCCATGTGATTCAATGAACAGTTTGGATGCAAATAAATAGTACAGTGGACCCAGGTTGGGTAGAAAATATACATTTCGGTGGGCCCTGGGTCTATATGACCTTATCAACAGGTTTGAATGGAAAATAAACATTTTGGTGGGCCCCTTGCTACATGGCCTTATCAACAGGTGGAATGTAAAATAAACATTTTGGCGGGCCCCTTGCCACACGGCCTTAACAACAGGTTGGGTGGCAAATAAGCATTTCAGTGGGCCCAGGATTGGCTGAAAATAAATGTTATAGTGGGCCCACATGGGAGTCTACCATGATGCATGAGTTTCATCCAAACCGTCCAACCATTTTGAGATCATTTTAAGGCCATTGTTGAGGCCCATCTTAATGTATTTGTGGCCCGCCCACTAAGGCCCACTTTGTTATTTATGGGCCCATGTGTGTAGGCCCAATTGATGTATTTGTGGCCCATCGTTGAGGCCCACCTTGTTATATATAAGGCCTATGTGATTAGGCCCATTTGATGTACATAAAGCTCATATGATTGGGCTCATTTTAATGAATTCTAAGGCCCATGGGTTATAACCCATTGCAAAGGACCTAAGGCCCATTGGTGAGGCTCATTAAGGTGATCCATTTGATGAATGCAAGGCTCATATGATACGGCTCAATTGATGTACTTAAGGCCCAAATTGAGTGCAACTAGGTCCATTGCAATGCGTGATCCCTCCATGGCAAATAACGATATTTATAGTAAGTAATGCCTTAGGAACAATGATAGTTAGACGTCCACATTGTAGGTACAATGTTGGTTAAATGTCCGCATTGTAACACTCCCTAAGGCCCACTAATAGGCCCATACTTGTAGTAAGTAGGCCGTCTAGGCCCATCTCAGTTATACACAGAGCCCATCTCTATATACATGTTTAGTATAAATCCATGATTCATTATCATACGCATCATATGTATGACTGATATGAGAAGTGACTGATCATAGCATATGCCTTCGGGCGAACTGTTTATGGGCTCCCTGGTAGGTGGAGTTGCCATAGTGCATGGTACACGTAGGATTGTTGCATGACTGGTAGTGTGACTCATGCACTTGCATTTGTATGATTGTGATTATTATATGCCCTAGCGACATCAGGGCCATAGCCTCCACAGATGCATCGTAGGTGGATGGATTGAATACCGGAAATGTTTGGTTCTAGCATACGGGCGCCATAGATGTCCCTGGGTGAAAATCCCTAAACCCGATGGTACCAGAGGATGACTCTAACGTCGAGACCGAGTGGATACATGAGCGCACGAGGGCCGTATACCAGTAGGTCGCGTCTCCCACTGTGTCGTGGTCGGTTGGAAAGGGGTGTGACCTTACCCGCCTGAGTGAGGGGGCAACTCCTAGGTTGAGTTTGACCAGCTTGAGGAATCGGTCCGCTATCGACGAGCCGGGCCCGATATTGGCAGGCGGATAGTGAGGTCTCTTCTGCTCTCCCAGTTGTGCGTTCGGATAGGGACGGCAAACTGGCGTAGAGTGTACTAGACCCCGGTGATTATCCAGAATGAAAACTGTACTGATATATGATGAGGATTGACATGCTTGAGTTGCATCTCGCATCACATGGTCTGGATATGGCCGATCGCATTCATATCTTGTACTGTATAGCCTTGGTACGGCTGATTGCATTCACGTATTCATCAGCATAATTCCGCATTACTCTAACCTTGTATTCTGAGCACGCTCGTATTGCGCACACACTTACACCGCCCTCTAAGCTTTCTATAAGCTTATGCACGATTGATGCGTGCAGGTGACGTCAGGACGCAGCCGTAGCGTAGTAGCAGCAGGAGCGTGCAGTCGAGCCTTTGGAGTTTTGTTATTAGCATTATCTTGTATTTCCCTTTATATATCTTGTACTCAAAGTTTTTGATCATAGTGGAAATGTAATGGAGTTCTTGGTTGTTGTTTGTGGGTTATGCCTTTGGTTATGCTTATTACGAATCAAACTGACATCAAAAATCCTCCTCGTAGCATCCCAGGATTGGAACCTGGCGAATGGGAGCTAGGAGCCGAGAATGGGGTTCTACGGAGGCTGTCGGCGCCGGATTCGGCTATCGGGAATTCTGTGAGCCCGGTTTTTGAGTTTGGGGCGTGACAGAAGTTGGTATCAGAGCATAACTTGGGAATAACCGAGAACAACATTACATGTTTGCTATGAGTGAAGAATGGCTAAGTTCTGAAGTTCGGATAGCTTCGCGACTTTCTGATTTAGACCGTTAACATGCGTACATTCGAGAGTTTTTGAAGATGATAGGCGCTTTCGCTCTTTCCTGTAGGATATGGCGCCTGCGAGAGTTACTCGCTCGACTCCCGCACCACCACCTGAGGATTCTGCTTCACATCGGAGGCTCCAGCTTTACCTCCTGCGTCTCCCGTTCCACCCTCAGAGATCCCTGATTCCTCCCATGAGGATGATATTCCTCTACCTGAGGCTGATGAGGAGCCGATTGTGACTGTGAGTGCCTCTCAGTTACAGCAGATGTTGCAGGCTGTGACAGCTGTACTACAGGGACAGGGCAGGCGCCCAGCTGTTTCACCAGCTCAGGCAGAGCAGGAGCGCGCGAGCGCCCTACTACGTGAGTTCAGGCGGCTTGATCCCCCACGTTTTCAGGGTGAGCCAAATCCGACTGCAGCTGAGAGATGGCGCTCCGATGTGGAGAAGATATTCGATACCATGTTATGTACGACCGAGCAGCGCGTTCGGTTAGCAGTATTCCTCTTTTAGGATGAGGCCGAGCATTGGTGGACCTCTGTTACCCGTGTTGCCGGACCTGATTATGTCTGGACATGGGAGGATTTTGTTGACCGATTCGAGGAGCAGTACTTTCCCGACCATATCCGCCGTCAGCGAGCTTTAGAGTTCGAGACTCTGGTGTAGGGAGACATGACCGTGGCACAGTACGCGGCCCGTTTTGTGGCTCTCTCGAGATTTGCACCATAAATGGTTGATGACGAGGGGCGGAAGGCCCGCCGTTTCGAGCACGGCTTACGTTACGGCCTTCGAGGTCGTGTTGTCGGGCATGAACTCCCTACCTTTCAGGCTGTAGTGCGGAGGGCTCAGATCTATGAGACTGAGTGGGCCAGCACGCAGGCCGATCGAGATCAGAGGAGGGGTCAGAAGAGACAGGCCCCCTCCAGTAGCTCACAACAGCATCGACGACCACAAAGACACAGGAGCCATCCATCTGCCAGAGTACCAGTAGCACCGTTGGCACCCCCAGCGGCACCACCGCAGAGACAGCTTTCTGACACTTGCTATGGATGCGGTGGGATAGGACACCGTAGGTGGGAGTGTCCCCGACCTCGGCAGCAGCAGCCGAGAGCACCACAACAGCCTCCACAGCAGCCAAGAGCACCACAACAGCCCCCTCAGCAGCAGCACCAGCCTTCGGGACCTCCCCCACAGCAGCAGAGACCTCAGAGGGGACCTACACCTCCCCAGCAGGCTCGGGGCAGATTTTATACCGTCCAGCAGGACCCCCAGTCATCAGGAGTAGTCGTTGACGATTCACGTGACTTGACCCCTACGCCGCCATGATGGGTCTTGAGAGTTAGAGCTTAAGATTCGTGAGCGTTATCCTTATCTTTTAGGTGTTTAAATTTGATGATATGTTGTGTTTTGATCATATATGATGTTAAGTTCCCTATCCTATTATGAGTTGTATTTAGCTGCAATCGTAGTGTAAATTTCGAGGACGAAATTTTTATTAGGTGGGGAGAGCTGTAAGGCCCGTATCTTGGTCCGTACCTTTCCATACACTTCCGCGGTCGTACCGGTCGAATTCTGGCAACTTTCGACTCTTAAACAATATCGACGCACGACCCTGATTCACGTGCCGACAACCCGAGTCGACTCAACCCGAGACCAATACCATAGCGACCGCGCCGTCGTTGCGGTTCTGTCACGCCCCAAACTCGGAAACCGGGCTCTGATACCAACTTCTGTCACGCCCCAAACTCGGAAACCGGGCTCAATAAACATTATGGTGGGGCCCACATGCAGGGCCGTGGGCCCCTGCTGGACGGTCGTCCGCCGCTGCACGGCTGCACGTAGCACCGTGCAGCGCTGCACGTTGTCAGGGAAGGGGGGTAGCTCCCTTGCAAAATTCCAAAAAAAATAATTTTTTCTGAGGTTTTTCATGCGCGGGGCCCGTTGCACCAAAATCCATCCCTGCCATTGCGATCAGTGGCCCGAAACAGACGAAATGAGTCCAGAGTTCGAATTTTTTTGATGCTTGGAAGTGGAATAAAATGAGAAATTAGCGTATGAATGGTGAGAGTACAATATTTGGCGCTATGGCCCACCAGGTGCTCCGTTCAATCCCATTTTCTGGCTCAACGCCTAAAATGAAATGGTGAAAGGGATGGATGGCTTGGATCAATTATAAACATCAGGGTGGGGCCTATGCAGGGAAAACACCCAATAGCCTCACCTTTTCCTTTCTTTTTTTTTTCCTTTTTTTTTTTTTTTGTATACAGAGACGTCCAGCGTCCCAGACGCTGGACGATGGGCTTAGAAAATGTTGTGGTGGGCCCTGATGAAGTGGGCCACCACTGAGGCCTGTCATGGATTCAACATATAAGGTGGGTCCCACTTGAATAAAATTTCATCAAGGTGGGATCCATTCAAGTGGGCCACACCCTCCTATTGCAATAAAATACAATAAAATAAAATAAAATAACATAAAATAAAAGAGGGAGAGAGAGAGAGACATGGAGAGTGGGACACGGCTTGTGATGGAGGGACCCCGTCATTATGGGCCCTCCCTTGCAATGAAACATACAATAAATGGATCCCTTTGATCATGGGACCATCAAAATTATAAATCAACGGTGGAGATCCATTCTCCACCGTTATGGACGGTCTAGATGACCTTTTTGCAATGAAAATAACCATCATGATGGGGTCCATGGAGAATGGCCCCATCATGGAACGATCATGATGATCCAAGTGGTCCATCGGCCACATTTTGGGGTCCCAAGTGAGATCCACACCATGGATCGGTGGGCCTCACTTGGTCCACCATAAAATTAAGAAAATCTACCCTATAGAAGCACCCACCGTCCGATCTTCTCGCTCCTAGGGGTTCCTTGGCACCTTGTCTTCAACTTCAATGGCTAAGATGAAGAATGGAGGGTTGAGATGGGAGATTTTGGGGTAGGAAGGTGGGCCACTTGAAGCTTAGGGATTTTTGCAAAATTCCATACGTGGGATGTTTGCTTGGGGCTTGTTCTTTGAAATGAGAAAGAGAGAAAGAGAGAGTGATGTAAAGGGAGAGAGAGAGAGTGATGGATGGATGGGTGAGTGATGGTTGTGTAAGAAAAGTATGGGTTAGGAAGACTTTTGTGGCTTTTTGTGTAAGAAAGGTATGGGTTGAGAAGACTTTGTTGGCTTTTGTGTAAGAGAGGTATGGGTTTGGGAGACTTTTGTGGTTGCTTGGGAAAAGGGATGGAGGTGATGTGTACTTGACATGTGATGGGTTGATGGGTGATTGATTGATGGGATTGATGTGATTGATGTGACACATCGTTGAGATTCCCTTGATTTTCGCAACGCGCGGCGTTTTCTCGCACCGAACGTTGGCCCATATCTCTTGATCAGGGTATCGCCTCGGCGCGTGAGTCGCGGTATCGGAACCGCGGCGACGGTGCGGTCGCTATGGTATTGGTCTCGGGTTGAGTCGACTCGGGTTGTCGGCACATGAATCCGGGTCGCGCGTCGATACTGGTTAAGGGTCGAAAGTTGCCGGAATTCGACCGGTAAGACCGCGGAAGTGTACGGAAAGGTACGGACCAAGATATGGGTCTTACAGCTCTCCCCTCCTTATAAAAATTTCGTCCTCGAAATTTACACAAGCGTCGCAACTAAGCATAACTCGCGAGGAATAAGAAACATAACGTCATCATGTAGAATCAGGGACAGCGTACAAAATACAATATATGATCATCAACCATCAAAGAGATGAGGACGAAATTTGGGGCGTGACAGAAGTTTGGGGCGTGACAGAAGGTGGACGGTATAAACATGATACCAACTTCTGTCACGCCCCAAACTCGGAAACCGGGCTCACAGAATTCCCGATCGCCGAATCCGGCGCCGACAGCTTCCGTAGAACCCCATTCTCGGCTCCTAGCTCCCATTCGCCAGGTTCCAATCCTGGGATGCTACGAGGAGGATTTTCGATGTCAGTTTGATTCGTAATAAGCATAACCAAAGGCATAACCCACAAACAACAACCAAGAACTCCATTACATTTCCACTATGATCAAAAACTTTGAGTACAAGATGTATAAAGGGAAATACAAGATAATGCTAATAACAAAACTCCAAAGGCTCGACTGCACGCTCCTGTTGCTACTACGCTACGGCTGCGTCCTGACGTCACCTGCACGCATCAATCGTGCATAAGCTTATAGAAAGCTTAGAGGGCGGTGTAAGTGTGTGCGCAATACGAGCGTGCTCAGAATACAAGGTTAGAGTAATGCGGAATTATGCTGATGAATACGTGAATGCAATCAGCCGTACCAAGGCTATACAGTACAAGATATGAATGCGATCGGCCATATCCAGACCATGTGATGCGAGATGCAACTCAAGCATGCCAATCCTCATCATATATCAGTACAGTTTTCATTCTGGATAATCACCGGGGTCTAGTACACTCTACGCCAGTTTGCCGTCCCTATCCGAACGCACAACTGGGAGAGCAGAAGAGACCTCACTATTCGCCTGCCAATATCGGGCCCGGCTCGTCGATAGCGGACCGATTCCTCAAGTTGGTCAAACTCAACCTAGGAGTTGCCCCCTCACTCAGGCGGGTAAGGTCACACCCCTTTCCAACCGACCACGACACAGTGGGAGACGCGACCTACTGGTATACGGCCCTCGTGCGCTCATGTATGCACTCGGTCTCGACGTTAGAGTCATCCTCTGGTACCATTGGGTTTAGGGATTTTCACCCAGGGACATCTATGGCGCCCGTATGCTAGAACCAAACATTTCCGGTATTCAATCCAGCCACCCACGATGCATCTGTGGAGGCTATGACCCTGATGTCGCTAGGCATATAATAATCACAATCATACAAATGCAAGTGCATGAGTCACACTACCAGTCATGCAACAATCCTACGTGTACCATGCACTATGGCAACTCCACCTACCAGGGAGCCCATAAACAGTTCGTCCGAAGGCATATGCTATGATCAGTCACTTCTCATATCAGTCATACATATGATACGTATGATAATGAATCATGGATTTATACTAAACATGTATATAGAGATGGGCTCTGTGTATAACTGAGATGGGCCTAGACGGCCTACTTACTACAAGTATGGGCCTATTAGTGGGCCTTAGGGAGTGTTACAATGCGGACATTTAACCAACATTGTACCTACAATGTGGACGTCTAACCATCATTGTTCCTGAGGCATTACTTACTATAAATATCGTTATTTGCCATGGAGGGATCACGCATTGCAATGGACCTAGTTGCACTCAATTTGGGCCTTAAGTACATCAATTGAGCCGTATCATATGGGCCTTGCATTCATCAAATGGATCACCTTAATGAGCCTCACCAATGGGCCTTAGGTCCTTTGCAATGGGTTATAACCCATGGGCCTTAGAATTCATTAAAATGAGCCCAATCATATGAGCTTTATGTACATCAAATGGGCCTAATCACATAGGCCTTATATATACCAAGGTGGGCCTCAACGATGGGCCACAAATACATCAATTGGGCCTACACACATGGGCCCATAAATAACAAAGTGGGCCTTAGTGGGCGGGCCACAAATACATTAAGATGGGCCTCAACAATGGCCTTAAAATGATCTCAAAATGGTTGGACGGTTTGGATGAAACTCATGCATCATGGTAGACTCCCATGTGGGCCCACTATAACATTTATTTCCAGCCAATCCTGGGCCCACTGAAATGCTTATTTGCCACCCAACCTGTTGTTAAGGCCGTGTGGCAAGGGGCCCGCCAAAATGTTTATTTTACATTCCACCTGTTGATAAGGCCATGTAGCAAGGGGCCCACCAAAATGTTTATTTTCCATTCAAACCTGTTGATAAGGTCATATAGACCCAGGGCCCACCGAAATGTATATTTTCTACCCAACCTGGGTCCACTGTACTATTTATTTGCATCCAAACTGTTCATTGAATCACATGGCCTAGGGCCCACTGTAATGTTTATTGCCATCCAAACCTGTTCATAACGTCACGTGGCCAGGGGCCCACAAGATGGACGGCGTGGACACAATACATACATCTGAGTGGGGGCCACCGTCCACTGGCGTGGACGGACGGCGTGAGTAAAACACTTGCATCACAGTGGGTGTCACCACCCACTGTTGTGTACGGTGTGGTAAGCCACACATACCACAGTGGGTCCCATATAGGGCCCACCAAAGTGTTTATTTGTAATCCAACTCGTCCATTACGTGTGTCCCACCTGTTTGAGGGTTCACACCAAGTTTTAGCTACATTCAAAATTCAGGTAGGCCCCACCAAGTGTTTTTATATGATTTAGGCATGTCTTCACATGATTTGGATGGTATGGCCCACCTGAGTTCAGTTTGTGGATGATTTTTGGAGTCAACGCACCATTCAAGGGGACCTATTAAATGAACGGTATAGATGCAAAATATACATCATGGTGGAGTCTACAAGTGGGCCAATACGGCCACCCTTTTTAACGTGGACGTCTCTGGACTCATGGCACAAAGTCATGCCAAAAAAGAAAATTATTTTTTTTTATCCTAGGTGCGACCCACATTAACCAGATCTACCCCATCCATTGCATGTGTTCCACAAAATTAGGCGTCCAAACCAAGTTTCAGCCACGTCCAAATTTCAGGTAGGCCCCACCAAATGTTTTTGTATGTTTCAGGCATGTCTCCTTATGATTTTAGATGGTATGGCCCACCTGAGTTCCGGATTGGTCTCAAATTTTGGTTCAACGCCTAAATTAATCTAAGGAAGATGGTGAAAAGCTTGGATTAAATCCATGCATTAAGTTGGGGCTTACACGAGTGGCCCACCATTTCCCTTCTTTTCCTTTCTTTCTTTTTTTTTTTGGTTGGACGTCTAGACACCTCTGGACGTCAAGTAGCAAACGTATGCATGGATTTCCTTTAATTTTGTTTTCCTAGGTGGGACCCACATTAAACAAATCTATCCCGTCCATTGCATGTTTCCCACAAAAATAGGAGTCCAAAACAAGTTTCAGGTAGGTCCAAGCTTCTGGTGGACCCCAGAAATCATTTTTTTTAAGTTTTAAAGGAAGATATTAGTATTCTTAATGCCACGGCCCGCCAGATAATTGGATCGATCTCATTTTTCGGCTCAACGGCTAAAACGATCCCGAGAATAAAATGGATGGCTTGGATTAAAAATATACATCAAGGTGGGGCCATGTTGGAGCAGCCCACCATTTCCCTTTTCTTTTTCTTTCTTCCTTTATTCCCTTTCTGTTGAAACGTCCAGCGTCCCAGACGCTGGACGGTCTTTTGTTAAATTTTGTTTTTTGAGTGTGGGCCTTGATGGAGTGGGCCACCACTGATGGGTGTCATGGGCTCAATGTCCAAGGTGGGCCCCACTTGAATAAAAATTACATCAAGGTGGGATCCATTCAAGTGGGCCACACCCTCCTATTGCAATAAAATGAAATAAAATAAAATAAAATAAAATAAAAGAGAGAGAGAGAGAGACATGGAGAGTGGGACACGGCTTGTGATGGAGGGACCCCGTCATTATGGGCCCTCCCTAACAACAAATCATGTAACAAGTGGGCCTTAAAACATGTGGGACCTCCGAAATTTAAAATCAACGGTGGGGATCCTTTCCCCACCGACATGGACGGTCTAGATGACCTTTGAAGAGAAAATAAACATCATGATGGGGTCCATGGAGAATGGCCCCATCATGGAATGATCATGATGATCCATGTGATCCATCGGCCACAAATAAGGGTCTCAAGTGAGATCCACACCATGGATCGGTGGGCCTCACTTGGTCCACCATAAAAACAATAAAAACTACCCTATAGAGGCACCCACCGTCCGATCTTCTCGCTCCTAGGGGTTCCTTGGTGTAACACCCCGGATTTTGGCCAATCTGGGATTTGACGTCCTTAGGCAATGGGTCAATTAAAACACCTGAAAATTCGCTTAGAACCCAATTCCATAGCCAAAGGAATCACTTAGGATTAATTCCTTTAGAAAATATGACTAGGTTAGCTAGTGCAACGTTAGAATAGCTGGGAAATGGTCCCTGATCGCTTTAAATACGTTCTACAAGGCCCAAAGCGAGTGGAACCAAGGGTGCTATAATGCTCTAAAGCCTCGGATCAAACTCTAAGCCGGTTTGTCCTCGGGACCTCCTTGAAACTTTGTATTGGATCTAGACCGCGCGTCGAAAGTCCGATACCTCCTATCTTAGACCGTTAGAACCGTCTAGCTGGACTTGACACTCATTCCGAAAATCAAGTCAAACCGATAATCACAGGCTATTTCATTGAGCCCGGACTGAAGAGAGTGTGAATAGGGACATAGTTGGAATTTCAAATTCAAATCTGGCACACAAATTTGACGCATCAGTATTAAGCATTCTGACCGTCAGAATACAGCCAAATTACACCCTTGGATCAGGAAAAATATCTATTGTATATCACGAGACTTATAGGCCTGATCTTGGTGCGGTGACCGTTAAACTGAAACTGGGCCGCCACGTGCGATCTGGGAACCCAACCGGTCTGAAAACTGGATGTGTGCTAGATCCAGTATGCATGAGCTTAAGTCCGACCGCATTTGGCCTGGGGACCTCCAGAAATGCCCTTTTGGACCGAAACGGCCCCGATTTGGTTAGGCACCAAGTAAACATTGTTCCCAAGCCTATTTTGGGAATGTTTTAGGCTATAAAAGGGGTTGAAACCCCCACTCCTCTCTCCCATCCGAATTTGAGAGAAGCTCTAGCTTGGGAGAGAGAAAAAGAGTGAGAGATTGTGAGAGAGTGGGAGAGTTCTTCCCGCCACTTGTGCTACGTGTTGCACATGCTTAAGCAACACTCCTCTACCGCTTTCCCGGCGATTCCACCGCAATCCTAGGTAAGTAAAAACCCTAAATAGTTGGTGATTTGAGTTTTCCTTGTTTCCATAGCGATGTAGCTTATGGATCTTATGTATTAGGTTCCTTATTCGCCGTAGACGAAGCGTATACGCTCCGTTTCAATTTCCGACTCTACAAGACATAAGGTGCGGATATTAGACGCTTTGATTGACTGTTTCCAAAGCTTTCAATGTCGTTTAATAGTAGATTCTTGACGGCATCGCCGTTTGACATGTACAAAATGCTCTCCGTTTCCCGTTTCGTAAGCTAACGAAGAATATGAGATTTAGGGCATTTTAGTCATTTGTAGGAAGTACTGTTTACATTCATATTTTGCTGATGTGATTGACATGGTTTGTTGTCGCATTAGGAAGTTAGGAATGCGTGCATAATTAGTTTGGCGAAGAGATTCGCCTAGTTGCGCACTTTGGGTCGACATACTATATGTAGACTTAAGTGTGTAGTGTATGTGTTTGTATAAATGCTTGTATTAGTATGTATTGAATTAAATGATGTTATTTGATAGTTTGTGATTGATTTTTCAATTATTATGCTGACCTAAATGATTTTCTACATGTTGACAAAATGCATGATTTCATTACATGCATGGAATGTATGTGCTTGAGGATTTGCTTAAGTTGAATATGCATGGGAAGTATGCCTTGAAGATTTGCTTAAGTTGAATGTTATAACATGTGCTAACATGCTCACATGATGTATTTTAATTCCAACACCTTTGTATAGTGTTAATGTAATTCCATAGATGTGTGGGACTTGACTTAGTCCAGGCAGTCGGTAACCGAGCGAATTCGTGGCTGACTGGTCATAGCCACGAACGACGCGTCGATGAATGTGATTCGTGTTGAGAGTTGGCGGCAGTGGTTAGGCCACGCGAAGTGTTTCACGCACTTCATGTCGTTCAATTCGAGATGCGATCGCACTAGTCGAGCCCGTCAAGTAACCCGACTGGCCGATGTTTGTTCACCTTGTATGTATCATAACTGCTTGAACCTAGGGTACTGAACTTACCATTGTAAACCCTGTTAACCATGGTACCTTGATCCACGAAGACTCATGAGCCGGGCATGGTGGTATGGGACACCGTGGTCGAGCTGTCGGCCTACGCTGGGGCCACAAACCTCCCCGTAGTGACCAGTGAGCACCTATGACTCGTGAGCAGATTATGGTGGTATGGGACACTATATTCTTGCTGTCGGCCTACACTGATAAGGTGATGGGGGAGCGGTGCAACGAGTGCGAGCAACAGCCCTGGCAGCCCTTTGTAGTGACCGCGAGCGTATTCTGAGTCTACGGGAGGCGACGACCCTTCCGTAGCAGTAGAGTACAGTAGGCCTGTATTGATAAGGTGATGGGGGAGCGGAGCAACGAGTGCGTGCAACAGCCCTGGCAGCCCTTGCAGCGACCTACAAAATATACATCGTATGAGATTACTAGGAGTGACGACCCTAGACAGGATCTGTGTTGGGATTGATACAAGGGAAGTACCTTAGTTTCCCAATCCTGCTGTTTGAATGGATTAATAACAACTTGGTAATCATATCACCATAGCATTGCATGTGCCTGGAAGATGTGGAGCACTCTAGGGAGTGTGGCATGCCGCGGTCGTAAGATGTTGCCGTATGAGGGTGATCGTCGGTGAGGGCATACATCACGTCATGTCATAAATGCATTAACAACAGTATTAGGATTGTTTGATTTACTGCTTTACTATTATCGCATGATTGATTTGATAACATGTTAATCTTTGCTCTATTATTCCACTGAGTTAGCTACTCACTCCCACGTTACGGGACGGTGTTCCGGACACCCACCAGACCTTTTTGTGATTGCAGATGATGGCGCGGCCTGTGAGGCAGAGCCGGACTTGATGATGATGAGGAGGATCCCTCCTTTATGCGTGTTCTGATCGACGGGATTACAGGGAGGTTGATTAGATACTTTGACATTTGTCATTTTATATTTTGTAGCGCACTCATGTATATTCGTTTCATCTACTTTTGGAGTATACATGTATGTATATAACCTGGTAACATGTTCACACTCTGGAGACATACAACAGTTTATATATGTTATACATACTATTACAGACTTCCGCTGGTTAATTTAACTGTCTCTGGAGTAGGATATGTTGTTCTGGCTTAATTTCACTCATGTTTAATACATTATCACAGACAACATTCAATCATACATATCTATGTTGCATAAATAACATTTTGGAACTCGGGAGTTGGGTTTTTGCTCGACCCCCCGATTTTCGGGATGTTACAGATGGTATCAGAGCATGATTTGGATTAAACCGGGCCTGGGTTATGGTCACGCGACGCACGTTGTCGCTTCCTTTGACATAGGTGGGTGCGAGAAGGGTCTAGAAACACGTCCAGGATCGCAGATTCGCCGATAGGCGAAGTCTATTAGAATCGATCGCAAGATCGACTCTGTAACGCATCTCGGGTCGCGTAAGGCCACCCGAATCGCTGCTAAGCTATAGGAAGTTAGGTTGAGATGTCCTATGAGCGGTTTTAAACCGCAAAAGTAAAATCCTTGGGCCGTGGAATGACCACGACTCCAGTAATCAATCGCCAGGGCTTGAAAACCCCGTTTTGCCAAAAATTCTCAAAATTCCTCCTCTAAACACTTCAACCTTCAGTTTTTTTTTATCCATTTCATGTTAGGCATCAAACCTAATATGAAAATAACACAAATTAGTACATTCACCAAATTTTACAGTGAATAGTAAAAGTTCATGAAAAATGGCCATAAGGCCATTCTAACTTCACTTTCTTTAGCAACTAATGGTCTAGATGGATGTAATAGATCCTTCTACCCCAAAATCATATGCTGCATGATAGGGTTTTGTATTCGGGATTGAATATTGGACCCGAAAAGCCTCGAATGGATGTTAAAAATGTATTGGCCTCCCTAGGGCAATCTACAATGAACCAGAGTGTGCACCATACCTTTTTGGAATCCCTAGGCCAAGGGGAATCCATCCCATATGGCCTCAATGGCCAGTTTGCAATTTCATCGGCGATGCCATCGCCGGTTCGGCGATGCATCGCCGGTAAAACTCCTCGAATGGGTCTAAACTTTGGGCTGGATGAGTTTGGGGGCTAGGGTAGTCCCCTGGTATGCGATCCGTACCTTGAAACTCCCTAAAAGATGTACTTCCTTCACAAAAGTCCCCTTTCCTAGCCCCATTTTCGTTTTCTTGCTGCCCTAACCAAAAATTGTGGTTCCAAACCACCCCTAGATCCATCTTTGGCCAAAAAATACCACCCTCCATCATTCCTTTGAAGTTGGCAGCCCTCCCTCTTGAAGGTTTCGTCCGTTGGAGCTCCTAAAACCCCCAAATCGAGCCGAATTCGTGAGGTGCTCCATTCCCCTTTTTCGTTTTCATTTCTTTCTGAAAATACATCCTAGGGGAGCTTGAAGCATCCCTCTACAACGCCTAGATCTCCCTTTTCTATTTTGGTTAGCCATTTCCTTGCATTTCTCCCATTTTTCATTGCTATTGTTAAGCTATTTTAGCCTTTTTCTCCTTTTCCACCATCCTCCTTCTCATGTCCCTTTTATTGGAGACTTTACCCTCTTTTTGGGTCTTAGAATCGTGCTAACCTCAAATCCCATTTCTCAACTTTCTCCGTGTGAGAAGTAGTGAAAATACTTGGCCGATAGAGCTCGAATGGGCAACAGACAGTACTGAACTTGATAGTATTCAAGAAGGTCAGTTGGGACCCTGGTAGAAGTCCTTTGGTAGAATTAGGCATCTATGTCGTTGCCCTTTTTCTTGTTTGATTACTGTTTGAAATTTCTAGGTTGTTTTGTTTTTAGGTAGAAAAATGTGTTTGTGTTGTGGTTTGGGCTTAATATAGCCAAAATTTGTTGAATGGAATGCATGTTGTTTCATTTCGTTATAAGATATTGTTTCTAGATTGGGAGTATTATAACTCCCTGAGATCCGGCCTACAAATTAGTTTTTATCCCACCCCACCCTCCTACCAAGCATGCCACTTCCGATCCCACTATGGGACTAAGAATGCGGTTCTATTTAATACAACTGAATGCTACTGGCCACATAGGCCCTTGGCGTTTTGGTCCTAGAGTTAGTACTTCTAGAGTTGAAGAGTCTGACGACATAAGGAATCCAATTCCATTTAGACAATCTTGACCCTAAGCGATAGAACAACTCTCTGTAGTAGAAATGGTATGGAAAGCCATTTACCGTATAATCTTAAGCTATAGATTATAGCTACTGGGTTACAGACTAGCGTACTAGCTACCTAGAGTAGGGTAAAGTCTGTATATGTTAAGGAATGATAGATTAGATTTGATTGGAATGAGACTCCCTTCCTTGGATAGATCCCCTTATGACTTATAGACTCCTGTTGTTGCCCATAGGAAGGAACCATACACTCTCAGGGAACATTTATAACTCCCTCAGATTGAACTTAGAATGTACTAGCACGCCCCCTAGAATTGCCTTCCCCAAGGGCTTATTGCATTCGAGAATGCGGAATAAAGGAACTACATGTAAGCGATGTATTCGCGGTCTGAATCGACTTCTTAATCCTAGTGGTTACCAATAAATCCAATGCTCTGATCAAGCAGAAGATCGGAATCGACTCGGATTAAGAATTGATACAATAAATCTTCTGTCCTAGCTAGACAGAAAGTCTATGTATCCGGCTCAGACCCATTACACAACCTTTCTTCCGTGTTGGCTCGACCATCTACAACTAAACAGGATCATAGTGTCTTTGGGAAATGGCGAGGACTTAAAGCCAGTAGGGAATTAGGCGTCTTGCCACCAACTCATACCTGCCCCTGAACCTATCCACAATAGAGCTTAGGCTCATCTCTATCGCCATAGATACCAATGCCATAGAACGCATCATTAGCATGGAAAGCCACTGTAATGAGAGGTTGTTTCCTAATTCATGTCAAAGATAGCCCCTAAGTTGCACCTTGTTCCGATATATAGAGCGATGCATAGATTCTTGAATTTAAGAAAAACCAAGTTTTAAGGGGGGTAGAACGAATTTAGTCCAATCCAGATAGGTTAGTCAACGCTACCGTTCGATCAGAGTGGCGTAGTGGAAGCGTGGTTAGGCTTTTCCCCACTGGCCCAAGATCGAAACCTTTGATTTAGGTTATGCGTAAAGGTTAGGTCGCTAAATAAGATTTGAACCTTCCTTAGAATGTCAATACTAAAGTCTCTCTAGGTACTCCTTGCCCTTTGCCAATGTCGGGGACGACATTGTGTTTTAAGGGGGGTAGATTGTAACACCCCGGATTTTGGCCAATCTGGGATTTGACGTCCTTAGGCAATGGGTCAATTAAAACACCTGAAAATTCGCTTAGAACCCAATTCCATAGCCAAAGGAATCACTTAGGATTAATTCCTTTAGAAAATATGACTAGGTTAGCTAGTGCAACGTTAGAATAGCTGGGAAATGGTCCCTGATCGCTTTAAATACGTTCTACAAGGCCCAAAGCGAGTGGAACCAAGGGTGCTATAATGCTCTAAAGCCTCGGATCAAACTCTAAGCCGGTTTGTCCTCGGGACCTCCTTGAAACTTTGTATTGGATCTAGACCGCGCGTCGAAAGTCCGATACCTCCTATCTTAGACCGTTAGAACCGTCTAGCTGGACTTGACACTCATTCCGAAAATCAAGTCAAACCGATAATCACAGGCTATTTCATTGAGCCCGGACTGAAGAGAGTGTGAATAGGGACATAGTTGGAATTTCAAATTCAAATCTGGCACACAAATTTGACGCATCAGTATTAAGCATTCTGACCGTCAGAATACAGCCAAATTACACCCTTGGATCAGGAAAAATATCTATTGTATATCACGAGACTTATAGGCCTGATCTTGGTGCGGTGACCGTTAAACTGAAACTGGGCCGCCACGTGCGATCTGGGAACCCAACCGGTCTGAAAACTGGATGTGTGCTAGATCCAGTATGCATGAGCTTAAGTCCGACCGCATTTGGCCTGGGGACCTCCAGAAATGCCCTTTTGGACCGAAACGGCCCCGATTTGGTTAGGCACCAAGTAAACATTGTTCCCAAGCCTATTTTGGGAATGTTTTAGGCTATAAAAGGGGTTGAAACCCCCACTCCTCTCTCCCATCCGAATTTGAGAGAAGCTCTAGCTTGGGAGAGAGAAAAAGAGTGAGAGATTGTGAGAGAGTGGGAGAGTTCTTCCCGCCACTTGTGCTACGTGTTGCACATGCTTAAGCAACACTCCTCTACCGCTTTCCCGGCGATTCCACCGCAATCCTAGGTAAGTAAAAACCCTAAATAGTTGGTGATTTGAGTTTTCCTTGTTTCCATAGCGATGTAGCTTATGGATCTTATGTATTAGGTTCCTTATTCGCCGTAGACGAAGCGTATACGCTCCGTTTCAATTTCCGACTCTACAAGACATAAGGTGCGGATATTAGACGCTTTGATTGACTGTTTCCAAAGCTTTCAATGTCGTTTAATAGTAGATTCTTGACGGCATCGCCGTTTGACATGTACAAAATGCTCTCCGTTTCCCGTTTCGTAAGCTAACGAAGAATATGAGATTTAGGGCATTTTAGTCATTTGTAGGAAGTACTGTTTACATTCATATTTTGCTGATGTGATTGACATGGTTTGTTGTCGCATTAGGAAGTTAGGAATGCGTGCATAATTAGTTTGGCGAAGAGATTCGCCTAGTTGCGCACTTTGGGTCGACATACTATATGTAGACTTAAGTGTGTAGTGTATGTGTTTGTATAAATGCTTGTATTAGTATGTATTGAATTAAATGATGTTATTTGATAGTTTGTGATTGATTTTTCAATTATTATGCTGACCTAAATGATTTTCTACATGTTGACAAAATGCATGATTTCATTACATGCATGGAATGTATGTGCTTGAGGATTTGCTTAAGTTGAATATGCATGGGAAGTATGCCTTGAAGATTTGCTTAAGTTGAATGTTATAACATGTGCTAACATGCTCACATGATGTATTTTAATTCCAACACCTTTGTATAGTGTTAATGTAATTCCATAGATGTGTGGGACTTGACTTAGTCCAGGCAGTCGGTAACCGAGCGAATTCGTGGCTGACTGGTCATAGCCACGAACGACGCGTCGATGAATGTGATTCGTGTTGAGAGTTGGCGGCAGTGGTTAGGCCACGCGAAGTGTTTCACGCACTTCATGTCGTTCAATTCGAGATGCGATCGCACTAGTCGAGCCCGTCAAGTAACCCGACTGGCCGATGTTTGTTCACCTTGTATGTATCATAACTGCTTGAACCTAGGGTACTGAACTTACCATTGTAAACCCTGTTAACCATGGTACCTTGATCCACGAAGACTCATGAGCCGGGCATGGTGGTATGGGACACCGTGGTCGAGCTGTCGGCCTACGCTGGGGCCACAAACCTCCCCGTAGTGACCAGTGAGCACCTATGACTCGTGAGCAGATTATGGTGGTATGGGACACTATATTCTTGCTGTCGGCCTACACTGATAAGGTGATGGGGGAGCGGTGCAACGAGTGCGAGCAACAGCCCTGGCAGCCCTTTGTAGTGACCGCGAGCGTATTCTGAGTCTACGGGAGGCGACGACCCTTCCGTAGCAGTAGAGTACAGTAGGCCTGTATTGATAAGGTGATGGGGGAGCGGAGCAACGAGTGCGTGCAACAGCCCTGGCAGCCCTTGCAGCGACCTACAAAATATACATCGTATGAGATTACTAGGAGTGACGACCCTAGACAGGATCTGTGTTGGGATTGATACAAGGGAAGTACCTTAGTTTCCCAATCCTGCTGTTTGAATGGATTAATAACAACTTGGTAATCATATCACCATAGCATTGCATGTGCCTGGAAGATGTGGAGCACTCTAGGGAGTGTGGCATGCCGCGGTCGTAAGATGTTGCCGTATGAGGGTGATCGTCGGTGAGGGCATACATCACGTCATGTCATAAATGCATTAATAACAGTATTAGGATTGTTTGATTTACTGCTTTACTATTATCGCATGATTGATTTGATAACATGTTAATCTTTGCTCTATTATTCCACTGAGTTAGCTACTCACTCCCACGTTACGGGACGGTGTTCCGGACACCCACCAGACCTTTTTGTGATTGCAGATGATGGCGCGGCCTGTGAGGCAGAGCCGGACTTGATGATGATGAGGAGGATCCCTCCTTTATGCGTGTTCTGATCGACGGGATTACAGGGAGGTTGATTAGATACTTTGACATTTGTCATTTTATATTTTGTAGCGCACTCATGTATATTCGTTTCATCTACTTTTGGAGTATACATGTATGTATATAACCTGGTAACATGTTCACACTCTGGAGACATACAACAGTTTATATATGTTATACATACTATTACAGACTTCCGCTGGTTAATTTAACTGTCTCTGGAGTAGGATATGTTGTTCTGGCTTAATTTCACTCATGTTTAATACATTATCACAGACAACATTCAATCATACATATCTATGTTGCATAAATAACATTTTGGAACTCGGGAGTTGGGTTTTTGCTCGACCCCCCGATTTTCGGGATGTTACACTTGGCACCTTAGCTTCAACTTCAATGGTTAAGATGAAGAATGGAGGGTTGAGATGAGAGATTTTGGGGTAGGAAGGTGGGCCACTTGGAGCTTAGAAGGGTTTGAGAAATTCCATACGTGGGACTCTTGGAATTCTCTTGTTGCTTGGAAATTTTGAAATGAGAAAGAGAGAAAGAGAGAGAGTGATGTAAAGGGAGAGAGAGAGAGAGTGATGGATGGATGGGTGAGTGATGTTTGTGTAAGAAATCTTGGACTTTTGTGGCTTTTGTGTAAGAGAGGTATGGGATGTGAAGACTTTTGTGGTCTTTTGTGTAAGAGAGGTATGGGATGTGAAGACTTTTGTGGTCTTTTGTGTAAGAAAGGTATGGGTTAGGAAGACTTTTGTGGTTGCTTGAGAAAATGGGTGAGAGTGATGTGTACTTGACATGTGATGGGTTGATGGGTGATTGATTGATGGGATTGATGTGATTGATGTGACACATCGTAGAGATTCCCTTAGTTTTCGCAACGCGCGGCGTTTTCTCGCACCGAACGTTGGCCCATAACTCTTGATCAGGGTATCGCCTTGGCGCGCGAGTCGCGGTATCAGAACCGCAACGACGGCGCGGTCGCTATGGTATTGGTCTCGGGTTGTCGGCACGTGAATCAGGGTCGTGCGTCGATATTGTTTAAGGGTCGAAAGTTGCCAGAATTCGACCGGTACGACCGCGGAAGTGTACGGAAAGGTACGGACCAAGATACGGGTCTTACAGCTCTCCCCACCTAATAAAAATTTCGTCCTCGAAATTTACACTACGATTGCAGCTAAATACAACTCATAATAGGATAGGGAACTTAACATCATATATGATCAAAACACAACATATCATCAAATTCAAACACCTAAAAGATAAGGATAACGCTCACGAATCTTAAGCTCTAACTCTCAAGACGCATCATGGCGGCGTAGGGGTCAAGTCACGTGAATCGTCAACGACTATTCCTGATGACTGGGGGTCCTGCTGGACGGTATAAAATCTGCCCTGTCCCTGTAGTGCAAAAATCCCTAAGCTTCTGTCATGTTTATACCGTTGAAGCTTAGGGATTTTTGCAAAATTTCCCAGGACGAAATTTTTATAAGGAGGGGAGAGCTGTAAGACCCGTATCTTGGTCCGTACACTTCCGCGGTCTTACCGGTCGAATTCCGGCAACTTTCGACCCTTAACCAGTATCGACGCGCGACCCGGATTCATGTGCCGACAACCCGAGTCGACTCAACCCGAGACCAATACCATAGCGACCGCACCGTCGCCGCGGTTCCGATACCGCGACTCACGCGCCGAGGCGATACCCTGATCAAGAGATATGGGCCAACGTTCGGTGCGAGAAAACGCCGCGCGTTGCGAAAATCAAGGGAATCTCAACGATGTGTCACATCAATCACATCAATCCCATCAATCAATCACCCATCAACCCATCACATGTCAAGTACACATCACCTCCATCCCTTTTCCCAAGCAACCACAAAAGTCTCCCAAACCCATACCTCTCTTACACAAAAGCCAACAAAGTCTTCTCAACCCATACCTTTCTTACACAAAAAGCCACAAAAGTCTTCCTAACCCATACTTTTCTTACACAACCATCACTCACCCATCCATCCATCACTCTCTCTCTCTCCCTTTACATCACTCTCTCTTTCTCTCTTTCTCATTTCAAAGAACAAGCCCCAAGCAAACATCCCACGTATGGAATTTTGCAAAAATCCCTAAGCTTCAAGTGGCCCACCTTCCTACCCCAAAATCTCCCATCTCAACCCTCCATTCTTCATCTTAGCCATTGAAGTTGAAGACAAGGTGCCAAGGAACCCCTAGGAGCGAGAAGATCGGACGGTGGGTGCTTCTATAGGGTAGATTTTCTTAATTTTATGGTGGACCAAGTGAGGCCCACCGATCCATGGTGTGGATCTCACTTGGGACCCCAAAATGTGGCCGATGGACCACTTGGATCATCATGATCGTTCCATGATGGGGCCATTCTCCATGGACCCCATCATGATGGTTATTTTCATTGCAAAAAGGTCATCTAGACCGTCCATAACGGTGGAGAATGGATCTCCACCGTTGATTTATAATTTTGATGGTCCCATGATCAAAGGGATCCATTTATTGTATGTTTCATTGCAAGGGAGGGCCCATAATGACGGGGTCCCTCCATCACAAGCCGTGTCCCACTCTCCATGTCTCTCTCTCTCTCCCTCTTTTATTTTATGTTATTTTATTTTATTTTATTGTATTTTATTGCAATAGGAGGGTGTGGCCCACTTGAATGGATCCCACCTTGATGAAATTTTATTCAAGTGGGACCCACCTTATATGTTGAATCCATGACAGGCCTCAGTGGTGGCCCACTTCATCAGGGCCCACCACAACATTTTCTAAGCCCATCGTCCAGCGTCTGGGACGCTGGACGTCTCTGTATACAAAAAAAAAAAAAAGGAAAAAAAAAAAGAAAGGAAAAGGTGAGGCTATTGGGTGTTTTCCCTGCATAGGCCCCACCCTGATGTTTATAATTGATCCAAGCCATCCATCTCTTTCACCATTTCATTTTAGGCGTTGAGCCAGAAAATGGGATTGAACGGAGCACCTGGTGGGCCATAGCGCCAAATATTGTACTCTCACCATTCATACGCTAATTTCTCATTTTATTCCACTTCCAAGCATCAAAAAAATTCGAACTCTGGACTCATTTCGTCTGTTTCGGGCCACTGATCGCAATGGCAGGGATGGATTTTGGTGCAGCGGGCCCCGCGCATGAAAAACCTCAGAAAAATTATTTTTTTTTGGAATTTTGCAAGGGAGTTACCCCCCTTCCCTGACAACGTGCAGCGCTGCACGGTGCTACGTGCAGCCGTGCAGCGGCGGACGACCGTCCAGCAGGGGCCCACGGCCCTGCGTGTGGGCCCCACCATAATGTTTATTTGCATTCCAACCCGTTCACGAGGTGGGCCACCCCAGTGGTGGGCCCCCCTCCAAAGTTCGGCCAGATCCAAAACTCAGGTGGCCCACACCACTTGAAACAGTAGAATTAAACGGCTACCATTGAAATCTGTTTGGAGCCCACTAAAGTGTTGGATCGAGCTGAAATTCGTGTTGTCCCTCCATCCAGGTCCGAGTGACCATATGAACGAGTTGGATGGCGAATAAATATTACTAGGTGGGCCCCACTTGGGACCCACAATGATCCATGCGTTAAGTCCCCCGTCCAGCGGACGGTGGCACCCACCTTATGTTCACACGGTCTCCACCGTCCAGCGGACGGTGGGACCCTTGTGATATATGTGTTCTATTCACGCCGTCCATCCCGAGACGGTGGGCCCCATCATGTTTTATGTGTTACATCCGCGCCGTTCATTTGGAACGATGAGACTTACCTTTGACCGTGGGCCCTATGAACAGTTTGGACTGTAAATAGATATTGCAATGGGCCCGTGGTTCAACGTGACCTTATGAAAGGATTAGGTTGCAAATAAATGTTATTGTGGGTCCTATGAACAGTTTGTATTGCAAATGAACTTCATGTTGGGTCTAGTTTTGAAGGAAAATGAACATTTTGTTAGGCCCATGATATTGGACCCATTTAAGGTATTTTAAGCCCATAGGAGTAAGGCCAATTGTTATGTTCTAAGGCCATGTGACTAGGCTATTTGATGTACTTCAAGGCCCATAAAATTGGACCCATTTGTTACATTCCTAAAGCCCATGGGAGTGAACCCATTTGATTATAAAAATGGTCAATGGGATTAGGCCCACTGGCCTTATTTGAGACCCATGAGATTGGACTCATTTTATTTGATTAAGGCCTAGGGATTTAGGCCCATTCGACTCATATAAGACCTCTGGGTTGAGGCCCATTGGATATACATTTGAGGGTCCAATTGGTGTGGCCCATTTGATACATATTAGACTTATGTGACTAGGTCCAATTGGTGCAATCCAAGGCCCACGGGTTTTGACCCATTGCAACGCACTTAGGACCCATTGGTGTGGCCCATTTATATGGCCCATCTGATGAATAAAAGGCCCATAAGATATGGCCCATCTGATGAATAAAGGGCCCATGAGATATGGCCCATTTGATATATATGTAAGGCCCAATGGGAGGAACCTAAGGTCCATTGCAATGTGTAAACCCAATACCGATTATGTAGCGGTGTTTAAGAAGATTGTACCTGGAATGCAATGATGGTTTGACGTCCACATTGCGAGTGTAATGTTGGTTGGATGTCCACATTACGTCTCTCCTTAGGGCCCATTACTAGCCGTACTTGCCGTGTATAGGCCGTCCAGGTCCATCTGCATTGTAAATAGTTCATTTTGTTATAACATGTTTAGTACAGTTCATGACTCTTGATCATACGCATCATACGTATGCTTGTTATGAGGATTGACTGATCATAGCATTTGCCTTCGGACAGGTTGTTTATGGGCTCCCGATTAGGCGGTGCTGCCTTACATGAGCGCACGGTATGCGCAGGATTGGTTGCATGACTGGATGGCGTGATTCATGCATTCCGCATTAGTGTGACATGGTTGTTGTACGCCCTAGCGACATCAGGGCCGTAGCCTCCACAGACGCATCGTGGTTGGCAGGATTGGATACCGGAAATCTTGACTTACATGGGGTACTATAGATATCCCTGGGTGAAAGTCCCTAAACCCTTATGGTACCAAGAGGTTGCTCCAACGTCTAGACCGAGTGGGTAGATGAGCACTGAGTGCCGAATACCAGTTGGCTGTGCTCTCCACTGTGTCGTGGTCGGTTGGAAGGGGGTGCGGCCTTACCCGCCCGAGAGTAGGGGGCAATGCTAGGCTGAGTTTGACCAGCTCGAGGAATGGGTCCGCTATCGACGAGTCGCGCCCGATATTGGCAGACGGATAGTGAGGTCTCTTCCACTTACCTTATTGCGCGCGATGTGGCGGCAATCTGGTTTAGAGTGTACTAGACCCCGGTGATATTCCATACTTTGAGCTGTATTGATGTGTGGACATTGATGAGTATCTGTATGCTTGAGTTGCATTATACATTGCATGGCCTTGGGATGGCCGATATCATTCATATCTTGCATCGCATAAGCCTTGGTGCGGCTCATGATATTATGTTTCCATTTACATATTCCGCATCACTCAGACATTGCATTCATATTACTACCTTGCGCACACACTTTCACTACCCTCTAAGCTTTCTGTAAGCTTATGCACGATCGTTGCGTGCAGGTGACGTTGGACTGCAGCAGCGCTGAGGCAGGAGCATGTTGCTGATCATTTTGGAGTTTTCGTTATTTGCCATTGTATTTCCCTTTATGCTCATTGTACTTGTAAAGTTTTTGATCATAGTGGAAATGTAATGGAGTTCTTGGATGTTGTTTGTGGGTTATGCCTTTGGTTATGCTTATTACGAAACAAACTGGTATTTGAAATCCTCCTCGTAGTATCCCAGGATCGGAACCTGGTGAATAGGAGCTAGGAGCCGAGAATGGGGTTCTACGGAGGCTGTCGGCGCCGGATTCGGCGATCGAAAATTTTGTGAGCCCGGTTTCCGAGTTTGGGGCGTGACAGAAGTTGGTATCAGAGCTGTAAGACCCGTATAAACAACATGATACCAACTTCTGTATAACAGGTTGTTGTAGTCTTCATCGACGACATTACAGGTTTGGATAGCAATAAACATTACAGTGGGCCCTAGGCCATGTGATTCAATGAACAGTTTGGATGCAAATAAATAGTACAGTGGACCCAGGTTGGGTAGAAAATATACATTTCGGTGGGCCCTGGGTCTATATGACCTTATCAACAGGTTTGAATGGAAAATAAACATTTTGGTGGGCCCCTTGCTACATGGCCTTATCAACAGGTGGAATGTAAAATAAACATTTTGGCGGGCCCCTTGCCACACGGCCTTAACAACAGGTTGGGTGGCAAATAAGCATTTCAGTGGGCCCAGGATTGGCTGAAAATAAATGTTATAGTGGGCCCACATGGGAGTCTACCATGATGCATGAGTTTCATCCAAACCGTCCAACCATTTTGAGATCATTTTAAGGCCATTGTTGAGGCCCATCTTAATGTATTTGTGGCCCGCCCACTAAGGCCCACTTTGTTATTTATGGGCCCATGTGTGTAGGCCCAATTGATGTATTTGTGGCCCATCGTTGAGGCCCACCTTGGTATATATAAGGCCTATGTGATTAGGCCCATTTGATGTACATAAAGCTCATATGATTGGGCTCATTTTAATGAATTCTAAGGCCCATGGGTTATAACCCATTGCAAAGGACCTAAGGCCCATTGGTGAGGCTCATTAAGGTGATCCATTTGATGAATGCAAGGCCCATATGATACGGCTCAATTGATGTACTTAAGGCCCAAATTGAGTGCAACTAGGTCCATTGCAATGCGTGATCCCTCCATGGCAAATAACGATATTTATAGTAAGTAATGCCTCAGGAACAATGATGGTTAGACGTCCACATTGTAGGTACAATGTTGGTTAAATGTCCGCATTGTAACACTCCCTAAGGCCCACTAATAGGCCCATACTTGTAGTAAGTAGGCCGTCTAGGCCCATCTCAGTTATACACAGAGCCCATCTCTATATACATGTTTAGTATAAATCCATGATTCATTATCATACGCATCATATGTATGACTGATATGAGAAGTGACTGATCATAGCATATGCCTTCGGGCGAACTGTTTATGGGCTCCCTGGTAGGTGGAGTTGCCATAGTGCATGGTACACGTAGGATTGTTGCATGACTGGTAGTGTGACTCATGCACTTGCATTTGTATGATTGTGATTATTATATGCCCTAGCGACATCAGGGCCATAGCCTCCACAGATGCATCGTGGGTGGCTGGATTGAATACCGGAAATGTTTGGTTCTAGCATACGGGCGCCATAGATGTCCCTGGGTGAAAATCCCTAAACCCGATGGTACCAGAGGATGACTCTAACGTCGAGACCGAGTGGATACATGAGCGCACGAGGGCCGTATACCAGTAGGTCGCGTCTCCCACTGTGTCGTGGTCGGTTGGAAAGGGGTGTGACCTTACCCGCCTGAGTGAGGGGGCAACTCCTAGGTTGAGTTTGACCAGCTTGAGGAATCGGTCCGCTATCGACGAGCCGGGCCCGATATTGGCAGGCGGATAGTGAGGTCTCTTCTGCTCTCCCAGTTGTGCGTTCGGATAGGGACGGCAAACTGGCGTAGAGTGTACTAGACCCCGGTGATTATCCAGAATGAAAACTGTACTGATATATGATGAGGATTGGCATGCTTGAGTTGCATCTCGCATCACATGGTCTGGATATGGCCGATCGCATTCATATCTTGTACTGTATAGCCTTGGTACGGCTGATTGCATTCACGTATTCATCAGCATAATTCCGCATTACTCTAACCTTGTATTCTGAGCACGCTCGTATTGCGCACACACTTACACCGCCCTCTAAGCTTTCTATAAGCTTATGCACGATTGATGCGTGCAGGTGACGTCAGGACGCAGCCGTAGCGTAGTAGCAGCAGGAGCGTGCAGTCGAGCCTTTGGAGTTTTGTTATTAACATTATCTTGTATTTTCCTTTATACATCTTGTACTCAAAGTTTTTGATCATAGTGGAAATGTAATGGAGTTCTTGGTTGTTGTTTGTGGGTTATGCCTTTGGTTATGCTTATTACGAATCAAACTGACATCGAAAATCCTCCTCGTAGCATCACAGGATTGGAACCTGGCGAATGGGAGCTAGAAGCCGAGAATGGGGTTCTACGGAGGCTGTCGGCGCCGGATTCGGCGATCGGGAATTCTGTGAGCCCGGTTTTCGAGTTTGGGGCGTGACACTAAGAAACATGCAATTGCTAATTTTCTTCACTATGAAATGACAGACGATAAATCTGTCACAAATCAGATTCACGACTTTCAAAGTCTAATTCACGAACTATCGACAGAAGGAATTAAGTTGGATGAGGTGTTTCTGTCAGGAGCGTTAATAGAAAAGTTACCGCCCTCCTGGAAAGAATATAAAAATAGAATTAAACATAAGAAGAACGGTGTTTCTTTGGAAACCACTATCGTACACATGCGAATAGAGGAGGCCAATAGAATCAGGGACCAAAAAGGAAATAAAAATGAGATAGATTCAAAAGCGAATCTTATGGAATCAAGTCGGACAAATAATAAGAAAAAGGGCAACTGTCATAACTGTGGCAAACCTGGACATTATGCAAATGAATGCAGGCTCAAAAAGAAGAATACAAACAATCAATTCAAGAAAAAGGGAAACTGCTACAACTGTGGAAAGCCTGGGCATCATGTTAAAACCTGCAGGCTTAAGAAAAATAAAGATAAGCCGCAAGCTAATCTTACAGAAACAGGCAATGAGTCTGACATAATAGTGGCTGTGGTGTCAGAAGTCTTCCTTGTAAACAACTTGGAGTGGGTGATAGATACTGGTGCAACTAGACACGTGTGTAAGGATCGTAGCATGTTTACCTCCTACCAAGTATCAGGAGATGATGAACAGGTGTTCATGGGAAATGCTAGAACGTCTCCAGTTGTAGGGAAAGGGAAAGTACTTCTGAAACTCACTTCTGGAAAGACTCTAATGTTAAATGATGTCCTCCATGTGCCTGACATTAGAAGAAACTTGGTCTCTGGTTCGCTCCTCAATAAGGCTGGTGTCAAATTAGTATTTGATTCAGATAAGCTTGTAAAGACTAAAAATGGAACCTTTGTTGGTAAGGGGTACTGTAGCGATGGTTTATTCATTGTAAATGTATCCAATGATAATAAGAAAACATCTAGTTCTGTTTATATCGTTGAACCTTTTTATCTATGGCATAATAGATTAGGTCATGTGAATGTGGCATCTTTAAAGAAAATGAAAAGATTAGGTTTATTACCTAATATATTTAATGAAGAGTTTGAAAAATGTGAAACATGTGTAAAATCAAAATTTATTATAAAACCCTTTAAACAAATAGAAAGATCATCTGTTCTATTAGAGTTGATACATAGTGATTTAGGTGATTTTAGAAATCACATGTCTAGAGGAGGAAAAAGATATTATATAACTTTTGTAGATGACTACTCTAAGTTCACTAGAGTATATCTATTAAGGAACAAAGATGAAGCTTTAGATGCTTTTTCTAAATATAAAATTGAAGTTGAAAATCAATTAAATATAAAAATTAAAAGACTTAGAACAGATAGAGGAGGTGAATATGAATCTTCTCAATTTAGAGAATTATGTGAAAAGAATGGAATAATTCACGAAACTACAGCTCCTTATACACCAGAACAAAATGGAATAGCAGAACGTAAGAACAGAACTCTAAAAGAAATGATGAATGCCATGTTAAATAGTTCAGGCTTACTCTCAAATATGTGGGGAGAAGCAATTCTGTCTGCTTGTTATATCCTAAACAGGATTCCATCTAAATCTTCTGAACAAACACCATATGAACTTTGGAAGAATCATATTCCTAGCTATAAATATATTAAAGTGTGGGGGTGTCTTGCTAAAGTAGGATTACCTGAAACTAAGAAAAGAAAATTAGGTCCTAAAACGACCGATTGTGTATTTATAGGGTATGCACAAAACAGTGCGGCCTATAGGTTTCTAGTTTTAAAAACTAAGGATAATATTCTAGATCCCAATACAATTATAGAAGCTAGGGATGCAGAGTTCTTTGAGAACGTATTCCCTATGAAATCTAAATCTATAGGAATAGAAAAAGTTAATGAATCAGATATTACGTCTACTAGTAAAAATGCTTACGAGAAAGTAGTAGAAGAGATACAACCAAGAAAAAGTATTAGAGTTAGAAAAGAAATTAACCTAGGAGATGGTTTTTTCACATTCTTAGTAGAAGATGATCCTACAACTTATATAGAAGTTATTAACTCTCCAGATGCAACCTTTTGGAAGGAAGCAATAAATGATGAGTTAGAATCTATTATATCAAATAATACTTGGGAACTTGTAGACCTACCACCTGGTAACAAACCAATAGGCTGCAAATGGGTGTTTAGAAAGAAACTAAAACCAGATGGAACTATCGATAAGTTTAAGGCTAGGTTGGTAGCGAAAGGCTTTAAACAAAAGGAAGGAATAGATTATTTTGATACATATTCCCCTATAACTAGGATTACAACTATTAGAGTCTTAATAGCGATAGCCTCCATATATAAACTAGTGGTACACCAGATGGATGTTAAGACTGCTTTCCTAAATGGAGACTTAGAAGAAGAAATATATATGGAGCAACCTGAGGGTTATAAGATATTAGGTAAAGAAAATAAAGTATGTAGACTAATTAAATCACTATATGGTTTAAAACAGGCTTCTAAACAATGGCATGAAAAATTTGATGGTGTTTTAAAATCAAATGGTTATCATATAAATGATGTAGATAGATGTGTATATAGTAAAATTTTTGGAAATGATTATGTTATCATATGTCTTTATGTTGATGACATGCTTATTTTTGGAACTAATATTAAATTAGTTAATGCAACTAAGAAATTCTTGTCATCTAAGTTTGACATGAAAGATTTAGGAGAGGCAAGTATAATATTGGATATTGAAGTAACCAGGAAAAATGGTGTTATTATATTATCACAATCTCATTACATTGAGAAGATATTGAGAAAGTTTAACCATTTTGACTGTTTACCTGTCAGTACTCCTTATGATTATAGTGTGACTCTCATGAAGAATACAGAAAATAGTGTGTCTCAATTGGAATATTCCAGAATAATTGGTAGTCTCATGTATCTAACAAACTGCACTAGACCTGACATAGCTTTTGCAGTAGGAAGGCTAAGTAGATATACACATAACCCTGGAAAAGAACATTGGAATGCATTGTCTAGAATTTTGCGATACCTAAAAGGTAATATGACATATGGTTTACATTATAATGGTTATCCTACTGTATTAGAAGGATATAGTGATGCTAACTGGATCAGTGATTCAGATGAGACAAAATCCACTAGTGGATATGTCTTCACTTTGGGTGGAGGAGCAGTCTCTTGGAAGTCCACCAAGCAGACATGTATTGCTCGGTCGACTATGGAATCCGAGTTTATTTCCTTAGAAAAGGATGGATCAGAAGCTGAATGGCTTAGAAATCTCTTAGCTGATATACCATTGTGGCCAAAGCCTGTATCGGCCGTATCTATTCATTGTGACTGTCAAGCAGCTATAGCGAAAGCAAAAAGTAAAATATATAATGGAAAAAGCAGGCATATTAGACTCAGACACAACATAGTGAAACATATGTTGCGTGATGGAGTCATATCTATTGACTTTGTGAGGTCAGAAAAGAATCTAGCAGATCCTCTGACTAAAGGACTATCCAAAAAGTTAGTCAATGATACATCGAAGGGAATGGGGCTGAGCCTAATATATGAGCTGCCAGTGTCGGTAATCCAACCTATACAAGTGGAGATCCCATGAGATAAGTTCAATGGGTAAACAACAAGACACGAAATAGACGATTGCACTGAGTTATATGAGCCCCTTCTATGGTGTACAGTGCGAGCAGCAACGCAGAAGGATGAGGTTTTAGAACTCTTAATGGATCCATAGCCATATATTTGGTGGTGTATACAGTTGCTGCATACACTTGATGGAATTCACCTATATGGGTGTGGAGGTGGAGGCCGCTTCCTATGAGAATCTAGGCGAATTCTCTAGAGCACTCATGAAATCCAGGTAATGGTGTATGGCCGAAACGCACCGAACCACAGAATCACTTGCAGAGGAAGAGTTGTGTGAGTGGCATGTACTTGCGATCTACATTAAAAGGATTCAGGTTCAAGACTATGGTGTCACCTGATTCCTGTAGACCTGTCTTGCTTACTCTAATATCGGTTCAAGTCTATGGTGACACCGGCACCATTGCACAACTATTTCGCTTTAATCCGAAAGCATTTTATTTTAAAACATGTGGGGGATTGTTGTATTTATTTTAAAATAATATTAAAAATTTGAATTTTCAAATTTCGGTGTTTTCCCTCAACATTTAAATTTTGGTGTTTTTGATGTGTTGGTTTTGTCCCACATCGGATTTGACAAGAGAAATTCTCTTGTTTATATGATAGACTTTTTGCCTAGGGCTTGAGCCCCTTTCAGGGGGCATGTGAATTTGGTCCTGTGGGGGGGCTATGCTAATAGCTCTAATCTATGCCATTAACCACACACGCGCGAGCGCGCGCCGAGCCGAGCCGTGCCGTGCCGAGCCGAGCCGAGCCGAGTCCGAGTCCGTGTCCGCGTCCGCGTGCGCGACGGGACGGGACGGGACCGGTTGGGTTGGGTGCGGGTGCGGGTGCGGTGTAAGTGTACTCGCGTGGGTTATGGGTACTCGCAGGACTGTATGTGCTAGAGTGTACTCGCACTTGCGCCTTTTCGTTTTTAAACCAGAGAGATGCTTCCCTTCCGGTTGGTCGCCCCTGTTGGGTTTAAACCCAAAGGACCTAACCTTTTGTAAAGGGTGCTTATGCACCATTTCGAAGTCTATATAAAGACTTTCGATTCCAGTTTCAATATACGAAAAATTCCCTGCCTTATAAAACTCTCTCTGATACGGTTTTGTTACTGAGTTCATTGCTGAGTCAACTCAGCACTTTCGGATTAAACTGCAAGTGGTTCGAGCCCGTGTACAGTGAGTGCACCGCTGGGACCGGGTCATAGTCGTTGTATCCTGGAGGTCAATTGCTCTGGAAACCTGTTGCACTTGGGACGCTGTCCAAGGGGAGCAAATTCGATTTCAAGCCGAGTGACTCAGTCACGCCTCGACTCAATTCAATAAGTTTTTCTTTCTCTAAATTTATTTTCCTTTTTTGGTTCTCAATTTTTATAGTCTATTTAATTCAACATTTTATCCAACAATGTCTACAGTTGAAAATATTTGAAGGGTTAAAGAGGTTTCGGATAAAGCTTGTATTTGTGTTTTGCCTTCCTATATCTATCATCCTGTGAACAGGTTCCAAGACAAATAAACATCACGTTAGGGCATAAAGAGTTTTCAACAGTAGAAATCGTTATCCCCACTGTATTCTGTGATACGATCCACTTGATATTTGAATATGCTTCAATTTTAAGGTTAACCCCTTGAATTAGATGAAAAAATGGATGGACAGCATGGATAGACCACATACATTCAAGTTTGGCCTAACTGAGTTTACTAGCAAGTAACTTAGTACGCAATCAGATGTCAGATTTTCGGGCTCTATATTTCTCCCCGCAGGGCCCACTGGATGAGCGGCTTAGATCTCAGTGCAGGCACACGTCGGTGCATGCACCAAGTGGAGAGATGAACTCCTTCGCAGTTCGTCACAGGCACATCATTTATTCTACCGTGGGAAATTTTAAGTCTATCCTGGCCGCCAAAACTTTGGGCCTGTGGATGGGGCATAGTTTAGAACGTTGAAATTGATCGGAGGATAACAAATGTCAGTTTTGGGTGAATGAACGGACGAAAAACAGCAATTAGCCGTCTGAATTCAAGCTGGAAAGAAGTCTATTAGATGGATGGTTAAGATCAATTGATTGGTGTGATTTTCCAGTTTTTTATTCCTCTACGGTTGGATCATGATTTGATGGTCTAGATTGACTGGACGGTTGCCACGTCTGTATCTGTAGTTGGTGAAAATAAGAGTATAAGACACACCACCAAAGCTACGTGCAATAAGGCAAACCCGGTTCGAATGTTTTAATCCCCCGTGCAATGTCCGCACCTCCGTCCAGCAACGTAAATTCGTGCATGGTGATCTGAACCGTTTATCAGCGGCCCACACTCCCTACTGGAGGCAGATCCTTGCCATCGAAGCGGATCATTAGATATAACACAACTAGTTGTTCTATGGATTATGACACAGTTAGATGCTTGGGGGCATGTGGGGCCCTCTTGTTCATAATCTGCACTGAACTATCATTACAACTGACAGTTGTGTACGGTCAAAACGGAAGAAGCAATCTAACCGGACGATCCTATCCATCCAATCAACAGGATACGGTAAAATAAAACTTAGTTCCAATCACCAGCTTGAAAGATTTATTTGGTGTGGGCCTCCTCTGGATTGCTTATCATTCTCGGAAATTTCTTGGAATATTGTGAACCATCCATTTCATGGGTCCTAAGAGAGACGGCCATAACACGATTAAAAATCTGGGATAATTTTATCATCGCCTAGCAGTAGTGGTAAGTGTTGAATGGACAGAACGATGATGGGATTGGCCCACTGGTTATAGCTAGTCTTGTGAGGTTACAGGATTTCTTTTCATAGACACCGTGTGGTTACAGTTAGTTGAAGGTTTTGTTAGGGTGCGGTGACCCTCTCCCATCTATTGCGGCAACTTGGGTTCGGGTCACTAACCTGATTGACCCAACATAAGATCTTGTCGGGTTGGTTTGGGTTGGGTTGGGTTGCAAGGTCCCCGGGTTGGGACCAGGGTAGAAATCTCGGACCTTATTTGAATTGGAATGAGGTGGGTCCGGGCTGATCGAGCAAATCGGGGTTGTGTTATCTTGAGTTAGAAATATGCGCATGTATTTGGCTTGGGTTAAGTTGGGTTCAAATTGGGCTAGATTGGGTTGAGTAACTTGGGTTGAAATTTAGGCCGGGTTCGGTTGCAGTTTGGGTCTTATTGAGGTTGGGTTAGCTCTAGTTGTTCTTCAACTTGATACAACCTGACCAAGTTGCGCACCCCTAGCCTCAACAGTAGAGGTGAACATGAGTTGAACCAAGTCCATCTTGGCACAGCTCAACTTGGCTCGGCCACTAGTTGACCCCAACTTGAACTCAACTCGGCTTGGTCCTCGAGCTTGATTGGCCAGCTCAGCTCGGTTCAGTCACTAGCTTAGGCCAAGTTCGAGCCTGTGCATAATTTTCTCAAACACATAAAGTGCACCTTCAATTTCTCATTATATGTATAATAGCAACAATAGTTTACAGGTATTTCATCAAGTACTCAGTAGGCAACATCAAAATTAAGATACAAGAGTATTTGTTTCATATTCATACCTTCCTTACCACCATCCGACACTTCATTGAGTAATTTCATCAAACATTTGGAGAGTAACATCAATATCAAAATAATCGAGTCACTAAACTGGTTCGATCCGAGTTCAATTTGAGTTGGAGTTCAATCCGAGTTCGGACGAACTCGAACTCGGCTCAAAATTTTTTCAAGCTCCAAAAATCAGCTCAACTCAGCTTGAACTCAATTTTGAACCAAGTCGAATCAAGCTTTTTCGAGTCCGGTTGAGCGAGTTAACCGAACTAACTCAATTCATGTACAGCTCTACTCAACAGTCACAAGGGAGATGGTTTCCATTTCCTTGAATGGGACACAAGTTTTTGGCAATATAAAGCTTTATGGGGCCCGTGCAAGGTCTATGTAAAATCCAATGTGTCCATCAATTTCTCCTGCTCATGTTAGAATGATAACTTAAAAAAAGGAGGCAGATCTATGACAAAGTGGGCCACACCATAGGAAATAGTGGGGATTGGAAGCACCCACTATGGAAATCTTCATGGGCTTCCTGTGATGTTTATATGACATCCATCGGTTCCTATGCTGATTCTCATTAGAATAACAGGAAGAAACAAATATTAGTCTAATCCAAAACTTCTTTGACTCCTAATAAGGTTTTAGTGGTGTGTACTCACCCCCAATATTTCTTATGTTGAATCCCAGTAATTGAATTTAACATTTGGTTCATTTTTTAGCTCTCATTGTAGCATGAGATAGCAAAATTAATGGATGGGTTGGATTTTACATGAACATTGATCTCCACAATCTTTGTGTCATGGGAAACTCATGTTACAACGAATGTATGTTAATTAAGGGAAGTTATTGTAGGATACTTGTTTGGGGCCTTGCACAAAACCTTAGGATCTAGCCTCCCGAACAAATTAGAATTATGGGATAATAATAGCAATGAAAGCAATCAAAACACAATCTCACACCACACAAGAGATTTTTACGTGAAAAATCCTTAAAGAAGTAAAAACCACGGGACCTCGTCCAGATCAACAATCCACTATGAAAGTATAACGTTACAACCTTCGTCACTCACGCAGGAGCGGATAAACAATAAGAGAATAAAAAGAAAACTGAGAGATCTCACCAATCACGAGGACGTAGAAGCGCTGAGACGACAGCTCCCTTCCACAAGCTTCCTCTCTCTCTTTTCTCTCACTCTCTCACGCTAAACCCTTTAGCAAAACCCTTGCAAAGCCTTTAGGAAACCCTTTTGTGATTTTTTTGTACATGAAAAACCATAGAAAACCCCAATTTATAGTTTTTGAAAACTCCCTTCCGCATCCCGGTTGCGAAAGGACTCAAATCCGCAATTTCGCGCAAAAACTGCTTAACCTAGGACTGGTCCTAGCCACCTACGACTGGTCGTAGCTCACCTACGACTGGCCGTAGCTCACCCACGACTGGTCGTAGACCGTGGAGAAAATTAGCAACAACTCGCTGGACTTTGAGTCGTGCCAGGGCTCGAACCTACGACCGGTCGAGCGCCTCCCAGGACCGATCGAGCAGCGCGATGAAATCCTCCGAAATTTCAACCACTGCACCGTCTCTCCTCTGAACTGAGGAGGAAAATCCCATCAAATCTCTCCCTTTCCGACCCAAGAGGAATTCACCTTCTTCAAGCCAGCCAGGTTTCTACAAATCTCAAACTTGCCCTTGAGCAAAGCCTTGGTCATCATGTCTGACCCACTATCGTCCGTATGGACTTTCTCAAGCTGTAACACCTTCTGTTCCAAAGTATCTCTGATCCAGTGATATCAAACCTCTATGTGCTTCGACTTGGAGTGCTAACTTAAATTCTTGCTAAAGTGTATTACACTTTGACTATCGCAATAGACCACGTGTTCCTCCTGCTTCAGGTTAAGTTTCTGTAGGAACCTCTTCATCCAAAGCATCTCTTTACATGCCTCAGTGACTGCAATGTACTCGGCCTCTGTAGTTGACAATGTTACGACCTTCTGTACCTTGCTCTGCCAAGAAACCGCTCCCCCTGCAAACGTGAACATGAACCCCGATGTAGACTTCCTAGAGTCTATGTCACCTGCCATATCTGTATCTATGTAGCCCTCTAACACAGGTTTTTCGTCACCATGACTTAGGCTCAACCTGGATGAGTCTCTTAGATACCGTAGTATCCATTTCACCACTGCCCAATGCTCTTTACCAGGATTGGCAAAATACCGACTGACTACACCAACCGCATATGCTATGTCTGGGAGTGTACACACCATAACATACATCAAACTTCCTACGGCTGACGCGTAGGGTATCTTCTGCATCTCTTATACCTCTGTCTTTGTCTTGGGACACTGTCTGTCACTCAATCTGAAGTGACCATCCAGTGGAGTACTGACCCGCTTCGCTGCATTCATATTGAACCGCTTTAGGACTTTCTCAATATACCGCTCTTGTGACAGCTAAAGCTTCATGCTGCTTCTGTCACGGGTTATCTCCATTCCTAGGATCTGTTTAGCCAAGCCCAAGTCTTTCATCACAAATGACTTGTCCAACTCTTGTTTTAGCCTGTCGATCTTCTTAATGTCTTTTCTCATGATAAGCATGTCATCAATGTATAAGAGCAGAACTAAGAAATCACCATCTGAGAACTTGCGCTTGAACACATAGTGGTCTGACTCCGTTCTGTCATACCCATGCTGTAACATAAACGAAACGAACTTCTTGTACCATTGCCGTGGAGCTTGTTTCATCCCATACAAGCTCTTCCTTAGCCTACACACCATATGTTCCTTGCCCTTGACTTCGAACCCCTCTGGTTGATGCATGTAGATCTCTTCTTCCAGGTCACCATGGAGAAAAGCAGTTTTAACGTCCAACTGCTCTATCTCTAGATCTATGCTAGCCGCCAACCCAAGCAACACCCGTATGGATGTCATCTTCACCACTGGTGAGAATATCTCCTCGAAGTCTATGCCTTTCCTCTGACCAAATCCTTTTACCACAAGTCTGGCCTTGAACCTCGTCTGTGAATTCTTCTGCTCAACCTTCTTTTTGAACAGCCACTTGTTGCTCAGAGCTTTCTTGCCCTTAGGCAGTTTCACCATGTCATAGGTGTGATTCTTATACAAAGATTTCATATCCTCTTGCATAGCTTTCAACCACTCCTCCTTATGCTTATCGGCTAGGGCCTCAGAATAATCTTCTAGCTCTCCCCCATCAGTCAGCATAATGTACTCATGCGGCGAGTACCTTTTGGACAACTGTCTGTCCCTAAATGACCTCCTCACATGTGGCTCAACAGGTGAATCAAGTGGGGGCTGCTACCCCGGTACATCTTCTGTAGGAACTCCCTCATCCTCTGCACCTTGCTGTACTCCCCCGTCATCAGGCACCACGAAAGGAATGACCGGATCCATGTCCTCTAGCTCACCTGAACTAGGCTGGTTCTTCTCTGGCTTACCAATGTCTTCAATACACTAATCTTCAAAGAAAACTATATCTCTGCTCCTGACGAGCTTCTTCTCAGTCAGATCCCACAATCTGTAACCGAACTTTTCATCGCCGTACCCTAAGAACACACACTGCCTGATCTTCATATCGAGCTTGGACCTCTCGTCTTTCGGTACGTGAATGGATGCCCTGCATCCAAACACCCTAAGATGACTGTACGATGGATCCTGTCCAGTCCACATCTTCTCAGGTACTTTTCCATTCAACGGGGTTGATGGAGACCTGTTTATTAGATACACCGCCGTGTGCATTGCTTCTCCCCAGAATGTCTTGGACAACTTCGCATGGGATAACATGCATCTGATTCTCTTAATAATGGTATGATTCATTCGCTCAGCTACACCATTATGCTGGAGGGTCTTGGGAACTGTCTGTTCATGCCGTATACCCAGGGACTTGCAGTACTCATGAAAGTCGTCAATGTATTCACCACCATTATCAGTGCAGATGCACTTCAATGATCTACCTGTCTCTCTCTCGACCATAGCATGAAACAATTTAAACACACCAAAGACTTCATCCTTGGATTTTAATGCATAAACCCAAACCCTCCTAGATGCATCATCTATAAAAGTAACAAAATACAATGCCTCACCCAAGGTTTTTGTCCTCATAGGACCATACACATCAGAATAAACCAAATCTAATACATGCGTTTTATTAACATGAGAAGCAGTTTTAACAAATGAAACTCTATGCTGTTTCCCTGATAAACAATCAAGACAGGTTTTGAGAGGTATACCTGTCACGTCTGGAAGGAGCCGCTTCCTAGCTAGCAGCTGAAGCCCTTTTTCACTCATGTGGCCTAGACGCCTGTGCCACATGTCTATAGTTGAATCTTCCACTGCGTTCAACCCACCCTTGCATACACTGACACTTGCCTTTTACAAGGTGTAACACTTCTTTTCTCTGGCTGTGATCAACAAACCCTCGAGCCATCATCATCCAACCTTTCCGTCGATATTAAGTTGAGGCGAAGGTCTGGGATATGCCTCACATCCCTGAGAACTAATGTGCAGCCCACATCAGTCTTCACACAAATATCACCGACCCCTACGATCTTCGATACACCGAAATTTTCCATCTTCACTGTCCCATAGTCACCTGACTTGTAGCTTGTGAAGAAATTCCTACATGGAGTCGCATGAAAAGAAGCTCCTGAGTCAATTACCCAGTCAGTATCTTGACCCGTAGCCGTGAGACAAACATCATGATCTGTGGAAAGAATAATAACAACGTCGCCATCTGAAGGGATCGTAGTGGAGTCAGATTCATCTTCCTTCTCCTTTCATTTTCATTTCTTGTTGTTTTTAGCCTTACGACATTCATGCTTATAGTGGCCCTTCTTGCCACAATTTCAGCACTCAACATCTTTTCTGTTACTCGACTTGCCTCTTGATTTATCTTGGGCCTTCCCGCCCTTCCTGTTCTTTTCTCTCCCTCGTTCCTGTGTCACAAGTGTCTCTTGCTGAGTAGACCCCTGAGACAGCTAGTAACCTGTTCCATCGATACCTTTCTGTCTGGCGCGGAGTTTCTTAGAGACACCACCAATGTCTCCCAACTATCAGGCAATGAACTAAGCAATAGCAAAGCCTGCAATTCATCATCCAGGACCATCTTCATAGAGGAGAGTTGGTTCACTATATTGCTGACCTCATTCATGTGCTCGGCCACAGAACCACCATCTTTGAACTTGAGATTCACAAGTCACCTTATCAGAAAAATCTTATTACCAGCTGTCTTCCTCTCGTACAGCCCTTGTAGTTTCAGCCATAGGCTAGCGGCTGAGGTTTCCGTAGACACATGGTGAAATACAGGATCATCCAGCCATTTTGTAATAAACTCCATCGCCTTCCGATCTAACTTCTTCCAATCATCATCAAACATATCCTAGGATTTTGCTGATATGCCTAAAATTAGAGAATATAGATCCTTGTAATAAAGCAAGTCCTCCATCTTAGCCTTCCATATGGTCCAGTTGGAACTATTGAGGCTGATCGTCCTTGATGAGTCACCTTCCATAATTTCAAACCGATCCTACCCATTTAATGAACGTAGCTCTGATACCACTTTGTTGGGGGCCTTGCACAAAACCTTAGGATCTAGCCTCCCGAATAAACCAGAATTATGGGATAATAATAGCAATGAAAACAATCAAAGCATAATCACACACCACATAAGAGATTTTTATGTGGAAAACTCTCAAAGAGGTAAAAACCACAGAAACTCGTCCAGATTAACAATCCACTATGAAAGTAGAACGTTACAACCTTCGTCACTCATGTAGGAGCAGATAAACAATAAGAGAATAAAAAGAAAACTGAGAGATCTCGCCGATCACGAGGACGTAGAAGCGCTGAGACGACGGCTCCCTTCCACAAGCTTCCTCTCTTTCTTTTCTCTCACTCTCTCACCCTAAACCTTTTAGAAAAACCCTTACAAAGCCTTTAGGAAACCCTCTTGTGATTTTTCTGTACATGAAAAACCATAGAAAATCCCAATTTATAGTTTTTGGAAACTCCCTTCCGCATCCTGGTTGCGAAAGGACTCAAATCCGTAATTTCACCCAAAAACTGCGTAACCTAGGACTGGTCCTAGCCACCCACGACTGGTCATAACTCACCCACGACTGGTCGTATACCGCATAGAAAATTAGCAACAACTCGCTGGACTTTAAGTCGTGTCAGGGCTCGAACCTAGGACCGGTCGAGCGCCTCCCATAACCGGTTGAAAACCACCTACGACCGGTCGAGCAGCGTGATGAAAGCCTCTGAAATTTCAACCACTGCACCGTCTCTCCTCTGAACTGAGGAGAAAAACCCCATCAACACTTGTTATGCAAGCACATAGAAAATGGTACACATGGCATATATAAATGAAAATTAAATTGATAGATTTATCAAACCCACTAATATGAGAACACTTTGGCCAAATACACTATTTTTAGCATTAAGTTCACTTAAATTATCTGATTTTATAGAAGCATAGCAGTCAGTCACTTATAAAAAGAAGAAGATTCAAGTTGTGTTTAGGATTCTACCATATCTATGGGAGTCCATGGAGAACATACTTCGGTATAACAATTGTATCAAGACGATCTCACATATCTAATAAGTCATTTGGAGTTAGCAACGGAATAATGTGCTACTAAAACTTTTGCTATTGTGATCATTGTTGAGCCAGGGTAAGGTGAAGAGATGGGGGAGTAAAAGGTATAAACCTGCATTTAAAAATTTCCATAATCAGTTGAAGTAAGAAAACAACACTAGCATAAGGCAAAAGATAACTGCACTACGTTTATGGGAAGCTAGGGCATGTCGCTAAGTAATGCCTAAATCACAAGGTACCATGTCTAACTACAATCTCAATGTATTAAGTTAATGTTTGCACAATGATCCTAAAGCCTCTAATTTAGACTAGTTTTTAAATTTATGGGCAATGCAGCGTTGACAAGGGAGTGACGGATTTTGACTAAATGGAGAATGTGGCGTTTGAGAAAGTCTAAGGCATGGAAATATATCATCTTTAATTACAAGGTGGACATTTAAGAATTATCCTAGCATGAAGAATAACTTAATATCAATCTACTACATCCATAAGGATTGTTTTAACACAGTCTTTTAAACTAATAATGTTTTTTTTCTTAGATAAGGAGTCACTTGTGCTCATGATTTTATCATGGATAGTTTATATAAATTATAGATTATTGCAGTACTCTTAGTTAATTTTGTTATCTCTTCAAATGCTTTAATGTTAGATGATTCATCTTTTATAAGACAAGAGTCTATTAAATGGCATGCTAGGTTATGGCTATGGGGAAAGATAAATTGGTCGAATTAGCTAAGAAAAGATTGCTTGGTAAACAAATCTACCATCACGTTGGTATTGCGTGTTTGGTAAGACTGACATGAAAGCCATTCTCCAAGGTAGTCAGGTTGGATGGAGTGCTCAATATAATCTACTTGGATATATGTGGTCCAAAGAATCACACCACCCACTACGGGATCACATACTTATGATATTTATTGATGATCATTCAAGATATGGTATGTGTACCTAATGTTTTAAGAAATATATATATTAAAAAAAAAACACCACTAGTTGAGAACTAACTTAATCAAAAGAATAAGATTCTTAAAACTAATAGAGGAGGGGGTATGTTCACTCCCCAAGTGCAGGGTTGTGATGTAGTAATAACTCGGTAAGACCGAGGTCGAATCCCAAGGGACTGAAACTTGTACGTTATCTAAAACTAACTAGAATTAGAACTAGAATATGATGAAATCTAAATCAACTAGAAATTGTGAAAAAATTATAGGTTAATTAATCTAAAACTAAGGAGATATCAAAGAAGGGTAACTAGGGATTCAGAGGATCCACTTGTAAAGATCAGGGAGATCTTATGCCTACTTCAAGAATTATGGAATTTACTGAACTGCCGTTGATCTAGTTTTCAAAGAGATGAAAGGTATATGAATTAGAATGGATTCCATCACCAGACCATGCCCAAGAGACTATGGCAAACAACCGAATTAAACTAATTACCAACCAATCACATGTATGTAGGTTAGGAAGAGTACCGTCATCTGACCATGCCCAGGAGACTATGGTGAACAACAGGGCTCTCTAACGTCATAAACATAAAAGAGAAGAGACATGCTCAAAGCCATTGCAAACCCATTGTAATTTCAGTCACAACAGACCATTAAGAACTAAAAACATTCCTATAATAATCAACTAAAATCAAGTCAATTCATGAATTAAAATTAAATTGAAAACATACATAAAAATCTCCCATCTCACTACAAGCTTCACCTCTTAGCCCTAGCTAAGAGGTTTAGCCAGACATGATGTGGGCTAGATCCAAATAAATAAAGAGAAAAAGAAAATGAAAAGAAAAGGGAAAGAAAAAAACCAAAGCTCTTCTCTTTCTCTCTTTCTCCTGACGTTCCAACCCAACCAAGATCTGGATCTTTCTCCCAAGGTCTGAATGAATGCTCCCCACGTCCAAAACCTCCTTATATAGCTGATGGAGTGGTGAAAATCAGATTTGAAAACCTACGCATGCCCATTGAAAGCTTTTTTGCAGCCAAGTTCAGTGCCTCGAAACACGCCACTTTTCTCGCTCAAATTCTAAAGAAACATCGTCCCTTAGGATTTTATTGGGTCCTCTACATGATAGACGGTTCAGATCTGCCATATGATCAAAGATGGTGGGCTAAACTGCTTAGAAAAGTCAATTTTCGCGGATGTGCGAAATCTTTCGCACCATTTCGCTGTTGTGATCGGTGGGCCCTACAGAAGCATTTTCTGGAAAATTCACCCCGTCCATTGGATTTAGGACGAAATTTCAGTCAAGAATGGGTAGTTTTGAATGTCCATTGGCATATCTCAGAGAAGAAATAACTAAAAGATCAGATTTGAACGCTACAGGGCAGCCCTTTTGTGGCCCCTGTATCGCACACGTGTGTACGCATGGATGCAAAAGGTTAGCATGGTTTTGTAACTCTCGAAGCCTTCTACAAGATGGACGGTGTGGATTATCCGTACGGGGCATGTGTGGGGTCCACTATCGACCGCAAAAAGGGCCAGCGGACGTGCTACGTAACAGAGAGTTTCGTCTCTAAAAAGGAAATTGAGATGGAACGGTCAAAGGTCGGTTTGACTATGGTGGACGTACAGTGCACGGCTAGTGCACTTGTACACGTGCACATGCTACACAAGGTGGGGTCCACTATGATGTTTCTGAGAAATCCAATCCATCCATTCATTTTTTCTCCCTATTTAAAGCGTTGAGACTAGATTTGAGGCAATTCCAGATATCATGTGGGCCCAGAATCAACGGTTTATGGGCTGATCTATCAGTTGGGGCACTTCTCGAGATCTTCAATGGCTGAAATTTTATATGTACGGTTAATTTATGGCCCTCATCTCGTGTATAAATTTTTGAGTCAATCGGATAGCGGGAACCATGTGATCTTGCATTCTACACCAATTTCAGGCCATTTGCAAGTAAATGGCTGAAATTTCTCGGGTCCCTGGCGTGCATATTTGTCGATTTTAGTCCCTGGAGTCCGTCCCTTTCCCTGGTGATTATCAGAACGTTAAATCTAAGCTTTTGACATCCTTTTTCAGTCAACTCTCCTAATCACACCCTGCAACAAAACACGATTAAAACCGGGTGTTAAATGGTATTATGCTCGTAAATCTAAGTAATAAATGGGGTCTAATATGCACTATTTGACCCTCAACACAACCCCCAACCAGCAATTTGCTAGTCCCGAGCAAAATATGCGAAAAATAAGTTGAGACTTATATGAAAATTTCTGTAAAGCCGAATGATTTTTGAGAAATAATCCAGGCATTAGAATTCAACGATTCATGAATGTTGGGCATTACTTGCTCTTGGACTCAAGCGCACGGTAAAATTCCTAATGAAGTTCAAAGTATTAATCCATAAATCAGACAAATTCTGAACATTATGATCCATGAGTGTATAGTGGAATCTCAGCTAATCACATTAAGATTGAATTTGTTATTTCAGGATCTCATTGGTAACCAGCAAGAGAATTCATGATAACCAAACTTGCCTCATAAATTTCATCTTTTGATCTTTTCAACTTTTTATTTTTCCATTAATAGTCATGCCAAAAAGAGGAATCAAATCCTTACCAATAAGGAGCAAACCTATGGTGAAGACCGTACTCCTAGACCTTTTTCACATATCATTCATGGGGAATTAACTCTACACCTATAGGGAGAAAACCTATGGTGAAGATTAATTATCCAACCTTTTCAATTTTTATACCATGATGGCAAGATATTTCAGGCTGGTTCCTTTCATGCTCAGTGATTACCAAGTTAATCCTTCGATATGGAACTGAAATCTAAATGTGGAGGCGAGACGTGACATGTGAAATCATGACTCAATCAATGTTTACAACTTCTAATCATGGATTAATAACTCGATCTTAACTGTGAAATTTAACAAATACTGAATCCCAGAGTTCGAAATTACCAACATTACGTATCTTGAAAATATAAATTAGGGATATCTGTCAAAATCATTTCGAATTCACAAGAATTTTCTGAAAAAATTGTAAAAATTTTCACAATTTTTTCACAATTTTTGCTCAAGACTAAGAAAATACTGATTAGGAAGCCTAATCTCACAAATTTTTCACAATTTTTGCTCAAGACCAAGAAAATACTGATTAGGAAGCCTAATCTCCCACCCCCAACCTAAAATCTACATTGGCCTCAATGTAACAGATATGGGCATGCAATGCACATGGAACAACGAAAGTAAAGTGATGGGAAGATAGTACCTGGATAACGAATCAAGAGAGATTTTCCACGAGATCACAGTATGGAAGCTGGTTAGCACGAGAGAAAAAGAAAAACAAAAATAACGAAAATAAAATCCTACCTATACCACCTTCGCAGGTGCTCTTGATTGCATTTAGCGTATGCAACAAGCCTTTAAACCCCTAGGTTACCCCTAGTGGACGAGTTGTAGTCTCGTGAGGGTTTGCAGTAATGTTACCCACAAACGTTGAACTATCTAACTAAAAAAATGAAATGGAATAAAATGACTGGGTTGCCTCCCAGGAGCGCTAAATTTATCATCTTCAGCCAGACAAATAAAGCAACTACCCTAGTCCTATGAAAGCGATAAACCTACCTATACCTACATCAGACTAGGAGATCAGTCCTGATAAACAGGAGCAATCAGAGGCATGGACATGTCCTCTGAATCAAATGCCTCGACAAATGGCTTTAATCGATGTCCATTTACTTTAAACTCCTTGCCATTTTCGGGATCTTTTATCTCGACGGCCCCATGAGGATAAGCAGTGACAATAATGTAAGGACCGGTCCAACGAGATCAAAGCTTACCCAGAAAGAGATGTAGTCGAGAATCGTACAAAAGGACTTTCTGACCTGGCGTAAATGATTTTCGTAGAATATGTTGATCATGAAACGCCTTCATCCTGTCCTTGTAAATTCTCGAGTTCTCATATGCATCGTTCCGGATTTCTTCAAGTTCATTTAATTGAAGTTTGCGTAACGAGCCAGCGTTGTCCAGATTGAAATTTAGATTTTTGATCGTCCAGTATGCTTTATGTTCCAATTCCACAGGCAAGTGACAGGCTTTCCCATAGACAAGTTTAAAGGGAGATGTTCCAATAGGAGTTTTGAAAGCAGTACGGTACGCCCATAAGGCATCGGTCAATCGGATTGACCAATCCTTACGGTTAGGGTTAACCATTTTCTCCAGGATATGTTTGATCTCTTTATTAGAAATCTCAGCTTGTCCACTTGTCTGTGGATGGTATGGGGTGCTCACCTTATGAGAGATACCGTATTTCTTCATTAAACTCTCAAATGATCTATTACAAAAGTGTGAGCCCCCGTCACTAATGATGGCTCGAGGCGTCCCGAACCGCGACAGGATATTTTCTTTTAAGAACTTAATGACCGTGCAATGGTCATTTTTGCGGTACGGAATTACTTCAACCCATTTAGTGACATAGTCTACGGTGAGCAACATATATAGATTTCCAAATGATTGGGGGAATGGTCCCATAAAATCAATACCCCAGCAATCAAATACTTCAATAATAAGGATGGGATTCAAAGGCATCATATTTCGACGGGACAATGCTCCCAATTTTTGACAACGCTCACAAGCTTTGTAAAACTCATGAGTGTCCCTGAACATAGTGGGCCAGTAAAAGCCACACTGTAGAATCTTGGCCGTGGTCTTTTTAGCAGAAAAGTGACCACCACAGGCCTGTGAGTGACAGAAGGAGATGACACTCTGATGTTCATCGTCTGGCACACATCTCCTTAAGATTTGGTCTGGGCAATATTTAAACAAATATGGATCATCCCAGAAAAAGTTACGCACCTTGGTAAAGAATTTCTTCTTATCTTGTGACGTCCAGTGTGTCGGTATGGCACCTGTAGCAAGATAATTAGCAATATCAGCGAACCAAGGTGAATGAGAGACTCTAAAAAGTTGTTCATCAGGGAACATGTCATTGATATGGGTCGCCTCAAGGGAATCAGAGGTATTAAGGCGAGAAAGATGATCAGCCACTACGTTCTCTACTCCCTTTTTGTCTTTAATTTCCAAATCAAATTCTTGGAGTAGAAGGATCCATCGTATCAAGCGGGGCTTAGAATCATTCTTAAAAAGAAGATACTTAAGTGCCGCATGATCTGTATAAATAATGATCTTGGATCCGATCAGGTAGGACCGAAATTTGTCCAAAGCGAACACTACGGCTAAGAGTTCCTTTTCCGTAGTCGAGTAGTTCACTTGGGCAGGATTTAGAGTCCTACTTACGTAGTGAATAACGTAAGGCCGCTTATCTTTTCTCTGGCCTAGAACCGCTCCAAGAGCATAATCAGAGGCGTCGCACATAAGTTCAAAAGGAAGACTCCAGTCGGGTGGCTGCATGATAGGTGTAGTGGTTAACATGCCCTTAAGCTTAGTGAAAGCTTCTTGGCACTGCTCAGTCCACTCGTATGGTGTATCCTTTTGAAGAAGATTACATAAAGGATGAGAGAGGAGACTAAAGTCCTTTATGAATCGTATGTAAAAGCCTGCGTGTCTTAAGAAGGATCGTACGTCTCTGATATTCTTGGGTGGAGGTAGGTTAGAGATAAGATTAATTTTTTCCTTATCTACCTCGATTCCTTTGGACGATATGATATGCCCAAGGACAATTCCCTTTTGAACCATAAAATGACACTTCTCCCAGTTAAGTACCAAATTTTTTTCTTCACATCTTTTCAACATACATTTAAGACTTGCTAAGCACTCGCTGAAAGATGAACCAAAAATAGAGAAATCGTCCATGAAGACCTCTAAATATTTCCCCACTATGTCAGAAAAGATACTCATCATGCATCACTGAAAGGTGGCAGGGGCATTACATAACCCGAATGGCATCCTTCTGTAAGCAAAGGTGCCATAGGGACATGTAAATGTGGTCTTTTCCTGATCCTCAGGGGCGATTTCAATCTGATTATAACCTGAATACCCATCAAGGAAACAATAATAGGAATGACCAGCTAGCCTTTCCAGGATTTGATCAATGAAGGGCAAAGGAAAGTGGTCTTTCCTTGTGACGGTATTCAGCTTTCTGTAGTCAATACACATTCTCCAACCAGTGGTAATTCTGGTCGGCACGAGTTCATTATTGGCATTGGCTACGATGGTGATCCCGGACTTCTTAGGAACCACCTGAGTTGGACTCACCCATTGACTATCGGATATGGGATAAATGATCCCCACTTCCGATAGTTTGAGAACCTCGGCCTTAACCACTTCCTTCATGTTTGGATTCAGTCTACGTTGTGATTGCTGAACAACCTTTGCATTGTCCTCAAGATATATGCGGTGAGTACAAATCGATGGGTTAATTCCTTTGAGGTCTGCCATCGTCCATCCAAGAGCTCCGTTATGCTCAATGAGAGTAGATATCAGCATACTCTCCTGTTCTTTCTCTAGGTGGGCAGAGATCACCACTGGATATGTCTCATCTTGACCTAAATAGACATATTTTAAATCAGAGGGCAAAGGTTTTAAGTCAAGCTTTGGTGGCTTGAGGTTAGACGGTAGAGGCACCACATCAGTTTGGGGGAACTCTTCAATTTGTGGCCTCCACCGATTAACTTCAAATACCGGTGCAGTATCAAGCATGGCACACGTCTCCCTAATTATATCATCATCAAGATCATGCGAGTGGGCCAGGCACGTCTCTAGAGAATCAGAGAATAAGGTGAGAGGCGTTCTATCTTCCACAAAAGAATCAATCATGTTAACATCGTAGAAATCGTCATCATCCTCCGAGTTGTTGCCGTTATTGAAAAAGATATTTAATTCCAATGTCAAATTTCTAAAAGACATAGTCATGACACCATTCCTGCAATTGATAATTGCATTTAAAGTGGAAAGGAATGGGCGACCAAGGATGACGAGAATCTGGGTGCTTGTGTCGTTGATGGGTTCGGTGTCCAAGATGATAAAATCAACAGGGTAGTAGAATCTATCAACCTAGACCAACACATCCTCGATGATCCCTCTTGGTATACGAACAGAACGATCGGCAAGTCGTAGTATGGTTCGAGTGGGTTTTAATTCACCCAAACCCAACTGTTGGTATACCGAGTAGGGAATCAGATTAACGCTCGCTCCTAAGTCAAGAAGTGCGTGATCAATTCGATAGTTCCCGATTACACATGATATGGTTGGACAACCGAAATCTTTGAATTTTTACGGCACATCTTGTTTTAGGATAACACTCACTTTCTCAGTCAAGGAGATCTTCTTTTGAACACTTTTCCGTCGTTTGGTAGTGCATAAGTCCTTTAAAAATTTAGCATATAAAGGAATCTGTTTTACAACATCAAGCAGAGGAATGTTGACTTTCACTTGTTTCAACACCTCTAGGATATCCTGAGAGTTAGAGAGACGTTTTGGTTCAACCAACCGTTGGGGAAACGAAGCAACTGGCTTTTCTAGAGGTTCCGGTTCAAATTTTTGTGGGGAGCTACTAGATCCATCATTGTTGTCCTCTTCTGGTTCTTGAGGCTTTTCGGGCCTAACCGGAAGGGTTTTATCAATAACCTTCCCACTCCTAAGAGTGGTGATGGATTTAGCGTGCCCCATTTGATTTGAAGAGCTGGGATTACCTGTCTCGTATTGCGGTTTAGGATTGGGGATTGGTTGTGCAGGAAGCATCCCCTTTTCTATAGCCGTCATACGTGAATCTATCTTTTGTATGAAATTCCGCATTATCTGCATCAGCTCTTGCACAGAATTTTGAGCCGGTTCTTCTTGAGGTCTCCCCTGATTTGGATTTTGATTGAAGAAACCTTGAGGGGTGGCAGTTTGTCCGTTCCTCCAACTAAAATTCGGATGATTTTTCCAACCAGGATTGTACGTATTAGAGGGTGGTCCATTGAAAGGTCTTTGATAGTTATTTACGGCATTAGATTGTTCATTCAATACTTCTCAAAAGGCAGGTATTGAAGGACAATTTTCAGTAGTATGAGTGTTGCAATCACAGATGCCACAAACACTTTCATTAACCTTTTCCTTCTTTCCTTCTATGGCCTCAAATTTTCTGGTGAGATTGGCCACCTTAGCGTTAAGATCATCATCCTCTTTCAGGAGATATGTTCCTTCTTTTTTCCTTGAATGAGTCGGCCTAGACGTAGTGTTCGTCCTTGGGTAATAGTCCCATGATTGTGTTTTTTCAGCGAGACTATCAAGGTAATCCCATACCTCGTCGATATTTTTATTGATGAATTCTCCGTTACACATTGTCTCGACCATTTGGCATACGGAAGATGTTAGCCCATCATAGAAAAAATTCGTAATGCACCATATTTCAAAGCCATGTTGTGGGCATGCATTAACCAGATCCTTGAACCTTTCCCAACATTGGAAGAATGTTTCATCTTCCTTTTGGGCAAAGTTCATGATTGCTCTCCTGAGGGTAATTGTCTTATGATGTGGGAAAAATTTCTTTATAAATTCCCTCTGCATATCATTCCATGTGCCAATGGATCTAGGACGCAGTGAATGTAACCACATCTTGGCTTTTTCTTTCAAGGAAAATGGAAAAAGTTTCAGCCTAATAGTATCCTCAGATATATTAGGAAAGTATAAGGTGCCTATGATTTCATCGAACTCTTTCAGATGTAAGTATGGTTCTTCAGACTCAAGCCCATGGAACTTAGGAAGGAGTTGAATAATGTAACGCCCGTGAAAAATCCGTACTTGGGCTCGAGTACCAACTCGACCCGAAATCGTGTAGAATTAATTTCTATGGAAATTAAGCGTAAGTTAGCTAGCGTAACGCTAGAGTAGCTGGGAAATAGTTCCTGATCACTTTAAATACGTTCTACAAGACCCAAATCGAGTAGAAAAAATGGCTCTACAATACTCTATAACCTCGGATCAAACTCTAAGCAGGTTTGTTCTCTGGACCGCTTTGAATCTTTGTATTGGATCTAGACCGTACGTCGAAACTCTGATACCTCCTATCTTAGACCGTTAGAACCGCCTAGCTGGACTTGACAATCATTTCGAAAATCAAGTCAAACCGATAATCACAGACTATTTCATTGAGCCCGGACTGAAGAGAGTGCAAATAGGGACAGAATTGAAATTTCAAATTCAAATCTGGCACACGACTTGACGCGTCAGTATTAAGCGTTTTGACCGTCATAATTCAGCCAGATTACACCCTCGGATCAAGAAAAATTTCTATTTTATATCATGAGACTTTCAGCCCTGATCTACGTCCGGTGACCGCTGAACTGAAACTGGTCCGCCACGCCCGATTTGCGAACCCTGCCGGACTGAAAACTTAATACGTGCTAGATCAGGTACGCATGAGCTTAAGTCCGATCGCATTCGACCAGGGGACCACCAGAAAGCATCTTTTAGACCGAAATAGCCCCGAATTGGATATGCACTAAGTAAACTTCGTTCCGGAGCCTGTTTTCAGCGTTTTTATGCTTATAAAAGGGGTTGAAACCCTCATTCCTCTCTCCCATCCGAAATTGCAAAACCCTAGCTTTGGGAGAGAGAAAAGGTGAGAGTTTGAGAGAGAGAGTAGAAGGGATTTTTTCCGCCTTCGTGCCACCTGTTGCACGTGCTGTAGCAACTCATCCCAATCACCTGGCCGGTGATTCCTCCGCTTTTTCAGGTATGAAACAACCCTAGAAGTTGCTGATTTAAGGTTTACTTAGATTCATAGCGTGTTAGCTAACGTAACTCGTAAATCAGGTTCCCTTACTGCCGTAGACGAAGCGTACACGCTCCGTTCGAAATCACGCATCCGTAAGAGATAAAGTGAGGATTTTAGACTCTTTGATTGACGGTTTACAACGCTTTCAATGTCGTTTAATAGTAGATTAATGACGGCATCGTCGTTTGACATGTACAATATGCTCTTCGTTTCCTGTTTCGTAAATTAACGAAGAATATGAGATTTAGGGCATTTTAGTCATTTGTAGGAAGTACAGTTTACATTCATATTTTGCTGATGTGATTGACATGGTTTGTTGTCGTATTAGGAAGTTAGGAATACGTGCATAATTAGTTTGGCGAAGAGATTCGCCTAATTGCGCACTTCGGGTCGACATGCCATGTGTAGACTTAAGTGTGTAGTGTATGTGTTTGTATAAATGCTTGTATTAGCATGTAATGAATTAAATGATGTTATGAATTAGTTTGAGATGGATTTCTCAATTTATATGCTGACATAAATGATTTCCTACATGTTGACTAAGTTCATGATTCCATACTATGCATGAAATGTATGTGCTTGAAGATTTGTTTAAGTTGTATGTTATAACATGTGTTGACATGCTCACATGATCGTATTTCAATTCCAATACTCTTACATAAATTGCTAATGTGATTCCATAAGTGTTTGGGACTAGACTTAGTCCAGGAAGTCGGTAACCGAGCGAATTCGTGGCTGGATGGTCTTAGCCACGAACTACGCGTCGATGAACACAAGTCGTGTTTGGAGTTGGCGGCAGTGGTTAGGCCACGCGAAGTGTTTTACGCACTTCATGTCGTTCGACTTGAGATGCGATCGCACTAGTCGAGTCCGTCAAGTAACCCGACTGGCCGATCTATGTTCACCCTGTATGAGTCATAACTGCTTGAACCTAGGGTACTGAACTTACCATTGTAAACCCTGTTAACCATGGTACCTTGATCCACGAAGACTCATGAGCAGGGCATGATGGTATGAGACACCGTGGTCGAGCTGTCGGCCTACGCTGGGGCCACAAACCTCCCCGTAGTGACTAGTGAGCACCTAGACTCATGAGCAGATTATGGTGGTATGGGACACTATATTCTAGCTGTCGGCCTACACTGATCAGGCGACGAGTCCTTTGTAGTGACCGCGAGCGTATTCTGAGTCCACGGGAGGCGACGACCCTTCCATTGTAGTAGAGTATGGTAGGCCTGTATTGATAAGGTGATGGGGGAGCGGTGCAACGAGTGCGAGCAACAGCCCTGACAGCCCTTGCAGCGACTTACAAAATATACATCGTATGAGATTTCTAGGAGTGACGACCCTAGACAGGATCTGTGTTGGGATTGATACAAGGGAAGTACCTTGGTTTCCCAATCCTGCTGTTTGAATGGACTAATAACAACTTGAAAATCATATCACCATGCCATTGCATGTGCCTGGAAGATGTGGTGCACTTGAGGCTCGATTGCATGCCGCGGTCGTAAGATGGTTCCGTATGAGGGAGATCGTCGGTGACGGCATACATCACGTCATGTCATCTTGCATTAACAACAGTATTAGGATTGTCTGATTTACTGCTTTACTATTATCGCATGATTGATTTGTGAACATGCTAATCCTTGCTCTATGATTCCACTGAGTTGATCACTCACTCCCACATTACGGGATGGTGTTTGCAACACCCACCAGACCTTGTTGTAGATGCAGGTGAGGCTGAGATCTAGGAGGCAGAGCCAGACTTCAACGAGGACCAGGACGAGTTCTCGTACATGCAGTATCATGACGACTTTGCGTAGGCGACCTGGATTGATGGGACTTCAGTGGGACTATTTTGAACATTACATTTTGTTCATGTATATGTATATGAGACTCAGAGATGTATTCATACCTTAGAGACAGATGAGATCTACTTTGTTTTTCCATACAGTGATATATATATATTGTTTAGTCTTCCGCTTGCTTTTATCACTGGATCTGAAGTATGAATTGCAGTTTTGGTATACTTTTACTCATATGAATGCTTTAAATCAGACAACATTGAATCATAATCATTTTTGTTGCATAAGTGACGGTCTGGAATTCGGGAGTTGAGTTTATACACGACCCCCGATTTTCAGGGTGTTACAGATAACCCCTGGCTTGATGTCCATATGTCCTGTATTCTCAGGAAAAATCATGCATGAGGGCGTACTCACCCCCGCCGGTTGTAAATAATCTTGTAAAGTACGAGGCGGGGGTGCGTGGTGCACCTCATTCTCATCATGTACTTCATTAACCCTAGGTTGGGGTAGTGCTTGAGGTTAATTTTCAGCCATAACGTCCTCTAACTCAGGAGAGTTCAAGTGGTGTCTAGTCCTGCGATGGACAGTCAACCCCTAAACTAATCCTCCTTCAGTCACAAGAAGTCGAGTGTTGTCGCGTGCCCATTGTGGCATAAAACACACTCAGCCCTCAAATTCTAACTTAAACCTAAGAGAAACGAAGAAGAAATCTAGAAAATAAAAGGGAAATATGGAAAGAAGTTACCAAATTTGGAGTCCTAGGTTAAGAATCTGCAAAACAAAACAAAATAAGTTAGTTTCTAGGAATAGAAAGTCCTAATTAAGAGTAAACTAATTTCTAGAGAAAAGAAGAAATTCCAAAGAAAGAGAAATTAGAAAGAGCTTACTAAATTAGAAGTTTCTTATAGAACAGAAAAAAATTAGGTTAGTTCTAAAAATTAGATAAAATGAAAAATAGGAAGTTTCTAAAGTTAGGAAAAATTTCTAACAAGGAAAATAACTACTTCTAAACCTAGAATTAAAAATTTCTAAAAAGAAAATCTAATCTTAAACTAATCCTAAACTAATTAATTTCAGAAAAACGTAGCCGACAGTCCCCGGCAACGGCGCCAAAAACTTGTTCACTCCCCAAGTGCAGGGTTGTGATGTAGTAATAGCTCGGTAAGACCGAGGTCGAATCCCAAAGGACTGAAACTTGTACGTTATCTAAAATTAACTAGAATTAGAACTAGAATATGATGAAATCTAAATCAACTAGAAATTATGAAATAATTGTAGGTTAACTAATCTAAAACTAAGGAAATATCAGAGAAGGGTAACTAGGGATTCAGAGGATCCACTTGTAAAGATCAGGGAGATCTTATGCCTACTTCAAGAATTATGGAATTTACTGAACTTCCGTTGATCTAGTTTTCAAAGAGATGAAAGGTATATGAATTAGAATGGATTCCATCACCAGACCATGCCCAAGAGACTATGGCAAACAACAGAATTAAACTAATTACCAACCAATCACATGTATGGAGGTTAGGAAGAGTACTGTCATCTGACCATGCCCAGGAGACTATGGTGAACAACAAGGCTCTCTAACGTCATAAACATAAAAGAGAAGAGACATGCTCAAAGCCATTACAGGCCCATTGTAATTTCAGTCACAACAGACCATTAAGAACTAAAAATATTCCCATAATAATCAACTAAAATCAAGTCAATTCATGAATTAAAATTAAATTGAAAACATGCATAAAAATCTCCCATCTCACTACAAGCTTCACCTCTTAGCCCTAGCTAAGAGGTTTAGCCAGACATGATGTGGGCTAGATCCAAATAAATAAAGAGAAAAAGAAAAGAAAAAGAAAAGGAAAAGAAAAAAATCAAAGCTCTTCTCTCTCTCTCTTTCTCCTGACGTTCCAACCCAACCAAGACCTGGATCTTCCTCCCAAGGTCTGAATGAATGCTCCCCACGTCCAAAACCTCCTTATATAGCTGATGGAGTGGTGAAAATCGGATTTGGAAAGCTATGCATGCCCATTGAAAGCTTTTTTGCAGCCAAGTTCAGTGCCTCGAAACACGCCACTTTCCTCGCTCAAATTCCAAAGAAACACCGTCCCTTAGGATTTTATTGGGTCTTCTACATGATAGATGGTTTAGATCTGTCATATGATCAAAGATGGTGGGCCAAAACTGTGTAGAAAAGTCAATTTTCACGGATGTGCGAAACCTTTCGCACCATTTCTCTGTTGTGATCGGTGGGCCCCACAGAAGTATTTTCTGAAAAATTCACACTGTCCATTGGATTCAGGATGAAATTTCAGTCAAGAATGGGTAGTTTTGAATGTCCATTGGCATGTCTCAGAGAAGAAATAACTAAAAGATCAGATTTGAACGCTACAGGGCAGCCCTTTTGTGGCCCCTGTATCGCACACGTGTGTACGCATGGACGTGCTACGTAACAGAGAGTTCCGTCTCTAAAAAGGAAATTGAGATGGAACAGTCAAAGGTCGGTTTGACCATGGTGGACGTACAGTGCACGGCTAGTGCACTTGTACACGTGCACATGCTACACAAGGTGGGGTCCACTATGATGTTTCTGAGAAATTCAATCCATCCATTCATTTTGTCTCCCTAATTAAAGCGTTGAGACTAGATTTGAGGCAATTCCAGATATCAGGTGGGCTCAGAATCAACGGTTTATGGGCTGATCTATCAGTTGGGGCACTTCTCGAGATCTTCAATGGCTGAAATTTTATATGTACGGTTAATTTATGGCCCTCATCTCGTGTATAAATTTTTGAGTCAATCGGATAGCGGGAACCATGTGATCTTGCATTCTACACCAATTTCAGGCCATTTGCAAGTGAATGGCTGGAATTTCTCGGGTCCCTGGCGTGTATATTTATCGATTTTAGTCCCTGGAGTCCGTCCCTTGCCCTGGTGATTATCAGAATATTAAATCTAAGCTTTTGGCATCCTTTTTCAGTCAACTCTCCTAATCACACCCTGCAACAAAACACGATTAAAATCGGGCGTTAAATGGTATTATGCTCGTAAATCTAAGTAATAAATGGGGTCTAATATGCACTATTTGACCCTCAACAGGGTAAGCCTCTTCTATCTTCAAGAGTTGTTGCAATTAGCGTAGAATAGAAAATTAGTTGACCATCCCTTATTCCCCTTATTAAAATGGAGATGTTCAAAGGAGTAGCAAAACCCTACTAGATATGGCGAGATCAATCAGGTCACATGAGAATTTGTCAATATCATTCCGGGGGAATGTGCTTCTCACCTTGGTGTATATCTTAAATAGGGTTCCACTAAATCAATCTTTGTTACTTTTTACAAATCACAAAAATGCCGTAAACCTGACCTATCTCATATGAGACAATGGGGATTCATGAGACATTAATTCGTTCACATCGTAGAAATAAACTGGAGTCGAAGACAATTGAGTATACATTTATTTTCTACCTTGAATATACTCTTAATTACATCATTTACTATGATGTAAATAAAAGCCATTGATAATGAACCCCGAGATGACAACTTTGAAGTTTGATATTCTAGTAGAAAAATGCAAAGAATAACAATCATGTTAGAAGAGATTCCCGATGATCCTACGCTAAGTGGGAGAACTTTTCAGAATTACTCGATAAGTTGGATAAGCGCGTATGTTGGCCGAGTACTCCAGATCGGGAGTTAACTCTATCCGGTGTGGTCATGCAGACTGGGACAGACATACATTACAAAACTTGGGTTATTAAGTACTAGTAAGGTGGTCACTTAGTACCTAAACACTGTAAGAAGATTATGGTAATTCAGCTGGTCTCACACCTCTGATTCTTTTGATTGCGATATTTAATTTTTTAAAATTGTTATTAGGCAAGTTAGATGGACATATTTTTGTGCCTATCGCACAATGTGATTGAGTGAGAGATGTTGGACATAGGCCAGTGGGGCTCACTGATGGGCAATCACTAGTGAGTGGGTCCCATGTGTTTAGGCCTCTTCCAACCTCTTCCTTTCAGTTGGATTTCAAATTCAAAATTGAATTTGGTTTTAGACAGGGAGATAGAGATAAGATCAGATAACTTCTGGTTTCATCCAAACTCCCATCCTTTCCTATAGATAGGATAAGGCTCTCTCGTTTAAACATATGAAAAATAACAAGAGTAAAAAAGAAGAATAGTGGTACATAGTAATTTGTCCGTTTAGCTTGTCCTTAGGACGATCTAAACCATAGATCATGATCCGGGGCCATCTATACTATAGAATCAGAGGGGTGATTAGACCCATCTGCTCCAATAGTGAATAGGTGGACCACGGGATCTGAACCATTCATCTTCGGTTTCGTAAAGGTTGCATATCGTGTAGACCGTCAGATCTTGAGGACTCACACTTCTGCACTTCCTATCAGTGGTATATATTGAGTCTACAATGCACAGGTCATTATACATGAGGTACAATTCATCTCATACCCTTACAACCTGGCTGTCAATTTAGGCCATAACATTGATCACATGAAAAAGAATGATGCGATTATGTTATTTAACTATATCAGTCTCATTTTCAATCTTTTAAAATTATAAGCGGATATGACTCACTCATATCCTCATCCTTTATTATTCATAATAAAGAAAAGTCCATACCTTAATATATGAACATTGTCTCAAATGTATCTCTCTTGCACATTTAAGATTGGTCAACCCGTGTAACTGGGTGACCTACCTGCCGACAAAAAATAGAAATCCTACATGATCTTAAGGTAAATTGTTAGGCTCTGAACTCAGATACCGGGCTCACAAAATTTTTGATCGCTGAATCTGGCGTCGACAGCCTCCGTAGTACCCCATTCTTGGCTCCCGGTACCCATACGCCAGGTTCCGATCCTAGGATGTTACAAGGAGGATTTCTAATCATCAATTTGAATTGTAATGAGCATAACCATAGCTTAACCCACGAATAATAATCATAAGAACACCATCACAAAATTCACCATGATAAAAAACTTTAAGTATAATGCGTATAAAGGGAAATACAAGATAATGCTAATAATAAAACTTTAAAAACTCGACTGCACGCCTCAACTACGGTGAAGCTATGACTGCGTCCTGGCATCACCTGTACACATCAATCGTGCATAAGCTTATAGAAAGCTTAGAGGGTGGTGTGAGTGTGTGCGCAATATGAACGTGATCAGAATATAAGGTCAGAGTAATGTGAAAACATGTTGATGAGTACATGAATGCAATCAGCCATACTAAGGCTATGCGGTGCAAGATATGAATGTTATCAGCCATGTTAAGACCATACAATGCATGGTGCAACTCAAGCATATCGATCCTTATACAGGTCATCAATATCAGTACAATTCTCAGTCTGGATAATCACCGGGGTTTAGTACACTCCAAATGGCACCGCCGCTCTCCCAGTCACACAGTCTAAGTGAGAGTAAGAAACCTCACTATCTACCTGACCAATAGTCTGTCAATACCTATCCGGCACGTCGATAGTGACCCATTCACGAGCTGGTTAGACTCAGCCTAGTATTGCTCCCTACCCTTGGGCGAGTAAGGCCACACCCATTTTCAACCGACCACGACACAGTGGGAGATGCGGTCTCCTAGTATTTGGCCCTCGTGCGCTCATATATCCACTCAGTCACGACGTTGGAGTCATCCTCTGGTACCATCGGGTTTAGAAATTTTCACCTAGGGACATCTATGGCGCCCTGATGCTTAGTAACAATATTTTCGGTATCCAATCCAGCCACCCATGATGTGTCTATGGAGGCTATGGCCCTGATGTTGCTAGGGCATATAATAATCACAATCACACAAATGCAAGTGCATGAATCATACTACCACACATGCAATAATCTTGCGTGTACCACGCTCTCATGTAGGGCAACTTTGCCTATTAGGGAGCCTATAAACGATCTGCCCGAAGGCATATGCTATGATCAGTCACTTCTTATATCAGACATACATATAATGTGTATGATCAAGAATCATGGATCTATACTATACATGTTATGTGGTGATGGGCTCTGATCAAAATGAAGATGGGCCTAGACAGCCTACGCACTACAGGTATGGGCCTATCAATGGGCCCTAGGGAGAGTCATAATGTAAACATTTAACCAACATTATCCTTACAATATGGACATCAAACCATCATTTCTCCTAAGGTATAGTCCGCTATAAAGGTCAACACATATACCATGGTGAAATCTCACTATAATGGGCCTTATGTACATCTCATTGGGCCTCCAATACGTCAATGGGCCTCATACCATGGGTCTCATATATATCAAAGTAGGCCTCAGTGGGTGGGCCACAAATACATCAAGTTGGGCCTAATCACATGGGCCTTGCATACGTCATAATGGGCCTTATATTGATCAAGTGGGTTGTATTAATGGGCCGCACCAATGGGCCTTACATACATTGCAATGGGCCATAACCCATGGGCCTTACATGCATCACAATGGGCCTTATATACGTCCTAATGGGCCTCGACCCATGGGCCTCCATATATATACATGAATCATATCAAAAGATTAACTGGATCACACTCCAAATAACAGTGGTGACGATGATTTCCACCATTAAAATTCTTAAATCCCACCATAGCATTTATTTTCTATCCAATCTGGTCATGGGGCCACACAAACTTGGATTAAGGGAAAAATAATTTCCTAACAATCTAAACTTTTGTGACAACAAAAGTATTTCAATGGTAGAAGCTCAATCCCCACTGCCTTTGTACTGGGTGGTCCACTTGATCCTATATCTGTCTCATTTTTGGTCTCAAGCCGTAAGACAGGCTTTCAAAATGGTTGGATGGTTAGGATGCAACACATGCATCATGGTAGGTCCCATGGGGATGGATGGCATAGATAAATCACATACCTCATGGTGGGGGTCCCCATTGATGAGAGGTGTGGGTACAATACATATATTAGTGGGTCCCATGTGGGGCCCACGACAATGTCTATTTTTCCACCCAAACTGTGGATAAGATCACACAGACATGACGGCCCACCGAAATGTTTATTTTCCACCCAATCTATTAATAAGGCCACATGTACCTGGGGCCCACCATAATGTTTGTTTTCCACCTAACCAGTTGATAAGGTCTTGTGGACATGGGGTGGGCCTGGGGCCCATCGAAATGTTTATATGCAATCTAAACTGTTGATAAGGTCACAGGACCTGAACGAATAGGACAAACAAATTTCGTATTTGATCCGAAACTTCTGCAATGCGCAAATGGGTTTCAATGGCAGCCGTTCAATCACCACTGTTTTCTATGATGTGGGCCACCTGAGTGGCGGATATGGCTAATTTTTGGGGTGGCCCCTGATTAGAAGGGGCCCATCAAAATGGACAGTGTTGATGTTCAAACACATCATGGTGGGGTCCACGGCTGGGACCTATGGCCCAACCCAATCTGTCCACCCATCAGGCGCAGGCGTTGCCTGTGTCTGCAGCATCAGCGTCAGCGCTGCTTGTTTTTATTTTTTATTTTTTGAAAATTTTATTTTTCTATGGTTTTTCACAAGTGGGACCCGCATCAAGGAAATCCAGTCCGGCCATTGGATTCTACGGCCCCTGATCAACTAAATGAGACCAATATGCGACATATTTTTAACCAATGGAAGAATTAATGTGGCTTTTAACGGTAATTCCACTATTTCCTATGGTATGGCCCGCTTGATTATCGGTTTGGTCTCATTTTTTGGCTCAATGCCTAAAATGGTATGAGAAATGGAATGGACGGCGTGGATTATATACATACATCAAGGTGGGGCCTGCATGAGTGGCCCACCATTTCCTTTCCGTTTTTTTGGTTAGCTCGTTAGTACACTCCCATGTTAGTACACGCAGTCCATGTTAGCCACCTTTATCACATCCAGTGTCCAGAGACCCTGGACGACATGGATAAACAGGGACATCATGGTGGGTCCCACATGCACGTGGTCCACCTGTTAGGACCACCTAATATTTATGTTTTCCTTCCATCAAGGTCCGCTAATGGGCTGGATGGCATAGATCCAACGCATTCATCTGATGGGTCCCACATGAAATATATAATTCATGGTGGGCCACACTCACCCCTTCATCATCATCACCATTCAAGGAAAGAAAGAGAGAGATACGGTGATAGAGGGACCTCGCCACTATGGGCCCCTCATGGATACAACACATACATCAAGTGGGTCCCACAACAAGTGGGCCCTTAAAATTGAAAGAAACGATAGATCACCCACCTCTAGGCCTTCTCCTTACTCCCTTAGGCTCTTATGCTCCTTAGCTTACCTTTTAATGGAAGTTGATGGGGTTTTGGTAGTGGTAGATGAGGATTGGAAGGTTAAGATGAAAGATTAGAAGGTGGGAAGAGTGGGCCACACTTGGAGTTGGGAGTGAGGAGCTTGGACGTATGGAGTTTGGGTTGCTTAGGAGATTTAAGAATGAGAGAGAGAGTAAGGTGATGGGAATGAAGAGAGGTGATGAAGTGATGGGTTTGTTTGAAAATTTTGTAAAAGAGGTATGGTTGTGTTTGAATTTTGAAAAAAGAGGAATGGGTAGGGAGAGTGAGGGTTGACTTGTGGAGGGATGGGTTATTGTACTTAAGGTATGGTTGTACTTAACATTGATTGATTGATTGATTGATAGGACATGACATAGAGATTCCCTCGAGATTTGCAACGCACGACATTTCTTCGGAATGAATGCAGGCCCACATCTCCTGGCCTAGGCATCGGTTTGGTGCGCGAGTTGCGACTTTGGAACTGCGGCGACGGCGAGGTTGCTATGATATAGGTTTCAGTTCGATCCGACTTTGGTATGCGGGACCTATCTTAGGATCGTGCACAAATGTCGGATATAGGTCAAGGGTTGTCAGAATTTGACCGGTAGGACCGCGGAAGCCAACGAAACAGTATGGTCTAGGATACGAGTATTACATAAATGCTGATGATCTACTTAATTTATATTAGTATTCAATACTGAATAAATGAAATGTGTTATTCATTGATGAATGATCAAAAGTACTAAATACAAGCATATTACTTAAGCTTGCCTTAATCCCATCTGCCTAACGTGAACTTAAAATAGATCTCTGGCTATAGGTTTCATCATGGGATCAATCATCATCTCCTTAGTAAAAATGTAGCTGAGGACGACCTTCTTATCTCTCACTTGATCACGGATGTAATGATACTTGATCTCAATGTGCTTGGACTTCTAGTGGTGCTTAGGGTCCTTTGTCAAGTCAATAGTAGAAGTATTGTTTATCTTCAATGATATAGGCTAATGAACGCTCCGTACAATACCCAAACCTAGTAAAAATTTGTGAACCCATACACACTCCTGAACTACAACAAAATATGTAAAGTAATTGGCCTCCATAGATGAAAGATTGTGGATGTCTGTTTCCTACTCAACCATGAGATAACTCCTCCTTCGAGTAAGAATATATATATTGAAGTAAACTTTCCCTTGTCGGTGTCTTTACCCCAAGGAGCATCAGAATATCCTTTGAGCTCGAGGCTTCTGCCTTTATAACACAACATTAGGTCTTTTGTTCCTCTGAGATAGCGGAATATACGTTTGATGGCTTGCCAATGAGACTGTCCCGGGTTAATTTGATAACTGCTAACTATGTCAACTGCATAGATAATATCTAGCCTAGTGCAAAGCATAACATACATTAAGCTCCCTACTACACTTGCATAAAGTACTAAGGACATAGCCAATTTCTCGGCTTCAATCTGGGGACACGATTTTTTGTCTAACTTGGTAGCTTTATCTATAGGGGTTTCAATAGCTTTTAAATTTTTCATCTTGAACCGCTTTAAGATATTTTGTATATAGGTGGCTTGAGACAAGCCTAAAAATTTCTTAGGACAATCCCTGATGATTTTTACCTCAAGAATAAAGTTGATTTCATTAAGATCTTTCATCTAAAAGTTCGAGAATATCCAATCTTTAGTAAATATCAACAATTGCATGTCATTACTAGCTAGTAGGATATCATTTACATATAGAGATGGTATCAGAAAAATGGCCTATGTCCAATAAAACTCCATCATCATTGACAACACTACAATTATTCATGATAATGGGAGCTCATGTCTAGAGATGCTCAGCTTAAGAAGAGCGCCCATGGTAAAATTTTCAAAGCTTTTTTGAAATCAACGCATAATGTTATACTCGCATTGTAGTAGATGAAAGTGAATGTTGATCCTACTAAGAAACACTTGTGTCATTGCTAGCTGATAAATAGAAGGAAGCTATCAATGGGATTTTCAACTAGACAATAAAAAAATATATAAGAACTAGTTGAACTACCACTGGAGAAAAATAATATAGGTAGCAAATAAATATGAAAAATAAAATGAAGGCTTAGTGAAAATATTGACAAGTTTAAAGTCATATTTATTGTAAAGTGATTTACTAGATTTAAGAGCCTAGATTATGAGAAAACTTTCTCTGTGATAGCGAAGTTCACTTACACTAAGATAATCTTAGTCATCAACACACACATGAATTTAGAATTATTTCAAATGTACATGAAGATTACATTTTTTAATGGTAACTAAAATTAAGAAATCTACATATCTCGATCCACAGGTAATGAGGCAAAGGGTCATGAGAATAAAATATTCTAATTAAACAAATCGATACATGAGATGAAACAATCTTTGTGTCTATCGTATATAAAGTTCCATTCATCTGTTACTGCTTTTAGATTTATTATGAATGAAGAGGATAATCATATATATGTGAAGATATCTAGAAAGAAGTTATTAATCTTGCCATATGATATACTTCTCGCCTGCAGTGATTTAGAGATGCATCAAAATCGAACGTAAGGCTTATGGGCTTGTCTATGTAAACTTACATAAAAATATTCTCGATCATTTGGAATATTAGAATGAAAACTTAAACTTACATAAAAATATTATCAATCAATTTGGAATATTAGATCGCGAACTTGTAATTATGCCAATAAAAAAGAGTCTCAAGTTGAGTAGGAGCACATGTCCTACGAATGATTTGGAGAAGGAGAAAATACATAATGTTTCTTATGCTAACACAGTTGGCAACCTTATCTATGTTAATGATAATACCTACATGTTGCATATTTATCCTTTATATTTTATTCTCTTCTTTTTTTGTTTGTGTATTGAAGTGTTAAAATTAACTAATTAGGTGTGTTTTCAACATGCAAAATGATTTTGAAGTCTAAAGTAAATACGTGCATAAATGTGTCAGATTAAATCTCGAAAGAATTAAAATGGAGAAATTGAAGAATTGAGGATTAAGATTCTAAGAAACCAAGTACCAAAATAAAGAAATCAACTAAAGATCAAATACTCTTGAATTGGGAAAAAACAACAGAGTTCGATCGCTTGAGCAGAGGGTTTGATCGATCGACAAACCTTCGAGCGGTCTTGATTGATTGAGATATATATCAAGGAAATTTGGTTTTCAAGTTGAACTCTCTAGATACTTTTTGAAATGTTTGATCGATCAAAGGTGGGAGTTCGATCAATCGATATTGGAACAGATTTTTGAATTGACTTGTTGGACATTTTTGGGTATCTAAATCGATCGATTAACTATCCATGTAAGTGTTGAAAGTGCGTAATTTCTCAAGTCGGTGTGAAATTTTCCTATATAAGTAAGCATTTTTAGGCTATTTTAGACACAAATCAGGTCTTGGGAGTTGAGAGAGACACTAAGTGAAGGTGAAGCTTCTTTGTTGTTGTTCTTCCTCCTCAATCCTTTAGTCTAGTTTATTTTTATTTGTTTTGTTTTAAGATGTTAGCCATGCTAGGCTAATCTCTTAGCTAAGGTTAACGGATGAACCTCTTAATGAATTCTTTTATTTAATTCAAGTTTATGGATTTCAAATGTTCGATTGTGATTGTGTTGATTGAATTTCTAGTTTGATGAAGGAATTGATCTATTGTTAACTTCGAGTACAATAGATACTTTTAATTCCCTACAATTGATTACCTAGATCTTCATGAGAGATCAATCTATCTCTATTCATATATCTTGATTTGATGAATTTATTAAATTTACAGAGTTATCTTCCAATTATAATGAATTAGAATTTGATTCTAGTTGAGTTAGACAAATTGGTTTAAGAATTTGTTAAGAGGGGATTCTTGGATCTCTGGTGCTTTTTAATTAGTGTTTAAACTCTTTTTAATCCATTAGAAATCATAATCTCAATCCCCATTCATTTCTAGTTGTGTTCTCATCCACAAGTCCCTGTGGAAAGATCAGTTTAGTCTCACTAAGTTATTTTTACATCACGAACCTACACTTGAGGTTGGCGAACAAGTTTTTGGCACCATTGTCGGGGACTTTGTCGCGCTGAGAATACCATAGATTAGGGTTTTGTTTTCTGAATTCTCTAAACTAGGGTTTTTTTTTTTAGGGTTTTAAATTTCATGATTTCTTAGGGTTAGTTGTGTTTTTAATTTCATTTAACATCTACTAACATTATTTTTCTATGTTTCTGTTTTATAGGTTTTTTATTTATAGTTCTTCTCTACAGGTAACATCTTCTCCTTACTCCTCTATTGCTTCTCTAGTTTATTGAATTGTTGGAGAATTTTTATTTATAGGTTAGGTTGTTACTTTAGGGTTGTTCTATGTGTTCATGCCCAAGTGGGTTCGTGATCACACATTGCGGCTTCTGATTAAAGGAGGTTTAGTTGAAGGGCCTTTCATTCACCGTTGAGTTAGAATAAGTTCCTATCAATCAATCAGAATCATTGTTGTGAATATACCAAACCAAGCTATGAGTGAGCCGAATATGGATGAGAATGAAGTTAATAATATTCCGCCAGTTAGGAATCTACGTGATTACCTACAACCTACAAGAACAATTAGGGTTGAAAGTTGGGCAGGTTCAACCCGACCGACATGTGACCGACCCGACATTAGGTTGGGCTCGGGCAGGATATTTCGGGTCCGATCTTAAGCTTGGGCCATACAAACACTAACCCGATAAAACTTGGGTTGGGCTCAGGTTGCCCAACCTAACCCGAACCCGATCAATATATAAGTTACTTATAAATTATAATTGAGTGTGGATCATTTGTGTTGAAGGCACACTAGTGATGTCGAGTCTCATTTGTCTACATCATTTCCAAAGACTCAAGCTAACAAGATATGCCAAATTTCTCTCTCCCAAATAGACTTCATACTATGCTACATGACTTGTAAAGGAGTAGTTGTCTTATATTTTAGCTTATTTTTTAAAGAAAAAATGAAGTTCTTTATAATGAATAATCATATATATAATTAATAAAATTATAGATATAAAAAATAAGTCATATATTGAAATATAATAAACTAATGTAATAACAAAAATATTAGCATGTATATACCCGACCGAGCCCGCTTGGGTTGAGAATTTCCAACCCGAGATTGGGTTGGGTTGGGTTAGGGTTGAGGTATAGGAACCTCAAGTTAGGTTAGGGTTGAGCACCAACTCGACCCAACCCGCCCGACTTTCAGCCCTAAGAACAACCATACCATCTTGCATGGTTTTTCCAGTGAATACGGGTAACATTAAATTTAAGCCAGGCGTGATCCAACTACTTCCTAAATTTCACGGACTTGACTTTGAAAGTATATACCTACACCTTAAAGAGTTCAATGAGTGTGGAGGGTCAAATATTGCATATTAGACCCTGGTTATTACCTAATTTTACGAACACGATATTGTTTAACGTCCTATTTTAATCGTGTTTATATTACAAGGTGAATTTAGGAGCCTGGACAGAAAAAGGATACTAAAAGCATAGATTTAAAACAAAAAAATCACCAAGGCAAGGGACAGATCCCAGGAGACCGAGATCGAAGAATTTACATGCAAAAGATCTGAGAAAATCAAGTGATTGAAGTCCAAGAGGCTTGAAAGTCATCTCGAATGCAAGATCACGGGGTTCACACCATCTGTTTAGTTTGAAACTTTATATCTGGCCTGATGACTCAAAATTAACCATACACGTCAAATTTCAGCCATTGGATCCTTGTGAAAATGTCCCAATAGATGGATCAGCCCATAAATCTCTGATTTGGGGTCCACCTGATATCTGGATATGCTTCAATTTTGGTATCAACGCCTTAAATTAGATAACAACAAGGATGGATGGAGTGAATTTCTTACAAACATTATGATGGACCCCACATGGGGACTTGCATGTACACAGCACACGTGTACAGGCAACGCACCGAATCGGAATCCCGGTCAAACGACCACTGACCCGACCGTTTTTGAATTTACGCAGGAAGGCCGACTGGCGTTCCACTGGGACGTGTCATGGGCCATTATGCTCATCCATTCAGACCATTTGAAACGTTCATTCTCTCCAAGGGCTGGCCACGACCCCATCCATGCTCTCCTTTTGGTCCTATAAACACGTATACATGTGGATCTCTAGAAAACGAAGGATGAATGATGAGTTGATTTGATACAGTGGACCGCACCAAAACTCGACCAAAATCACTCCTTTCTAACTGATTTTTCGCTAGGAATCCAATGAATGGGGTAGATCTTTTTTAAAGCATCACTATGGGGCCCAACAAACATGTCAGCGCATGTATGTGCAGAAGCAACGCACGTCCGCAAGATCCAGGATTTTCGGGCAGTTGTGTGATCTTGATTGTGATCGGATTAGTGATCTAGACCATATAAACTCATCAACATGGGGCCACGACTCTCACCATGGAGTCAGATTCCAGTTTTGAGAAGATCTTCTGCATTAAAATGCTTCCAAACGTAAGATATTTTGCTTTTTTTCTTTCGCCATTACATTTCCTGCTGCGTAAGCTGCACTCCACCGCCTCTTCTGCCGACTCCTTGCTGCAAAAGGAAGTCGGTTCTCCAGCCGACCTAGCCTCATGCTGCCTATAAAAGAGAAAAGAGAGAGAGAGAGAGAGAGAGAGAGAGAGAGAGAGAGAGAGAGGATCCTGGCAGCCGTGGAGGCATCCTTAGAAGCGGAGCACGTGGGTGAATGTGGAGCACAAGAGTTTTCTTCTTCCGTCCATTTTCTTTATTTATTTTATTTTATTTTTATTTTTTTATTTTTTATTTTAGAGTCTTTAGTTAATCATGCTTATGGTTGGCTAAACCTCTTAGATAGGGCTAAGAGGTGAAACTTGTAGTGGGATGAGGTGGTTTTCTATGGTTTAGATTCATGTTTAAGTTGAATTACTTTAATTTTTGTTTGATTAAATTACGGTAGATCTGCGATAGCTTTGAGTATGTTCTTTTCATATTGAGATTGTGATTTTAGGAAATCTCATTGTTCACCGTCATCCCCTGAGCATGGTAGGGTGATGGAATCCCTCCTAACATTCATATATCTCTCAGATTGGTTGTGGATTGGTTAAATTTTATTATTTGTTTTGTCTCGTGGGCATGGTTTTGTGATGAAATCAATTATAATTCTCATACCTCTCATCTCTTGAAAACTAGATCAAAGAAAGTTCAGATTTGATTTTTAATGGAATATCTTCTAATTGGATGAAGATGGGACTCTGATTCTAGTTGAGTTTATGAATCAAGCATAGAGATCCTTGATCTTTACAAGTGGATCCTTGGCACCCAAGTTTTCCACCTTTGAATTTTATAAGTTTTAGATAAATAGTTCAGAATTATTTTCTTAAAATTCCTTGATTTAGATTCCATCTTCTTCTAGTTTTAGTTCTGGTTATTTTAAGATTGTGTATAAGGTTTAGTCCCTGTAGATTTGACGTTGGTCTTACCGAGATTATTACTACATCACAACCCTATACTTAGGGTGTGAACAAGTTTTTAGCACCGTTGCCAGGGACTGGCAGTTGCATTTTTCTGAAATTAGTTAGTTTTAGAATTCAGCTAAGATTAGGATTTTCTAACTTAGGTTTATATTTTTCTGTTTAACTTTTTTTATAAACTAACCTAACTTTCTAATTTTTTAGGATCTGAGATAGACTTTCTAAATTGGTAATCTCTTTCTAATTCTTTATTTTTCTATTTTTAGGAATAGGTTTTATTTTTCTAGAAATTTTCTAATTCTAGGATTTCTTTTATTTTTCAGAAACTAACTTAGCTTTTTATTTCTAGGTTTAAAAACTTTCATTTTTAGAAATTAACTTTCTAATTTTGTTTTTAGAAACTTTCTAACTTTAAAATTTCTATTTTTAGAAACTAATTTCTTTTGTTTTCTTTTGTAGGATCTTAACATAGGAACTTCTAATTTGGTAACTTCTTTCTAACTTCTCCTCCCCTTACTTTTCATACTGCTGTAGGATCTTTTCTTTTATTTTTCTTAAGATTAAATTCAAAATTAGGGTTTCACTATAGAAGAGTGGGTACATCAATATGCTGAGATGAATAAAATATATTGGGGAGGAATGTATAATGATTATGATGAAATTCAACCTACATCTCAAGATTTTTGAAACCATCATCCAGAACTGACTGGAATATTATACTCCATCGGTTAAGAAGTCCTACGCGATCATAATTATGAGAATGAGGACTATTATCAACATCATATTCTCCCACATATGATCTGTATAACTATAACCAGTGGAAACATCAAAATTGGGAAGATGAACCAACAACATGTTATAATGATTATTCTCTTGGTTATCTTACCTTTGAAATTTAACTAGAAACACTTCAAGAGAATTCAATTCAAAATATCTTTAAACTTTAAAGCTCAGCCAACAAAATACACTCCAAAGACTGCAAGAACTTAGAAAAGATATTCAACAATGGAGTTCAGGTGAGGCAATTATGGAGAACTCTGGAATTTGGAATGAGGGGTTGGATTCCATTAATGAGCATAAGGTTCAATTTCCCTATGAGTCAATCTTGATGACTGTCCAAAGGAAAGATCAAGAGACATTGTTATCTTTCAAATATAATGATTATGATACACTTCATTCACATGATATGCCTGATTTCAATGATGTGGAAGAGGTTAGTTTATGCGAACCTCAACCCAATTTAGGAATAGAATGTGAGGAAAGCGATCCCATCCCAAGTGTGTACTGTATTAAATTAGATGATGATAAGTATTGGGATGAGATTCACTGGATTCAATCTCAAGTTTGGCCCATATTAATGATCAAGAAGTCTAGGATGTTGCCGTCCTTAGTGATTTACTCCACCTGTCTAACATGACCTATTTAAATGTGGAGAATGAACCACTTTCAACTAACCCTTCTATTAATCTTTGTGAGATATATCTAGATCACTCCCTTGATTTGAATGATGATATGATTCAGGAGATGAATGATTTGCTCGATATGACTCTGGAATTTGAAACCACCCAGTTGAGGCCACCATCTGAACTTTACACTTTAGACGATTCAGTGCTTTTATTGAGTAACTTTAATGAACAGAGTGTTCATATCAATTCTATGTCTATTGATTTTCAATTTGTCTGTGCAGGGCAAGAGTAAGAGAACATGTGTCCATCAACTTTCAGAGACGATGGAATCCTTGGGAAGATTATCACAAACTTTAATGAGGAAAATAAGTCACTCTCAGCTGAATTTTTCAGCTCTTTGGATGATTGTTTGACACACTTTTCAGATTCGAACGATCCTATGATTAAAGAAATAGTGGATGCCTCACAAGAGAATATCTCGGTGGTTGTCACGGACTGAGAGAAACCTTTACTCTAAAATCCTTCCATTCATAGATCTTGAATGCTTACCATTAAAGGAGGAATTAAAAATTAAACCGAAGTTTGAAACTTCAGAATGTGTCGAGACTACATCACTTTCTGAGATTTTTTTGAATTTTATCTACTTATAGTCTCTGATTCACCATGGAGTACTAACATTAATACTTTTTCTGTCACAGGTGAATCATATATCCTTTAGATGCCTCAAACGATTCAACAAAATTTTTTTGATGAGGTACGTAAGTTTCTGTGGAAAGTCATACTCCAGGGCATCCAAGCCTATTGCAAAAAGGGCTTTTGGATCATCTTGTTGAGAAATCTATTGAGAAATTTATCAAGATATTGACCGGAAGAGGAACCTTACGGCATGACTGAGTAACTTTTTCCTTGTTTTCATAGGACTAGGGTAGTTTTCTTTATGCCATTCTAGGATAGTTGGCTTTATGCCGTTAGGATAGTTTATTTTCCAGTGTGTTAAGATAGTTTACTCTTATGCTCACCCACTCTCACGCTACGATTCTTTTGGTAAAGCTTCTTAACTCCTTCATCAGGTACTATCTTTCCATCACTTTTCCTTCAATTTCATTGTCTCATGTGCATTGTATGCTTATATCTTTTACATTGAGGACAATGTAGATTTTAGGTTGAGGATGAGAGATTAGGTTACCTAATCAGTATTTTCTTGGTCTTGAGCAAAAATTGTGAAATGTTTTCAAATTTTTCTGAAAATTTTTATGAATTCGAAGTGATTTTGAGGGCTATCTTGATTTTAGAAGTATAAGATACGTAATGTTGGTAATTTATGACTCTTGGATTCAACTACCTTTAGATTTCACAGTTAAGTTTGAATTGTTAATTCATGATTAGAAGTTTTAAACATTGATTGAGTCATGATTTTACATGTCACATCTAGCTTACACATTAAGGTTTCAATTAGATATTAAATTATTAACCTGGTAATCACTAAGCATGGAAGGAACCAGCCTAGGGAATTTGTCCATCATATTCATTGAAAAAAAGAGAGAGAATACCCAACTTAAAAATAGTTGTGTTTGAAAATGGCTACCTGTTAAAGATCTTTAAAAAGGTTGACAAAACGTGAAGCCATCGATGAAAAAGTCAAAAGCTGGAAGAATAAAAAGGCTTAACTGTAAGGCAAGTTTCAGTTTAGTTTGAGATATTCAGGAATGTTCTATTTGATTATCAATGTTATTATGCAAATTGACAATTGGACTTTTAACGATGATAAGCCAAGGTTACACTATACACCCATGGAACTCATTGTTTAGAATTATTCTAATTGATGGATTAATACTATGAATTTGGCCATGAACTTTATCGTACGCTTAAGTTTAGGAAAAGGTAATGGCCAACATTGATGTATCTTGGAACGTTATGATATAGGTTGTTTTTCAAAAATCACTCGAGTTTATAAAAATTATCTTGTATTTCTCAACTTATTTTTAGCATACTTTGCTCGGGACTAGTAAAATATTGGTTAGGGATTGTGTTGAGGGTTAAATATTGCATATTAGACCCTAGTTATTACATAATTTTACAAACATGACATTATTTAATGTCCTATTTTAATCGTGTTTGTATTATAAGGTGACTTTAGGAACCTAGACTAAAAAAGGCTATTAAAAGCATGGATTTAACACTTAGATATCACCAAGGCATGGGATGGATCCCAGGAGACCGAGATCGAAGAATTTACATGCCAAAGATCCGAGAAAATCAAGTGATTGAAGTCCAAGAGGCCCGAAAGTCATCCCGAATGCAAGATCATAGGGTTCCCACCATACGTTTGGCTTGAAACTTTATATCTTGCCTAAAGACCCTAAATTAACCGTACACGTCGAATTTCAACCATTGGATCCTTTTAAAAATGTCCCAACAGATAGATCAGCCCATAAATCTCTGATTTAGGGCCCACCTGATATCTGGATATGCTTCAATTTTGGTCTCAACCCCTTAAATTAGATGACAACAAGGATTAATGGAGCGGATTTCTCACAAACATTATGATGGACCCCACATGGGGACTTGTGCGTACACAGCGCGCTTGTACAAGCAACGCACTAGATCAGAATCCCAGTTAAACGACCGCTGACCTAACCGTTTTTGAATTTACACAGGAAGGCCAACTAACGTTCTGCTGGAACGTGTTGCGGGCCATTATAATCATCCATTCGGACGATCTGAACCGTTCTTTCACTCTGGGGGATGGCCACGACCCCATTGATGCTCTACTTCTGGTCTCATGCGCACGTGTACACGTGGATCGCCAGAAAGTGCAGGATAAATGATGAGTTGATTTGATACAGTGGACCGCACCAAAACTCAACTAAAACTTCTCTTTTCTGACTGGTTTTTTATCAAGAATCCAATGAACGGGGTAGATCTTTTTGAAAGCATCACTGTGGGGCCCACCAAACATGTCAGCACTTGTGCATGCGTAATCAACGACGTCCGCAAGATCTGGGATTTTCGAGCAATTGTGTGGTCTTAATTATGATCGGATAAGTGATCCAGACCGTCCAAACTCATCAATAGGGGGCCACGACTCTCACTATGGAGTCAGATTTCAATTTTGAGAAGATCTTCCACGCTAAAACGCTCCCAAACGTAAGATATTTTGCATTTTTTCTTTCGCCATTGCATTTCCTGCTGCGTAAGCTGCACTCCACCACCCCTTCTGCCAACTCCTCACTGCGAAAGGAAGTCGATTCTCCAGCCAACCTAGCCTCATGCTGCCTATAAAAGAGAAAAGAGAGAGAGAGAGAGAGAGAGAGAGAGAGAGAGAGAGAGAGAGAGAGAGAGAGAGAGAGAGAGAGAGAGAGAGGATCCTGGCAGCCGTGGAGGCATGATTAAAGGCAGAGCACGTGGGTGAATGTGGAGCACAAGAGTTTTCTTCTTCCTTCCTTTTTCTTTCTTTATTATTATTATTTTTAGAGTCTTTAGTTAATCATGCTATAGACACCCCACCCAGGTTAAATCTTAAGAAGGTTAAGACTATCCGAGAACCATGATCATAACTTAAACCAAACCCTAATCCCAGCCTAAACCGACCTAACCCAGAGTCCCCAAACTCCCAATCTGCAACCTGAAACCCTGATCCAAATCGTTCAGCACGCACATAACCCTGCTTAAACCCTATACCATGATCAGATCCCCTCTACCCAAGTCAAAACTCACTTTTCTAAGCTGAAAAACCTAAAAAATGACATTTGGACAAACCCGCACGCTGGACGAAGCTCGCACGCATGAAATTGGCCTGAACTAAGCCAGGGCGGTAGTCTGACTGCCTCGGGTGGCGTCTGACTACCGCCTGCAGTACTTCGACTGCCTCCCACGTGCAGACAGCTGTCCTAGCGTCCAAAAGTCAACTTTCCTTCAAAATTACCCTTCTAAACTCCATTATTTACCTTTTTACCACCCCCCATGGTAAATGAGAGTGCCATGTGGCATTCCTCTCTCCATAACTAACCATAACTTGCTACCTCACCTTTCACCCCTCTCAAATCCAAAATTTACAGCAATGCCATTAGAGAAGGCTATAAATTGCCCTCTCCTCTTCACACTAAGAGGGGAGATCTTCTCATCCAAGAGAGAGAAAGTGAGAGAGAGAGAGAGTGAGGAAGAGAGTGAAGGAAAGGAAAGGAGCTCCCAAGCCTTCAAAGATCTGATCTTTTCAGCCACCTATCTAACCTTCCTCTCAACCTTTCCAACCCATAAGCCTAGCCTAGATCGGATCATGGTCCAGTTTATGTTTTAACCTACTCAAGATCAAGCTAAAGAAACACTCATTTTTATATACAAGCATTCATCATGACATCTATTCCCTTCTCAACCACCTGCTTCTCTAGATCTCTAGTGAATGTATGCTCTGTGATTTGCCGTATATCGGATCCTATCACATTAAAAATTCCTAGTGACCTAGTCCATTTGTTTTAGTGTTTGCATAAGTATCATTACATCCGTCTGTTAGACACACCATTAGATGTATGCTTTGTGGCTTGCCAAAATCTCGGATCTTATCATATCAGAAATCCACGTGTGTGCCTAGTCCTATCCTGACCACATTCGTCTTCCCCTTGAGATTAGATTACCACACTAAGTAGAGACCATACATACTTATGGGCAGAGAGGGTGCCTAATACCTTCCCTCTTTGTAACCAAGGTCCCTTACCCTGAATCCCGAATCGCAGACCAGGAGTTAATTTAAGGTAGGGAAGTCTTTGGATTTCGCTCACCTTACGTATTCCGTGATTCTAGCCGACAGCAGGATTTCGAGATTTTTCAGCTAATGGCGACTCCAACATCCACAAATCAGCTCATCACCCCATCACTAAAAACATAACATTTAAATCAGCGTGGGCGCCGATTTTTCAGTGTTTACAGAATGGCGACTCCACTGGGGAACATGCTAGCTCGCATTAGCTGAGACCTGACTTGAAAGTGTGTGGTATTTTAATCTCAAGGGACATCATCACTGCATTCATACAAAAAGAAAAACAACAAAAGGAGCATCTTTATCTTGCTTTCTCCTGGGCATAAATTCGAACCATGACTACCCGATCTCGCGCAGCCATAACCTCTCAAGCAACCCATGATGAAGAACCGACAGCTCAGCCAACTCCCGAAACTTCCGCACCTGCACCCACACCCGCGCTACCACCACCAGTGGCTCCAGTAGACCCACAAGCTAACACCACCATGCAAGAAATGACCCAGACCCTACGAGCAGTGTAAGAGCTGCTACATCGCCTTGTGTCAAATCCTTCCTCAAATACAGAGGTAACTCAGCCTAGCGTACAGAACAGTTCACTCCCACAAACTCCCTTCGCCTTCTCTCTCATTCCTCCAACAAAACCCCTACTCCCCCTCCCAGAGGAGTCGGCATATGAACAACAACCAGTAAAGGGGAGCAACCCTCCCGTACATCTTTACTCAACACATCATAACAATCAAGTTATAACACACGTTCCACCTAACGGGAACCGTAGACAAGAACTAGTAGATGTCCATGAAGGGGGCTAGTTTTGAGTCCAATTCAATCCCCCTAACGGGAGCAACGTCCCGGACTTGGCAGATACCCCAGGCGGGAGCCATTTCTGAACGTCATACCCTCCTCCAAAAGGGAGCAGTGTTCAATTCCAGCTACCTCCCGCCACCGGGAGTCCATCTTTTTTTCAACAACATCCCATCATCGATCCATATGAAGAAGCAGCAACACAAGCCCTATAGCAAGGGGAAAGATACTCGCAGCAAGGTAAGTCAGAAATTGTGGAACTACAAGAGCAGTTATAAATGGTGCAAAATCAGCTTCAGAGACAGCAAGGAGTGGATCACCCATCCACCAAGTTCAGGAACCTTTGTCCCTTCCCAGATACCCGGGTACCCTCGAACTTTGAGGTACTAAAATTCAAAAGGTATGACGGTAGCGGATGCCCCACGGCACATCTAAAAGTATTTTGTGGAGAACTCAATACGATAGCAGAGAATGATGGAGCCTTGATACGGCTCTTCCAATAATCCCTCAAAGGCGACACTTTGGATTGGTATACCTCGTTGGACAAACATCAAATCAAAACTTGGGAAAAACTCTCCCAAGCATTCATTGACCGATTCTCCTACAATTTGAACATGGCTCCAAGGAGATCTGATTTGGCTGCCCTGAGATAAAAAAGTGACGAATCATTGTCAGTATACGTGGGACGATGGTGGGCCATGGCGGGTCGAATGAGAAACCCCATCGATGACGAGGAATAGATATCCATGATCGTACACTCTGCAAATCCCAGCATTTCAGGATATCTAATCTCGTATCCTTATGTAAATTTCTCCCAACTCATCCAAGCTGGTGAACAAGTGGAAGCCGGGATTAGAGCCGGAACCGTTTCCCCATGGCCACATTAGACCCTTCAATTAAAAGAAACAAAATCGAAGGGAAACTTGTAGGATATGGGAATGGAAATGGCACTGCTCCCGCACAGCGTACCATAGAGGTTAACAATATCATTGCTAACACTCAAGGCAACCAATACGCTCCACAACTAGAGATACAACAAGACAGGCAATATCAGCCACAGTCAAATAGGCAGTACCAACCACAGCAGGCCCAACATGGACATCAAGGACAACCGTCTCAACAACAACATCAACAGCCTCGAGGGAATGCACCAGGTCCATACAAACAGGCAATGTTAGGGAGAAAATTCACCCTTTTAGCACAAATATACAGTCAGGTTTTGACAATGTTGATGCAAAAATAACTCCTGACACCGCTTCAACCGCGACTTCCTCCCAACCCATTGCTGCCTGGTTACAATGAGAACTAATATTGCGTATACCATCAGGCTCCTGGCCATCTAACAGACTGCTGCTTTGCTTTGAAACATGTGGTCCAGGATTTGATCGAAAGCTAAAAAATTACAATCACCTCGCAGGCTAACAATGTGGCTCCGGCCAACATCCTCCAAAATTCCCTACCATCGCATCAAACAGGACCCAGTACATCCGACACTTCTACCGTAAACCACATTGAAGGAGGGCAGTCCATGTACCCCTCCTCTCATCATTCCATACAAGCAATCCTTGAGGTAGCACCAGCAACACAACCCCTCATATTCTTGGAAGTAACACTGACAGTTCAACCACTCGTGACCCTCAAAGCCGCACCCAACAGGTCACACTTTCAGCATCTTACCTCTCAAGGGACACACCCCGCATGTCCAAAAAGGTCAAATTCTGAACCTGTCATTCTCTCAATAGGTCTCCCTGATTTATCTTAGCTAACTTTACAAGGAGCACCCCCGATTCAAAGTCTAAAATTCTTAATGCCTCACTAACTGGCACATGGCAAGGAGACCTCCTCGGCATATCAAGAAGAAGAAGAGAAATCTTGTCAAAACTTGGTGGTACCCCAAAAGAAACCACCAAGTCCACCACAAACCGTTTTAGTCACATCCCCTCAACCTCAGGAACCATTAATATACTTGGAAGGAAGGACGTTTTTATCCTACAACTCGAAGGCAGTTCCATGGCATTACCCAGAATGCGCTGAGGTGGGCAACAATGAGAGATATTTCAGGAGAGATAACTAGAATCTAAAGGAAACCCAAGGAACTATGTCGGGAACTACCTACAAAATCGACGTTGCTTATGACATAGCAGCCCAGTTCAAAACCATTCCCACACAAATATCCATCTGGGAACTCCTATGCACATCAAGATCGCATCGAGAAATCTTTGTAAAGACTTTGAATAATGCACATATCTCTCCTGACGTATCCCCTGAAATGGTGGCAAGTATGATTGGACAACTCCTCGCACCATGAGCCATCACTTTCTCCGATGATGAATTACCACCTGAGAAACGCAAGCATGGGCGCTCATTGAACATAGTGGCCCATCACCAGAATTTCAAGGTCTCACTTGTGCTCATTGATAATGGATCTAGCCTTAATGTATGCCCTCTAAGGACCGCCGAATGGTTAGGGATAGAACTGTCCTCTTTCAGGCCCAACACTATGAGTGTCATAGCCTTTGATAATTCTCGAAGGCAAGTTGAGGCAGAGATTAACATTGAGCTACAAATCAGACCAGACCTAACCCTTATCACATTCCAGGTCATCGACATCCCTGCCTTGTTTAACCTTTTGTTGGGGTGGCCATGGCTACATGTTGTTGGAGCCATTCCCTCAACTCTCCACCAAAAGGGTTAAATTTCCTTCGAGAAATCGAATCATCTCAGTGTTGGCCAAGCCAGAAACTGTCCTGCCAATAGCGGTTAATATCCCAGAAACTGACATCCCTGTGATCGACATCCAACATGCGGAGGGTGATGTGTCATATCACAACTTCGAGTTCGAAGTTGTAAATTCAATCGCAAATTCTTACCCTTTCACTGCTGAACATGTCATTCCCCCTGCTGAACGACTAATCTGGAACTACCGTACCGAGTTCTACGAAAAAGGTATAGTAGTAAAGCCGGCACGTGCTAACATACAGAGACAAGGACTGAGATATCAACCAAAACCGGAGGATCAAGCTGAAAAGCCAAAAAGGGGTCAATCCTTTAAGTGTACACCCGTTAAATTTATCAAGGTTGCAACAGTTTGTGGAGACCCGATGATTTTCCTTGAGGACCACCTCCAGCAACTCAAATTCTCTGATCATTCTCACCCGGAGTCTGTCTGGCCACCCATAAGATACAGGTCCACCCACATGAGATCCAGAATCAGGAATGCCCCTTGAAAGGGATACATGCAAACCCAGGGAGACACCCATTCCTGCACACAGTCAAGGGGACATGTTCCAGTCACCAGCCCAGCGACACAAGGGGTAGAAGGAGCCCATCCACTGGATTGACAAAGGGAAGTGGCCTGCCCTTAACTGGGCAGACATCAAGGTCCCATCATAGGACCAACCAAGGAAACCGGAAGAGCTCTAACTTCTGGGCGAAGAGATCGAATCAAATTTTGACTCGGAGCCCAGCCCAACGGATATCATAGTCATCAAAACAGGTGACCCACAGGAACATACAAGTACGGACAATAGGATTGGAAGGGGGAAAGAATCACCATGGACGGCTATCCTCCTAACAATCGAGTTGGTCGGTGAATCCTCCATAGATACCGACCTTAAAAAAATGCCAATATAAATAGCAGTTGGTACCCCAGATTAGGGCAGGATCAATCTTGGTTCGTAACACCGTCCTGTTTGGGACCCCCAGGCAACACAAAAAAATTAGAAAATTTTCAAAACATAAAAAAATCATATATTCCCAAAAGCATAAAAAATTAAATATTTTTCAAAATTATAAAACATCAGAAAATCCTCAAAACACAAAAATAATAGAAAAACTTTCAAAAACCACTATGCCAAACATCTTACACACACTACAGAAGTTCAAGGTCGACTCGTATGATTTCGACCTCGAGTTGGACTTCGAGTTCATGGGTTTTGATGAAGCCTCGGATATGGAAAATGATGATACAGCTCTCGAATTCAAGGACTCCCTTGAAAAATTTGAAACAAAGGCCAATGTTGTGGTAGATGATTTTGAAATTGTGAACTTAGGGTCAGCGGAACTCCTTAGAGAGGTGTGCATCGGACGGTCACTCTCCCCAGAATACAAACAGAGGATGATGGAGTTTCTGAAGCTGAGGTTGTCCAAGTTTGCCTTCTCATACGAGGACATGCCTGGGCTCGATGAGGATCTGGTGGTACACCATCTACCAACAAAGCCAGACATGAAGCCTATCAAGCAAAAGCTACGGAGAATGAAGCCAGAATGGGCCCTGAAGGTCCGTGATGAAGTCATCAAACAATACAATGCGGGATTCTTGGTAGTCTCTAACTACCCAGAATGGATCGCAAATATCATACCAGTTCCAAAGAAAGATGAAAAAGTCAGAATGTGCATCGACTTTAGGGACCTCAACAAAGCAAGTCCTAAAGATGACTTCCCCCTACCTCATATTGATACACTGGTAGATAATACTGCTGGACACAAGATCTTTTCCTTTATGGATGACTTTTCAGGCTACAATCAAATCAAGATGGCCATCGAGGATCGTGAAAAGACTTCTTTCATTACACCGTGGGGAACCTTTTGCTATCGGGTTATGCCTTTTGGGCTGAAAAATGCTGGAGCTACATATCAGTGAGCCATGACTGCCCTGTTCCACGATATGATAAATAAGAAAATGGAAGTTTATGTGGACGACACGATCGTCAAATCTCGCACAATCAAAGGACATTTCAAGGATCTCGAAAAGCTCTTCGACAGGCTTGAGAAGTTCAAGCTCCGACTCAACCTGCAAAAGTATGTCTTTGGTATAATTGGAGGCAAGCTGTTAGGCTTCATTATCAGCAAAGAAGGAATTTGGGTGGATGAGAACAAGACCAAAGCAATTATAAAAATGTCACCACCCAAATCTGAAAAGGAAATTCGAGGCTTCCTCGAAAGAATCCCATATATCAGCTGATTCATCGTGCAACACACCCCAGTCTGTGAGCCCATATTCAAGCTCTTGCGGAAGAACTCGCCAAAGGAGTGGGATGACGACTATCAAGCAGCCTTTGACAAAATCAAAAGATATCTACTAAATCCTCCAGTGCTCATGCCACTTACTCCGGGTAGGCCATTGCTCCTATACATCTTCGTCGCAGCAGAAGCAATCAGATGCGTCCTTGGTCAACACGACGATACAGGAAGAAAGGAGCAGGCAATCTACTATCTAAGCAGACGATTCACAAGCTATGAAGCCAACTACTCCAGCTTAGAAAAGACTTGCCTCGCCCTAGTCTGGGTAACACAACGATTGTGGCAGTATATGATCGCCCATCCGGTCCTCCTGCTCGCTCGCATGGACCCGTTGAAGTACTTATTTGAAAAGTCAGCATTAACAGGCAGGATTCCAAAATGACAATTATTGCTCTCTGAGTTTGACATCACCTATGCCACTTAGAAGGCAATCAAGGGGTAAGCACTGACCGATCATCTAGCCACACATTCTCTGCCTGACTACCAGCCACTGAAGACCTTCTTCCCTAATGAGGACATCCTCCTAATCAAGGAAGAAGAAGAAAGAAAGGCAAGAGAGTGGAGACTCTTCTTTGACGGAGCTGCAAACTCGAAAGGGAGTGGGGTAGGCGCCATACTCTACTCTCCCGGGGATGTCCCAGCTCCCATATCCAGAAGACTAGCATTCTAGTGCACTAACAACGTAGATGAGTACGAAGCATGCATCGCCGGTCTAAGAGACCATAATCCTTAATGTGAAGAAGTTATGGGTCTTCGGGGACTCACAACTCATCATCAATCAGACAAATGGTGACTGAAAAACTAAGGATGAGAAGCTAATCCCATACCACATCTATTTGGAGAATTTAATCGAAGAGTTTGAAGAAATCTCATTCTCTTACATGCCCTGAGTCAAGAATCAGTTTGCAGACGCGTTGGCTACTCTTGCCTCCATGCTGGAAATCCTGAAAGGAGTTGCTGAATGGGAACTCACTGTTAAACTTCAGGAGAAACCCGCATTCTGTCTACAGATCGATGAAGCTAAACCCTCCCCAAATAATTGACCATGGTACGCAAACATTAAGGAATATCTCGAGCACCAGAAGTATCCGGAAGGAGCAATACTAACAGATCGCCGCACCATACAACGGTTGGCGGCACAATTCATAATTACTGGGGGAACCCTTTACAAGAGATCCTTTAATCAAGTCCTTCTCCGATGCGTGGATGAAACAGAAGCAGCACAGGTCATGTCAGAAATTCATGAAGGACTATGAGGCTCACATATGAATGGACACATGATGGCAAAGAAGATCCTACGACTCAGCTATTATTAGCTTATGATGGAGACAAACTGCTGCAAACATGTCAGGAAATGTTTCAAGTGTCAGGAACATGCAAACCAGATCCATGCCCCTACATCCGAACTTTACAACCTGAAATCACCTTGGCCCTTCTCCGTATGGGGGCTTGACATCATTGGCAAGATCAGTCCTAAGGCCTCAAATAAGCATGCATACATCCTGGTAGCAGTAGACTACTTCACCAAATGGATAGAGGCAACATCCTATAGCACCATCGCAACATCTCATATGGTCAAGTTCATGAAAAACAACATCATCAACCGCTATGGGGTCCCTCAGGCCATCATTACTGACAACGGAACTCCGTTTGTCAATAAAAGGATGAGAAATTTCCTCGACAAGTTCAAAATCCAAAGTCATCGGTCGAGCCCCTGCCGTCCTCAAATGAACGGTGGAGTTGAAGCTGCCAACAAGACTATTGTCCGAATCCTGGAGAAGATGGTGAAAACATATCGCGACTGGTTGGAGATGCTTCCTTATGCACTCTGGGCCTATCGGACGTCTGTACGATCTGCTACAGGCGTAACTCCAAATGAGCTTGTATACGGAATGGAAGCAGTATTGCCAGTCGAGATCGAAATCCCGTCACTCCGGATACTACTTAAAAGTAAAGTAGAGGAATGTGAGTGGCTACAAGTAAGATACGATCAACTGCATCTGGCAGATGAAAAGTGCATATGTGCAATAAGTCACTCCTAAAGCTATCAAAGAAGGATCGCACGAGTCTACAACAAAAGGGTCCGCAAGCGAAGTTTCAAAGTCGGTGACATGGTCATGAAGCGCATCCTACCACCACACTTACCAGACCCTAGGAGAAAGTTTAAACCCTCGTGGGAAGGACCACTGATCATTCGAGAAGTACTTTCAGGAGGCGCTCTTCGACTCACCAATCTGAAAGGAGAAGACCTTCCCGAGCCCATCAACGCCGACAATGTAAAAATCTATTACGGGTAACCCTACTTGACTTTGTCAATGATTACAATTGTGAAGCTGCATCCATTACATCCCCCAAGAAAAATAAAAAAGAAGAAGAAAGAAATCTATATCCACCACTTCCCTTATCAGAAATACCAATCGCCCCTTCCATAAAAGGAAAAAGAAAAAGTTAGAAAGAAACACACAAAAAAAAGAAGAAAAAAGAGTCAAAATAAGACCCCCCCCCCCCAAAAAAAAAAAATAAAAATAAAAATCTGTCCCAAAACTTACACACAACTCCCATGCAGCTTACAATTGTACCTGAGAAGGCGCTATGGGTAAAAACAACAAGAAAAGTAAAAAAATAAAATAAAAGTACAGGAACAGAAGCCGAAGCAACAAATGGCCCAAAAAGATACAAAGGAAAGATCAACTATAGATCAGTCCTTTATCAGACTCTGCTCAAATCCGCGGGATGCGATCCCAAGCACCTTCTTAGGGAACCAAAACCTTAAAGACACGATCTAGGATACTTCAAACAACGTAGGCTGAGCCCAAGATTCCGATCCTAATCATCCAAAGCATAAATCCAAACACAAGCAAACATTAACATTTGGCACAAACAAAAAATTTCTTTCATTCCTTTAAAATCTTCTTACAAGTATATTGTCTTCCTTTTTTTACAAAAAGCCAAAAATACCAAAAAACAAAGGTTTCAGGCACACATGACAAAGCAGTTGATCAACATCAAGAACCGTAGGTAAACTCCTATCTCTCGTACATCAACAATCTCTGCCTAAGCCTCTCTATCTCTATACGCAAGTAGAAGGCCTCATCCCTCTCCAGGCGGTGTGTCACAAGCATGTTCTCATCATACCGCCGCCCCACCATCAACCGGCGAGCCATGTCCTCACATGTGTGGCATAGGACAGCGATCTCAGAAATCAGATGACCATGTGTGACCAATAAGAAAGACGGATCAATGAAGGGGCGCTCCTCAAATGCCTCGAATGAATCAACAACGTAAGAAGAAGAGGAAGCGATATCGCCCACCATGTCCTAATTAGTAGCCTCATCCACTAAATGCCAGCCAGGAACTTGTCGATAAAGTGACTGCTCGGCCACCCATCCCTGATACGGTAGTGTCGCCAGAGGAGGGGCCCAAGACTCGAGCTCCAGCATCGCTGCATCCAAAGACTCCTGCCAAGAGATCCAGACCCGCCTAAATAAAGCAGTCAAATCAGATGGGAAGGACGCATGCCCAAACCCTGAAAAAGTGAACTCTGGGATGTCTTGCCAAAAGTCGAACGGTCGAAGGAACCACATTGGATGATAGGAGCAATGCCTCGTAGGCCGAGCAACAGAAGAGGAGTGCGAGCAGCATTACAAATCAATGGCGAACGGCAAAGACAAGTAGCTTCCAAACTAATCTCCCACCCTCGAAATTGAGCGCGCATACAGTGATACAACGACTCCGTAGCCTCAGCACCAAGCGGAAGGCCATCAGCAGCAAACACAGCACGTCTCCACGACGGGAATCCGGCCACAGAAGCTGAGGGGTCATGAACAAATGCTCCCATAACCAATCCTGTAAGAAGATACAAGTCAACCTCAGGTCACAAGCAGATGACCACGCCAGGCAAAAGAAAAAGTAAAAGATAATACATACCTGAAGAAATGAGCAGCAACCTCTGAGGATGCGAGTGTGTCCAAGGGAACACTCAGTCAGCCCTAAAAAGAGCCCTGCCAGTACCACGAAGATAATGCTCCTACGGTGGAGGACCCTATGGAAGACATCCAGTAAATGCACTAGGAAAGACTGTCGCCCACCAGAGAAGAACAGCTCAGCTAGGACACAAAATATCAGCGCATTTAAACATTAAAGCTGACGATCTGATCAAGGGGCACCCCGAGAAGTAGCACAATGATCATACAGTAAAACCAGAGAAAGCACATTAGTCTCACCCTCCACGGTAGGAAGAACAGTGTGAAACCCAAACTAAGAGGACAAATCTGAGGGACTAACTGGCTCGGATGAGGGAATGTAAGGCTCCCGGGTAAGTGGAAGTCCCGACAGGCGAGAAAACTCCTCCAACGATGGACCCAGCTCCAGATCATTGAAGGAAAAAAGGTTCAGGTAAGGAACTCAGTCATACAGCGCTGCACTCAAGAGTCGCTAATCAAGGAAAACTCGGTGAAAGTGGAGAACCTCCCGAAAGCCCAAGGATCTCAGCTCCATAATCTCAGACTCTGTCAAGCTCTCTATCCAAAGGTGCAAACGCTCTGAACAAGTATCGCGAGGCTGCAATCGACAGGTCCGGATAGGCACGCCCTCCACAATCAGAATCCCCGTATCAACAAGAGAATCATAAAAAATGGGCATCCCCTCATCTAGTAAGTCTATCTCATGGTGTTGAAAGAAGCTGGCGTTGCCCATCGCTTCACGTAGAGTATCATGGAAAGCTGCAGTAGGAGGACTAGAGCCGCCCACAACTGCTACGTTAGGAGCTGTCTGAAACACATGAGCCCCAGGAGCCGCAACACCAAGGGTCTCCCAATGGCTAACATAGTTGACACCACAAGCCCCGACTGCGACTGCCTGTCCCAACACTGTCTCGATATTCATGTCGAAAATCTGAGCCAGACCATCTGCGAGAGAATCATCACCCGCCAACCCAAGATGCTTGAGCCACCAAAATAGGGCCCGCCATCCATAGAAATCTGATCCACACCATCTGCCATCACCGTACCACCATCTACCCCATCTATGGACATCGGCCAATCAATCAAGCCATCTCCCACCACTGCCACATCATCCACACCACCCAAACCACCCGTCCCAATATCCATGAATCCCGGTGGCCCATCTACCATGAATCCATTAAACCCTTCAAAACCACTCATCTCATCTAACCCAACCTCACATCCTCCATTAATGGTGGCGGGGGTAATGCCATAAATGACATTGATCTCCCCAAAAGAGCCCATTACTCCCCCACCAACCTCCATCAACTCTTCCATAAATGGATTCCCTCCACCATTATTGGATCCACCAACCCCCTCACTACTCATGAGCCCATTAATACTCCCATCATGGCTAGCCATAATCAGCCCCAAAAGGGAAAAGAGGATAAAAGGAGAAGAAGATAAAGAGAAGGGGACAAGAAGAAATGGACAAAGGAGGTGATTGGACGAACAAGGACATGAAAGAATGTCTAAAAAGATCAGCAAGAATGAACAGGAAGAAGAGATGGTCACTAGAAGAAAAGATGAACAGAGGCGGTACCTTGATTACCGCCTGTGGTAATCTAACCACCGCCTGCAGACCTGCATTTCTGTGTCATTGATGCAGCGCTGACAAGACAGAACGGGAAAAAAAAGTCAGCGGGCGGCAGTCTGATTACCGCCTGGGCCCACTTTCGGTCGAATTTTGGGCAGAGTCCACCTCGGCAAGCCGGGACCTTGGAGTAAACATCCATAGACCCAACTGAGATCCCAAAGGTACACAAAGTAAAGATTGAAAGGGAATAATGTTAGCGAGCTGAAGTCTATAAACATGAAGATCGTACATCTAAGCATACAAGAAAGCAAGATACAATAAGCTAATCATCATCCAGAAGATATGTATCAGTATCCTGGTGATGAAAGTGAGGCCCCAAGATCCCTCCTCTAATAAAATGTGCACCGCCGCCAGGAGAATAGCTAGGTTATAAGATCGGGCCGATACCATGCTGCTCACACCAGGAGCTGTACTCTCTAGATGGATCGACGAAGGTGCTAGCATCATAGCCCTCCAATGCAGTAGTTAGCTCTCTCTCAGGCACCGATCTCCAATCAAAAGGACTAGACGATGGACTAAGTGGCACCATGGGACTACTGGTCAGCTACCAGAAAAGTCTCTCTCCCAGGTACCATTTCGTCACACGAGGATCCTCGAGAATGCGGCGTCCACAAGAAGCCTGAAAAGCTTCCTGGGCCCCAGGAGTAAGTGCTGCATTTGATCGAAGATACGGCCTGGACAGGAACTGCAGAAAGAAAATTAAAGATTGAGCAAAAAAAAGAAAAAGAGAGGTAATGTATAGGCAGTACAGAGAAGGGCAAAGATTACCACATCACTTGGAACAAGGGCATCGACATTCGACCTCTAAGAAAGATTAGAAAGTAAATGCGTGCGGCTGCAGTTGTCCTTGTACCACAGCATCATGAGAGGAAATGGAGGTGAATGGTCGATCAAAGTGGGGGCCAAATGAGGAAAGTGGTCAAAAAAGCAGACCTATGCAAATCATGGTCAGAAAAAGATAAACCAGATTATCCCCAGGGAGAATATTGTAAAGATGGATATCAAAGAAAATACCTCGATGACTGGGTAAAAGCCAGTCAGGGATCGGCAGATGCAATAGCTGGCCTTATCCAGCCCTTCGTACAAATGGGCCAAGAGATCCGCATTCCAATTGTACGGTGTGGGGAAAGTGATGTCTGCCACGAGTGACAACAAACGAGAACTCACCAGCTCATTCCCGTGATAAAAAATCATCGCACCCATAGTATACAAAATCAAGGCACGCGCCTTCACCACAGTCGCTGCTTCGGTCTCGGGAATACGTCTGGCAAAGTTCGATGATAACCAGAGGAGCTTGAAGCGAGGACCGGTAAAGTCCGCTGTGTCTGGCATCATCCCCAATAGACCCATCCAATCTTCCTCAGTAGGCACTGGAAGGTCATCCTTAAAAGGGACGGATCCTCTATCATATCGAAGGCCCAGCTGCATGTATATATCATATGGGATAATGCCCCACTCTCCAAAAGGAAGCTGGAAGATACGGGTCTTAGGGTGTCATCTCTCGGCCAGAGCAGACAAGAGAGACATATTTGTCCAACTCAGATGGACCCAGAATAGGTGAGCGAAGGGGGTACCTCCAGAACCTCGAAGAACAAAGGTTGAGCCCACGCCCTCTCAAAACAGCAGGCGCACCACCTTCTCGGGTAATGTCGGATAAATGCCGACCCTCTCAGGGTACATAACATGGATCGACTGATTGACGTGAGGAGCTGACTTCATTTTTACCATGTCGAGGCATGCTGCACATGCAGAGTATCTGAGTAAGTACCCCATTTCAAGGCCCATTTCCAAAAGCCAAAAGCCCATTTTCAAAAGCCCGAGGCCCATTTCCAAAGCCCCAAGGCCCATTTACAAAGGCCCATTTCAAGGCCCATTTTTAAAGTCCAAGGCCCATTTTCAAAAGCCCGAGGCCCATTTCTAAAAAGCCCATCTTAAAGGCCCATCTTCCAAAAAATTTCCTTCTTTGACCATCCTCACCAAAACTCCAATTCATGTATCTAGACAGTTCAGGAGCATGATGTGGGGTCCACTTCGCAAATCTCACCCGTCCATCACCAGTCATAAATGGCCAACCATCAGGATTTACATCCTCCGTACACATAAATGGGCCCCAAATCATCAATCCACAGTCCAGATCACACCAAAAAAAAGGGGGCAAAAAATGAAAAATACAAAAATCAAAACAAATAAAGGGTGGGGCCCCTTTTCTTATCACACCCCACTCCACCAAAAAAATATAGTCGTAGTCCAGCCAACTACTTGGCCCAAGCAAATAGGTTCAACAAGATCCAACGATTCAGATCAAATCCGGATGATCAAATCCAACCCACTAAAAGCTCCTTGAGAGGGCGGCCCACAAAGATCTAGCAGAGGTTCAGGGGCCAAGATTACCTGAAATGGAAAGAAGGAGGAAAATATAAGAAAATGGGCTGAGAAAACTTCTCCAAAATAGACATCCCTACTGCAAGAATCAAATAGAAAAGAAGGCCACACTAGACAGACCAGTGCATTGAACGGACCAACGGTCCAAACGACGTGCAGGCGGTATCCGGACTGCCGTGACCCTGCTCGACCGAAAGTGTGCATGGGGCAGGGGGCTGACCCCTAGGGCAGTTACAAGCAACCAGTTTTTGCCTCTAACCACTGGATAATACCCAAAAATAAACCCAAGCTCTCAAAAATTTTCAAAAACAGTCACGGATTTTTAAAAGTTGCCGAAACAGTCTCCAAGTCTTCAACAGTCACCAAAATAGTCCCCAAGTCTTCAAAACTTACCAAAACAGCCTCCTTTCCAAAAAATCTCTAAGAAAAAAATCCTAAAAATAAGCACACAATAAATTTCTAGTAAGTATAGCCTTAAAAGGGTCCGGTTCTTCTAAGACTTTAGCCCCATTAATTTATTGGTGGAGGCCATCGGACTTTTCGAACAATAAAAAATCGGACGATCACAGCCATCCGTGAGATCGAACGGATCTTTCAAAAAAATCTAAAAATATTTCAAACCATTAGCCCCACTGATTTATTAGTGGAGGCCATCTGACTTTTCTACAAAAAAAAATGAACGACGACGCCCACCCGCGAAATCGAATGAAAATTTTCTAAAAATAATAAAAAATATATTTTTAAATAAAATCCTCAAGGAGTCTAGCCCCAAAGGGAATAGTTTTCAAATAAAGTTTTTTTAATCGCACGCGGCATGTAGTATACTAAAAAATCTTCCATATTGTCCAGTTGCGATTAGTACAAACAGCTAAATAAGATTCGATCTCTTCCGGTTTCCCTAGTGGATGATTGAATCTATACATGATACATGTGTGATTAGTCCGATCTCTATATCTGGACAGTTGTTCAAATGCTATTAAAATGAGTGGATCCATCTCTGAAAAAGAACCATCAAACTCGAAGTGGATACAATCCATTGTAACTAAAGTATCAAAATCAGCAGACTTCATGACAAAAGATCACTCGCACATACCTAGTCCAGGATGTTCGAAAAATTTGATTGAGTCTAAGTCGGCGTAGTGAGTTCCCCATAAGGCCACACCAACGCGCAGGCCAGCTAACCACTTTGACAATCAAACAGACCGCATACTCCTAGGGTGATTATGTAGCAAAGGAACGATAGACCAAATAGTACGGGAATCCTCGTAAAGCCGCGACAAATGCACAGAGGCCCTTACTTTTCAGACTTACCCTCCAATGCTATCAACAATCAGATGTGAAAGGGCTGTGATTGGTAATCCATAAAGCTGCAACGAATGCGCAAGAGGCAATTATAACGTTTTCCTCAACCCTCGTGATATGTGCAAGTCATCTCTTTCCCAGACAGTCGACTGACTAACGATACAATGACACGCAACAGATTCGAGTCACTCCCCTTTTTCTGACCAGAAGGGTGGGGTGTCCACTCGCTTTGACCATCGGTTACTTGCAACCTTGGTCAAAGAGGGGCATCTGTAGACACTCCGCCTAGGTTAAATCTTGAGAAGGTTAAGACTGTCCGAGAACCATGATCATACCTTAAACCAAACCCTAATCCCAGCCTAAACCGAACCGTAACCCAAAGTCCCCAAACTCCCAATCTGTAACCTGAAATCTTGATCCAAATCATTCAGCACGCACATAACCCTGCTTAAACCCTGTACCATGATCAGATCCCCTCTACCCAAGCTGAAATCCACTTTTCTGAGCTGAAAAACCTGAAAGAAGACATCTGGATGAACCCACACGCTATACAAAGCTCGCACGCATGAAACCGGCTTGAACTGAGCCCGGGTGGCAGTCTGACTGCATCGAGCGGCAGTCTGACTACCGCCTGCGGTACTTAGACTACTGCCCACGTGCAGACAGTTGTCCTAGCGTCCAAAAGTCAACTTTCCTTCAAAATTACCCTTTTAAACTCCATTATTTACCTTTTTACTGCCCCCCATGACAAATGAGAGAGTGTCATGTGGAATTCCTCTCTCCATAACCAACCATAACTTGCCACCTCACCTTTCACCCTCTCAAACTAAAAATTTATAGCAATGCCATTGGAGAAGGTTATAAATAGCCCTCTCCTCTTCATACTAAGAGGGGAGATCTTCTCATCCAAGAGAGAGAAAGTGAGAGAGAGAGAGTGAGAAAGAGAGTGAAGAAAAGGGAAGGAGCTCCCAAGCCTTTAAAGATCTGATCTTTTCAGCCACCCTTCTAACCTTCCTCTCAACCTTTTCAACTCATAAGCCTAGCCCAGATTGGATCATGGTCTAGTTTATGTTTTAACCTACTCAAGATTAAGCTAAAGAAACACTCATTTTTATATACAAGCATTCATCATGACATCTATTCCCTTATCAACCACCATGCTTCTCTAGATCTCCAGTGAACGTATGCTCTGTGGCTTACCGTATATCGGATCCTGTCACATCAGAAATTCTTAGTGACCTAGTCTCTTTATTTTAATCTTTGTATAAGCATCATCACATCCATCTGTTAGACACACCATTGGTTGTATGCTCCGTGGCTTGCCGAAATCTCAAATCTTGTCATATCAGAAATTCATGTATGTGCCTAGTCCTATCCCGACCACATTCATCTTCCTCTTGAGATTAGATTACCACACTAAGTAGAGACCATATATACGTATGGGCAGAGAGGGTGCCTAATACCTTCCCTCTTTATAACCAAGGTCCCTTACCTGGAATCCCGGATCGCAGACCACGAGTTAATTTAAGGTAGGGAAGTCTTCGATTTTCCCTCACCTTACGTATTCCATGGTTTTAGCCGACCGTGAGATTTTAAGATTTTTCGGCTAGTGGCGACTCCAACATCCACAAATCAATTCGTCACCCCATCACTAAAAACATAACATTTAAATCAGCGTGGGCGCTGATTTTTCAGTGTCTACACATGCTTATGGTTGGATAAACCTCTTAGTTAGGGCTAAGAGGTGAAACTTATAGTGGGATGAGGTGGTTTTATATGGTTTGGATTCATGTTTAAGTTGAATTACTTTGATTTTAAGGAATGCTTTTAATTTTTTATGGTTTATTGTGACTTAAATTTTAGTAGATTTGTAATAGCTTTGACTATGTTCTTTTCATATTGAGATTGTGATTTTAGAAAATCCCGTTGTTCACTATCGTCCCCTGGGCTTGGTAGGGTGATGGAATCCCTCCTAACATTCATATATCTCTTAGATTGGTGGTGGATTGATTAAATTCTATTGTTTGCTTTGTCTCATGGGTAAGGTTTTGTGATGAAATCAATTTTAATTCTCATACCTCTCATCTCTTGAAAAATATATCAAAGGAAGTTTAGATTTAATTTTTAATTTAATATCTTCCAATTGGATGAAGATGGGACTCTGATTCCAATTGAGTTTATGAATCAAGCAAAGAGATCCCTAATCTTTACAAGTGGATCCTTGACACCCTAGTTTTCCACCTTTGAATTTTACAAGTTTTTGATAAATAGTTCTCAATTATTCTCTTAAAATTCCTTGAATTAGATTCCATCTTCTTCTAGTTCTAGTTATGGGAATTTTAAGATTGCGTACAAGGTTCAGTCCCTGTGGATTCGACCTCGGTCTTACCGAGATTATTACTACATCACAACCCTATACTTGGGGTGTGAACAATGAGATAGTCGTAACCTCATTATAACAATGTCTCCTAAGACATTATTAGACTTAATAATTTATTTTTCCTCTTTTTGAAGAAGAGGGCAAAGTCATGGCTCCACTTCTTAAGGTCGCGGTCAATTGGGACATAGGTCAAGATGACTCGGGAGTTCCTTAAAAAGTTCTTCTTGGTTCACAAAACCAATATATTGAGGTGAACTATCATAAACTTCTTCCAAAATGAGGACGAGATATTCTTTCGTTGTTGGGAGAGATTTAAAGATCTTTTACTCGCCTGCCCCGATCATGGCTATGAGAGGTTGTACGTGATTAGCTTTTTCTATAATGTATTAAGCTCAAACATGCGCCAGTTTGTAGAGATGATGTATGAAAGCGAATTTATGAGAAAGGATCATGATGAGGCATTGGACTACTTTGATATGTTGGTTGAAAACACACAATCCTCGGATACCTCCAACAAATCAAGTAGTACCAAGTTTATTCCTAAAGAGAATGGTAATATATGTGTTTAAAGAGGAAGATGATGTTAATGCAAGGATTGAGGGTCTCTCAAGGAGAGTCGAGGCCATGAAACTAAGGAATGTAGAAGCAGTCAAAACCAATGAGGCCATTGAAAATGTTCATGGTATTTGCGAGACTAATGCACACATAACTAAGGATTTTCGTACAATCTCAATGTTTCAGGAGGTGTTGCAGGCGCAAGTTAATACTATGAATGCTTATCAATGCCCATTCAGTGCGCCCGATTCTAACAAGTACAATCCAAGTTGTCAGAATCACCCTAACTTCAATTGGAGAACTGGACCTACTACTAATATTATCACTCCTTCCACTCCCTGAAGTGCACCTTATATGCCCCCCACTAAAGAATACCATTAAGGAAGCTTTGCAGACATTCATGTAGGGACAAACAAAAATCAATCAACAAATATGTAAACCCTACAGGAGCTTAAACCTCAGTGGAAATAATTGAATTGTGCCTCAACGTGAGGGAGAATGACACTTTTCCTTCCCAACTCCAACCAAACCCCAAAGGCCAATATGAGGCAGCTAATTCAAATTCTTCAAATCCTCATGTGGAACATGCCAAGTCCATCACCATTCTTAAAAGTAGTAAAGTGATCGATAAAGAGATTCCTAAAAAGTTTGAGACACTTGAGGAATACAGAAAATCTAAGGGAGTCGATGAACCTAGCAATGCTCCACAAGATGATGAAGTTGAGCTGAGTCACAAAGTGGTGCCTCCATTTCCCCAATGCGTTCTCTCATCAAAGTGCCTAATTGATAATCAGGACACCTAGAGGTTTTTTAATAAGTCAAAATAAGCATTCCCTTATTGGACGTCATTAAATGAATTTCGTCATATGCTAAATTTCTAAAGGATCTATGTATGGCGTAACCTAAACGTACAAAATAATGCTTTCTTGACGAAACAAGTGTGCGCAATCATAAAACATAACACTCCCCCAAAATATAAGGATTCGGGAAGTCTTGTGATCTCCTGCATCATACATAACTTTCAGATCGAACAAGCGCTTCTCAATTTTGGGGGCAAGTGTTAATTTGATACCTTTCTCGGTATATAAGCAACTGGGCCTTAGTGAATTAAAACACACCAAGAAAACTTTACAACTCATTGACCGATCCATGAGAATACCCAGAGGGGTCGCGGAGGGCATGTTGGTCCAAATCGAAAAGTTTGACTTTTCAAATGACTTTATCATCTTGGACACAATCGATCTTGAACTTTAGCACTCAAATTCTTTTCATCTTGGGATGTCCATTTCTGACCACTTTAAACGTGTTTATCAGTTATTGGAATGGAGTCATGAAGCTATCCATTGGGAATATGGCATTAGAATTAAACATGTTTAATTTGTGCATACAACAAGGGGATGGGATGAGGTTTATGAGTTGAACATGATCGATACACTCGTGGAAGATGAGCTCCTTCTAACTACTATCTCTGATCCCTTAGAGGTATGCATGGTTCACTTCATGCACTTTGATGATCACATGATTCTAGATATAGTGAATCCCTTTTTAGATTCAACCTAACTAGTGGAGGCCTTGTTTTGAAAAATTGTCCCTTACCAAGTCAAAGCCTCTACCATTGAGTATAGAAGCACCAAAGCTTAACCTGAAACCCTTACCGATTGAACTAAAATATGCTTTATTTAGGTGAAGATTATACATATCCAATGGTGATTTCTTCCCATCTTGATGTAGAACAAGAGAGTATGTTGATCGATAATCTCAAAGAACATAAAAGTGCCATTGGATGGGCTATTGTGGGTATCAAGGGAATTGATCCCCTGATTTACACTCATGGAATACTCTTTGAGAATAATGTTAGAACCTCAAGACAACCATAATTTTGATTAAATACAAATGTGAAGGATGTGGTTAAGGATGAGGTGTTGAACTATTGGATGTGGGTATCATCTACCCTGTATCCGATAGCCAATAGGTGAGTCCAACTCAGGTAGTTCCTAAGAAATCCAAAATTACTATCGTAGCCAATGTCGATAACGAACTCGTGTCATCCAAAGTTATCACTAGTTGGGGAATGTGTGTTGACTACAGGAAGCTAAATACGGTTGCAAGGAAAGACCATTTCCCATTACCCGTCGTTGATTAGATTTTGAAAAGGTTAATGGGTTATTCCTACTATTGCTTCCCTGATGGCTACTTCGGTTACAACCAGATAGAATTGCGTCTGACAATCAGGAAAATGCCACTTTTATATGAACCTTTGGCACATTTTCTTATAGAAGGATGCTATTCGATATATGTAATGCTCATGCCACATTCCATAGATACATGCTCAATATCTTTTTAGACATGGTCGGACATTTCCTGAAAGTCTTCATGGATGACTTCTCCATCTTCAATTGTTCCTTTGATGAGTGCCTCGAGCATTTATGATTGGTTTTGACGAGGTGTGAAGAAAATAATCTCATGTTGAATAGGGAAAATGCCATTTCACAATTTAGAAAGGAATTGACCTTAGACATATGATCTCGTCCGATGGAATTGAGGTAAATAAAGGAAAAATAGATATGATTGTATATTTGTCGAGCCCCAAAAGCATAGGTAATATTCAATCATTCTTAAGTCACACCAGATTCTATAGGAGGTTCATTAAGGATTTCAATCAAATCTCTATACCATTAAGCAATCTCCTTAAAAAAGATGTCCCATTCTAGTGGTCCAATGCTTACCATGAAGCTTTCACAAAGCTCAAGGGCATGTTGACAATCGCATCGCTAATGCAACCACTTAATTGGAGTATTCATTTTGAGATTATGTGTGACACTAGTGATTATGCTGTTGGGGCAGTGTTAGGCCAAAGAACGGATAAAATGCCTTATATTATCTATTATGTAAGTACAACATTAAGCAATGCCCATATTAACTATTCCACTACAGAAAAAGAACTCCTTGTTGTGGTATTTGAACTAGATAAGTTCATATTCTACTTGATCGAATCTAAAATCATTATCTTTGATTTAAAATCATTATCTTTACTGATTGCGTGACCCTTAAGTATCTTCTTTTAAAGAAGGATTCTAAGTCCCGCTTATTTAGATGAATCATTCTACTCCTAAATTTTGATATATAAATATGCGATAGAAGGGGAGTAGAAAACATAGTGGCTGACCACTTGTCTCAACTTATACTTTTGGATTCCATTGAGACAACATCAATCAAGGATACCTTCTCAGATGAACAATTATTTTTAACTCCCAACTACCTTGGTATGCTGACATAGATAACTATCTTGTGACAAGAAAAATTTCCATCCATTGGACCTTATAAGTCAGGAATAAGTTCTTAGCCAAGGTACGTACCTTTTTTTGGGACAATCCATTTCTGTTCAAGTATTGCCTAGACCAAAGGAGATGTGTTCCTAACAATGAGCAATCTAGTGTCATTTTCTTCTGTCACTCACAAGCTTGTGGAGGTTATTTTTCAACAAAGAAAACCACTACCAAAATTCTTCAATGTGGTTTCTATTGGCTGATAATGTTTGAAAACACCCCACAAGTTTTGCAATGCATGTGAGTGATGTCAAAAGTTAGGTGGAATCTCTTGTAGTAATATGATGCCCTTAAACCCAATTTAATTGTTGAATTTTTTTCTTGTTAAGGTATTGATTTCATGGGACCTTTCCCTTATATCTTCTTAGCATTTGATTATGTTTCAAAATAGGTGGAAATGATTCCATGTAGAACTAACGACCATAAAACAATTCTACAATTTTTGAAAGAAAACATTTTATTGTGGTTTGGAATGCCAAAAACCATCATTAGTGATGGAGGCTCCCGCTTTTGCAATAGGCCATTTAAGAGTTTGATGAGAAAATATGGTATTAATCACAAAGTGGCTACACCCTATCACCAAAAGACAAGTGGGCAAGCTGAATTTTTTAATAGGGAGATAAAACATATTCTAAAGAAATTTATAAATTTGAAACACGAGTATTGGTCTTTTAGACTGATCGATCTGTTGTGGGCTTACCGTTTTGCATTTAAGAAACTTATTGGAATGTCCCCCTATAGACTTGTTTATGGGAAAGCTTGTCACTTGTTGGTGGAATTACAACATAGAACTTACTGGGTGTAAAGAAATTCAATTTCAACTTGGACAAAGCAAGCATGTTGCATAAACTCTAGCTTATTGAGTTAGAAGAGATCCAAAATTAAGCATACGATAATGCGAGAATATACAAAAAGTAAATGAAAATGTTCCATAATAAGAACATTTCAGGAAATCTTTTGAATCGAACTAGAAAGTTCTCTTATACAACTCTCGCTTTCATCTCTTTTAGGGAAAATTGCAATAGAGATATATTGGTCCTTTTGTTGTGAGAACTTTTTATCCTTATGGGGTCGTGAAAATTGAGAATCCAATGAATGACAACATATTTAAAGTGAATGGCCAAAGGTTGAAAATGTTTATCGAGTAGTTTTCTTCAGAGGATATGCCCATGCCTCTGGAAGATCTTGTGTACCAGGAATGATCTCCTAGTCTGACGGAGATCTGTTAGCCTTGCTTTAGTAGGTTAGTTTTTTTTGTAGGATTAGTTTTTTTTTTTGTGATTTGTTTATTTTTGTTTGTTTGCACTGACTAGGAGGAATTTAAGTGCTCGTGCATATTCATCGATTTAGGTACTCTCTACTCCCTACTTGTTACATTTGATTTGCTCTCATGTTTTTTCTTCAATTTAATGGACCGAATTTTTGAAAAAAAAACAATTTTTTCTAAAAGATTTAATTCCATGTATTCATGTTGAGTTGAAAAAAATTTAAATGATTAGAATGAAAAGGCTTATATGAAATTGAAGTTTAGAAACTGGTACATTTGTAAAAATCAGAAATTAAATACTTTTTAAAAATTCTTTGATGAAAGTTTTAAACATTGATAAACCATAATTTCACAATTCACATCTGATTTTCATTACTATTGATGAATTTTGATACTAGATATGATGACTTGATTATTGCTTAAGAGTATAAAGGAACAAAGCCCGTTGAAGCTTGACTATTTTGAAAAAAAAAGGAGAATATTTGAAGAAACCAATTTTAAAAACAGGTACATCAAAAAGAGCTACCTATTAAAATGAACGAAAGTTAAAAAGAAAAGTTTTCTTGAAAAAAATAAAGGAAATAAGAAAAAGAAAGAATGATATATGGACAATAAAAAGAAGATTTCAAAAAGAAGAAAATATAGTAAAAGTCATCAATGTAGAAAAGAATTGAACAAAAAAAAAGTTAGTGATGGTTGAGTGAGTGCTTTGGTTGATCCTCACTTTCGGGTAATTGTTGGTGTTATCATAATGGTTAGTTAATAGATTCCTTCATTGATGCAAACTTGGATTCTACCGAGCACTGCAGTTTTTGATGTTTGTGATTTTTCCATTAGTCAAATACTAATTTGAACTGTTTATGGATTGTTACTGAATATGTGGAATCTAGATGGATTTTTTCAAAAAACTTTTTTGCCATGTTATTCAGTTATTTAGATGTTTTGAGGATATCTGAATAGATGGAGTTCATCTTATGAAAAAGAATTTTAATCTTAGATTTTTGAAAAAAATTAAAATCTTTTACATGTTTTGTTTGAGACTAGCAAAATATTGGTTAGGGGTCTGATAAGACCTAAATATTGCATATTTATCCCCTACATTGTATTCTTTTCTCACGTAGTGAATTGTTAAAATGAACTAATTAGGTGTGTTTTCAACATGCATGATTAAAAAGGAGAGCTGAGATGTCCTAGAGAGGGGGGGGGGGTGAATAGGATAATACCAAATAATCGAAATAAATGTGGAATGTGTAAAGAATACAAAAATCTCGATTGCCTGAGTATTGAAACTTTGATTCTAAATGATTTGTAGGACAACCTTCACCTAAAATATCAACCTTGTTTCGCGAATGTCTTAAAAATCAATCTTTCAAACTAACAAGAGAAGAAAAACTGATTACAACATTCACCACAAGAATGAAAATAAATAACATTTATCATCAAAAGAATAAAACATTCAACACAAGGCGCAAGGAGTTATAATGATTCGATGCTTAAAGCAACCACACATACTCCACTCCCAAAATTACTACGCTCGTAATTTTAGCTTTCACTATAATATGGTTTTCACATGTTCACCTTAACAGCTTAATACAATTCCTTATGATTTTCATGAGCTATCACAATAAAAAAACCCTTTTGTGATTTTAATAGGTTATCACAAATAAAAAAACCCCTTTTATGATTTTAATGAGCTACGCAAATAAAAACCCCACTTAGATTTTTACAGGCTATCTCAGACAATCCTTAAATGAAATAAAACAATAAAATACTTATCTTCAAATGGAGATTCGAAGATGTAGAAGAACGTTGTAACAGATGAACTTCTTTCTTGAATGTAAATGACGCAGTGTTTAATTAAACAGAAAGAGTATAGGGTTCTATAGATTTTATAAATGAAAAATCCAAATGTTACTTAATTCAATTCTCTTAGACCTCAAAGAAGAGTATAAATTTCTCTCTTTAGAATAAAATTAAAATGATCTTGAGAAAAGAAAATTAAATAAGCTATAAATTAAATTATAAATAACACACAAATAGCTTGTTGAGGACTTGAGCTTCTCTCTCTCTTACAGAAGAATTATAGTAAATTTTTATTGTAATTTAGAATGAGAGAAAGCCTCTATTTATAGCCAAAGAGGTTAGAAATTTGGCTAGCTTAAGACTGGCTTCGGCTGGCCGAATTCCACCAGATTCGTTCTAACAGCTATCGGATCATGTGAGATAAGATCTATCCAAAATTTGGTTGGCCCGATGCCGAATTCGGCTGGCCGAACATCACAATTCGGTTGGCCAAATTCCCGTAAAAATTAAAAGATTGCATTGCTGGAATTTTACCCGAGCTTACTCAGGCTAGCTGAATTTTAAGCTTAGGCTAGCCAAATTTAAACTTAGATTGGCTGAATTTTTAATAGAATTTGTTATTTTACTTAGGCTTGAAGTTAGACTATCCGAAGAAGTTAAGCTGGCCGAACCAGAAGTTTGGCTGGCCGAATTCCAGAGAAAAACACTGTTAAACCCCAAGTTAAATGAATTTTTAAAAGTACCTATACCTAAGGTATTTCTAGGGTTATACCACCTGTGTTTTAGCAAATTATGGGACAACTTGTCTTGAATTTTAACTTGATCTTGTCTTGAATTCGGGCGTCGACTTCTTGAAAAGATGTGTTGATCTTAAGTTGATCATAAGCCGATCTTGAGCTGATCTTTAGGCATGCAGAGTCGTTGTGATCTAACCTGGAAGAAGTTTTGTCTTACAAAATTTGATACTCCAAGTTGCTAAACATAAAAGCACTTACAATGATGATTTTGAAGTCTAACTTGAATAGTGCATAAGGGTGTCGGATTAAATCCCAAAAGAATCTAGATGGAGAAATTAAAGAATCGTGGATTAAAGTGAAGACCTGACATGCCAAAGATCCAAGGAAACTAAGTATTAAATTAAAGAAATCAACTGAAGATCAAGTGATCTTGAATTGGAAGAAAACAACAGAGTTTGAACACTTGAGCTGAGGGTTCGATCAATTGACAGACCTTCAGGCGGTCTCAATTGATCAAAATTTATATTGAGGAAATTCATATTTTAAAGTTGAACTCTCTATACACTTTTTGGCATGTTCGATTGATTGAAGGTGGGAGTTCAATCGATCAATATTGTAATGGATTTTTGAATTGATTTGTTGGACGTTTTTGAGTTATCTTCGATTACTGGACATTTTTTGGTGTCTTCAGCTGATCAAAGCGATCAATCAACGATGTGCGTAAGTGCATAACTTCTTAAGTCGGTGCAAAATTTTCCTATATTAATAAGTGTTTCTAGGTTGTTTTAGACACAAATTGGGTTTTGGGAGAGACTAAGTGAAAGTGAAGCTTCTTCAACATCATTCTTCCTCTTCAATCCTTTAATTTAGTTTACTTTTCTTTGTTTTGTTTTAAGATCTTAGCCATGCTATGCTAATCTTGTAACCAAGGCTAAGGATGAACCTCTTGATGGATTCCTCTATTTAATTTATTTTTAATTCAAATTAATGAATTTTTAATGTTGGATAGTGGTTTTATTGATTGAATTTCTAGCTTGGTGAAGGATTCGATCTATAAAATCGATTGATATATTGCTAACTTTGGGTACATTAGATGCTTTTAATTTCTTGGAATCGATTGCCTAGATCTTATTGAGAGATCAATCTATCTCGATTCATACATCTTGATTTGATGTGTTTATTGAATTTATGTAGTTATCTTCTAATTAAAATGAATTGTAATTCGATTCTAGTCGAGTTATCTACTTAAATAGACGAATTGGTTTAAGAATATATTAAGTGGGGATTCGTGGATCCTTAGTAATTTTTAATTATTATTTAAAATCTTTCAATCTGCTGGAAACCACACTCTCAATCTCGTTTAGTTTTAGTTGTGTTCTCATCTATAAGTCCATGTGGAGCGATTTCAATCTCACTGAGTTATTACTACATCGCGACTCTACACTTGGGGTTAGCAAACAACCATGTCGTGTATCTCTCTCGATATTTGTCATGTCATTGGTTTAATTTGTCACTTTTACTTGAATTCCTAAATTTTCTAATAACAAGTCATTAAAATATATTTTTTAATTATACACTATGAACACTAGAAATCGGCGCCCACGCTGATTTATGTTTGTGATGGGGGTGATTAGGTTGATTTGGATTGATGATGTGATAGTTTTGGAGTCACCACTAGCCACTTAACTCAAAATCCCACAGTCGGCTAGAACCTGTAGAATATGTAAAGCTAAAGAATTCGGAGACTCTCTTTGTAACGCCCTGGATTTTGAGGGTCGAGCGAATCTCAACTCCCGAGATCCAACGCATCACTTATGTAACATATATAATGATGTTTAAATGTTGTCCATATTAGTGCATTAAACATGAGTGGGATTACACTACAATAGCATATTATACTCCATAGGTAATTTGATTATGCAAGCGAAAGACTGTAACATGCATATTAAAATAAGTGATTTACAACCTCCAGAGTATAAGTACGTGACTGGGTTGAATGTTTACATGTATTACTTCTAAAATCTACAAATGGCAAAACATAAAGCATCCAACTAATCCATAACCCTAAAATCTCGGCGACATAGATCTAGGTTTACATAGACCCGCCTGAGAGCTGCACATAGGAGAACTCCTCCTCGTCTAAGAAATTCAGCTTCGTCGCGTAAGCTTCATCGTCATCTGTAATTAAAACAGAGTCTGGTTGGTGTTTTAAAACAGCGTCCCAGCGTGAGAGTGAGTGATCAACTCAATGGTACTATTAGGCAATGGTTAACATGTTATTAATTCAATCAAGCAATAATGATAAAGTAATACAACAATTACTTCCTAATTACTCGTCTTAATGCAGGAATGATATGCAGTAATGATGCATGCCCTCACCTACACTCTCTCAGCGACTTCATTTAACGATCGCGCATAAAAAACTCCCTAAACATGTGCTTCCTCGGCAAAGCACATGCAATGCGGTGCATGGTCGTATTAGCAAAGTAATTGATTAGACTTATTTATACAGCAGATTCGGAAAGCTAAGGTACCTGCCTTTATATCATTAACTTAAACGAGGATCCATCTAGGGTCGTCAGTCCTAGTTAATCACATACGATAGGCAAGTTGTAGAGCATCACCCCTAATGAGAGCAGTGGATAGGTAAATTTAAGTGTTTATACTCGAGGTCACTACGGGAGGCTCGTCACCTAAACGTAGGTCAACAGCTCAAATATAATATCTCATACACCACCATATTCGGCTCACGAGTTTAGGTTACTCACTGGACACTACTGGGAGGCTCATCACCCCAGCGTAGGCTGATAACTCGACCACGGTATCCCATACACTACCATGCCCAGCTTATAAGTCTTAGTGGATCTGGGTATCATGGTTGAAACGGACTTTACATTGGTAAGCGGTAGCTTAGATGCAAGTAGTAGCGTCCATACATAGTAAACACACAATAGGTCAATCGGGTTATTTGATAAGTTCGATTGGTACGGGTGTACACTGAATTAATTGACATAGAGTGGGTAAGCACTCTATGTGGCCTAACCACTATCGACAATTACTGTACGGCTCGGATTCATCGAACGTATCCAATGTGGCAAAACTAGTTCGGCCACTCAATGGGAAACCGTTATTGATAGCTTGGACTACGTAGTAGTCCCAATCATACTCAAATGCAATAGGTAGTCACATATATTAATCATAACTACATTTAACAAACAATTCAAACATAATTCTCACTTGAGCATTTTATCAAACACATTGAACATGTTGTTATACCTATGCATTTCATCCATAAATCACCTAGCAGCAATTTACATTACATGAAGAAAACTATAAATATGGATAAGGTAGTTGAGAATCCTATCTCAACACCCTTATTAAAAGTGATTCATCAAGTAATTTCTCATTCAGATATTTTATCAAACACTTAGACTACACATTACCACATACATGAACTAAATTAGTTGTAGCATATATTATGGCAAATCCTTTCATAAAGGAATTGTCATACATATGACAAACGTGTATTCTAGATTAATAGTTATGGCAAGCACAAATCATAATTGTAATTTCATTCAAACACTTCAACAAACACATAGAATGCATTATATATTCACATAGTTCACACACATGTATAATTTATTGAATACATCGTAATTAGGATCATATGGCAGCAATCAAGTCAGACATAAATCATTGCTGATATTGAAAGCCTTAAAAACCATAACCTAAATGTTTATAGTCCGCACCTTTCGTCAGATTACTTGATTCGAACGCAGTTTGAATCCTACATTATTGTAAATGGAACAACGGGTTCCTAAATCATGAAATTAGTTAGCTATTTCACTGATTACTCTATCTAAATTTTTAATGCAAGATTAAGGTTAGGGTTCCTTACCCAAATCGTACTTAGAAAGGTTTGTGTAGCAATGGTTGGGAGGCAAAACGGCGTGTGGAGTCGTGGGAAAAGATCCCAGCAACGATCTCCCAAACTCTCACTCTTCTCCTCACTCTTTTCTCCTCTTTTCTCTCTTCTCTCTCCTAGGGTCAGAGAAATTTGTATGAAATGAGAAAGAGGTGGTTTAAGGTCCTTATATAGGCCCAAAAGTGATTCAATGGCCCCAGGGCCACGGTATACTTAGGTTATAGCCAAAGGGTGCCTGTTTTTGACAAACAGGACTCATCTAGAAGTCCATTACTCACCTACGATATAGGGTAAGTTCTTCGATGATGGATCTAAGCTAGGTTATGATTTCAGTGCAATCGGATTAACGGATCGACCGTGGAGGACCTGTATCAGTTCAATTGTCGATTTCACTCGATCAGGGCTACAAGTATACAGATATGTGTAGGAAAATTTTCCTGATCCATGGGTAAAGTTTGTCCAAAAACTGACTGTCTGAAGTCTTCAATTTCGTCCATAAGCGAATAGTCCAATTCACTTAAGTTTGGGTTTATTTTCTAAAGATATTCGCCTTTCTCACACACTTCGCTTAAGGCTCAAGTTGTACGTTTCTGGATACTATTTGGGCTCGATTCTTGTGCTGGTTGTCAAGCCCAATAAGGCGGTCGTAACCCTATAGTTTCGCGGTCATTGGGCTTTCGACGCGCAGTCCAGGTCTGATACGGAGTTTCAATGTGCTCCCGAGAGCAACTAGATTTTGAAATTTTCTAAAAGTTTTCAAGTAATGTTAAGTTAGCGATTTTAATCGTTTTGGGTCTTGCAGTTTATATAGATAGTGGTTCAAGCTAAGCCATCGATTAATATAATTTAGTATTTAATTAATTTTCATTTAATTTTTGCAGTATACGGTCTTTAGGGATTGCTACCTGAGGTAGTACTCGAGTCTTTGTACGGATTTTTTTGAGATGTTATAATCTACCCCCCTTAAAGAAAAATTTTATCCCCGAAATTAGTACCTTTTCGTATTCCTTGAGGATCTGAGGGTAGTTTTTCAGACTTCGACGTCTGTTTCCTAAGTGGCCTCTTTCTCAGTTTGGTGAGTTCACAATATTTTCACAAGTGGAAAACTTTGCTGCATAGCACTTATTTCCTATCCAGAATACGTTTTGGCCGAAGCACATAGGTAGCATCTTCACATAGCAGCACCTGCTCCCACTTGATAATGTGAGAAGTATCAGGAATATATTTTTTTAGCATCGATACGTGAAATACGTTGTACACGCCTATGAGTGGTGTGGGTAAAGCCAGGCAGTATGCCACCACACCCACTCGGTCTAGAATCTGGCAAGGACCAATGAATCTCGGTGTGAGTTTTTCTTTCTTACCAAATCAAAGGACTCCCTTTATTGAGAAAATTTTTAGGAATATGTGGTCCCCAACTTCAAATTTCAGCTGTCATCATCTTGTATCAGCGTAACTCTTCTGTCTACTCTGTGATGTAAGGAGTCAGCGTCTAATAACATCAATCTTCTCTAAGGTCACCTGTACTAAATCTAAGCCAATCAAACTCTTCTCGCCAACTTCTACCCAAGAATGGGGTACTCGACATGGACGCCCATACAATGCTTCACAGGGAGCCATGTCATTGCTCGCTTGGAAGCTGTTGTTATAAGCGAACTCAGCATAGGGAAGATAGTCATCCCAACTGTCCTTAAAATCAAGCACACCGCCTGCAACATATCTTCTAATATCTGATTTACTCGTTCCTTCTACCCATCGGTTTATGGGTGGAACAGGGTACTGAACTTTAGTTTCACTCCCATTGCTTCCTGGATTCGAGTCCAGAAAATGGACGTGAATCACGTGTCTCGATTCGCCACAAACTCCATAGGCACTCCATGCAACCGTATAATCTATTTGATGTACAGCTTGGTTAAATCATCTACTGAGTTTGAAACTCTAATCGGGAGGAAATGAGCCGATTTCGTCAATAGGTCCACAATCACCCAAATGGAGTCATGTCCCTTTCTCATCTTCGGTAACCCAAAAATGAAATCCATAGATATGAAATCTCATTTCCATTCAGCTATGGGCATGGGCTGAAGTAAAACAGGAGGTCGAAGATGCTCGGCCTTGACCTGTTGATAGGTGAGACAACGGGATACATGATCTGCTATATGGGCATTCATGTTGTCCTACCAGTACGAACGTTCATGTCTCTATACATCTTTGTACTGCCCTGATGCATTGTCATCCTTGATTTGTGAGCGGCGTCCGCGACTTCCTTTCTAAAGTCATGGAGATTCGGGACGCATAGGCGGCCGCGATATCTCAAACCTCCATCTAAGCCAACCCTCCATTCAGAGTCTTCATTGTCACTTTCTCGTTTTCTCATTTTCACCAACAGTTCATCTTCCTTCTAAGCCACAATGATTCGATCATCGATAAGTGGCTGTACGTGGATGTGTGCGACGCTCTCGAACGGCTTCTCTACTGTAAGATTCTATTCAAAGTCTCGCATAAACTCTACCATATTCCATTCTTCTATCATCAGCGGAGCTGTAAATTCTATTATCTTCTTACGGCTCAATGCATTAGTCACAAGGCTTATCTTGTCAGGATGGTAGGAAACCTCAAACTTGAATCTTTTAAGGTTTCTATCTAACGTCGTTGCCTTATATTCAGGTCTCTCTGCATGAATATGTACTTGAGGCTCTTGTGTTCACAAAAGAGCTCGAACTCCTCTCCGTAGAACTAATGTCTCCAGAGCTTTAATGCGAAGATAACTACTGTCAATTTCAAGTTGTGCGTAGAGTATTTTTCTTCATGTTTCTTCAACTGTCGTGATGCATAGGCAATCACTCTAATCTTTTGCATAAGGACACAACCCAAACTAACACGAGACGCATCGGTGTATATAGTATATCTGACCTCTTACTCTGACAATACTAACACTGGTGCGGATGTTAACTTGTCATTTAATTCCTGAAAGGCTGCTTCTGCTTTCTCGTTCCAAGCAAACTTAAGATCCTTCCGAGGGAGTTGAAACAACGATCGGGCTATCTTAGAAAAGTCTTTAATAAATCGATGATAGTAGCCTGCAAGGCCAAGGAAACTCCTCACTTTAGTAACCGAACCAGGATGCTCCCAGTCCTAAACTGCGATCACCTTAGTAAGGTCCACGATGATACCTTCCTTGGACACTACGTGTACGAGAAACTTGACCTCTTCCTTCCAGAAGTCGCATTTTCAGTACTGAACAAATAACTGATTCTTCCTGAGAGTATCGAAGACTGCCCGCAGGTGTTCTTCGCGATCTTTCTGACTCTTGGAGTATATCAAAATGTCATCTATAAATATGATGATGAATCGGTACAGATATTGGTGAAACACCCGGTTCATGAGGTCTATGAACACGGTCAGTGCATTTGTAAGCCCAAACGACATCACAAGGAATTCATAGTGCCCAAAACTGGTTCTGAATGCTATTTTTTATACGTCTTCATCCCTGACGCGCAACTGATGATACCCTGACTGCAGGTCAATTTTTGAGAAATACTGTGCCCCTTTAAACTGGTCAAATAAGCCATTTATCCTAGGTAGAGGATACTTGTTATTAACCGTGACGTGATTCAATCTGCGATAGTCAATACACAACCGCAGTGATCCGTCTTTCTTCTTTACAAATAATACTTGTACTCTCCAAGGGGATACACTAGGCCGTATAACACTGATTCCAGTAGACCATCTATTTGTCTCCTCAATTCCTCCATTTCATAAGGAGGCATGTGGTATGTTGGTAAGGAAATGGGTGTCGCACTAGGCACAAGGTCAATAGTAAAGTCGATCTCGTGCCCAGGAGGTAGTCCAGGTATTATTCTTAATACGTTCATGAAATCTTAGACTACAAGAGTGTCCCCAAGTGTCGGACCACCAACATTCTCCAATAAGGAAGCGTAACAACTTATACGGTAGGGCTAACTGACCTGCACTGGGAAAGTAAAGGTCGTGCCCTTAGGTGCATGGGTTATCACCAATCTGGTATCGCAATCGATTTGTGCCTTCATTTTGGTGAGCCAATCCATACCGAGGATGACATCGTAATGATGCAGCAGGGTGACAATCAGATCAATGCGTACCGTTCTGCTTCCTAAGTCTATCGGGCAATCTTTACAATACTTAGTAACGTCAGAGAAAGTCCCTGTCACGGTAAGGACTCTTACCCCAACCATAAGGGAAGTGCTCAACCCTAATCGCTTAACTGTAGAGCACGATAGTATCGAAATGGTGGACTCGGCGTCTACAAATAGAAATACAGGTGTACCTTGAATGTAGGCAATGACTCAAAGGCTAAGGACACTGCAGTTGCTATCTCAGATGCACCAGCTGCTAGTGTATGTACACGTGCCTGTTGAGGATGATTTGGTTGCGCTCCCATAGGTCGTTGAGGCGGCCCATTTCAAGGTACAGGTGGTCTCTCATCTTAGAAGTGGAGATGATATAGCTTGCGATTGCTGACGATTGATCTTCTGAGGCAGCATAAAACCATTATCTGTCATTTTAGTAAAATAATAGGTGTCTGTATGGCCCATCTTCTTACAGCAGGTGCACTACAGATCTGATCACCTCGGCTAGGTCCGTAGAGCCATAAGCCTGGGAGGCGAATCCGCATTTGGCCCCTTGATGAGGAACGGTCGGTTCAACAAATTAGGTCAAGGCCTCATGCCCAAGGGCATATGTGTATGGGACAGTCTGTCTCCACCCTGCTCAGCTCGCAGGGACATGTTTACTAGCTCAACATATTTGGGAATGCTAGCTCAACACATCTTCGTGCGGATATCAGGTCGTAGACCCTCAGAAAATTGTCGCATTCTCACGGCTCATCGACTAGGATCAAAGGAGCATATCTGGCTAGCTCCGTGAAGCGGTTCTCATACTCAGCCACGGTCATTCCTCCCTGTCGGAGGTGAAGAAACTCATCCTCCTTTTCATTACAATAAGTGAGGGGGAAGTACTTCCATAGAAGCAAGTCTCAAATGCGTCCCACGTTCACACATGTCCCAGGGGAACTGTTCGTAGGACATTGTCCCACCATAGACTAGCCTCCTTCTCGAACATATAGGTGACCAGCTCAACTTGCTCTACCTCAGTGCAGTATAGTGGCTTCAATATTTTAGAGATGTGATCTAGCCAGTATTCGACTTCCTCGGGCTTGTGAGTGCCCACAAAGGTAGGAGGACAGAAACGCTGGAAGTGCTAAAAAAGGCAGTTGGTATTCATATTTTCATCAGGCTGCACAGGTAGTGTAGGCGGGACCATATTCATGTTCTAGGCAAAGGCCCCCGTAATAGTGGCCAAAGACTATTGTTGTTGCTACATTAAAAATATCATCTGCTCTAACCTATCAGGAGGAGCCGACTGAGGTACATGTGTCATCGATGTAGACGCACGGTTCTATTTTGGAACCGATGGTGCACAAGGTGTTGGCTCATTGGTGGGGCCAATGGCTGGCTGTGAATTAAGCATAGTCTCAATATTCGAGCCCAAACTGGGGTCCGTATGACTATCACTCAGGGGAGGTGCCCTGTCAATTGATCCGCCAAGTGCGAGACATACAATGTTCCGAGTATTTCTAAGAGGCATTCCCTATATACAACATAGGGTGCAATATGTGTAAGATTTTGAATAACAACATACACTTCTTCAAACATTCTACACATCTCAATTCAAAAGAAGCTTCATGCATTTCAGTTAACCAAAATTATCACAATACATATGATGTGGCATTACAAAAATCATCATAGAAGATACATGTGAGCTAATTTTGTAAAAGTTTTAACACAAACTACTTTAGCACCCAGCTATGTCAACAAGGGTTGTTACATAAAAAAGTGAGAAATAAAGCAAAACAACAGACGACTTTTACATATGACTAGTCCTCTGACTTTGGTGAGGGCAGAGGTGCCCCCTTATCCTGCATACAACATAGGAGAGCCTTCAAGATGCGAGATATCCTTCTAAATTTCTGTTTTAGATAAGCCTGATTCTCTTTAAGCTTTTTCTTCAACTCAGCCTGATTTTCTTTTATCTTGGCCATACAAGCTTCTAAGGTGGCTCAATCATGGTGGTCTTCATTTGTAGCAAGAGGTCCCCTATCTGAGTCATGGGCCTCCTCTCCTTCCTCACTGCCTTCTTCATCACCACTTTCCTCATCACCACCCTCTTCATCTTCCTCTTCGTTTTCTTTTTCTATTTTGTCACTATCCTCATCGAGTTGATCTTGGCGTTGCCTAAAGCCAATGCCCATGTTGTTGAGTGTGTTCTTGCTTATAATGTGGATCGTGGCAACGTTCTCCATCTGGAGTCTGAAGCCGAAGTTTCGGGCGATCTTACAAATAAGTCGGCCAAAAGGTAGTGAGGAATCTTCTCTAGTAGACTGTATAGTACTAAAAATCTAAGACAAACATATAACGTCTCAAAAAAATCCGTACAAAGACCCAAGTAACACCTTAGGCAGAAATCACTAAGGATCGAATCCTTTAGAAATTAGATGAAAATTAATTAAGTACTAAACTGAATTGAATAGCAGATTCGCTTGAACTACTTTCTATACGATCTGTAAGACCCAAAACCACTAGAATCGCTGACGCTACACTACCTAAAAACCTAGAATCAATCTCAAAACCCAGTTGCTCTCGGGAGCGCATTGAAACTCCGTATCAGACCTGGACCGTGCATCGAAAGTCTGATTACCACAAAACTATATGGTTATAACTGCCTTACTGTGCTTGACAACTATCTCAGAAATCAAGTCCTAATAGTAACCAGAAACGCACAACTTGAGCCCGGACCGAAGTGTGTGAGAAACGAGAATATCTTTAGAAAATGAACTCAAACTTAAGTGATTTGGATCGTTCGTTTGCAGGCCACAAATCTAAGGTTTTAAACCGTTAGATTCTGACCTAACTACACCCTCAGATCAGGGAAATTTCCCAACACAGGGCAGTGTACTTGTGGCCCTAATCGAGTGTCGATGACCGTTGAACTGAAATTGGTCCTCCGCAGTCGATCCGTAAATCTGATCAATTTGAAAACTTAATTTGACCTAAATCCAATGTCAAAGAATTTTCTCTGGATCGTATGTAAAAAATAGGCCTCCAGATGAGCTCCGTTGGACCGAAATGGTTACTTTTTGGCTATAACCTAAGTATACCATGGCCCTAGGGCCAATCTCATCAGTTCTGGGCCTGTATAAGGACCTTTACCCACCCCTCTTTCATTCCATACGAATTTCTAAACCCTAGGTGAGAGAAGAGAGAAAAGGAGAAGGAAAGAGTGAGGAGAAGAGAGAGAAAGTGGGAGATAGTTCTTGGGATTCAATCCTGTCGCTCCACTTGCTGAAAATCGTCGCTTCCGTGTTGCTATACCGACGATTCTGATTCCATTATTGGGTAAGAAATCTTAACCCTAATCTGTTTTAGATATTTAAATTAAGTAAATAGTGAAATAGCTAACCTATTTCATGCTATAGGTGTTGTTATGCCTAGACAAAGACATAGTGTTCAAACTGAGCTCGTTACGAGTCTACCGGCGAAAGGTGCGGATTATAAATGTTTATGTTATGATTTTCAAGGCCTTCGATGTCAGTAATGATTTATGACTGACTTGATTGCTGTCACATGTGCTTAGATACGACGTTTTCCATATTATATATATAAACTATGTTGAATATAATGCATTCTATGTATTTGTTGAAATGTCTGAATGACTACGGAATTATGATTGGTGCTTGCCATGCTTGTTACTTGAGAATACATGACTGTTGTATGTGTGACAACTCCTTTGTAAAAGGGACTCGCCATAATATATATTATAACTAACATATTACATGTGTGTTGAAATGTGTAGCCTAAGTGTTTGGTAAAATGTCTGAATGGGTATGTGTTTGATAAATTGTACTTTATAAAGGCATCGAGATAAGATATTCAACTACCTTAGTTATGTGTATCAATTCTTTCATGTATCTTAAATCCAACTACGTGACTTATGTATGAAATGCATGTGTAAGATGTCATGTTTACTATGTGCCTTACAAATTACTCAAATGATTGCGATGCTTGAATTATTTTCTTAATACTGTTATAGCTACTATATGTGAATACTACTGTATTGAAGTGTGATTGGGACTACGAAGTAGTCCAGGCAATCAGTGGCTGAGTTAACTTTGCCACAGGGACACGTTCGATGAATCCGAGTCATACGGTGACTATCGGTAGTGGTTAGGCCACACGGAGTGCGTATGCCCTCCATATCGATTAGATTAGCTTGCGCTCGTACTAATCGAGCTTGTCAAGTAATCCGATTGGCCTAAATGTGTGTTTACCATGTATGGACGTAACTGCTTGAACCTAAGGTACCACTTACTAATGAAAACCCGTTTAACCATAGTACCGTCCGCTAAGACTCATGAACTAGGCGTGGTGGTATGGGGCACCGTGGTCAAGCTATCGGCTTATGTTGGGGTGATGAGCCTCTCCGTAGTGTCCAGTGAGCAACCTAGACTAGCGAGCCGAATATGGTGGTATGAGACACTGTATTTGACCTGTCGGCCTATGATCAAGTGACGAGCCTCTCGTAGTAACCTCGAGCATACTCTAGGTCTGTGCTAAGGTAATGAGACTTTTCGTAGTAAACTAGAGTATAAACCAAGCTTGCACTGAGGTGACGAGCCTCTCCGTAGCGACCTGAAACTATCTATCATATGTGACTAACTAGGATTGATGACCCTAGATGGATCATTATTTGGGTAAGTGATAAAAAGGGATGTATCTTAGCTTCTTGAATATGTTGTTTGAATAAACCTAATTAAGAATTGGGCTAACACGATCATATATGCATTGCATGTGCTTTAGCGAGGAAGTGCATGTGTCCAGAGTAGTGCATGCCGCGATCATGAGATGATGTCACTGAGGGAGTGTAGGCGAGGGCATACATCATTATCATATACCATTCCTACATTAACAAGAGTACTTAGGATATGATTGTTTTACTGTTTTATCATTACTGCTTGATTGAGTTGATAACATGTTAACCTTTGCTTTATAGTTCTACTGAGTTGATCACTTACTCTCACTCTGGGATGGTGTTTTAAAATACTAAGTAGACCCTGTTGTAATTACAGATGATGACGAGGCTTATGTGCCAGAGCCTGACTTCTATGATGACGAGGAGGAGTTCTCCTATATACAGCTATCAGGCGGGTCTATGTGGACCATGTTCTGATCGATGGGGTTATAGGGATGCTGACTAGATGTCATTAAACTTGTTATTCTATATTTTAGAACACACGTTTATATTCATTTTATCCATTTTGGGGGTATACATGTATATATTTAACTGGGTAACATGTTCACACTCTGGAGACCTATAACAGTTTATATGTTTTATATATCTATCACAGTCTTCTGCTTGCTTAAATTTAATCATCTTCGGAGTATGATTTGCTGATTTGGTATAATCTCATTCATGTTTAATGCACTAATACAGACAACATTTAATCATCATTATCTATGTTGCATAAGTGATGTGTTGGAACTTAGGAGTTGAGCTTTGCTCGACCCTCAATTTTTGGGGCGTTACAAGGCAGGTATACCTTATCCCCTTATCCAACCCTGTATAAAAAGTTTACCATGAGTCGAGTATATTTCGTGGGATTACTCCACTTAGGATACACGTTGTACGTGCATATGTGGTGGAGTAGGCAGAAGTCATTTGTCATCTTAGTCGTTGCAAGGATATTTCCTCGCTTCCACTGCACAAGTCGGCTGCATAGGAAGCGTGTGTAACGATTCCTTTCTTGCTCACTAGAGACATTCTTCTCACTTGCATGTACTACTCCACATTCTACCCCTATAATACGGGCTATCATGTCCATATCTACAATGGCCTCCTCCCTTTCCAAGGGGATAAAAAACTGCAGAGGTTCCAGTAGTGGGTTCCATATGTGGGCGTAAAAGGCTCGCACTATGCCTTCACTTGCATGAGTGTTTCCCTCGAATATGGGACCCCACCCATTTTCTAGGAGAAATTTGATGGATGGATACAGTCCAAACATCATCTCATCGACATGCACTTTGAACACCACCTTGCAGTTATGAAACCTACCGAGATTGGCCCACCGGTAGTGATCTTTCCAACTGGATTTGAGGATTGAGGTCCCGCTTGGAACTTCATTCTCACTCGGCACTCGTACTAGCTTCGGTGCCCGCCTTCTTCGTAGTGCGGCATGGTTGGCTCCTCCCGGCCTCATCCGGGGTTTCTCTTTTCTTTCCCATGAGGGAAAGAAGTGCGTTGATGGAGAAAATAGTCGTAACTAGCTCAAAAAGAGCCATGGAAGGGAAGACACTTGAAGGGTGAGATTTGTTTGTGGGTTTTGGAGATTATGAGACACAAAAGAGGGCCTTTGTACTCAAATGGATGGAAATAGGGGAGGTGGAGAGATGAAGATGAGGGATAGTGAGGTAAAGTGGAAGAGGATAGAAGATTTGAAGGTTTTGAATGTATGGTAGATGGTATTTGATAGGGAATGGAAGTTTTGGAGGGTTTGAGAGCATTTGGAGGGTTGAAAAATATGAAATGAGGGTGTAAAGGGGGTTAGGGGATAAAATAGAAGGGACCCACACGTGGGATAGGCCCACCTGACCGGTCAAATGGCGGTGCGCCACCGACCGGGCAGTGCCACCGCAGGCCCGCTGTGAAGACGAGTGGCGCGCCGCCGACTGAGCGGTGCCGCCGCGGTCCCCCTTGACTTTCGGTGGTGGCTCTGCTCTAGGGTGGTGGCCACCCCCTCTTGGGGTGTTGTATAGGGTGGGGGACCCCCCAGGTCCCACCGAAATTTGGGTTTTGGGCCCCTACGCCCGTGTGAGGTGTTTTCTGGGTCTAACTCGCATGTATTCATGCTTTTTTATTTGTTTTAACTTTAGATACATCGAATTATTGTTCAAACCCATCGATTGACGATCTAAAAAGAGATTGAGATCATTTCACATGGTCTCAGACGTGTACAGGCTACTTTACAATGGTTAATCTCGCCTGTTGGAAAAAATTTGGATCTTACGATCATTTCTATATTTGATTACTCCCTTCTAAGTCAAAATGTGTCAAAGTGCATCGTGTTACCATAACCCATGTCCAGTTTAATCCAAATCATACTCTGATACCAACTTGTAACGTCCCGAATTTTGAGGGTCGAGCAAAGCTCAACTCCCAAGATCCAACGCATCACTTATGCAACATATATAAGGATGTTTAAATGTAGTCTATATTAGTGCATTAAACATGAGTAGGATTACACTAAAATAACATATCATACTCCAGAGGTAATTTGATTAAGCAAGCGGAAGACTGTAACATGCATATTAGAACAAGTGATTTACAACCTCCAGAGTATAAGTACGTGACTGGGATGAATGTTTACATATTTTGCTTCCAAAATATATAAAATGGCAAAACATAAAGCTTCCAACTAATCCATAACCCTGAAATCCTGGTGACACAGCTCTAGGTCTACACAGACCAGCCTGAGAGTTGCACGTAGGAGAACTCCTCGTTTACTAAATCTGGCTCCGTCGCATAATCCTCATCATCATTTGCAACTAGAACAGAGTCTGGTTGGTATTTTAAAACACCGTCCCAGCGTGGGAGTGAGTGATCAACTCAGTGGTACTATAAGGTAAAGGTTAACATGTTATCAATTTAATCAAGCAGTAATTATAAAGCAATACAACAATCAATTCCTAATTACTCTTGTTAATGCAGGAATGATGTGCAATTGATACATGCCCTCGCCTACACTCCCTCAGCGACTTCATCTAACAATTATGCATAGTAAACTCCCTAAATGTACACTTCCTCGCCAAAGCACATGCAATGCAGTGCATGATTGTTTAAGCCAAGTAATTGATTAGGCTTATTCATACAGCAGATTCAGGAAGATGAGGTAAAGGTTAACATGTTATCAATTTAATCAAGCAGTAAAGATAAAGTAAAACAGCAATCACTTCCTAATTACTCTTGTTAATGTAGGAATGATGTGTAGTAATTATGTATGCCCTCACCTGCACTCCCTTAGCGACTTCATCTAACAATCATGCATAGTAAACTCCCTAAATGTGCACTTCCTCGCCAAATGTAACACCCCGGATTTTGGCTAACCTGGGATTTGACGTCCTTAGGCAGTGGGTCAATTAAAACACCTGAAAAATCGTTCAGAACCCAATTCCATAGCCAAAGAAACCACTTAGGATAAATTTCTTTAGAAACTAAGCATAAGTTAGCTAGCGCAACGTTGGAGTGGCTGGGAAACAGTCCCTGATTACTTTGAATACGTTCTACAAGGCCCAAAGCGAGTGGAACCAATGGTGCTATAATTCTCTAAAACCTCGGACCAAACTCTAAGCAGGTTTGTTCTCTGGACCACTTTGAATCTTTGTATTGGATCTAGACTGCACGTCGAAAGTCCGATACCTCCTATCTTAGACCGTTAGAACCGTCTAGCTGGACTTGACACTCATTCCAAAAATTAAGTCAAACCGATAATCACAGGCTATTTCATTGAGCCCGGACCGAAGAGAGTGTGAATAGGGACATAGTTGGAATTTCAAATTCAAATCTGGCACACAAATTTGACGCATCAGTATTGAGCATTCTGACCGTCAGAATACAGCCAAATTACACCCTTGGATCAGGAAAAATTTCTATTACATATCACGAGACTTATAGGCCTGATCTTGGTGCGGTGACCGTTAAACTGAAACTGGGCCGCCACGTGCGATCTGGGAACCCTACCGGCCTGAAATCTGGATGCGTGCTAGATCCAGTATGCACGAGCTTAAGTCCGACCGCATTTGGCCAGGGGACCTCCAGAAATGCTCTTTTGGACCGAAACAGCCCCGATTTGGTTACCCCTCAAGTGAACTTTGTTCTTAAGCCTATTTTGGGCATGTTTTAGGCTATAAAAGGGGTTGAAACCCTCACTCCTCTCTCCCATCCGAATTTGAGAGAAGCCCTAGCTTGGGAGAGAGAAAAAGAGTGAGAGATTGTGAGAGAGTGGGAGAGTTCTTCCTGCCACTTGTGCTACGTGTTGCACGTGCTTAAGCAACACTCCTCTACCGCTTTCCCGGTGATTCCACCGCGATCTTAGGTAAGTAAAAATCCTAAATAGTTGTTGATTTGAGTTTTCCTTGTTTCCATAGCGATGTAGCTTATGGATCTTATGTATTAGGCTCCTTACTCGCCGTAGACGAAGCATATACGCTCCGCTTCAATTCCCGAGTCTACAAGACATAAGGTGAGGATTTTAGACGCTTTGATTGACGGTTCCCAACGCTTTCAATGTCGTTTAATAGTAGATTCTTGACGGCATCGCCGTTTGACATGTACAAAATGCTCTCCGTTTCCCGTTTCGTAAGCTAACGAAGAATATGAGATTTAGGGCATTTTAGTCATTTGTAGGAAGTACTGTTTACATTCATATTTTGCTGATGTGATTGACATGGTTTGTTGTCGCATTAGGAAGTTAGGAATGCGTGCTTAATTAGTTTGGCAAAGAGATTCGCCTAGTTGCGCACTTTGGGTCGACATACTATTTGTAGACTTAAGTGTGTAGTGTATGTGTTTGTATAAATGCTTGTATTAGTATGTGTTGAATTAAATGATGTTATTTGATAGTTTGTGATTGATTTTTCAATTATTATGCTGACCTAAATGATTTTCTACATGTTGACAAAATGCATGATTTCATTACATGCATGGAATGTATGTGCTTGAGGATTTGCTTAAGTTGAATATGCATGGGAAGTATGCCTTGAAGATTTGCTTAAGTTGAATGTTATAACATGTGCTAACATGCTCACATGATGTATTTCAATTCCAATACCTTTTTATAGTGTTAATGTAATTCCATAGATGTGTGGGACTTGACTTAGTCCAGGCAGTCGGTAACCGAGCGAATTCGTGGCTGACTGGTCATAGCCACGAACGACGCGTCGATGAATGTGATTCGTGTTGAGAGTTGGCGGCAGTGGTTAGGCCACGCGAAGTGTTTTATGCACTTCATGTCGTTCAATTCGAGATGCGATCGCACTAGTCGAGCCCGTCAAGTAACCCGACTGGCCGATGTTTGTTCACCTTGTATGTATCATAACTGCTTGAACCTAGGGTACTGAACTTACCATTGTAAACCCTATTAACCGTGGTACCTTGATCCACAAAGACTCATGAGCCGGGCATGGTGGTATGGGACACCGTGGTCGAGCTGTCGGCCTACGCTGGGGCCACAAACCTCCCCGTAGTGACCAATGAGCACCTTGACTCGTGAGCAGATTATGGTGGTATGGGACACTATATTCTAGCTGTCGGCCTACACTGATCAGGCGACGAGCCCTTTGTAGTGACCGCGAGCGTATTCTGAGTCCACGGGAGGCGACGACCCTTCCGTGCAGTAGAGTACAGTAGGCCTGTATTGATAAGGTGATGGGGGAGCGGTGCAACGAGTGCGAGCAACAGCCCTGGCAGCCCTTGCAGTGACCTACGAAATATACATCGTATGAGATTACTAGGAGTGACGACCCTAGACAGGATCTGTGTTGGGATTGATACAAGGGAAGTACCTTAGTTTCCCAATCCTGCTGTTTGAATGGACTAATAACAACTAGGTAATCATATCACCATGACATTGCATGTGCCTGGAAGATGTGGAGCACTTGAGGGAGTGCGGCATGCCGCGGTCGTAAGATGTTGCCGCATGAGGGTGATCGTCGGTGAGGGCATACATCACGTCATGTCATCTTGCATTAACAACAGTATTAGGATTGTTTGATTTACTGCTTTACTATTATCGCGTGATTGAATTGTGAACATGCTAATCCCTGCTCTCTTATCCCACTGAGTTGATCACTCACTCCCACGTTACGGGATGGTGTTTCCGGACACCCACCAGTCCCTTTTGTGATTGCAGATGATGGCGCGGCCTGTGAGGCGGAGCTGGACTTGATGACGAGAAGGAGGATTCCTCCTTTATGCGTGTTCTGATTGACGGGATTGCAGGGAGGTTGATTAGATACTTTGACATTTGTCATTTTAAATTTTTAGCGCCCTCATGTATATTCATTTTGTTTACTTTTGAAGTATACATGTATGTGTATAACCTGGTAATATATTCACACTCTGGAGACATACAACAGTTTATGTACGTTATACATACTATTACAGACTTCCGCTGGTTAATTTAACTGTCTCTGGAGTATGATATGCGGTTCTAGCTTAATCTCACTCATGTTTAATACATTATCACAGAAAACATTCAATCATTCATATCTATGTTGCATAAATAACATTTTGGAACTCGGGAGTTGGGTTTTTGCTCGACCCCCCGATTTTCAGGATGTTACAGATGGTATCAGAGCATGATTTGGATTAAACCGGGCCTGGGTTATGGTCACGCGACGTACGCTGTCGCTTCCTTTGACTTAGGTGGGTGCGAGAAGGGTCTAGAAACACGTCCAGGATCACAGATTCGCCGATAGGCGAAGTCTATTAGAATCGATCGCAAGATCGAGCCTGTAACGCGTCTCGGGTCGCGTAGAGCAACCCGAATAGCTCCTAGGTTGTAGGTAAGTGGGTTGAGCTGTTCTTTGAACAATTCTAAACCCGTTAATGTGAATCCTTGGGCCGTGGGACAACCACGACCCCTGTATTCAATCGCCAGAGCTTAAAAACCCCCGTTTCACCAAAAATCTTCAAAATTCCTCCTCTAAACACTCCAATCTTCATTCCTTTCTTATCCATTTCATATTAGGCATCAAACCTAATGTGAAAATAACACAAATTGGTACTTTCACAAAATTTTACAGTGAATAGTAAAATTTTATGAAAAATGGCCATAAGGCCATTCTAACTTCACTTTCTTTAGTAACTAAGGATCTAGATAGATGTACTGGCTCCTTCTACCCCAAATTAATATGTTGCATCATATGGTTTGGTATTCGGAATTGCGATGTGGACCCGGAGAGCCCCGAACACATATTTGGGCCCATACAGATCAAAGTACAATGAACCAGGGGGTGGGCCATATATTTTTGGACCCCTGGGATCATGGGGGACCAGACCCATGTGGTCCCACCGGCCAACTTGGAAGTTGGCCGGCGATGCCATCGCCGGTCGGGCGATGCATCGCCGACCGGTGGGGCCCATTTGGCACGAAAGTTGGGCGCACGCCCTATTTTGGGTAGTGTACCCCTCCCATGTAGGTCCCGTCCATAGAAAACCCCAAATAGGGGTACTTCCTTCACAAATAGCCCCTTCCCTAGCCCCATTTTCATTTTTCAGCAACTATCTCCAAAAATCCGTGATTCCAAACCACCCTAGACCCATCCTTGGCCAAAACCGACCATCATCCATCACTTCTTTGGAGTTTGCAGCCCTTCCTCTTGGAGATTTCGTCATTTGGAGCTTCAAAAACCCCCAAATCGAGCTGAATTCGTGAGGTGCTCCATTCCCCTTTTTCGTTTCCATTTCTCTCTGAAAATGCATCTTAGGGGAGCTTGAAGCATCCCTCTACAATGCCTAGATTTCGTTCTGTCCATTTGGACAACGATTTCTTTGCATTTCCTCCTCCATCGCCCGACTCGGACTAGTAATCTAGATCCAGGTATCGCGGGTTGTAGTTAGTCATTTCCTGTTTTAAGTTGTGTTTTGTAAGCCTGATAAGGCTAGTAGTTTACCTATGTTGCTGTAGAAGCTGCCTGACATAGCTCCCATGTACTTTTTTGTCATGATACTTGTAGGGAGATATCCCTTGTATGATGACAATTTTGGGTTTAATGAAATGCATGATGCTTTTCGACTTGTTATATGAATGTTTGTGTTGTGGTTTGGGCTTAATGTAGCCGAAATTTGTGGAATGGAGTGCATGCCGTCTCATTTCACTGTAAGGTATCGTCCCTGGATCGGGAGTATTGTAACTCCCGGGATTCAGCCTACAAATTATTTTTATCCCACCCCACCCACCTACCAAGCATGCCACTTCCGACCCCGCCATGGGACTAGGAATGCGGTTCCATTTAATACAACTAAGCGCTACCGGCCACATAGGCCCTAGGCGTTTGGAACCTAGTGTTAGTACTCCTAGATTTGAAGGATCTGACGACATAAGACATCCAATTTCATTTAAATAATCTTGACCCTAAGCAATAGAAGAATTACCTGTAGTAGAAATGGTATGGAACCATTTAACGTATAAACTCAGGCTTTGGATTATAACTACTGAGTTACAGACTAGGTTACTAGTTGTCTTAGGCAGTGTAAAGCCTATATATGTTAAGGGATAGTAGGTTAGATTTGGTTGGAATGAGACTTCCTTCCTTCGATAGATCCCCTTATGATTTATAGACTTCTGTTGTTGCCCATAGGAGGGAGCCATTCACTCTTAGGGACCATTTATAAATCCCTTAGAATGAACTTAGAATGTACTAGCACGTCCCTTAAAAAAAAAAAAAAAAAAAAAAAATTGCCTTCCCCAAGGGCTTATTGCATTCGGGGACGCGGAATAAAGGAACTACATGTAAGCGATGTATTCGCGGTTTGAATCGACTTCCTAATCCTAGTGGTTACCAATAAATCCAATGCTCTGATCAAGCAGAAGATCGGCATCGACTCGGATTAAGAATTGATACAATAACTCTTCTGTCCTAGCTAGACAGAAAGTCTATGTATCCGGCTCAGACCCACTATACTACTTTTCTTCCGTGTTGACTCGACCACATACAACCGAACGGGATCACAGTGTCTTTGGAAAATGGCGAGGACTTAAATCCAGTAGAGAATTCGACATCTTTCCACCAACTCATACCTGCCCCTGAACTTAACCACAATAGAGATTAGGCTCATCTCTATGATAATAAGTACCAATGCCATAGAATGCATCATTAGCAAGGAAAACCATGTAGAGGAAGATTGTTTCCATTTTAGGTTAAGGATAGCCCCTAAGTTGCGCCTCGTTCCGATATACGGATCGATGCAACGATTCTTAGACTTTAAGTAGAACCAAGTTTTAAGGGGGGTAGAACGTATTAAGTCCAATCCAGTTAGGATTAGTCAACACTGCCGTTCGATCAGTGTGGCGCAGTGGAAGAGTGGTTGGCCTCTTTCCCACTGGCCCAGGATCGAAACATTTGATTTAGGTTATATGTACGATTAGGTTATTAAATAGGATTTGAACCTTCCTTAGAGAAAGTACTCCTTGCCCTTCGCCAATGTCGGGGATGACATTGTGTTTTAAGGGGGGTAGATTGTAACACCCCGGATTTTGGCTAACCTGGGATTTGACGTCCTTAGGCAGTGGGTCAATTAAAACACCTGAAAAATCGTTCAGAACCCAATTCCATAGCCAAAGAAACCACTTAGGATAAATTTCTTTAGAAACTAAGCATAAGTTAGCTAGCGCAACGTTGGAGTGGCTGGGAAACAGTCCCTGATTACTTTGAATACGTTCTACAAGGCCCAAAGCGAGTGGAACCAATGGTGCTATAATTCTCTAAAACCTCGGACCAAACTCTAAGCAGGTTTGTTCTCTGGACCACTTTGAATCTTTGTATTGGATCTAGACCGCACGTCGAAAGTCCGATACCTCCTATCTTAGACCGTTAGAACCGTCTAGCTGGACTTGACACTCATTCCAAAAATCAAGTCAAACCGATAATCACAGGCTATTTCATTGAGCCCGGACCGAAGAGAGTGTGAATAGGGACATAGTTGGAATTTCAAATTCAAATCTGGCACACAAATTTGACGCATCAGTATTGAGCATTCTGACCGTCAGAATACAGCCAAATTACACCCTTGGATCAGGAAAAATTTCTATTACATATCACGAGACTTATAGGCCTGATCTTGGTGCGGTGACCATTAAACTGAAACTGGGCCGCCACGTGCGATCTGGGAACCCTACCGGCCTGAAATCTGGATGCGTGCTAGATCCAGTATGCACGAGCTTAAGTCCGACCGCATTTGGCCAGGGGACCTCCAGAAATTCTCTTTTGGACCGAAACAGCCCCGATTTGGTTACCCCTCAAGTGAACTTTGTTCTTAAGCCTATTTTGGGCATGTTTTAGGCTATAAAAGGGGTTGAAACCCTCACTCCTCTCTCCCATCCGAATTTGAGAGAAGCCCTAGCTTGGGAGAGAGAAAAAGAGTGAGAGATTGTGAGAGAGTGGGAGAGTTCTTCCTGCCACTTGTGCTACGTGTTGCACGTGCTTAAGCAACACTCCTCTACCGCTTTCCCGGCGATTCCACCGCGATCCTAGGTAAGTAAAAACCCTAAATAGTTGTTGATTTGAGTTTTCCTTGTTTCCATAGCGATGTAGCTTATGGATCTTATGTATTAGGCTCCTTACTCGCCGTAGACGAAGCATATACGCTCCGCTTCAATTCCCGAGTCTACAAGACATAAGGTGAGGATTTTAGACGCTTTGATTGACGGTTCCCAACGCTTTCAATGTCGTTTAATAGTAGATTCTTGACGGCATCGCCGTTTGACATGTACAAAATGCTCTCCGTTTCCCGTTTCGTAAGCTAACGAAGAATATGAGATTTAGGGCATTTTAGTCATTTGTAGGAAGTACTGTTTACATTCATATTTTGCTGATGTGATTGACATGGTTTGTTGTCGCATTAGGAAGTTAGGAATGCGTGCTTAATTATTTTGGCGAAGAGATTCGCCTAGTTGCGCACTTTGGGTCGACATACTATTTGTAGACTTAAGTGTGTAGTGTATGTGTTTGTATAAATGCTTGTATTAGTATGTATTGAATTAAATGATGTTATTTGATAGTTTGTGATTGATTTTTCAATTATTATGCTGACCTAAATGATTTTCTACATGTTGACAAAATGCATGATTTCATTACATGCATGGAATGTATGTGCTTGAGGATTTGCTTAAGTTGAATATGCATGGGAAGTATGCCTTGAAGATTTGCTTAAGTTGAATGTTATAACATGTGCTAACATGCTCACATGATGTATTTCAATTCCAATACCTTTTTATAGTGTTAATGTAATTCCATAGATGTGTGGGACTTGACTTAGTCCAGGCAGTCGGTAACCGAGCGAATTCGTGGCTGACTGGTCATAGCCACGAACGACGCGTCGATGAATGTGATTCGTGTTGAGAGTTGGCGGCAGTGGTTAGGCCACGCGAAGTGTTTTACGCACTTCATGTCGTTCAATTCGAGATGCGATCGCACTAGTCGAGCCCGTCAAGTAACCCGACTGGCCGATGTTTGTTCACCTTGTATGTATCATAACTGCTTGAACTTAGGGTACTGAACTTACCATTGTAAACCCTATTAACCGTGATACCTTGATCCACGAAGACTCATGAGCCGGGCATGGTGGTATGGGACACCGTGGTCGAGCTGTCGGCCTACGCTGGGGCCACAAACCTCCCCGTAGTGACCAATGAGCACCTTGACTCGTGAGCAGATTATGGTGGTATGGGACACTATATTCTAGCTGTCGGCCTACACTGATCAGGCGACGAGCCCTTTGTAGTGACCGCGAGCGTATTCTGAGTCCACGGGAGGCGACGACCCTTCCGTGCAGTAGAGTACAGTAGGCCTGTATTGATAAGGTGATGGGGGAGCGGTGCAACGAGTGCGAGCAACAGCCCTGGCAGCCCTTGCAGTGACCTACGAAATATACATCGTATGAGATTACTAGGAGTGACGACCCTAGACAGGATCTGTGTTGGGATTGATACAAGGGAAGTACCTTAGTTTCCCAATCCTGCTGTTTGAATGGACTAATAACAACTAGGTAATCATATCACCATGACATTGCATGTGCCTGGAAGATGTGGAGCACTTGAGGGAGTGCGGCATGCCGCGGTCGTAAGATGTTGCCGCATGAGGGTGATCGTCGGTGAGGGCATACATCACGTCATGTCATCTTGCATTAACAACAGTATTAGGATTGTTTGATTTACTGCTTTACTATTATCGCGTGATTGAATTGTGAACATGCTAATCCCTGCTCTCTTATCCCACTGAGTTGATCACTCACTCCCACGTTACGGGATGGTGTTTCCGGACACCCACCAGTCCCTTTTGTGATTGCAGATGATGGCGCGGCCTGTGAGGCGGAGCTGGACTTGATGACGAGAAGGAGGATTCCTCCTTTATGCGTGTTCTGATTGACGGGATTGCAGGGAGGTTGATTAGATACTTTGACATTTGTCATTTTGAATTTTTAGCGCCCTCATGTATATTCATTTTGTTTACTTTTGAAGTATACATGTATGTGTATAACCTGGTAATATATTCACACTCTGGAGACATACAACAGTTTATGTACGTTATACATACTATTACAGACTTCCGCTGGTTAATTTAACTGTCTCTGGAGTATGATATGCGGTTCTAGCTTAATCTCACTCATGTTTAATACATTATCACAGACAACATTCAATCATTCATATCTATGTTGCATAAATAACATTTTGGAACTCGGGAGTTGGGTTTTTGCTCGACCCCCCGATTTTCAGGATGTTACACCAAAGCACATGCAATGCGGTGCATGGTCGTTTAAGCCAAGTAATTGATTAGGCTTATTCATACAACAGATTCAGAAAAATAAGGTAAAGGTTAACATGTTATCAATTTAATCAAGCAGTAATGATAAAGCAATACAGCAATCACTTCCTAATTACTCTTGTTAATGTAGGAATGATGTGCAGTAATTATGCATGCCCTCACCTACACTCCCTTAGCGACTTCATCTAACAATCACGCGTAGTAAACTCCCTAAACGTGCACTTCCTTGCCAAAGTACATGCAATGAAGTGCATAGTTGTTTAAGCCAAGTATTTGATTAAGCTTATTCATACAGCATATTCGGTGCACTTTCTCGCCAAAGTACATGCAAAGCACATGCAACACGGCGCACTTCCTCACCAAAGCACTTGCCTATCGTATGTGATCAACTAGGATTGATGACCCTAGATGGATCATTGCTTGGGTAAATGATAAAAATGGAGGTACCTTAGCTTCCCGAATCTACTGTATGAATAAGCATAATAAATTACTTAGCTAACACGACCATGCACCGCATTGCATGTGCTTTGGCGAGGAAGTGTACTTTTAGGGAGTTTGTCATGCGCGATTGTTAGATGAAGTCGCTAAGGGAGTGCAAGAGAGGGCATACATTATTACTACATGTTATTTCTGTATTAACAAGAGTAATTACGAAGTAATTGTTGTATTATTTTATCATTACTGCTTAATTGAATTGATAACATATTAACCTTTGCCTTATAGTATCACTGAGTTGATCACTCACTCCCACTATGGGACAGTGTTTTAAAACACTAACTAGACACTAATTTGGATGCAGGTTGTGATGAGGCTTACGTGATGGAGCCGGACTTGTTTGATGAGGAGGAGTTCTCTTACGTTCACCTCTCGGGCGAGTCTGTGTAGACTTAGAGCTGCGTCGTCGGGATTACAGGGATATTGGATTAGCTGAACATTTACATTTTGATACTTTGTGTATTTTGAAACAAGATTTGTATATATTCTTCCCAGCTACATGATCATACTCTGAAGGTTATGAAACCTGTACATATATTTTATATACCTATCTCAGTCTTCCGCTTGCTTAATTACATTAACTCTAGAGAAAACACATCTCACAAGCATAGGAGCCCAAATTGTAAAATACGGTTGGACCCAGGGGGTCCCCCTCATGTTTTCGATACCTCGGGAGGGGGTTAGCCACTACCCCAGGGTGACGGCACCGCCCACAGTCCAGGAGACCGTGGCGGCACTGCCCTGACTACGGCGCGCCGCGCCCACCTCCAGTGTGCCGTGGTGGGCCTGTGGGTCTGGTGGCTCGCTGCCCTAACCCACATGTGTAGGTCCTTGCACACGTGTGGGACCATCCTATTTGGGTCCCCTTTGCCTCCCTTTGTCCATTCCACCCTCATTCGAAGCTTCTAAACCCTCCAAACCCTTCTAAAATTTTGATTTCTCTCTCAAATCTTCCTCCCATACACACCAAGCCTCTTCTTCTTCTACATTTCACTCCCACCTCCACCATTTTCCTTAAACCCATCTTATACAACTCTCCATCTTCCTATTTCCCACCTATTTGAGCACAAAAGCTCTCTTTTGTGTCTCATAATCTCCAAAACCTACAAACCCATCATACCCTTTAAGTGTCTTCACTCCTATGGCTCTTTTTGAGCTAGTTACCACTATTTTCTCCATCTTTACCTCCTTTCCCTCATGGGAAAGAAGAGGGCATTCACGGATGAAGTCGGGCTTGACCGCCCTACTCATTCAAGGAAGTAGACAAGCGTCGAGGCTAGCGGTAGCGTCGAGCGAGAGCAAAGGACGAAGCGGGATCTCAATCCTTAAATTTTGCTCGAAAGATCTCTACCGTTAGGCATCAGACTTGGTAAGTTTTGTGGCCGTAAAGTTGTGTTTGAAGCATATGTTGATAAAAGGTTATTTAGGTTATATCCGGTGATGGATCTCCTGTTGGAATTCGGGTGGGGTCCCATATTTAAAGGCAAGTCTCATGCATGTGAAAGCACTGTCTGAGCCTTCTACGCCCACATATGGGATCCACTACTGGAGCCTCTACAGTTCACTATTCCCGTGGGAAGGCGGGAAGCCATAGTCAATGTAGGTGATGGCCTGAATTATAGGAATTGAACGTGGCAACGTACATGCTAGTGAATCTCATCTCACTAGTGTGCGAGAAAGAGATCGCCACATGCGGTTTCTTTATGGTCGACTGGTTTAGTGGAAGTGAGGTAATTGTCTCCCATTGACCAAGATGATGATAAACTTCTGCTTACTCCACCACATATTCACGTGCAATGTGTATCCTAGGTGGAGCAACCGAACCAAATGCATTCATTTGATGGTGGACTTCTTGTACAGAGCTGAACGGGGAGATAAGCTGTGCCTGCCTACGTTCACCCTGCTACAGATAATCTAGACCACACATTCTATTAGGGGAGATACTTCACTCCCATTCGACTGACTTGTATGCAAGATTGCTTGTAATTTTGGCTATAGACTTAACATGGAGGAGTTTATGCCGATCCACTTCATTAATAACACTATGCTCAACAACATGGGAATTGGCCCATGACAACATCAAGCCCAACTCGATGAGAGTGAGGATGAGATAGAAGAGGACGGTGAAGAGGAAGAAAGTAGTGAAGAAGAGGAAGAAAATAAATAGAGGAAGAAAGTGAGGAAGAAGGAATTGAAGAAGAAGGGGAGGCCCAAGACTGTAATGGGGGACCTCCTACTGCTACACATGAGCACCGCCATGATCGGGCCACCTTAGAAGCCTGCATGGCTCAGATTAAAGAGAACCAGACCGCCCTGAGACAAGAGGTCAAGGAGACCCAGACGAAATTGAAGCAAAGGCTTAAAGAGAATCAGGCCTATATGAAATAAAAATTCAGAGGATGTCTCACACTCTGAAGGCCCTTATGTGTTGTATGCAGGACAAGGGTGCTCCTCCACCTTCACCGGAATCAGACGACTAGCCATATGTTGTAGTCATCTTTGAGTTTTTCTTATTTCTTATTTTCCTTTATAATAGCCTTGGTAGGCTTGGTTGGTTGTTAGTGTGCTTAGTGTTTAAAACTTTTGTTAGATTAGCTCACATGCATCTTCTGTCATGATCCGTGTAAGTCTCAAACTCATATATTATGACAATTTTGGTAAATGAAATGCATGAAGCTTCTTTTGTTATGGAATGTGTGAAATTTTTGGCAAATTGAGTAACCTTGTTCTGAATCTCACACATGTTGCACCCTATATTGTACATAGGGAATGCCCCCTAAGAACACTTGGAGCACTGCACATCTCGCACTTGGTGGATCGATTGACGGGGAAACTCCCCCAAGTGATAGCCATACGGACCCTAGCTTGGACCCGGACTTTAAGACAATGCCGGATTCATAGCCGGCCACTGGCCCTACCAATGGGCCAACACCTTATGCACCACCAATTTTTGAATAGAATTGTGTGTCTTCATCGACGCCACACGTACCACAGTCACCTCCTGCTCCTGATAGGTTGGAGCAGATGATATCTTTGATGCAGCAGCAGTAACAGTTTTTGACCACTATTGCAAGGGTCATTGCCTAGAACATGAATATGATCTTGCCTGCACCACCTATGCAGCCTGCTGGAAATATGAATACCAGCAGTCTATTTGAATGTTTCCAGCGCTTTCGACTGCCCACCTTTATGGGCACTCACAGGCCCGAGGAAGCCAAATACTGGCTAGATTGTATCTCTAAGATGCTGAAGCCACTACACTGCGCTAAGGCAAAGCACGTTGAGCTGGTTACATATATGTTCGAGAAGGAGGCTAGTCTATGGTGGGCCAACATCCTACGAACAGTTCCTGCATAACACATGTGGACATGGGAGGCGTTTGAGACTCGCTTTCGTAGGAAGTACTTCCCCCTCACTTATTGTAATGAAAAGGAGGGTGAGCTTCTTTGCCTCTGACAGGGAGGAATATATGAGAACAAATTTATAGAACTAGTCAGATACGCTCCTTTGATCCTAATAAATGTGTCGATGAAGATGTGACATTTCTCAAATAGTCTGCGGCCCGATATCCACACGAAGATGTGTTGAGCTAGCATCCCCAACTATGCTGAGCTAGTGAACATGTCCCTGCGAGCTGAGCAGGATGGAGAAAGACTATCTCGCACTCGTTTACCAATGGGCCCGAGGCCTTGACTTGATTTGTCGAACCGACTTGATTTGTCGAACCGACCGTTCCTCGGTAAGAGGCCATGTGCAGATTCGCCTCCTAGGCTTATGACTCCACCGACATAGCCTAGGTGATCAAATATGTGGTGCACCTGCTGTAAGAGGATGGGACATTCAAATACATATTATTTTACTAAGATGAAGGACAATGATTTTACGCCGCCTCAGAAGATCAGTCGTCAGCAACCACAAGCTATATCAGCTCCACTTCCATGATCGGCACCGCCAGCATAGCCATTTTACCGACCACCTGTACCTTGAAATAGGCTGCCTCAACGACCTATGGCAGCGTAACTAAATTGTCCTCAATAGGCACGTGTACATGCACTAGCAGTTGGTGCATCTGAGACAACAACTACAGTGCCTTTAGCCTTTGAAGTTACTGCCCACATTTAAAGTACACTTGTATTGTTATTGGTGGACACCGGGTCCACCATCTCAATAGTATTATACTCTACAGTCAAGCATTTGGGGTTGAACAATACCCCTATATTGGGGTGAGAGTCCTTACCGCAACGGAGACTTTCTCCGATGCTACTAAGTTTTGTAAAGATTGTTCGATATACTTAGGGAGCAGAACAATGTGCATTGACCTGATTGTCACTCTGCTGCATCATTACGACGTCATCCTTGGCATAGATTGGCTCACTGAAATGAAGGCAAAGATCGATTGTGATACCAGATTGGTGTCAGTGCATGCACTTGAGGGCATAACCTTTACTTTCCTAGTACAGGTCAGTTGGCCCTACTGTATAAGTTGTTACGCTTCCTTGTTGGAGAATGTTAATGGCCCAACACTTGGGGACACCCCTATAGTCAAAAATTTCACGGACGTGTTTAGGATGATACCTGGACAACTTCCTCGGACCGAGATCGACTTTACTATCGACCTTATGTATGGTGCGACACCCATTTCTCTACCGACATATTACATGCCTCCATGTAAAATGAAGGAGTTGAGGAGACAGATCGATGATCTGTTAGATGCAGGTTTTATATAGCCTAGTGTATCCCCTTGAGGAGCACCAATATTGTTTGTAAAGAAGAAAGACGGGTCACTGCGATTGTGTATTGATTATCGCAAGTTGAACCAAGTGACAGTAAAGAACAAGTATCCTTTTCCTAGGATAGATGATCTGTTCGACCAGTTGAAAGGGGCACAGTATTTCTCAAAGATTGACTTACTGTTTAGATATCATTAGTTGTGCGTCAGGGATGAGGACATGCAGAAAACAACATTCAGGACCAGTTTTGGGCACTATAAATTTCTCATGATATCTTTCAGACTTACGAAAGCACTGACAGTGTTCATGGACCTGATGAACCAGGTGTTTCAGCTGTATCTATACCGGTTCGTTATCGTATTTATAGATAACATTTTGATATACTCCAAGAGTCGAAAGGATCACGAGGAGCACTTGCGAGTAGTCTTCGATACTCTCAAGAAGAATCAGTTGTTTGCTTAATACTAGAAATGCATTTTCTGAAAGAAAGAAGTCAAGTTTCTGGGACATGTGGTGTCCAAGGAAGGCATTTCCATAGACCTTGCCAAGGTGGCCGTAGTTCACGACTGGGAGTAGCCCGGTTCGGTTACAGAAGTGAGGAGTTTCCTAGGACTTACTAGCCATTATCGCCGCTTCATTAAAGACTTTTCCAAAATGGCTAGACCGTTAACGCAACTCACTCAAAAGGATCTTAAGTTCGCCTAGAATGATAAAACAGAAGCAGTCTTTCAAGAATTAAAGGACAAGCTGACATCCACACCCGTGCTAGTATTTCCAGAGCAGGGGGCCAAGTACACTATCTACACAGACGCCTCTTGTGTTGGTTTGGGATGTGTGCTTATGCAGAAGGATAGGGTGATTGCCTATACCTCGCGACAGTTGAGGAAACATGAGGAAAACTTCCATACGCATGACTTGGAATTGGCAGCAGTCATTTTCGTATTAAAACTCTAGAGACGTTACCTCTACGGAGAGGAGTTCGAGCTCTTTTACGACCAGAAAAGCCTCAAGTACATATTCACGCAGAGGGACCTGAATATGAGGCAGTGGCGATGGATGAAAACCTTGAAAGAGTTCAAGTTTGAGGTTTCCTATCATCCTGGTAAGGCTAACCTTGTGGCTGATGCGTTGAGCCGCAAGAAGATAATAGAATTTGTAGCTCTGCTGATGATAGAAGAATGAAATATGGTAGAGTTTATGTGGGACTTTGCACAAAGGCTTACAGTAGAGGAGCCGTTCGAGAGCGTCGCACACATCCATGTACAGTCACTTATTGATGACCGAATCATTATAGCATAGAAAGAAGACGAACTGTTGGTGAAGATGAAAAGGCGAATAAGTGACAGTGAAGACTCCGAATAGAGGGTTGGCTTAGATGGAGGTTTGTTGTATCGTGGCTGCTTATGCATCCCAAATCTTCTTGAGAAGAGAGGTTCTGGAAGTTACACACAATTCAAGATTACAATGCATCCCGGGAGTACAAAAATGTATCGAAATTTGAAGCATTCATACTGGTGGGACAACATGAAGGCCCAGATTGCAGATTTTGTATCCCATTGTCTCACATGCCAGCAGGTCAAGGCCGAGCATCACCGACCTCCTGGTTTTCTTCAGTCTATGCCCATAGCTGAAAGGAAATAAGACTTCATATCTATGAATTTCATTACCGGGTTACCGAAGATAAGAAAGGGGCACAACTCCATTTGGGTGATTGTGCACCGATTGATGAAATCGGCTCATTGCCTCACGATTAGAGTTTCAAACTTAACAGATGAATTAGCCAAGCTATACATTAAAGAGATTGTATGTCTGCATGGAGTTCTTATGCAGATTGTGTCGGATCGAGACACGTGATTCACGTCCATTTTCTGGACTTAAATCCAGGAAGCAATGAGGGTAAAATTGAAGTTCAGTGCCGCATTCCACCCACAGACAAATGGGCAAACGGAACGGGTAAACCAAATATCAGAAGATATGTTGTTGTCTTCCCTATGCTGAGTTCGCTTATAATAATAGCTTCCAAGTGAGCATTGACATGGCTCCCTACGAAGCATTGTATGGGTGCCCATGTCGAGCACCCCATTATTGGGCAGAAGTTGGCGAGAAGAGTCTGATTGACCCCGATTTGGTTTGGGCAACCTTAGAGAAGATTGATATTATTAGACGTCAACTCCTTACAGTACAACAGACAGAAGAGTTACGCCGATACACGACGGCGACAGTTGGAATTCGAGGTTGGGGACCATGTGTTTCTTAAGGTTTTTTCCATGAAGGGGGTCCTTTGATTTGGTAAGAAAGGAAAGCTTACACCGAGGTTCATAGGCCCATTCCAAATTCTGGATCGAGTGGGTGTGCTAACATACCCTCTCGCCTTGCCCGCACCACTCATCGGTGTGCACAACGTATTTCACATATCAATGCTGAAGAAATATATTCCTGATCCTACTCGCATTATTAAGTGGGAGCAGGTGCAGCTAAGTGAAGATGCTACTTATGTACTACAACCAACATGTATTCTGAATAGGAAGGAACAGGTGCTACGCAGTAAAGTTATCCCTCTTGTGAAAGTATTGTGGACTCACCACACTGAGGAAGAGGTGACCTGGGAAACGGAAGCCAATGTTCATAAGAAATACCCTCAGATCCTTAAGGAATATAAAAAGGTACTAATTTTGAGGATGAAATTTTTCTTTAAGGAGGTAAGATTGTAACGTCTCAAAAAAATTCGTACAAAGACCCTAATACCACCTCAGGCAGAAATCCTTAAGAACTGAATTCTTTAAGAATTAAATAAAAATTAATTAAGTGCTGAACTAAATAATCGGTGGATTTAGTTTGAACCACTATTAATACAAATGGCAAGACCCAAAGTCATTAAAATCGCTAGCTTAACATTACTTAAAACCCTTGGGGAAATCCCAAAACCCAGTTGCTCTCGGGAGCACATTGAAACTCCGTATTGGACCTGTACCGCAGGTCAAAAGTCTTATTATTACGAAACTATAAGGTTATGACCACCTTATTGGGCTTGACAACCATCGCGAGAATCGAGCCCAAATAGTTCCAGAAATGCACAATTTAAGCCTTGAGCGAAGTATGTGAGAAACGTAAATATCTTTAGAAAATGAATCAGATCTTAAGCAAAATTGAAGACTTTAGACTGTCAGATTCTAACCTAACTACACCCATAGATTAGAGAAATTTCCTTGCACCTATTGGTATACTTGTAGCTCTGATCGAATAACGACGACCGTTAATCTGATACAGGTCCCTCACGACCGATCAGTTTGTCAGATCGCACCATAAATACAGTTCTAGCATAGATCTATTATCAGGAAACTTACTCCATGACATGGGTAAGAAATGGACCTTCGTAAGGGCCCTGTTTGATAAAAACAGGCACCCTTTAGCTATAACCTAAGTATACCATAGCCCTAGTGCCATTTACACCACTTCTGAGCCTATATAAGGCCCTTAAATCACCCCATTCCTATCTCATACGAATTTTCTCTAACCCTAGGAGAGAGAAGAGAGAAAGGAAGAGAAGAGTGGGAAGTGAAGGGAGATCCTTGGAATTTGCTGCAGTGATTCTTTCCTGCTACTCCACGCGTTGAATCGTCTTTACATCTAGCTACATGAGCCATTCCAATTTTGATTTGGGTAAGAAATCATAACCCTAATCTTTTTTTAGAAATTAAAATAGAGGAATCTATGAAATGGCTAACCTATTTCGATGTTTAGGTACCATTGTTCTGTATACAGAAATGTAGGATTCGAACTGAGTTCGAAACAAGGAATCCGACGGAAGGTGCAGACTACAAACGTTTATGTTATTGTTTTTAAGGCTTTCAATGTCAACAATGATTTATGTCTGACTTGATTGATGTCATATGATCTTAATTACGATGTATTCGATAAACTATACATGTGTGTGAACTATGTGAATATAAAATGCATTTCATGTGTTTGTTGAAATGTTTGAATGAAGGTGAAATTATGATTTATGCTTGTCATGATTATTAATCTAGAATACATGTTTGTTGTGTGTATGACAACTCCTTTATGAAAGGATTTGCATAATATATGCTATAACTTATTTAGTTTATGTATTAGTATTATGTAGTCTAAGTGTTTGATAAAATATCTAAATAAGAAATTGTTTGATAAATCACTTCAACAAGGGTGTTGAGATGGGAGTCTCAACCACCTTATCCATATTTGTAGTTTCCTTCATATAATGTAAATTGTTGCTATGTGATTTATGGATGAAATGCATATGTATAATAACTTGTCCAATGTGTTTGATAAAATGCTCAAATGGGAATTATGCTTGAATTATTCATTAAATGATGATATGATTAACATATGTGATCACCTCTTGCATTTGAGTGTGATTGGGACTACTGCGCAGTCCAGGCAATCGGTAATGATGCTCGATTAAGTGGTCGAACTAGTTACGCTACATTGGATACGTTCGACGAATCCAAGCCATACGGTGATTGTCGACAGTGGTTAGGCTACATAGAATGTGTATGCGCTCCATGTCAATTTATTCAGCGTGCGTTCGTACCAATTGAACTTATCAAATAACCCGATTGCATATTATGTGTTTACCATGTATGGACGTTACTATTTGAATCTATGGTACTTCTTACTAATGTAAAGCCCATTCTAACCATGATACCAAGATCTGCTAAGACTTATAAGCAAGACATGGTGGTGTATGGGATACCGTGATTGAACTGTCGGCCTATGCTGGGGTGACGAGCCTCCCCATAGTGACCAGTGAGCAATCCAAACTTGTGAGCTGAATATGGTGGTATATGAGACACCGTATTTGAGTTGTCGGCTTACGTTCAGGTGACGATCCTTCTGTAGTGACCTCGAGTATAAATTAGGCCTACACTGAGGTGATGAGCCTCTCCATAGTGACCTCGAGTATAAACTCGCAAACTAACATATCCACTATTTTCATCAGGGGTGATGCCCTACAACTTACCTATCATATGTGATTAACTAGGATTGACGACCTTAGTGGATCTTTACTTGAGTAAATGATAAAAAGGGAGGTACCTTAGCTTCTCAAATCTGTTATATGAATAAGCATAATAAATTACTTGGCTAACACGATCATACACCACATTGCATGTGCTTTGATGAGGAAGCACACTTTTAGGGAGTTTTCCATGTGCGATCGTTAGATGAAGTCACCGAGAGAGTGCAGACGAGGGCATGCATCATTACTACATGTCAATTTTGCATTAACAAGAGTAATTAGAAAATGATTTTTGTATTACTTTATCATTACTGCTTGATTGAATTGATAACATGTTAACCTTTGCCTTATAGTACCACTGAGTTGATCACTCACTCCCACTCTGGGATGGTGTTTTAAAACACCAACCAAACTCTGATTTAGATGCAGGTTGTGATGAGGCTTATGTGACGGAGTCAGACTTCTTTGAGGAGGAGGAGGAGTTCTCCTACATTCAGCTCTCAGGTGGGTTTATGTAGACCTAAAGCTGCGTCGTTGGGATTACAAGGATATTAGATTAGTTGAACATTTACATTTTGATACTTTGTGTATTTTGAAATAAGATTTGTATTATTCAGTTCGGCTACATGATCATACTCTAGAGGTTATGAAACCCGTACTTATACTTTATATACCTATCTCAGTCTTCTGCTTCCTTAATTACATTAAATCTAGAGTATGATATATTGTTTTAGTGTAATTCCACTTATGTTTAATACACTAATATGGAAAATATTTAAACATCATTATCTATGTTGCATAAGTGATGCATTAAAAGTCAGGAGTTGAGCTTTGCTTGACCCTCGATTTTCGGAGCGTTACACATGGTAAACATATAATAGGCCAATCGGGTTATTTGACAAGTTCAATTAGTATGGGCGTACACTAAATTAATCGACATGGAGTCGGTAAGAACTCTGCGTGGCCTAACCACTGTTGACAATCACAGTAAGGCTCGGATTCATCGAATGTATCCAATGTGGCGAAACTAGTTCGGCCACTCAATTGGGAACCGTTACCGATTGCCTGGACTGCGTAGTAGTCTCAATCATACTCAAATGCAATAGGTAGTCACATATATTAATCATAACAACATTTAACAAATAATTCAAATATAATTCTTACTTGAACATTTTATCAAACACATTGAACATGTTGTTATACATATGCATTTCATCCATAAATCACCTAGTAACAATTTACATTACATGAAGAAAACTACAAATATAGATAAGGTAGTTGAGAATCCTATCTCAACACCTTTATTAAAAGCGATTCATCAAACAATTTCTCATTCAAACATTTTATTAAACACTTAAACTACACATTACCACACATGAATTAAGTTAGTTATAGTATATATTATGACAAATCCTTTCACAAAGGAGTTGTCATATATACGAAAAATGTATATTCTAGATTAATAGTCGTGTCAAGTACAAATTATAATTACAATTTCATTCAAACACTTCAACAAACACATAGATTGCATTATATATTCACATAGTTTACACACATGTATAATTTATCGAATACATCGTAACTAGGATCATATGACAACAATCAAGTCTGACATAAATCATTGTTGACATTAAAAGCCTTGAAAACCATAACCTAAACATTTATAGTCCGCACCTTTCATTTGATTCGGACGCGGTTCGAATCTTACGTTATCATAAACGGAACAATGGGTACCTAAATCATAAAATAGGTTAGCTATTTCACTGATTACTCTATCTAGATTTCTAAAGCAAGTTTAGGGTTAGGATTCCTTATCGCAGTTAGAAAGGTTTGTGTAGCGATGGTGGGGAGGCGAAATAGCGTGTGGAGTCGTGGGAAAAGATCCCAGCAACAATCTCCCGAACTCTCGCTCTTTTCCTCACTCTTTTCTCTCTTCTCTCTCCTAGGGTTAGAGAAATTCGTATGGAATGAGAGATGGGTGGTTTAAAGTTCTTATATAGGCCCAAAAGTAATGTCAATGGCTCCAGGACCATGGTATACTTAGGTTACAACCAAAGGGTGCCTGTTTTTGACAAGCAAGACTCATCTGGAAGTCCATTACTCACCTATGGTGTAGGGTAAGTTCCCTGATGATGGATCTAAGCCAGGTTATGACTTTGATACAATCGGATTAGCGGATCGACCGTGGAGGACATATATCAGTTCAATGGTCGATTTCACTCGATCAAGGCCACAAGTATACGGATATGTACAGGGATATTTTCCTGATGCATGGGTGAAGTTTGACCAAAAATTGATGGTCTGAAGTCTTCAATTTTTTCGTAGGCGAACGGTCCAATTCACTTAAGTTTGGGTTCATTTTCTAAAGATATTCGAGTTTTTCACATACTTCACTCAAGGCTTAAATTGTGCATTTCTGGATACTATTTGGGCTCGATTCCCATGATGGTTGTCAAGTCCAATAAGGCAGTCGTAACATTATAGTTTCACAGTCATCGGGCTTTCAACGCGCGGTCCACGTTGATACGGAGTTTCAATGTGCTCCCGAGAGCAACTGGGTTTTGAGATTTTCCCAAAGTTTTTAAGTAATATTGAGTTAGATATTTTAATAGTTTTAGGTCTTATAGTTTGTATAGATAATGGTTCAAGCTAATCCACCGATTAATTTATTTTAGTACTTAATTAATTTTCATCTACTTTCTACAGTATACGGCCTTTAGGGATTTCTGCCTAAGGTGGTACTTGGGTCTTTGTACAAATTTTTCTGAGATGTTACACTCTTGCTTTAAATTGACTCATGATCTGTGATTTGGGATTCTAAGTAAGGGACCTTGGTTACAAAGAGTGAAGGTGTTAGGCACCCTCTTCGCCTGTACGAATGTACGGTCTCTACTTTGTGTAGTAAAATAGTCTTAAGAGATATGACGATAAGATTGAAATGAGACTAAACAGACTTGGATTTCTGATGTAGGAAGGTCCGAAATTCTGACAAGCCGCAGAGCATACATCTAAAGAATGTCTAGATGAATTTTTGAACAGATGTGATGATGCTAAAAAATTATTAAAAAGAGGACTAGGCTACCATGAGTTTTTTATGTGACAGGATCCGGTGTTTCGATAATTCAAAGAGCATACATTCAATGGCAACTTAGAGAAGCAGGAGGTTGAGAAGGGAAGTAATGATGTGATTGATGAAGTATAAATGCTAATGATGATTGTATGATCTTTGGCTTGCATTTGAAATGGCTTGGATGTTTGGATGCACAATTGTTAGGAATGATTGACCCAAGTAGGATTGTAAGGCTAAGAGATGGCTGAAGGAGGCTAGAGGGGGGGATAAAAAGATGAGAGCTTGAGAACTCAAGCACTCCCTCTCACTCTCACTCACTTGCTCACTCTCACTCTCACTCTCCTTTTGGTTGGTAATTGTTGGTGTGAAATGATGAGAGGAGGGAGGTATTTATAGCCCCTTGGGATGACTTTTATGTAATTTGATAGTTTGTAAAGGGTAAATGATGATGTGGCAGGTTTAGATTGGTAGATATGAGAGAAATGACCACGTGAAACTTATTTATAGGCTAAAGGGCTTGGTAATCTAGTAAATAGTAGGGATTCTGAGGTCAAATTGGTGGAAGAGTTGACTTTGGGGAGGTAACAATAGTTGTAGCTCAGAGGGATACATCTGTCGAGGTGAGGTGGTAATTGGATTACCGCCTCTAACTATTTTGGTTTGAAATTCAGCCAACTAGGTTTGTGCACATTTCTTTAGAGTAGGTGGTAATCGGATTACTGCTCGGATATGGTTGCTCCCATAATTTAGCCGGTGAGCCTTTTTTTGGGCCCTGAGAGCGATCCAAAGCCCATTTTGGATATTTGGTTTGAAAATGGCTCAAAATTAGCTCAATTATGACATGAAAGTGGCTCGAAAAATGGATTGATTGTGGGTAAAGATTTAGAAATGCTTTAGCTTGGGTGATGACTTGAGTTAAGTTAAGGTTTGGGGTAATGGAATGGCTCAGGTTTGGATAGGGTTTAGAAAATGGTTATGGTTTTGGGTAAGGTGTGGGGTTCAGGTTTAGTTCCTAAGAATCATCCATGCCTTATCAAGTTGCTAGCCTGGGTGGGGTGTCTACATATACGAGGCAACCAAACCAAGACTTTATGTAAGCTATCATGGAAGTGATATAAAAGTAAGTGGATTTATTATTACTGATTAAGGATGAGATGGAGGTAGCAGTAAGTCCACCTCTTAATACATCTTCTTACTTAATTAAAAGGGAGCTATTTATCACTTAAATAAGAAACAAACCTCCACTACTCTTCTATCTATGAAGTCAGAGTATATCTCTTACAACATTGTCGCTAAGGAGATTATATGACCGAGGACACTCTTTACCAATCTGGGGATTATCGCTAGTGCTAGATAGCAAATACTTTTATATGATGACAATACTTTAACCATATGATTGCGAAAGATTCCAAGTTTTAATAGAGATGAAAGCACGTCAATACAGGATATCATTTCACCAAAGTAGGTCATTAGGGGTGAGAACGTCATTAGTTATATTTCTATACATGAGATGTTTTCTGATTCATTCACTAAGTTACTTTTGCACAATTTTTTGTGTTTTGTATTAGGGATAGATTACAAAATATGTGACCATAGTTATCCTTGGATCAAGTAGTAGATTACAAGACTTTGTGTAACCCATTAGACTGTTCTTAAGATGTAAATATTTATTCAATTGATTATATATGAGAGTTTCTGATGTTTAGGTTTATATGTTGGATGTGATTATACTATGATAACATGTGCACAGATATTCAAATTAGCTTTCACAATGAAGTGTGACCAATATTAATTGATTAAATACTTGGTTCTTCTACACAACATAGACCATAGTGCAAGTATATTCAAAAGGAATTGTGCATATTGAGATGTACCTGGGATGAGATCTCATAATGTCAACATAATTGACTCCGTACCTAGTAAGATTGTGTACGCCCATAGATTGTTGAGGGAATAGATCATTGGTTGATTAGAAGGATCCCATGTGATGATCACGTAAACGATGAACACTTAATCATTCACTATGTGTAAAAATACTCGTGTTACGAGACCAATTTGCTACAAGCGATGGAATAAATGCAAGTCTTATAGTTAACTCTCGTGCCCCCATTACTATACACTATGTGGCAAGCTTGTGATGAGGTGACTCTATGTTGGTGTGTATTCTCAAAGTCATGTGCAAAGATTCGATTGGATCAGAAGCATGTCGAAAGTGACTAAATCAAGATCAGATCACTGAGATGAGATAACGAAAGATCATAGATAATTTTATGATAGTGATGATAAACATAACACCTATTTAAGGCATTGGATTGAATGAATAATAAAATTTTATTGTGAACTATTTTTGGAAAAAAATATATTTATATTTATTGAATTAATATTTTTAAAGGGCTTTGATCAATTAAGTTTGAAAATATAAATTTATATAATCTCGAAAATAGATAATTGCAGGATGCAGATTGTGTCTAGCAGAAATTAATGAAAAAGTGTCATATACCTATCATACATGAAATCCATAGGGAAAAAGTAAAGACTCATTACATGAAATGATGATTTTATTATTTGGAATGTGGGTTTCATGTTTGTATACAAATAAATGCGCTTTGTTATTGCCATTGGATGGAATGCGTCTAGCACCTGCAAGGCAGTCCACTTTTATAATTGTGTATTATGATTAAAGTAATAGGATTTGTACGTAAATATGGAACTAAATGTGTCCAATTTATTTATTTATTTTTATTTTTTATTTGGTTTAGCTTGTTAGTACACCCCACTGTCAGTTCACACTTCACAGTTAGCCACCCCCACTAGGGAATTGATACCAAGACCTCAGTGTTGAAATGAGGTATCTTTCACTCTGGCTACCACTTGAGCTATGGATCAGGGTGTAATGTGTCCAATTAAGTGTGATCAAATCAATAGTTTATGACAAGTGGTTAGGGATTAGGACAAATTGTTTATCGATCGATTATGGATTTGGTGTGATGTTATCCCTAATCTTACATGTTTTATACTTTATATACTTGATTAGAAGATGTAGATTGGGTTTCTAATTAAGTTGGAGCGTGGTAATTTAGTATACCTCATTACTATCATAACTTAAGAAATATTCAAGTTAATCTTAAATTAGGATTTATCTGGAATGGAAGTCTATAAATACTTGTGTAGGGATTTGGTTTTGGAAACTTCTCTCCGATCCCTTATTATAAAGAAATCTCTTATCTTATAAACCTTATCCAACAAATCTATAAAGCTTGTAGTGAAGATCATAGTTGATCAAAAGAAGCTTATTGAAGACCAATAGTTAAATGAGGTTTAATTTCCATTAGGTGTTAGATCAACGACAACATACAATTTTTTCCCTAAGGCTAGTATTCTAATTGCAATCAAATACTTCTTTTGTAGTTTATATCACTTTATTGCATAGTGTCACATTATATATGTGTGGATATTTATAATTGTTTAAGATTTTCGTTGTTAAGGTTAATGCTCGTTGTTAGCAAGAGAAGTCAACCTTAATTTGTCTATTTTCTTAAATGACAGGGTCTTTTCCATTTGTTGTTGGAAACTAATTCAGATGGAGAAAAAACATGGTTATGTGTGTTTACACTCATTTTTTGCACATCCACTTTGACCAAAGAGATGTCATCATGTGTCGGCGTTACGTACTAATGATGGATGAGATAATACTCTTGCCTTAAGGATATCATTCACCTCGGTGCCACATCACTTACCAAAAGTAGATAAAACGGTCCAAACGACACCACATGGCAGTTGTGCCACATGTGGTGTATATTAACTTTAAAAAGAGGGGTTACAGATAAATATATTTAGAAGCATTTAATGCTAGAGTTCTATTAAAATCAACTCTCTACAAGCATTAAATATTAAAATATCATTAAAGTATATCTCTATCTAACATTAAATGTTAAAGTCCTACTAAAAGTAACTCTTTGCAGATGCTAATGCTAAGTGATTTGGGGACTCTAGCAAGTTTCCTATGTGAGAGTCCAGTGATTGAGGACTACAGTAAACCCTCCTACGTACGATCCAAATAGGCAAGGATCTCTCTATTGTACATGTGGTCGTACGTGTAAGTTTCACTTACGTGGAGAATCAAAGAAATTTGCATGGAATATCGTCCAAATCTTTCGTGATGCCAAAGACAATGTAAAGACACCGCCTCCTAGAAAGCTTGTAAAAGCAATAATCAATGAAGAACTTCAAGCCTCACACCATTACAATCAAACCCAATTATATGTTGCCCGTCCACCAAAGACACTTATCTTTTTATTCTATTTTAGTTTAAACCCCTATTACTTCTCATGGAATGGGGCCTTAGTTTTAATCCTTAGTTTATCTCTCCATTATTCATCTATGTTATCACACTAGATTACAAAGGAAGATTGCTCAGTTTCGAAAGGAAGGTTGTAGGGCTTTCCCGCTATGTGTTAGGTGATTCTACCGGCCATCTCACTATGAAGTTTGGTTTATATTAGACAATGAACAAATAGTCAAATAAAAAATGTTTTTTCACATGCTTAGTTCCCACTAAAATCATAAACATGTTGTCATCTCATCACAAATACAAGACCCGTATCCTAGCCCGTACCGTTCCGTATGCCTTTGCGATCCTCCTGGTCAAATTTCGGTGACTTGTGATCTGTAATCGGCATCTGCGCATGATCTTGAGACGAATCTTGTCGGTCTGAGTCAGCTCGACCCGAGACTTATATCATTGCGACCGCGCCATCGCCGCGTATTACGCACCGAGCCGGTACCCAGGCTAGGAGTTGTGGGTCCGCGTTCATTTCGAAGAAACACCGCGTGTTGTAAATTTTGAGAGAATCTCTACGACATGTCCCATCAATCAATCAATCAATCAATGTCAAGTACACGCCTTATCTCAAGTACAACAATCCGTCCCTCCTTTTCCAAAAGTCAACCTTCTCTCTCCCCTCACCATCCCTCTTTTACACCATTTTTAACTAAGCCCATACCTCCCATCACCTTTCCTTACAACACTCATCCCCTTTAATATTTTATTTCTCTCCTTCTCTCATTCTATCTCCACTCTCCCAAGCTCCATACGTCCAAGCCTTCCCAAACATTTCCAAGAGCAACAAGTGTGGCCCACTTTCCCTACCCTCTTATCTCTCATCCCCACCATCAAAACCCCATCAACCTTTATCAAAGTTGAAGGCAAGGAGCACAGGAGTCCAAGTGATCAAGGAGAAGGCCTAGAGGTGAGCGATCCATCGTTAAATCTTTTTTTTTATGGTCCACATGTTGGTGGGACCCATTCTGATGTATGTGATGTATCAATGAGGGCCCATAGTGGCGAGGTCCCTCTATTGCACCATGGATTTCTCTCTCTTTCTCTTTTCTCATCCTAAAATGTAGTGAGCCCCACCAAATTACCTATTTCATCCATTAGATGGGGTGGCCCACCACATTTAGGAGATCCCATATTCCATACATATATATATAATATATTATATATTATATATTATATTATTATATAATATATATATATATGTGTGTGTGTGTGTGTGTACCAACATGGTGGGCCACGTCCACGTGGGACTCACCATGATGTCTGTGAGCATCCACGCCGTCCAGCGTCTCTGGACTCTGGGCGCTGTAAGTAGCTAACGTGAAGTGTGAACTGACATGGATGTACTAACAAGCTACCGATATGGGTTTGGGAATGGGAGTTCAAGTAGGCCCCATCTTGATGTTTATGCATGATCTAAGCCATCCATCCCAACCCTTGTATCATTTTAGGCGTTAAGCCAAAAAATGAGACCGATCCAATTATCTGGCGAGTCGTGGCATTGAGAATGCTAGTATTTTCTGTTAAAACTTTGGAAAATGATTGCTGGGGTCCACAAGAAGCTTGGACCCACCTGAAACTTGGTTTGGACCCCTAATTTTGTGGGACACATATAATGGATGAGGTAGATCTGGTTAATGTGGGTCCCACCTGGGATAAATATATATATATATATATATGACATGCCTTTGTTGCCTTGACGTCCAGAGGAGTCTGGACGTCCAACGTTAAAAAGGGTGGGCCCCATTGGCCTCAGTCGTGGACCCTACCATGATGTATGTTCTACATCCATGCCGTTCATTTAATAGGTCCCCTTTAATGATGTGCTGGCTCCAAAAATCAGCCATAAACAGTTCTTGAATGGCCCACACCATCACCATTCATGTGATGGTATGCCAAACCATATGGAATCAAATGTTGGGGTTCACATGCAGCTTGGATCCACCTGAAACTCAGTTTGGACCCTTAAATTGGTGGGACACACACAATGAATGGGTTGGATTTGTGAACTACATCACGGTGGACCCCAGGACCACGTAACCGTACCAAAAGTTTGGTTGGAAAATAAACATTGCAGTGGCTCTGTCCACGTGACCTTTCAACAGGGTGGATGGAAAATGAATGTTACAGTGGGCCCTTGCTCACGTGACCTTATCAACTGGTTGGATGGCAAACAAACATCACCATGGACCCTTGGTCCACGTGACCTTATGAATGGTTTGGGTGGTAAGTAAATGTCACCGTGGGCCCCTGACAAATTGGATGTAAATAAACATCATAGTGGGCCCAGGTCCATATGACCTTATACCCACTGGTTGGGTGGAAAATAAACATTACAGTGGGTCGGGTGGAAAATAAACATTATGGTGGGCCCCACATGGGACCCACTGATGTATATTTTGTGACCCACACCTTCCATTAGTGTGGGCCCCACCATGAGGTATGTACCTCATATATGTCATCCATTCTTCCCATCCCTATGGGATCCGCCATGATGCATGTGTTGCATCCAAACCGTCCAACCATTTTTGAGAAGTAATTTTAAGGTTTGAGACAACAATGAGACAGAACTATTTAACATGTGGACCGTGATGCACGGTGAGGATTCAACGGCTACCATTAAAATCTTTTGGGACCCTACGATTAGATTGGATGGAAATAAATGTTATGGCGGGCCTAGGGAATTCTAAGGGTGAAAATCCTTATCACCACCTATATTTGAGTATGGCCCATTTGATATACATGTGGCTTGCATGATGTGGTCCACTTACCATAGTTATGATCCATTGTGGAGGCCCACCTTGAGGTGTATGAAGTATGTCATTGAGGCCCACTTTGATATATATGAGGTCCACGTGATGCGGCCCATTTGATGTATTTATGGCCCATTGTCGAGACCCGTCTTTATATATATATATATATATAAGGCGCATTTAAGGAGACCCATCTTGATATAGTTATGGCCATCCGTTGAGGCCAATCTTGATATATATGAGGCCCATGTGTTACAACTCATTGATGTATTTAAAGCCCATGGGCCGAGGCCCAGTGGGATGTACATAAGGCCCATTACAATGTGTGATTCCATCATGGTTTGTGTAATGATATTTATGGCGGGTTGTGCCTTGGGGGCAATGATGATTTGACATCCACATTGTAAGATTAATGTTGGTTAAATGTCCGCATTGTCACTCTCCCTAGGGCCCATTGATAGGCCCAACTTGTTGTGTATGAGGCCCATGTGCAGGGCCCACCTGTGATGTATATTAGGCCCATGTATAGGGCCCACCCATTAAGTATTAGGGCCCATGGATTTGGCCCATTGTCATGTATTTTCAGCCCAGATGGCAAGACTCGATGTTATGTATAAGAGACCTAAGGGATGTGGCCCATTACGATGTTTTTGGGGCCCATGGGATATGTTCCATTATAATGTACATGCGGCCCGTATATGGGGACCATTATAATGTTACATATGGCCTTGTGTGAGGACTAATGTGATGCATGTGAGGCTTAGGTGATAAGGTCCACTTTGATATACTTGTGATTCATTAGTGCGGCCCATTGATGCGACTCACTTGATGTGTATGAGGCCCATTAGTACGGCCCATTGATGCAGCTCACCTGTTGTATATGAGGCCCATGATCGAGGCCCATCGCGATGTATTCGAGGCCCATGTGATGCGGCCCATAGTGACGTGTAACCCTTGTATGAGGCCCATGATATTGTATATTAGACCTTTGTGTAAGGCCATGGGCCCACTATATATTTAACCCTATATAGGCCACTGCTTGAGAGCAATGTTGGTTAAATGGCTACATTAATAGGAAGTGATTGTTAAATGTCCACATTGTGACCTTTCTTTAGTCTTGGTCAGGTCCATTCTCATAATTCTCTAGTGAGTTAACCCAAACGAATGGGCCCCATTGATATTATTTGGTCCATCATCGGTCATCCACCTATGGACCTCGCCTTACATCGAGGCCGATTACCGATTCTGATTCATCGTGGTCGATTATAGATTATCGATCAAGGCCGATTACCAATTTTAATTTGTAATGGCCAATTACCGATTCCGATTGTCGGGGCCCAATGTGATGTACATGCGATTCATATTTAAGGCCCAACATGATGTGTATCCATCCCATATCTAAGGCCCAATGTGATGTATATTGAAGTCTAGGTGATGAGGCCCATTGTGATGTATATTAGGTCATCGTGTGGGGCCATGGGCCCATTATATGTTTGGATCTATGTGAGCCATTCCTTAGAGCAATGTTGGTTAAATGTCCACATTGTTGAGGCTGATTGTTGATACCGACTATGAGCATGTGACAGCATGGCATCATGATACATGCCCATATGCATCATCTGTATGTTTGTTATGAGATGTGATTGACCATTGCATATGTCATTGAATAGGATGATATGAGACTCCCTGATAGGAAGAGGTTATCTCACATAAGCACACGGAATGCGCAGGATTTATGTATGATTGGATTGTATAACTCATGCATCATACATTTTGTGATATGACTACTGTATGCCCTAGCGACATTAGGGTCGTAGCCTCCACAGGCATATCGTGGATGGCCAGATGGGACATCAAAAATGTTTAGTTCTATCATACAGGCGTCATAGATGTCCCTGGGTGAAAATCTCTAAACCTCCGTGGCCAGGAGACGCCCCAACGTCGAGACTGAGTGGATGCATAAGCACCCGAGTGCCGAATACCAGGAGACCGCATCTCCCACTATGTCGTGGTCGGTTAGGAGGGGGTGTGGCCTTACCCACCTGAGGGTAGGGGGCATAGCTAAGCTGAGTTTGACTAGCTCGTAAATGGGTTCGCTATTTACGTGCCGGATAGGTATTGACAGACTATTGGCCAAGAGGATAGTGAGGTTTCTTAAGCTCACTTGGACTGTGCTGCTGGGAGAGGGACAGTGCCATTTGGAGTGTACTAAATCCCGGTGATGATCCCAGAGATGAACCGTACTAATATGTGGACTTATTGAGCAGGAATTGCATATTCATTCATTTATTCATTCACTATCCACTCGGGCTGGTGGTGCGTAACTATTTGTTATGTGTATCTTTGCATGGCCAGGATTTCGGTTGGACACGCGACTAACCTGAGATCAAGATTTTACCACATCGTGTCTGACTATCCAAATTTAGGTATGAGACTGGTTTGGATAGAAGTCTCTTATAATGGACCCCATAGCATATGATACTACGTACTAACATCCCGACTTCACACTTCAGCATGATCATTTCATTCGCATCGCATATTACTTTACATTCTCGGCATCTGATATTTGGCTCTTCATGATTCCTCATTGCATAGCTGTTCTATATTGCGTATTCTGATATTAATTGACTCATGGACTTGTCCGTATTTCCATTTACTTTGTTATCGTATGATTTATGATATTGTCAGTATTTCTGCTTACTCTAATATTCATGATCTTGTCCGTATTTCTGCTTGCTCTGATAATTTATGATCTTATCATTATTTCTGCTTACTCTTATAATTCATGATCTTGTCAGAATTTTTATTTATCCTGATAATGTACGAGTTATGGATTACCAATATTTCCAGTATTGTATGATGAAGGCATTATATTGAATACTTGGCACTTACCTTGTGCACACACTTACACCACCCTCTAAGCTTTCTATAAGCTTATGCACGATAGATGCGTGCAGGTGATGTTAGGTTGCAGCAGTATTGAGCTTAGAGCGTGCAGCAGTCTTTTGGAGCTTGATTTTGATTTATGTATTTCCCTTTCAGTATTGTACTCAATGATTATATTAGTGGATATGTGATGATGATGTTGCCTTTGTGAATTGGGTAATCTCGTGGTTATGCTTATTATGAGTTTAATGTACATTGAAAAATAATAAAAAAAAATCCTCCTTGTAGGATCTCAGGATCAGAATCTGGCATATGGACGCTAAGAGCTGAAAATGGAGTACTACTGTAACACCTCGAATTTTTTGCCTACCTGAAGTTAGACGTCCTTAGGCAATGGGTCTACCATAGCACCTTAGGAGCTTCTCAAAATTCAATTCCAAAGCGAGAGAAATCATGTAGAACCAAATTCTTTAGAATTTAACGTGAATTAGCCAGCGCTACACTAGATTACCTGTGAAATAAGCACCAACCACTTTAAATACGATCTGTAAGACCCAAATCCTCTAGAATCGTTGGCGCTACGTTATCCTAAAATTCAAGATCAAACGCTAAACCGGTTTGTTCTCAGGAACCCTTTGAAACTTTGTATTGGATCTAGACCACGTGTCGAAAGTCTGATATCCGCAATCTCAGACCGTTATGATCGCTTAGCCGGACTTGACAATCATTTCGAAAATCAAGCCCAACAATGCTCTGAGGCTATTTCATTGAGCCTGGAGCAGGGAGTGTGAGAAAGAGTGAAATTCATTTAAAATTAAATGGGATTTAAATAAATCTGACACGTTTCGCTTGCGGGATCAGTATAAGCATTCAGACCGTCGGAATCTAACCCAAATACACGCTCGGATTAAGGAACATTTCTCACTCAGGTCAGTGTACTTGAAATCCTCGATCGAGTCTCCGTGACCGCTGAACTGAAACTGGTCCGTCACGTGCGATCTGGGAACTCTACCGGTCTAAAACCTTGATGTGAGCAGGATCCAATGTGCATGAGCTTAAGTCTGACCGCGTTTGGCCAGGGGACCTCCCGAAACGCTCTTTTGGATCGTAAGAGACCCGATTTGGTTATAACCCAAGTATACCCTTGTCCCAAGTCTATTTAGGTGAGGTTTTAACATATATAAGGGCTTTAAACCCTCTCATATCTCTCTCATCCGAATTTGCTATAAACCCTAGAAAGAGAGAGAGAGAAAGAGAGAGATTGTGAGTGAGTTGTGGGAGAGATTTCCTGCCACTTGCTACAGCTTCTGCCCATGCTTAAGCACCGCATTCAAATCACTTTCCCGGTGATTCCAACTCACTTCTAGGTAAGAAAACCCTAACCACAAGCTGTTTTAGGGATTCCTTTGTTATAAGTAGCGATGTAGCTTATGTATCTTGTAATATAGGTAGGCATAACGCCGTTGACGAAGCGTAGACGTTCTATTCGAATTGATACACGTCTAAAGCAAAAGATGAGGATTTTAGACATTTTGATTGACTGATTTCAAAGCTTTCAATGTCGTTTAATAGTAGATTATCGACGAGAACGCCGTTTGACATGTAGAACATGTTGACCGTTTTCCATTTTGATTGCGTACGGGAAATATGAGATTTAGGGTATTTTAATCATTTATAGGAAATACTGTTTACGTCTGTATTTTGCTGAAATGATTGTCATAGGTATTTATCGTGATATAATATTAGAAATGCGTGCATGATCTGTTTAGCGAAGAGATTCGCCCTAATGCGCACTTTGAGTTGACATACGCTATGTGGACTAAAGTATGTAGACTAAGTGTTTGTATAAATGTTTGTATTAGTATGTATTGAGTAAATGGTGTTTTGAATTAGTTTTGAGATTGAATTCTCAATTAATATGCTGATGTATATGATTTCCACCATGTTGGCTATATGAATTGATTTCATTATATATATGGAATGCATGTGTTGGTTGATTTGCTTACGTTGTATGTTATAACATGTGTCAACATGCTTGTATTGTTAATATTCATTCCTGTTACTCTCATATGATTACTGATGTTGATTTATAAATGCTTGGGGCTATAACTTAGTCCAGGCAGTCGGTAATGGATTGAATTCGTGGTTGGCTTTTATTTACCATGAAGGACGCGTCGATGAACGCGAGTCGTGTTTTGAGTTGGCGGCAGTGGTTAGGCCACACGAAGTTTTTTATGCACTTCATGTCACTCAGCTTGAGATGCGCTCGTACTAGTCGAGCTCGTCAAGCAACCCGACTGACAGTTGATTGTTCACCTTATATGAGTCATATCTGCTTGAACCTAGGGTACTGAACTTACCGGTGGAACCCCTGATAACCATGGTACCTTGATCCATAAAGACTCATGAGTCGGGCATGGTGGTATGGGACACCGTGGTTGAGCTGTCAGCCTACGCTGGGGCCACAAACCTCCCCATAGTGACCAGGGAGCACCTTTGACTCGTGAGCTGATTGTGGTGGTATGAGACACTATATTCGAGCTGTCGGCCTACACTGATTGGTGACGAGCCCTTTGTAGTGACCTCGAGCGTATTCTGAGTCTACGGGAGGCAACGACCCTTCCGTAGCAACAAGAGTACATTAGGCCTGTATTGATAAGGTGATGGGGGAGCGGTGCAACGAGTGCGAGCAACAGCCCTTGCAGCGACCTACGAATATAACATCGTATGAGATTACTAGGAGTGACGACCCTAGACAGGATCTGTGTTGGGATTGATATAAGGAAGGTACCTTAGTTTCCTAATACTGCTGTATGAATGGACTAATAACAACTCAGTAATCATTATCCATATCGCACTGCATGTGCCTGGAAGATGTGGAGCACTGAGGAAAGAAAGCATGCCGTGGGCGTAAGATGGTGCCGCATGAGGGAGTATATCGGTGAGGGCATCCATCATGTCATTTCATGCTTGCATTAACAACAGTATGTAAGAATGTTTGATTGTTTGCTTTACTATTATCGCGTGATTGATTTGATAACATGCTAATCTTTTCTTTATGATTACACTGAGTTGATCACTCACTCCCACAATACGGGATAGTGTTCCGGACACCCACCAGTCCCTATTTTAGTTTCAGATGATGGCGATGCTTGCGAAGCAGAGTCGGACTTGATGATGATGAGGAGGATCCCTCCTATATGCAGGTTCTGATTGACGGGGTTACAGGGTTACTGATTAGATGCCAATACACTTGGTATTTTGCCTTTTATCTTCACATCCATATATATTCTCTTCTTTCTATTTTGGAGTATACATGTATTTAGTTAACCTGGTAACATGTTCACACTCTGGAGACTTACAACAGTTCATATATTTTATATATCTATCACATTCTTTCGCTTGCTAATTTAAATGTCTCTGGAGTATGATATGTTGTTTTGGCTTAATCCACTTCATATTTTATGCACTATTATGGCCAACATTCATCCATCATTGAAAATGTTGCATAAGTGATGTTCTGGAACTCGGGAGTTGGGTTTTTACCCGACCCCTGATTTTTGGGGTGTTACAACTATGGAGGCTGTCGGCACCGGATTCGGCGATCGGGATTCTTGTGAATCCGATTTTCGAGTTTGAGGCGTGACAACAAATCCTAATTCTAGCTGAGTAGCGAACAAATTGTCGAAAAATCCACTCTTCATTGATCGTTTCAGCACGAAGCCCAATTTTTAATCAAGTAATCAATTGACAACCATATCGCACATCACAACTATCCCACTACGAAGCTCTATTTGCAATTGGGTGACGAATGGATCATCATCCATTAAGCCAATTGTGAGTCCTAATATTGCAAAGATTACTAATAAAAGAATACTTTCAATTATTATCTTCTTTCTTTATTGTTCTATTCCTATTGTTGAACTATGGTCTACAAAATCAACTGCTCCAATCTCAACCATTGATTGAGACATATCTAATCCAACTGTTCATTAACTAATAAATCCAACCATGCATTTAACCATCCATCGAACGATACAACCATGAAATCGTCCATATGCTGAAATCGTCAGAATACTTTTCCATCCATCTAAATCGACTGTCCATCTTGCTGGTCATATGGCCACCTACAATTCTACCCGTTTATCCGACCACATATCCAATGTGAGGTCTATACCAAAGGTGTGCACATTACTTCTAAAAACCACCGTTCATCATCATTTTATCTGACCCATCCATCTCACCTCCAATCCACATGTACATTTGAATTCCAGTTGATGATCACACAAAAGTCCACCTAACCATACATCTATCAGTCCATCTAACCATTTATCAATTCATCTATCCATCCACACCATCCGTCATGCATGCATCAAATATTACACATTATGTACACCCATTACATGTACACACACCTCCCACACATGCACAACACATCCATTGCCATATACACATGCACACACATGGCACACATTTGGCACACATGTAACACACGTAAGTGTAAGCTAGACATGTGCTTTCATATGTTTTAAAAGAGAAAAAGAAAAAAAAAACTGATGAGAGGAAAACAAAAGGGAGTAAATACCAAAGGTTCTCTTTCACACATGTTACATGTTAACATGTGTGAAAGAGACTATAAAAGAGAGAGAGAGAGAGAGAGAGAGAGAGAGAGAGAGAGAGAAATAAGGAAAAAGGTAGAGTGAGAAAGAAAGAAAAAAAAAGAAAAAAGGAAGAGAGAAAGACAGACGAAATATATATATATATATATATATATATATATAAAGAGAGAGAGAGAGAGGTATGCTCACCTACGCACGTGCGCACCTTTGCACACGTGTCATGGGTGTTGAATCCGAATGGTCCATAAGATGCGGAATCCCATAAAACCTAAGCAGGTTAATTTTCACCCTGATCTAAGATTTTGGTGGGCCATAGCAAAGAGAAATTCAAATCAAGGGAAGAAACTGTTTGCGTTTTTCATGGCATACCGAAGTTTTGGATCAAAGTAAAATTTTATACTAGGGGGTTTCATGAGGTTCTGCTTCATGTGGACTGTTCAAATTTTCAAAAATCATCAGATATGATGAGTTCTCAAAAAAGTTCATGTGTAGTATGTAAGAACTGGTTCGCAGGTAAGTGTTTTCGTGTGTGTGTGTGTGTGTGTGTGTGTGTGTGTATAATGAAAAAAAAATTTGAGTATTCTCTTACTTGTATTTTTTTTTACTAAATTATTTATTCATTTATGGATTCTTAAATTTTATTTCTATTTGGTTTGTTTAAAATAAAAATTATTATTATTAATATGTGAATAATATAATATGTGAAATTGTTCATGTTGGTTGTAATTATTATTATTAGTAGTTTTTTTTTTTTTTTAAAGAATTACTTATCATGCTTTTAAATATGTTATTTTTTTATTGTCTTTAATTAACACCACTCCATTTGACTTTAATATTGGCTTATTGTTAATCTTGCCTTAAAAAATTATTTTTTAATTTAGATTTTTTGTTAAAATTATTGCAAAAAATCTCAAGTTTGTATATAATTTTCTAGATTCTTATATCTAATAAATTATATTGCAGGTTTATCTTTTTTACATAGAACTTGAATCAAGATCTCATAGATTACATTGCATGTTTATTTTTTTATTTTACGTCGAACTTTAATCATGTATGAACAATTTACATTGATTGAAAATTTTGTTTTTAGTTTGATAGATTATGAACATCACATATTATGGATTGATCGATGAATAGCGGTTATTGAAGATTTTTATAAATATTTTATTGATGAAATATTAAAATCATGTATTATTGAAATAGTTATAAAACGCCAAAAAATAGGTGTGGCAATCAAGTATTTTGGGTTGAAAATCCTTAAAGCGTAAATAGGTGAGGTAACTTGTTAGTGCACTGATTTTTGCATCCTATTTGTCAATCACGTAGGTCGTTGTGTCATATAGTTGGTTGAGCATTTAGAAAGTGAAGACCGAAGACACAAGCGAAACTGAAGCATTGAGGAAGTTACAACAGGTAAAAAATGTGCCTTAGTGATCCTAATCCTTGACTCAAAACAACCCATATACTTCTAGATGATCTTGACCTAGTAAGAATACATAATTGATCATCCATTAGCCTTAAGAGACCAAAAAAATATGATAAATAAGGCTAGAAGGGGTGCGAATCTTCTATATAAAAGGTAGCCCAAAACAACAGATTCTAAGTGATGTTTGATGGCATTAAGCTGCCATCGAACTGCCTTCGATGACATCGATCCAGAGTCGATAATGTCCAGTAACTAACTGGATTTTTCTTTGAAATTCTCAATGACATCGAGGTCCATTCAATGACATCGAAACTTAAGTTTCGATGACATCAAAATCTCCTCGATGACATTGATTAAGAGTTAGGAATGTTCAACAAACTGAATTTGTCTCTGAAATTCTCGATGGCATCAAGGTTCATTTGTTGACATTGAAACTTAGGTTTCGATGACATTAATTGAGAGTCAAAATTGTCCAACAATTTTTTGAATTTTCCTTTGCCTTTCTTGATGGCGTCGAAGCTTATTCGATGAAATTGAGACTTGATGTTCAATGACATCAAAGGTCAGTCAAGGACATCGAAAAAAGTTGAGAACTGTCCAACAAAAAACATACCATATATTGTTTTGATTGTTTGATGGCATCGAGGAACCCTTCGATGAGATCAAAGGACCTTCATGACATCAACAAAGCCGTTTTTTATCCCCCTTTTTTACTGTTGAAGCTCAAACTTTTTATAAAAGGACATTTGGTTCTTGGGCTTTTTGATGAGTTTTTGGAGCAACCAGAGGTAAGGTGATTCCATATGCATATCCCTTATCTCTAGCCTCTATTCCATTGAGTTCCAAGCAATCTCTTTTAAGATTATAACTCTAATGAGGATTCTAACTTCAACATTGATATGTGCGTGAACTCCTCCATTTCCAAGAGATTGGACTTAAAATATCTAAAAAAATCATTGTCCAAATCTTCTAGGAGGCTCATCTAGTTAAATCCCTTAGAAAAATAACTTTTTATTAGTTGTAAGAGATTCAACCACCATCCCATCACCTTGATCACCTCAAAGGAGCATTAAATACAATGTGATTGATCATGGAGCTGAAGCCTTGGTGAAGTGGTGGCAACATGATCGAGGGAGCATCGGGGAGCTGATTGAAGCACGAGATAGCGGAGATCAAGCAACCCAAGAAGGCATTACAAACGGGACTCAATCCGACAAGTAAGTTATCATTTTAGGAGTCCATGTTTTAGTCTATTCCCTTGTGTAGGATTGAGGCTAAAAGTTCATATTCCCAAACTCAACTAGGTTCTTGCATAGGAGATTGGCCTTTGTGTAAGGCTTAAATCCATAGTTCTTGTGGAAGACCAAGGTTGTTGGTTAGCCTAAGGAGAAACCAACTTAAGTCTCTCGTGGGAGCCTCCGACAAGAGAATACGTATCGGATTCTTTTGTAGGACCTTGTCTCTTACATAGGGCCTAAAACCTTAAGTTTATGTGCAAAACCTTGACTCTAATGTGGAATTTAAATTTTAGGTTCTTGTATAGGACCTCGGCTCTTGTGTAGAGCTTAAATTGTCAAGTTTGGGAGTAGGACCATTGCTCTTGTGTAGGGCATAAACTTAGAGTCATTGTGTAGGTTTGTAAAGGTTAGAGGTGAACCTGATTTAAAACCTCTACTAGTGAAATCCAATACATTAATGGGTTGAGTGCATCTGCAGGGAGTGGAGTAGGTAAGTAGTTGAACCCCTATACTTGTTTGTAGTTGAGAGTGTCATTTGCACAATCGTTTAATTATGCTTATGATTTTGAATGTTTACATTTTACATGCATGATTAGATGAATGCTTAGTATTGATAGATAACACATCCCACACACACATGTTTACTATCACTTTATAGACTAGTTGCTTATTTACATATCATTTGTAGTCTATGTGATTAGACCCTCTATTGGCTTGGAAGCTTTAGAGTTATATTGCTTTACTTAGTTTAATTACAAATTCGTTTAAGTTAGGTAATTACAATTTTAAACTGGTATAAATTTAAATAGGTCTCCCCCCCCCCCATAGGATATGGCCTTCATTCTTTAACTTTGCCAAGCTTTTGCACGTAATGCATTGCGGCCCTAAAACTGCAATTTCACAACTTAACCCTTCGGTTAGAAGTCCCAGCATCCTAATTGGTATCTCTTGGAACCTCTACCATACCATTTGGGTGGGTGAGCATGTTAAGATTGTAAAAGGTTCCTACTGTTAGGTTCAGTAGAGTAGTAGTCTGACCAGCTAACATACAAAAGGATCCCTCACCAGGTGCCCTTTAGATGGGTGAGCATGTCACACAAAAGGTTCCCATTACTAGGCTACGAGTTGTATTAGCGCAGGTGTTGCCAACCGGTGTAAACTGACCCTAGTGTTAAAAAAATAAACTGCACGTATGATTACAAATTATATCATATATTGATTTCATTCATTTATTTTTTTGAATTTACTATTTTTTATTAACATCTCTATCTATTTGCTTTATATAAATAGGTATCCTATCTTTTAGTACATTTTATTCAAATTATATGAGGTTATTTTTGAAACCAATGTTGGAATTACTCGTTGGGCTTCGTAGCTTACCTTATTGAAAATTTAAAATTTCAGGATCAGGATGTCGTGGAGGCACTTAAAGATAATTGCTTTTATATTTAGATTTATTTTTTATTTCTTTAATATTTTCTGAATAAGTTGTAATGAACATTTAGTATGATAGTACAGTGACAATAGGTGCTGAGACATGAGTTTGACGATAATCTCCAATAGTTAGTGAAAGTGCACCTATTAAGTGCCCTGGTTTGTCAATTACGTTGTGAGTTAAGTCAGTCGGACAACAGTGCCTTACAGGAAGATCAAGTCAAGTGTTTGCTTCAACTGAATTTGTGGAAGCTCGCCATAGGTAAATCATAACCTCATGTCCCATGTCCCAAAACACCAGGTGATTAAAACCTTTAAAATAAGTAAAACATCTTAGGGTTTTGGGGTAAGAAAACTTTGTACTAAATAGGAAAATATTTAAGTTTCTCTTACCCTGTCAATTATATCGATTACCTTTTCGATATGATTGACCAGCTCTGTCAATGTCCTCGGCATCTCAATCGATACAATTGAATGAGAACATAAATCGTCCAGCAATCAAAATATTCATCTGGACGATTTATCGATATATCGATGGTTTAGTCGATATCATCGATATTCGAATATCGATCCTATCGGAAGATGATCGATAATATCGACAGACTATTTTTTCAGCGCCCCTATTTTTCTAAAGAAAACTTCTATGTGCTTCGATATATCGTTGACTGTCCGATTCAATCTGAACTCAAATACCGATCATATCGGAAGTCAGTCGATCCTATCGATAGTGGACGCATGTTTCTTCCAGCATAATTTTAGGTTGTTTTTATTGATGATCGGGGGGCTAGTAGATAAATCGACATTCATATCTCGATCTTATCGAGACATGGTCGATTGAATCGAGTCCGGACACAGATCGTCCAAAAAGCTTATAGGTAAATCTATATGATTTATCGTCCGATCGACAAGGCCTCCGATATCATCGATATACAAATTCCGATGACATCGATTATTCCCCGATCATATCTGTAAAACTTGAAATTCTTCAAGACGTATCTCTCTTGTTTTCACCTGTCGATAGATCAGTGTATCTCTCGATGGAATCGGAGTTCGAAATCTGATAACATCGATGGATGTCTCAATCCCATCGACCAGTTGGCGAAAGGTTTCCAAAAAGCATAATGACATATGAGTTTGTATCATCGAGAGGTTAGTCGATACAATCAAGAGTATACGCTCGATCATATCAACCCTTGCTCGATGATATCGAACTCTGTCATAAATGTGACCATTTTATATCTGTTGGAACCTTTTGCCTTTGTATAGAGAGGTTTGTCTTTATTGCTGGTAGAGAAAGAAGAGAGTGCTTTTGAGTGTTTTAAACTTCATATCCTTTATCCTAAGCCCTTTCTCTCAGTGAGTTCATCCTCCAATCCACCCTTCTCATTGATATTCAATAGAGTGGATTGGGGAATGAACTTCCGCATTCAAGGATCTTTCAGCTACTACCTTAATGGCAAATCATTAAGCTGGGATGCCTTGAATGCATAGATGATTGGAACCACTCTATCTTCCTTATAGGAAAATCTTTAGAGAGTGGTATTCCATCATGACCTTGACCCAACCTAAAGCCTAGTATAGGTACATCTTTGTGTTGTGGATCAAGGGAGCTGAAGACTCTTCATCAACAAGAAGGAAATCTTCATCACTGCGCTAAAAGGAACTCATCAACTTATCTGTAAGTACTAAGAGTCCAGAGGACATTTATGATCATTTCTTTTTATGATTGGATCGTAGGTGTTGCTCACCATTTGAAGTCTTCAAAGGAGACCTCCGACGGGAGTGTATGTACGGGGTACGTTGTGTGGACCCTTGCTCTGTGGAGAGCATAAACATCTGGGTGCGTTGTGTGGACCCTTGCTCTGTGTGGGTATAAACATCTGGTTAGGAGTGCGCCAGTAAAACTCCAGGGTTTGAGGTGAACCAAGTAGAAACCTCTGTAAAGGTTGAAGGTGAACCTGATTTAAAACCTTAGGTTTGAGGTGAACCATGGAAAACCTCCTTAGTGAAATTCGGTCACTCAAGGGTTGAGTGTGGAAGCCGGTAGTGGAGTAAACAAGTAGTCGAACCACTATAAAATGACTGTGTTTGAGATTGATATTGTCTTTCATTTATGTGATTGCTTTATATGCCTTTATATATGATTATTTGAAATCACATCTTGTGCACACACAATTATATCCATCACAATCTGTTTCATAAAGTTGTTTATCTTACAAGTAGTTTGTGATTGGATCCTCTATCAGGCTTGGAAGCCAGTAGAGTTAATTTTTGAGTGATCCTAATCTGTACTCTGTGATAGAATTAGTGTGATAGGATTGAAATATAATTTATAAATCTTTAAAAAGTCCTATTCACCCCCCTTTAGGATATATTGACATATTCCTACTTCAACTCTAGCGGTCTTCACCGCTATTTCAGTTGGGACATGGATATTTTATTTTTTAAAATAAATATTTTTTAATTTAAATTTTGGATGATTATATGTTATAAATGAGAATCATTTTGTCAATACATGTATGCATTATGAAATATAAACATATAAAATATAAATTATGCCTTTGAGTATGGAATTGGGGTCGGATATAATCAGGTGTTGGATTTTAGGGTGTGACAAGAACTAACCCCTATCATTCCACAAATTGCCTAATCATTGTTACAACTAGTCGTTGAGAGGGCGGATAAGTCCCTGAATTCGGCCTTAAATTATCAATCTCAACACATGGGGCATTAGCCATCAATCTTAACACATGGGGCATTAGCCTTCAATCAAACTTGAGTTGGGTATGTGTAAGGCCCCTAAACCCAACACCCAAGTATATGTACTTAGATCCTAAATTCGAGGGTATTAGTTAAATAATGAATGAATGTTTCTTTATAATGTAACATTTTTTTTTTCATTCAATCCATTTTTCACATCTGCATGGTATAGACTACACAAAGGTAAAATAAACTGAACTTTGTAAATAGATTTCCAATCATAAAATCAACTAAAATTGTCCTCTCAGCTGAGAACTTATTACAAAATTAAATAATTTGTTTAAATATTAAAAGTTCTACTAAAGCATGAAAATAAATCTAATTATTAGTTAAGCTCTGCCACCCTAGTGTATGTAAGTTATCTCGTCCGCTGAATCCTTATTCGGTTCTTCAGGTATATCTGTGTCTTCTAGTTTTACATCATCTATTGTTGTTTTTAAACATCGATGTGGTGAGTGACTATTTCAGCGAAAACTCTCTCTCTCTCTCTCTCTCTCTCTCTCTCTCCTCTCTCCCCAAAAAATAAAATAAAATAAAATAAAATTTACACATCTATCATCACGATCCAATATAGTTAATAAACACAAGACAAAGAAGATATTCTATTTCACTTTACATGCAAATATTTATTAATGCATGGATGAATGAATGGACATTAGCCTGTGGATGCACATCCATCTGTCGATATGAGTAAAATTCACAAGCAAATGAACTACTAGAATGACTTGACATCCACAAGGGACAATCATCATTATCAGCATGACCAGAGAATCACAAAGAACATACAACACCATCATGACCTAATATATCAAAAGAGACAATCATCGACATCATGACCTGGATATCATAAATGACATACATCGGTATCACGGCCCGGCATCCTTGAAGGGATAATCATCGCCATCTTCGGGTAAGAGTGTCATGAATGCATGATTAGCCAATCCCTTACTAGTTTGATTTACAAAGCAACCAATTATGAAAACTTTATACACTTAATGGCCCTTGGATTACCATTCCATAATCAAATAAAATAATCATTATGAATACAAGTCTGTTCATGGACACATAATAAAGGAATCGTCACCCATACCACTTAGGGCCCCAAAATATGTCACAAATGAATATAAAATAAGGGTTTGTCATTCATACCACTTAGGGCATTAAACATATCATAAAGTGATGGTGAAAACATAAAACATCATGGTAATAAGTCCATAAACAATGTAGGTCGATTAAGTTTTAAAGTATAGTCCAATATATATTCTCAAAAAAATAATACATATATAGTTTTTCCATGATGAATTTTACATACACATCTTCACATGGATCATGTATTGAATTGGGTCCTTTTTGTGGGTAACTATGCCACACATTCTAAAGTATATAGAACATATAATAAACATCGATCGTCAATTCATTCCTCAGCATTGATCGTTTTAAATTTCCTATCGTGTAAGCATTACTGAACATGGATAAGCATAATTTAAATTAAAACAAATTCTAAATTATTCATAAATAAAATCTAAAATGTTAAGGTTCATAATAATATATAAGAGTATACTAAACATATGATCTAGTAATGTTATATAAGAAGTTAGACCAGGAGTAATGAAATTAATAAAGCTATAACTATTCTATGAATTTCGGTGGAAAATTTGAAGGGACATTTTCACATATAGAGTTAGATCACCTTCTAATGTTGCTAGAATTGTATATACGTGCTTTAGAATCAAACTCTAATACGAAATTTGTATGGTTAAATCGATATTTTACACACTTTGTTCAATTATGATTAAAAGCTAGGTTTTTGATTGGGTAAAATTCGGGTTTTGATTTACGATTATATAAATTGAAATTTGAATGGAAAAATAAGTAATTACACATGAGAAAAGATACAAAATAACTTACTGATTATTGCTGACTCAAATAAGAACTAAACAGGCCCGACTTGACTGAGTCGAATCCTTCATTCTCTTTCTTTCTTTCATTCTTTCTTCTAGTGAGTTCTTATCTAACAAACTAGTGAACATGACTAGACTCAACTTGACTTTGAACAGAGTCGAATAAATAACTCTCACACACACACACACAGTCTCTCTCTCTCTCTCTCTCTCTCTCTCTCTCTCTCTCTCTCTCTCTCTCTCTCTCTTGCTTTCTTTCTAATTTCTATTGTATTTTTGTGCATGATCAGATCTCTAGGAATTTTAGTTTTAATAGAGTTTGTTGGTTATTTGAGTTTCGGGATAGTTTTTTACATAAAAAGTTGTGTTGTACCGACATGGTTAGAACGAGTTACGCATGGAATGAATGTTTCAGTGATGTTTTGATTTAGATCTCGCTTCATGATCGGATTCTGATCCGTGATAGATCGTTGTTGATTGAGTGTTGTTTAAATAACCTTCCACATGGACATTTTGGATTCAAAATCAAGGCCTAACACAAGATTAAAAGCTAGTGGGTTTATTAGAGAGGATAACCAGTTGCTTTAATTGTGGATTTTGCACTATCGCTTCTTTCTTCGATCTCTTTCAAGAAATTAGAGATTTGATAGAGTTCGTCTGGTGGGTTTGTACAAAAATTGTTTCAGCTTGACGCACGCTCGACGCCAGGAATCACAGAAGGAAACCATGTTCTTTCAACACTTTTCTTCTTGTTTTGGATTTGAAAATCTCCTATAGTTTGAATGAATGATCTACATTAGATTCTAAAACTCAGTTTCATAACCATTAGCGAAGGAGTTCTTGAGAGCGAGAGTTTTCTGTTATACCCCAATCCACGTGTCTCATCTTTAAACGGCTGTGATCCATCTGCGTAAATGACCATGATTGGTTGAAGAGGTTTTCTCTTGGATTCGTGTAAGAATCCTTCTCCAACAACGAAATGAAAACAGAATTTTTCATATTTGAATGCGATTTGCGTGCCCTCGCTGTAATGCTTCCGGTTTTGGTTTATGCAACTATTAAATGTGTTAGAACGGACGGTCGAGAGGTCTTTAGATGGATGATTGAGATTATGCTAGTGGAGGGTCTGGATCTGTTGTGGGAGAAAATCTTCTCCGACTAGGAAAGAAAGAATGAAATTCCCAGTTTGTAATTGTCTTTATGTGTATGGAAATTGTAATATAACTTTCGATTTGAATGTCAAGTAAGCATACGCTGCTTGCGAGGCTACGTGGGGTCCACCATGGTATTTGATGAGAAATCCATCCGGTCCATCAGTTTCCTGAGTCATGATTGGATAACAATCTAAAAAAGAGGAAGATTTAACAAGTAGGTGGGCCACACAACAGGAAAAGTGGGTAGAGGAGATGGCTACCGTTTAGACTTTCCTAGTTCGATTTGACAAAGGGTTTGGATTACTGGCCCACAATGATGTATGATTAATGTCGGCGGTGGATGTGGATCCACTGAGTTTTGACCAACGAAGAAGAAGGCAATAAGTGTAGCGGCTTCTTCTCGTTTATGATTTAACACGCATCGTGTGCATCACATGTTGTAGTTTTTCACTTCTTTTTTTTTTTTCTTCAAACGTATAGAGCAATGGGCCCCACTGTGACATCCACACCACTCATTTGATTTGTAAGATGATATTAAGATGTGGGCCAAGATAAGATAGATCCAAAACTTAGATGGGTCAGTATGAGGTTTTCAAACAGATAATTTGATGGATATGATGCAAATTTCGATGGACTATAGATCTTCTATGTTAGGTTCCAAGATTGATCGTGTACGGCTCAATTGAGCTAACATGGCTTTGTATCAAATTTCATTGCGATTGAGTGCCTAGAAGTAGGTTTTTGAGGTTTGCTGTCAGCACATACATTGTAGAAAGATATGGGTGATCAATGGTGTATTTCCAACCATTAGAATTGGATTTCAATGATATATACTATTTGTCTGTATATTAGGATCATGATCTAATGTTTGGATTCGTTGATGATAGAGATTGAAGGCTTAGATCGAGTGCAGGGTCGATTTCATGATAATGTGATGGTCCATTTTAAAAATCAATGGGTAGATAGATTTAACTATTTATAAGGAGTCTTCTTGACAATTGGATCAATACATGATTGAGTATACAGACTAGTTTTGAGGTTGATTGTATGAATAACCCAAATCAATGATTAAGTAGAAAGATTGTACACGTTGATTTATGATAAAAAATGAGGTATTGGTTTATATTTATAAGTGGATAAATTTGAAGTGTCTATGTATGATATCACGAGTCTCAACGGGCTGATTTAGATCGTGAGTTGAATGATTGTCAGTGATGCAAACTTGAAATCAATAGTCAATCAAAGGCGTATTGGTCTCAAATTTTATGGGTATGTTGTGGGTTGTCATATCTCAATATTAGACATTTAAGATGGACAAATTGTAAATTATTGAGCAATGGTGCAAAATGTAGATTATATGTGTTCCCACACACATGTATACTAAATTAAATTTTCATGATAATATTTGAGAACTTTCAATATTGAGTATTGAAAAATTTAAAATGTTACACCTATATTATCTTAATTGCATATGTTAACCAAATACTGGCCCTTGCTAACATATGAGACTTCTTGTTTGATTGAATTATACAAAAAATAATAACCATGGCAACATACATGATACATGCACATATTTATGCGTTAACACATAATGTATATAGTGTTATCATCCCTAGCGAACCTAGAACCAACATCATCCGTGGACTCTTATCTTTTTCCTCTTGTTTTAATGTGTTGGCATGTAATGAAACATTCTCCGTAATTTGATTCTTGAAAATTTTAAAAATAATATGATGTTTGTGAGAAATCCACCCCATTCATCTGTTCTACCAGCACATTTTAGGACTTGCAACCAAAAAAAGAAGTGAATCAAAAACTAAAGTGGACCACACCAGAGGAAACAGTAAAGATTGGATCCACCTTATTTTTTATTGCATGTCTTAAGCTTGTAAAACGGATGAACAGGATAGATTTCTTGCAAACGTATCTGTTGGCCCCTCCTAGAATCCCAGTGCAGGAAGGCTTTAGTAGGAAATCCGCGTCCCCCCAAGTTGCACCGGTAGCTGTCGTTCCATTCCCATGGTTCCTTGTGGGGTGGCCCACCTGAGTTGGGATATAGCTTATTTTTTCCCCACGTAGAATCGAAGAAGTTGATGGAGACTGGATTTTACGCAGTCAACATGGTGGGCGCCCAGTCCCTAGGTGGATGTCCTTCGCGCATACGTCTGCTATGATTACAATTCCTCGCGCGAATCGCTTCCTAATATCTAATCGACTAAATGCGAAAATAGGAATAACTACTAACTCCCTCCCTCCCGGCCTCATCCCCATCCCCTCGTAAAAGAATGCCACGCTTTGCCTCGCAAATTACAAAAATACCGTCCCAACTCCTGAAAAATCTCGAACCCTTTCCGCGCCCCATCTCTCGTCTCCCTACCAAATCCTCATCACTCGGCGGAGCCACGTCAGCACTCGCCATGAAGGTTGCGGTCATAGGAAGTGGAAGTAAGTAGCAGTAGTACCAAGTGGCGGGTGCATGCTACGCACCCCCGCGCACTTTAGCTCGTTTTCTGCTATTTTCCATATATTAATAAAATTTCTTGTCTGAAATGATGTGTGTCAGTTTCCGGCGCCGTTTGTGCGGCGTCTTTGGCGGGAAAAGGTGTGTCGGTGACGGTATTCGAATCAGGAAGAGGGCCCGGCGGAAGAACATCACAGCGAAGGTATTTTTATTTTTATTTTTTTAGATTATCATCATCAGATTGACGACCCGTCCGAGTCGATTTGGAATCGGTCGAGTACGATGCGGTTCGAGATTGCGAGTCAGTATTGGAAAGATGGCTGACTCGGTCCGACTCATCCGAGTCCACCTTGACTCGGCCAAGTCGCAACTCGAGTCAGGACCGAGCGAGTCGGTTCGAGTCTTACCGAAATCATGCATAAATGGGGAGATCCCACACACCTGGGCCCACTTTTTTAAGTCTATGATGATCCGAGTCGTTCATTTGTCGAGGACAGCCGTGAGTGGCTCATAGAAAAAAGTTTCTGGTGATTGGAGCATCCTAACCATTTTAGGAAATGGTGTAAGACCGTAGTGATTTTTGGGGTATGAATCATTTATGGAGGTTTATGATGAATGAACGGTTATGATCATCACATATCCATGCCATGTGTACAATGTAAATTTGGGACGGTGGATTTTTATTTTTTATTTTCCTGAAAATGCCGAATTTTAATAGGTTTTTGTGTTTTTGTGAGGGGTAGAAATTTTATTTTATTAATTTTTTTTTTTTTTTTTTTTTTTTGAAATTGTTGGATATTTTGGCAGATGGGTTGGGTTGAATTTTTGGAGTTTGTGAGTTTTTTATATGCTTTTTCTTTTTCTTTTTAGGATTTGTGATTTTTAAGCAATTTTCTTTTTACGTGAGGTGGATGTTCGTCAGATGGGCTTGGGTTGGATTTCCTTATAAAGGTGATTCTTCTTTTTAAATTGTTGATTTACATTCTATTTGGGTGGTTATTTTTTCTTGATTTATTTAAAGCTGGGTTTTAGTATTTTGGCCTTTAATTTTATTTTAGATCTTGATAACATCAATCTAGCTTGAGGGTTTGAAAAAAAATTAGAGAGAAGTTGAAGAAAATGATAAAGATTGTCCTTATTTAGGCAATGCATTAACTCCTCTCTTTGCAAAGCACTCGTTGTTTCTTACATTTCAAGTAAAAAAAAAAATGCTTGCGTGACGTTGGGGTGTGACTATTTGTAGATGTGGATGAGATGAACCCCATCCTTTAGATGTGCCACCGTGTGTTTAGACCGGGGCCAAAAAATCAGGCTGATTCAGAAGTCAGGTGGGCTACACCATGGGGAGGAGTTGAGATAGGAAGTTCCACCACTAAATTTGTCTAATTTGTGTGTGGGGTCCATTGTGGTGTGGATATGCAATCCAATCCACTCATCTGATGCGCCACACCAGGATGAATGGATTGCAAAAAAATCAAGACATTCAAGACTCATATGGGCCACATAACATGAATTTAGAGTTTTTAGGCATGATTTTATATTGCTTCTATGCTATGGTTTACATAAGTCTTAGATTAGGCTGATTTTTATCATCCATGGTGAAAATGTGATGGTGCACTTAATGGACGGTGTGGATTTGATGCACATTCTTCCACATGGTGCCTTACCAGTTGTAGGCACCCTCGAATGACTATGTAGTCAGGCTAACAGTCCTTTCCTAAGGAAAACGCTTGTGTGCCTAGCGCTAGGTTCTGACTAGGGTTACTTTCTTTAAAGTTGGGGAAATTACTTACTGTGCATGAAATCCACACCCTCCATCAGGTACACAATATACCACCCTTTGGCATTGATCTAAAAATCAAGTTGATTCAACACTCAGATGGGCGACCCTATGAAAACTCTAAATTTATGTCGTATGGTACTTATTTTTTTCATGTGGCACATTAGATGAATGGATTGGATGGCATATAAACACCAAGGTCGGCCCTTCACAAAACTAATGGTGGGCTTTCCATCCCAATTGTTTCCCATTTTGTGGCCTACCTGAGTTCTGGTTTATCATGAATTTTGGGTTCAACGGTTAACATGAGGCCGCACATCTGATGCACGGGGCGGATCTCATTAGAGTTACACACATGCTTCTCTTGGTTTGCAAACATAACCCCGATATGTACCTAGCACATGGTACACTAGAGTGGTTCCTCTTGACATCCTCGTAGAATAGGTCTTTTCGACAAGTGTTGTTGTTGGTATCGTGTGCCTTGGAAAGCCAATACTTATTGTTGTGATTATCTACATAGATGATTGCAAGTGTTTGGTCTTACCATGGATGCCATAATTAAATGTGTGGGAAACCTTAACTATCTATAATTTTATGGGTTGAAAGGAAGGTTTCTTCTGATTGTCCTAGGGGAAGGTGAGTTTGGAGACAACGATAACTAGCCAAAGGAGAGTTATGTTTCACGGATCTTAGTACTATAAATTTCATGATAATAGTAGTGGGATTAGTTAATCCATTAAAGGTTAATTGATCATCTTATGTGAGGGAACCAACGACATGTCGGGATAGAAGGTCTCCACCATTGGGATAACCGTGTCATGGCCCTACCCCACATAGGTTGCTAAGTGTTCATAGAATGTATGTTTTTGTGTTTAGGCCTAGTTGAGGACTTGCATTGGAGGATTTTATCAAGTCTCTAGTCAGGGAGACCAATCTTTCTCGGATTGGATTGACTTAATCATGCACTAGCTTTAACTAGATCTTAGACCTAAGGACATAGGGAGTACGAGGTCCTGGTGTTGTGCGCTTTCATTCATTCTTGCCGGGTTACATTAGTGGCTAACATACGAAAGTGGTTGGGTACATGCATCAAGAATGTGGTCACAGTCCATATGTTCCAACTTCTAACAAGGGATCCACAAATTACCTCAAGGAACTTATTTGTAGCTTCGATTTGAGTCATCGAACTGTTTTTCAGGTGATTTTGTAGTTTGGTCCGATACTTAAAAAGTTTGAAGTGTTTAATCAAAAGTTTTTAATCATTGATCTTTTCTTTAATCATTAAAAATGATTTTATCATGCTCGGTGGATATCCAATGCTTGAGATCTTATGGTCCACCTTTTAGGCCGGCATGGGATTTTGATCAAGAGTGGATGTCACTGAAAATGGATGGATTGGGTCAATTTGTGTGCATGGATAAGGTAGGTATACAAACTTTTTGATGGTGTAGGGCATGTACGGGTGAGGTCCTCCATTACTAGTGTTTCCTAGTAAACCCGTAAACCTTGACTCCTTATAAATAGATGCCAAGGGGAATAGGGCAAGAGAGAGCCTTGGACGTCCCTAGGGTTGTACACGAACTGAGTTAGCTTGCTTGACTTGACTCGAAAAAGCTTGATTTGACTCGGTTCGAAATTGAGTTTGAGTCGAGTCGAGCTGATTTTTTGAGCTCAAAAAAAAATTTAAACCGAGTTTGAGCTTGCTTGAGCTTGACTTGACTCGGATTGAACCTAACTCGAATCGAACTAGTTTGGTGACTCGGTTACTTTGATATTGATGTTGCTCACCAAGTGTTTGATGAAATGACTCAATGAAGTGTGGTTGGTGGCAAGGAAGGTATGTATATGAAACAAATACTCTTTTTTTTCTTGATTTTTATGTTGCTTACATGGTGTTTGATGAAATATCTGTAAAACCACAGCTGCTGTTTTACATACAGTGAGATTTTGAAGGTGCAGTCCATGTGTTTGTGAAAATGCTGCACAGGTGAACTCGGCTCGAACTGGCCCTAGCTGCTGACTGAATCGAGCCGAGCTAGCTAGTAAGGTTCAAGGATCGAGTTAAGCCAAGTTCGAGCTAGGGTTAGCAAGTGGCCGAGCTCGACTCGGTTTGACTCGTGTACAACTCTAGACGTCCCCATCCCCTTAGGAACATCTGGTGCATGAGAGAGAATAGCAAATGAAGCAAAGAGAAGAGAAGCAGAAGAGAGAATCATCTCTACTTCCCTCCATCACATGTCCACATGTCTTAGGCCCATCATGTGGGTGGCTTTCAGGAGCTCACACCTAGCCCTACCTTGGGCGTGCTAGCAGCTCTCTGCTCTACTTTTTTTTTTTTGTTTGGGATAGATTGGGGAGAGACTTGTTATGTTGGAAGATCAACATTAGCCTATTGTGGCGATTGCACGGCACAAATATGAGGGAAGATCCTAACCATCGGTTTTGTTTATTTTAGAACTTCATAGTATCTTAATGGTGATCTAGGGTTTCTAAAATTTAGAATTTTCAAAGTTTTAGACTCCATGTCTTTTGACAAATCACCAATGGCTACGCATGGAGCCCATAGTTCTGGTGGATGGCATCTAACTTGTTCAACAAGATCACCCTACCGTGAATGTTATACACCCAAAAATCAGGCTGATCCAAATGTCGTATGGGCGATCAATTGAATTTGTAGGTTTTTGGAAGGTTGTCCACTGTTTTCTATGACGTGGCCTGCTTAATTATTATATAGACCTGATTTTTGGGGCACCCCATCATCTAGATGGGGATCACATAATGCATGGGTTGGATGGCATATACACAACATGGTGGTCCCCACAAAAAAAAAAAAAAAAAAAACAAAACAATGGATAACCATAAAAAACTTCCAATTTCATATAGCAACCCATATGGTGGTTGTATTGGCCTAAATTTCGAGCATCCAACTTTAATGGTGGTGCGAACCTGATGGACAAGGAGGATGTCATACACACATCTAGATGGGCCCCGCGCATAGCACTCATACAATATATGCTTATTTTACAAGGACTTGTAGAGGAAATGACTTTGGATTGGGATCTTCTCCAACATTTGTTTACACAATTGGTAAGACCACTATATTTTGTGGGCCTCATCATGTTCTGTGTATGACATCCATGATGTCCATCAAGGTCCTCCCACCATGAAAGTTGGATGCCTTAAAATCCAGGCCAATCCACCCACCACATGAATTTGGAGGGTTTTTATTTTTCATTTTTTATGATCGTCCATTATGTTTTTTGGTGGGCCCTTCCATGTTGTGATATGCCATCCAACTTGTGCATTACATGATCCCCCACCATGATGATGGGGTGGCTAAAAAGTGGGCCTATAAAATGATTAGGTGGGCCACATTAGAAAACAATGAGTAATGTTGATGCAGAAATCTGGTTGATCCTGCCTCACCTCCTACGGGCCGCCGAGTACCTGTAATTAATTAAGATACAAGAGAATGCACTGAGGGCGCCGGTTAGGGCTAGGGAACCTCCGATGCCTAATTTAGGATAGGTCTATAGAATGGGTAGAAGAATTGAGATATTTGTTATGTGTCTTTGCCCATGGCAGCGGATGTATTTCTAGGCTTTATAGGTGATCTGTGTATCTGAGTTGATTTGAGGGGCCTGTATTGAAGTCGGACTCTAACTCCAAGAATATCCTTGATCTGCATGATCCTCGACAAAGATCTAGGAAGGTTATCTTATTTTTATATATTGTAAGTGTATTTCTATTCCGAGCTGGTGGTCGATATCTGAGGTCGAGGTTGGTACTCGAGACCGAGGTTGGTGCCCGAGGCCGAGGTCGGTATTCGAGGCCAAGGTTGGTGCCCGAAGCTGAGGTCGGTATCCGAGGCCAAGGTTATCTCTTGATGTCGGCGAACAAAATCGACCTCTAAAGTCATTGGTCGGTACAAAAGGTCGGGGTGATTTTTCGGCCCTCAAGTAATCCATAGTCATCGAGTCTGGCTGCTCGGCTCATTTGTCTCATACATTTGTTTTAGCCTCATTTTACCCATAACAATAGCTCTCTACTTTCGAGCTTTACACTTTCTGAGCTCGAAAAGTAACTTTTGAACTAATGTATGAGATGTATGAGAAGGTCAACTCGTTCCATGTGTATTCCTCGATTTTTTCGCCTTTATGTGTGGTAGTTGTGCACGGTAGAATCAATAGGTCCATCGTCAAATAGTAGACGTAGTAGGTTGAGCACTAAAGACTTTCTGTTAGAAATAAAGGAATCTTGTACACAACGGAGGATAGAGGAAAAAGATAATGAGACGATCAGATCTATTAAGTTCAAGGCTTGACTTGAATAGTCAATATCTCAAGACAGATTTGCTGCCCTTTTTCTAGTAGTTCCAGCAAGTGCAAACGTATGAAATCTGCAAATTGTCTTCAGGATACAATAAACTATCAATTCAAATTTCAACACGAAAATTCGCACATTTAAGTGTTGAACAAATCTCTGGATTTGACACCGATATGCCTTTAAGACATTAAGAAAAAACTTGGCAAGAGGTCAGATCGAGAGTACTTGCACAAAAGATATTATCTTAAGAATGAAAAGTATATCTTCTGGATTATAATATCCAGGATTTATACTAATTGAAGGGTCATCGAGTTCTTCCTAAAGAGATGCTAATGTGCCTCTTTAAGAAATACATACCCATTCACAACAAACAATTGTCTTTCATGAAAGGACATGACTCTTTGTACTATGATAGTTATTTCTGCACTCTTTCAGATAGAAACAATTATCCAATAGTATAAAACTGTAGCCACATGTTCTAATCATCTTAACTGTTGCCACATAAGCGACATGTGGCATAGGTGCCACATGTACAACCATGTCACAGTTACTCTCAATCAATGCTAAGGTTGAAATACTTCATGATAGATCCTAGTTCAATTCAAGTTGTATTGTGGCTCAAAAAACTTTGAACCAGTGCCAAAAAGACTAAGGTGAAGTGCTAAGTGCTCCTAATAAAGCGCCAAAAAGCACCCAAGCAGCCCCACAACCCACACCGCGCGAGCACAGACGGTGCGAAGGAGATTTGAACCCTGGTTGTAGAAGCAAAAACCCCTTCTCTTATTATCTGATTACACACTGTTTATAGAAAGTTTTAATTATCAATATATTTATTTACTTATTAAAATAAACTCTTATTTTTAAAATTTATTTATTTGAAAAAACACAACACTTTCTTCCATTATATTGAGGGAAGTCCTTTTGGTCGATCGTACAACTTAGATAGTAGGGAGTTGAAAGAAATTCTCTCCCTTGACCTGGGGAAGTTCTTTCATAGTAGAATTCACAGTGGATAACTTTCTTCTCTTGCACTAAGGGAAGCTACCGTATTTGATCGCATATGCTAGATAGTTGAATTTTAAAAGAAATTCTCCTCTCCTGACCTGGGAAGGTTCTTTCATTGTAAAACTCAGTGGATGACTTTCTTCCCTTTCATTGCGGGAAGTCCTTGTAATCGGTCGTGTAGTTCAGATAGTCGAGAAATCATTAAAAGAAATTATCTTCTACGGACCTGGGGAATTCTTTTATTGTAGAATGCATGAGCATAGTAGATAGTAAAATAACAGTAGTGTCCTGAGCACATTTTTCCGTTTGAGAAGGGAGGTCGCCCTTATCGAGTAGGTCGGGGTTGGCCAATAAGCCTTATTACCGAGCTTGGTTGATTGGTTCAACTCGGTCGTTAGGTTTCCTTGCTCAGCCCAGCTTCCTCAAGTACCTGCTCCGGCTTGGTGTTCAAGGGAGTTTACCGATGGAAGTGACTTTCTGGATGTTGGTTAGTACGCTGGTCTCGGTTGGTTGTCCTCTTTCTTTCTTTTGGTGTTAGTGGTAGAGGGCTCTCCTTCTTCCCTTCGCCTCCTATCCTTAACTGAGTTGTTTTCTCCTTGAGTTGCTCTTCGTGAACTAAAGAATTCCTCGGCATTGGAATATTTTTGAGCTCGGTTAAGTAGGTCGGTAAGGATATTTGGGGGGTTCTTACTCACAGAGGAGGAATTTTCCTTGTTCAAGGCCGGCTACCATGGCGACCAAAGTTATCTAGTCGGAATAATTGTCGACCTGGACGACGTCAGCGTTGAAACGGATGACGTAGTCTTTTAGTAGCTCGTCCTCCCTCTTAGTGATTGTAAGGAGGTGGGTTGATGGCTATCTCGTCTTTCCCACTGATGAACTGAGTAATGAAAGCCTTATTGAGTCGAGTGAAAGAACTAATGGATTTCAGCTTCAGGTGTTTGTACCATTTCCACGACATCCCTAATAAGGTTAGGGAGAATGCTCGGCACATCACGGGGCCCGAGGTGCCATGAAGCTCCATTCAGGCTCTGAAGGACTCGATGTGCTTGACTAGGTTTCCAGATCTAGAGTAGGGAGTGATCTGGGGCAACCGGAACTTGGACAGGAGTTGAGCCCCCATAATGTCGTCGGTGAGGGGTGGTTCGACTTCCTCAAGCATCGACTCCATGGAGGACGAACCCCAGGCTCGACATGCCTGTTAAATGTCGCCGAGCTGTCCTCGAATTTCTTTGAGCTCGGCTTCCCACTTGACTTCACTTTCTGTTGTGGCCTCGGGAGCCTTTCTGTGTCTCTTTTTCTGCAGGGTGTTTCATAAATCGGACTAGGCGAGCTCAGTTGTTTCCATGGTTTGTAGGGGGATGCACTTGCTTCATGCTAGTCAATCCCTCACCACATAGGAGTCGTGAGGCAGTTGTAGAGCTCGAGATTGGGCAAAAGCTGCTCTCGATGTCTCACCTTGATTGAGGAGGGGCTGTTGTCGTTTTAATATGCGCATTATTCAATCCACGTTTCCGGTTAGGGCCTTGACTTAATTCTTTAGGGAGATGAGTCGATCAGCTCTGTTGCGGGGCCTACCCGAGGCCATCGCCGAAATGGGGTTGGTATGATGTTTCGAAGGTGATTCTTCAGGTTGCTTGTCTGGTGCGGAGATTGGCTATTTTGGATATTGCTTGACCTCACGTGAGTTATGAGGAGTCTGTAGAGGTCGAGATCGCTTGGTAGGTGCGCCTGCCTTTGGTCTGTGGTCGGGGGGCGGGTTCTGCCTTTCCAGTATCTGGATTAATCGGTTCATATTACCGGTTAAGGCTTTGACCTGATTCTCCTGAGAGACCAGCCGACCACCTCGATTTCGGTATCGATGAATAGGTGCTGGAAGAGTAGAGTCAGCATTGTGTTGTGAAGGTGGACCTTTGAGATCTGTAGACTGCTTGACTGTCATGTAAGCGACTGGTGTGGGAGTTGTTGTGGCGATGGCTGCCAAGGTCTTCTTTCTTCCTTTCGCCATTACGGAGCCTTGGTGAGATGGAAACGGTTTTGATGTCGTTTCCACAGACGGAGCCAAACTGTTGATGCAAAAATCTGGTCGATCCTCCCTCACCTTTGCAAGCCATTGAGTACTTGTCATTAATTGAGATACAAGAGAATGCACTGGGGGTGTTGGTTAAGGCTGAAGATCCTCCAATGCCTAATTCAGGGTAGGTTTGCAGGAGTAGAAGAATTGGGATATTTGTTGCGTGTCTTTACCCATGGCAGTAGACATATTTATAGGCTTTCTAGGCAATCTGCGTATCTGAGTTGATTTGAGGGACCCGTATTGTCACGCCCCAAACTCGGAAACCGGGCTCATAAAATTTTCGATCGCTGAATCTGGCGCCAACAGCCTCTGTAGAACCCCATTCTCGGTTCCCAGCTCCCATTCGCCAGGTTCCGATCCTGGGATGCTATGAGGAGGATTTTCAAGATCAGTTTGAATAACGATAAGCATAACCAAAGGCATAACCCACAAACAACAACTAAAAACTCCATTACATTTTCACTATGATAAAAAACTTAACAAGTACAATGAGCATAAAGGAAGATACAATGATGATGGACAAAAATCTTCAAAGTGATCTGCTATGCGCTCCTGCCTCAGTGCTGCTGCGATCCAACGTCACCTGTACGCAACGGTCGTGCATAAGCTTATAGAAAGCTTAGAGGGTGGTGAAAGTGTGTGCGCAAGGTAGTAATATGATCATACAATATCAGAGTAATGCGGAATATGCTGATGGATCCATGAATACTGTTGGCCGTACCAAGGCCATGCGGTGCAAAGCATGAATGATGTCGGCCATACCAAGGCCATGCAATGCGAAATGCAACTCAAGCATACAGTCCTCATCTAAGTCCACATATCAATACAGCTCAAATATGGGATATCACCGGGGTCTAATACACTCTAAACCAGATCGCCACCTCATCACGCGCAATAAGGTAAGTGGAAGAGACCTCACTATCCGTCTGCTAATATCGGGCTCGACTCGTCGATAGCGGACCCATTCCTCGAGTTGGTCAGACTTAGCCTAGCATTGCCCTCTACACTCGGGCAGGTAAGGCCGCACCTCCTTCCAACTGACCACGACACAGTGGAGAGCGCAACTATCTAGTATTCGACACTCAACGCTCATCTACTCACTCGGTCTAGACGTTGGAGCAACCTCTTGGTACTATAAGGGTTTAGGGACTTTCCCCCAGGGATATCTATAGCACCCCATGTACAACGAGATTTTCGGTATCCAATCCTGCCAACCACGATCTGTCTGTGGAGGCTACGACCCCGATGTCGCTAAGGCGTACAACAACCATGTCACACAATGCGAAATGCATGAATCACACTATCCAATTATGCAGCAAATCCTGCACGTATCGTGCGCTCATGCAGGGCAACACCGCCTAATTGGGGTCCCATAAACAATCTGCCCGAAGGCATATGCTATGATCAGCCACTTCTCATATCAAGCATACATATGATGCGTATGATCATGAGTCACGGAACTATACTAAACATGTTATAATGAAATGAACTATCCTTACAATGCAGATGGGCCTGGACGGCCTATACACAATAAGTACGGGCCTAATAATGGGCCCTAAGGAGAGTCGTAATGTGTACATCCAACCAGCATTACATTCGCAATGTGGATGTCAAACCAACATTGCTCCCAAGGCATGATCGTCGTAAACATCGTTACATAATCTGTGTTGGGATCAAAAATTGCAATGGACCTTAGGTACATCCCATTGGGCCTTAAATACATCAAATGGGCCATGTCATATGGGCCTTTTATTCATCAAATGGGCCACATAAATGGACCACACCAATGGGCCTTATGTGCATTGCAATGGGTCATAACCCGTGGGCCTTAGATTGCATCAAATGGGCATAATCTTATGGGTCTTATATGTAAAAAATGGGCCACACCAATTGGGCCCCATATGTACATCAAATGGGCCTCAACCCATAGGCCCTAGTACATCTCAATGAGCCTTAACCCATGGGCCCCCAAAACATCAAATGGCCAATTCCATGGACCCTAGAATACATCGAATGGGTTTGATCCCATAGGCCTTAGATTACATCAAATGGGTTTGGTCCCATGTGCCTTGGGATATATCAAATGGTCCAATCCCATGGGCTTTACATCCACATCAAAGTGGGCCCCAATAAACTGTCACAAATACATTAAGATGGACCTCAAATCATGCCAAGATGGGGTCCACTTGGACTATGGATCTGGCTCATTCTTTGACTCATTCCATAAAATGAGCTTTTAAAATGGATGGACAGATTAGATGCAACACCTGCATCAAGGGTGAGGGTCCACGTGAAGGCCCACCACCATGAATATTATATATTATATAATATATAAACTACATATAATATATATAATATTATCTATATAATACAATAATATATATATATACACACACACACACACACACACACACACGCTGCACACACACACTGCACACACACACGCACGCACACACATGCACACTGAGGGCCCCACCGTCACGCCGACGGTGGGAATGAAACACATGCATCACTATGGGTTCCCATGTGGGGCCCACCACAATGTTTATATGCCATCTGACCTGTTGACAAGGTCACACGGACCTGAGTGAAAGGAAAATACAAATCTCATCTTGATCCAAAACTTCTGTGGCCCACAGAAGGGTTTCAATGGCAGAGGTTCAATCTCACTGTTTTCTGCAGCGTGGGCCACCTGAGTGTTGGATGGAACTGAAACTTGGAGGGGGCCCACTACTTGGGGTGGCCCACCTCATGAACAGGTTGGATTTCACATATACATCATGGTGGGGCCCACGACAGGGGCCGTGGGAAGCTGTCCGCCCGCCCGCTGCATGCAGCAGTGTGTTGCTGTTGCTGCAGTGTCAGAGAGGCAGAGGCGCTGCTTCTTGCGTTTTATATTTTTTGTTTTCTTGAGAAAAATCACATGTGGGGCCCACTTCTTAAAAATTTGCTCCGTCCAATAAATTCTAGGGCTCAAAACATGCTGAACGAGTCCGATGTTCGGCATTTTTGGTGTGTAGATGCAGCAAGGTGGGTCCTAATAGCTTTGAATGGTAAGGAATACAATTTTATATGGTATGGCCCACCTGATTAACATATCAACCTCATTTTTCGGCTCAACGCCTAAAATGAGTTGGTAAAAGGGATGAACGGCATGGATCGAACACATATATCAAGGTGGGGCCTACATGAGCCGGCCACCAAAAAAAACCTTTCTTTTTCTCTTTTCACTACTGACGTGAGTATACCCACGTCAGTACACATACTCCATGCTAGCCACCCCACAGGGATCCATACCAGGATACCCAGCGTTGAAACGGGGGTATCTTTCACTCGGTCGGCCACTTGAGCTATGGATCAGGGTGTAGGGCCCCACATGCACACCTGGGTGGGCCACATCCTGGATGAGGATGGACGGTTGGGATATCATGTAAACATCATGATGTGTCCCATATGGATGGGATCCACCGATAGATGGCTTGGATGCAAACATCATGGTGGGCCACACATCTTATCATCTTCATAACCATACAAGAGGAAAAGATAGAGGAAAAAAAAAAGAAAAGGAAAAGAGAGATCGGATGGTGGTGGAGGGACCCCGCCACTATGGGCCCTCCATGATCACAATACAAACATAAAAAAAAAGTCTCATCACAAGTGGACCTTGTAATAGCAAAACAACGGTGGATCACCCACCTTAGATCTTTTGTTCTTGCCTCCAATGGCTTCTTTGCTCCTTAGCTTCAATCCTATTGGAGGAGATGAGGTTTGGATGGTTGAGATGGGAGATGATGGGGTAGGAAAGTGGGCCACCTTTGTTGCTTGGGAAGGCTTGGAGAGCTCATACGTATGGAGTCTTGGTTGCTTGGAAAGAGTTTGAAAATGAGAGAGACTTGTAAAGGGAGAGAGAGAGAGAGTGATGGGTGATGGATGTGGTGAGTGATGGGTGTGTAAGAAATTCTTCGACTTTGGTTGCCTTTTGTGTAAGAAAGGCATGGCTTTGTAAGATCTTTTTGACTTTTGTGATTGCTTGGGTATGGGTGAAAGGTGATGTGTACTTGACATGTACTTGACATGTGATGTGATAAGATTTGATTGATTGATGGGATTGATGTGACACCTCGTAGAGATTCTCTTGGGTTTTGCAACGCGCGGCGTTTTCCTCGTACCAAACGTTGGGCCACATCTCCTGACTAGGGTATCGCCTAGGCGCGTGAGTCGCGGCATCGGAACCGCAGCGACGGTGCGGTCGCTATGGTAAAGATCTTGGGTTGAGTCGACTCGGGTTGACGGCGTACGAATCAGGGTCGCGTGCAAATATCGATTAAGGTTCGAAGGTTGCCGAAATTCAACCGGTAAGACTGCGGGAGTCTACGGAACGGTACGGACTAAGACACGGGTCTTACACGTATGGGAGTCGGACTCTAACTCCAAGAATATCATTGATTGACATGATCCTCGGCGAAGATCTCAGAGGGTAATCTTATCTTTATATATTGTAAGGGTATTTCTGTTCCGAGCTGGTGGTCAATATCCGAGGTCGAGGTTAGTACCCGAGGCCGAGGTCAGTATCTGAGGTCGAGGTTGGTGCCTGAGGTCGAGGTCAGTATCCGAGGCCGAGGTTGGTGCCCGAAGCCGAGGTCGGTATCTGAGACTGAGGTTATCTCTTGAGGTCGGCGAACAAGACCAACCTCCAAAGTCATTGGTCGGCACAAGGTTGGGATGATTTTTTGGCCCTCAAGCAATCCATAGGCATCGAGTCTGGCTGCTCGGCTCATTTGTCTCATACATTTGTTTTAGCCTCATTTTACCCATAACAAATAACCCTCCAAAAACCTCCAAATCCAAGTGGTTGTCCGCATGATGGTTGGAGGGAGAGAGTGCGAGAGAGATTAAATATCCCACTTTCTTAAGTTGATTTTTTAGCAACCATTAGATATAATCCTATGGTTTTAATGCTCTGTGCATTGTAAGCTTAGAACACGCTTAGTCCACTAGATCATTTCTCTTCATGCATCTCACACCTCTTTTAAAGATAATCAATCCAACATAACAAGTAACCCCCTAACTCAATTCCCATTCTATTTAAAATTCGAATTCAAACTAGCTCACTAATCCCTTTTATTGAAATTCAAACTTAAACTAGCTATCTCAACATAAAAGGAAACCCATTATCCTTCTTACTCTAATTGGTAAATGATGCAGGGACATGTGATGGCCTAACCTTAGATGCATGTATAATCAAGATGATGAGATTCAAGTAAATAAATTAATCAACCAACTGTTTTAATCAAAGGGATTAGGCAGATCTCAACGCAGAGAAGAGATCATTCCATCAGGATCATGCCCATTAGCATAAAATCACATAAACAGTAAAAAGGGAGGACCTAGGGATTTGAGGATATCCAAGATTTAGCATAAGTCAGTTCACAGTCTAGTTCGGATCTGATTCTACCAATTAGCCATCCCTCTTTTCCATTTAAATCAAAAGGGAATGTCTAAAAGGACAAAAGGGATGAAGAAGGGAGGGTTCAAGATGAAGAAACTACGGGTCCTTTGTCATCAAAAGAAAAGAAGACAGATTTCTCACCTTTTCCTACACCTTGAAGATCTGGGAAGAAGGAAGCTTAAAGTCATGGTGGAATCCTCAACACCTAAGGGCCATTCCTGAAACCCTAATCTCTTGATAAAAGAGGAAGAAAAGATACGAATTTCTATTCATTTAATAATAATTAAAATATGGTTCATCATAATGTATATAGAAGCCATGAAAAAAGTAAAAGTGCACTAAAGCTCCTGAAAACAACAAAAATAACAAAAAGAAAAAAAAAAACGAAAAATGCAATAAAGCCCCTGAAACAAGGAAAAAGAACAAAAAATGTATAAACTAAAACACTCGTACGGTAGGGTGTGAAATCCGACCCATGGGCCTGTGGTCAGGGTGCGGTCATGCTGCTCATACAGACGTAGTGCGTAAGAAAATGGGTCCGATGGACCCAACGTCCATCCATATCAACTCATCCACTCCGGTACTCTGTTGGCGACGCCTTTTCCTTTGGTACACTCTAAAGGGTGCACCACTGATGTCCACATCAGTAAATTTGAGATAACAATTTGTAATCAAATCCCTTATAACCATAATATGTGGACTCTACCTAAGCATTATTAAATCCCAACAGATCTGGTTTTGTAGTTTTCAGATTTTTTTTCTTTAAAAGAATAAATGGGAATTTTAACAGAGTATTTATAGGATAAGCAACCAAGCTTTTCATGGAACACTTAGGTTTTCAATTGTGATGATTGGTTCCCATGATTCGGTAATCAGAAACATTTTTTTTTTGCAGCGGGAAGCAATAGACAGGTAGTCTAGTTTACCAGCCTCACTCATAATTGGGAACCTTTTCATGGTCCTCAATTCACGTATCCTATAATTCCTCATTTGTACAAGTTTTACCAATGACATTTTAACCAATCTTAAATTTCCATTATTCATTGGTCTTTATCTTTATTTATTTATTTATTTATTTATAAATCATGAATATTTGTTTTATTTTATTTATTGATGACTAGTTATGTTCGTACATAGAGAAACTACTGACGATGGAAAGGAGCTGCTGTTCGACCATGGTGCTCCATTTTTCACCGTGGACAGCGAGGAAGTGAGGAGTCTTGTTAGTGCATGGGAAGCGAGAGGTCTTGTTGCTGAGTGGAAGGAGAATTTCGGGTCTTTCGATCAAATCAGCACCAAATTCGTTGACTTGGAAACAGTTAATAATTCAACCAAATTGATAACATGCCTTGTTGTTTTTTTTCATGGTATGGATGTTTATTACGGCTATGTTCTTCTCAACCATCACTGATTTTTATTTGAGATGTAATGGTGACGCACTTCAGGACATGGTTCTAGGTATCAGCTTCGGAGCGTGACTTGTTCTAGTAAAGCTATGAGTTGTATCCCTGATACTGATATGACTTGTCCTATATCGGATGTGTCACAAAAACAATACAAAACATTAGAAAAATTAAAAAAGGAAATTTAGAAAAAAATCAATATATCAGAAAACTAAAAAAAATAAAAACCTGCATCAGCACAAATTTAACATGCATAGAGATATTTGTAGTTAGATACCTATGTGAAATCGTTGATAAATTTAAACCTATTTTCGTTATAATTGATCAATAAACTAGTAAACAGATGGAATGGAAGCATGCAAACTGTAGACAACTTAGGCTAGCATAAGTAAAAAATTTACACAACTTTGTTGAACATGTATGGTACGATGTAACTATATAGTTTATGCCCATGGTGTTCTATTCTCCAACTGACAACAGTGTAAATCTAGACTGGAAGGAGTTGAGTGCTTGCTGAAACTCATTCTTATTTCTGTCTCTATCTCCGTGATATGGATAAAGATGCTATCATCCCTGTCCATAACTAAAATCATATAAATGTAGCCACTTTTTGCTTCTGTCTCTGCCTTGAGATTGAGATTGAGATTCAGATCCTGCTCCATACTCCTATTGTTGCATAGTGTGTCCATATTCATAATGGCCCATGCTGCTGGTGAACCTGCTCTCAGTACAGGCACCATATACTGGGCCTGACCCATGCTTCTGATACTGATGTCGCTGGTCTCGAGATAGGCTCATATATTCGCAAAGTCCCATAAGCATTGTATCCTACATGCCCATGTCCATTAGTAGGATATGATATATGCTCAGTTGGCAACTCAATCCCATGGGCGTGTTTGTAGAACTGGTGCTTATCTAACATCCTCTTAGTCGTTCCAGTAATGCAATTGCATTCCATCCCACACGTCCACACTCTACATGTGTGCATAGGAAAATGGCAAACTTTTTTTTAAAATTGATTCTAGTTTCCTTTTTTATTGTCTCCATAGTAGGAAATATTCCTGTTTCTTTTTTTAGAAATCTAGGTTATGATGGAGATCTTTGCCAGTATGGAATTATGTTTTTAGATCCTTTAGATTGTGCCAGGTGATTATAAGCCTCTCCTTATAAATAAGGCACAAGCCATATGAATGATATTTTTCTTTGAGCAAAGTTTCTTGTTTCTCTATGGTATGAGCATTGGGGAGGGAGTAGTGTGGTTTCTAGTATAAGACTAGCGGGCTGTTGAGCTTACTCTCAGTCTTTGCTTCTTCTTCTTACTTGCTATATGTGGATCTTCCCATGCTTGTGTTTGATTTGAGCACACAATCTGGTACGTCGGGTTTCATTTGCAATTAGTTTCTTTCTTGAGCTAGTTGCTTTATCCAGTCACAAGACTCACAACAGTCACCCCTGTTTCATGTCATATATACAGACACCACCTCCATGATCACGTGTATCTCTTGAATCATCACGATCAACTTCAACATCAACATCAATTTCTGATGTGATCCAACTGTCGATAATGAATATTAGTCCACAATTAATATATTTGGACAGATCCGGCCATAAAATTATTAAAATCAGCATATGGGTAGCAATCGAAACAGATCCAATCTAGATCTGATATCAAACACCCATTTTTATGAAGTCTCGATCACCAAAGGGGATGTCCATATTAACTTGGACAGCAATAATTACAATAGACCATATCAGACCACATCATCGCATCATGAACATGAAGAAATAATAACCGGCATCAAGCATGTATCCATGAAGAGAAAGACTACGAAGAACCGAAACACCACTTACTGGAGAACTAGTTTGAAGTTTCAAGAATAATATGCCGACCAACAGTTGATGAATAAGAAATGATTAATGCTTGGAGCTCCAAAGTCTCAACAAGCTTGCAAAAAGCACTAATAGATTGAACCCCGAAAGCCCTTATGGAAAGACCTTCCAAGAGAAAACCTCCAAAAGAAATTAAAAGGCCCTTATTAATCCGAAGGGGTTGTTTGGCATCATATATTTGGATTCTGACCAAGTATCCAAATCTTGGATTTTCACATCTGGATTTTGCATTCTTCCAGTTGTGTTTGGTAGCTGGGATTTTCGATCTTGTGGAATCTAGAAATTATGTTTGTCAACCTGGATTTTGACTTTGGGGGGGCCTTAAAAGAAACTAGGAGAGGGCAATTATGACAGTTGAAGAAGAAAGAAGTCTAGGATTTTGCACCCCACCTTTTCTCTAGGATTTTAGAAGGGGGGCTTTTGGGGATTTCAATCCAAAGTTGGATTTGAAATCCAGGATTTGGGGGGGTGCCAAACATGATTTCGATTGAAAATCTTGGATTCCAATTCCTAACTGCCCGGAATCCATGTTACCCAATGACCCCTAACCCTAAGACATAACCACCTAATAAGCAATAAACAATAACCCAAGTTCTCAACAATCTACAATGCATCCTGCACTAATTCATGCACGCACATATGGGGATCCACATGCACTTCATAAGTGGGCCGTGTCCACCTCCAAAACCAAGACATCTGTTGTCCCGATCATAATCAAAGCATACCACTGCGAATCTGTTCTCATCATGAATGCATCCATGGCACTATCATTAACAGCCAAGTTTGATGACCACTAGATCTAGATCATTAATCAGATCTAAAATTTTAGATCTGAGTGATCCAACTGTGCAAACTCAAATCTAACGTCTAAAAAAGGGCATGCAGGTCCGTGAAGGTAAGTTCAACTCCTAAAACCTGCAATGCAAATCATTGTCGAGGTGATGGAATGCCGCTTCATTGATCCACGTGCAGTCAGTCAATGGTTGTCATTTCCAGTGCATCAAATAACGGTGATTGCCTGATGTGCACCTTACCTCTTTCTCATGGCCTTGACATCAACTACGAACTTGATCTTCTGTTTCGGCTTCTGTGGGATCTGTCATTGCAACTTGCCTTGTTGTTCAGCTTGTTATGGAATATCATCTCCATAATATGCATACAAGTCTGCTATATTGAAAACTGGAGAAATTTGTAGATCATCCATTAAATAGGCGTTATCACCCAGTTTTCTCAAAATACGACAATGGCCAATCTTCCATGCTCATGATATGTTCTTGCAGGGAATGCTCTCTACAATTATAAACCATCACTAAGTCTCCCTCTTCAAGAACTTGCAACCTCCTGTGAGCATCTGCAACTTCTTTATGGTTTTTATTGCTAACTTGGAGCCTTGGATCTTTCTTACTTGTGTCGAGTTGTCACATGTCCAAGGCGATTACCAGCAAACTCACTTGTGTTCACTTAGTATTCATCCTTGATGTACCCAAGCTGGCCCTAACTTCAGCAGGGTTTGTGTTCGAGTGTCCATTTTGGACAAATCCTTGTTTTGAAGATCTGGTACTCTAAATTGTTGGAAACCTGCTTCTCTGGTTTTGACACTGATTCGGCCCACATGATGTTATTTTAGGACTCAAAATACCAAGAAATAGTTTTGCTGACCCAGTTGCCGTTTCCTGCTTTATTCATTGTAATTTTGGTATGAACTTATTCTAATTTAGTTGAAGAAATCTTCCAGTTAAAATCTATTTCTTAATTGTGCCATTTTCCTATTTGCTTTTAGAGTTAGTTTCCTTATTTGATTCAGGGTTAGGCCACTTAGTCTTTCTGTTGAAAACATGGTATATATTTTGGACCCAAATTCTTGTAAATAAAGGTTGTAGGTCAGGTTAACTTACAATTGATTTTAGGTGATCAGTTCTCCTTTATAAACAGGTTTATATAGTCTGTAAATCACAGGTATTTTATTTGATAACTGAGAATTTTGTTTTAGGGTTGTCTATACTCCGCATTTTCCTTCTCCTCCCTATAGTAAAATGCATGCGATTGTGTGTTTATGTTATCCATGTCTCCTCTAGAGCACTATATGCATGTTTCTCTCAAGTTTACATACGCATACGTACACACACACACACACACACACACACACACACACACACACACTCTTACACCCACACACACACCACATGGGTTCTCGAACCCATAACCTCAGAGATGAAACACACTGTCTACCACTGAGCCATGAGTAGACACACACACACACAAATGCACATATATGCATGTATTTATGTGTATGTATGTGTGTTAGTCGTTTGTGTAAACGCTACATGTTGCACTAAACTTTTCTTTTTTCTTTTTTACTTCTTCTCTCCTTCATCTCATCACTTGGTATTAGAGCAGGTTTTTTGACTTGATTGCAGTTTGATAGTGTGGCTAGGGTATGGCTAGTTCGTCATTTGAAGCAAAAAAAATATGAGATCTGGAAGAGCTTGATTTTATAAGATTTATGGTGATTTTTCTGGGATTTTGAAAAGTTTTTGGAGGTGTTTCACGCAGAATAAAAGAAGTTGGGAAATGATCAAGATTTCTTTTTTACTATCATACTATTTTTTGTGAGCTCTTTGGTGGAGATTTTTTGCATGGATTAGGTACGGTTGATTATTAGCAATCACCAAAACAAGAATCATGAAATTCCATTGAGATTTGGGAGCTAGTTTCTTTCTTTTTTCTCCTTTTTTAAAAAGAAATATGTGTTGTACAACTATTGTTTTGGGTCCTTTTGTTGAAATTTCTTCGTGTCTTTATATTTTGATGTTGTGAGGTTGTGAAATAAGGTATGGATTTATGTTGTGGATGTGATTGTGTAGTTGGTGTTCTCCTTCTGTGTTTTGAGGTACTATGCATACAAACTGTTTAATGTAATGATTGACTATGGAGGATTTCTGCAAGCGCTATAGCTTTCCTTTTTCATTCATCATTTCTTTTACTAGGCCCTTGTTATTAGTTATGGGTGTAGTCCATTCACATGTTGTTCAGTGTTGCATGCGTGTCTTCACATGCTGTTATGGCTGTAGTCTCCCTCTCAACTGTTGTGAATGCAGTTCACTCACCTATTGCGCGGTGTCACTCATGTCTTTGAGAGGATTTTGCGTGTGAATGATGGTTTGGAGGCTCGATGGTTGTCGAGTTTGGATGACCTATTTGAAGAGAATATTCAGTGGAAAACGAAAGCTTAATCTAAAGACAAGCAACAATCGGAGATATTGTATTCCACTATGTTGTGTTTGAGGGGCAGTTGTGCCCTGCCCCAAGCTGATCGTCATCACCTTCTTCATGTGTTCCATGCTGGGCATGTCAATATCTATGCTCCAACCAGAGGGAAATTGTATGAAAGTATATGTTATTGTGTATGTTATCCATCTACTCCTACGGAGCACTATATCTATGTTTCTCAAGTTAATATGTATGTGTTAGTGTTGTGTGCAAACAATACACTTGTTGTGCTAAACTTCTCCTCTCTCTCTCTCTCTCTCTCTCTCTCTCTCTCTCTCTCTCTCTCTCTCTCCATCTCACCACTTTCTAGTATCCGTACATCACATACACAAGCATTTGACTGTATTACATGGGTGCAACATGGGTATGTCTTGAATATGGCTTCAATTCATAAAATTCAACTGTCAGATATGGATATGAAATCCCCAACAGATTGTTCATGTAACATATCTTATACTTAACTTGCATGCATGTATGTAGGCATTCTATACTCGAATTGCACACCCTTTTCATTTTATGGCATTGACTCATGGGGATATTTGTTCTTGTAGGAAGGATCGAGTAAGAAATATGTGGGCATTCCTGGAATGAACTCCATATGCAAGGCACTATGCTCAAAGCCTGGTATGTATTGATTTAACGAATGTTGCTTTGTTCGTCAGTATATTTGAGATTGGCTTCTAACTATGTTTAATTACTTGATAAACTAATATTATTTTTCAGGAGTGGAATCCAAGTTTGGGGTAACTGTTGGGAAATTAGATTGGCTAGACAGTAGTAACTTGTGGTCATTGACTGGATTGGATGGGCAGAGTCTCGGCCACTTTGATGGTGTGGCGGTGACAGATAAAAATATAGCTTCTCCAAGATTCACAGGCCAAACTGGATGGCCCCCACCCTTGGGTTAGTTAGATCTCTTCAGTTCTTAATATTATTTAATTATGATCCTTCCATGTTTTGCTTCAAATGGATTTTCTGTCAATTCCTTCAATTGTCTGTATACGGAAGGGTGAAACTTTCTTTGACACCACTGAAGCAAATTTCATCTTTTGAGTTGAAGATCCACATTTAGATGAAGAATTACACACTCAAAGGGTACCAAAAAGAAAAATGAGAGAATTCTTGACCAAGAGGAATAAGCAAATTCTCTAATCTATTCAAGTCATAAAACTGTGTTCCATTAAAATAAAGTATATCTACAAAAATCCTATGTCCTAAGTTTCTAACTCTGATAAATTCCCTTTCAATTTTCAATTTTCTTTTCTCAAAACAATCTCCACAACGTTTTTATTTTTCTTATTAGCCATGTCTTTACAACTTCCCTAGTGGCTTCCCACTTGCAATCAAACTCTTGAATAAGAAAATACCTTTTTGTGTTTTTTTTTTTTTTTAAATTATAAATTTTAAGAAAATACAATTTATTGAAACAAGGTCATAAGGTGGCTGTATCTTGAAGATGATCGTGCACAAAAATAACTGGTCTGCTCATCAAGAAAGCCGCATGTGCATTAAATGTGGACCATTGGCAACTTTTCTTAAATCGCCCATTCTTTTTGTATAGGCTGGGCCACATCATGAGTAGATCAGCCTGACATATCTTCTTAATGTTGGCCACCTTATGCACCACCAGGTGTCCAACATGCATGCTAGATTGGTACTTGCTGTGTGTAACAATGTACATGGAGTTTGATTGTGATCTGTTGGAAACCAATGCACATGGAATTAGATTGTGATCCGTTGGAAACCAATGCACATGGAATTAGATTGTGATCCACTCTGGTTTCCAACTTGCACATGATCCAATACAAGCTGGATTTGAATTGAAAATTAATTTTCTTTCAATCAAGGATCATTTGAGATGAAAAAGATCTGCATCCACCTCTTATTGTGCTATAAAATTCTATGGCTTGGGTCCTTAAACAAATACAATTAGGGTTCACACAGTAGGGTATAGAAACCTAGGCATGGTGGTTCTTATGTCTCATTTTGTTCCTAGAGCCTAGCATGCTATTATAAGAGGGGAAATCAATAAAGATGTATGCGTTTTTTTTTTTTTTTTTATTGTGATCTGTTGGAAACCAATGCACATGGAATTAGATTGTGATCCGTTGGAAACCAATGCACATGGAATTAGATTGTGATCCACTCTGGTTTCCAACTTGCACATGATCCAATACAAGCTGGATTTGAATTGAAAATTAATTTTCTTTCAATCAAGGATCATTTGAGATGAAAAAGATCTGCATCCACCTCTTATTGTGCTATAAAATTCTATGGCTTGGGTCCTTAAACAAATACAATTAAGGTTCACATAGTAGGGTATAGAAACCTAGGCATGGTGGTTCTTATGTCTCATTTTGTTCCTAGAACCTAGCATGCTATTATAAGAGGGGAAATCAATAAAGATGTATGCGTTTTTTTTTTTTTTTTTGTGCGCGCGCACGCGCGTGCGTGTGTGAAAGGCAAGCTAAATATAGACTTTGGTGTTAAGCATTTACTTTTTGTTAGGCTTTTATGAAAGTCGGACACAAAACTTTTTCAACATCAATTTCTAGGTGATTAGGACGTGCTTCCCATATAGATGATATCAAATTTTCAAAAGATACAAGCGGATGGCTGAGATCATACCTATTATCGTGTTCTCTCTGAGTGTGTAGAAGCTCAATGCCAATCCTTCAATGTAGGTCTTTCCTTGATTTATTTCTAGAGAAGGGATGCCTTGAGAGCTTCCACTAGCCCGCACAATAGGGCTATGGGCACAGGAGGATGAGAGTCGTCCAAGGGTGGACCACACATGCGATGGGAGAGAGAAGGGAGGGATGATGAAAGATTTCTCTCTTCTATATATATATATATATATATATATATATATATATATATAGGATCGCTCAGCTATACATCGGTTTGCACGTCATTACGTGCGAACCTTCCTATCAACCATTGGATAAGGTAACGGTTTGGATGAAGGCGCTCTTAGCGTGAGCTTGAAAGAGTGAGTTTCCTTCTCTCGCATGCCTCTTCACCCTATTCTCTAACTCTTCGAAGGATGCGGCGGAAGCATTTCACATGAAATTCTTCCGCTGGGATGCTAGGTGGTTCCCACCAAGATGTTAGTGATGCCGTCCATACATTTTTTAAAATAATTTTATGGTATGAACCCAAAACTGAGGTAGATCAAAATCACAAGTGGGCCACACAGTGTCGATTGAACTCTCACCATTAAAAACTTCCTGGGGCTACCAAATTTTTTGGATCAAGCTGATATTTGTTTTTTTTCCATCATCCAGGTTTGTATGACCTAATCTATAGGTTGGATGTCAAATAAATATCACGGTGGGCCCTAAAAAATATTTAACGGTGAGAATCATTATCACCGTTGCTTCCTGTGGTGTGGTCCACTTGAGATTTGGATCTGCCTCAGTTTTGGGATAATGCCCTGAAATGATAAGGAAAAATGGATGGATGGGGTAGATTTCTCAAAAACATCATAGTGGGCCCCACCTAGGTTTTCAGTGCACAAAAGGCTTTCGTAGGAAATCCCCATTCGAAAAAATCGCGCTGCGGATTTCCTGCAAAAGCCTTCGCAGGAAGTTCCTGCGCTGAAAACCCAAGTGGGACCCACCATGTTGTTTTTGAGAAATCCAATCCGTCCATCCGTTTTATGAGATCATTTTAGGACATGCGTACAAAAACGAGTCGAATCCAATACTCAAGTGGGCCGAAAACGTGAAGATTGAACTTACACAGTTGAAATATTCATAGGTCACAGATGTTTTGAATCAGGATAATATTTGTGTTCTCAGCTAATCCTAGTAGGAATGACGTTATGAATGGTATAGATGGCATGTAAACATCATCGTCGACCCCAAGGAGGTTTCAATGATAGGAATTTCCCTACCCCCTTTTCCTTCAGTACGACTTAATTGAGTACTGTATCCTGCTCGCTTTTGGTCTCAAGTCCTAAAATGAGCTCTAAAAATGGATGAATGGGATAGATTTCTCACAAACATCATGGTGAGCCCCACCTAGATTTCCAGCAAACTTTGTAAATTGCGTGTGTTGTTCGGGGATGCGGATTGGATACTGACAGAGGTTGAGTAGCCACACTCGCTACTGAAGTGACCGCACCAAGTTCTGTGTGCCCCACATGATGTATGTGTTGTATCCCCACCGTCCATACATTTGGAGAGATTATTTTAGGATATGGTCGAAAGAAAGAGGTAGATATAAGGCTGGGGTGGACCCCACCATAGAAAATAGTGGTGAGAGTGACACCCACCGTTGAAACCTTTAAAAGGTCCACCATAATTATTATTTGAGATCCAATCTGTTCATGTGTTAACGCAAACATGAAAGATGGGAAAACACAAATATTAGCTTGATCGAGAACTTTTGTGGGGCTAAAAACGAACAAGATCCAGTACTCAAATGGGGCCAACAGAGAAATCCACATCGTCCATCCATTTTTCCTTATCATTTCATGGCATTATCCCAAAACTGAGGCAGATCCAAATCTCAAGTGGGGCCAATAGAGGACCCTCAATTACTTTTAATGCGTCGTACCCTGCCCATATCTAGCTCGGAATGGGTTGGAGCTCTGAGTGGCCACTGTGAAGTATGGGTTTTATAACATCGTTTTATTGCATAGAACCAAAATTTAGACAGATACAAGGCTCAAGTGGACCACACCATAGGAAGCAGCGATGATAATAATTCTCACCGTTGAAAATTTTCTGGGGCACACTGTGATTTATATTTGCCATCCAACCTATTCATAAATTTACATAGATCTGGATGAAGAGAAAACACAAATATTAGCTCCATCCAAAACTTCTTTGGCCCCCATGAATTTTTCAATGGTAAGGGTTTAATCCCCACTGTGTAGCCCACATCTATCTTGGATCTGCCACATTTTTGGGCTAATAACTTAAAATGATGAAAAAAATGGATGGAGGGTGTGGATAAGACCATAGAAAACATTACGGTGGCCATTCAAAGCTACCGCCGGTTCCCAGAGATGGGCGTAGGTAGGACGCGATATGCATCCCTCACCTCCCTAATGACGGGCGCGGATTAGCTACTGATAGGTTGAGTAACCAGACTCCCTAATGAAGTGACGTCACCAAGTTCTACGGGCCACACCATGATGTATGTTTTGTATCTACAATGCCCATCCATTTGGAGAGATCATATTAGGCCATGATCCAAAGAATGAGTCAGATCCAAAGATCTAGTGGACCCCACCACAGAAAATAATGGGGAGAGTGATGCTCACCATTAAAAAGTTCTAATGGCCACAAAAGTTCTCGATCAAGCTAATATTTGTGTTTTACCTTCTTTCATGTCTGTGTTAACACATGAACAGATTGGATCTCAAATAAAAATTATGGTGGACCTTTTGAAGGTTTCAATGGTGGGCGTCACTCTCACCATTGTTTTCTATGGTGGGGTCCACCCTAGTCTTGGCTCTACCTGGTTCTTTGGACCATATTCTAAAATGATCTGTCCAAATGTATGGACGGTGGGGATACAACACACGCATCATGTGGAGCACACAGAACTTGGTGACGTCACTTCAGTAGTGTGTGTGGCTACTCAACATCTATCAGTGTTCAATCCGCATCAGCTACTCAACCTTTGTCAGTATCCAATCCGCGTCCCCTAACGACGCACGCAATTTGCAAAGTTCGTGGAAATCTAGGCGGGGCTCACCGTGATGTTTGTGAGAAATCTATCCCGTTCATCCGTTTTTGGAGCTCATTTTAGGACTCGAGACCAAAAGTGAGCAGGTTACAATACTCAATTGAGCCATACTGAAGGAAAAGGGGGTAGGGAAATTCCTACCGTTGAAACCTCCTTGGGGTCGATGGTGATGTTTACATGCCATCTATACCATTCATAACGTCATTCCTACTAGGATTAGTTGAGAACACAAATATTATCCTGATTCAAAACTTCTGTGACCTACGAATATTTCAACTACGTAAGTTCAATCTTCACATTTTCGGCCCACTTGAGTATTGGATTCGGCTCGTTTTTGTACACATGTCCTAAAATGATCTCATAAAATGGATGGACAGATTGGATTTCTCAAAAACATCATGGTGGGTCCCACTTAGGTTTCCAGCACAGGAACTTCCTGTGAAAGGCTTTTGCGGAGAATCCGCAGCACGATTTTTTTGAATGGGGATTTCCTGTGAAAGCCTTTTACGCATTGGAAACCTAGGTGGGGCCCACCACAATGTTTTTGAGAAATCTACCCCGTACATTCATTTTTCCTTGTCATTTTAGGACATTATCCCAAAACTGAGGCAAATCCAAATCTCAAGTGGACCACACCACAAGAAGCAGCGGTGATAATGATTCTCACTGTTAAATATTTTTTAGGGCCCACTGCGATATTTATTTGACATCTAACCTGTAGATTAGGTCATACACACCTGGATGATGGAAAAAAAATAAATATCAGCTTGATCCAAAATTTTGGTAGCCGTAGGAAGTTTTTAATGGTGAGAGTTCAATCAACATTGTGTGGCCCACTTGAGATTTTGATCTAACTCAGCTTTGGGTTTATACCATAAAATTACTTTTAAAAATGTATGGACAACATGGATTTATCACTAACATCTTGGTGGGACCCACCTAGCATCCCAGCGGAAGAATTTCATGTGAAAATACTTCTGCCGCATCCTTTGGAGAGTTAGAGAATAGGGTGAAGAGGCGTGCGAGAGAAGGAAACTCTCTCTTTCAAGCTTGCGCTAAGAGTGCCTTCATCCAGACCATTTACTTTATCTGACGGTTGATAGGAAGGTTCGCACGTAATGATGTGCGAACCGGTGCGTAGCTGAGCGTTCCTCTCTCTCTCTCTCTCTCTCTATATATATATATATATATATATATATATATAGAGAGAGAGAGAGAGAGAGAGAGAGAGAGAGAGGAATGATCACCTTCACACCTTCTTACGTGAGCACACGTGTAATGGGCACAGAATCTGAATGGTCCACGTGATGTGGCCCCCCTTGAAACGTTATAGGCCCAATTTTCAGCCTGATCCAAAACTCTAGTGGGCCATAGCAAAGAGAAACGCAAATTGAGGGAGGAAACTGTTTCCTTTTGCCATGACCCACTAGAGTTTTGTATTAGGTTGAAAGTTGGGCTTGTTAGGTTTCAAGGGGTGCCGCATCACGTGGACCGTTCATATTCTGTGACCATGACACGTGCAAATGTGCACACGGGTGCTCACGTAAGGTCTCTCTCTCTCTCTCTCTCTCTCTCTCTCTCTCTCTCTATATATATATATATATATATATATATAAGCATTAGGGGGTGGGTGACTTTGAAGCCTCTGTTGGGCTCTTGTGGAGATGGAATCTGTAAGTTGAGTTACAGATGTCCTACAGGGGGGATGAATAGGACTAAACCAATTTATGACGATCAATCGCGAAAAATAAACTCTCAATAGCAATAGATATTGAAATCTTGATTTCAATTGGGTCGTAGGACAACCTTTACCCAAAATCTTAGGCAGGACAACCTTATGTCACAACGTCCTTGAATCTAATATTTCAAAATAATAAAAGCAAAGAATAAAATAAGCAATCACCACAATACACAAAGAATTATAGTGGTTCGGTGTTTAACACACACTTACTCCACTCCTAAAATTATAACTCTACGTAATTTTGGCTTTCTACTAATTTCAAGGTTTTCATAGGATCATCTGAACAACTTCTTAAAGTTCTTATGATTTTCATAGGCTTACCACAATAAAACCTCAAGTGATTTTCACGGGGAAACCACTACACAACCTGATGAGATTTCCGGGCAATCTCAACAAACCCAAAATGAAAGTAATATTCTGAAAACAAATACTTATCTTTTTGAAGATAAAATGTCGATGCAAAGTACTGATGAAGTCTTGTAGATGCTTCAATCAATGCAGCAGTCCTCTTTCTTGGATGATGATGAATCAATGTATGCTTAACTAGAAAGGATCTAGGGATATATAATTTCACAAGGAATAAAACCCTAAAAGCTGCAGATTCAATTATCTAATTTCAAGTTGAGTATAACTTACTCTATAGTTGAATTTAAATTTACTTGAGAAGCGAATTGAATAAATTATAAGCAAAATAAGAGTTACTACACAAATAGCTTGGAAAGGACTAGAGTTTCTCTCTTTGTTTGAGGAAGAATTATCTCACTTTTTCGTGTTTAAAATAATGAGAAAAAGGTCTCTATTTATAACCAAAAGATTTGGATCTTCAGTTAGCCAAGAATTGCTTCGATTGGCCAAATTTCCACGATACTGTTCCAATGGCTAACAGATTTCTTGGGATTTGATTTTATTAAAAAATAGGCTAGCCTGAGCAAAAATTCGGCTGGCCAAAATGCCCATAAGTATGAAAAAATGTATTGCTGTATACTTGACCTGCGTCACCCTCGGGCTGACTCGAGCTAGGGTCGGGTTGGCCAAACTTCCAACTGATTTTACAATTGAAGTTGTCGGAAACTTGACGTAGGCTGATCTCGGGTCGACCCGAACTAAGTTCGACTAGCCGAACATCCTCAATTTTGTCATATAAAATTTTCACAAATTAAAGTTCAAAAGCCATGATCAAGTCCTTTCTAAGATCATTTTTATCTGTATGTTAGGATACACTTGATCTTACACTTGAAATCATTCCGAACCTTCTATTCTTGAGATGTTAAGTCGTGCTCTTGAAGTGTCGTAGAGAACTGAAGTGTGTTGAAGATCCATATTTTATTTTGCCTACAAAATTTGACAAATACATGTGTGCTTAGAATATTAGCACTTATAGAATCTATTTATAAGCAAGAGTTTAGGGTTCTCATTTGAAAGCATTAGTATGGTGCTTCACACTCCTACAAACTCTGGTATTGCCCAACATCATCAAAAGTCTGTAATCTTGCCTATCAATGTGCCCAAATATACCGGAATCCTTTCATTATCAGTGGTGTCCATCTCTAGCTCATAATCCCATGCAAGCATTAGGGATGGACCACAAAATGATCAAAACTGTTGGATGTCCACCAAGATTGATCAAACACTTTAACCATTAAAACAACATATTTAATGATTGAAAACCTACTATAAAACATTGAAAACATTTGAGATTGTTGACCAGCTTTAAAACACTTGATGGACGATTTAATCTATAAGATCTATCTGCATCTAGGTCATTGGAAGACTAGTAGATCCCTCATTGGTGCTTATAAGGCTTTACCACATTCTAATGTGTGCACCCAATGACATTTGTATAATTTTCGCTAGTAATGTAACATAAAAAAGTATGTTTAGGCCCACAACACTAGGACAATGAAATCCTTCCATGACCTTCATTTGAGGATTAGTCAAAGCTAGCACAAGATCAAGTCAATCTAGTCTGAGCATGATGGGCGTCTCAGTTAGGAGACTCGATGCTTTCCACCAATGCGAATGTCCAATAGAACCCAAGACAAGTACTCACAAACAAGTGAATATTCATGCTTTCATGTGGACAAGAGTGATGGCAACACGATGCCCAATGTTGGAGTCCATTACAACTTGTCATTGGTTTTACTCACACAATAACCAAAATACTAATCCTGTATCGCCCAAACATGGTAAAGTGGTTATGATATTTAGGGTACTTGAGAACCATGGAGACACAACTCTCCCTCAGCCATGGTGCTATTATGTCCACGTCATTCTTTCCCCATGGAGCCAAAAGAGAGATTCCATAAGGAACCCTTATAACCTGCGAAACATATTTAATGCAAGAGTTCTACACAACTAGTGATGAAAAGCAAAAAATATTCCATTCAACTAAGTGGTTATGAATAAACAATATCCATCAATATAAGAACCACTGCCATTTCAGTGCATACATATCCAACACTTTTTTCTTTTTTTCTTTTATTTATTTATTTATTTTAAGAAAGGCACTGAATGTTAACACCATGACCATGTTTACCTTTTTGTTTTATTCAGATGTGGCCTTGGTTGATGTGGCACAAAAGTTGCAAGGGATCCCGGTTCGCTCATGTTTCGCCCTTATGTTAGCATTTTCTGAACCTCTAACATCGGTAAGAAATCCTTTTTGCATTTCTGATTGTTAGACCTTTTCTTTTTCCAAGCTGTGCCTATTTGTTAAAAGCTAGTCTCTTTTGCAAATGTTACCCCTGTTATATGGAGGAATTATATGATCCTTGACCCAAGGAATGCACAATATTCTCTACTTTTCATTTTATGCAAGTGGGGCACACCATTCAGTGATACGTACCTTTGCTCTATTGGCGCCCACCAGAGATTGAGCATACCCCAAAATATCTAATATTGGCATATCCTAGCCACAAATCTTGGGCCAATGGGGTTGATTCGGATGTTATCAGGTGGGGACATTTCTATTCATTGGCATTTTTTTTTCTTCTGTTGTTCTAAGAAATTCGCACATTGTCTGCTGGACTAAGAATTTTGTTTGCCCAGGCAACTGGTGATGTCATTTCCATGGTTTTTGAGATAATCTTAATTATCCTTCAAAGAACCAAAAAAAAAAAAAAAAAAAAACACTTGGGCCTTTTGCCTAAGTAGACTATCGTGGTCTCTCTCTTCTTGATTCTCTCTGTGGGCAGCAGATTTGAAGGTTAGGATATCATATCAAGGAGATCTTTGGGGCACAAACATCCATGGTGGTGCCCAATGTCCTAGTGGTCTAGATCACTGAACCATGGATCTCACTTATATGAACTCAAAACCCTAGTAAAATGTGCATATCTTCAGTTTGAGGATCACATAATTCTGCTACTATATGAAGTTAGTTATGTTGTCCTTTTCACATACATTAGCAATTTTTCTAGCTCTTTTTTGGAAGGTGAAAATTCTTTGGAAGGTATGTCTGAAAAATCTTGTTAAAATTGTGCAAACTCAGTTTGTTATGTTTGCAAAAGACCACTAGATGCCTAACATCTACCTATCTTCAAATGGAAGAGCAGAGTCAATTTCTGATGAGGAATCATATGATTTGTGACCTGTGTCTTTGCACAATATGCGCAAATTTTAGATTCAAGCATGTGGGCGATTGGTACTCTATGTCCTAGTGTGGATGATGTATGTTTGGAAATTTCCTCGTAGGACAATCTTAACCTTTTGATGTGTGGCCTGTATGATTAAGAATATAAATATAATAACAATCCTCATGCAATTGAAAAAGATACAAAATTGGTATTTGGGATCTTCCGATCTGGAGAGATTTTTAGGGTATGTCCATCTATGATGTGACACAATAGATAGATGGTAATGCAGGGGCATTTTCACACCAGGCTCGAGTGGGGTAGCCTGTGGGATGCGGGGACACACTTGGGGTGGGTGACCCATGTGATTTGGGGCCCACGGGGGAGGTCTCATGTTCAAGACTCCTCACTGATGGTGATTAATGCAGGGGCATTTCACACTGGGCTTGAGTGGGGTAGTCCGTGGGATGCGGGGACACACTCGGGGTAGGTGGCCCATGTGACTTGGGGCCCACTAGCCCATGGGGGGGGGGGGGGGGGTTTGGCTGATGTTCTAACCCATGAGATGTGGGGCCTGGGTTATAAGGTAAAGGGATTAATTTGTCATACCCTAACAGTTCGAGCTTTTAGAGAAAGTAGTTAATTGTCCTAAATTGATATCAGAGCGGGAAGTCTCGTATTCAAGACTTCTCACCAGGGGTGATTAATGCAGGGGCATTTTCACACCAGGCTCAAGTGGGTGTTGAGAATATGGAGCCACAATTGGACCGCCTTCGACCGGTCGTAGGACGTCTACGACCGGTCGTGGGGCGTGTTCGACCAGTCGTGAGACGTGTTCGACTAGTCGTAGGACGTCTACGACTGGTCGTGGGCGTGTTCGACCGTTCGACTGGTCGTGGGCGTGGGCGTGTTCGACTGGGCGTGGGCGTGTTCGACTGGGCGTGTGCGCGTGGGCGTGGGCGTGGGCGTGTTCGACTGGGCGTGGGTGTGGGCGTGGGCGTGGGCGTGTTCGACCGTTCGACCGGTCGTGGGCGTGTTCGACCATTCGTAGGACGTCTACGACCGGTCGTGGGGCGTGTTCGACCGGTCGTGGGAGGCGCTCGACCGGTCGTGGGTTCGAGCCCTGGCACGACTCAAAGTCCAGCGAGTTGTACTGTTTTTTTCCCGGGGCGTAGGACTGGTCATAGGAGAGCTACGACTGGTCGTAGGGGCCTAGAACCGGTCGTAGCGGAGTCAGGACCGGTCGTAGGTTACGCAGTTTGTTTCGCGAAACTGCGGATTTGAGTCCTTTCGCAACCGGGATGCGGAAGGGAAGTTGCCTAAACTATAAATAGGGGTTCCTAAGATTTTTCTAGGGTATGCATGAGATGAGGAATATTGAAAAATATTTCTAAAGGTGTGGGCTAAGGGTTTTCTATATTCTTCCAAGGGAGGTTAGTATTTTGCCTTGTAATCTTTGTTTCTTCATAGTGAAAGTTTGCATCCGTGGTTTTTTACCCTAGTTTGGGATTTTTTCACATATATCTTGTCTTATGGTTTGTTTGGATTGCTTTGATCTGTTTCTAGTTTATATTTCTTTCCGTTTATCGTTTGTGGGTGAGGCCTGAGATTGGATCTCGGCCCACTACGTTGTTGGCGTGCTGCGCAACAACTGGTATCAGAGCTATTGGTTTAGTTCTATTGGGAGCGATGGCGGAAGATGGAAAAACTAGAATTGAGAAGTTTGATGGTTCAAACTTTGCCTTCTGGAAGATGCAGATGGAAGATTATCTGTATCAGAAGGACCTCTACATTCCTCTAGAAGGAAAAGAGAAGAAACCAGAAAAGATGACAGATGATGAATGGTTTTTACTGGATAGGAAGGCTTTAGGAACGATCCGACTCTCTTTGTCTAAGAGCGTCGCCTTCAACATATCTAAGATGAAAACGACAAAAGAATTAATGGAAGCCCTAGCCACCATGTATGAAAAACCCTCAGCATCCAACAAGGTTCATCTTATGAAACAGCTATTCAACATGAAGATGTCAGATGGTGGGAGCGTGGCTGAACATCTAAACGAGTTCAATACAGTCACGAGCCAGTTGGAATCCGTTGGCATCGTTTTTGACGATGAGGTTAGGGCGCTATTGATCTTATCCAGTCTGCCAGACAGTTGGGATGATTTGGTGATTGCTGTGAGCAATTCTTCAAGGTCGACAAAGCTAAAATTTGATGATGTGGCTGGTCTAATTCTCAGCGAAGAATCTAAAAGGAAGGCATCATGAGTTTCAGGGGATTCAGGGAATGCTCTAAACGTTGAAGGAAGAGGAAGATCGCAGAACAGAGGAGGCAATAAACATGAGCGTTCTAAGTCAAGGAAGAAGTCTAAGGGACCAAAAGACAAAGACGGGTGTTGGCATTGCAGCAAGAAGGGGCACATGAAACGTGATTGCAGGGCACTCAAGAAACAAGAAGGAAGCTCTCAAGGCGGGAAGGATTCAGTGAATCTGTTTAAGGAGAGCGACACAGAGGCGTTGATCTTGTCTCTTGATACAAGGAATGAGTCATGGGTTATAGATTCGGGTGCTTCGTTTCATGCCACTTCATGTAAGGAAGTTCTGCGTGATTATGTGTCAGGTGACTTTGGGAGAGTCTACCTGGGTGATGATGAGCCGTGCAGTATTGTTGGAAAGGGGAACGTTCAGGTCAATCAGAAAGACGGAACGGTTTTAAAACTGAAGGATGTCAGACATGTACCGAGTTTGAGAAGGAATCTGATCTCAGTGGGGCAGTTGGTCGATACCGGTTATGTGACGACATTTACCAGTGATTCCTGTAAGATCACAAAAGGTGCCTTGGTGATATCTCGAGGCAAAAAGGAAGGCACCTTGTACATGACTTCAGGATCGTATGGTTCACTCTCAGTCGCATCAACTGGAGTGAATGGGCAGTTATGGCATCAGAGGTTGGGACATGAGTGAGAAATGGATGAAAGTGCTGTTGTCAAAAGGGAAGCTACCAGGGCTGAAGTCTCTTGACTTGGAATTCTGCGAGGACTGCATATATGGCAAGTAGAAGAGGGTAAGCTTCAAGAAGACAGGACGCGCTCCAAAGACGCATCTATTGGAGCTTGTACACACTGACGTGTGGGGACCGGCACAGGTATCATCCCTTGGTGGCTCACGTTATTTTGTTTCCTTTATTGATGATGCTAGTAGAAAACTGTGGGTTTATTTCTTAAAGCATAAATCTGATGTATTTGATGCGTTTAAGAAGTGGAAAGTTATGGTAGAAAACGAGACAAGTAAAACAGTAAAGTGTCTCATATCTGATAATGGGAGAGAATATTGTGATAAGAGGTTTGAGGAGTACTGTGCAGCAAGTGGAATCAAACATTAGAAAACGATTCCAGGGACACCACAGTAGAATGGTGTGGCTGAGCGCATTAACAGGACCATCCTTGAGCGCGACAGGAGCATGAGGTTACATGTAGGGTTGCCCAAGACCTTTTGGGCAGATGCTGTAAATACTTCCGTATATCTTATCAATATAAGTCCCTCAGCACCATTAGATGGTGGGCTACCAGAAGAAACGTCGACTGAGAAAGAAGTGAACCTTACGCATCTCAGAGTGTTCGGTTGCACTTCATATGTTCACATTGATGCAGAACATAAAAATAAGCTGGATGCGAAGTCCAGGAGGTGCACGTTTATAGGCTACGGGCAGGATGATTTTGGCTACAGGTTTTGGGATGCAGAAAACAGGAAAATCATCAGAAGCAAGGACGTAGTCTTCAACGAAAAAGTGATGCATAAGGACAGTGTGCAGGAAAATAAGGCCGAGAAAAAGGAATTCGTAGATTTGGAAGAGTTACCGGACATGGGTGTTACAGCGCCACAGGATGATCATGCACAGGAGCATCATGAGGCAGAGCCACAGACACCGGTTGTGAGGAGGTCTACTCGGGAGAGGAGACCCACGGTCCGATACTCACCCTCCTTACATTATCTACTGCTGACAGATAATGGTGAGCCAGAATATTTTGAAGAGGAATTACAGTCAGATACACGGGTTAAGTGGGAGCAAGCCATGGATGAGGAGATGGACTCTCTTGAGTCTAATCGTACATGGGAGCTAGTCACTTTACCTAAGGGTAAGAAAGCTCTTCATAACAAGTGGGTTTACAAACTGAAGGAGGAGCATGATGGTTCGAAACGGTACAAGGCGAGACTGGTTGTAAAAGGTTTTCAACAGAAGGCAGGTATCGATTTCACTGAAATATTTTCACCGGTAGTGAAAATGTCTACGATTCGCATGGTCTTGAGTATAGTGGCTACAGAGAACTTACATCTAGAGCAGATAGATGTTAAGACAGCCTTTCTTCATGGGGATCTTGAAGAAGAAATATATATGCATCAGCCGATAGGATACGTGGCATCAGGTAATGAGAACAAGGTGTGCAGACTGAAGAAAAGTCTATATGGCCTGAAGCAGGCCCCAAGGCAGTGGTACAAGAAGTTTGATAGTTTCATGTCGGGAAACGGTTTTACGAGATGTCATGCAGACGACTGTTGTTACTTGAAGAAGTTTGATACGTCGTACATCATTCTTCTTCTGTATGTTGATGATATGCTTGTAGCCGGTTCAAGCATGAAGGACATCTCAGATCTCAAAAGACAACTGTCTAGAGAATTTTTCATGAAGGATTTAGGAGCTGCAAAACAAATCCTAGGCATGAGGATAAAGCGTGACAGGGAAAACAAGAAACTGGTTTTGTTACAAGCAGAGTACATAGCCAAGGTACTTGATCGATTCAATATGGGAGGTGCTAAGTCGGTTAGCACTCCATTAGCCAACCACTTCAAGCTATCTAAGGAGTAAGGTGCAAAGACGCAGGAGGAACGGGACTACATGGTCAAAGTCCCATATGCGTCAGCGATTGGGAGTCTCATGTATGCTATGGTGAGCATGAGGCCAGACATTGCTCAAGCAGTGGGAGTTGTTAGCAGGTTCATGAACAACCCCGGGAAGGAACATTAGGAAGCTGTGAAGTGGATCCTCAGATACCTTGTGGGTACTAAGGATGTAGGGTTGTGTTATAGTGGATCGAAAATCAAGCTGCAAGGCTACGTGGATTCAGATTTGGCAGGAGATATCGACAGCAGAAGAAGCACTACAGGTTATGTCTTTACTCTGGGCAGTGCTGCAGTCAGTTAGGTCTCTCAGTTATAGAAGATAGTATCTATCAGTACGACAAAAACAGAATATGTTACGGCTACAGAAGCATGCAAGGAGATGGTGTGGATGCAAGGTTTTATGGAAGAGTTGGGTAAGAAGCAAGTAGATTGCAAGCTGTATAATGACAGTCAGAGTGCAATACACTTAGCTAAGAATTCAGCCTTTCATTCAAGGACCAAGCATATTGCCATCAGATATCACTTCATACGTTCGTTACTGAAAGATGGATTGATTATTCTGGAGAAGATTCATACAAGTGAGAATCCTGCAGTTATGTTGACCAAGGTGGTCACAAGGGAGAAGCTGAAGCTCTGTTCAACTTTGATTGGTCTTCAGGTTTGAAGACGGGGAGGTGGTGCACTCCGGATGAAGAAGACGAAGGTTTATGGTAATGTGTCTCCAAGTGGGAGATTGTTGAGAATGTGGAGCCACAGTGGGGCGTGGTCGTGGGAGGCGCTCCACCGGTCATGGGTTCGAGCCCTGGCACAACTCAAAGTCTAGCGAGTTGTGCTGTTTTTTTTCCGGGGCCTAGGACTGGTCGTAGCGGAGGCAGGACCGGTCGTAGGTTACGTAGTTTGTTCCGCGAAACTGCGGATTTGAGTCCTTTCGCAACCGGGATGTGGAAGGGAAGTTGGCTAAACTATAAATAGGGATTCCTAGGGTTTTTCTAGGGTATGCATGATATGAGGAATATTGGAAAATATTTCTAAAGGTGTGGGCTAAGGGTTTTTTATATTCTTCCAAGGGAGAGGTTAGTATTTTGCCTTGTAATCTTTGTTTCTTCATAGTGAAAGTTTGCATCCGTGGTTTTTTACCCTAGTTTGGGGTTTTTCCACGTATATCTTGTCTTGTGGTTTGTTTAGATTGCTTTGATCTGTTTCTAGTTTATATTTCTTTCCGTTTATCGTTTGTGGGTGAGGCCTGAGATTGGATCTCGGCCCACTGCGTTGTTGGCGTGCTGCGCAACAGTGGGGTAGCCCGTGGGATGCGGGGACACACTCGGGGTAGGCGGCCCATGTGATTTGGGGCCCACGAGCCCACAAGGGGGGTTCGGCCGAGGTCCTAACCCATGAGATGTGAAGCTTGGGTTATGAGATAAAGGGATTAATTCTTTATACTCTAACAATTTGAGCTTTTAGAGAAAGTGGTTAATTATCCTGCATCAGATGGTCTGGATTACTGAACCATGGGTCCCACTTGTCAGAATTGAAGATGCACTTATGGAGTACAAATGTGGGTTGTCTCTTATAATTACTCATTTCTGATGTTCATGCATCTTAAGTTACCCAATTTGGTTTGTAGATCTTGATTGCCTGTTCTACCCCTAATGCTTCAGTATTCACAAGTTGATCATTGTTTGTGTTTCTGAACACTGGCAAACCCCTGTGTGGTGGTACAATGTTTGGAAATTATGACTTTTGTTGGCAGCTTTTTATTATTTCCCTCTGGAGTAATTTCTGTTTGCTTGTGGTTTAGATACCTGTAAAAGGAATCTCATTCAAGAACTCTGAGGTTTTAAGCTGGGCCTTTTGTGACAGCAGCAAGCCAGGGCGTTCTCTTGGATCTCACCATAGGTATGTGTAATCAGCACCTTCCATTCCCTGTAACTCTTTATGCATAGAGGAGAGGAACTTTCCTAAATTTGGTAAGGGATCTGGTTTTATCACTCTCCTTACACTACACACTGATGAACAAAATCCAGACCACATCTGCTGGGCTCTAGTCTAGATAGGCTGTATGGAAAAAAACAGAGTCCAAATTGGTCGAATAATCGTGTTCACCCAATTGGTCGTTTGACTAGTACAGATGGATGGTTAGTAAAAGTTGCAGCCAATGGTCAGCTTTCAATGGTGGATAAAATAAAATAAAATAAAATAAAATAAAACCTCCAATCACTGGCTAGGATTTCATGCATCTGTGGCACACATGTAGAGATAAGAGTACTTGATGTGTAAGCGTAACTTAGATAAAATGATGTGTGAGGGACCGAGGGTAGTGGGGGATCATTCTACAAAGCTGTCCTTGTTTTATGGAGGCTGGTGGGGGATCTTGTTGAGATATAATTTTTCTATGTAAAGTAGTGTTTATATTTCAGTGGGTCCCTAAGTGTACCCAGCGTTCGTAGTATAAGTTTTGTTACATGTTTTGCTAACTGGGAATATGGAGACATGCATTGATTTTGCCTATACCAGGAAATGTATCATCGACTGAGGGAAACATTGAGAAAACACTGGAATTTTTTATTGAAACTTTAAGAGATGCTAAAAGACACATTTACATATTTAGGAATATATATACATATTTAGGAATATATATATATATATATATATATATATATATATATATATATATATATATATATGTGTGTGTGTGTGTGTGTGTGTGTGTGTGTGTGTGTTTATTGCAAAAAAGAACCATACATAATAAGTTTCCATTGGGCTTAAAGCATGTGTTGTTGTAAAAAATCAGTGCTACAACAACAATAATGAGTTCATATCATTCAAACAGTAACTAAGACATCCAAAAACTAAAGGAACTGAAAAACATACCTATCCATCCATCCATGCATACACACACTGAAATCTTTCTTTAATGAAGATTTCTCAACTATTAGATTTCAAAGCAAATTTTAATTAATTTCAAATCAATAAATAATTTATTTAAGATAATAAAAAATTCCATTAATTAAGATGTGACCTAAATAGAGAAAACAAATCTACTAAATACCTCAAAAGCCTAAAGTCATACCTTCCAAATCAGCTGCCTTTTCTTCCACAAATAGTAAATGTGATCTTTGACATTTAGGCTCCAAATCTTTCAACAAATAGGCCAAAATCAGCACATGTTGGACCCTATGGTGTTGAGAGAGAAATGAGAAAAGAGTAGAAAAGGAGAAGAGAAGAAGAAAGAGAATCCTCTCCTCCCTCCATCACATGTTCACACATGTGGAGTCCACCCAGTGGATGGCTCTCATGGTGCAGGCATCCCAAACCTACCTTAGGATCTGCATAGGTCTCTCCACTCTTTACTTCTGGTCTAGATTAGGGAGAGACTTCCTATGTTGGAATATCGTCATCGGACTTTGCAGCAATTATACAACACAGATCTGATGTGACATCCTAGCTATTGGTTATTTATTTTTGGGACGATTATATATATATGGGGATCCTTATCTAAAATTTTAAAATCTGGAGTTTCAAAAAGTTTTAAACTTCCATGTCTTTCAAAAATTTGCCAATAGCTGGGTGATGCTGCGATCTGTAGAAGCTCTCTTTTCATCATGGCATGGGGCTGGGATAGGTCCTAAGGGAGAATCCTTTGGAGTCCTTTTCTGGCTGCCAAAGACCTAATGAAGAGGTCTACAGGGAAGCTAGGTTGGATGTAGTTTCTTGGGCTTTTTCTCTTCAATGTTTTGCTTCTATTCCTATCTCCTTTTTTGGTATTCTTCTTAGTCTTGTTTGTAATTCTTTATGAGGAATCAATCCACTTCCTCCCTTTTAATAAAATTTTGTGACTTCTAAGAAAAAGATGCATGACCACAGTCTGCCACTAAAATGCACAAGTGGTCCCAAAGTTTACACCGGAGAAGCCATTGAATCTGTGTGGAGGTCTGATCAGCTCATCGTATGCATTATCTGCAATCAAATGGCCCCAACAGTGTTAGATCCACCTGGTGGGTCCCATGCGTGATCCAATGAATGTGAAATTGAACTTAGATAATCGACTCTATGTTTTGAAGGCCATATGTTTGAGTTAAGAGACCTATTTATTTTTGTTGCTTAATTTATTTCTTTAATTTTATTGGACAGAAAGTAGTTGGGTTAGATAGGTCTCCTCATTAGTAGTTAGTTTCCTTTTGTTATGTAGAGTCCTGATTGGACTATCTTTCTTTAAACAATTGTATGGGCCTATTTATAGGTCATATACAGAAACATTAAATGGGAATTATATTGATAGAAATAAGAGGCCAAGTTTCCTATTCATTATGAATGGGGAAGTTCTCTGTTTGGTACCTATCTCTACATGTGGAGCCCATGGTTAGTTTATCCAATCCATTGATATGATGGCATCCATCATGGATGAACCATGCCCAAAAAATCTTCCAAATTGCAAGATCCTCACAGTCAAATCTGGTCTTTTCTCCGTGAATGTGGACTGTTGGTTTATTTCTTGCCAACAATCTATTACAGGCTAACAATCGAAAGGTTACAGTTGACCAAATGAAGATATATTTTGGGCATGATTCTTCCCTCTAGAAATAAATTTTCAGATTATTTCTTCTTGTTGAAACCTGCACTGGTTTCTCTTATGGGTGCGACACTTTCATGGTGGTGTGATGCCACTAAAGGGTGTAGTCGTGTAGAACTTGACCCATTTGAATTGTACCCTATTTATCCACTAATCTCTCTCTCTCTCTCTCTCTCTCTCTCTCTCTCTCTCTCTCTCTCTCTCTCTCTCTCTCTCCCCATTTGGTTCCATTCTTCTCATTTTCTGTTCCTTTGCAAACTGGTAAGGATCTTAATCCATATTTCCAATTTTTCTGTGTATAATTCAGAAGACCTGCTGTTTGTTCTTTTATTTTCATTGACTTGCTTATTTCTTTGGAATTCAGCGAGCACTGGGTATTGCATTCAACAGCCAAGTATGCTGAGGGAATAATAACCCAAACTGGGCTTCAAAAACCTTCAAATGCTACATTGTCAAAGGTGGCAGAAGAATTATTCCAAGAATTCCAAAGCATGGGAATCCCTCAGCCATTCTTCATGAAAGCTCATAGATGGTCAGTGTTTCACATGCCTCTTTAACTGCCAGAATTTACAACCAAATGCCGAACAAGTAGTCTTAAAAGGATATGCATGGTATCCATCTGAGTTTTCATTCTGTTACTGGGGACCCAATGGGTCAGTGACCTAGACCGTTGCCCATCGGTCTGATGGGACCCACCATGGATGGATGATGCCCTGAAAACCTACCAGATTGGAAGATCCATCAAATGGTTGTCCAATGGAGGGATTTTTGGGACGTTCCATCCATGGATTTCACTTGAAAACTGAAAACCCAAGAATGCTATGCATATCTCCGGGTCGAGAATCCTACAATTTCTCTTGCTGAATTTTCATTTATAAGTGCTGGTAGTACCTATTGTACAAGAGAAACATATGCACATCCTATACGTGTCTGATACTATGTAAGTGTATGCACTCATATTGCATCCATGTTGCACCCGTGGGAAGTATAACTGGGTCATGGAACTTTTTTTTTAGATTGTTCAGTGGTGCGTATCGATATGTATCTAGCACTATTGGACATGACTCATATAGACAGCTAACTTTTAGGTTTAAATATTAGTCTTCTCAGCTGGTCACACATCCCTAATCTCCATGTCCTGCAAACTATTGACCGGACACTTGAACTCCTCATCAATGAATGCTGTGCAGATTTCCATTCCCATTTTCTCTTTAAAAATCCAAACCCTTTGTGAAGAATTTGGAAGTTTATCTAACCAGGGCCAGTCACCAAGGTATGAAGCCTAAACACCTCAATCAAGCCAAACAAGGACTTGCTGCCTTGCTTGATGAAGGCTTAATTGAACCAATGACTTCCCAATGGGCATGTGAAGCATTCGATGTAAATAAGCATTCTGAACAAGTTCGGGGAAAACTCGACTGGTTATCAATTACCATTTACCAGTCACTGAACAACTATCTTTTAGATAGCAAATTTCCTTTCTTGCAACGGTCATCCTTGTTCCAACATATTTTTAATGCTCACATTTCCTCTAAGTTTGATTTGAAATCAGGATTTTGGAAATTGACTTCTTAGGAATGTCTATCTTGAATGGCTCTTATCACCCACAACCCACATTGATGTTCACCTTCATCAATTTCCTGACGTTCTTCAGGCTCAGAAACAGATACAACAATTTCTTGGTATTGTCAATTACATCTCTGATTTCATCTCTTATATCTCCAAATACAGAAGCCTTCTCTTGGCTGAGATGAAGAAGAAGCCTCCCTCATGGTATGATATCATACCAATACAATTAAAAAATCGAAGCAATTGGCTACATCACTGCTTCCTTTCCAGGTTCCAAACTAAACAGATACAAAATGATGTGAGTGATCTCTATTGGGGAGAAATTCTCCCTTTTGAAGACTATTGTTGAAAGAAAAAGTCATGGTTACAAGAGTGGAACTTTCAAACCTTCAGAACAACATTACCACTTGTACCTTCAAGGAAATATTAGCTATAAAAAATGAAATCTCAAAATTCCAATTCCACCTCATTGGGCACAAATTTCAGATTGAAATGGATATGTTCTCCTTCCCAAGGATGTTGCAATTTAAACAAAAAACTCTGCCCAGTGCTCAGCTCCTTCGATGGGCAGAATGGTTTTCCCAGTGGGACTTTAGTGTTTGTAAAAATTGAGGGCAAAAGCAATACCTTAGCAGACTTCCTGTCCAGACTATCCCTCACCCAGAAGTCCAACTCTTTTCTATCCCTGGTATTTACCCATTAGAACCCATACCCAACTTACCCCATAAATCATCGAATCCATAGCCAATCTCCTCTTTATAAAAAGAAGCTCCCATAATTTTAAACAATTTCTTGAAATACATTTGTTCAGAAACTTCCCAGTATTCGAACAAATCCCCCATCCAGATTTCCCTTTTCTCACCCCATTCTCCATTAGGAATCTTTTATTATTTCCCAAAGGAAGCCCTCCGTCTCCTCTAGTATTTGTTAAAAGCATACACCGTTGCCTTTATTTTTTATGCTCCACGTCTCACTGCTTATCCTTTGCAAATCAAGCTAAATGACCACATGCTTAGTGAACAGAGGAACGTGTTCAATTGGCTATTATGGTTCCGCACTCTAGACAAATAGAAAAACCTCATAGATTATCATTTCTCCAGATACGTGCTCACCACATTCCATATAGCTAGAGATTTTGTCTAGACTAATCATGATAACTATTCTCTAGCAATTGCTCAATTAAAAATACAGGCATGGCAGCCTTATAACCTCGCTAGACATCAAAGGAGCAATGCAGAACTATGAAAATTCTTCAAGCAAGAAATGCTCTCTCGTAATGGTTACTCAATGACATCCATCGCTAGTGTTGGAAATATTGGTATCGTGTTATGTATCGCATCCTTGGGATACAAATGTATCAGTTGTCACACGGGATATATCGTTTGTATCGAGTAATGTATCACTCTTTTTGGGAAAGATGGGAAACATTAGGAAAATGGTTGAATTTTTCAATGAAACTTCAGGATTGTTAAAAAATACCCTAATACACACTTTTAAATCATAACATCTCAAAAAAAAAAAGTGCATATAATAAGTTTCCTTTGTATAAGGCCCTAAGTTATCACTATTTGATAAAACTAATGCAACTATATTCAAATTGAATGCATAACATTTAGAGTGTATATGATGATCATTTTATCAAACACTCTTAAATAATTCGAAATTAGTCTCAATTGACCGCTAGTTAAAGGGAAATTAAAAAAATATATATATATTTTAATAATTTTTATTTATTTACTGAAAATTGACAAGGATTTAACAAATTAGTAGATTAGTTGTCATACATTTCATTTTGGAATGCAACATTGCAAGCAATTTGAGAGAAAATGTGAAAATTTCGAATTTTCTACAATTTTCTTCAAATCAGACCACCAACACTAAAAAATTTGAAATTAGAGTGTATGTGATGATTATTTCATCAAATATTCCTAAATATTTTGAAATTGGGCTCAATTGATAGTTGGTTGAAGGAGAATTTTGAAGAAAACATGGAGAACATGAACAACCAATGAAGATCGAAATCAAAGCTCCGACTCCATAATTTTTAATGCAAAACATGGAGAACCAATGGATTTATAACTATTTGACATTGATTTAACATAATTTCAGCAAAAAAAGGGATCATAAATTGAAAATGCTTATCGAATTGAACATGTGGGATATATCGGCACTATCTGTGCGTTTTGTATCACATAGGTGGGATACAAGATATAACGTGGGATGCATTGACCGATATCGTCTATATTTAAAACATTGCTTGTTATGAAGACCACTCCTAAATACTCTAAAATAGGGGCCAATTGACTGGTGATCGAAGGGTTTTGGATGTTTTTTATTTTTATTTTATTTTATTTTTTGATTTTTCTACCCTCAGATCCACACTTCCCACGTATTCATGCGACATTTGTTGATATCAACAGATATCATTTACACAAAGTATTTTTTGTAAAGAGCTGGTCGTGTTTAGTGTTTTAACTATCGATGATATCGGCTGATACAACCCACGATATATCTTGTATCCCACCTATGTGATAAGAAACACACAAGTAGTTGGATATATCCCACATGTTCGATCTAGTGAGCATTTTCGATTTTCGAGTCTTATTTTTTTCTTTGTTTCTTGTAAATCATGTTAAATCAGAGTCAAATTGTTACAAATCCATGATTTTTCATGTTTTGTATAAAAAATCATGGATTGGGATCTTCAATTTCAAGATTTGGAGGAGATGGACCAAGTTGCGGAAATTTGAAAAAAATAAAAAATTTTCAATTTCTTACAAATCGGTTGCAATATTTGTGTGCAAATATAAAATCAGACATGTATGTAAACTGATTTAGTGATTCTTCTTTTGCTTTTGAATGTATTGCTTGTGTTTTCACACATCTTCTTACATTTATAAATTATATGAATAGACTTTGAATATATTTGCATCAATTTAGTTAGAGACCACATAGATGAGGACCCCATACAAAGAAAACTTATTATGTGCACTTGTTTTTTGTAATGTTTTGATTTCTAAGTGTGTATTGATGTCTTTTTTAACAATCACTAAAGTTTCATTGAAAAATTCAACCAATTTCCCAATGTTTCCAACAACAATAATACATTACGCGATACAACCGATATACCCCATTCGATAACTGATACGTATCTATATCCCAAGGGTGCGATACTTAACGCAATACTGATATTTCGAACACTGGTCGTGATATCTCGTGACATTTTGCGATATTTGCGATATTTGCGAAACCATGTGATGTATTCTGCAATATGAAAAATTTTAGACACTACTTGTGTGTTTCATATCATACAGGTGGGATACAAGATATATCGTGGGATATATTGGCCGATATTGTCGATATTGAAAATATTGCTTATGGCCATCTCTAGATTTCTGTCTTCAGTTTGATTTACACATTCCTTCTCCTTACCCTTTTGAAAAAGGGAATCTTATTTACACTCACCTTAATTGATTTGCTTATGTGATAAGTCCATGTCCATTTTGGGAATTGAAAAGGTACAAAAATGCAAGTTGGGTGTAGAGTGCAGCTCCCTTCTAAAAATGCCCATGTTGTAAAACATGAAACATTTGGAATGTCTTGTTGAGATGCTATTGGTATGAATACATATCACTCTATGACGGTGTGCTATTAGTTTGAAGGAGAAGCATTGGTGTATATTAATGTATCCCTTTTCCCTAGAATATAGTATTATAGAAGGATTTGCTAGAAACAAGGTTGGTGTGCTATTAGTTTGAAGGAGAAGCATTGGTGTACATTTAATGTATCCCTAGTATATACTATTGTAGAAGGAATTGCTGGAAAAAAGGTTGCCTATAGCTGTACTACTGTTGTTATATGTTTTTTGGAGATACCTCCAAAAAAAAAAAAAAAAAAGTTTTGGTGATGCCTGGATGTTATCTCATGGAGACCGCTTTTTTGCACATAAAGAAGATGAAATGCATGATGTACAGTCAAGCATTTGCTTATGAACTTTACATACGAGGCCTCTTTTTGGGTGATCCAAACCTTTCATTTGGGGGACTTCGTGGTTGATGGAAGGTACCACAAAAAGCTCCTATCAGATGATCCAAGCCATCTGATACAGCAACCATCAAATGCAGAGGATTGGTTGTCATTTGTTCATTTTCATCAGGTGGTGAGGATAATCTTATATGGATATGAAGGTATTGCCCATGCCATTATAATGACCAAACCAACTGCTTAGGTTACAAAAGAGTGGGCCTCATCTGCACCATTGACTGATTGGACAAAAAAAGACATTTGCTATCTACAAGCACCATCTAGAAAGAAGCCCTTGGGAAAAAAATAAATTTAGATGGCGGTGTGGAGTTGTGAAGTTGGAGCTGTTATACTCTCCAAACTAGGTATATGGTGCGCAATTGAAAGTAGCTTATTCTTTTTCTTTTTTTTGGTTCGCTCCAATTATTGTACAGGTGGGGGCCACCTTTTGGCAAACTAAGCTAGATCTTCATCATGGGATGGTCCATAGCCTAATATCTTCCCTACCAATGATCATTGTCATCCAATGGAAATAGACAAGTACAACCAAGATCCATTATGGGTTCATCAGATGGTGTAGAGCTTTGGGGTATCTCACATCTACCATGGGTCCCATGAATGAACAGTCTAGATCACAAGAAGTTGGGACCCAAATTTACAGTTTGTTAGCCGATCATCACCATCGTCGTCTAAGCCTTATCCCTGCTAATTGGGGTCAGCTACATGAATCATTTTCTGCCAATCCACTTTATCAAGGGCCATAACTTCAGTTAAACCATAGGTTATCAAATTGTTTCTTACTACCTCTATCCATATCCTTTTGGGCCTTTCCCTTTTCCCTTCAGAGCCTTCAACTTGAATCAACTCTGCAGTTCTTGGTTGCCATTGCACATGACCAAACAATCCAAGTCTACTTCATCTATTTTGTTAACTGATAGATTTCCTCAAGTGCTTCATTCATGGCTGTTATTTATTTGACATCCCTCCAAACTTTTTAAATCTTGCAGGGGCAGTGCTTTTCCAGCAACTGCTGTTGCTGGGGAAGAGAAGTGTCTTTATGACCAGAGCAAGAGGTTGGCCATCTGTGGAGACTTCTGTGTAAGTCCAAGTGTTGAAGGTGCAGTACTGAGTGGCATGCAAGCATCTGCAAAACTTCTAGAAAATTTGGGCCGCTTGTAGCAACCAGAGTTGCAATTGCATCACATGCCAACGGATGGCATGCAGTGCCACATGTGGTGCACACATTTATGGGCATCTGAATCTGGATTTGTATGCGGACATGCCCACATGATTGCTGGGGTGCCCATATGTGCTTGGACATTTACATTTAAGCAGGTGCACAAGCAAGAAGTTGGAAACACATGAGAGAAAAAGGACCATGTGATCAATGTATGGAGCTGTGTTCTAGAAAGAACCTTATAGTCTATTTACTCATTGGAGAGTGTGTAAAAGCACACTTTTGAGAAGTTTGGTAAGATATGTTCCGAAATATATATATATATATATATATATATATATATATATATATATATATATATATATATATATATATTGGTACTGTAGCCTTTGGATTTGGGCTTATGTTGCAATGTTCCAAACCATATGATGAACAGTTTGGATCTTCTCATGGTGGGGTAGAAGGAACTATGGAGCAGATGTGGTGAGCCTCCGGGCGAGAGCCTTGGGAGCAAAGTTCTGTTGAGAATACAAACGAAACATTTTCCAAGTTGTGTTCATGTATTATTTGAGATTCCAGTTTTTACAGGTGGGGCTCATTGTTCGGTGATCCAAACTGTTGGTATTGATAGAATTAGCAATTAATCACCATGTTTCTCAACATGACACAGTGTTCGGTTCAAGCAAGCTAGCATACAATCTCTTAGTTGGATAGGTATCATTAAGCAATAGGAGTTTGTTTAGTTACTCAATTGCATGTTTAGAAATTATTGTTTGTATGGTGTCTCTTGCGAAAGTGAGAAAATGGAAAATACGTGGACTATTTATAAGCATTGAAGCTATTGAATATTGTATTCTTTTTAGTTTTTTTATGCTAATTGAAGCTTCATCTTGCGTGCTTGTGTATGTTTTTGGTTTTTGTTTGGCTATTTGCTTTTGTATGTACTATGTCAGATATCAATGTAGGTTATCATAATGCATTGTTTTTGGCTTGGTCTATGGTATCAGAGCTTGGTTTAAGCTTCAATTTGTCAATGGTGTTGGCAAATGATTTGATTCAACCGAAACCTCCAATGTTAAATAGGAAGAAGAACATTGAGGATCCATATGCAAGTCCTTTTCACAAGATTTGTAGAACTGGCAAATCTAGCATCTCTCAATAAACCTCAGCGGGAGGCATTGTGATGAAATTCAAGGAGGATTGGAAGGCCCTCTATTTTCCTTACTAGTTAGTGGAAGTGACAATTTTGAGAAGATTGTGACTGTGGGAACGACCAAGCAAGCTTAAGGATATTTTATCAAATTCCTATGGAGTTGAAAAAGATTAAAACGTTCAAGCTTTTGAATGGAGAAGTTGAGAGTTTATTTCCTACTATGACACTTGTGAATCAGATGAAGGCAAATGGTGTAAAGATGGAAGATACTAAGATCATGGAGAAAATCCTCTGAATCTTGTCTTTGTGTTTGAGTACGTAGTAATGACTCTTGAGCACTCGAAAGATCTCACCATCATGATGATCAATGAATTCACTGGCTTATTGCCAGCCCATGAGTAAGAATCAATGAAAAGTCTGAAGGTGTGTCAGAGGAAGCTCTTTAAAGCCTATCAAGCTTAAAAAGTGAGACAGAAAAGTCTCATGGTGGAGGTGGTAGAGATCAGAGGCAAAGATTTCGGTAATGGGTAACAGAGGACGAGGAAGATCAGGTCCTGGCCAAGACCCACAATGAGAGAAATGCTTAGCAGGATAACCCAAGCTCAAGAAGAACCCCATCTTTGCAGTATGACATGGATTTATTTCACCAAGTAACAATCTTAAGCGCTTGTGCAAAATCAGAGTGGTTTTCATATGCTAGTGTTAAGAACTGACTAGGGAGATGAAATCTACCTCAAATGCCTCTGTTGAATTTTCTCAAAAGTGTGGAATCAAACATTAGTAGAAAAATACGTACACCCCTCAGAGGAATGGGATAGGCAAAAGGAAGAATACAGCCATGGTCAAAATGTTTAGAAGCCTGCTTAGGTCAAAGTCCTTACTAGAGCTGTACACAAGCAGAGTATGCTCGATTACTCGCTCGACTCGACTTGACTCGTCGTGAGTTTGAGCCGAACATGAGCACGTTTTGTATACTCATTGTGATTTCGAGTAGAGTATGAGTTGGGCAGTACTCGACTCGGTACTCGACTTGTGTGCTCGACTCGTACTCGACTCGGTACTTGACTCAGTACTCAACTCGTACTCGGGTGTATATATATCCACCTCAAAAAAAAAAAAACCCTACGCCCCCCCTTTTTACCCGTCGTTTTCACACTGCAGCCTGCCCGTTCGAAAAAACCCAAATTCCTTCCCTCCCAGTGCCCATTCGAAAATACTCTCCCCCTTTCTCTCCTCTCGTTCCCCTATGACTGTGAGGCTGTGACCCTGCCTGATGTTGTCCGTCGTCCAGCCCGTCCTTCTTCTTCTTCTTCTCTCTCTCTCTCTCTCTCTCTCTCTCTCTCTCTCTCTCTCTCTCTCTCTCTCTCTCTCTCTCCCTCTCTCTCTCACTCACTCACCTATCCGGCGGAGCTAGTCCCTGCCGCTCGTCCCTGCCTGATCGGTGCCCCTGTCCGGTGGTAGTCTCTCTCTCGTTCGGTCGTTTTGATGTTCCCCTTAAAAAAAAAACCCAAAAATCCTAACCTGCACGACCACAGCAACCGTCCGGCCATCCCTGCCCTGCCCGGTTGCCTTCTCCCTTATCCTCTCTCTCTCTCTCTCTCTCTCTCTCTCTCTCTCTCTCTCTCTCTCTCTCTCTCTTTCTTTCTCTCTCTCTCTCTCTCTCACTCTCTCTCTCTCTCTCAGGCACTCACATTACCCTGTCCGGTGCTCCTGTCTGCTGCTCGTCACTGCCCTGCCTTGTCCGTAGCCCATCCGTAGCCCGACCCTGCCCGGTGCCCCTATCCCCGTTGCAGCTCGTCCTTGGCCTGTTTAATGTAGAAAAATATACCTTGATTTATGCAAATAATATGATGTTGGTCTATAATAGCATGCAAATAATATGATGTTGATTTATGCAATATGATGCAAATAATAACATGCAAACTGTGCCTTTTTTTTTCCCTTTTCTTTTCTTAGCATTTTGCTACATGTATAGGTCTATTACATGCTTTCCATGTTTCTTGTATATCAGTATTAGAAATGATATTGGAAATTGCTTTGAGTTTGGAATATTAAACCATTGTTTTGGATAATATTGAATGGAAACATTAAAATTGTGTGGCATGCATGTAATCAATCTGATGATATATGCATACTGATGGTACTATATATCTTATAATCCAATTTAGTACATTATATCATTACATCATATTTTATATCATACACGGTACATTATATCATATTGTACAACATGTACTATATATAACCAAAGTAGCAAGGGACAATTTTACCCACACAATTTGTTCATGCAATTAGTTTTAGGATATAATACCAACACTAAGAAATTATACAAGTTCCATGAAATCAAACTACAAATTATGGGTATTTTATTTAGGTGGATCTTAAACACAAATATATAGTGACTTGGTTCTAAAATTGTATGATTTGTGGATGGCTAATGGATAACAGTTTAATTTTGTTACTCGTGTTCATGTATATAAGTGTATTTTGGGTTATGATTTGGACAGTTTAATTTTGTTACTCGTGTTCCATGTTGACGTCGAATGATTTCATCTGCTTTAATTGTTAGGTTTTACTATTATTTTTATTGTTCTGGTTGTAATATAAGATAATCAGTTGCCCATTTGAGAATTTATGTTGCCAGACATAGATTCAGTGTATTCTTGGATGCATAGAAATTCTTAAATTGTCCCTTTTTGGACAGTTTAGGGTTAGATAGATTGTAATATCTTCATTTATTTCAATTTAAATGCATATATCTGTTCTGGTTTCGTCTCTCCTTTTTCTCTCTAGATATATTTTATGTATTTATTTCTGTCATCAAATGTCCACACTTTGTGTTGATGATTGATATGAGAATCAAATACAAGATTAATATATTTTGGAGAAATAAGGGTAGATGCTGTCGAAATTTCGGCTTAGCATTTAAATTGAAAAATGAAGGCATTGCAATCTATCCAACCTTGAATGGGTGACTGATTTTGACAGTTAAAATAATTATGCACGTCTAGCTGTCTAGGACCCTAGGTATAGCTGTATAACATATCGAGAACTTTATTTTATAGATGACTAGTCAATACGAAAGCCCAAATATCCCTGGAATGGGTGCATCGGTCACATCTCCACTAATCGTAGAGGGAGACACAGACACGTCAATTTCACGCAAAGGAAAGAAGAAGAGATCAACATTGTGAGATGATTTCGAAGATGTGATAGTTAACGGTGTACAGAAGATAAAGTGTAATCCCTGTAAAGGGTTATTCAACAAGATTATAGGAAAATCTACAACACATCTAATTAGACATTTGAAAACGTGTCCTAAGAGACTAAGACTCCTTCCTCCCAGCCAACAGTTGTTGTCATTTACGAAGTCAGAAGGGGATGACTCCCAAGGTGTAGTGTCCACTCATAAGTTTGATAAAGAGAAGCTGAATGAGTGGTATGCTAGATTAGTGATTCTGGAAGAAAGACCTTTCAGAATGATAGAAAGTAAAGGGTTTAGGGCTTTCTGTCAATTCCTTAACCCTCGGGCTGAAAATGTCTCTCGCGTCATAGTGCAGAGAGAGTGCACAAAGATGTACGCAAAGGAGAAGATGAAACTAAAAGAAGTTTTGGCTTTAGTGTTCAGAATAGCTTTGACGTCTGATTTATGGACAGCGTCCAATCAAAGAAAGTGATACATTTCATTAATTAACCGCTCACTATGTCGATAAGGATTGGAAACAATGCATGAGAATTTTGAACTTCCGCAACCTTCCTCCTACACATACTGGTTTACTTATTTCAGATGTATCTATAGTTGTCTAGAAGGCTGGGGCATTGAGAAGAAAATTTTAGCAATAACTTTAAACAATACTTCAGCAAATGATAGTGTTATTTCTTGCTTACGTAACCAGTTCAGGGCTAAAGGATATTTATTTTCTGAAGGAAAAATATTCTAGGTTAGATATTGTGCCCATATTATAAATTTAATTGTATAAGAAGGGCTGAAAGAAAATAACAACACTATAGAGAACAAAATAGAAAGTGTGAAATATATATAAGGGGGTCGCCATCGAGACTGAGTGCATGGAATGACATCATCCAATGTTTGAATGTGTCATTTAAAAAAATGTTGAAGTTGGATGTCTGTACACGTTGGAACTCGACCTATGAAATGTTAGATATAACAATGGAATTACAGCTTCTATTTCCTGAATACGCGGCGCGTGACAGAACGTATTCTTGGTTGTTGAGCATAGATGATTGGGCTAAAGCACAACAAGTTCACACGTTTCTCAAAGTTTTCTACGATTGCATGAAGATTTTTTTTGAGAATCAGTATCCAATTACAAATTTATTTCTTCCGTCTCTTTAGAAGATTGAGGATGCTCTACAGAAAAATGCCAATGCGGGTCCAGATTTCACACTAGATGATAGTTGGTATGAAGACGAAGTTCGATAAATACTATGATGAATGTCATCTGTTGATGTCCTTGGCAGTTGTTCTTGATCCTCGTTGTAATATAGGGTTGGTTAGCTTTATTTTCATGAAGCTTTATCCTACTGAAAGAGTGGCAGTAGAGATGTCTAAGGTTCGTTAAGCCCTTGAAGATTTGTACAAATCGTATGTTAATACTTTACCTACAGCAAGTGTTGAAGAAAGTGGAAATGCGGATATTTCTGTACCTGGTTATCCGGATGTGCTAAATGAATACATATCATACTTGACACAAGCACGAATGAGAGTTGATACTAAGGAATCAGAGCTAAAAATGTACCTCAAGGAGCCAATCGTAGTGCGATCCGAATTTGATGTGTTGAAATGGTAGAAGATGAGGGTTAGTGAATCAAAATACTCTACATTATCTGTGATGGTACGAGACATATTATCAATACCAATTTCAACAGTGGCGTCAGAATCCGCATTTAGCACATGGAGTAGGGTTGTGAGCAAGTATCGAAGTTCACTTTCGCTAAATACAGTTGAAGCGTTGATTTGTACGCAAGATTGGTTGCGCACGAAATGGGGAGGAGATATGAATGATGATGATGAAGAAGAGGAGATTGAGATTCGTGACGACTCTCTACCTACAGATCAGTAATTATTTTCCATTTTTCAATTCTTTTTGGTTGAAAGTTGAATGATCTGTAATATTATTTCACTATAACGGTAAACATGAAAGTGTTGGTCCTTTTGGAATCTGGTTTGGAAGACTTTAAATCTTTGATATTTATTTACATATGCTTGTTCATTTGCTTTTATTTTTGAATTTTGATATATTTATATTGCTTTCTTTTTTTCTTATATCAAGTTCAGATTATTTATCAATATTCTGATTTTTTTATTAAAAATTGAGTGTAGATATGTCGTCATCTGACCCATCGACAAACATTTGAGACAATGCTTCACTAGTTGAATCACTATCAAGGTCTGAAAAAATAAAGATTAAATGTGGTTTGTGTGGCATAAAGTTTGTGAACAAGACTAATCGCTTTCGCTTACACTTGTCATGTCGAGGTGGTGATGTAAAACCATACCCCAATGCCCCTAAGGATGTCCAAATTATTTTTCAAGCCCTATTAGATTCGAATAAAAAACCTTCCACTCCATCCAAACCTTCTGCTTCTGGATCTAGTACACGAATGACATCCACAAAAGATGTAGAGGAGGAAGCCAGATTAAAAGCTTTGGAGAAAGAACAATTCCAACTCGCCTTAAAACGCAGTATGGAATATGTTTCTGGACTTCAGTGATATTCGAGTCAAAGACAACACGATGTTGAAGTAGGGTCGAGTGCAACAAACAAGAAGAAGAAAAAGAGTAATAAATTCAAATTCCTAACCCGTCTCGGTGAATTTTATAAGGCATTGGGTACTACATACAATTCTTCACATAAAGCAAGTTTGAAAAATCTAGGTTAAAGTGTAAAAGAGCACGGAGAAAATATCTCTTCACTTTCTGACTCTGAGGAAGTGAACCAATTTGTATATGAAAAAATAGATATCAGTTCCGATGGATCAGATGGCAATACAGGAAGGCACTCCTCTTATGGAGGTCATTAGTTATAAATTGTCATTTTGAACAATGTAATGTAAATATGTTAATGTAATTATCGAAGTTTTTTAATTATAAATTATATGCATTTTATATATTTTAATTATCGAAAACTCAGACTCGACTCGATTTCTACTCGTACTCGAACTCGCCTCGAAAACTCGGACTCGACTCGACTCGTTTTCTACTCGTATTCGGCTCGTACTTGGGCGAGTAGAGGACGAGTAAGGAATCCATGCTCATTGGCCAAGTAGAGTCGAGTATAAGTACAACTCGGGCATTAAGAGCCGAGTACGAGTAGGGCGATACTCAGCTCGGCTCGACTCGTGTACAACTCTAGTCCTTACCTAAGCAATTTTGGGCAGAGGCCACCACATGTTTTACTTGCTAAACAGGTCCCTCAGCAGAATTGTTTGAAACAAGATGTTAGAAGAAGTATGGAGCCATTAAAAGCCAAATGTGGGTCACTTTCAGGTGTTTGGATGTGTGGTCTATGCACATGTACCGGATAAAAATAGAAAAAACTCACAAAGATGCATATTCATTAGATACATAAGAGGCATGAAAGGGTATAAATTGTACAATCCTGAAAGTGGATCAATCATGATGTTATCTTTGTTGGAGGAGAAAAATGGGTAACTAGTGAAGAAAAGAATCAGTTGGGTCGTCTAAACATCATTATCATCATCTAAGCCTTATCCCAATTAATTGGGGTCAGCTACAAGAGTCTTACGCTACCCTTCCAATTGATCAATGGGCCATAACTTCAGTTAGATCGTAAGTCATCAATCTGCGGGTCTAAACATGGAGGACAAAATCGACGAATATGATAAGTTGAAGAGCAAAGTGTGCAACCTGCCAATACACTGTTTGTTCCATCTCCTATGCAGGAAGAGCTTACTTGCCTTAAGTGTCCTTGCATCATGCCTGCACAGTATCAGGATTATATTATCTCTAGTGACAATGATTTTCAGGCTAGGAATTACTGAATTTTGTTTTATTTGCAGATTCTGATCCAATGCGCCATGAAGCATCCGCCTGCGCTGATAGCGTGTTGAAGCTATGGATGAACAAATGCATGCCATTGCGAAGAATGATATCTGTGAGCTTGCTAATATTCCAAGTGGGAAGAAATCAATCCTTGTCAAGTTGGTGTACAAAATGAAATACAAGCTCAATCGGGAGGTGGTTTGCTTGAAGAAAAATTGGTTGCGAATGAGTACAAACAGAATCTAAGGTATGGATTACTGTGATTTGTTGTGCACCTAGCTGGACTTGACACTGTTTGCTTGCTTATTTGTTTATCTGCTGAAAATCATTGGAGGGGGTTTTAAATGGATTTGAAAAATCTGCATTTTTAAACGATGTGCTTGAAGAAGTGTACGTATGACAATCGTTATGTTATATGCAAAAGTGACAAGGAGACAAGGTCTAAAAGTTTAAAAAGCCTATATAGGGCTTGAAGCAGGTGCACTCCTATTGATGCTTGCTTTGTAGCTATCCTTACAGGCATAGTTTGTAAGTCAAGCGTATTAGAAAGGAGACATGAGTATTCTGTCTACCATGAGGCTTATAAATTATTTATATTTAACAACGTTCACTACCTCTATTGCAGTTTTAGAAAGTTCAGCAAGGATCTTTGCTTTTGTGACAACCAACTTTAACCTCAACGTGAGCATTGATTCATGTGGAGCACGTCGACCATGCTTTTATAGGAAAACTGCTTCAAGTATCTAATTTCAAGGTCTTACCACCTCTTGGTAAAGTCCCTGACTGACTCATTTTCGTTCTTCCCAGATGGTATCAAGTGTATTATCATCCTCGAGTCATTGTCTTCAATGAAATTGTTACCGGAAGACACAAGCCCCTTCAGTTCCAAGGTCCCACGCCACACTAACCAGATCAGATACATAAGAGTAAAACTGGACTGATCTTGGATCCTTGCTCTTGCTTGGGTGGTAGACTCTCGGGAGTTTAAACACCCAGTCAAGGGTTCGAGTACCATAGGTGGTGAAAGCCCACTACGGCGTGAGTGTGTGGGGGTGTGTGTGCGTGTGTTAACAAAAAAAAAAAAAAACTGGATTGATCTGAAGGATGATGTTCGGCTCGGCCTCAGTTGCGCTTTAACACTGAGGTTGTTAGTTTGGAGTAACCCGAAATCAAGGCAGTCAGTATGAAGATCATACCGGAACTTACTTGCGAGACCTTAGACCGTCCCACTTACTCGACCAGAGACAAATCATTCGACCACTCACAACTGTGTCACTCGTAGCGGGGAGACTCAACTCAACGGGTTAAGCTCGCCGCTTACCTCGGAGCTCAGAGGGGATACCTCCAGAATACCCGACGAAAAAGTAAGGCCGGGTCCATCATAAGTCCAGGCTGGAGCTCGGCTCGGACTTAGGACGCAGTCCTCGCTTAACAACTCAATGAGAAAAGCCCATGTGTATGCTGGTCTAAGTCCAAGGCTCGGAGTCAGGGCCTCTTTAGCTTAGGATCCCGAGCCGAGGCCGAGGCGGGATGTGGACGCTCCGTGCGCTAAATTAAGAAACTAACTTAAGCGGACACAACCGATCGTTTCGCCTGCAGATACGCACGATACGCTACATGATCCCCGGAATACGGATAATATCTCCACAATCATAATATCTCACTAATTGAGTGAATTGTGTCGAGATTAACGGACTCAGACTGTCCAATAGTCAGGTATAAATACAATGAGACTCCATTGCTACAGGTACGCAACATCTGACACTTTCTCTACACCCAAACTTAGACCTAATTTTCCTTGACCTGACTTAGGCATCGGAGGGTCCCCTGCCTAGTCCAGGGTCTCCTTAGCTCATTATGAGTATGCAGGTTCGAGACGTCGAAGCGGTTCGAAGTTCGTGGGTCGGAGTGGAGAGCGGCCCAGATTTAGTCATCAATATTTTTGGCGCCGTCTGTGGGAAACGGATACGAAAGGTCAGGTTCCTATCTTTAAGCATTATGGCGAGAGGGAAGAAGAAGGTGGCTGCTGTGGAACCAGAGCAAAATGATCATACCCGATCCTCTTCACTACTTCATGCTGAATCGGCCCCAGGGCCTTCCCAGCGTTCTCGTAATCAGGTAAGCAAGTATCGAGCAATGTAAAACGAGATACAAGCCCTACATGACGAAATTAACCAAATGAAGTAGCAATGGGAGCCGCGGCCACGCCCTGTTCAGGAAACGGTTGGTCTGATAGTGGAAGCCCAATTCGCGCCGAGGAGTGTTAAACCTGAGGGGTCTCAGCGGCAACCCGATCGGGCACCAACTTTGGTTCAGAACCCTCCCCAGACCCAAGTTCGAGTTCCGACCTAGAATGCAATGACTCTGGTTCTAACAAATACCTCGGTCACCTCGGTCCTGGTACCAATTGATCTTCGCCATGAGTTGGAAAGAAGGAGGGGAAGGAGAACTCCTGAAATAGAAGACGTCTAAGAGATGGTGGCTGAAAATAAAGATCCGTGGGAAACACGGTTCGCAGAGCTCAACAACAAGATCCTGACACTATAAAAGAATCAGCAGCCGTCGTTAGTTCCTACCGCTGTCCAAGTGATGATGGAAGAGACCGAGCCTCCCTTCACCCCTATGATCATGACCGAGGTGATGCCTCAGAGGTTTCGGATACCTCCCGTTATCCAATACTCAAGGTCTGGTGACCCGTTCGAGCACGTGGAAGCTTATCGCTCGTGGATGCAGATCCAAACAGCAACTGACGCGATGATGTATAGATAGTTTTCGATCACGCTCACGGGGTCCACTCGGAGTTGGTACTGCCAGCTCAAACCCAACTCCATTGGGTCCTTCGCAGAGCTTAGCCGATCATTCCTTACCCAATTCATAAGTGGCAAGAAGAATCATAAACTGAATACTCATCTGTTTACCATCAAGCAAGAGCTTAAGGAATCATTGAAAGACTACATCGCTCGTTTCAATGAAGAAACATTACAGGTGGAGGATTATGATAACAAAATAGCTCTCTCTGCCATGTTCAGTGGTCTAAAAGAGGAAAAGTTCACATTTTTTATTGGGAAGAATCCTCTGAAGACGTTAGTCAAGCTCATCACCAGAGCTCAAAAGTATGCTAACATCGAGGAATTCTCCAACGCTTGTAAAAATGTTCAAGTGGCAGAGCCGATTGGCAAAGGGAAGAGGCCAAGGAACGAAGAACCTCAGACACCCAGCAAAGGGCCGGATGACCGCGCCCCCCGTGATCGTCGTTCAAGCAGAAAACTAGAGGGTAAATTTTGTTCCTACACCCCCCTCAACACATCCACCGAACAGATTCTATTGGACATCCGAGGGAAGAGGCTTCTAAATTGGCCTGTTTGTATGAAGGCCGATCCAAATCATTGAGACAAATGCAAGTATTGCCATTTCCACCGAGATCACGGGCACAACACAGCCGACTGTGTGAACCTCAAGGATCAGATTGTGACCCTTATTTGTAAAGGTCATCTGCGCTGATACACCAAGGAAGAGAAAACATGTAAGACCCATATCCTAGCCTGTACCATTTTGTAGGCTTCCACGGTTCTTTCGGTCGAATTTTGGTAACCCTCGACCCATTTTTTGACATTTACGCGCGACCTTGAATTGTGTCCTGTATATCTGAGTCAGCTTGACTTGAAACTTGTACCCCTACGACCGCGCCGTCGCCGCGATTCTGACGCCGCGTATTACGCGCCGAGGCGATACCCAGGCTAGGAGTTGTGGGCCCGCGTTCAGTTCAAGAAAAACACCAGGCGTTGCAAATCCCAAGAAAAATCCATCACATCAATCACATCATTTGTCAAAAGTACACCCATCCCTAAGTACAACTACCCATCCCCAAAAGTTAACTTTTTCATCACCTCACCCATCTCTCTCCCCATCACTCCATCACTCTCTTACCCATCCCTCTCTCTCTCTCTTCACATCACATCTCTCATTTCTCTCTCTTTCATTCTCTCTCTCATTTTTTTTCCTCCCAAGCCACCCACGTCCAAGCTTCCCATGAGAGAGCTAGTGTGACCCACCTTCCTACCATCTAATCCCACCCTCTAAAATCGATCTTAACCGTTGAAATTGTACCTTTGGAGCTCTATCATGCATTGGCGGAAGAAGGAAGGGGAGATTAAAGGTAGGTGCATCTTTAGATTAGATTTCTCCATTTTTATGATGTGAGTTCTTCTCTCTCTCCCTCACTCTCTCTCTCTCTCATTTTTGTGTGGTGTGTGGCCCACTCAGATGTGGACCCCACTTTGATGTATGTCTTATCCAACCGTCCAAATTATACGGGCCCTACCTAAACCAGGATATAAAAAAAATAAACACTGATATTAGATTGATCTAGTGGGTCACGTCCCTGTGGGACCCACCTTGATGCCATGAATACCCACGCCGTCCATCCAGCGTCCCTGGACGCTGGATGTTGTGGAGAGGGAACTGACAGTGAGGTGTACTCACACAGTAAAAAATAATAATATAAAAACAGGCAGCAGCAGCTGCTGCCACTGCTGCCCGCCAGAGGAGGCCGCTGGCGTCCTGCTGCAACGGTCGCAGGGACCATGGGTCCCATACGTGGGCCCCACCATGACGTGCACTGTTCATCCACACCGTGCATTTGGGAGGGCTCCATTTAGGCAGTGGGTGCCCCCTTAAAAATCAGCTGTATGTGGTGCTCAGGTGGCCCACATCATAGGAAACAGTGTGAATTGAACGTTTGCCATTGAAACCCTTTTCGGGTTGCAGAAGTTTTGAATCAATATGAAATTTATTTCTACTCTTCATCCAGGTATGCGTGACCTTGTGAACAGATTGGATGGCTCATAAACATTATGATGGGCCCCACGTGGGACCCACTTGATGAGCGAACTGGATGGTGTGTGAAGGATGGCGTGCTACACACAGTTAAGGCTGCTGTGAAGTTGACGCCGACAGATTTTCGTGGGACCTAAAAGTTTCATCCACGCCACCATCCATCAGTGGGCTCCACCATGAGATATGTGTTTTTATCAGCAGTCCATCTATCTGGTGAAACCCACCATAGTGTATGTGTTTCACCCGCTATGATCAGCACCCCACCATGATGGAAGTGTTCTATCCAAACCGCCCATATATGTCGGGTACACCTCAGCGCTGACACTCCCATTCCCTCTCGCACAGGCACACACGTATGTGTGTATGTGTGTGTGTATATATATATATATTATGATAATATATATTACTATTACTATATAATAAAATATTTTACATAATATAATATAATATAATATTTCATATAAATATCAGGGTGGGTCTGGTGTGCCTGGTACGACCCCACCACGATGCTGTGTTGTATTCCCACTGTTCGTCTGTGCGAGGCCGTGGGACTCACCATAAATGCATGCGTTTTATCCACCCGTCCATTTGGACGGTGGCATCAGGGGCCCACCACTGATGGATGTGCTGCATCCAGCCATCCATCCATTTGGTTAGTTGTGACAAGGCTTGGAACTAAAAATATAAGACGGATCCAATTATCAGATGGACCACGCTACAGAAAATAGTGGATTGAACTCCCACCATTGAAACCTTTTTGGGAATTGTAGAAGCTTTGGAACCAATATGATATTTGTTTCTCCTCTAAATTCAAGTCTTTATGACCTTAAAGACATATTGGAAGGAAAATAAGTACGACGGTGGGGCCCACTGGGATTCAATAATGGAAAATCAACATCACCACTGTCATTTTATGGTATGGTCCAGATGATCTTTGGATATGATCCATTTTATTTATTTAATGCTTTATAATGACCTTTATTGATGGATGATTAGCACGGCCCATTCGATCGGCCAATTGATTCGGCCTCATGAGACATATGAGACCCGATGCTGAACCCCACTTGGATATAAATGTGGCCCATGTGATTGGGCCCACCTTGATGTATTTTGCGGCCCATTTTTTGGGCCCACCTTGATGTATTTTTCTGCCCATTTGTTGGGTCCACCTTGATGTATTTTGTGGCCCATTTGTTGAGCCCACTTTAATGTACTTTGTGGCCCATCCGTCAAGCCCACTTTGATGTATTTTTTGGTCCGTTCGAGGTACCCACCTTAATATACTTGTGGCCTATCTGCGAGTCCTACCTTGATATATTTATGGGGCTCATTAGTATGGTCCATTGGTGTGGCCCATTAACACAACCCAACTTAATAAGGCCCAACTTAATATAACAAGGCCCATGTGCAGAGCCCACCTGTTACGTATATTGACCCATGTGCAGGGCCCGCCTGTTATGTATTTATGACCCTTTTTGGCGTGGCCCATTGAGTTGTATTCTAGGTCCATATGATGCAGCACACTTGATGTATTCAAGGCCCAAATGTGTGGCCCATTTGATGCATAATGGACCCATGTGTAGGACCCACATGTTATGTATTTGAGGCTCATGTGTAGGGCCCACCTGTGGTGTATATGAGGACCATAAGTCAAGCCATTGTGATGTGTTCGAGGTCCATGTGGTGCGGCCCGTTGTTGTGGCCCATTTGATATATATTAGGCCCTAGTGCGAGGCCGCGGGGCCCACTATGTGTTTGGTTCTATGTGGACTACTCCGTGGGAGCAATGTTGGTTAAATGTCCACATTGATGGGCAATGATGGTTAGGTGTCCACATTGTGACCTTCCCTTAAGCCTTGATTGACCGATCATCGAGGCCGATTCCGATTGTCGTGGCCAATTACCGATTATCGATCGAGGTCGATTACGAATTTAGATTTGTCATGGCTGATTGCCGATTATTAATCGAGGCCGATTACCGATTCTGATTTCTCATGGCTGATTGCCGATTATCGATCAGGTCAATTATCGATTCTGATTTACCGTGGCCTATTGCCGATTATCGATCGGGATCGATTACCAATTTAGATTTATCATGGCCGATTGTCGATTCTGAATGTCAGGGCCCAATGTGATGTACATGCGACCCGTATTTGAGGTCCGACGTGATGCGTATTCAACCTGTGTCTAAGGCCCAATGTGTTGTATACTGAGGCCTAGGTGATGGGGCCCATTGTGATGCATTTGAGGGCCAGGCGATGGAGCCCATTGTGATGTATGTTAGGCCAATGAGCAGGGCTCACCTGTTGTGTACATATAACCCTTAAGTAAGGCCTATTGTGTTGTATATTAGGTCGTTGTGTGAGGTCGCGGGCCCATTATATGTTTGGATCTATGTGGGTCATTCCTTGGGGCAATGTTGGTTAAATGTCCACATTGTCGAGGCCGATTGTTGATACTGACTATGAGTATGTGACAACATAACATCATGATATATGCCCATACGCATCATCTGCATGTTTGTTATGAGATATGATTGACCATTGCATATGTCATTGAGTAGGATGATATGAGACTCCTTAATAGACGAAGGTTATCTCGAATGAGCGCACGATATGCGCAGGATTGATGTATGACTGGATTGTATGACTCATGCATCTTGCATTGTGTATTGTGATTACTATACGCCCTAGCGACATCAGGGTCGTAGCCCCCACAAGTATTTCGTGGATGGCCAGATGGGACACCAAAAAATCTGTTCTACATGGGGTGCTATAGATATCCCTGGGTGAAAGTCCCTAAACTCTCTTGGTTTCAGAGGTTGCTCCAACGTCTAGATCGAGTGGGTAGATGAGCGTTTAGTGCTAATTACTAGATGGCTACGCTCTCCACTGTGTTGTGGTCAGTTGGAAAGGGGTGTGGCCTTATCCGCCCGAGAGTAGGGGGCAAAGCTAGGCTGAGTTTGACCAGCTCGAGGAATGGGTCCTCTATCGATGAGCCGGGCCTGATATTGGCAGGCAGATAATGAGGTCTCTTTCACTCACCTTGTTGCGCGCGATGGGGCGGCAATCTAGTTTGGAGCGTAATAGACCCTTGTGATTTCTCAAAGAGGAACCGTACTGATATGTGGACTTATTGAGTAGGAGTTACATGCTCATTCATTTATTCATTCACTATCCACTCGGGCTGGTAGTGTGCAATTAATTGTGATGTTGTAACGCCCGTGAAAAATCCATACTTGGGCTCGAGTACCAACTCGACCTGAAATTGCGTAGAATTAATTCCTATGGAAATTAAGCGTAAGTTAGCTAGCGCAACGCTGGAGTAGCTAGGAAATAGTCCCTGATCACTTTAAATACGTTCTACAAGATCCAAATCGAGTAGAACTAACGACTCTATAATACTCTATAACCTCGGACCAAACTCTAAGCAGCTTTGTTCTCTGGACCACTTTGAATCTTTGTATTGGATCTAGACCGCGCGTCGAAAGTCCGATACCTCCTATCTTAGACCGTTAGAACCGCCTAGCTGGACTTGACACTCATTTTGAAAATCAAGTCAAACCGATAATCACAGGCTATTTCATTGAGCCCGGACTGAAGAGAGTGCGAATAGGGACAGAATTGGAATTTCAAATTTAGATCTGGCACACGACTTGACGCGTCAGTATTAAGCGTTCTGACCATCAGAATTCATCCAGATTACACCATCGGATCAGGAGAAATTTCTATTTTATATCATGAGACTTTCAGCCCTGATCTACGTGCGGTGACCGCTGAACTGAAACTGGTCCGCCACGTGTGATCTGCGAACCTTGCCGGACTGAAAACTAAATACGTGCTAGATCTGGTACGCATGAGCTTAAGTCCGATCGCATTCGACCAGGGGACCACCAGAAAGCATCTTTTGGACGAAACAGCCCCGAATTAGATATGCACTAAGTAAACTTTGTACCAGAGCCTACTTTCGACATTTTTGGGCTTATAAAAGGGGTTGAAACCCTCACTCCTCTCTCTCATCCGAAATTGCAAGAAACCCTAGATTTGAGAGAGAGAAAAGGTGAGAGTTTGTGAGAGAGAGTGGGATAGATTTTTCCAGCCTTCGTGCCATCTATTGCTAGTGCCTAAGTAACCCTTCCTGATCACCAAGCCGGTGATTCTTCTGCATTGTCAGGTATAAAACAACCCTAGAAGTTGCTGATTTAAGGTTTTCTTGGATTCGTAGCATGCTAGCTAACGTAACTCGTAAATCAGGTTCTCTTATCATCGTTGACGAAGCGTATACGCTCCGTTCAAAACGACACGTCTACAAGAGACTAGGTGAGGATTTTAGACGCTTTGATTGACGGTTTCCAACGCTTTCAATGTCGTTTAATAGTAGATTATCGACGGCATCGCCGTTTGACATGTACAACATGCTATCCGTTTCCTGTTTCGTAAATCAACGAAGAATATGAGATTTAGGGCATTTTAGTCATTTGTAGGAAGTACAGTTTACATTCATATTTTGCTGATGTGATTGACATGGTTTGTTGTCGCATTAGAAAGTTAGGAATACGTGCATAATTAGTTTGGCGAAGAGATTCGCCTAATTGCGCACTTCGGGTCGACATACTATATGTAGACTTAAGTGTGTAGTGTATGTGTTCGTCTAAATGCTTGTATTGGTATGTATTGAATTAAATGATGTTATGAAATAGTTTGAGATTGATTTCTCAATTAATATGCTGACCTAAATGATTTCCTACATGTTGACTATATGCATGATTTCATTACATGCATGAAATATATGTGCTTGAAGATTTGCTTAAGTTGAATGTTATAACATGTGTTAACATGCTCACATGATTGTATTTCAATTTCAATACTCTTACAAGATTGCTGATGTGATTCCATAATTGTTTGGGACTAGACTTAGTCCAGGCAGTCGGTAACCGAGCAAATTCGTGGCTGGCTAGTCTTGGCCACGAACGACGCGTTGATGAACGCGAGTCGTATTTGGAGTTGGCGGCAGTGGTTAGGCCACACGAAGTGTTTTACGCACTTCATGTCGTTCGACTTAAGATGCGATCGCGCTAGTCGAGCCCGTCAAGTAACCCGACTGGTCGATGTATGTTCACCCTGTATGAGTCATAACTGCTTGAACCTAGGGTACTGAACTTACCATTGTAAACCCTGTTAACCATGGTACCTTGATCCACGAAGACTCATGAGCCGGGCATGGTGGTATGGGACACCGTGGTCGAGCCGTCGGCCTACGCTGGGGCCACAAATCTCCCCATAGTGACCAGTGAGCACATAGTCTCGTGAGCAGATTATGGTGGTATGGGACACTATATTCTAGCAGTCGGCCTACACTGATCAGGCGACGAGTCCTTTGTAGTGACCGCGAGCGTATTGTAAGTCTACGGGAGGCGACGACCCTTCAGTAGCAGTAGAGTACAGTAGGCCTGTATTGATAAGGTGATGGGGGAGCGGTACAACGAGTGCGAGCAACAGCCCTGGCAGCCCTTACAGCGACCTACAAAATATACATCATATGAGATTACTAGGAGTGACGACCCTAGACAGGATCTGTGTTGAGATTGATACAAGGGAAGTACCTTAGTTTCTCAATCCTGCTGTTTGAATGGACTAATAACAACTCAAAAATCATATCACCATACCATTGCATGTGCCTGGAAGATGTGGAGCACTTGAGGGTCGATTGCATGCCGCGGTCGTAAGATGGTGCTGTATGAGGGAGATCGTCGGTGAGGGCATACATCACGTCATGTCATCTTGCATTAACAACAGTATTAGGATTGTCTGATTTACTGCTTTACTATTATCGCATGATTGATTTGTGAACATGCTAATCTTTGCTCTATGATTCCACTGAGTTGATCACTCACTCCCACGTTACGGGATGGTGTTTGCAACACCCACCAAACCCTGTTGTAGATGCAGGTGATGCTGAGATCCAGGAGGCAGAGCCAGACTTCGACGAGGACCAGGACGAGTTCTCATACATGCAGTATCATGATGGCTTTGCTTAGGCGACCTGGGTTGACGGGACTTTAGTGGGACTATTTTGAACATTTGATTTTGTTCAGGTATATGTATATGAGACTCAGAGATGTATTCATACTTTAGAGACAGATGAGATCTACTTTGTTTTTCCTTACAGTGATATATATATTGTTTAGTCTTCCGCTTGCTTTTATCCCTGGATCTGGAGTATGAATTGCAGTTTTGGTATACTTTTACTCATTGAATGCTTTAAATCAGACAACATTGAATCATAATCATTTTTGTTACATAAGTAACAGTCTGGAACTCGGGAGTTGAGTTTATACACGACCCCCGATTTTCAGGGTGTTACAGATGTACTTTCGTTATGGCAAGGATTTCGGTTGGGTGCGCGACTAACCTGAGATCATGAGTTACCATGTTGCGTCTGACTATCCAAATTTAGGTATGGGACTAGTTTGTATAGAAGTCCCTTGTGGTGGACCCCGTAGCCTACGATACTACGTACTATCATCCCGACTTCACACTCCAGCATGGTCATTTCATTCGCATCGCATATTGCATTACATTTGCAGGCATATGGCATTTTGGATTGCTATGTTTCTGCACTTATATGGCATAGACAGACTTAGCAGGATTTGTATATTGCATTGCATCCTCGGCATATGATATTTGGCTCTTTATGATTCCTTGTTGCATAGCTGTTTTATATTGCGTATTCTAATATTGATTGACTTATGGACTTGTCCATACTTCCACTTACTCCGTTATCATACGATTTATGATCTTGTCAGTATTTCTGCTTATTCTAATAGTGTACGATTTATGGATTACCAGTAATTTCGGTATTGTATGATGATGGCATTGTATTGAATACTTGACACTTACATTGTGCACACACTTACACCACCTTCTAAGCTTTCTATAAGCTTATGCATGATAGATGCGTGTAAGTGATGTTAGGTTGCAGCAGTGTTGAGCTTGGAGCGTGCAGTGGTCTTTTGGAGCTTAATTTTCTATTTATGTATTTTCCTTTCAATATTGTACTCAAATGATTATATTAGTGGATATGTGATGTTGATGTTGCCTTTGTGAATTGGGTAATCTTGTGGTTATGCTTATTACAAGATAAAATGTACGTTGAAAAATCCTCCTTGTAGGATCCCGGAATCGAAACTTGACGTATGTTGGACTGGGAGCCGAGAATGGGGTACTACGGAGGTTGTCGGCACCGGATTCGGTGATCGGGATTCCTGTGAATATGATTTTTGAATTTGGGGCATGACAAAACAGCTTGGAAAGAAGAGTGAGAGTAGTTGAATAACACCCCAGAAGAGCCATCCAAAATTTGCACTATCTTTGGTGGCTCGTTTGGTGGAGGAGATTCGAACCAAGCTCGAAAAGCCTACTCTTGAAAGTCTGATCTGGAGCACTACATCCACATGATCGAGCGGTCAAGCAAAGAACTCTGAGTTACCCCGTGCAGTTTGACCTTCATGGAAGGCGATGCGCGTGGAATCCAACATCTACACAACGATACCCTAGTAGTTACTATGACTATAGCCAACCACAAGGTGTACCCCATCCTAGTCGACACTGGAAGCTCAGCCGATGTGATCAACTCTGAAACTTTTGAAAGAATGGGAATTCCAAGATCGCGCCTCAGAACTGTGAAGACCCCATACACAGCTTTGCTGGAGAAAGGGTAATCTTTGAAGGAGCCATTTCCCTCCCCGTGACTGCAGGATAAGGACAAAACCAAGCCACTCTTATGGTAAGACTTCCTCATTGTCAAAATGCCATCAGTGCACAATGTCATTCTAGGCAGACCTTCTCTTAATGCAATGGGGGCAGTCGTCTCCACCTATCATCTAATGATGAAGTTTCCCGTCGAGGGTGGAACAGGTTACCTTTGAGGCAATCAGCGCGAAGCATGAAGGTGTTATGCAATAGCGGTAAAGAAGGGGTCTGTGAAGCAATCGCTCACCGTCAATGTCCTAGATCCCAGAGAACCTACAGAGGACTCATCTATGGAAGATTTGGAGAAAGTCCCACTCGAAGAGGCTGACCCAAGTAAGACTGTTCAGCTCGAAACATCGTTAAATTCTGAGCAGCGGTCTGAAATGCTAGCTCTCTTGCGACAGCATAGGGATGTCTTTGCATGGTCACACGGAGATATGCCTGGGATGTCTCCAGATACCATAGTCCACAGTTTGAATGTGGACCCAGATCATAGACTCGTGAAACAGAAGAGGAGACCATTCGATGCCGAACGGTACGAAGCCATAGCTGACGAAGTCACCATTTTGCTTGACGCTGGCTTCATAGAGAAAGTACACTATCCCAATTGGATTATAAACGTGGTCCTCATTAAGAAAGGTAACGGGAAATAACAGTTTTTTGTGGATTACTCAGATCTAAACAAGGCCTATCCAAAAGATAACTTCTCATTATCTCGGATCGATCAGCTGGTGGACATCACAATGGGGCATGAACTGCTCTCTTTGCTGGATGCCTATTCCGGGTACAATCAGATTGTAATGCATCCCTCAGACAGGTAAAAGACTACCTTCATCACTGATAAGGGACTCTACTGTTACCGGGTCATGCCATTTGGCCTGAAGAACGCTAGGGTCACATATCAAAGGCTGGTAAATCAAATGTTCGCCAAATAGATTGGGCGTGCGATGGAAGTGTACGTTGATGACATGCTTGTGAAAAGCATCAAGCATCAGATCACTTGACAGATCTCGGAGAAACCTTTGCCGTCCTCTGAGAATACCAGATGAAATTGAATCTTGCGAAATGTGCCTTTGGAGTTGGCTCTGGCAACTTTCTCGGGTTTCAAGTCAACCAAAGGGGCATTGAAGCGAACCCCGACATGATCAAAGCACTCCTCGACATGAGTTCACCTTGGACAGTCAAGGAGATACAATGCCTCACTGGACGAGTAGCATTGCTCGGACGGTTCATATCCAAAGCCACTGATAAATGCCTCCCCTTCTTTCAGCAATTGAAGGGTCATAAGAAGGCAGAGTGGACGCCGAAATGTGAGTAGGCTTTTCAGTAGCTGAAGCAATATTTAGGCTCACCACCCCAACCGTTTAAACTCGAAGAAGGCGAGCCCCTGTTCTTATACCTGGCGGTTTCAGCCTCAGTCGTCAGCTTGGCCCTGATTAGAGAAGTAGGGGGCAAGTAACATCTCGTGTACTATGTGAGAAAGGCCATGGTACTCGTCGAGACAAGATATCCGGCTCTGAAGAAGTTAGCACTCTACCTCACTGCCTTGGCTTGGAGATTACACTCGTACTTACAAGCTCATTCCATCGTCGTCTTAACACTCTCCCCTTAAACAGGTCCTTTAGAGGCTCGAAGTGTCAAGTTGGCTAACTAAGTGGGTCATTAAGCTTGGGGAGTTCGACATTTAGTTCTGACCAAGGACAGCCATTAAGGGCCAAGCTATGGCTGACTTCATTGCAAAATTCACCACCTCAGACGAAGAAGGGATCGGTACCAAAGTCAAGACGACTCTGCTGCTCCCCAAATGATAAAGAGGAGGAATCGGAACCCGAATGGATTCTCTATGTAGACGGGTCATCTAACGCCAAGCGTGCCGGAGAGGGAGTTGTCCTAGTTGCGCCTGATTCTACAACCATTGTCACGCCCCAAACCCAGAAATTGGATTCACAGGAATCCCGATCACCGAATCTGGTGCCGACAGCCTCCGTAGTACCCCATTCTCAGTTCCTAGCATTCATATGCCAGATTTTCGATCCTAGGATCCTACAAGGAAGATTTTTTTATATATATACATTTAACTAGTAATAAGCATAACCACAAGTTTACCCAAATCATAAAGACAACATCATCATCACATATCTACTAATATAATCATTTGAATACAATGCTGAAAGGGAAATATATATGTCAAAATTAAAGCTCCAGAAAACAGCTGCACGCTCCAAGCTCAATGCTGCTGCAACCTAACATCACCTGCACGCATCTATCGTGTATAAGCTTATAGAAAGCTTAGAGGGTGGTGTAAGTGTGTGCACTAGATAAGTGCCAAGTATTCAATACAATATCATAATCATACAATACCGGAAAGCTATTAATCCATAAACCATACAATGTCTGAATAAGCAGAAACACTGACAAGAGCAGGACTTATCAGAGTAAGAAGAAATACTGACAAGATACAAATCACATGATAACAGAGTAAGCGGAAGTATGGACAAGTCTATGAGTCAATCAATATCAGAATACGCAATATATAATAGCTATGCGATAATGAGTCATAAAGAGCTAAATATCAAATGCCGAGGATGCAATGCAATATACAAATCCTTCTAAATCTATTTAGGCCATATAAGTACAGAAATAGCAACCCAAAATGCCATATGCATGCAATATACGATGCGAATGAAATGACCATGCTGGAGTGTGAAGTCGGGATGATAGTACGTAGTATCGCAGGCTACGGGGTCTACCACAATGGACTTCTATCCAAACCAGTCCCATACCTAAATTTGGATAGTCAGACTCAACGTGGTAAACTCCTAATCTCAGATTGGTCGCGCGTCCAACCGAAATCCTTGCCATAATGAAGGTACATAATAATTAGTTGCGTACCACCAGCCTGAGTGGATAGTGAATGAATGAATGAATGAGCATGCAACTCCTACTCGATAAGTCCACATATCAGTACGGTTCCTCTCTGAGAAATCACCGGGGTGTATTACACTCCAAACTAGATTGCCGCCCGCCCCATCGCGCGCAACAAGGTGAGTAGAAGAGACCTCACTATCCACCTGCTAATATCGGGCCCGGCTCGTCAATAGTGGACCCATTCCTCGAGCTGGTCAGACTCAGCCTAGCAATGCCCCCTCCTCTCAGGCAGGTAAGGCCACACCCCCTTCCAACCGACCACGACATAGTGGAGAGCACAGCCATCTGGTAATCGGTACTCGGCGCTCATCTACCTACTCGGTCTAGACGTTGGAGCAACCTCTGGAACCAAGAGGGTTCTGAGACTTTCACCCAAGGATATCTATAGCACCCCATATAGAACAGATTTCTGGTATCCCATCTGACCATCCACGATATGCCTGTAGAGGCTACAGCCCTGATGTTGCTAGGGCGTTCGGTGGTCATGTCACACAAATGCGAGATGCATGAGTCATACAATCCATCATGCATCGATCCTGCGCAAATCGTGCGCTCATGTGAGACAATCTCCACCTATCAGGGAGTCTCATAACAACCAGCATTATAACATATGCAATGGTCAATCATATCTCATAACAGACATGCAGATGATGCATATGGGCATGGATCATGGTGCTATGCAGTCACATACTCATAATCAGTATCAATAACCGGCATCAACAATCGGCCTCGACAATGTGGGCATCTAACCAACATTGCCCCAAGGAGTGACCCTCACAGATCCAAACATATAATGGGCCCACGGCCTCGCACAAGGGCCTAATATACAACACAATGGGCCTTACTCAAGGGTTACATGTGCACAACAGGTGGGCCTTGCTCATGGGCCTAACATACATCACAATGGGCTCATTTGCCTGAGCCTTAAATGAATCACAATGGGCCTCATCACCTAGGCCTCAATATACATCACATTGGGCCTTAGATACGACTGAATACACATCACGTCGGGCCTCAAATACGGGTCGCATGTTCATCACATTGAGCCTCGACAATCAGAATCGGCAATCGTCCATGGCAATTCAAAATCGGTAATTGGCCTCAATTAATAATTGGCAATCAGTCACGATAAATCAAAATAAGTAATCGGCCTTAATCGATAATCAGCCTCGATCGATAATCGGCAATCGGCCTTGATCGATAATTAGCCTCGATCGATAATTGGCAATCGTCCATTAGAATCGGTAAGAATAGGCCTAACAAGGCCTAATGGAAGGTCATTTAACCGACATTGCTCTCAAGGAGTGGCCCACGTAAAGTCAAACATATAGTGGACCCATGGCCTCACTCAAGGGACTCAATAAATGGGCCGCACATGGAACAAATGGGCCGCTTAACTTGGGCCTCGTGTACAACAAGTCGGGCCTCATCATAGGGGCAACACCATCTACACCATTCATTTATTTTTAGAGATCAATTAGAGTATTATTTAAAATTATATCATATCAAATGATCATCTGGACCATACCACATACAACAGTGGAGATAATGATTTTCACTTTTAACCATTCATCGGGCCCACCACAATGTTTATTTTCCATCCAATTGGTTCATAAGGTCACATGGACCTCAATTACGAGGAAAAAAACAAGTTTCATATTAATCTAAAAATTTGGTGCTCTCAAACGGGTTTCAATGGTAGCCATTCAATCCCCCACTGGTATTTGGGGTGTGATCCACTTAATAAATAAATCTGTCTTAGTTTTAATCTTAAGCCTTAAGACAAACCCAACCATCTGGATGCATGGTTTGGATATAACGCAAGCATCAGTGGGACCCACAAAACTCATTGACGACATCACAGCAGTGGGTTCCACCGAACTTATTGACGTCACCAGCAACTATGGCTAGCGAGGTCCCCAGATGGACGGTATAGATAAAATAATCACATTATGGTGGGGGCCACCCTCAAATGAACGGTGTTGATGAACACTAGCATCACCAAGTAACCCACTGTCCAGCAATATGGTGGGTGGAGATAAAAGCACATACATCATAGTGTGGTCCATGGTCTAAATCAATGGACGGACTGTGTGGATGAAATCCACACATGATGTGATGGTCCCTCGTATCAAAGGTGGATTCCCACCGTCCAATTCAATGGACGATGAGGATGGGTGACGAACCAGATGCATCTGGTGGGTTCCACGTATGCCACCAGCTGTATAATATATATAATGTTATATTATATAAATGCCTATATCCAGTGGGTCCCACGTAGGTCCACCAGCTGCATATAATATAATATATATATACACATTTATATAATATTATATGTATTATTATTATTATTATTATTTAACGTCCAGGCCCTGGACCTTGTTGACGGACGGCCTGGATGAACCACATATCATGGTGGTCCCATGATTTAACGGTGTGGATCACACACATTCTATCAAGGAGGATCTCGACGTCCAGCGTTCTGGACGGTGCAGTTTCAACAGATAAGTTAGGGTGGGGTGCGCAGATGTGGCCCACCAGCAAAAAGGATGGACAGTTTGATATAACAAATTCCTCATGCTCAGCCCATCGTCCTGAACAGATGGACAGTGAGGGTTAAATACATAAAAGTGAGCATCTGCATATGCACCGTCCAGATGGACGATGCTGGATAAATGCATACGAATAGGTGGGCCCCACCCTTACATGAACCACAAGTGTGAGTGGCCCACGGCCGTGGAAAACGGACGGAAGGTGTGGATGTTCACATACATCACGCTGGTCCACACGGTCCTAGGTGACGTGGCACCCTGCCAGAAGCTACTCAGCGTCCATTGTATGGGGACCCACAGAACTTGCTGTCATCATCAGCAGGAAGGGGCCCACCATCCAAAAATGGACGGACGACTGGGATTAGAACCCAATGAAATGGTGGGTCCCACCGTCCAGATGGACGGTCTGGATGATATTCCAGACATGGTGGGGCCATCAGAGTTTGGTGACGTCAAATACACCAGTTCTATAGCTGGTGTGGTAGACCAGCCAATACGCTTCCAGCAGCAGGTGGGCCCCATGGTTTCAACGGTGGACTTTCACTTTCTATGATATTTTTCTGTGGTGTGGTCCACCTGATCATTAGATCTACTTCATTTTTTTTGTCTTAAGCCTCAAGATGAGCTTATCAAATGGATGGACGTAGGGGATAAAACACATGCCTCATGGTGGGGTCCTCAGTACCGTCCAGTACCTTGGACGGTGCAGATGAAACAATACATTAACGTGGGTCCCACCACCTGCACGTGTGACACGTGCAGGGTGGGCCCACATCAGGATGGCTAGATATGACATGTACCTGCTGGTGGGACCCTCAGAGCTCGATGATGTCTACTCAGCAGCCGTATGCTGCAGATGGACGGTTAGATAAAATATATAAATCATGGTGGATTCACGGTGCTTGCTGGTGTCCAGGGCAGCAGCAGCTGCCTGCTACATGGGACCCAGCAAATGAACGGTTTGGGTGAACAGATACAGCATGTTGGGGTCCACGTCCTGATGATGGACGGACAGGATAAAATTCATATATCATGATGGGGTCCACGCGGTGGACGGTGTAAATAAAACCCATACAATACAGTGGTGGTCCCCACCGTCCAGACCCACTGGACGGTGTGGATATAAAACATACACATCATATGGGGTCCACTCCACGTACAGGGACTGGATGACCCTGGATAAAACACATCCATCATGGTGGGTCCATGGCTGGACGGGTGGATCAAAACATACATCATGGTGTGGCCTTCACAGCCCATCCAAACTATCCAGCGCCGTCCAAACTGTCTGGACGGTGTGGATCTAGTGGGCCACGCCCATCACAATGGAGGAAGAGAGAGAGAGTGTGTGAGAATGGTGGAGATGGGAGGGACCCCACCACTATGGGTCCCTCAAAATACAACGCATACATCAAATGGGTCCCTTTTCAAGTGGGCCCTAAGTCAAAAATTGAGATGATGAAACAACCACAAACGATGAAGATTCACACACCTTTGATCTTCTTGGACTTTTTCTTCCATCAATGTATGTCAGAGATCCAATGGATGCACTTCAACGATTGAGATCGACTTAGGATGGTGGAGATGGGAGATAGGAAAGTGGGCCACACTTGCTCTCCATGGAAGCCATGGACGTTGGGTGCTCTCATGGGGTTGTTTGAGAGAAAATGATAGAAATGAGAGAGAGAAAGAGAGAGAGAGAGAGAGAAATGATGTGAGTGATGGAGTGATGGGAAGAGGGATGGGTGAAGTGATAGAAAAGTTGACTTTGGAGTACTTTTGTAAGAGAAAGTATGGTGGCTTGTACTTGACATGTGAAGTGATGGATGGGATTGATTGATGTGACATTTCATAGAGATTCTCTCGATACCCGCAACGCGCGGTGTTTTCTTCAAAATGAATGCAGGCCCACATCTCCTAGCCTGGGTACCGCCTCGGCGCGTGAGATGTGGCATCGGAACTGCAGCGACGCTGCGATCGCACTAGTACAAGTCTCGGGTCGAGCCGACTCTAATATATGAGACACGACTCATGATCGCGCGCAAACGCCAATAACTGATCGCGGTAGCCGAAATTCGACCGGAAGGATCGCGGGAGTTGACAGAACAGTACGGACTAGGATACGGGTCTTACAACCATCTAGTATGCGATCAGACTCGGTTTCAAGGCCTCTAACAATGAGGCGTAGTACGAGGCTTTGCTGGCTGGACTCAGGCTGACGGCCAGTCTGGGGGTTCAGTCCCTCCAGGTAAGATGCGATTCTCAGCTAGTAGTGTATCACATCTCCTCCGAATACGAGGCCAAGGAGACTAGGATGATTGCTTACCTAGACGAGGCGAGGAAATTGATAGAAAGATTTTGGAGTTGCATTATCCGCCAGATTTCTAGAGCAGAAAATTCCTGGGCCGACGCCCTGGTGAAGCTACCATCAGCCATAAAAGGGAAGATCCCATGAATCATTCCCGTGGAATTCATAGAAAATTCGAGCATCGACTAGGCGAAGAAGAAAACGGTCAATCTAGTAGATAGTACTTCGAGCTGGATGGAACCGATTTACAACTACCTCACATCTGGTGAGGTCCCCTCGGATAAGTTAGAGGTAAGGCACCTGAGAGTCAGAGTAGCACGCTACATAATCCTAAACGGGATCTTATATAAGAAAGGGCACTCACAAACCTATCTCATGTGTCTCCAATCTGATGAGGCAGATTATGTGATTCGAGAGATTCACGAAGGAATCTATGGGAATCACTTTGGTGGTTGAGCCCTGGCTCTGAAAATACTTCGACAAGGATATTTTTGGCTAACCATCAGGGAAGACTCGAAGAACTAGGTTTAAAGGTGCGACAAATGTTAACGATACGCAGCTGTGCCGATACAACTCATAAAAAAAATGACTCCATGAGCGGTCCATGGCCGTTCGCTCAGTGGGGGATTGACATCATTGGACCCCTGCCCATAGGGAAAGGGTAAGTCAAGTTTGTCATTGTCATGGTCGACTACTTCACTAAGTGGACCGAGGCTAAGCCCATTGCAAAGATCACAAAGGAGAAGGTGAATGATTTTGTATGGAAAAACATCATCTGCTGGTTCGGGATTCTACGCACCATTGTGTCTGATAATGGAAAACAGTTTGATAACGATAAGTTCCGAGGCATGTGACAGGGGCTCGACATCATAAACGCGTACTCTTCACCTCGGCACCCGCAATCCAATGGACAGATAGAAGCAGTTAACAAGGTCATCAAACACAATCTCAAAATAAAATTAAAGAATGCAAAAGGTAATTAGGCGAAAAAGCTCTCATTCATCCTCTGGGCTTACAAGACTACGGCTCAATCCTCCTTCGGGGAGAACCCATTCTCGCTTTCCTACAGTTTGAAAGCAATGGTGCCAGTTGAAATCGATCTTCTTACCGATCGAGTCAGAAACTACTAGGAGAACCAAAACGCCGAGCAGATAGTAGCCAACCTGGATCCACTTGAAGAGGCCAGAGACATCTCTAGGCTTAGGATCACTGCACGACATCAACAAGTGGCACGGTTCTACAATTCTAAAGTCAAGACTAGGCAGTTCCGTCTAGGGGACTTGGTCCTTCGTCGAATCTTCCAAAACACCGTAGAACCGGGGGCTGGGGCATTAGGGCCTAATTGGGAAGGGCTATATCGTGTGGTCCGATCAACCAAACCTAGCTCTTACCACTTAGAAGATCTCGAGGGCCATCAACTCCATCACCCTTGTAATGCCGAGCCCTAAAAGTTTACTACCCTTGAGGTAATGTCTGTAGTTGGCCCCCAATAAATGTACACCTCCAAGTGACTAACCTTTAAAGCTCTCGATAAGATTCACATCTCTTACTATCTACAAAAACAGATTATCTACTAAGAAAAGGTTGCCTCTCATGAGCAGGGGTGAACTTAATGAACTGATTCCTTAAAGAAGGGGTTAGAGCGTTATCCCATTAAAATTCTATAAGGCATCCCCTCATAATCAGGGAAAAACCTAATAGACAACCTGGCTCCCCGACAGAGTCGGTTCATCGCCCGACTGATAGGTATATTAAAAGTTACTCGCCAATCATGGGAGGAGCCAATCACCTAGGGGTCCAAACTTAATAATTACAATACTACAAAATTCAAAGTTTTATGAAATGACATTGAAATGAGTTGACTCGTTAAGGAGTCGGCTTGACAATGCCCCAAAATGAATCAACCTGTCAACAAATCAGATCGGCAATTAACAATCATCATCCAAAAACCACCTACGGATTAACATATAAAAATCATTATGCACACGCCCTCTCTAGAGGGTAAAAAATATCATCCATCATCCACCAAAAGACAAGTTTAAAAAAGTTATAAAAAAAAGTGGGGAGAGATGCTAAAAGTTAGTTTGTTAGAGATGGAGGAGGAGGAGCTTTGGAGCCAAAAGCCTGATCCGGGCAAGCATCCCCAGAGGGCCTCTCTCCTACGTCTTCAGGCAGCAGAGGCTCGATGTTGAGGTTTGACTACAACTCCTGGACCACATCAATGTAAGCATCGAAGCCACAATTATAGAACTTGATAGCTTTGGCGGCCCTCTCCTCTGAAGCCTTAAAGGCATTTACTACAATAGCCACCGCGAAGGCCAGGGAGGCCTCATCCTCAGCTTGCTGAGCCTCCTTTACTTGGGAGATAGTTTGGCTCAGTTCTTCTGCTGCCTTGGCTCTGGTCCGCTCCAGCACTTCCCCCAATTAGGTGTTCTCATGGGAAAGCGAGTCTGCATGGGCCCTGGCTTGGGACAGCTCGGCCACAGCAGCACCATATCGAGCTTTAAGATCACTCATGACCCCCTTTAACTGGAGCTCTCGAGCCCTCACATCCTTAAGCTGCCGATGTAGTTCCGCCTGCTCCATACAAAGAAAGGTAGCCTCATCCTGTAGGATCCCGGCCTCACCCTTGAGGGCTTCCACCTTGACATCTTTCTTTGCTAGCTCCTGTAGTCTCTCCCGAGTCAAAAGGAGCCTCGGGACGGACTGTATGAAAACAGAAGAATAAGCATATAGATGCAATAAAAGAAACTGGAGATAAGGAAGGTTAGCACAAATACCCGGTAAAAGACAGAAGCCATGTCATTAACGAAAGATTTGTCCGATTTGGTGAAAAGACCAGCTATCTCCTCCTCTAGGGCATGTTTGGGATCCTATTGAACCAGGAAGGACATATAATAGCCCGATTAGAACTTCTCTTCACTCATCCCTACCTGATCCGATCCTCTTGCTTCCTCGCCCCTAGTCCTGTTGCCTATTGAGGCCTGAGCCCTGAGGTTATTCCTGACTTCGGGAGGGAGAGCATGGCGTTAGCCATCCGAATAGCCTCCTCCTGCTCAGATGAAGAGGTGACGACTATGCAGGCCTCGAGGGCCACGAGAGGTGCCTTAGGGGCAAGGGCATGAGGAAGGGTTGGAGCCAAAGCATCGACAGTAGTGGCATTGGCCGCTATAGGTGCTGGAGCAGGAGCTGCAATAATAGAAATTAAAGCTACAGCTAGAGCGACAGAAATGGGGGCTGAAGGGCCCTCACTGTGAGGAGTCGCCGTCCTCCTCCGAATGGTTATCTTTATTCGGGGCTCCGCCCTCAACATCTCATCGATAGTCGGGGAGACATTCCTCCTCCTAGACCCAGCTACCTCGACCATGCCTGCGTACAAAGTAACGAATCAGCAACCAAGTCAAGATGCTCAGACTTTTCAAAGTAAGGAGCAAAAGGAAGACTTACTAAAGGAAGTGAGGAGCGGTTTAGATTTGTAGAACCCAGACCAGTGAAGGTTGTTGGCTGTAATCAGGTCCAACTAAGAGTGGAGGTCTCCCGAACGCGCCCTGGCCTTGACAACCCTATTCTTCTAGTCCGAGGAGAGGAGGGGCGAACCTCTTAGAAAGTTTACAGAAATGAAGGAAAAACTTCAATTAAATCGCAACAAGATGAGGAAATGATGTAAAAAAATAAAAAATAAAGGGGGTAATAAGGAATGTAAGAGGCCCGACCTAAAGTGGAAAATCGGGTGGGGACCCGAGTCCTCAAATTTCTTAGATCCACCGACGGTGCCTCCCACTCGCTTGAAGCCTAGAACCATTTGTTCTTTCAATCCTTGTTTGAGGATGGAAGATTCATGACCAGCCCCGACCCCTTGTTGCCGTGAGTCATGAAGTAATACCACGACTCTTGGCTATTTGCTTGACTAAGTACAAGCTTATTAACTCCTCTAGCGTCAGCTCGGGGTTCCCAACTTGACGCCAGATGATGAAGGAAGAGATCTAAACCCTCCAGGCATTGGGGGTGAATTGACCAGGAGCAAGTCCCAAGTAGGCCATTAGGGCTTGGACGAAGGGGTGCATAGAGAGTAAGAGTCCGCACTGCAGAGCGCAAAGGAAAATTGTGACTTCCCCATCAACAAGAGTAATGACAGTGTCAAGGGGCTCTGACACCCATATCTGCACAGAGTCTGGAATCTCAAACTCTGATTGAATGCATCCCATCTAGGACTCTGCCAACATGGAGCCTCCCAGGATAACTTATGAGGCCCGCCCACTCGCGGGCATCTCGGTACCGCTCGCCACAAAATCTCGGGGGGCTTGGGCAGCCCTCTTTTTACTTGTGCAGTGCATCCGAACCCCCACTTCTTTGTCTCTTCTCAGCTAGGGAAAGAGAAGCACTGCTTCCAAGGGACCTTCGGATGCCCCTCTCCTATCATCCGAGCTCCATGGCTCGGACTTGTTATAATCCTCTCGGACCATATCCAAATTAGACAACATCTCACTGGAGATAGAAAAGCTCTAAAAGAAGGAAAGACTCACCGGATAGTCACTAGAAATCGCCTCTATCGAAAACCCTTGATCGACCAGAATCACCTTGCTGGAAGCTTCAAATCGGCTGGAACGCCTTCACTAGAAATTGCCTCCTCAGGGAACCAGCAGCCACACAAATTCAGAATGAAGAAGTGAGAAGCGTTTTTAAAATGCTAGGAATTATATAGCCTAGGAAGGATCTTTGCATTAATGGCAAGGCATGATGGCCGCAGTCGAATCATAGCGAGCTGACTCCGGGACATACGTGGCTGCAGATCACTGGTTCAAGCTATGTCAGGCTGCAGGCCTCTGGCATTGGATTACGAGCTGGGAGTAGCAAAAGCAGCGCTCGGGCAGGGGAAGCGTCACTTGAACGTCTCCCATGGCATACGTGGTAGTCAACCATAGGTTCAACAATGATTCAAGATCTTAACCGTCACCACGTGTCCGTTGGAGGTTGGCCGACGGACAAGAAACCTCGAGGACATATCTCTTCAAATGTAGAAATCATAATTGCAACCGCACACGTGGAAGACATGACAGAAGAAGCGATTGGTCTTCCGTATATGTTTACTCTCTGAGTTCGTGTCACACTAGGGGGCTTCTGTTACGGGAAGTTCCGAGCCCCTTCAGTTCCAAGGTCCGATGCCACACTAACCAAATCAGATACATAAGAATAAAAATGGATTGATTTGAAGGATGATGTTCAGCTCGGCCTCAGTTGCGCTTTAGCACTGAGTTGTCAGTTCGAAGTAACCCGAAATCAAGGCAGTCGGTGTGAAGATTATACTAGAACTTACTTGAGAGACCTTGGACCATCCCACTTGTGAGACCAGAGATGAATCATTTGACCACTCACAGCTGTGTCACTCATAAAGGGGAGACTCAACTCAACGGGTTAAGCTCACAACTCACCTTGGAGCTCGTAGGGGAGACCTCTAGAATACCCAATGGACAAGTAAGGTCAGGTCCATCATAAGTCCAGGCTAAAGCTCGGCTCGGACTCAGAACGCAGTCCTCGCTTAACAACTCAATGAGAAAAGTCCATGTATATGCTATTCTAAGTCCAAGGCTCGGAGTCAGGGCCTCTTTGGCTTAGGATCCCAAGAAGAGGCTGAGGCGGGATGTGGATGCTCCGTGCGCTAAATTAAGAAACTACCTTAAGAGGATACAACCGATCGTTTCGCCTGCAGATACGCACGAGACGCTACACGATCCCTGAAATACGGATAATATCTCCATGATCATGTATCTCACTAATTGAGTGAATCGTGTCGAGATTAACGGACCTAGACCGTTTGATAGTCAGGTATAAATACAATGAGACTCCATTTCTACAGGTACCAACATATGGCACTCTCTCTACACCCAAACTTAGACCCAGTTTCCCTTGACTGGACTTAGGCATCGGAGGGTCCCCTGCCTAGACCAAGGTCTCCTTTGCTCATTGTGAGTGTGCAGGTTCGAGAAGTTGAAGCGGTTTGGAGTTTGTGGTCGGAGTGGAGAGCCGCCTAAATTTAGTCATCAATAGAAATGATTCAAAAATTTACTTTTAAAATCCACCTAAGAGTTGATGGACCTTTCTAGCAACATCCTAGTACCAAATGAACACTCTTTAAGAATGTTGATAAGGAAGGAGATGCTTAAATCATCATTATTAGTGAAGTTGCTAGTAAGGATTATCAAGGATGCTGCCTGGAAGATGTCTTTCCATTGTAGGACTAATAGTTGGGATGCAGAGGAACAATGACTTTGTTCGTCTGCTTAACATCAAGCTTCATCTCTTGTATTATTTTTCGACTTTGCTTCTTTGAAAGTGGGGTGTCTTCACCAATCAATGGGCCATTTCTTTATTGCCTATGTTTTTCATTAGAATCAAAGTTAACCTTGTTTTTACTTAGATGAAGTAGCCTTGTCCATTCTTGGCACTGTGATTCAGTTGAAGCTTTGAGAGCATCATTGATTTTAATTGCTCAGTTTTTTGTTGTCTCCTCCATGTGGGTCGTGAAAGAGACTTCATTTGGGCCTTTACCTGTTTGCATAGACATTGACCTTCTGTTACTACTAGTGAGAAGATGGGTTTGGTCTATGATGCAAGGCAATGAGGCATGGGAGGATTCATGTCTTTAGAACCAGCTTGTGCACTCATCCCTCGTTACTTCTTTTAGCGTCAAGCTACTATTTCCATGCTTCGGGTTCAACATTGGTTGGATTTCGTGGTCTCAGATGGATGTGTTGGGTGAAAGATCCCTTCTCAACCATACACACAACAATATTGAAATAAAAAGAAAAGAAGGAAAGAAAGATATTTACATAGTTCCCTTTCAATGCATCCACATTTTCACTCCAAATCACTATGCTCAAAGGCAAAAATAAAAAAGCAGCTCTCAATCCAATGACGTCTCTCTTTCTCATGATAGAATACATACATATTACCCCAAACGAACTAAAGTTTACATAAATCACCTATGAAATTCTGAAATTGCCCTCCCTAATAGTCCTACCTAGATGAACAGTACATCTCCGATGATTAGGCTCCATAGAGATGATCCCTTCTCAGCTTAATGACCATATCTATAGTCATGATGAGTTGGGCACCCACTTAGAAATGATATCAAGCTTTGGGACTTCTAGAGTGGATACTTGATGCATTGAGAGTGCTTGAGGGCTAGATAGTTGGAATGGTTGCAGGTCGAGTGCTTCTTCCTTAGCGCTTTTTGCCAAAGGTTTTTAGCCACACAGGCTATAACGTCTTAGAAAAATCCGTACAAAGACCCAAGTACCACCTCTGGTAGAAATTACTAAGGAACGAATCCTTTAGAAATTAGACGTGAATTAACTAAGTGCTAAACTAGATTATCTGTAAAATTAGCACTACTCACTTTAAATACGATCTGTAAGACCCAAAATGAGTAGAACCATTATCGCTATATTACCTAAAAACTTAGGATCCATCTCAAAACCTAGTTACTCTCGGGAGCATCATGAAACACCGTATCAGACCTGGACTACGCGTCGAAAGTCCAATTACCCCAAAGCTATATGGTTATGACTACCTTACTGGACTTGGCAACCACCTTGGAAATCAGGTCTAAATGATATTCCAAAATACATAACTTGAGCCCGGAGCGAAGTGTGTGTTAAACGCGAATATCTTTTAAAAATGAATTTAAACTTAAGTGAATTGAGTCGTTCTTTTGCAAGCCAAATCTAAGGATTTAAACCATCAGAATCTGACCCAATTATACCCCTTAGATCAGGGAAAATTTCAAACACATGTCAGTGTACTTGTGGCCCTGATCGAGTACCGGTGACTGTTGAACTGAAACTAGTCCCCCGTGGCCGATCCATTGATCAGATCAGACCGAGATCCTAAACTGACCTAGATCTAATTTTAGGAAGCTTAAGTCCGACCGTGAGTAGAAGAGGGGCCTCTAGAAGTGCTCCGTTAGACCGAAACGACCACTCTTTGGCTATAACCTAAGTATACCATGGCCTTGGGGCCATTCCTATCAGTTCTGGGCCTATATAAGGGCCTTAAACCCTATCTCTCTCCCTTCAAATACAAATTTCCAACCTTAGGAGAGAAAAGAGAGCAAAGAGGGAAGGAAAGAGAGAGAAAGTGAGAGAGAGAGTTGGAGTTTGTTCCTGGGATTCGATCCCACCACTCCACGTGCTTAACCACCACTTCTGTATCACTATTTTGGCGATTCTGACTTCGTACTTGGGTAAGAAATCCTAACCCTAATCTGGTTTAGATATTCAAATAGAAGAAATGGTGAAATGGCTTCATACTATAGGTTGCTGTTGTGCTGTAGACAAAGACTTAGGGTTTAAATAGAGTTCGTTACGAGTCTACTGGCGAAAGGTGCAAACTATAAATGTTTAGGTTATGGTTTTTAAGGCTTTCAATGTTAGTAATGATTTTTGATTGACTTGATTGCTATCACATGTGCGTAGATATGATGGTTTCCATATATTATATATATATATATATATATATATATATATGTGCAGACAATGTTAATTTTAATGCATTCCACATGTTTGTTGAAATGATTGGATGAGTATGGAATTATTATTTATGCTTTCCATGTTCATTGAATGAGAATATATGATTGTTGTACGTATGGTGAACCCTTTGTAAAGGGATTTGCTATAATACCTGTTATAACTACTTTATTACATGTATATGATATGTATAGTCTAAGTGTTTGATAAAATTTCTGAATGTGAAAATGGTTATTTAAATGCATGTAATGAGGGTGTTGAAATAGAATTCTTAATTCTCTTAACTATGGTTATAGTATCCTTTATATAACCTATCTTACTAATATGTGAGTTAAGGGTGAAATGCCTATGTACGGTAACATGTGTAGTATGTGTTTTGTCGAATTACTCAAGTAAGATTTATATCTAATTTTAGTTGTCACATGCTATCTTTAGCTACCACATGCATATAAATTTGTCTAGAGCGTGATTGGGGCTACGATGTAGTCTAAGCAATCGGTAATGGTTTGTGATTGGTGATCGAACTATTTAGCCATGATAGACATGCCCGACGAATCCAAGTCATACGCTACTTTTCAGCAGTGGTTGGGCCACACGGAGTGCTTATGCGCTCCATGTCGATTAGCTCGATGTAAGCTCATACCAGTCGAGCTTGTTAAGCAACCCGGTTGAACCGATGTATGTTCATCATGTATGGACGCTACTGTTTATATCTAAGGTACCAAATTACCTATGTAAAACCCGTTTTACCTTGGTACCTCGATCTTCTAAGACTCATGAGCTAGGCATGGTGGTATGAGACATTGTGGTTGTGCTGTGAGTAACCCAAACTTGTGAGCCGAATACGGTGGTATGGGACACTATATTCGAGCTGTCTGCCTATGATCAGGTGACGAGCCCGTAGTAACCTCAAGTATACAGCAGAAACTACGTTGAGGTGATGAGCCTTTCTGTAGTAAACTAGCATATAAACCAGGCCTACACTGAGGTGACGAGCCTCTCCGTAGCGACCTGAAAACTGCCTATCATATATGACTACTAGGATTGACGATCATAGATGGATCAATGTTTGGGTATACGATATAAAGGGAGGTGCCTTAGCTTCCCAATCCTGCTATATGAATAAACATAATTAAGAACTTGGCTAACACGATCATACATGCATTGCATGTACTTTGGTGAGGAAGTACACAGAGGAAGGGATGCATACCGCGATCGTAAGATGATGTCGCAGAGGGAGTGCCGGCGAGGGTATGTATCATCATCACATATCATTCTCGCATTAATAAGAGTACTTGGGACCTGATTGTTGTATTGCTTTATCAATACCGTTCGACTGAATTGATAACATATTAACCTTTATTTCATAGTTCCACTGAGTTGATCACTCACTCCCATGTTCTGGGATGGTGTTTTGAACACCAACGAAACCCTATTGTAGATGTAGATTATGGTGATGCTTGCGAGGCAGAGCCAGAATTTTACGATGATGAGGAGGAGTTCTCCTACATACAGTTATCAAGCGGGTCTATGTAGACCACGATCTGATCGATAGGGTTACAGGTATGCTTATTAGACCCCATTACACCTATTATTTTTATACTTTTGGAACACCCATGTATATTAATTTTGTTCATTTTTGGAGTATACATGTATATACTTAACCTGGTAACATGTTCATACTCTGGAGACCTACCTTAGTTTATATACTTTATATATTTATCATAGTCTTCCGCTTGTAAAATTTACTGTCTCTGGAGTATGATATGTTATTTTGGTATAATCTCACTCATGTTTAAGGCACTAATACAAACAACATTAAATCATCATTCTCTATGTTGTATAAGTGATGTGTTAGAACTCAGGAGTTGGGCTCCTGCTCGACCCCCGATTCTTAAAGCATTACTAGTTGATATCAGAGCATGATTTGGATTAAACTGGACTTGGGTTATGGTAATATGATGCACATTGACGTACTTTGACTTAGGAGGGAGCGATGAAACATAGAAATGATCGTGAGATTCCTGGTTTCGAAGCGAGTTAACTGACCGTTGAAGTTGGGGCCTGTACACATCTATGATCATGCGTGTGACCCCAGATCTTATTCAGACCGTTAATCAATGGGTTTAGTCGATGATTTGACACATTCCACACTCGAACAACCCGAAACATGTGAGTATATGTGAGATAGGGACCCGAACCGCTTCAAACAGCCGAGGGGACCCAAATCACACAAACCTATGAGACCCAGCTAGCAATAAGAATCTCAAGAATGTGGGAGAAAGAGATCGCCGCATGCATTACCTCTGCGGCCGACTAGCCCACTAGAAGGAAGACAGGAGCCTCCCATTGACGAAATTGATAGATAATTTTTGCTTGCTTCACCATATATTCAAGTATAACATGTACCGTAAGTGGGGCAACCGTATCGAATGCACTCGATTGATGGTGGATTTTCTTTATAAAGCTGGGCAAGGAGACAAGCTATGTCTACCTGCGTTCACCCTACTACAGATAATCCAGATGGCGTGTTCTCCTAAGAATGATGTCTCGCTTCCATTTGGCCGACTCATATGTAAGATTGCTCAAGAGTTCACCTACAAACTTAACATGGATGACCTTACGTCGATCCACTACATTAATGAGACTACGCTCATTAACATGAGGATTGGACCTCGACAACGTCAAGCCTGACTTGACGAGTATGGGGACAAGGCAGAGAGTGAAGAAGAAGAAGGTAATGAAATAGGGGAAGAAGATGAGTTAGAGGGAGGAGGTGAAGAAGGAGAGAGTGAGGACGAGGAAGAGGAGGCCCCGGGCTCTGATGAGGGCTCTCCTCCTGCTACTCAGGTGCATGATAGTGATCGGGCTATTAGGGAAGCCCGCTTGGCTCAACTTGAGGAGGGCCAAGCCGCCCTGAGGCAGGAGATCTAGGAGACCTGGACTGAAGTCAGGCGAAAGCTTAAAGAGAACGAGGCCTTCATGAAATGGAAATTCAAGAAGGTGTCTTGCACCTTGAGGACTATCCTGTGCTGCGTACAGGACAAGGGTGCACCTCTACCATCACCAGATTCTGACGACTAGTTGTGCATGTAGTCGTCTCTTATTTTGTTTTGTTTGCTTGTTTCTATGTATAGCTTCGATAGGCTTAGTAGTGTGGTAGATTAGTATGTAGGTTTTAGTGTTTGAAACCTTCCTTATATTAGCTCACATGCATCTTCTATCATGATTCATGTAATACTGCATCTCATATATTGTGAAAATTTTGGTAAATGAAATGTATGAAGTTCTTTAAGCTATATGTGAATGCTGTGTAGTTGAGTTTGTGAGTATGCTGAATCAGACCTAGGTTGCACCCTATGTTGTATATAGGGAATGCCTCCTAAGGCCACACGGAGTACGGCATGTCTCACACTTGGTGAATCAATTAATGGGGCACCTCCCTTGAGCGATAGCCAGATGGACCCTAGTTTGGGCCCTATCACGACACTATGCCGGACTCTCAGCCGGCCATTGGCCTCACTAATGGGCCGACACTTGTTGTACCATCAGTTCCTGAGCAGAGTCGTGCATCTACTTTAACACCACACATGCCTGAGTTTACTCCTCCTACTGATAGGTTAGAGCAAATGATGCTACTGATGCAGCAGCAATAACTACAGCAGCAGCAGCAGCAACAACAACAGTTTTTGGCCACCAATGCAGGGGTCTTCGCCCAGAGCATGGGTATGGTTCCACCTGCACTTTTGGTGCAGCCTATAGGAAATATAAGCTTTAGTGGCTTGTTTGAGCGATTCCAGCACTTTCGGCCTCCTACTTTTGCGGGTACTCACCTACCCGAGGAGGCCGAGTATTAGCTTGACAGCATCTCTAAGATGCTAAAGCCGCTACACTGTATTGAGGCAGAACAGGTGGAGTTGGTCACCTATATGTTTAAGAAGGAGGCTAGCTTATGGTGGGATAACATCCTGCAGACAGTTCCCGTGAGGTATGTGTGGACCTGGGAAACCTTCGAGACGCGCTTCCATGAGAAGTACTTTCCCCTCACGTATCGGCATGAGAAGGAGAGTGAGTTTCTTCACCTCCATCAGGGAGGGATGATAGTTGCTGAGTACGAGAACAGGTTCACAGAGTTGGCCAGGTACGCTTCATTGATATTAGCTGATGAGCCGATGTGGATGTGGCGATTCCTGAGCATTTGCGACCTGAGACAATCCAAGATGTGTTGTGCTAGCATACTCCACTATGCTGAGCTAGTGAGCATGTCTCTGTGAGCGGAGCAGGATGGGGATAGACTATCCTGCACGTGTGTGCCTATAGTTCCTAGGCCGCGACCAGAGTTGCAAGTAGGCTGTTCCTCAATAAGAGGCCCCATACTGACTCGCCTCCCAGACTTGCAGCTCCACCAACCCCTATGAGGTGACCAGACTTGTGGTGCACTTACTGCAGGAGATCTGGCCATGTTGATGCCCACTGTTTCATCAAGATGAGGGACAACGGCTTCTCACTGCCTCAGAGGATCAACCACCAGCTTCCTCAGACGATTGCAGCTCCACCTCTATGGTCAACATCACCACATCCATCATTTTGGCCGCCTGCACCTCGATTTAAGCCGCCTCAACGGCCTATGGTACCACAGCCGAACCGTTTTCAGCAGGCTCACGTGCACTCACTTACAGCTGAGGCATCCGAGACAACAGTTGCAACACTGTTAGCTTTTGAATTCATGACGCATGTTCAAGGTACACCAGTCTTCTTGTTGGTGGACATCGGGTCCACTGTCTCTATTATATCATGCGCAGCAGTCAAGCGACTGGGGTTAGAAACTAGTCCTATGGTTGGGGTGAGACTCCTTACCGCCACAGGGACTTTCTTAGACTCTTCCAAGATGTGTAGGGGTTGTTTGATAGACTTGGGGAGCAGGGTAGTGCTTGTTTACCTGCTAGTCATCCCATTACATCACTATGACATCATTCTTGGTATGGATTGGCTCACGGAGATGAGAGCAGAGATCGATTACAATGTTAGAGTGGTGACTGCCCAGGGACCTAAGGGCACGACCTTTACATTCCCAACGCAAGTCAGTTGACCCTATCGCATTAGTTGTTACGCTTCCTTGCTAGAGGATGTTGATGGTCCGACACTTGGGGATACGCCCGTGGTCCAGGACTTCTGAAAGTGTTCAAGAAGATCCCGGGACTACCTTCGTGGTGCGAGATCGACTTTACTATCGACCTTGTGACTGGTGCGACACCCAATTCACTACCGACTTATCGCATGCCTCCATGTGAGATGGAGCAGCTGAGGAAACAGATCGATGATATGTTGGATGCCGGCTTCATATGAACGAATGTGTCTCCTTGGGGAGCACCTATGCTATTTGTGAAAAAGAAAGATGGATCTCTGCGATTGTGTATTGATTATCGCAGATTGAACTAAGTGACGGTGAACAATAGATATCCTTTTCCTAGGATAGATGATCTGTTCGATCAGTCGAAAGGGGCTCAGTACTTTTTGAAGATCGATTTACAGTCAGGGTATCATCAGTTGCGCGTCAGAGATGAGAACGTGCAAAAGACAGCTTTCAGGACTAGCTTTGGGCATTACGAGTTCCTTGTGATGTCGTTTGGACTCACAAACGCATCAGCCATGTTAATAGACTTATGAACAGGGTGTTTTGTCCGTATCTATTCTGATTCATCATCGTGTTTATCTATGATATCCTGATATACTCTAAGAGTCGGGAGGAGCACGAGGAACACCTGTGAGCAGCCTTTGATACTCTCAGGAAGAAGCACTTGTTTGTATAGTACAAGAAGTGTGACTTCTGCAAGAAAGAAGTCAAGTTCCTGGGACATGTGGTGTCCATGGAAGGGATAGCTGGGGACCTTGCTAAGGTAGCTGCAGTTCAGGACTACGAACAGCCTGATTCGGTTACTAAAGTGAGAAGTTTTCTTGGCCTGGTAGGCTACTACCGTCGGTTCATTAGGAATTTTTCCAAGATAGCCAGACCATTGTCTCAGTTGACTCAAAAAAATATCAAGTTTGCCTGGACTGAGAAGGCCGAAGAAACTTTTCAGGAGCTGAAGGATAAGTTGATGTCTGTCCCTGTGCTAGTATTGCCAGAGCAAGTGGTTAAGTATACTATTTACACCGATGCTTCTCGTGTCGGCTTGGGTTGTGTTCTGATGCAGGAGGACAGGGTTATTGCCTATGCATCGCAGTAGTTGAGGAAACACGAGGAAAACTACCCTACACACGACCTAGAGTTAGCAGCCGTCATCTTTGCATTGAAGCTCTGGAGACATTATCTCTATAGAGAGGAGTTCGAGCTCTTTTGTGACCACAAGAGCCTCAGGTGCATATTCACACAGAGGGACATGAATATGAGACAGCGACGATGGATGGAAACCTTGAAGGACTTCAAGTTTGAGGTCTCCTACCATCCTTGCAAGGCCAACCTTGTAGCAGACACGTTGAGCCGCAAGAAGGCGATAGCATTTGCGGCACCGCTGATGATCGATGAGTGGAGTATGGTGGATTTTGTACATGTATTTGAGCAGAAGCTCACGATGGAGGAACCGTTTGAGAGCATAGCACACGTTCGTGTGCGGCCACTTATTGATGATAGGATCATCGTGGCTCAGAAAGACAACGAGCGATTGGTTGAGATGAGAGAGCAGGTGAGCGACAGTGAAGACTCGGAATGGAGAATTGGTATGGATGGGGGCTTACGTTACCGTGGCCGCCTATGCATCCTGAACCTTCACGACTTAAAGCAGGAAGTGCTAGAGGCTGCCCATAGTTCGAAGATGGCGATGCATCCTGGTAGTACGAAGATGTATCAAGACATGAAGAGGTCGTACTGGTGGGACAACATGAAGGCCCACATAGCAGACTATGTGTCCCGTTGTCTCACGTGCCAGCAGGTCAAGACTGAATATCCTCGACCTCCTGGACTGCTTCAGCCCATGCCCATAGAAGAATGGAAGTGAGACTTCATCTCTATGGATTTTATCTCAGGGCTGCTGAAGACGAGGAAGGGACATGACTTCATTTGGGTGATCGTGGATCGGTTGACAAAATTGGTTCATTTTCTCCCTATCAGAGTTTCGAACTCTGAAGAGGAGTTAGCCAGGTTGTACATTAAGGAGATTGTACATCTGCATGCAGTTCCTATGGAGATCGTGTCGGACTAAGACATGCAATTCACATCTATCTTTTGGACTCGTATCTAGGAAGCGATGTGTGTGAAACTGAAGTTTAGTACCGCTTTCCACCCACAGACTGACGGGCAAATGGAACGGGTAAATCAGGTGTTGAAAGATATGCTGTGAGCTTGTGTGCTTGATTTTAAGGACAGTTGGGATGACTGTCTTCCTTATGCAGAGTTCGCTTATAACAACAGCTTCCGGGCAAGTATTGGTATGGCTCCCTATGAGGCCTTGTATGGGCGCCCATGTCGAGCACTGCATTGCTGGGCAGAGGTTGGTGAGAGAAGTTGATTGGCCCAGAGATAGTATAGGCGACTTTAGAGAAGATCGACATTATCAAGCGTTGACTTCTGGTAGCACAGATCAGACAAAAGAGCTACGTCGATACGAGAAGGCGACCGCTAGAGTTCGAAGTCGGGGACCATGTATTCCTTAGGATTTTCCCCATGAAAGGAGTCCTTCAGTTTAGCAAGACTGGAAACTCACACCGAGATTCATTAGCCCTTTCCTGATACTTGATCGGGTGGGTGTGGTAGCGTACCGCCTTGCTTCGCCCACACCACTCACAGGCGTGCATAACGTATTTCATGTGTCTATGCTGAAGAAATACATTCCAAATCCTTCACAAATTATCAGATGGAGCAGGTACAGTTGAGTGAGGATGCTACTTATGTACTGCATCCAACATTTGTCCTGGATAGGAAGGAACAAGTACTTCGCAGTAAAGTGATCCCGCTTGTGAAGGTACTATGGACACATCATACTGAGGAGGAGGCGACTTGGGAAACAGAAGCTGATGTCTGAAAGAACTACCTATAGATTCTCAAGGAGTACAAAAAGGTACTAATTTTGAGGATAAAATTTTTCTTTAAGGGAGGTAGATTGTAACATCTTGAAAAAATCCATACAAAGACCCAAGTACCACCTTAGGTAGAAATCACTAAGGACCAAATCCTTTATAAGCTAAACGTGAATTAACTAATTGCTAAATTAGATTATCTGTAAAATTAGTACTAATCACTTTAAATATGATCTATAAGACCCAAAACGAGTAGAACCATTATCGCTGCATTACCTAAAATCTTAGGATCCATCTCAAAACTCAGTTGCTCTCGGGAGCATCATGAAACTCTGTATCGGACCTAGATCGTGCGTCGAAAGTCCGATTACCCCAAAACTATATGGTTATGACCGCCTTGCTGGACTTGACAACCACCTCAGAAATTAAGTCCAAATGACATCCCGAAATATACAACTTGAGCCTGGAGAGAAGTGTGTGGTAAACGCGAATATCTTTATGAAATGAACTGAAACTTAAGTGAATTAAGTCGTTCACTTGCAGACCAAATCTAAAGATGCAGACCGTCAGAATCTGACCCAATTACAACATCGGATCAGGAAAATTTCCAACACATGTTAGTGTTCTTGTGGCCCTAATCGAGTACCGGTGATCGTTAAACTGAAACTGGTCCCTTGTGGCCGATCCACTGATCCGATCGGATTGAGATCCTAACCTGACCTAGATCTAATGTTCGGAAGCTTAAGTCCAACCGCAAGTAGAAGAGGGGCCTCTAGAAGTGCTCTGTTGGACCGAAACGGCCTGTCTTTGGCTATAACCTAAGTATACCATGGCCCTGGGGCCATTCCCATCAGTTCTGGGCCTATATAAGGGCCTTAAACTTTCTCTCTCCCTTTATATACGAATTGTCAACGCTAGGAGAGAGAAGAGAGCAAAGAGAGAAGGAAAGATAGAGAAAGTGAGAGAGAGAGAGAGTTGGAGTTTGTTCCTGGGATTCGATCCCACCAGTCATGCACTTAACCACCACTTCTGTATCGCTATTCCGGCGATTCCGACTCCATACTTGGGTAAGAAATCCTAACCCTAATCTAGTTTACATATTCAAATAGAAGAAATGGTGAAATAGCTAACCTATTTCATGCTATAAGTTGCCGTCATGTTGTAGACAAAGACTTATGACTTAAACTGAGTTTGTTACAAGTCTTCTGGCGAAAGGTGCAGAATATAAATGTTTAAGTTATGGTTTTCAAGGCTTTCAATGTTAGTAATGATTTAAGACTGACTTGATTGTTGTCACTTGTGTGTAGATACGACGGTTTTCATATACTATATATATGTGTAGACTATGTTGATTTTAACGCATTCCACGTGTTTGTTGAAATGATTGAATGAGTATGGAATTATGATTTATGCTTGTCATGTTCATTGACTAAGAATACATGATTGTTGTACATATGGTGAACCCTTTTGTAAAGGGATTTACTATAATACATGTTATAACTACTTTATTACATGTATATGATATATGTAGCCTAAGTATTTGATAAAATACTTGAATGTGAAAATGGTTGTTTAAATGCATGTAATGAGGTTGTTGAGATAAGATTCTCAATTCCCTTAACTATGATTATAGTATCCTTTATATAACCTATCTTACTATTATGTGAGTTAAGGATGAAATGCTTATGTACGGTAACATGTGCAGTATGTATTTTGTCGAATTACTCAAGTAAGACTTATATCTGATTTTAGTTGTCACATGCTGTCTTTGGCTGCCACATGCGTATAAAATAGTCTGGAGTGTGATTGGGGCTACGATGTAGTCCATGCAATCAATTATGGTTTGTGATTGGTGGCCGAACTATTTAGCCACGACAGACACGCTTGATGAATCCGAGTTATACGCTACTTGTCGGCAGTGGTTAGGCCACACGGAGTGCTTACATGCTCTATGTCGATTAGCTTGACGTATGCTCGTACCAGTCGAGCTTGTCAAGCAACCCGGTTGGCCCGATGTATGTTCACCATGTATAGACGCTACTGTTTAAATTTAAGGCACCAACTTACCTGTACAAAATCCATTTAACCTTGGTACTTCAATTCATTAAGACTCATGAGCCGGGCATGGTGGAATGGGACACTGTGGTCGTGTTGTTGGCCTACTCTAAGGTGACGAGCTTCACCATAGTGTCCAGTGAGCAATCCAGACTCGTGAACCGAATACGGTGGTATAAGACACTGTATTCAAGCTGTCGGCTTACGATCAGGTGACGAGCAGGTATTGACCTCGAGTATACAGTAGAAACTACGTTGAGGTGATGAGCCTTTTTATAGTAAATTAGCATATAAACCAGGCCTGCGCTGAGGTGAAGAGCCTCTTCGTAACGATCTGAAAATTTCCTATCGTATGTGACTATTAGGATTGACGACCCTAGATGGATTAATGTTTGGGTATACGATATAAAGGGAGGTGCCTTAGCTTCCCAATCCTGCTGTATGAATGGACCTAATTAAGAACTTGACTAACATGATCATACATGTATTGCATGTACTTTGGCGAGGAAGTGCACAGAGGAAGAGGTGTATGCCGCGATCGTAAGATGATGTTGCAGAGGGAGTGCAGGCGAGGGCATGCATCATTGTCACATATCATCCTCGCATTAATAAGAGTACTTAAGACCCGATTGTTGTATTGCTCTATCATTACTGCTTGACTAAATTGATAATATGTTAACCTTTGCTTCATAGTTCCACTGAGTTGATCACTCACTCCCACATTTTGGGATGGTGTTTTGAACACCAACCAGACCCTGTTGTAGATGCAGATTATGGTGATGCTTGCGAGGCAGAGCCGGACTTTTACGATGACAAGGAGGAGTTCTCCTACATGCAGTTATTAGGCGGGTCTATGTAGACCGCGATCTGATCGACGGGGTTATAAGGATGCTGTTTAGACCCCATTACACCTGTTGTTTTTGTACTTTTGGAACACCCATGTATATTCATTTTATTTATTTTTGGAGTATACATGTATATACTTAACCTGGTAACATGTTTACACTCTGGAGACCTACCTTAGTTTATATACTTTATATATTTATCATAGTCTTCCACTTGCGAACGTTACTATTTCTAGAGTATGATATGCTGTTTTGATATAATCCCACTCATATTTAAGGCACTAATATAGACAACATTAAATCATAATTCTCTATGTTGCATAAGTGATGTGTTGGAACTTGGGAGTTGGGCTCTTACTCGACCCCCGATTTTCAGGGCATTACACAGGCTTTATAACCAACTAGTTCAAAAACCTGAAAACTCAATTCGATGTTTAATTATTCTAAATTGAAAATATTAGGAATGTAAATAGATATTTAAAATGCCTAGATTTAGTGCAAGAAATATAGAACGTAACTTGAGCACTGACATCTGTTATGAGTGAAAATTAGTTGGTCATAAGCAGTGTTCGAGTTATCGGTATCGCTACAAGTTTCACTGGTTGGAGATAAAGGGGGAAATATGAGGAAAATGATAGAATAATTAAACATCGAATTGAATATGGGGAAAATGATGAAAATTTTCCGATAACCAGAAAAATGGGAAAAAGGGAGAAATATGGGGAAAATGATAGAATTTTTCTGTGAAACTTCAGGACATGCCTAAATACACATATTTACATATTCAAGAATCAAATTTTTATAAAAAGAATACATTAAATTAGAAGTTTCCATTTAATGGGGGCCAAAAAGTATACATTGTCGTAAGAAATCACTCAAATAGTAACCAAAATTTGTTTATATAATACAAATGAAAACTTACAAGAATTAAGGCATGTTAAAGTAAATGAATTAAAAAAATACACATTTCTGGCCATGTTTCATCCCCACATAGAGTGACGAGGTGACTCGTAATCATTGTTCGGATCTTATGGCAGTTGAGAGTAGTATTGCTGCCCAACATATTGACAGTACTGTTCCCAGGTCATCCTCTGCTCGTACCAATTAGAACACTCTCTTATGTACCTCTGATAGTGTAAGAACCATATCTTAGTCCGTACTGTTCCATAAACTTCCACGGTCTTACCGGTCGAATTCCGGCAACCTTTGACCCTTAACCGATATCAACGCCTGACCCTGATTCATATGCCGTCAACCTGTATCGACTCAATCCAAGACCAATACCATAGCGACCGCACCATCGCTGTGGTTCCAATGCCGCGACTTGTGCGCCGAGGCGATACCCTGGTCAAGAGATGTGGGCCAACGTTCGGTGCGAGGAAAACGTCGCGCGTTGCGAAACCCAAGAGAATCTCTACGATGTGTCACATCAATCACATCAATCCCATCAATCAATCATCCATCAATCCATCACATGTCAAGTACACATCACTTTCACCCCTTTTCCCAAGAAAGCCACAAAAGTCTTCCATGCCCATACCTCTCTTACACAAAAGGCCTCAAAAGTCAAAAAGGTCTTACACACCCATCACCACCACATCCATCACTCCATCCATCCATCCATCACACACACTCTCTCTCTCTCTCTCTCCCTTTACAACTCTCTCTTTCTCTTTCTCATTTCAAACTCAAAAAAAAACCCAAGCTCCATACGTATGAGAGCTCTCCCAAGCACTCCCAAAATTCTAAGTGTGGCCCACCTTCCCTACCCCATGATCTCCCCATCCTAACCTTCCATTCCCCATCTCCTCCATTGAAATCCAAGCTAAGGAGCTAAGGAACCCATAGGAGCAGAAAGATCGGACGGTGGGTGCTTGATCATACTAGATTTTCATGTTTTTGAGATGGACCAAGTGAGGCCAACTGATCAATGGTTTGAATCTCACTTGGGACCCTAAAATGTGGCCGATGGCCCAGTAGGATCATCATGATCATTCCATGATGGGGCCATTCTCCATGGACCCCATCATGATGTTTATTTCTTAGAAAAGGTCATCTAGACCATCCATATTGGTGGGGAAAGGATCCCCACCGTTGATTCTAAATTTTGATGGTCTCATGTGTTAAAGGACTCACTTGATTGTATGATTCATTGCAAGGGAGGCCCATAGTATCGGGGTCCCTCCATTACAAGCGTGTCCCACCCTCCATCTCTCTCTCTCTTTTTTTTTTATTTCTTTTTATTTTATTTGTAATAGGGTGTGTGGCCCACTTGAATGGACCCCACCTTGAAGCATTTATTTGGTCCAAGTTTTCTTCAAGTGGGGCCCACCTTAAATGTTGTACTACATCATCCATCTGTAGTGGTCCACTTCAATAGGGTCCACCATAATGTATTTTTAATTGGACCGAACGGTCCAGCGTCTGGGACACTGGACGTCCCTGTATAAACAAAAAAAAAAAGAAAAAAAAGAAGAAGAAAAGAATGAAGCTTTTTGGGAGGTCCTCTTATAGGCCCCACCTTGACGTTGGGGTACAATCCAAGCCGTCCATCCCCTTAACAGCCTCATTTTAGCCATTGAGTAGAAAGATGGTCCTGATCTGAGCATCTGGTGAACCATGACATCGAAGATTGCATCATCACCATTCAAATATCATTTTCTTATTTTATTTTGTTTCCTAAACGTATAAAAATTTGAACTTTAGACTCATTTGGTCGGTCTCAAGCCACTGAACGCAATGGCCGGGGTGGATCTTTGTAAAGCGGGCCCCACGTACGAAAAACCCCAAAAAAATGGGTTTTTCCCTTTTTTTCAAAAACATCATGGCAGAGGCTTTGCCTCTACCTCTGTCAGCGGCAGCAGCTGCACGTTGCTGCGTGCAGCGTTGGGCGAGGGGGCGGACAGCCACCCACGGCCCTGCATGTGGGCCCCACAGTGATGTTTATTTGCGATCCAATCTGCTCATGAGGTGGGCCACCTCCTGAAGTGGGCCCCTGCTAAAATTCAGGCCCATCCAAGGCTCAGGTGGTCCACACCAGAGGAAACAGTGGTGGCTAAAAGCCTACCATTGAAACCATTTTTTTTTTAGCCCATGGAAGTTTTGAATCAAGCTGAAATTTATGTTTTCACTTCATCCAGGTCTGCGTGACCCCATGAACGGATTGGATGGTATATGAACATTGGGGTGGGCCCCACAGTGATGTTTGTATTGCTCCCACCGTCCGCTGGACGGTGGAGCCCACTCAATTCATGTGTTTTGGTCTCGCCACCCGCCCTCTATTGGCAAATAAATAATACAGTGGGCCATCCCCTGGCCCACACATTGGATGACAAATGAGCATTGCAATGGGTCCCTCGCCAATTTAGGTGGCAAATAAATAATACAGTGGGCCTCTAGGCCCATGGGATTGGGCCCACTTGATATGTCCCAAGGCCCATGGGACTAAGCCCATTTGATGTATCTTCAAGCTCATGGGACTAAACCCGTTTGATGTACTATAAGGCCTATGGGTTTAGGCCCATTTGATTTATAAAAGGCCTACGGGTTTAGGCCCATTTGATGTACTATAAGGCCTATGGGTTTAGGCCCATTTGGTTCATATAAGGCCTAGGGGTTTAGGCCCATTTGACTCATATAAGGCCTATGGGTTGAGGCCCATTTGATGTACATGTGGGGCCCAATTGGTGTGGCCCATTTATTATATATTAGACTCATGAGACTAGGCCCAATTGATGCAATCCAAGGCCCATGGGTTTTGACCCATTGCAATGCACTTAAGGCCCATTGGTGTGGCCCATTGATGTGACCCATTGATGAATAAAAAGCCCATATGATAGAGCCCATTTGATGTATTTATGGCCCAATGGGATGTACCTAAGGTCCATTGCAATGTGTGAGCCCAACACGGATTATGTAACGATATTTGCGACGATCGTGCCTTGGGAGCAATGTTCGTTTGACGACCACATTACGAGTGTAATGTTGGTTGGATGTCCACATTACGACTCTCCTTAGGGCCCATTGCTAGGCCCGTACTTATTGTGTATAGGCCGTCCAGGCCCATCTCCATTGTAAGGATAGTTCATCTCATTATAACATGTTTAGTATAGTTCCATGACTCATGATCATACGCATCATATGTATACTTGATATGAGAAGTGACTGATCATAGCATATGCCTTCGGGCAGATTGTTTATGGGACCCCGATTAGGTGGTGTTACCCTACATGAGCACACAATACGCGCAGAATTTGCTGCATGATTGGATAGTGTGACTCATGCATTTCGCATTGTGTGACATGGTTGTTGTACGCCCTAGCTACATTGGGGCCGTAGTCTCCATAGGCAGATCGTGGTTGGCAGGATTGGATATCGGAAATCTTGTTCTACATGGGGTGCTATAGATATCCCTGGGTGAAAGTCCCTAAACCCTTATGGTACCAAGAGGTTGCTCCAACGTCTAGACCGAGTGGGTAGATGAGCGCTGAGTGCCGATTACCAGTTGGCTGTGCTCTCCACTGTGTCGTGGTTTGTTGAAAGGGGGTGTGGACTTACCCGCCCGAGTGTAGGGAGCAATGCTAGGTTGAGTCTGACCAGCTCGAGGAATGGGTCTGCTATCGACAAGTCGCGTCCAATATTGGCAGACGGATAGTGAGGTCTTTTTCACTTACCTTATTGCGCGCGATGTGGCGGCAATCTGGTTTAGAGTGTACTAGACCCCAGTGATATTCCAGATTTGAGCTGTATTGATGTGTGGGCATAGATGAGGATCTGTATGCTTGAGTTACATTGCACATCGCATGGCCTTGGGGTGGCCGATACCATTCATGTCTTGCATTACATAGCCTTGGTACGACTCATGATATTATGGATCTATCTGTATATTCCGCATTACTCTGACATTGCATGTTCATATTACTACCTTACGCACACACTTTCACCACCCTCTAAGCTTTCTATAAGCTTATGCACGACCGTTGCGTGCAGGTGACGTTGGTTTGCAGCAGCGCTAAGGCAGGAGCACGTTGCAGATCGTTTTGGAGTTTTTATTCTTTACCATTGTATTTCCCTTTATGCTCATTGTACTTGTAAAGTTTTTGATTATAGTGAAAATGTAATGGAGTTCTTGGTTGTTGTTTGTGGGTTATGCCTTTGGTTATGCTTATTACAAATCAAACTGATGTTGAAAATCCTCCTCGTAGCATCCCAGGATCGGAACCTAGCGAATGGGCGCTAGGAGCCGAGAATGGGGTTCTACGGAGGCTGTCGGCGTCGGATTCGGCGATCGAGAATTTTGTGAGTCCAGTTTTTGAGTTTGAGGCGTAACAGATAGTCATCCTCCCCAAATTGTACGAGTTCTGTAACGCCCTAAAATTTAAGGGTCGAGCATACCTCAGCTCCTAAGTTCCAAAACATCACTTATGTAACATAATAAATGATGGATGTATGTTATTTGTATTAGTACATTAGACATGAAATAGATTAAACCAAATCAGCAAATCATAATCCAGGGACAATCTGAAATTGTAAGCGGAAGTCTGAAATACATAAATGAACCAGTACAAGTCCCTAAAGTATGAGTGCTCTGCCAAGTCAATAAGTACATGTTTTGTTGCTTCAAAATACATATAACAAAATGTATTAGTCCTCTATAAAGTGCAAGCCCTGAAGTCCCATTGATACGGACTTAGCTCATGTGAATCTGCCTGAAAACTGCATGAACGAGAATGCCTTCTCGTCCTCTTCAAACTCCGGCTCTGCCTCACAGGCATCACCATCACCTACAGCTAAGTTAGAGTCTGGTTGGTATTTAAGCACCGTCCTAGAACGTGGGAGTGAGTGATTAACTCAGTGGAACTATACAGCAACGATTAACGTGTTATCAATTCAATCAAGCAGTAATAATAAAGCAGTACAATTAAACATGTCCTAGATACTCTTGTTAATGCAAGAATGATATGAGATAATGATATATACCCTCACCCAAACTCCCTCTTGTGACAACATCTAATGATCGCGGCATGAATCACTACCACTGTGCTTTACATCAACGCCAACGATAATCTCATACGATATTATAATTCTAGATTGCTGTAAAGGGCTTGTCACCAATCGATACAGGTCTAGTTATATCCTAGTTACTACAATAAGGCTCGTAACCCCAATGCAGTTTCAAGATATACTCGAGGTCACTACAAAGGGCTTGTCACTAATCAGAGTAGGCCGACAGCTCGAATATAGTGACCCATACCACCATAATCGGCTCACGAGTCTGGGTTGCTCATTAGTCACTATGGGGAGGCTCGTCGCCCTAGCGTAGGTTGACAACACGACCACGGTGTCCCATACCAGCATGTCCAGCTCATGAGTCTTAGCGGATTGAGGTACCATGGTTAATAGGATTTCATTGGTGAGTTTGGTACCTTAGATTCAAACAGTAGTGTCCAAACATAGTGAACATACATCAGTTAATCGGGTTAATTGACGAGCTCGACCAGGACGATCACACGTTGAATTGAACGACATGAAATGCATAAGCACTCCATGTGACCTAACTATTGTCGAACATCTCAAGTACGGCTCGGATTCGTCGAACACATCCTGCATGGCAAAAGCAATCACAGCCACCAGATCAAGAACTGTTATTGATTACCTGGACTGTTATATAGTCCCAACCACGTGCAATTGCAATAATACATATCCAAGTCAAATCCTACAATCATATGAACATGTTATGGAATATAACTTACATATGGATACACAGTACATGGAGGAAATCATACACACAGTTAAGGTAATTGAGATTCATATCTCAACACCCTTATAAATCACACTTTACTAACTACTAACTCATCCAGGCATTTATACAAACACTTAGACTATGCTTTCCAACATACATCACGTATGTCGGCCGTATTACGTATTAGGGTAAATCCCTTTGCCAAGGAGTTGTCGCATACATAACAAGCATATATCAATGAAATTAATCATGGAAATCATAGCATCAAATTCCTTATGCATACAAACATTTCAACAAAAACATGAATACACTATTTACAACATGGGTTATACATATACGTAAAACAAAACAGATAGCGCATTTAACATGTGCAATAGCATCTACGTCAATAATAAATCATTATAAGACATTGAAAGTCTTGGAAACCATAACTTAAACGTATATAGTCAGCACCTTAAACTGAAAAATGCGAAACGGATATGATTTAGACGATAAGTCATTGTCAACGGTGAATAGGCAACCTATGGCATGAAATAGGTTAGCTACAACAATACTTAGACTATTCTAAGATCCAAAACAGGTTAGGGTTTGATTGTCTTATCCAAAAATGGAATTAGAATTGTCAGAATAACGATTCAGCTGCGATGGATTTGGTGCGTAGAGAAATCGGGAAGAATCCCAAGACGAATCACCAACTTCTCTCTCACTTTCTCTCTCTTTTTCTTCTCTATCTTACCTAGGGTTGGGAATTCGTATGGAATATGTGAGAGATGGTTTAAGGCCCTTATATAGGCCCAAAACTGATGAAATTAGTCCCAGGGCCATGGTATACTTAGGTTATAACCAAATCGGGCTTATTCCGATCCAACGAAGCATTTCTGAAAGTCCCTTTACTGATTACGATCGGACTTAAGCTCACTAAAATATGATCTTGTTCAAGTTAGGTTTTTAGTCTGATCGCATTTCCAGATCGACCGTGGCGGACTAGTTTCAATTCAATGATCACCGAAACTCGATCAAGGTCACAAGTATTTTGACATGTGTGGGCCATCTTCCCTGATCCGAGGGTGAATTTGGGTCAGAAACTAACGGTCAAAATGCTTATAATCGGTGAGCAAGAAACATGACTCAGATTACTTAAATTCATATTTAATTTTATAAAAACCTTCACTTTCTCACACTCTTCACTCCGGACTCAAGAAAATAGCCTTAAGATATCGTCTGGACTTAATTTTTGAGGTGATTGTCAAGTTCAACCAGGAGATCATAATTGTCTAAGCTCATCGCCATCGGACTTTCGATGTGAGGTCCAGGTCCGATACGAAGTTTTCAAATGCTCCTGAGAGCAACTGGGTTTAGAGTTTACTCCTAGATTTCAGGATAATGTAGCGTTAACAATTCTATAGGTTTTGGGTCTTGCAGATCATATTTAAAGTGATTGGTGCTAATTTCATAGGTAATCTAGTTTAGCGCTAGTTAATTCACGTTAAATTTCTAAAGGATTAAGTTCTAAAGGATTTTTATTAGAGGTGGTACTTGGGTCTATGTTCAGATTTTTTCAGGACGTTACAATCTATCCCCCTTAAAAAAAATTCGTCCTCGAAATTTATACCTTCTCATACTCATCGAGGATCTGAGGGTAGTTCTTTTTGACCTTAGCTTCAATCTCCCAAGTAGCCTCTTCTTCACTATGATGTGTCCACAGTACCTTCACAAGTGGGATGACCTTTCTATGCAGTACCTTCTCCTTCCTATCCAGGATACATGTCGGTCACAGTACATAGGTGGCATCCTCGCTCAACTGCACCTGCTCCCAACTGATAATATGTGAAGGATCAGAAACGTACTTCTTCAGCATGGACACATGGAATACGCTATGCATGCCTGCGAGTGGTGTGGGCAAAGCAAGGCGATACGCTACTGCCCCCACTCGATCAAGTATCTGAAATGAGCCAATGAATCTCGGCGTGAGCTTCCCTTTCTTACCAAACCGAAAGACTCCCTTCATGGAGGAAATCTTAAGGAATACATGGTCTCCAACTTCAAACTCAAGCGGTTGTTGTCTCGTATCGACGTAGCTCTTCTACCTGCTCTGTGCTGATAGTAGTCGACACCTAATAATGTCAATTTTCTCTGAGGTTGCCTAAACCAACTCTGGGCCAATCAGAGTCTTCTCACCCACTTCTGCCCAGCAATGCGGTGCTCTACACAGGCGACCATACAGTGCCTCATAGGGAACCATGTCAATACTCGCCTAAAAGCTGTTGTTATACACGAACTTTACATAAGGAAGACAGTCATCCCAACTGTCCTTAAAATCCAACACATAAGCTCGCAACATATCTTCTAGCACCTGATTTACATGCTCCGTCTGCCCGTCTGTCTGCGGATGAAATGCGGTACTCAACTTCAACTTCACACCCATCGCTTCCTGGATACAAGTCCAGAAGATAGGTGTGAATCGCATGTCTCGATCTGACACAATCTCTAAAGGAACTTCATGCAGACGTACAATCTCCTTGATGTACAATCTGGCCAACTCGACTGCAGAATTCGTAACTCTGATCAATAGGAAATGAGCTGACTTCGCCAACCTATCAACGATCACCCAAATAGAGTCATGTCCCTTCCTCGTCTTAAGCAGTCCTGAAATAAAATCCATAGAAATGAAGTCCCACTTCCATTCGGCTATGGGCATGGGCTGAAGTAGTCCAGGAGGTCGGCGATGCTCTACCTTGACCTGCTGGCACGTGAGACAAAGGGACACAAACTCTACAATGTGAACCTTCATATTGTCCCACCAGTACGATCTCTTCATGTTTTGATACATCTTCGTGCTACCTGGATGCATTACAAGCATCGAATTGTGGGCTGCCTCGAGAACCTCTCGTCTCAAGTCAAGAACGTCTGGGACGTATAGGCAGCCACGATAACGTAAGCCCCCATCCATACCAACAGTCCACTTTGAGTCCTCATCTGTACCATCTCACTCTCTCATCTTCACCAATAACTCATCATCTGCCTGAGCCTCGATAATCCTGCCATTAATGAGGGGCTGTACACGAATATGTGCGACGACTTCATACGGCTCCTCCACCATGGGTTTCTGCTCAAAGTCTCGCATAAACTCCACCATATCCCATTCTGCAATCATAAGCGGAACCGCAAACTCTATAGTCTTCTTGCGGCTCAATGCATCTGTCACAAGGTTTACCTTGCCTGGATGGTAGGAGACCTCAAACTTAAAGTCCTTCAAGGTTTCCATCTATCAACGTTGCCTTATATTCAAGTCTCATTGTGAGAATATATATCTAAGGCTCTTGTGGTCGCAAAAGAGCTCGAACTCATCTCCATAGAGGTAATGTCTCCAGAGCTTTAATGCGAAAATGACGGCTGCCAATTCTAGGTCGTGTGTAGGGTAATTCTCCTCGTGCTTTCTCAATTGTCTCGAGGCGTAAGCAATCACCCTGTCCTTCTGCATAAGGACACAACCCAGGCCAATGCGAGACACATCAGTATATATAATATACTTAACCCCTTGCTCTAGCAATACTAATATAGGGGCGGACGTCAACTTGTCCTTTAGCTCCTGAAAGCTGCTTCAACCTTCTCATTCCAGGCAAACTTCAAATCCTTCCATGTCAACTAAGACAATGGTCTGAAAATCTTGAAAAAGTCCTGAATGAATAATCGATAATAACTTTCTAGACCAAGAAAACTCCTCACTTCAGTAACTGAACCGAGTTGCTTCCAATCCTGAACTGCGTCTACCTTGGCGAGGTCAACTGTTATACCTTCCATGAGAACCACATGTCCCAGGAACTTAACTTCCTCTTTTCAGAAGTCATATTTCTTGTATTGCGTGAACAACTGGATCTTCCTAAGAGTGTCAAGGACAGCTTTCAGATGTTCTTTATGCTCTTCTCGACTCTTGAAAAATATCAGAATATTGTCAATAAACATAATAATGAATCGGAATAGAAAAGGCTGAAACACTCTTTTCATTAAATCCATGAACACGGTCGGAGCATTTATGAGTCTAAACGACATCACAAGGAACTCGTAATGACCAAAACTAGTCCTGAATGTAGTCTTCTGCACGTTCTCATCCTTGACGCGCAACTGATGATACCCAGACTGTAAATCTATCTTTGAAAAATACCGTGCCCCCTTCAACTGATTAAACAGATCATCAATCCTAGGCAAGGGATACTTGTTTTTCACCGTCACCTGGTTTAACCTGTGATAATTAATACATAACCGCAGGGAACCATCTTTCTTCTACACAAACAATACAGACTCTCCCCAAGGTGACACACTCGGTTGAATAAAGCCTGCCTTTAATAATACATCAATCTGTCTCCATAATTCCTCCATCTCACATGGAGGCATACGATACGTCGGTAAGAAAATAGGTGTCGCACCGGACATAAGATAGATAGTAAAGTTAATCTCGCATTGAGGAGGATGTCCAGGGATCTTCTCAAACACATCAACGAAATCTCGACCACTGACATATCTCCCAACATCGGATCATTAGAACTCTTTAACAATGAAGCGTAACTACTAACTTGACAGGACTAACTGCCTGAACTGAAAATGTAAAGACCGTGCCCTCAGGTCCATAGGCTGTCACGACTCTGGCCTCGCAGTCAATCTTTGCTCTCATCTTGGTGAGCTAATCCATCCCAAAATGACATCATAGTGACACAGTGGGGCGACAATCAGGTCGACGACCACTGTCCTGCTACATAAATCTACTGAGCAAGACTCACAGGTCCATGTAATATCAGAAAAGGTCCCCGTAGCTATCGTAAGTCTCAGTCCCTGCGTAGGAGCCGTAACTAAACCTAGCCGCTTGACCGTGGCGCAAGAGATGATCAAAATAGTGGACCTAATGTCCACCAATAAGAAGACAGGCGTACCTTGAATATAAGCGGGAACCTCAAAAGATGACGATGCTGAATCTGCCTTGGGCGCCTCAACTGTAAGCGTATGAACCCGAGCCTACTGTGGATGGACGGTTCGGTGGAGGTACCATGGGCCATTGTGGCGGCCTAAAATGAGGTGCGGGTGGTCTGAAAGATGGGTGAGCTGGTGCAGATCGAAGGGGTGGTGCTGAAATAGCCTGAGGCATCGGACAATTGATCCTCTAAGGCGGCGAGAAACCACTATCTCGCATCCTGGTGAAACAAGTCATCTCAGTGTAGCCTGGCTTCTTGCAGTAGTTACACCACACGTCTGGTCGCCTCACAGGGGCAGGAAATGTCAAGAACCTCGATGGTGAATCTACACGAGGCCTCTTACCGAGGAAAAGCCTGCTCGAAAAGTCAGGTTGCAGCCTGAGAGCCATAGGTACTCGCATACAGGACAACCTGTCCCCGTCCTGCTCAGCTCGCAAGGACATGCTCACCAACTCGACATAAGAAGAGATGCTCGCATAACATATCTTCGATTGAATCTCGGGCCGTAGACCCTCAGAAAATGCCGCATTCGCATCGACTAATCACTCAGAAGCAAAGGAGTATACCTGCCTAGCTCTGTGACCGGTTCTCATACTCCATCACAGACTTCCCTCCCTGACGGAGGTGAAGGAACTCACTCTCCTTCTCATGTCGGTAAGTGACTAGGAAATACTTCTCGTGGAAGCGAGCGTCAAACGCTTCCCACGTCCACTCAAAATGCTCCGTAACTGTGCGGAGAACACTATCCCACCATAAGCTGGCCTCCTTCTCAAACATGAAGGTGACAAGCTCAACCTGCTCCGCCTCGGAATAGTGAAGCGGCCTCAACAACTTAGAGATGCGATCAATCCAATACTCAGCTTCTTCGGGTCTGTGAGTACCCGTAAAAGTGGGAGGCCGCAAGCGCTGGAATCGCTCAAATGTGCCGCTAGCACTAGCGTTCCTAGCTGGATGTATAGGCGAGGCAGATGGAGCCGCCCTCATCGACTGAGCAAAGATACCAGCCATGGAGGTCAAGAACTATTGCTGCTGCTGGATTTGATGCTGTTGCTATTGTATCTGCTACTGCTGTATCAAAAACATCATTTACTCTAGTCTATCAAGAGGCAGAGCGGACTGCGATGCATGAGGCGTTGACGTGGACGCACGGTTTTGCTCAGGAACCGAAAGTGTGACAGGAGGGACCATAGATGGTGTCACAGGAGTCGGCCCAACAGCAGGGCCAGAAGCCGGCTGAGAATCTGGCATAGGATCAGAACGAGACGGGCCCGAATGGGGGTCTGTATGGCTATCGCTCAGTGGAGGGGCCTCATCAAGCAACTCACCCAAAGAGAAATGGGCCGAAGTCCTCGAGCCCTTAAGTGGCATACCCTACATACAACAGAGGGTGCAACCAGAGAGATTAAGCATTCACACAACCCATCCACATAGCATTAACATCACAACCAAAGAAACAATATGCATTTCATTTAACAAAATGATCACAATACATAAAATGCAGCATTACATGGATCGCGATAGAGAAAGCATGTGAGCTATTACAACTAAGCTTCAAACACTAAACAACTATTAATCTAATACGCATATAAAGGCTACACACAAGAACAAGTAACAAAATAAATAAACAATGACTACATAAAGGACTATTCATCAGAATCTAGTGATGAAGGAGGGGCACATTTATCCTGCAGACAGCATAGAATAGACTTCAAGGTGCGGGTTACTTTCTTGAACTTGTGCTTCACGAGGGCCCGCAAGTCGATAATATCCTGCCGCAGAGTGGCTTAAGCCTCCTCAAGTCTGACTAAAAGCGCTTCTTTATCAGCCCTATTAGGATCATGCTCCTGAGTCGCAGGAGGAGGACTCTCATCTGTATCCTAAGCCTCCTCTTCTTCTTCATCCTGCTCTTCTTCTTCTTCTATCTCAGCTCCACCTTCCTCATTACTCTCTTCCCCTTCACTTTTTGTCTCATCCTCACTCTCCTCAAGTAGGGCATGTCGTTGCCGAGGCCTGACATCCATCTGATTAAGAGTAGTCTCAGTTATGTAATGGATTGGCACCGACAATTCTGCCCCAAGTCTGTAGCCAAATTCAAGTGCAATCTTACATATGAGTCGGCCAAACGGGAGAGATTCAGTCCTTCTATTAGAATGTGCGATAAGGACTATCTATCGCAGGACATACGTAGGCACACAAAGCTTCTCTCCCTACCCCATCTGATACAAGAAATCCATCATTAGGCGCGTGCATTCACTGCGGTTGTTCCACCTAGGATAAATGTTGAACGTGCAGATGTGGTGAAGCAGGCGAAAGTCGTCTGTCATATTGGTCGCTAAAAGGCTTTTGTTAGGCTACCATTCAACTAGATGACCACAAAGGAACCGTGTGCGGCGATCCCTTTCACGAGCACTACTCAGATTCTTCTCACTTACATGGACCTCGCCAAGTGGCACATTCAGAAATCGAGATATCAAAGCAACATTGATTGTGGCCTCCTGATCTCTTCCAAATGATATTTTAAACTGCAAGGGCTCCAATGTTGGCTCTCGAATGTAGGCGTAGAAAGCTCAGACAGTACCCACATTTGCACGGTACTCACCCTTAAATAGTGGATCCCACTTGGCTTCTACTAGGTGCTCGAACAACAAGAATTCTTCAAATAGCCATGCATCTACATGAGCTTCAAAGAGGACCCTACAGCCCTCATAAACATCATAAGACAACTCCGCCAACAAAGACCTTCCTATGGGAGCATGGGGATCTAGATCTCACTTCGTTTGTAACTCTTGAGCGACGCTTGAACTTGTGGCAGCACCTCTCGGCCTTCTAGAATGGGTGGGGCGACTAGGCTCGGCTTCATCTATCAGAGCTCTCTTCTTTCCCATGAAAGAGAGAATGGTGAAAATGGAAAATATGGCAATAACAAGCTCGAATAGAGCCATAGAAAATGAAAGAAATAAGAAGAATGGGATGGGTGATGGGGTTTCCATGAATTTGAGACTCAAAGTAGGGATTTGAGTGCTCAAATGAGAAGAAAAAAGGGAAATCAGCAATAGAGGTGGGTTTTGAGATGGGTAGGGAGAGGGTGCATGAAAATGGAAGAAGAAAGGATTTGGAGAGGGATTTTGGGGGAGATTTGAGAGATTTTTCAAGAAAAGGAAAGCTAGGGAGGGTAGATTGTGAAGGAAGGACACTGTAGGAGGGATTTTAATCAACCAACCAAGCACCAGTGGGCCACACAATTCCCCAGAACTATCGGCCCGATCGGCCCAGACTGTCCGGGCCCACTGGGTGGCGAGGCCTCGCCGAACCGACAAGGGCCTAGCTGGTCTCTGGACATCCCAGTGAGGACCCACCCCACCGGTGAGGTCCTCCCCCCCTGGGTCTAAAAACATGTGGGTCCCATGCTAGGTCCCCTTAAAAATGCCTCAATTGGGCCCCTACTCCGTTTCAACTCGTTTCGGGTCGTTTCGAAGCAAATCTAATACATATCCACATTTACCAATTTTTAACGACTGGAATGGGATGAAACATGGCCTAAACCCGTCAATTGACAGTTCAAACGTGGTTTAAGGTCATCGTGTGTGATCAAGAGTGTGCACGAATTCGATCTCGGTAATCGTTTTTAGTAAACTTTCACCAATAGACGAAACTAGGAATCCTAAACTTGTTTCTAGAATTTTCTCACACCCTTCCATGTTGAATTTATGTCAGTGTGCATCGTGTGACCATAACCCAGGTCCAATTTAATCCAGACATGCTTTGATACCAACCTGTAACGCCCTGAAATTCGGGGGTCGAGCATACCTCAGCTCCCGAGTTCCAAAACATCACTTATGCAACATAATTAATGATGAATGTATGTTGTCTATATTAGTGCATTAAACATGAAATAGATTAATCCAAATCAGTAAATCATAATCCAGGGACAATATAAAATCGCAAGCGAAAGTCTGAAATACATAAATGAACCAGTACAAGTCCCCAAAGTATGAGTGCTCTGCTAGGTTAATAAGTACATGTTTTGTTGCTTCAAAATGCATATAACAAAATGTATTAGTCCTCTATAAAGTGTAAGCCCTGAAGTCCCGTCAATCCGGACTCAGTTCATGCAAATCCGCTCGAAAACTGCATGAACGAGAATGCCTCCTCATCCTCATCAAACTCTGACTTTGACTCATAGGCATCACCATCACCTGTAGCTAAGTCAGAGTCTAGTTGGTGTATAAGCACCGTCCCAAAATATGGGAGTGAGTGATCAACTCAGTGGAACTATACAACAAAGGTTAACATGTTATCAATTCAATCCAACAATAATGATAAAACAGTACAATCAAACATATCCTAGATACTCTTATTAATACAAGAATGATATGAGATAATGATGCTTGCCCTCACCCAAACTCCCTCTTGCGGTAACATCTAACGATCACGGCATGAATCACTACTACTGTGCTCTACACCAACGCCAATGGCATATGCAGTGTGATGTTATGAGCATGATTACCAAGTTCTTATTAGTCTTTTTCATACAACAAAATTGGGAAGCTAAGGTACCCCCCTTATATCAATTCCCAAATAATGACCCATTCTAGGGTCGTCAGTCCTAGACAATCTCATACGATATTATAATTCTAGATCGCTGTAAACGGCTTATCACCAATCGGTATAGGTCTAGTTATATCCTAGTTACTATAATAAGGCTCGTCGCCCCAATGCAGTTTCAAGATATACTTGAGGTCACTACAAAGGGATCGTTACCAATCAGAGTAGGTCGACAGCTCGAATATAGTGTCCCTTACCACCATAATCAGGTCACGAGTCTGGGTTGCTCACTGGTCACTACGGGGAGGCTCGTTGCCCTATCGTAGGCCAACAGCACGACCACGGTGTTTCATACCACCATGTCCTGCTCATGAGTCTTAGCGGATCGAGGTACCATGGTTAATAGGGTTTCATTAGTGAGTTTGGTACCTTAGATTCAAACAGTAGCGTCCAAATATGGTGAACATACATTGGTCAATCGGGTTAATTGATGAGCTTGACTAGGACGATCGCATGTTGAGTTGAACAACATGAAATGCATAAGTACTCCGTGTGGCCTAACCACTGTCGAACATCTCAAGTACGGCTCAGATTCGTTAAACACATCCTGCATGGAAAAATCACTAACAGCCACCAGATCGAGAACTGTTACTAATTACCTGAACTGTTCTATAGTCCTAACCACGTGCAATCATAATAATACATATTCAAGTCAAATCCTCCAATCATATGAACATGTTATGGAATATAATTTACATATGGATACACAGTACATGGAGGAAATCATATACATAGTTAAACATGAATAACAAACTATATAGTACATGGAGGAAATCATACACACAGTTAAGGTAATTGAGATTCATATCTCAACACCCTTATAAATCACACTTTACTAACTACTAACTCATTCAGGCATTTATACAAACACTTAGACTACGCTTTCCAACATACATCACGTATGTCAGCCGTATTAAGTATTAGGGAAAATCCCTTTGCCAAGGAGTTATCACATACATAACAAGCATATATCAATGACAATTAATCATGACAATCATAACATCAAATTCTTTATGCATACAAACATTTCAACAAACACATGAAATACACTATTTACAACATGGGTTATACATATACGTAAAACAAAACAGATAGCGCATTTAGCGTGTGCAATAGCATCTAGGTCAATAATAAATCATTATCAGACATTGAAAGTCTTGAAAACCATAACCTAAATGTATATAGTCCGCACCTTAAACCAGAAAATACGAAACAGATATGATTTAGACGATAAGTCTTTGTCAACGGCGAATAGGCAACCTAAGGCATGAAATAGGTTAGCTACAACAACTCTTAGACTATTTTAAGCTCCAAAACATGTTAGGGTTTGATTTTCTTATCCAAAAATAGAATTAGAATCGTCAGAATAACGATTCAGATGTGGTGGATTTGGTGCGTAGAGAAACTGAGAAGAATCCCAAGACGAATCATTAACTTCTCTCTCACTTTCTCTCTCTTTTTCTTCTCTATCTTAGCTAGGGTTTGGGAATTCATATGGAATATGTGAGAGAGGGTTTAAGGCCCTTATATAGGCCCAAAACTGATGAAATTAGTCCCAGGGTCATCGTATACTTAGGTTATAACCAAATCGAGCTTATTCCGATCCAATGGAGCATTTCTGGAAGTCCCTTTACTGATTGCGATCAGACTTATGCTCACTAAAATACGATCTTGTTTAAGTTAAGTTTTCATTCCGATCAGGTTTCCAGATTGACCGTGGCGAACTAGTTTCAATTCAATAGTCAACGAAACTCGATCAAGGCCACAAGTATTTTGACATGTGTGGGTCATCTTCCCTGATCCGAGGGTGAATTTGGGTCAGAAACCAACAGTCAGAATGATTATAATCGACGCGCAAGTGACACGACTTAGATTACTTAAATTCATATTTAATTTTATAAAAACCTTCACTCTCTCACACTCTTCACTCTGGACTCAAGAAAATAGCCTCAGGACATCGTCTGGACTTAATTTTCGAGGTGATTGTCAAGTCCAACTAGGCGGTCATAATTGTCTAAGCTCATCGCTATCGAACATTCGATGTGCAGTCCAGGTCTAATATGAAGTTTTTGAATGCTCTCGAGAGTAACTGGGTTTAGAGTTTACTCCTATATTTCAGGATAATGTAGCGTTAACAATTCTATAGGTTTTGGGTCTTGCAGATCGTATTTAAAGTGATTGGTGTTAATTTTATAGGTAATCTAGTTTAGCGCTAGTTAATTCACGTTGAATTTTTGAAGGATTAGGTTCTAAAGGATTTTTACTAGAGGTGGTACTTAGGTCTATGTATGAATTTTTCTAGGACATTACAAGTATGTTTAGACCTGGGAATTGCATGACATACATTGACGGCATTTCCTGAGCAGGATACTGAGGGAATAGATCAAGTCCAACCCCGACTCTTGATACTATTGCTGCCAGTCATATGGGTACCCCGAATATCCTCCTGCTAAAGGGTCATGACTCGAAGAACTCTCTTATAGCTGCCTATACCCATGGGTAGATGAGCGTGACTGAATGTTAGAGCTGTCATGGCCATACTCATGATATCCCTCATGAGCATAAGGTGGGACAGAGGTGGAGCTCTCCTGATCTAAACTTATGTCCATAGATGACAAGATGCATGTGAGAGCATCAGCCACGACACGTCCGACTTTCTTCTTCAAACGACGCTCGAACATATATCTGGGCTCTGATGCTCTCACCTTGAATGGTGGATGAGATCCATGATTCTCGTCCTGAGTGGCATGGTTAAAGCTTTGCTCCTCAGTGAACTGGCCAATGGATCGTTGGCTCTGAGCTATCGTGTACCCACCACAACTGCCACCCCCACCCCTATTAGTACCACCTATACTAGTGTTGGTGCCTCTGTCCCCTCCCTCATCACCATTGTCATCGTCATCGTCGTTATCCCCAGGACCAGTGTCAAGTGGGGGTTGAGTCTCATCATCATCATCACTCACTATGACTTGATAATGAGGAGGGGGCCGTGAAGATACTTTCTCACCCTGATTAGAACGTGCCGAACTCCTCATCAAAGGATTAAAGGAGTCTATATCTGCCTTCTATTCCTCTAATACCTGATCAACATCGATATCGAGAGCCGCTACTCCCTCCACTACCTGTGGGGTAGGGCCTCCCTTCGCATCATTTAAATCAGCTGATTTGACCCACTCATAAAGTGGGTCCTCATCATCATCACTTATCTGTGCCATGTTACCTATAGACAGCAGGTCTAACGGGTCTTGATTTTCCTTCATGTCTTGGTCTACCCGCAACTGCCTCTCTCTTAACTCATATTGTAATGGCAGTAAACGAGCTTTTGCAGCTTCTCATATGCTAGTCTATTCCTCTTGCTGGTGTGTATGAGTGACCATGTGCTCCAATTCCTCTCACATGATGAGGAGGATACAGTCTATGCGAGAACACGGACTGCCAATAACTATAGGGCGGGCGTGTCGACTTTGTACATCGCCCACCACTCACCTATATATCCATGAGGAGCTTATTTTAGTTTGAAGTTTAAATGAAAATGCAATTACCTAATTATGTTACCATACTCACATGACATCATCATTTCAGTCGAGCTTTGATAGTCTGGATGAGAATGTACCCCTCGCATTCCTAAACCGTAACAACTATAAACATGGATTCACAGGTCATTATTTTTAATCACTCATATTTCTAGAGGCTGTAAGGAAGAAATTTTATTGCATTACCTGGTTACTGAAATCTGCTTATGCTGTTGATTATGGGAACAATCGTTCGAACACCTCGTGGACGGCCATCGTCAAATCTTGATTCTCATGGAGCCGACGTTTATAATGAAATTTAAGATTCGGGTAGTATGCTGAAACCCGAATATTAGTTACTCAGTTGTATTAACATGTAAACAGAAGTGATGCTTACAGTACTCAATTGTATTAACAAACTTACCAGATTGGTGAAGCGGATGCTCGAGAGTCTCAGTCCATCGACGATCAATGATATCGATCACCCACTGAAGCAAAGTGGGGATTGCAGTCATTATCCCCTATCTCATAATTCCCATAAGCTCATACATTGACCTCATCGAAGGTCACGTCTCATTATTTACGGCCCGTAGGACCCTGTACATCGGATGAAGGAAGGAAACGACGTTGTGAACTTTATCCCAGAAGGAATCGGAAAGCACTATATTCGAATAGGTCCTTTCACCTTTAGTCTTCCTCTGATTCCACTCCATGTATCTCTCAGATTTGAACAAATTTCTAAAACCCACGCGGTGCCTGTATAAGCTGTTAAGTGCAATGAAGTTCGTGGCGAATCGTGTCGCGCCTGGTCTAACGATGTCCCCTCCACAACACTCATGCATTGTGGCCAATAACCATGAGTGATTGTATATAAAGTTTGTCACTTTCCTCGCATCCTGGATAGTTTTCTGGACAGAATCCCTCTGACCTATCTTCTCGAGCATTAAATCAATGCAGTGTGCCGCACATAGGGTCTAATAGCGATTGAACTTCTGCATCAATTTCTTCCCCGCCTTAACGAACGCATTTCCATTGTCCTTCACAACTTAGACAACATTATGGGACCTAACTTCTCTAATCACTCCTTTTAAGAGAGCATATATGTATTCGTGATCTTTTATTCTGACCGATGCATCAATGGATTTGAGGAAAATCGATTGTCCTCTATAATACACCATGAAATTGATAATGGACAATTTTGTGGGTCCTGTTCACCCATCACACATGATTGTTACCCCATAATGCTTCCAGTTCGGCTTGAGTCCACGTACCCAAGCCTGCATCTCCTCGTGCTTTCGATCAAGGTAGACGCCAAGAATCTCCTGTGGTGTGGGAGGCTTCATGCCGGGCCTGGCATGCTGCACCTCCTCAATCATATTTTTGAAGTGAGAACTGACTGCTGCATTTGCTGGTACATGACTTGAGATGAACTACCTAGATATAGTAGTGCCACCCACTTTCTCCCTAAGCCCCTTGCTCCACATATTTTTTAATCTTTTTTTATTAACGCCTGCGATGGGTGCATCTGAGACATGAGCGCTTTGTGTGTGTTGTAGGCCATGCCCACTGCCTCCCTCAAAATGTCTGCTACTCCCACCAGCCTTATGTCGGGATGTCCCAAACGATGGCCTACTCTCATCAATCCATCTTCTTTGCTCCCTCTCCTACTCTGAAGCCCGAGACTCATGAATCACTTGTCTAAAATCAGTCATTTCTTGAGTCATAACACAATCATCAGGGTATGCAAACACCTCATCGTCGTCATCATCATACTCATCGATAACACCTATGCCTCGTCCAGTGCCCCGTGGCTTCTCCCTCATATCCCTCTCCCAATCATTCTGCCGTAACTTGCATGACTTCGCTTTAGTCAATACTCTTCTCATCTCCTCTCTCACTGGCCTTGTTACACTTGGACAGTCTTTCACATTCTTGTATCCCACTGTCAAATGTTCCTTTAGCCTAGACACTCCCTCACTCTGTATCACTTGGCCACAATAGTTGCATATGGCTTCATATTTATTCCTCTCCACTGGTCGTCCATGTTTTCACCTAATGTCCCTTACTCCTCCTTTTCCCGATCCAGATGACATTTTTCTCCCTAGTAGTATACAAATTTGTAATAATCAACAAAAAAAGGTTGCATCGGCTCATATTCAGTGTAATAAGCCCAAATCATTTCAAGGACTAAGATTTTAGATCAAATCAAAATTTTGTATAAGTTACAATTGAGGAAAGAGTCTGCAAATTGCATACTGAGTCAACTTTATGGGGCCTATTGTGATTTATACATATAACATGATGGGTCCATGTAAATAAAGGGTGGATGTTATCTCCCAATTTGTTCCCTCTGGTGTAGCCCATTTAATTAATTGATCATCCTGATTTTTGGAAATTTGGCGTAAAATTCACGGTTTCATCAGATGGACGAGTTGGATTTTACTTTAATTATAGAGTACTGGATAAAAAAATGAAACATAAAAATTTAAAAGCCCATAGGTGGGGCCACGTATCGACAGTGATAGTTTTCGAATGGGGTGACTCATTCCTAAGGATGTGGCATTTTTGAATGTTATCCAAACCATCCAATTTGTTAGGCCCGTGGTGGATGGAGCATAACCCAAATATCATAAAGATCAAACGATTCTAACTGTTGATTGATGGTTACAAAATGGACAGTTCAAAAATGCATCTGTTATCAGTCAAATATTCAATCAGCAAAATTAGATGGTTAAGATCAAACGTAGTCTTATTTTAGTCTATGGTCGATCAACAATGGGGGACCACCATTGGGACGATAAATCTATGCAACGTGTATATTGGAATGTGGATGACCCATCACCACTAGAAAAATGCCAGGACCTGTTCAAATATTAATTCAGCAAGAGTATGGTGGTAGTTCACTACATTCTTTAAATTGGGGTTGATTCGTCCATGGTTGTAACGACCCTAATCCCAAAATAACATTAATGGAATGATCCTAGCAGTCCAAATGGTGTATCCAAGCAAACCGTTAAGATTATTGATGATCTTGTCCATCACTCCTTTTTCAATTGGCCCACTGTTATACAGAGTGGCTAGATCTAAAGTTCAAGTGGACCCACCGCAGAAAACTATGGGATCAGTCACACCCACCGTTGAAACAAAAATATAAGCTTGATTGGAAACTTCTGGAAATCGGATTGCGTACTGAGTTACTAAGTACGTACTGAGTAAACTTAGTTGGGCCCACCGAGAATGCATGTGGTTTATCCACGCCGTCCATTCATTTTTTCAGATCATTTTATGGGTTCAAACCAAAATTGATGCATATACAAAGCTCAAGTGGGCCATACCACTAGAAAAAGTGGAAGTATTGATTTTAACTGTTGAAAATTTTCTAAGGCCCCAGTGATGTTTATTTGTCATCCAACCTGGTCATAAGATCAGAAGGACATGGATGAAGGGAAAACACAAATATCAGCTTAATCTAAAACCTCTGTTGTCCCCAAGAATTTTTCAACGGTAGATGCTCAATTCACACAGTTTTCGGTAGTGTGGTCCATTTGAGGATTGGATATACTCCATTTTTAGGATAACACCCTAAAATTATGTGTTAAAAGAGATGGACAGATTGGATACAATGCATGAATGACATACGGGTCCACGAAGTTTACTCAGTACGCGTTACTCAGTATGCAATCTGCTTCCAAACTTTTGTGCCTCTGAGAAGTTTTGAACAATGGATCACTATCCCCACTATTGGGGCCCTCTGTGATGTTTGTGAAAAATCCTCCCCGTCCATCCGTTTTGTGAATTCATTTTAGGACATGATGCCAAAAATGAACCGTATCTAAAGCTCAAGTAAGCCTCAAACGCGATAATTAAACATTCACAGTTGAAATATTCGTGGGGCCACGAAGTTTTGATTCATGCCAATATATTTGTTTTCAATTCATCTCAATAGTAATGATGTTATTAACGGTATGGATGGCATATAAACATCACTGTTGAACCTAGGAAGGTTTCAACGGTAGGAATTTTCCAAACTACATTTTCCTTTAGTACGTCTCACTTGAGCTTTGGATACCGTTCATTTTTTAAAAGTAGTCCTAAAATGAAATAAAAAATGGATAGACAGAGAGGATTTCTCACAATCATCACAGTGGACCCCACCTGAGCTTGCAGTGCTGGAACAAGAGGAAAGCCTTTCATTTCCTACACGTCCCTAATCCACGCGTGCGGCGTAAACGGAATTAGCTACTCCCCTGTCGTGCTCTGTGTGTTTCATCCATGTCGTCCATCTATTTTTGTACATAATTTTATAATATGAAAAAAAAAAGATATATCCCAATCTAAATTGGACCACATTACAAGAAACAGTGTTGAATGAACTTTGACCATTAAAAACTTTCTGGGGCCCATACAGGTTTTGAAAAAATCTGATCTTTGTGTTTTCCCTTTATCCAAGTCTTTATAAGCTAATTAACAGATTGGATGGGCCTTAAGAGGATTTAAATGGTGGATATCCAATCACTACTGTTTTCGCGTGGTGTGGTCCACCTGAGTTTTAGATCTAACTCATTTTTTAGATAAATATCTAAAATAATATTTCAAAATTAATGGATAGCATGGATACAATAGATGCATCATGGCGGGGCCATAGAGCACCGACCTGCACCCTCAGAGCCGTGGTGGGTGCCTTTTGAACACCATCTGCACCATTGAGGCTCACTTGTGGGGTCCACTGTGATTTATGTATTTTATCCACTCCATCCATCCATTTTAAAAGATAATTTTAGATATTGAGCTTAAAAATGAAGTATATCCAAACCTCAAGTAGACCACACCATAGGAAACAATATGAATTCAACATGTACCATTGAAAATATCTTGGGGGCCACAGAAGTTTTAGATCAAACTTCTATTTTTTTCCCCTTCATCCATGCATGTGTGATCTTATGAACACGTTGGATGAGAAATAAACATCACTGTGGGCCCTAGAAAAGTTTTAACAGTGAAAGTCATTATTCAAACTGTTTCCACTGGTGTGGTCCACTTGATCTTTTGGTACACTTAAATTTTGGTCTCAACCCCTAAAATAATATGGAAAAATGGATGGACCACATGGATATACCAGATACATTCTCTATGGGCCAACAGAGTGTACACAGTATGATAAGTCCCCATTCACGCCACGATCCCCATTCACATACGCAATCCCCATTCACGCCCCAATCCCCAATTTGCGATAAACCCCCCAAAATCCCTCTCTCCTTCGAAAAATTTCAAAATTTTATGTTGTTCCCACCGATTTCTCCGGATTTTCAGCCCGAAAATCCCTCTCCCTCATCCCAAATCAAAAAAACCGTCTAATTTTGAACAATATCTCCGCCCGCTGGTAGAATCAAGAAGCTGCAAAGGATTTTTGGATGAAAAAAAAATAGAAATTTTCAGGGTTGATCTTACCGGAAATGCCGATCTTCACTCAACAGCGAATTCGCGTCTTCCTCCAAATTCGGCCACAAAAACGGGTATTTCTTTATCTTTTTTATGATTTTTTCACCAACAACCACCCTTTTTATTGATAAAAGTGGGTTGTTGGCTACAATTCCCACCTGTGGTTGGTGGGAACAATGACATATCGGCGTGATTTCGAAAATACCGATAATATCGGCGAGATTTCGGTGATACTTGGAAGCGATACAAAATATTGGGGTTTCGGTGTCGCTGCACCGGCGACATCGATATTATCGGTGATATTTCGATAATATCGCCGATAATTTAAACACCGGTCATAAGTATGTGGTCAGTTCATGATGTTTTATTTAAACCAATCTGATTTAAATGATTTTTAAACTCGCAAGTATATGAATCAGATGTAGATATAGTACGTATTACGAGATTATTCCCACAAGGACTAGTTGTCACAATTTAAAATTTACGATTCTTCTTAACTAATCCAACAAATAGTTTTGCTAACTATTAAGTAAACTAATAAAAATCTACGAAAAGTAACTGAGAACAATGAGGAAAATTCAATCAAGGAGAATACTAGGAGTTTTGAATCCACCCCTAATTATCCTAACCCTTGTTTTACCTGTTGATTCACCCTAATTCAGATTGATATAAATTTAACAAATAAAACACACTCTATATCCTTGGTCGGGCACATAGAATGTATAATCCCTTAAAGCATAAGGATCACATCTTTCCATCCATGGCCAGGCATGAAAAGATATAAATTCCTATTTCTTTTTCTATAGGAAACCTGTTCATGGACACAAGGACCTAGAATAAGATTCCAAACAACATCCACATCTAGACTTTGGTTAAGCTCATAGAATGGAGAAGTACAGAAATTTCAGTTAAGCACACTAGAGAAAGAAATAAATCAATTAAATTCAAGATGAAATCAATAAAGAAAAATAAGCATCATTCAAATTAGGGGCTTCATCTCAGCCCTAGCTAAAAAAATTAGTTATCCATGAATTCAAATAGAAAGAAGAAAAAAAAAAGATTGAAGAAAGAAAAAAACATAAAGAACTCCCTTCTTTCTGCCTCTCTCTCTCTCTCTCTCTCTCTCTCTCTCTCTCTCTCTCTTCTTTCTTCTCTCCCCTCTGGCGTGGATCTCCTAGCTTTTCCTCTTTTTCCTCCTTTGTCTGTCCCTTGCCTTTGATGTCATCAGAGCGTTAAATCCATGCTTTAAGTGCTATTTTCAATCCACGCTCCTGATTACATCCTGCAACAAAAACACAATTAAAATATGACATTAAGCACTATTATGTACTTAAAATGAGGCAATAATCGGGGTCTGATATGCAATATTCAATCTTCATCACAACCCCCAACCATCATTTTGCTAGTCCCGAGCAAAAAATGCAAAAAATAATTTCAGAAATAAAAGACAATTCCTGTAAACCCAAGGGACTTGTGAACAAATAGTCGAGATGCGAAAATTCTAAGATTCATGAATGGGAGTAGTATGTTCTCCTTGAATCAAGCTTATGGTAAACTTCATAATCAAGTTCAAACTATTAATCCATTAATTAGAACATTCTAAACATTGAGTTCCATGAGTGTATAGTGTAATTTCGGCTTACTACTGTTAAGAGATCCAATTGTCAATTTCATGATATCATTGGTAATTAGCAACGAAGTTCATGACAGCCAAAACTGAAACTAACACTTACCTTACAGATTAATTTTCCATTCTACCAGCCTTTAATTTTCTTTATAAATAGTAACGTCAAGGAGGGGAATCAAATCCTCATCTATAGGGAGCAAACCTAAGGTGAAAACTTATCGCCTAACTTTTTCTAAATGTCAACCATGAAGGATCGAGTCTACACCTATAGGGAGCAAACCAATGGGAAAGATTATTCGACTTACCCTTTCAATTCTTCTTATAAACTAATGCTATTTATTTATTTATTTTTTCCAGGCTGGTTAAGCCTCCTTTACATTTCATACGACGTTTCCGCATTTTCTTCAAGAACAATACGATGCATACACACCGTGGGGCATACTCCCTTCTCTATCGTCCACCCAATAGCTGCTTTATATTCTCTAAGCACTTTAAACAACTCACTCTCCTGTTCCTTCTCAAGGTTAGAAGCCATGATGACATGCAGGGTTTTAGAAGGACCTAAAAATGCGTACATGAGGGTTTCAGGTAATTTTTTAAGGTCAACTTCAAGTGGTTTCTCAATAGATAAGACCGGTTTAGACTCAGAGCATGAGAGAGGTTCCACTTTCGCTTTCCATTTTGCAGTCTCCAAAATATGAGTAGAGTCGAGCAATGCATTGACTTCTTGGATGGAACTCTCTATATCAAAATCCATGCCAAAATGTACTGAGCAAGTGGTCTTCGAAAGATTGAAGGAAAGATTCATGCACTAGTGTCTTAATCATGTCTAATTCAAATATATCATCCGAGTCTGTTGGTTGTTGTACAGCATTGAAAACATTGAGTTTAATCTTCATGTTACCAAAAGACAACTTCATAATTTCATTCTTACAATTTATGATAGCATTGGATGTGGCCAAGAATGAACGTCCTAGAATAATCAAAATTTGACTAGTAGGATTTTGGACAGGCTGAGTATCTAGAATGAGGAAATCCACTGAAAAATAAAACTTATCAACCTGGACTAGCACATCCTCAATAACACCACGGGGCACCTTGAAAGATCTACCGACTAGTTTTAGTGTTATTTTAGTTGGTTTCAGCTCACCAAGTCCTAGTTGATCATACACAAAATATGGCAACAAATTAACGCTCACCCCTAAATCAAGCAATGTCTTCTAAACCTTATGATCTCCTATGACGCAAGATATGGTAGGAGCTCCTGGATCCCTAAATTTAAGAGGGGTGTTATGTTGAATCATGGAGCTGATTTGCTCAGCAAGGAAGACCTTTTTGTGAACATGCATCTTACACTTTTGAGTGCATAAATCTTTAAGAAACTTAGCGTAAACAGGGACTTTATTGATAGCATGAAGCAACAGAATGTTAATTTGCACTTTATTAAACATTTTCAATATGTGCATTAAAGTTGTTTCCTTTCGTAAGTGGTGCCAGACGTTAAGGAAAAGGTGCTTTAGGCACATAGGATGGCACATGAGTGGTTCCTGGAGAGTCAAAGTGTTTTGGGATTTGGATGCATTAGTATGCCTCTCCACTTCATTTTGATCTTCTAATTTGGAATTTGATTCTTACCTAGGCATCTCTACTTTGTTCTCGATCTGTTTACCAGACCTAAGGGTATTGATTAATTTGGCTTGTTCATGATATTATTTTTGGTTTGAATTAGAGCCAATCTCATACTGTCCTTTTGGATTTGTCATAGGTTAACTAGGAAACTTGCCCTTCTCTCTCTCACTCAATGTGGCAGCAAGTTGACCCAACTATACTTCCAGCTTGGTAATGGATTGGGCATTTGCATGTAAGCTTTGTTGGTTAGCTAGTAAAGTTTGTTAGGTATCTTTTTAAAATTAAAGTGAACTCTACATAAAAAGATTGAGTGTATCCTCAAGAGATAGTTTCTTAGATTGTGGAGGTACTTGTTGATACTGCAGAAGCTGTTGAAGCTGTTGACCACTAACTTGGGGGTAAGGTTGCATAGGAGGATTTTCAGATGGTCCTCCTTGTTGTGGTCCTTTTGCCCAAAAAAAATTTGGATGCCTAGCCCACCCTGGATTGTAGATATCTGAGTAAGGATCGTTCCCAGGTCTCCGAAAGGTGTTCACAGTATGTACTTGTTTAGAGAGAAATTTTGAGAATGCTATAGGATGGGCGAGACTGGAACATATGGCACATGACTTGATTTGAGTTATTTTTAGAAGTCCATTATTTATCATCAAAGCATCAACTTTTTGTGTCAGGCTATCAATTTTGGCATAAAGATCTGGCGTGACTCCTATCTCATATATACCACCTTTCTTCTGTGGTTGAGGACTTCTTTCACCTCTATTTGAATAGTCCCATTGCTGGGAGTTTTCACACAAGGTTTCAAAGAAATTCAAAGCTTTGACATCACTTTTGGTCATGAATGATCCTCCACTGGTGGCATCAACCATGCGACAGTTTTGGGGTGTCAAACCCTCATAGAAGTATTGAACCTATTGCCACTTCTCAAAACCATGGTGGGGACATTTAAGAAGTAAGTCCTTCCATCTTTCCCAACATTCATGAAAGTGTTCACCCTCTTTTTGTGTGAAATTAGTGATTTCTCTATGGAGAGCATTAGTTTTGTGAACAGAGAAGAACTTGTTTAAGAACTTCTTAGACAGTTGGTCCCATGTAGTGATAAACCCAACTCCTAGAGAATTCAACCATGCTTTCGCCTAATCCTTCAAAGAAAAATGAAAAAGGTGCAAACGGATCGAATTGTCTAAAACTTTTTGGAACCTAAATGTCGAGCAAATGTCTAGGAATTCATTTACATGATGATATGGATCCTCTTTGTCTAAACCATAGAAAAACGGTAACAACTGTATGACCCCTGGTTTAAATTCAAAGTGTGCTGCCATGGTGGCTGGCAACACTATGCATGAAGGCGCATTAAATTGGACAGGAACTGAATAATCTCTAAGCGTTTTAATTTCATTCTCGTCCGCCGTTTCAAATAGGATGTTTCTAAATCTTCCATAAAAGGTTCTTTCTATTTCAAGATCAAAAGGTGCTACTCTATGTTCAGAGATCTACGTCCTAGCGTAAACTATGTTACTACAATGTAGGAAAGAAAATTAAACTAAAATGCAACCCAAGAGAAATAAAATTAGAACTAAAAATTATGAATTCCTAAAAATAAGATAAAACTATGTAAACAAGAATTGGAAGAAAGAATCCGAAAAGGGAGGTGATGGATGTTTGAAGATTTGGGAGCTCCTCCTTTTGAAGATAATTTTTACAGCTTCCTTCCTCAATTCCTGTAAACTAAATAAAAATAAAAATAAATGAAATTTCTTAAAATAATTCTAGAAAAATCCTAAGGCTACGAATTATGATAAGAAAGAATCCTAAATCCAATTTGAATCGAAATGGTCCCCGGCAACGGCGCCAAAAACTTAATGTTTTATTTAACCAATCTAATTTAAATGATTTTTAAACACGTAAGTATAAGAATCAGATGTAGATATGGTACGTATTACGAGATCGTTCCCACGAGGACTAGTTGTCACAATTTGAAATTTACGATTCTTCTTAACTAATCCAACAAATAGTTTTGCTAACTATTAAGTAAACTAATAAAAATCTATGAAAAGTAACTAAGGATAATGAGAAAAATTCAATCAAGGAGAATACTAGGAGTTTTGAATCCACCCCTAATTATCCTAACCCTTATTTTACCTATTGATTCACCCTAATTCAGATTGATGTAAATTTAACAAATAAAATATACTCTATGTCCTTGGTCGGGCACATACAATGCATAATCCCTTAAAGTATAAGGATCACATCTTTCCATCCATGGTCAGGCATGAAGAGATGTAGATTCCTATTTTTTTTTCTATAGAAAACTTGTTCATGGTCAGACAGAAGCACCTAAGATAAGATTCCAAACAACATCCACATTTAGACTTTGGTTAAGCTCATAGAATGGAGAAGTATAGAAATTTCAGTTAAGCACACTAGAGAAAGAAATAAATCAATTAAATTCAGGATGAAATCAATAAAGAAAAATAAGCATCATTCAAATTAGGGGCTTCATCTTAGCCCTAGCTTAAAAGAATTAGCTATCCATGAATTTAAATAGAAAGAAGAAAAAGTAAGATTGAAGAAAAAAAACATAAAGAACTCCCTTCTCTCTCTCTCTCTCTCTCTCTCTCTCTCTCTCTCTCTCTCTCTCTCTCTCTCTTCTTTCTTCTCTTTTTTCTCTATCTCCTTTGGCATGGATCTCCTAGCTTTTCCTCCTTTTCCTCCCCTGGAGTTTGTCCCTTGCCTTTGGTGTCATCAGAGCATTAAATCCATGCTTTAAGTGCTCTTTTTCAATCCACGCTCCTAATTACATCCTGCAACAAAAACACAATTAAAATACAACATTAAGCATTATCATGTACTTAAAATCAGGCAATAATTGGGGTCTGATATGCAATATTCGACCCTCATTAGCTCAGACATTTGTGCTCGTCGTGTGGTCAACCAGCACCAGTCATGACAAAGGTGCTCCTTAACGACTAGAAAGTAGTGATCCTACTGAGGAAAGACCATACTCCTCGAGCTCTACCTCTAGAAGATGAAGTATCTTCGCTTCCATCAGATGCCGAGCTCCTCCACGGTCCCATACATTTCCAAGCTGTCACTCGGAGTAGCTCTTGGTAAAGGCTCCCAAGGTACGATCCAACACGAAGCAAGACTCTGAACCACCGCACTCAGAGTCCTTGCACCATACGATAAATATGAAGAGGATGGTCATCTCGAATTTCGTCTTGTATTCTACTAAGGGAGCTCGACCTCGACCCTTGGATACAATGTTCAGGGTTAGGTCGAAAGGCCAATGACCTACCTAATGGGAAACTCACCACGACTCATTGGAGAATCCAAGTCGGCAAACTACTCCTTGGGACGGCCATATGGGTCACCTCGGATGCTTGGCCTCTGCCTCTTACTGCATACTTCTCATAATTTTGACCACTCAGATCTTATCGAAGAGATGTTCGAAATCTCAGCCGAAGATCTTGAAAGATAATCACGACACGCCTGGGATCCGATTCCCCCTACAATACACTCCTACTAAATAGGGAGGTCGCCATCTACGCCACCACCCTTCCTCACATATAAATAAGATGATCACTAATGGTGAAAGGTATACACAATTCAACTCAGAAAATACTCTCAAAAATGTAAGCTTCAAATGAAATTGAGCGAGCTTCAATTGAAATTGAGCGGGCCTAACATGAAATTGAGCGAGCTTCAAATGAAATTGAATGAGCCTAACATGAAATAGGCCAACAACTCGGGAAAATTGGCTGAGAATTAGGTCAAATGGACTAAGAACTTTAGCAAATTGGTAATTGGATTGCTCAGTATGCTATTATCGTACTGAGTAAACAGAGTTGGGCCCACCTTGAATGTATGTGGTCTATCCACGCCTCCATCCTTTTTTCCATCTAATTCAAGGGGTTGAGCCTAAAATCGAAGCATATCCAAAGATCAAGTGGATCATACCACAAGAAACAGTGGGAATAATCATTTCCACCGTTGAAACCTTGTTAGGGCCCACAGTGATGTTTTATTTGTCATCCAACATGTTCATAGGATGATGTAGACATGGATGAACGAAAAACACAGATACAAGCTTGATTCAAAGCTTCTATGGCCCACAAGAAATTTTTTCAGTTTAGGTTTAGAGCAATTCGATCTAATATGCCTATAGTGCGTGCTTTCTTTGATGGACACACCATTTTTGTCATTTTTTAATAAATTAAAATAAAGACAAATAAGTAACGGAAGAATAGAGAAGATTTTAGAAAATGAGTTTTAGGTAGATGGGTATTGTTATATGAAGATGATAGAAAATTTCAGAAAATAAGCTTTAGATAAAGGGGTATTATTGTATGAAGAGGGTTTTTACAGAAGAGGAGAAGAGAGAAGATCACATAAAATGGGTCTATAATGTTGGGGTATTTTTGTCCAGAAAATGTAGTGGTTTAGTCCTGGAAAGTAAAGTTTGGGCGCATTCAGAAAAATCTTTCGAAGAATCTCTATCGTATATACAAGAAGATGTTTTTGCCAAAATGATGCGGGATGGAAAATTTTGAAATTCTATTTTTAATATAAATTTTAAAACAAAAGACAACACCCAAAGTCTAATTGAGTCCCACCACCATTGCTAGCGGAGATTAATGCCGTTGAAAACTTCCCATAGACCACTTCTACGTATCCACTCTGTCCATCTGGTATAGTCATATGTGGCCCATCATAGTGTATGAATTTTATTCACCCCATCAATTGGGTGGGCCACTTAAAAAAATGAAGTCAAACCAAATCTTGGATGGGCCATGCCATAGGACACAGCGAGGTTCAACGTTCACCGTTGAAACCTTCCTTGCTCCACTATAATGTTTATGTTAGATCAACACTGTCCATCAGCTTTACAAGTGTATTTTAGGCCATGAGCCCAAAAATGGGCTAGATCTAAAGTGTTGGTGGGCCATGTAGTGGTGATTAATGCCTGCAGTCCAACCCATAGTGGTCACACTATACCTCTGAATAAATAATTAAGTAAATAAATAATAAATAATAGAAGGGACATCCTCTCTCGACATAATGTCTAGAGAGTGACCATCTCTCTTCTTTTTCATCCAAAGGTGTTATGGGCAACTATATCATCACCATAATGTATATGTCAGATCCACACCATCTACCGGATTTTCTATCTTATTTTAGGCCATAGGCCAAAATTGAGGTAGATTCAAATCTCAAATGGGCTACACAATGGAGTTAAATTCTAACCATTGTAAACTTCATAGGATCACTGATATTTATTTATCATTAATTATTTAACCAGATCTAAACTTCAAGTGAGTTGTACCTAGAGTTGTACATGAGTCGAACTGAGTTGAACTTGGCACAACTCGACTGGGCTCGGCCATTAACTGACCCCAGCTCGAACTTGGCTCGGCTCGGTCCTCGAGCTAATTGGCTAGCTTAGCTCAGTTTGGTCAGCAGCTTGGGCTAGTTTGAGCTGAGTTCGAGCCAAGATTAAGCCTCTGGGGCATTTTCTCAAACACATGGAGTGCACCTTCAATTTCTCAAGGAAAGTAAAACAACGGCATCAGTTTACAAGTATTTCATCGAACACTCAGTAGCCAACATAAAAATCAAGATCCAATGGTATTTGTTTCATATACATACCTTCATCGCCACTGGCTGATACTTCGTTGATTAATTTTATCAAACACTTACTAATCAATATCAAAATAACCGATTCACCGAACTGGTTCGATCCGAGTTCGATTCGAGTTAGGGTTCGATCCGAGTCGAGCTCGCGTAAGCTCGAACTCAGCTCGAAATTTTTTCAAGCTCAAAAATTAGCTCGACTTAGCTCGAACTCAATTTCGAACCGAGTCGAATCGAGCTTTTTCAAGTCAAGTAGAGCAAGCTAACTAAGCTAACTCGGTTCGTGTACAGCTAGTTATACCACCCTAAACCAATATAATAATGATATCCACCTTTAAAACCTTCCCAAGGCTAATGTAATGTTTATTTTCTATCCAATTGATTGAGAATACCAATAAAATGAAAATAATAATAATAATAAAATAATAATAATAATAATAATAAATGGAATATATTCACAGCTCAAATTGACCACACTACAAGAAACGGTGTCGATTTAGCACACCATTAAAGCTTCGTAATGCTCACTATAATGTTTATTATCCACACAACTATATGTGGGTTCGTAATGGACCCCACCTTGATGAATGTGTTTTATCCAGGCCAATCATCTTAGGGCCACCTCGATGTATGTATTAGATATCTTTTAGCCAAATGTGGCCCGTCCAAATCTTAGGTAGACTGCGCCTAGGAAGATAGTGTGATTGAATGTTTGCTATTGTAAAGCTCATATGATGAATTAAAACGTTCACATGGCATCCAAATCATTTGGATTTAGGTTGTATATCTACACTAGCCAAACCATTTTACTAAACCAATGGTCCAGATTGAGGGGGTTCATTGTGGACCCTACTTCGATATAAGTATTGTGTATTTAACCATCTATCCATTAGGCTAGCTCATGCTAGAGCATGATCCCAAAATGACCCAGATCCAATTCTTAATTAAGTCACACGATGTGAAATAGTGCTAATTGAACATCTAACTTTTAAACTTTTACGATCCCACTCGATGTATGTGTTTTATCGCAGCCTTCAATCGTTTCGCCAACCAAACGGTTCGATCATGGAATCCACTGACATGTTCTTGAGCATCTATATTGTTCTTCCTTGTACCACCTTGATGTATGTGAGTTACCTATACAGTCCACTTGTTGTGGACCCACCATAATGTTTCTGTGTGAACCTACCTGTTGGCAGGACCTCTTGGAAGTGGGATCCACCGCATTGTATAAGACAAACACATGCCATCCAACCACGAACAACTTTGATATGTATCCAAGTCATTCAACTTAGGGCTCATTGTATCTTATGAGTGTTACCTATGTTGTACAAATCATTGTAGAACCACCATGATGATTATTTGTAATCCAATCTATTGGCAGCCCACTTGAAAGTGGAGCCCACTGCTTTACATGAGTTTTATCGACGTTGTCCATTATGAAAACCATTTTCTATATGGAATATACGTGTCATCCTTCTCACAGCCACTTGACGCATGTATTGTATATCACCATCGCTCATTAATCATAAAGTCTAATTAGAGTAAAGCCTTATGGGCCCAATAGTAGAAAATCATGTCAGGCCCAAGCCGCTAATAGAATATCTATTTTATGATGAATGAGATATGATTGTGAATGAAAATAGAGTGTTTGATTACAATAGTTATGAAGATGCTGATGTGTTGATGATTATGGATTGGTAGAGGAATGTGATATGATGCATTGTACATGTTGATGTTAATCATACTCATGCATCATGGAATGATAGTATGTGTGTGTGCTAAGTGCATCCATCCATGCATAAGATACGTCCTTTATAATTGGATCACATGACCATGGATTGGTATAGCTAATACTGACTAATGATGATCATATATGAATTTTCTATCCTAAGGACTATGTAACCTCTAGAATCATGGCATTACATGCATACTACATACACTTGAACGTATGCCTTAGCATGATTGCTTGAATTCATGTATGACCATGATATACTTGATGATGGTAATACCATGTTGTGCCATATAACATGAAATGGATCTTGGTAATGAAATGCGGATCTATAATGATGACATGGATTGTTCTTAAAAGGGACGGGATACTAGAAAAAGCGAAAACAGTAGGAGATGATGTGCCCCTTAGATTGAAAGTTCCTAAACCCTGATACTAGCTAGGAATGTCTTACTGTCGGACCAAGTGGACATATGGGTCATAGATTTTACTCCCATTGACGAGATCAGGTTGAGAAGAGGTGGGTCCAATCTGCTGAAGGGCTGAGGTGTAAACAAGGATTGATCCGACACATCGATGAGGAGAAAGTGAATGTGGTTCACTATAACGTGCCGGGTGGTAATCTTATGGCACCACTATAGGGCGGCTATGAGAGGTCGATTACTGGTGACTAGTGTGCATGAGTATCGACCACTCTCGAGATTACATTTGCCATTATAGGGCATGACAATATGACGTTAATAATACGGCTATAGACTTGTGTGATGTGGTTATACCTGTGTGTAACAGATATGTGATATCATGACATGTTGGTGTTGAAGCATTGATTCATATCATGATCTTGATACATATACATTATATTGCATCACATGGGTATCGACATTGTACTTTACATATTACATGTATTCCACCACACATGATTTCTTCATGGCATATTTACCTTGCATGCATGTAGGACACACCGCACACACATGTGTACTCACTAGGCTTTAAAACCTCAAGCCTTTCTTTTATATTTTTTTTCAGAACAGTACCCAAAATAAAAGTAGTAGATGACACCTATCACATGATTTTTGGATACTACACTTCCAATTCATTTTCATGGATATATACCGTTGTGAAACATTTGTAATGTAAACATATTGTATAAAGAGAGTTGGTTATTTTGCTTGTGTTGAAAATGCCAATCTTTATGTCTAGTATTTGTTAGAAAAAAAAAAGTCCCTAAAATTATAGTCGAGCGTTGAGGTCGGGACTCGGTCTGTGGGCATCGGGTGCTAAACTCGGAGTTTGACGCATCGTGAGCTAGGTTCGTCCATCATAGATCAGCCGTGAGGGAGGTCGGGTTTGGAGCACAATTGCCCCTCTCTCTCCCACTCTCTCCCTTCTCCTTTAACATCATTGTTGGTTCCTCTCTCCATCTCTCCCTCTCCTAGGTCTACACTTGGACTCGAGCCACTAAAACCAATTAGGATTGGACTTAGGACCACCACTTTGGCTCATCATGGGCTACGACTAAGTTTGGGTCTACATTGAACAACGGGGGCCGGCTTAGACAGAGCTTAGCCCTTCCATAGCCCAGCCCATTAACACCCCTAGTTGAATAATTGGCCCACCAAATAATTAGGGTTTGGAAACATAACATGCTATTACAATACCTAGGATTTTTTTAGCATGGGAGTATTGATTAGATAGGTTATCTCTACCTTGATGATGATGTGAAATCCACTCTACTAACTAGGTGGTCACCTATGTTAGGCTTAGGGCCCAAAGATCAGTCTCATTCATAATACAGGTGAACCATAGAATTAAAAATAATGAACAGGGCAACACTCACTCACCATCCTAATTGTTTATATTGGTATGGTCCACCTGCATTATAGATGGGATGGATGTTTAGGCCTTACACTTATATTGTAGTGCAACATCTGATGGTTGGAGTAGATTTCAGGTAATCATCGTAGTGACCCATGTAAAAATCAAGCGTGGATGTCTCTCTAGTAACTATTTCAACAGTTTTCTTTCTTGACATGCAAGAAAGAGCTCGATGGAACCTGATTGCTGGTGACGATGGGTAGCTAGGTAGGGCCCACTGTGATGTTTGTGAAAAAAATCCATTCCGTCCATTTATTTTTAAAATAATGTTAGTAGTTGGGCCCAAAAAATTGAGGAAGATCTAAGACTCAAGTGGGCAGCACAACTAGAAACATTAAGGGTTGAATGTTCACCGTTAAAAAATTTGTGGGGCTACCGAAGTATTTGACTAGGATAATACCCAATTTCCCTAACATTTCCAATCTCTCGATCACTCTTCCCAACCCAATTTCCTTGAAATCTGTCTCTTGATTGCTCTTCCACTCAATTTCCCAAACATCTCTCTTTCACACACGCTCTCGCCACCCTAATTTAGAGATGATACTCTACAATTTAGTGATTTCAACTAAGCTCAGTGTATGTTCATATTACGGTTTATATTGCCACTGAGCATTGTACTATGTAGTTTAGTCAAATCACCTAACTAATTTCTCAATTCTTGGACGTAGAATCCTCAACAATGTTATGTAGGGCTCACAATGTTGTGTTGGAATATTTGGTTGAATTAAATAGCCTATTAAAATCGAGAACCAAAAAAAGAGAATAAATTTTTTGAGAAAGAGGACTTATTGAATTGAGTCAAGGCGTGACTGAGTCACTCGGCTTGAAATCAAATTTGCTCCCCTTGGACAGCGTCCCAAGTGCAACAAGTTTTCAGAGAAATCGACCTCCATGATACAATGACTATGACTCAATCCCAATGGTGCACTCACTGTACGTGGGCTTGAACCACTTGCATTTTAATCTGAAAGTGCTGAGTTAACTCAGCAACAAACTTAGCAATTAAAGTTTGTAAAACTGTATCAGAGAGAGAGTTTTATAAGAGAGATAATATTTTTTGTATTTTAAAAACTGGAACGGAAGTCCTTATATAGACTCCGAAGTGGTGCATAAGCATCATTTACAAAGGATTAGGTCCATTAGGTTTAAACCTAACAGATGCGACCAACAGGAATAGACACACCTCTCTAGTTTAAAATGAAAATGCACAAGTGCGAGTACACTCGAAAATAAAGTCCCACGAGTATCCATACATACACACACACCCATGCGAGTACACTCACACCGCACCCGCGCCTGTCCCGTCCCTCACGTCACGTCACACACGTGCACAAGGACACGGACACGGACATGGACTCGGCTCGGCTTGGCACGACATGGCTCAGCTCGGTGCGTGCACGTGAGCATGTGTGGTCAATGGCATAGATTAGAGCTATTGGTATAGCCCCCCACAGGACTAAATTCGCATGTCCTCTAAATTTAAATGTGGAGGAAAACCACTAAAAATTTAAAAAATTTAAATTTATTTTATTTTAAAACAAAATACAACAATTCCTCACATATTTTAAAATAAAACTCTTTCGGATTAAAGCATAATAGTCGTGTAATGGTGTCGGTGTCACCATAGACTTGAACTGACATTAGAGTAAGCAAGATAGGTCTATAAGAATCAGGTGACACCATAGTCTTGAATCTGAATTTTTTTAATGTAGATCGCAAGTACATGTTACTCACACAACTCTTCCTCTGCAAGTGATTCTGTGATTCGATGTATTTCGGTCATACACCATTACTTGAATTTCAAGAGTGCTCTAGAGAATTCACCTAGATTCTCATAGGAAGCAGTCTCCACCTCCACACCCATATAAGTAAATTTCATCAAGTTTATGTAGCAACTGTATACACAATCAAATATATAGATATGGATCTGTTAAGAGTTCTAAAAACTCATTCTTCTGCGTTGCTGCTCGAACTATACACCATAGAAGGGGCTCATATAACGTAGTGCAATCGTCTACCTCGTGTCTTGTTGTTTACCCATTGAACCTATCTCATGAGATCTCCACTTGTATGGGTTGGGTTGCCAACACTGACAGTTCATAAATTAGGCTTAACCTCATTCCCTTCAATGTATCATTGACTAACCTTTTAAATAGTCCTTTGGTCAGAAGATTTGCCAGATTCTTTTCTAACCTCACAAAGTCAATAGATATGACTCCATCACGTAATATGTGTTTCATTATGTTGTGTCTGAGTCTAATATGCCTACTCTTTCTATTATATATTTTACTTTTTACTTTTGCTATAGCTTCTTGACAGTCACAATGAATAGACACAACCGATGCAGGCTTTAGCCACAATGGTATATCAACTAAAAGATTTCTAAGCGACTCAGCTTTTGATCTAGCCTTTTCTAAGGTAATAAACTCGGATTCCATAATTGAATGATCGATACATGTCTATTTAGTAGACTTCCAAGAGACTGCTCCTCCACCCAAGGTGAAGATATATCCACGAGTGGATTTTGTCTCATCTGAATCACTGATCTAGTTAGCATCATTGTATCCTTCCAATATAGGGGGATAGCATTATAATGTAAATCATAGGCCATAATGCCTTTTAGATATCTCAAAATCCTAGACAAGGGCATTCTAATGCTCTTTTCTAGGGTTATGTATATATCTACTTAGCCTTCCTACTACAAAAGTTATGTCTGGTCTAGTGCAGTTTGTTACATACATGCAACTACCAATTATTCTGGAATACTCCAATTGAGACACATTATTTTCTGTATTCTTAATAAGAGTCACACTATAATCATAAGGAGTACTGACAGGTAAGCAGTCAAAATAGTTAAACTTTCTCAATATTTTCTTAATGTAATGAGATTGTGATAATATAATAACAATATCTTTCATGGTTACTTCAATACCTAAGATTATCTAGCCTCTCCTGAGTCTTTCATGTCAAACTTAGATGATAAGAATTTCTTAGTTACATCAACTAATTTAATATTAGTTTCAAAAATAAGTATGTCATCAATATAAAGGTATATAACAACATAATCATTTTTAGAAATTTTAGTATATAAACATCTATCTACATCATTTATATGATAACCATTTGATTTTAAAACACTATCAAATTTTTCATGTCATTTTTTAAGTGTCTGTTTTAAACCATATAGTAATTTAATTAGTTTACGTACTTTATTTTCATTACCCGATATCTTATAACCCTTAAGTTGCTCCATATATATTTCTTCTTCTAAGTCTTCATTTATGAAAGCTATCTTAACGTCCATCTGGTGTACTACCGGTTTATATATGAAGGTCATCGCTATTAAGACCCTGATTGTTGTAATTCTAGTTAGAGGGGAATATGTATCAAAGTAATTTATTCCTTCATTTTGTTTAAAGTATTTCTCTACCAACCTAGCCTTAAACTTATCAATAGTTTCATCTGGTTTTAGTTTTTTTTTCTAAACACTCATTTACAGCCTATTGGTTTGTTTCCAGGTGGTAGATCTATAAGTTTTCAAGTGTTATTAGATATTATAGATTTCAATTCATCATTTATTACTTCTTTCCAAAAGATTGTATCTAGAGAGTTAAAGTTTCTGTATAGGTTGTAAGATCATCTTCTACTAAGAAGGTGAAAAAATCATCTCCTAAGTTAGTTTCTCTTCTAACCTTAGTACTTTTTCTTGGTTATATATCTTCTACTACTTTCTCGTAAGTACTTTTACTTGTAGATGCAATATTTAATTCATTAACTTCCTCTTTTCTCAAAGATTTAGATTTTATAGAGAATACATTCTCAAAGAATTCTGCATCCCTAACGTTTATAATAGTATTAGGATCTAGAATATTATCCTTAATTTTTAAAACTAAAAACCTGTAGGCTGCATTATTTTGTGCGTAACCTATAAATACACAGTCGGTCGTTTTAGGGTCTAACTTTTTTTTATTAGTTTCAGGCAATCCTACTTTAGCAAGACACCCCCACACTTTAATATATTTATAACTAGGAATATAATTCTTCCAAAATTCATAAGGTGTTTATTCAGAAGATTTAGAAGGAATTCTATTTAGGATATAACAAGAAGACAGAATTGCTTTTCTCTATATATTTGAGGGTAAGCCTGAACTATTTAACATAGCATTCATCATCTCCATTAGAGTTTTATTCTTACGTTCTACTATTCCATTTTGTTCTGGTGTATAAGGAGTTGTATTTTCATGAACTATTCTATTCTTTTCACATAATTCTTTAAATTGAGAAGATTCATATTCACCACCTCTATCTGTTATAAGTCTTTTAATTTTTATATTTAACTGATTTTTAACTTCAATTTTGTATTTAGAAAAAAATATTTAAAGATTTATCTTTATTCCTTAACAGATAGACTCTACTGAACCTAAAGTAGTCATCTATAAAAGTTATGTAACATATTTTCTACCTCTAGACATGTGATTTTTAAAATCATCTAAGTCACTATGTATCAATTCTAATAGAACAAATGATCGTTCTATTCGTTTAAAGAGTTTTCTAATGAATTTTGATTCTACACATATTTCACATTTATCGAATTCTTCATTAGATATATTAAGTAATAAACCTAATCTTTTCATTTTCTTTAAAGATACTACATTCACATGACCTAATCTACTATGCCATAGTTAAAAAGGTTCAACAATATAACCAAAACTGGATGCCTTCTTATTATTATCATTGGATACATTTACAATGAATAAACCATCATTACAGTATCCTTTACCAATAAAAGTTTCATTCTTAGTCATTACAAGCTTATCTGAATCAAATACTAACTTGACACTAGCCTTATTGAGGAACAAACTAGAGACCGAGTTTCTTCTAATGTCGGACACATGTAAGACATCATTCAACATCAAATTCTTTCCAGAAGTGAGTTTCAGAAGTACTTTTCTTTTCCCTACAACTGGAGATGTTCTAGCATTACCCATGAACACATGTTCATCATCTCCTGAAACTTTGTAGGAGATAAACATGTTATGATCCTTGCACACGTGCCCAGTTGCACCAGTGTCTAGTTACCACTCCAAGTTGTTTAAAAGAAAGACTTCTGACACCATAGCTATTACCATGTCAAACTCATTACCTATTTCTGTAATATTAGCCTATGGCTTATCTTTGTTTTTCTTAAGCCGACAGGTTTTAATGTGATGCCTTGGCTTTCCATACTTGTAGCAATTTTTCTTTTTCTTGAATTGATTGTTTGCATTCTTCTTTTTGAGTTTGCATTCATTTGTGTAATGTCCAGGTTTGTCACGGTTATGATAGTTATCCTTTTTTTTTTAATTTGTCCGACTAGATTCCATAAGATTCGCCTTTGAATTTATCTCATTTTTATTTTCTTTTTGGTCCCTAATTCTATTGACCTCCTCTATTCATATATGTACAATAGCGGTTTCCAAAGAAACACCGTTTTTTTTATGTTTCATTCTATTCTTATATTCTTTCCAGGAGAGAAGTATCTTTTCTATTAGCGCTCCTAACAGAAACACTTCATCCAACTTAATTCATCTGTCGATAATTCGTGAACTAGACTTTAAAAATCGTGAATCTGATTTATGACGGGTTTTCGTCTGTCATTTCACAATGAAGAAAATTAGCAATTGCATGTTTCTTAACACCTACATCTTTTAATATGTACTTCTTTTCTAAAGTAGTCCATATGTCTTTAGCAGATTCATAAGAAGCATACGTGTCATATAGTTCATTGGACAAAGAGTTTAGAATATGGTTTTTATAATTATTTCCATCTGCTACTTTGGTTTGATTTTCTAAATCTATAGTAAACGATTCAGATAATATGTTTGAAACTTTAAGGGTGGTCAATGCGAACATCAGTTTCTGTTTCCACCGGTTAAAGCATTGTCCAGCGAACAGTTCAATTTTGGCTAACTCAGCAGAAACATTTACTGTTACTGTAGTCATAGTCTATATAATTCAACTATTCGATTTCAAGATTGTTGGAATATTTGGTTGAATTAAATAGACTATTAAAATTGAGAACTAAAAACAGAAAATAAATTTTTTGAGAAAGATGACTTATTGAATTGAGTCGAAGCGTCACTAAGTCACTCGACTTGAAATCAAATTTGCTTCCCTTGGACAGTGTCCTAAGTGCAATAGGTTTCCAGAGCAATTGACCTTTAGGATACAATGACTATGACCTGGTCCCAGCGGTGCACTCACTGTATGTGGGCTCAAATCACTTGCAGTTTAATTCGAAAGTGCTGAGTTAACTCAGTGACAAACTTAGCAATTAAAATTTATAAAATCGTATCAGAGAGAGAATTTTATAAGAGAGATAATATTTTTTATATTTTTAAAATTAGAATGGAAGTCCTTATATAGACTCTGAAGTGGTGTATAAGCACCCTTTACAAAAATCTGGCCCTCTTTGGATCTTTTAACTGCACAGGGAGAAGACAAAGGAGACCCTGGCTAAAGCCGGGGACCCTCCAATGCCAAAGTCAGGACTAAGATCATTTAGAAGAGTTTTTAGGGAGAGTTCTTGCGTACCTTTCACCTTGGAGATCTCCTGTATTTATAGGAATGGGAAGATCCCATCGTGCCAAGATTCTTCTCCTGATATCTTAGAGATTTGGTGTCAATCCATTTTTGGACTTCAGCTAATCCCGAGATCTTCGAGATTGGGGATCCTTTTACTAGATTTTCGAGAAGGTATTTTATTCTATACCATTTTTACCTTGCTTGACTATGAAATGGACCAACTCTACTGACACTGCCCGGGATCCCGAGGCAATAAGCTCGACCGAGGTATGTATACCAAATGCCTTAAAAAAATCAAAATGATTGTATTTTAAATTATTTTAAAATAATTTAGTGTTTCAAAATATCCATTGGGACGGACTATGGCTGTGGCCATAGGTGCCCTATGGATGTGTCTTTTCACTTAAGTCTGAAAGGTTGCATCCTTTTATATTTTGTTTTGAAAAGTTGTGTCATTTTAACCCTAAGGGTTGCATCACTTGGGTTTAAACCCAATAGTCATAACCCTTTGTGAATGGGTGTCTTTACACCCTTAAGGGTGTTTTCACAAAGTCTATAAATAGACTTCTTATTTTAAGTTTTGAAATGGATTAGAAAATTGGTTTTCTCTTTAAAAAAAATTTTTAAGTATTTTCTAGTTCGGGTTAAGACTAAAAGTGGTTCAAGCCTGTCACGCCCCAAACCTAGAAATCAGATTCACAGGAATCTCGATCGCCGAATCTGGTGCCGACAGCCTCCGTAGTATCCCATTCTCGGCTCCCAGTGTAGCATACGCTAGATTCCGATCCTGGGATCCTACAAGGAGGATTTTCCAACGTACATTTTGTCTTGTAATAAGTATAACCACAAGTTTACCCAAATCATAAAGGCAACATCATCATCACATATCCACTAATATAATTACTTGAATACAATGCTGAAAGGAAAATACATATATCAAAATCAGAGCTCCTGAAAATTGCTACACGCTCCAAGCTCAATGCTGCTGCAACCTAACGCCACCTACACGCATCTATCATGCATAAGCTTACAAAAGCTTAGAGGGTGGTGTAAGTGTGTGTAAGGTAAGTGACGAGTATATAATAGAGTCCATAAATCATACATTATCGAGATAAGCAGAAAAAATGACAAGGTCATGAATCATACGATATCAGAGTAAGCGAAAATAATGATAAGCCCATAAATCATACAATATCGAAAATACTAGTAAGACAAATTAACTATGTGAACGAGGAGTCACAGAGAGCTAAATGTCAGATGTCGAGGGTACAATGCAATATGTAAATCCTGCTAAGTCCGTTTAGGCCATATACGTGCAACAACATAGTAACCAACAATGCTAAGTACTGCGGATGCAATGTATTATGCGGTGCGAATGAAATGACCATGCTAGATTGTGAAGTCGGGATGATAATACGTAGTATCACAAGCTACGGGGTCCATCACAAGGGAATTCTATCCAAACCAGTCTCATACCTAAATTTGGATAGTCAAACACAATGTGGTAAACTCCTGATCTCAGGTTAGTCACGCGCCTCAACTGAAATCTTGGCCATTGCGAAGCTACATGTAATAAATAGTTACACACCACTAGCCTGAGTGGATAGTGAATGGATAAATGAATAAGTATTCAGCTCCTACTTAGTAGCCTATTAGCACAGTAGCCTGCCAATTACTGGTAGCTCACCCAGTGTGGTAGCTCGCCCAGGCCTCAGCCCCGCCCACATCACACCCACCCACATCAGCGTCCGCCCACATGCGCCCGCCCACATGTGCTATAGTAACGAGGTATCATAATATCATGTTAGTCCTCATATCAAGTCTACATATCAGTACAGTTCCTCTCTTGAAAATCACCGGGGTCTATTACACTCCACACTGACTGCCTCCTCCCTAGCAGTACAGCCCAGCGAGTGGAAGAGACCTCACTATTCGCCTAGCCAACAGTCTATCAATACTTATCCGGCTTGTCGATAGCGGACCCATTTACAAGCTGGTCATACTCAGCCTAGCTTATAGCCCCCTCACTCGGGCAGATAAGGTCACCCCCCTCCCAACCTACCATGACACAGTGAGAGACACAGCCTACTGGTATTCGGCACTAGGCACTCATGTTCCACTCGGTCTAGACGTTGGGGCTACTCCTAACCTCGGAGGTTCTGGGACTTTCACCCAAGGACATCCTAAGTGCCCACAGTACTAGAACCAAGTATTTTCGGTGTCCCATTTAGCCATCCACGATGTGCCTGTGGAGACCACGACCCTGATGTCACTAGGGCGTATAATGATCAAGTCACATATATGCGGGATGCATGAGTCACATTATCCAGTCATGCAGCAATCCTGCATGTACGGCGCGATAATGTGGGAACTCCATCTCATAAGGAGTCCCGTAAATAGTCTGCCCAATGGCACATGCTATGATCAAACAATCCTCATATCAAGCATACATATGATGCGTATGGGCATAAATCATGGAGTTACACTAAGCATGTTATAAGGTGATGAACTACTCTCACAACGAAGATGGGCCTAGACGGCCTACACACAACAAGTATGGGCCTATCAATGGGCCCTAGGGAGATTCATAATGCGAACATTTAACCAACATTATCCTTACAATGTGGACGTCAAACCATCATTACTCCTAAGGCATGACCTTCCATAAACATCATTGTCTGTATTATAGTGAAATCACACATTACATCGGGTGCACATTCCTCACCTTAAGCCGCATGTACACCACATCGGGCCTAGCCATGCAGGCCACAAATACCTCAAGATGGGCCTCATCACATGGGTTGAAAATATATCAAATGGGTCACAACATATGAGCCTTAACCCATGGGTCACAACTTATGGGCCTTACCCATGGGCCCTGATACATCACAATGGGCCTTAACCCATAGGCTCCAAATATATCACAATGGGCCTCAACCCATAGACCCTAATACATTACAATGGGCCTTAATCCATGGATTCCAAATACATCACAATGGGCCTTAACTCTTGGGCCTTAGAATCTATCAAAATAGGCCTAATCACATGGGCCTTGTATATGTAAAATGGGTCTCAACGGACAATCACAAATGAATCGAGGTAGGCCTCATATATATACCAAAGTGAGCCACATCAATGGGCCACACCAATGGGCCTTATATTCAATGCAATGGGCCATAACTCATGGGCCTTAGAGTACATCATAATGGCCTTGCTAAATGGCCGGAAGTATATCATAATGGGCCTTTACCAATGTAACACCCTGAAAATCGGGGGTCGTGTATAAACTCAACTCCCGAGTTCCAGACCGTCACTTATGCAACAAAAATGATTATGATTCAAGGTTGTCTGATTTAAAGCATTCACATGAGTAAAAGTATACCAAAACTGCAATTCATACTTCAGATCCAGTGATAAAAGCAAGCGGAAGACTAAACAATGTATATATCACTGTATGGAAAAATAAAGTAATCTCATCTGTCTCCAAAGTATGACTACATCTCTGAGTCTCTTGTACATATACATAACAAAAGAATAATGTTCAAAAGAAAGTCCCACTGATGTCCCCTCGATCCAGGTCGCCTACGGGAAGCCGTCATAATACTGCATATACGAGAACTCATCCTGGTCCTCGTCGATTTCTGGCTCCACCTCCTGGATCTCGTCCTCACCTGCAGCTACAACAGGGTCTGGTGGGTGTTGCAAACACCATCCCGTAACGTGGGAATGAGTGATCAACTCAGTGGAATCATAGAGCAAAGATTAGCATGTTCACAATTCAATCACGCGATAATAGTAAAGCAGTAAATCAGACAATCCTAATACTGTTATTAATGCAAGATGATATGACGTGATGTATGCCCTCACCGACGATCACCCTCATGCGGCAACATCTTACGACCGCGGCATGCCACACTCCCTAGAGTGCTCCACATCTTCCAGGCACATGCAATGCTATGGTGATATGATTTCTAAGTTGTTATTAGTCCGTTCAAACAGCAGGATTGGGAAACTAAGGTACTTTCCTTGTATCAATCCCAACACAGATCCTGTCTAGGGTCGTCACTCCTAGTAATCTCATACGATGTATATTTCGTAGGTCACTGTAAGGGCTGTCAGGGCTGTTGCTCGCACTCATTGCACCGCTCCCCCATCACCTTATCAATACAGGCCTACCGTACTCTACTGCAACGGAAGGGTCGTCGCCTCCTGTGGACTCAGAATACGCTCGCGGTCACTACAAAGGGCTCGTCGCCTGATCAGTGTAGGCCGACAGCTAGAATATAGTGTCCCATACCACCATAATCTGCTCACGAGTCTAGGTGCTCACTGGTCACTACGGGGAGGTTTGTAGCCCTAGCATAGGCCGACAGCTCGACCACGGTGTCCCATACCACCATGCCCGGCTCATGAGTCTTCGTGGATCAAGGTACCATGGTTAACAGGGTTTACAATGGTAAGCTCAGTACCCTAGGTTCAAGCAGTTATGACACATACAAGGTGAACATACATCGGCCAGTCGGGTTACTTGACGGGCTCGACTAGTGCGATCGCATCTTAAGTCGAACGACATGAAGTGCGTAAAACACTTCGCGTGGCCTAACCACTGCCGCCAACTCTAAACACGAATCACGTTCATCGACGCGTCGTTCGTGGCTATGACCAGTCAGCCACGAATTCGCTCGGTTACCGACTGCCTGGACTAAATCTAGTCCCACACATCTATGGAATTATATTAGTATTACAGGTTAAAGTATTGGAATTGAAATACATCATGTGAGCATGTTAACACATGTTATAACATTCAACTTAAGCAATTCTTCAAGGCATACTTTCTATGCATGTAATGCAATCATGCATAAGGTCAACATGTAGAAAATCATTTAGGTCAGCATATTAGTCAAGAATTCAATCTCAAACTACTACATAACATCATTTAATTCAATAGATACTAATACAAGCATTTATACAAACACATACACTACACACTTAAGTCCACATATAGTATGTCGACCCAAAGTGCGCAACTTGGCGAATCTCTTCGCCAAACTGATTATGCAAGCATTCCTAACTCTCTAATGCGGCGACAAACCATGTCAATCACGTCAGCAAAATATGCATGTAGACCGTACTTCCTACAAATGACTAAAATGCCCTAAATCTCATATTCTTCGTTAATTTACGAAACAGGAAACGGAGAGCATGTTGTACATGTCAAACGGCGATGCCGTCGATAATCTACTATTAAACGACATTGAAAGCGTTGTAAACCGTCAATCAAAGCATCTAAAATCCTCACCTAGTCTCTTACGGTTGCGAGATTTTAAACGGAGCGTGTACGCTTCGTCTACGGCAGTAGGAGAACCTGATTTATGGAATACGTTAGCTAACGTGCTATGAATCTAGGTAAACCGTAAATAAGCAAGTTTTGGGGTTATTCTATACCTGAAAAAGAGGAGAAATCACCAGCCAGGTGATTGGAAAGAAGTGCTGAAGCAGCAACTGTCGGTGGCTCGGAAGCGGGAAAAATCCCTTCTTCTCTTTCTCTCAAACTCTCTCTCCTTTTCTCTAGGGTTTGTGATTTTCGGATGGAAGGGAGAAATGAGGGTTTCAACCCCTTTTATAAGCTTAAAAACGCCGGAAATAGGCTCCGGGACGAAGTTTACTTAGTGCCTATCCATTTCGGTCCAAAAACTGCTTTCTGATGGTCCCCTGGTCGATTGCGATCGGATTTAAGCTCATGTATACCAGATGTAGCTCGTATTAAGTTTTCAGTCTGGCAGGGTTCGCAGATCGCACGTGGCGGACCAGTTTCAGTTCAACGGTCACCGCACATAAATCAGGGCTGAAAGTCTCATGATAATAAATAGAAATTTTTCCTGATCCAAGGGTGTAATCTGGATGAATTCTGACGGTCAGAACGCTTAATACTGACGCGTCAAGTCGTGTGCCAGATTTGAATTTGAAATTCCAAATCCGTCCCTATTCGCGGTCGCTTCAGTCCGGGTTCAACGAAATAGTCTGTGATTATCGGTTTGACTTGATTTTCGAGATGATTGTCAAGTCCAGCTGGGCGGTTCTAACGGTCTAAGATAGGAGGTATCGGACCTTCGACGCGCGGTCTAGATCCAATTCAAGAATTCAATTTGGTCCAGAGGACAAACCCGCTTAGAGTTTGATCCGAGGTTATAGAGTGTTGTAGAGTCGTTTGTTCTACTCAATTTGGGTCTTGTAGAACGTATTTAAAGTGATCAGGGACTATTTCTCAGCTACTCTAGCGTTGCGCTAGCTAACTTACGCTTAATTTCCATGGAAATTATTTCTACGCGATTTCGGGTCGAATTGGTACTCGAGCCCAAGTACGGATTTTTCACGGGCGTTACAATCTACCCCCCTTAACAAATAATTTTATCCTCGAAATTTGTACCTTTTCGTACTCCTCGAGAAGCTGTGGGTAGTTCTTTCTGATCTCGGCTTCTGTCTCCCAAGTAGCCTCCTCTTCAGAGTGATGCGTCCATAGTACCTTCACAAGGGGAATCACCTTGCTATGCAGTACCTGCTCCTTCCTGTCTAAGATGCGTGTCGGTTGCAGGATATAAGTAACATCCTCTCCTAACTGCACCTGCTCCCATCTGATGATTTGGGAAGGATCAACAACGTACTTCTTCAGCATAGAAACATGAAATACGTTGTGGTCGCTCGCGAGGGGCGTGGGTAAAGCCAATCGGTAAGCCACTGCTCCCACACGATCGAGGATCTGGAATAGACCAATGAATCGCGGTGCCAGCTTCCCCTTCTTCCCGAACCGAAGGACTCCCTTCATAGGGGAAACTCGCAAAAACACGTGATCCCCAACTGTGAACTCTAGTGGCCTCCGTCTCATATCGGCGTAGCTCTTCTGTCTGCTCTGCGCTGTAAGAAGCCGACGTCGAATAATATCAATCTTCTCTGACGTCGTCTGCACCAACTCTGGGCCAATCAAGCTACGCTCACCGACCTCTAACCAGCAATGCAGTGCGCGACAAGGTCGCCCATACAGCGCCTCATAAGGTGCCATGCCGATACTCGCCTGGAAGCTATTGTTGTACGCAAACTCTGCATATGCAAGACAGTCATCCCAACTGTCCTTGAAGTCCAATGCGCAAGCTCGCAACATGTCCTTCAGGATCTGGTTCACTCGCTCCGTCTGTCCGTCCGTCTGTGGGTGAAAGGCAGTACTGAACTTCAACTTTACACCCATAGCCTCCTGAATGCGAGTCCAGAAAATAGAAGTGAACCGCGTGTCTCTGTCCGACACGATCTCCAACGGAACTCCATGCAGACGCATAATCTCTCGGATGTACAATCTAGCTAGCTCGTCTGCAGAGTTCGTAACTCTGATCGGTAGGAAGTGCGCCGACTTCGTCAATCGGTCGACGATCACCCAAATGGAATCATGCCCCTTCCTCGTCTTCGGCAACCCAGAAATGAAGTCCATGGAAATGAAATCCCACTTCCACTCTGCAATCGGCATAGGCTGCAAAAGTCCAGGTGGTCAGCGATGCTCTGCCTTCACCTGCTGACAAGTGAGACAACGGGACACGAACTCAGCTATGTGGGTCTTCATACCATCCCACCAATACGTCCTCTTCACGTCACGATACATCTTCGTGCTGCCTGGATGCTGTGTCAAGGGCCGTGGAGGCTGTCGAATCTGCGATACCGTAGGTCTGAAGGAAGGATGCGCAGGAGCTGACCGTATAGGCGGTGCTGATATCGCCTGCGGACGTACACGGTCAATCTTCTGCGGTGGCGAGAACCCACTGTCCCGCATCCTCGAAAAGCAACTCTGCGCCAAGTGGCCCGTCCTCCCACAGTATGTACATGTCAAACCAGGGCGCCGAAACGATAGTACAGGCGCCGTAGTCCTGGTAGGAGGATCAATGCGAGGCCTCTTGCCCGCGAAGGGCCTGTCTGGCAAATCCGGTCGTGGCCTAGAAGTAGCCGGGCCTCGAGATCGCGCAAGTCGATCCACGTCCTGCTTTGCCCGCATGGACATGTGAATCAACTCCGCATAGGAGGGAAAACTGACACAGCACATCTTCGACCGAATATCCGGTCGCAAGCCCTCCAAAAAGCGCCGTATGCGCATCTGCTCATCAGCTAGGATCGTCGGGACGTACCTGCCCAACTCTGTGAACCGATGCTCATACTCGGTAACTGTCATCGCTGCCTGTCTGAGACGGAGAAACTCATTCTCCCTCTCGTGCCTGTAGGTCTGGGGATAATACTTCTCATGGAAGCAGAACTCAAATGTTGACCACATCCATACAAAATCTGCGGCAACAGTCCGCAGCACGCTATCCCACCACATACTGGCCTCTCTCTCAAACAGGAAGGTAGCCAGCTCTACCTGCTCAGCCTCGGTGCAGTGCAACATCCGTAGAATCTTCGACACTCGGTCGAGCCAGTACTCAGCCTCCTCGGGTCTGTGAGAACCCGTGAAAGTAGGAGGCCGCAAGCGCTGAAATCGCTCCAAAAGGCCCCGTGTGTCGGCAGGATTCCCCGCAGGAAAAGCAGGCGGCGCAGGATGAGCCATGCCCTCATCCTGGGCGTAAGTATAGGCATCCTCAGCTGGATGCGCAGGTGGTGCAGGTGGAGTAGATGTAGTCGCACCCCCACCCTGGGCTAAAGTCCCCACTATGGTGGTCAGAAGCTGCTGCTGCTGTAGCATCATAGCTATCATCTACTCGAATCTGTCAGGGGGTGGAGCAGGCTGTGGCGGATGCGGCGTGGAAGTAGATGCGCGATGTGGCTCTCTAACTGATGGTGTAAATGGCGGTGGTCCATCTGTAGGACCAACAGCAGGCTGAGACGATCGAACCGCCTCAGGAATCGGGCCCACAGCAGGGTCCGAACGAGTGCCAGACTGAGAGGGAGTCTGGTCCATATGGTCTGACAATGCAAGCCGAACCGCGCTCCTCGTAGTCTTAGGTGGCATTCCCTATATTCAAAATAGGGCGCAACCTTGTCAGTCTCAATTGCACAAATACACCACAATCATTCACTTAAAGAGTCAAAGGCATTCCATGCATTTCAATTAATCAAAATTGTCACAATACAAGGGATATATCCTTACAAGCATCATGACTAGAATTACATGGAAATTAAGACAATTAAGCAACAGCAATATAAGCAAAGCACTAGCCCTAATAGGCTTTACACACTTAAAACAGGAAATGGCTAACTACTGATAATAACATCAAAGATCGCATCGCTAGTCGGAGTCTGGTGACAGAGGAGGAGCACCCTTATCCTGTAAGCAACACAGGATTGCCTTCACGGTGCGAGTCACCTTGCCAAATTTCTTCTTTGTAACGGCCTTGGCATCAGCGACCTCTACTCGAAGTTCTTGGACTTCCCTTCGCAACGCGGTCTGACTCTCCTCCATCCGAGCAATGTGATCGTCGATAGTAGCCTGCGCAGAAGGAGGAGGGCTCTCATCAGTATCCTGAGCCTCCTCTTCTGCTTCTTCCTGAGCTTCTTCCTGAACCTCTGCTCTAGGTTCTTCTTCGCTTTGATCTTCCTCTTCATCAAAGTCATCCCCACTATCCCTTTCAAGTTGATTTTCACGGTATTGTGACCCAATCTTCATCTTAACCATTGTCGACTCATCGATGGTGTGAATCGATACGGGCAATTCCGGCCCAAGTCTATAGGCAAACTCAAGCGCAATCTTGCAAATAAGTCGGCCAAAGGGAAGCGATTCGGATGTTCTTCTTGACCTGGCTATGAGAACTATCTGCCGTAAGATGAAAGTGGCCATACATACGTTCTCTCCCTGGGCCACCAGAAATAAGAAATCGACCATAAGACGTGTACATTCAATGCGGTTCGTCGACCTGGGATAAACATTGAACGTGCAGATATGGTGCAGCAGGCGCAAATCCTCAGACATGTACATCGCCTTGAGGCTATTATTAGGCTGTCATGGAACCAACTTACCGCACAGAAACCTGGTGCGTCGATCTCGTTCACTTCTAGTCTTCAAATTCTTCTCACTAGGATGCACATCACCTAGAGGCACGTTGAGAAGTCACACAATCAACTGAACGTCGATCGTAGCCATCCGATCTCTACCAAAAGGGATTTTGAACTGCAAAGGCTCTAAGGTAGGATTCTGGATGCTAGCATAGAAGGCACGAACAGTGCTCACATTAGCACGAGCGCGAGCTTCAAAGATCGGACCCCAGTGCGCAGCTTCAATGCGTTCGAACAACAGATACTCGCCGAACAATCGTCCATCTACGTCCGCCTCAAATAACACTTTGCGATCAGTGTATTGGCCATGAGGCATCTCCGAAAGAATTGTTCGTCCAAGGTGTGCATGGGGATCCAAATCCCGCTTTGTACGGCACTCCAGGACTACAGCTGGACCTGCGGCTGTGCTTGAACTTGTGGCACCACCCCGTGGTCTTCTCGATCGAGCAGGGCGGCTCGGCCCAGCCTCGTCTGTCGCAGTTTTCCTCTTACCCATCAAAGATATGATGGATGAGAGTGACAGAAGGCCCAAAATGGCTTCCACGAAAGCCATGGAAAACGGCAAAAATGCGAAGAAGTGGCTGCCCAATCTGAGAAAAGGAAATCTAGGCGTCGTAGAGGGATGTTTCAAGCTTCCCAAGACTGTACTTTCAGGGAGAAATACAAACAAAAAGATAGAATGGAGCACCTCACGATTTCAGCTCTATTTGAGGGATTTTGGAGCTCCAAATGGTGAGATCTTCAAGAAGAGAGGCTGCCAACACCCAATAAATGATGGGTGGTGGTATGTTTTGGCCAAGGAGGGTCCTAGAAGTGTTTTGGGACGCCGAAGTTTGGAGATGGTTGCTGAAAATCGAAACTAGGGCTATGGAGAGGGCTGTTTGTGAAGGAAGGGTATGATTTGAGGGTTTTCGTGAGATGGGAGGTACCTAGGGATGATGTACATCCCATTTAAGGGCGTGCGCCCGAAAAGCAGCTCAAATGGGCCCCGCCGGTCGGCGATGCATCGCCCGACCGGCGATGGCATCGCCGGCCAACTTCCACGTTGGCTGGTGGGACCCCATGGGTCTGGTCTCCCATAGTCCCAGGGTTCCAAAAAGTTACGTCCCACCCCCTAGTTCATAGTATTTTGGTCTGTATGAGCCCAAACATGTGTTCAGGGCTCTCTGGGTCCACATCACAATTTTGAATACCAAACCATATGATGCAGCATATGAATTTGGGGTAGAAGGAGCCAATACATCTATCTAGATCTTTATTTACTAAAGAAAGTGAAGTTAGAATGGCCTTATGGCCATTTTTCATGAAATTTTACTATTCACTGTAAAATTTTGTGAAAGTACTAATTTGTATTATTTTCACATTAGGTTTGATGCCTAACATGAAATGGATAAGAAAGAACTGAATATTGGAGTGTTTAGAGGAGGAATTTTAAGAATTTTTGACGAAACGGGGTTTTTAAGCCCTAGCGATTGATTACAGGAGTCATGGTCATCCCACGGTCCAAGGATTCACTTTTGCGGTTTAAAACCGCTCATAGGACGTCCCCACTAGACTTCCTATAGCTTAGAAGTGATTCGGGTTGCTTTACGCGACCCGAGATACGTTACAGACTCGATCTTGCGATCGATCCTAATAGACTTCGCCTATCGGCGAATCTGCGATCCTAGAAGTGTTTCTAGACCCTTCTCGCACCCACCTAAGTCAAAGGAAGTGACAGCGTACGTCGCAAGACCATAACCCAGGCCCAGTATACTCTCATTCATGCTCTGATACCAACTTGTAACACCCTGAAAATCGGGGGTCGTGTATAAACTCAACTCCCGAGTTCCAGACCGTCACTTATGCAATAAAAATGATTATGATTCAAGGTTATCTGATTTAAAGCATTCACATGAGTAAAAGTATACCAAAACTGCAATTCATACTTCAGATCTAGTGATAAAAGCAAGCGGAAGACTAAACAATGTATATATCACTGTATGAAAAAACAAAGTAATCTCATCTGTCTCCAAAGTATGACTACATCTCTGAGTCTCTTGTACATATACATAACAAAAGAATAATGTTCAAAAGAAAGTCCCACTGATGTCCCCTCGATCCAGGTCGCCTACGGGAAGCCGTCATGATACTGCATATACGAGAACTCATCCTGGTCCTCGTCGATCTCTGGCTCCACCTCCTGGATCTCGTCCTCACCTGCAGCTACAACAGGGTCTGGTGGGTGTTGCAAACACCATCCCGTAACGTCGGAATGAGTGATCAACTCAGTGGAATCATAGAGCAAAGATTAGCATGTTCACAATTCAATCATGCGATAATAGTAAAGTAGTAAATCAGACAATCCTAATACTGTTATTAATGCAAGATGATATGACGTGATGTATGCCCTCACCAACGATCGCCCTCATGCGGCAACATCTTACGACCACGGCATGCCACACTCCCTAGAGTGCTCCACATCTTCCAGGCACATGCAATGCTATGGTGATATGATTTCCAAGTTGTTATTAGTCCGTTCAAACAGCAGGATTGGGAAACTAAGGTACTTTCCTTGTATCAATCCCAACACAGATCCTGTCTAGGGTCGTCAGTCCTAGTAATCTCATACGATGTATATTTCGTAGGTCACTGCAAGGGCTACTAGGGCTGTTGCTCGCACTCGTTGCACCGCTCCCCCATCACCTTATCAATACAGGCCTACCGTACTCTACTGCAACGGAAGGGTCGTCGCCTCCCGTGGACTCAGAATACGCTCGCGGTCACTACAAAGGGCTCGTCGCCTGATCAGTGTACGCCGACAGCTAGAATATAGTGTCACATACCACCATAATCTGCTCACGAGTCTAGGTGCTCACTGGTCACTACGGGGAGGTTTGTGGCCCCAGCGTAGGCCGACAGCTCGACCACGGTGTCCCATACCACCATGCCCGGCTCATGAGTCTTCGTGGATCAAGGTACCATGGTTAACAGGGTTTACAATGGTAAGTTCAGTACCCTAGGTTCAAGCAGTTATGACACATACAAGGTGAACATACATCGGCCAGTCGGGTTACTTGACGGGCTCGATTAGCGCGATCGCATCTCAAGTCGAACGACATGAAGTGCGTAAAACACTTCGCGTGGCCTAACCACTGCCGCCAACTCTAAACACGAATCACGTTCATCGACGCGTCGTTCGTGGCTATGACCAGTCAGCCACGAATTCGCTCGGTTACCGACTGCCTGGACTAAGTCTAGTGCCACACATCTATGGAATTATATTAGTATTACAGGTTAAAGTATTGGAATTGAAATACATCATGTGAGCATGTTAACACATGTTATAACATTCAACTTAAGCAATTCTTCAAGGCATACTTTCTATGCATGTAATGCAATCATGCATAAGGTCAACATGTAGGAAATCATTTAGGTCAGCATATTAGTCAAGAATTCAATCTCAAACTACTACATAACATCATTTAATTCAATAGATACTAATACAAGCATTTATACAAACACATACACTACACACTTAAGTCCACATATAGTATGTCGACCCAAAGTGCGCAACTTGGCGAATCTCTTCGCCAAACTGATTATGCAAGCATTCCTAACTCTCTAATGCGGCGACAAACCATGTCAATCACGTCAGCAAAATATGCATGTAGACCGTACTTCCTACAAATGACTAAAATGCCCTAAATCTCATATTCTTCGTTAATTTACGAAACAGGAAACGGAGAGCATGTTGTACATGTCAAACGGTGATGCCGTCGATAATCTACTATTAAACGACATTGAAAGCGTTGTAAACCGTCAATTAAAGCGTCTAAAATCCTCACCTAGTCTCTTACGGTTGCAGGATTTTAAACGGAGCGTGTACGCTTCGTCTACGGCAGTAGGAGAACCTGATTTATGGAATACGTTAGCTAACGTGCTATGAATCTAGGAAAACCCTAAATCAGTAAGTTTTGGGGTTATTCTATACCTGAAAAAGAGGAGAAATCACCAGCCAGGTGATTGAAAAGAAGTGCTGAAGCAGCAACTGTAGGTGGCTCGGAAGCGGGAAAAATCCCTTCTTCTCTTTCTCTCAAACTCTCTCTCCTTTTCTCTAGGGTTTGTGATTTTCGGATGGAAGGGAGAAATGAGGGTTTCAACCCCTTTTATAAGCTTAAAAACACCGAAAATAGGCTCCGGGACGAAGTTTACTTAGTGCCTATCCATTTCGGGCCTGTTTCGGTCCAAAAACTGCTTTCTGGTGGTCCCCTGATCGATTGCGATCGGACTTAAGCTCATGTATACCATATGTAGCTCGTATTAAGTTTTCAGTCTGGCAGGGTTCGCAGATCGCACGTGGCGAACTAGTTTCAGTTCAACGGTCACCGCACATAGATCAGGGCTGAAAGTCTCATGATAATAAATAGAAATTTTTCCTGATCCAAGGGTGTAATCTGGATGAATTCTGACGGTCAGAACGCTTAATACTGACGCGTCAAGTCGTGTGCCAGATTTGAATTTGAAATTCCAAATCCATCCCTATTCGCGGTCGCTTCAGTCCGGGTTCAACGAAATAGTCTGTGATTATCGGTTTGACTTGATTTTCGAGATGATTGTCAAGTCCAGCTGGGCGGTTCTAACGGTCTAAGATAGGAGGTATCGGACCTTCGACGCGCGGTCTAGATCCAATTCAAGAATTTAATTTGGTCCAGAGGACAAACCCGCTTAGAATTTGATCCGAGGTTATAGAGTGTTGTAGAGTCGTTTGTTCTACTCGATTTGGGTCTTGTAGAACGTATTTAAAGTGATCAGGGACTATTTCCCAGCTACTCTAGCGTTGCGCTAGCTAACTTACGCTTAATTTCCATGGAAATTATTTCTACGCGATTTCGGGTCGAATTGGTACTCGAGCCCAAGTACGGATTTTTCACGGGCGTTACAACCAATGAGCTCTAAGTACATCATAATGGGCCTCAACCCATGGGCCCTAATACATCACAATGGGTCTCACCCCATGGACCCTAATACATCACAATGGGCCTTATCAAATGAACGGTATAGATATTCAATACATACATCATGGTGGGCCACATAAATGGATGGATGGATAAACACATATATATATATATATCGTGGTGGGTTGCACCTCATGATAGACGGTAGGAATGAAACACATACCATGGTGGGTTCCACCTGAACCTTAGATCCGACTCATTTTTACTCTCAAGTCTTAAAATGAGCTTGCAAAGTGGATGGACAGTTTGGATGCAACACATGCATCATGGTGGGGTCCACACACATGGCCCACCACAGACACCAAAGGTGGGGCCCTAATGGTGGCTGCCAGCCGTGGACGGTGCCATAAAATACATACATCACTGTGGGCTCCCACGTGGGGCCCACCATAATGTTTACATACCATCCAACTTGTTGATAAGGTCACAAGGACCTGGATGAATAGGAAAGACAAATATCAGATTGATTCAAAACTTCCGTGGGCCTAAAAAGGTTTCAATGGTAGAGTTCAATCACCGCTGTTTCTTGTGGTGTGAGCTACCTATGGTCTGGATTAAGCTAATTTTTTGGAGGGGACCCACCTCAGGGGTGGTCCACCTCATGGATGGTGTGGATACAAAATATACATCATGGTGGGGCCTACGCACAGGGCCGTGGGTCCCTGCCCATCCGCCGCTGGTACGGCCTACGCTGCTGACAATAGCAGCAACAGTTACTGATGTTTTATTAATATTTTTTTTAATTTTGAAAATGGTGTTTTCTCACGATTTTTCAGGCGTGGGACCCGCATTAACCAAATCCACCCCAGCCATTGGATTCTATGGTTAGAGATCAACCAAACGAGTCCAATATCCAAGGTGTTTTGGTGCGTATAATTATCAGGTGGCTTTTTAAACGGTGAAGACTACCATTTTCTATGCTATGGCCTGCTCGAAAGTCAGATTGACTCCATTTTTCAATTCAACGCCTAAAATGATCTTAGGAAGGGAATGGACGGCTTGGATTATAAACATACATCAAGGTGGGGCCTACCTAGACAGCCCTTCCCAAAAGCTTTGAAAACAAAGCTAATATTTGTGTTTTCAATTGACGTCCAGCGTCCCTGGACGTTGGACGGTCTAGGCAACCCACGTACATAAGATGGGCCCTGCTCAGGTGGGCCACCAAATGGAGGATGGTGTGGGTACAATACATATGAGATGGGCCCCACTTTTAGATGGCTTGGGTCATTACATACTTAGTGGTGGGGTCCATCCAAGTGGGCCACACGGCCATCACACATAAAAAAAATAAAATGAAAAGAGAGGGAGAGAGAGATAGAGTGGGACACGCGTGTGATGGAGGGACCCCGACACTATGGGCCCTTCGTTCCATGATCTACATAATAAATCAAGTGGGTCCCATAAGATGTGGGCCCATAAAAATTGAAATCCAATGGTGGAGATCCCTTCTCCATGAAATTAGATGGTCTAGATGCCCATATACAAGCTAGGAAGGTAAACATCATGATGGGGTCCATGAAAAATGGCCCCATCATGGAATGATTTTGATGATCAAGATGGGCCATCAGCCACATCTTAGGGTCCAAAGTGAGATCCATACCATTGATCGGTAGGCCTCACTTAGCCCATCTTTAAAACATGAAAAACTAAGCTATGGAAGCACCCACCACTTGATCTTCTTAGTCCGTTGGGATGCCGGTCTGCTTGTGCTTCTGTTTGATGGTGGATGATGAGATTTAGATGGCTAGGATGGAGGCTTTGGGATGGGAAAGTGGGCCACCAAAAATCACATTTTTCTCTCACTTGGAAAAGCCATGGACGTGCACTCTCTTGGGCGCTTGGAATTGTTGAGAAATGAGAGAGAGAGAGAGAGAGAGAGAGAGAGAGAGAGAGTTGTAAGAGAGTTGAGTGATGGATGTGAGGTGAGTGATGGGTGAGGTGAGTGATGGGTGAGGTGAGAGGTTGGTTGACTTTTGGGGTTTGCTTGGCTTGTGGAGAAAGGAAGCATGGGTGCTTGTACTTGACATGAGAGGTGATTGATGAGATTGATTGATGGGATTGATTTGACATGTTGTAAAGATTCTATTGGGATTACAAACGCGCGGTGTTTTCTCAAAATAAATAGCGGCTCACATCTCTTAGTCAGGGTATCGGATCGGTACATAAGTTACAGTGTTGGAACCGTGGTGACTGTGCGGTCGTAATGGTACAAGTCTCGGATTAAGCTAACTCAAATGTATAGGATACGACTTACGGTCGTGCACAAACGTCGATTACAGGTCGCGGATTACCAAAATTCGACGGGAAGGATCGCAGCAGTGACGGAACAGTACAGACTAGGATATGGGTCTTATAAAGCCCGTGTATAGTGAGTGCACCGTTGGGATTGGGTCATAGTCGTTGTATCCTAGAGGTCGATTGCTCTGGAAACCTGTTGCACTTGGGACCCTGTCCGAGGGGTGCAAATTTGATTTTAAGCCGAGTGACTCACATCACGCCTTGACTTCTATAAATTGATAAGTTTTCTTTATTCTTAATTTAAATTTATTTTATTTAAATAGTTTTTCAAACTCCATATTCCAACAATCTTGAAATCGAATTTGAGATTTATTATTGGAAAACTATTTAAAACTATGGTTGCATCTGAATGCACTACAACTATGCCTTGTTTACAACTAAAGAGTAACTATTTCTTAAACGGTACAAGATGAAAGCCAATTAGGATATATGCATATGAAATTAACCAAAGTCAGATAATGGTCATAGCCATCCATGATGAGCGGTCAGTTGGTGCATATTATCTCTGTGAAGAATCTAGAGAGAGTTAGCAAATCACATCTTTAGAAAATATATCAGAAATTTAAAAATAAATAAATAGAAATCAAATAGATCTTGTTTTCTAAGTTTGGTCCTGCATGTGCGGGTGTTTAGTTTTGAGGAAAGGCGTGTCCTTGTTTTGTTGGTTAGTACCCTGAATTGTCATCTGAATGAATGTGTCATTTGGGCTACTTCTTTTTAAATCGTCAAGTATTTGGCATGGCATCAAAAGCAAAACCCAATAGTAAGAGCTTGAATGATATAGAGAAGTGGCATGATCTAACGATGGCTTCCCGTATTAATGATGGCTATCCATATAAAATAATAATAATAATAATAATAATAATAATAATAATAATAATACCAACTGTTGTGATTGCTGATAATATTGGACCCTGTACAAATAGAAAGCACGAGTGGCATTCTATATTGTATAATCTCTTAGGCTAAGCTATGTAAAATGGTGATTCTTCCAGAGGGATGATTGCTCTTGTCCGTTCTCATGGTGGTTGCATAAATTTTGAGAAGATCTGAAAATACCCTCTACTTTCTCATAATTATGGATAAACTTGGTGCCTTTTAGACTTTTGGAAGTCTAGGTTGGGAACAACTGAAGAAGTTTTCCTTTCTATTATAAGCGATAGTTTTCTTTTATTATTAGGGTCGCCCCATTAGGCCCAGATTAAAACATTATCCAATGATCAGAACCATCAATGTTCGTGGGATTATTTCAAAACCATCTCTCTATTTTCTTTTTGGTATACATTTGACCTAAATGATTACCTAATTGTCTTGATGTTCGGGACATGGACCATTCATTGTGGAATCATCCAAGGGTTTTCAAATAATCCATTTCTATCCATTTCTTTAGCAGGTGAAAATCTAGGAGTTGGATGGCCAGAATTATCCGAATAGTGCAATCTGTGATTGTGGCTCATCTCAGATGGGGTTTATAAGGTGGATGGTCCTCATCACTTTACATGTTAGGCATATATAAGGTTGGATTAAGTATATAAACATGGGTTATACTCATTAAATAAGATCCATCGATTTTTTCAAAATATAGCATTTTTTACCATCTATTAGATATCCATCATTATAAGCCATGCTCAGGTAATCTAAACCGTTAATGTGATGAGTCCTGTCGTGAATGAAGGATGTCGATAAAAATTTTGATTGGAAGGTCCAAACCTGTCAACTAATGGCTTGCATAAATGGTATTTTGTTGTTCTCCAGACAACAGCCAGCCATTTTCTTTGACAACACATCACGACTCATACACATAACATGAAAGAAATTGATTATGAAAAGTATAATTAATAGGTCATACTGCATACGGGATATTGGATACCGAACTATTGGTGACCAATACTATTCAACTAATATGTTGGACTATATATATTATGTTTCAGCTAAATATTCTTCCATTGGACAATCTTATATGTCCAACTTATATGGACTACAAGTTGATGGTTTACCGTCCACTTTCTATCTAAAATTTTGGATAGGAGATTTTGGAAAGATATTTGATAGCCACTGATGATGGGTGGCACAAGAGTGCATGGTCTGAATCATAAAAAATAATAATAATGATAATAAATTGGGCATACTATACTGTTGGTGCTAGAACAAAACGTAACATGTCATTTTAATCAGGTGCATGTTAAGGAGTTAATTTTTGTGTGATTGATGTGCATATAATGAATAGCTATATTAATGTTGATTTTTAGAAATGCAATAGAATGCATGGTTACATACTAAGGTGTCACTGCACTCATGTTTGTAACATGAATACTTCATTAGTGAGTTATTCTTTGTATTTATAGTGACCTAAAAATTAAGTTATAACGTGGAATAACTATTGGTATGAATGACCTTTATAATAATGAGTGCACACAAGAAATGAATGAGTATGTTATATTGAACTATATCAAATCAATAGCCAATTCTATCAAACCATGGGCCCACTTATCACTGTGTATTTATATATAACACACATTATTCTTTTTATATCATTGCATGTATCTTGTGGCTTTTGATCCATCTTATGTGGATTTATGATTGATATGTTTGAACTTGTATCCATGTGTCACATGTACAAAATATAGTCTTCCTATTATAACATGAAACATTAGACAATGTATAACACTTAATACATAAACACTCAGAAATTATACATATGTGAAAAAAATCTCATTTATAAAGATTTTAAATTGTGGGGGTTATGTACTCCCATTTATAAAGATTTTAAATTGTGGGTGTTATGTACTTAGATGCACTATAATGTTCCAAAGTTATATATCCATAAAAATATTATGCTGGCCCATGTGGGATAATTGAGCTGGTATATTTTTAAAATATTACCTTTTGCAGGCTTAATAGATAAAAGGTATAGATCTTATATGTGTGTTACTTTTATGAATATTAAGTACTTAATAACTCACGTTATATGAATGCTCGTATCTCTAGAGTTTCACTTACCATGAAGCAATGGGTAGCTTGAGTTTATCAAATGGACTAGTAGTTAATGTGTCTTAATTCAATGATAACTTTAACTTACATTTTATTATATATGTAGAAAGTGATATTATAGAATAATGGGTCCAATAATAGACAGACCATCGGCACGTATCACTTAACTGTTTAACACACTTATTGCTACTTTTCTATAAATTATTCATATTATTGATCTTAAACATAAAGTTGTTGATAGGGTGATGAGTACGCATGCCTAATTTATGAGACAAGTTATATTCATTTTTGACATTATTCACAATATTTTCTAGACAATATTACCTGCTTAGAAAGGTGGAGGAAATTTTATTTCCATCTAATCATATGCCAACTTAGGACATGTGTCAGATCTAGTCAATTCATATGATAGTTCCTATGAAATATTTTTCTTAATAAATTTATCAGATGGGCCATAGATATATCTATCAAGACTAAATTTGAAATTGTGGAGGTGCACTCGGATACATAAACCACTTAATGCATGGAGTCCAAATTTAGTCAATATGTATTTGATAAATAGGTTGATATAAAATTAAAGATTTGCACAAAGAAAACTATATGTTAAATGTTATGGATCAATATAGATATGTTTTACGTTGATGTGTAGGTCTTTGAGACAAGGTGTCTTGAATTAAACATATTACATGTTTTAATGATCAAATTGGTAGCCATCAAATGAATGGTAGAAAGAATATTGGTAGCGGTCTGAATTCATTAGATAATTGTTGTATCAATGAGATTTTTAAGATATATTCTATTCTCATTAGAGGCTAGATATGGACATTTAAGATTGGTATTCATATGAGACTATAAGTTTATGTAATGAACTGTGTTATTTTACCATCAACAAATGTATCTAATGGCAAAACTTATGCACATATGGAGCTCATTGTTCAATCCATCGATCAAGATACTTGATGATGAACTTGAACATTTCTCCTCCATATTCAGTTACCAAATATCCATTGATTGTATTGAATTCTAATCATAAATTGATAAATTGGTCAGGCTTTCTTGTGTTAGGGAACATATGATAACATGATAATATTGCGATATGATTACATGAAAGTTATACTCTATTTTAGTTGTCATATGTCTATGCATGATAGATTACTCTAGTATTTTTATATTGTAGATACAATAAGGTCGATTGACTTTACTACTAGTTAGTTGAATGGTGGGGCTAATGAAGTTGCTTGAATTATAATAGTACATTGAAGGCTAAGAAAGTTGGTTGTATTCAGAGCTGGTGATATAACAACTATCATAATAAAAGTAATGCTCAGCATCTGTTGTTTGATGTAATCGTAATTATTAACTCTGTGAGGTTAGAAATGAGTTTGGTATGCGTTGGCTTGAGATATAAATAGTCAAAGAGAATGCAGCTGACTATCAAAGACTTGACTAGGGAGTAAAAGAATGAATCTGTCTAAGCAGAGACCCGTTTCTAAATAGCTAATTAGTGAGGCAATAGCTTGTCAATACAATAATCCTTAACTGATCTGAAAGGATGATTAGCCACAATGGGACTAAGATATGACCAAACTCATATGAAAAGAAAGCCTGATGGAGTAACAATGGGTGGAGGTAAAAGGCCTACGGGTCATAAATCCTCTGACCAAGTGACTGTCTAAGAAATTAGTCAATGATACATCAATAGAATGAGGTTGAACCTAATATACGAACTACCAGTGTTGACAACCCAACTTATATGAGTAGAAATCTTATTAGATAGGTTCAATGGGTAAACAATAAAACACGGGTATATGATTACACTGATATAAATGAGCCCCTTCTATGGTGTACAGTGCAAGCAGCAATGAAGAAGGAATAATTTGTGAACTCTTAATGAATCCAAAGCCATATATTTGGTGGTGTACCTAATTGTTGTGTACACTTGATAGAATTCACTATATTGGTGTGGAGGTGGAGACCGCTTCCTATGAGAATCTAGGCGAATTCTCTAAACCACTCATGAAATTCAGGTAATGGTGCATGACCGAAATGCACCAAACTGCAGAATCACTTGTAGTGAAAAAGTTATGTAAGTGACATATACGTACGATCTACATCAAAAGGAATCAAGTTCATTACTATAGTGTCACCTGATTCCTGTAGACCTGTCATGTTTACTCTAATGTCGGTTAAAGTCTATGGTTATAATGCCCTGAAAATCGTGGGGTCGAGCAGAAGCTCAACTCCCGAGTTTCAACGCATCACTTATGCAACATAGATAATGATGTTTAAATGTTGTCCATATTAGTACATTAAACATGAGCAGAATTATACTAAAACAACATATCATACTCTAGAGATAATTAAGCTAAGTAAGCGGAAGACTGAGATAAGTATATAATGTATATAAGTGGTTATAAACCCCTAGAGTATGATCATGTCACCAGGCTGAGTATATACATACTCGTTCCAAAATATACAAAATGATCAAATGTAATGTCCAACTAATTCAAATAATCTCTGTGATCCCATCGATCAGAACAAGGTCTATGAAGACCCGCCTGATAGCTGAGCATAGGAGAATTCTTCCTCCTCATCCATGAAGTTCATTTCAGCTGCACAGACTCCGCCACCGCCTACATCTATAATAGAGTCTGATTGGTATTTTAAAACATCATCCCAGGTGGGAATGAGTAACTAATTCAGTAAAACTATAAAGCAAAGGTTAACATGTTATCAATTCAGTCAAGCAGTAATGATAAAGCAGTACATCAAACAATCCTAGTTACTCTTATTAATGCAGGGATGATATATATTAATGATGCATGCCCTTGCCTACACTCCCTCAACAACATCATCTCATGGTTGTGTATGCAACACTCCCGTTGTGTTCAACTCCAACACTAGAGGCACATGTAATGCGGTGCATGTGCGTGTTAACCAAGTTTTTAATTAGACATATTCATACAGTAGGTTTGAAAAGCTAAGGTACCTCCCTTTACATCATTTACCCAAATAAAGATCCATCAAGGATCGTCAATCCTAGTTAATCACATACAATAGGCAAGTTCACGAGTTTTCACTCGAGGTCACTACAGAGAGGCTCGTCACCGTCACCTTATGTCTATTTCATACTCAAGGTCACTCCACCAACGCCCTATGAACTAGCAGTCTATTTTTAAAGGCTCGTCACTAACCCGATTGGGGACCACGGCCAGGCTGCGATAGTTTAGGTCGACAGCTCGAATACAGTGTCCCATACTACCGTATTCGGCTCACGAGTTTGGGTTACTCATTGGTCACTATGGGGAGGCTCGTCACCCCAGCGTAGGTAAACAGCCTGACCATGGTATCTCATACCACCATACCTGGCTCATAAGTCTTAGCGGATCATAGTACCATAGTTGAAGCATGTTTTACATTGATAAGTGGTACCTTAGATTCAAGCAGTAATGTCCATACATGGTAAACACACAATATGCCAATCGGTTTATTAGACAAGTTCGACTGGTATGAGCATACGGTGAATAAATCGACATGGTACCATAGTTGACAATCATCGTACGACTCAGATTCACCGAACGCATCAAATATGGCGAGACTAATTCGACTACTAAAGCAGGAATTGTTACCAATTGCCTGGACTACATAGTAGTCCCAATCATACTCAAATGCAGCATGTGGAGACATGTAATAATCATATATGCATTTAACAAATAATCCATGTGCAACATTCATCTAAGCATTTTATCACCATATTAAACATACTACCGAACATTTCGATTCATCCATAAATATCATAGTTGAAATTTTGAATACATGAAGGAAATCATACATATAGATAAGGTAATTGAGAATTTTATCTCAACTCCCTTATTAAATACAATTCATCAAATAATTTCTCATTCAAACATTTTATCAAATACTTAGACTACACATTACTACATACATAGACTAAATTAGTTACTGCATATATTATTGTAAATCCTTTCACAAGGAAATTGTCATACACACAACATACATGAATCTTAGGTTAATAGTCATGGCAAGCTCACATCAAGATTTCATATTCATTCAATCATTTCAACAAACACATGGAATGCATGTTGTATACAACCTAGTTTACACATATATGATATATCGAAAAGGTCGTAACTAAGATCATATGAAAGCAATCTAATCAAACATAAATCTTTAGCTGACATTGAAAGCCTTAAAAACCATAACCTAAACGTTTATACTCCGCACCTTTCGCCGATACGCCGATTACGAACTCAGTTCGTACACTGCACCTTCGTCTACGACACAACGACTATCTAAATCACGAAATAGGTTAGTTATTTCACTGATTCCTCTATTTGGATTCCTAAAACAAGATTAGAGTTAGAATTTCTTATCCAAATCGAAGTTGGATTCGACGGTGTAGCTAGATATGAAGGCGATTCAACATGTGGAGTAGCAAGAACGAACTATGGCAGCAAACTCTAAGGACCTCCCTTCAATCTCCACTCCGTTCTATCCTTTTCTCTCTTCTCTCTCCTAGGGTTTGGAAAAAATCGTATGAAATAGAAATGGGGTGGGTTTAGGCCCTTATATAGGCCCAGAACTGATGGCAATGGCCCTAGGGCCATGATATACTTAGGTTATAGCCAAAAGTCGACTGTTACGGGCCAACGGGGATCATCTGGAGGTCCCTTTACGGCACACGGTCCAAAGAAAGTTTTCTGACAATGGATCTATGACAAGCTAAGATTTCGGTTCGATCGAATTTGTGAATCGACCGCGAAGGTCCAGTTTCAGTTCAACGGTCATAGCCACTCGATCAGGGCCACAAGTACACTGACATGTGTAGGAAAATTTTTCTGATCCAAGGGTGTAGTTAGGTCAGAATATGATGGCCTGAAACCTTAAATTTGTCCTGCAAGTGAATAACCCAAATCACTTAAGTTTTAGTTCATTTTGTAAAGATATTCATTCGCGTTTCTCACACACTTCGCTCCGGTCTCAAGTTGTGCGTTTCAGGATACTATTTGTACTTGCTTTTCGAGATAGTTGTCAAGCCTAATAAGGCGGTCATAATCGTATAATTTCATGATAATCGAACTTTCGACGCGTGGTCTAGGTCCGATACGGAGTTTCAAAATGCTCCCGAGAGCAACTGGGTTTTGAGGTTGCTCCTAAGTTTTTAGGTAATGTTGGGTTAGCGATTTTAATAGTTTTGGGTCTTGCATTTCATTTAAAAAGTGATTCAAGCTAAATTCTTCAATTATTTAGTTTAGTACTTAACTAAATTCTGCCCTAATTATGACAGAATGAGGTCATAAGGTAGGAGAAGCTAATCTATCCAAACAACCTATTTATTTTGTGATATTCCCTAAGATTAATGGTAAAAAGATTATTTTATTTATATATTTACTATTTACAGTAAATTTTAATTTAAGTATTATTCTTCATCATTTAAACTTTAGAATTAGTGTCTAATATAAAAGTACTTAGAAAAATTTAAAGAATAAGGTGGTGAAAGGTGAGATTTTTGAAGGAAATGGGTTGAAAGGGGATTTGAGACTTTGAGATTGAGTTCTGAGAATTTAATAAGGAGTTAGGATCGATTCATTGCCTAAGGACATCTAACTCCAAGTTAGAAAAAATCTAGGGCGTTACAATCTACCCCCCTTAAAAATAATTTCATCCCTGAAATTGGCTAAGTCTCGTATTGGGTCCATATTCAACGAGCACATTGTAGATACACTGACATCAGTTATTATAATTTAACTCGTACCCATTATTAGGCCTATTTTTTTAATATTAATTGATTTAATACTTGAACCCTAATTGCTTTCCTTAGATGAATTTATTATTGACATTCTAAAGAAGATCCAGATTCTATTTAGTGACCTATCCTTATGTATATCTTGGATCAATTCCCTTCGATCTTGGGTCAGTAGGGTAGGGTCCCACCACGCTTCTGCTATGCCACTTTGATCAAATGGATGTATTAGCCGACCTAACTAGATTCGGCTCATAATGTTCTACCCTCCTTAAAAATTATTTCTACTCTCAAGACTCAAGAATCTATGTCTCGACCCGTGTGTTGGAACAAGGAATAAGTTAGTACCTATCCTTGACATGAAATGGGAAACGATCTCTCAAGATATTGGTCTTCCTTTCATTGATGAAGTGTACTATGGCATTCGTACCTATGGTTATAGAAATGAGTTAAAAATATAATGTGTGTTGTGTTTGATTCCGAGGACGGGTGTGAGTTTGTGGCAAGATGCCTAAATCTACCAAAGAAGGACTTTTTCCATGGTCTTGACTTACCCTTTTTCATGTCCAGTTTAATACAGTAAAACAATCTATACATTATTAGTAAATAACGAAGTTGGACAAAATAGGTTAATGGGCAGACTATCTTTTTAAGTTCATATGCACAATATAGATACGAGAATGGTATGTGGTTTGGGACCTAATTCCTAACTATCTGTTGCCCATTTGAAAAATTTCTTGGGCCTAAAAAGAAAAATCTCTATTCTCTATATATTCTTAACATTCCTCAAAGATGAAGTAATAAAATTTTGATTGTAAGTGGTTGGGCCAACACAGAAGGAAAGCTGTGTAGTGGGTTTGCGCCGGATACATAGACCTTCTGCCTAGTCTATGATAGAAAATTTATCGTATCAGTTCTTAATCCTAGTTGATCCCGATCTTTTTCTTGATCAGAGCATTGAGTTCATTGGCAACTATCATAATTTAGAATTTGATTCAAACTGTGAATACTTCTCTTATATATATTTTCTTTACTCCGTGTTTTCGATTGTAATAAGTCCTTAAGAAGGTAATTCTAAGGAGTGTATTGATTTAACCTAACGTTAAATCTAAGTGATATATAAGTTTTATCTAAGCGTGAATAATTTCTAAGTCAAAATAACTTTCATAAGAGTTATTAAAGAAGCCTGTAAGTATCAAGGGAATCCAACAAAAAAATGAGGTCTCACTCCAACTTAATCAAGCTGACTAACTAAGTCTATCATTCATTAATCTTAGCATAATTAGTCTTTTACATTCCTTAATATAACCAGTAGCCTAGTCTTAATTTAGGAGTAGCAGTAATCCAATAGTTGTAATCCCAAGTCTAAACTCATATGCTAGGTAATTTTGTACCAGTTCTAATGCAAGAAATTATTTTATCGCTTATGGTCAAAAGTTGTCTGATTGGAATTGAGTTGTGAGGACTTGAATTTAACTATGCTCGAGCATTTTACATATGCGCATACTAGCTAAAGAGGTCCTAGGGTTCATGTTATTAATTTATTGGGTTTCCTATACTGTCAGATTTTATATAATCCTGGTTTTCAAGGTCCTGGGGTAGTTTTATGCCCTTTTTTGGTACTTTTAGTTAGTACATTATTTTAATTATTTCTTAATAGTTCATTATCAAGTCTACTTCATCTCCATCAAATTTCATTGGATATCATGTTGTAAAAAATTTCTAAAAATTATAGAAGCAGCAGTTGTCCAAACTAATGATGTTTAGACAATTGCCACAACGACCTATATTTAACTACATTAAAAATTTTATTATATTTTTTACTTATTTTTTATATGAAACTAGACTTATCGAACTTCAATCTAGATTTTGAATCACCTAAATTGGAGTTATATCGAGGGAGATAAGACTTTTTGAAGTCAAATAAATATTGCAGAAAATGGGCCCCCCGACCTACTAGACCCCGAGGCCCGCCATTGGGACGATAACATCGCGATGGCTTGCCTTGGGGTGCCAAAAATGTGATGTGCAGGACCCACCTCGGGTCCCCTCGATTTGCGTTGTTTATCCACCCGAGTTCGTTTAATGTGGTTTTGGGTTCCATCTCGCGTATATTCATGCTTTCCGGGTCTTGTGAGTATGAAATACACAGAATTATTGTCTAAACCCGTTGATTGATAGTCTAGAAAGGAATTGGGATCATCTCACATGATCACAGGTACATACGGGTCATACTTCAACTGCCAATTTTGCTTCAACACTTATATGATCACCGACGGGCGAAACTTGAGATCCTAATGTGGTTTTTAGATTCCATCATCCCCTCTTAAGTCAGAGTGTATCAGAGTATGTTGTGTTACTAGAACCCAGGTCCATTTTAATCCAAATCATTCTTTAATACCATCTTGTAACACCCTAAAAATCGGGGGGTCAAGCAGAAGCTCAACTCTTGAGTTCCAACACATCACTTATACAACATAATTAATGATGTTTGAATGTTATCCATATTAGTGCATTAAATATGAGTGGGATTATACTAAAACAGCATATCATACTCTAAAGATAATTAAGTTAAGCAAGAAGAAGACTGAGATAAGTATATAATGTATATAAGTGGTTATAAACCCCCAAAGTATGATCATGTCACTAGGCTGAGTATATACATGCTCGTTCCAAAATATATAAAATGACCAAATGTAATGTCTAAAAAATTCATATAATCCCTGTAATCATGTCAATCAGAACAAGGTTTACAAAGATACGCTTGATAACTGAGCATAAAAGAATTCTTTCTCCTCATCCATGAAGTCAATTTCAGCTGTATAGACTCCGCCGCCACTTGCATCTACCACAGTCTGGTTGGTGTTTTAAACACCATCCCAGGTGGGAATGAATAGTTAATTCAATGGAACTATAAAGAAAAAGTTAACATGTTATCAATTTAGTCAAGCAGTAATAATAAAGCAGTACATCAAAAATCCTAGTTACTCTTATTAATGCTGGGATAATATGTATTAATGATGCATGCCCTCGCCTGCACTCCCTTAGCGACATCATCTCACGGTCGCGCATGCAATGCAACACTCCCGCTGTGCTCAACTCCAATGCCAAAGGCACATGCAATGCAGTGCATGTATGTGTTAGTCAAGTTCTTAATTAGATCTATTCATACAGCAGGTTTGGAAAGCTAAGGTACCTCCCTTTATATTATTTACCCAAACAAAGATCGATCTAGGGTCGTCAATCCTAGTTAATCACATATGATAGGTAAGTTCACATGTTTTCACTCGAGGTCACTAAGGAGAGGCTCGACATCGTCACCGTAGGCCTATTTCATACTCGAGGTCACTCTACCAATGCCCTACTAACTGGCAGTTTATTTTTGAAGGCTCGTCACCAACTCGATTGGGGACCATAGTCAGGCTGCGGCAGTATACGTCGACAGCTCGAATACAGTGTCTCATACCATCAAAATCAGATCACGAATTTAGGTTGCTCATTGGTCACTACAGGGAGGCTCGTCACCCCAGTGTAGGCCGATAGCTCGACCACGGTGTCCCATACCACCATGCCCGGCTCATAAGTCTTAGAGGATCGTAGTACCACGGTTGAAGTGGGTTTTACATTGTTAAGTGGTATCTTAGATTCAAGTAGTAACGTCCATACATGGTAAACACACAATAAGTCAATCGGTTTATTAGATAATTTCAATTGGTACGAGCGTACGCTGATTTAATCAACATGGTACCACAGTCGACAATCATTGTATGACTTGGATTCACCGAACGCATCAAATGTGGTGGACTAATTTATCCACTAAAGCAGGAATTGTTACCAATTGCTTGGACTACGCAGTAGTCCTAATCATACTCAAATACAATATGTGGAGACATTTAATAATCATATAGGCATTTAACAAACAATCCAAGTGCAACATTCATATAAGCATTTTATCACCATATTGAACATACTACTAAACATTTCGATTCATCCATAAATAACATAATTAAAATTTTGATTACATAAAAGAAATTACACATATAGATAAGGTATTTGAGAATTCTATCTCCACACCCTTATTAAATACAATTCATCAAATAATTTGTCATTCAAACATTTTATCAAACACTTAGACTACACATTACTACATACATAGACTAAATTAGTTATGACATATATTATGGTAAATCCTTTCACAAGGAGATTGTCATACACACAACAAACACGAATCTTAGGTTAATAGTCATGGCAAGCTCAAATCGTGACTTCATATTCATTCAATCATTTTAACAAACACATGGAATGCATTTTGTATACAACCTAGTTTATGAAATAACGATGAAGACCGCTTGAGTTGAAGTAGGAATATGTCAATATATCCTAGAGGGGGTGAATAGGACTTTTTAAAGTTTTTATGAATTATTAAAAATTCTATCACACTAACCCTATCACAGAGTACAGATTGATTACTTAAAAATAACTCTACTGACTTCCAAGCCTGGTAGAGGATCAAATCACAAACTACTTAAAAGATAAAAAATTTATAGATAAGATTATGATGGATATGACTGTGTGTGTGTGTATAAGATGTGATTTCAGATGATCAGATATAAATACATATAAGGAAATCACATAAATGAAAGACAATACCAATCTCAAACACAGTCATTTTATAGTGGTTCGACTACTTATCTACTCCACTCCCGGCTTCCACACTCAACCCTTGAGTGTATCAGATTTCACTAAGGAGGTTTTTCATGATTCACCTCAAACCTAAGGTTTTAAATCAAGTTCACCTTCAACATTTACAGAGGTTTCTACTCGGTTCACCTCAAACCCTGGAGTTTTGCTGGCGCACTCCTAACCAGATGTTTATGTCCACACAGAGCAAGGGTCTACACAACGCACCCAGATGCTTATGCTCTCTACAGAGCAATGGTCCACACAACGCACCCCACACGTACACTCCCATCGGAGGCCTCCTCGGAGGACTTCAAAAGGTGAGCAACACTTAAGACCCAATCCTAAAAAGAAATGATCACAAGTATCTTCTGAACTCTAGATACTTAGAAATAAGTTGATGAGTCTCATTCAGTTCAACGTCGAAAATCTCCTCCTTATTGTTGAAGGGTCTTCGACTCCCTTGATCCGCTACACAAAAGGTATACCAGTACTAGGCTTTGGGTTGGGTCAAGGTTATGATGGAATTCTACTCTCTAAAGGTTTTCCTAATAGCAAGATAGAGTGATTCCAATCATCTATGGATTCAAGGCATCCCAGCTTAATGATTTGCCATTAAGGTAGTAGCTGGAGGATCCTTGAATGCGGAAGTTCATTCCCCAATCCACTCTATTGAATATCAATGATGAGGGTGGATTGGAGGATGAACTCCCTTAGAGAAAGGGCTTAAGATAAATGATATGAAGTTTAAAACACTCAGAAGTACTCTCTTCTTTCTCTGCCAGCAATAAAGACTAACCTCTCTATATATAGGCAGAAGGTTCCAACGGATATAAAAAGGTCACATTTATGACAGAGTTTGATATCATCTAGGAAGAGTCAACATGATCGAGCGTATACTCTCGATTGTATTGATGATCCGCTCGATGATACAAACTTAAATGTCATTTTCACTTTTGAAAACCTTTTGTTAACTGGTCGATGGGATCGAGACACACATCGATGTTATCAGATTTCGAACTTCGATTCCATCGATATATGGATCGATCTAATGACAGGTGAAAACAAGAGAGACAATCCTTGAAGAATTTCAGGTTCTAAAGATATGATCGAGGAATAGTCGATATCTCAAAATTTGTATATCGATGATATCGGAGTCCGTGTCGATGGGATTGATAAATCGTATAGATTTACCTATAAGCTTGTTGGACGGTTTATGTCCGGTCTTGATCCAATTGACCAGGTCTCGATATGATCGACATATGAATATCGATTTCTCGACTGACCCCCCAATCAATGTTTAAAGCATCCTGAAATTTATGTTAGAGGAAACATGCGCCCACTATCGATATGATCGACTGACTTCCGATATGATCGATATTTGAATTCAGATTGAATCAGACGGTCATCAATATATCGAAGCTCATAGAAGTTTTCTTTAGAAAAACAGGGGCGCCGGAAAACGTCTGTCAATATTATCGATCCACTTTCGATGGGATCGATATTCGAATATCGATTATATCGATTGAGAGCCCGATATATCGATAAATCGTCCAGATGAATGTTTGATTGCTAGACACTTTTTGTCCTCACTCGATTGTATCGATTGCGATGCCGAGGACATCGACAGACTAGGTCGATCATATCGAAAGGGGAATCGATATAATCGACAAGGTAAGAAAATGTAACACCCCAGATTTTTGCCAACCTTGAATTAGACGTCCTTAGGAAATGGGTCAATCCTAATACTTGATTAACTTCTCAAAACTCAATCCAAAAGTCTCAAATCCCTATTTCCTTCGAAAATCTCACCTTTCACTACTTTATCCTTCAAAATTTTCTAGGATATTTCATATTAGACACAAATCTTAAAGTTTAGGTAATGTTAATCAATACTTAAGCTAAAAAGTATTATGAATAGTAAATAAATAAATAAAAATGATTTTTAACCATTAACCTTTTAGAATATCACTAAATAAGTAGACTATTTGGATAGATCAGCTTCTCCTACCCCAAAATCATACATTGCATGTCAAATAACTCATCACAGGTTCTAAAATATACCCATTTCAATTATCAGATGGAGAAAGCACCCCAAAAAGGTCAGCGAGCGGTCATGCCATCGCCGGTTTGGCGATGCATCACCGAACTCGTCCGTACAGCGGGATTCTGTACTTTTTTTCCTGTGCATTTCTTCAGACTTTAAAAAATCATATCTCCTTCATTATAACTCCGATTTAGGTGATTCAAAAATTATATTTAAGCTAAATGAGTCTAGTTTTATATAAAAATATGTAAAAAAATATATTAAAATATTTAATATAGTTTAAAGTAGGTCATTGTGAGCAACTGTCCGATAATCACTTGTTGGACAGCTGCTGCTTTGGAATTTTTAGAATTTTTCTACAACTCAAAATCTTATGAAATTTGGTGGAGTTAGGGTAAACTTGATGATAAACCCTTAAAAAATAAATAAAAATAATATGATACCTAAAAGTTCTCAAAATGGGGGATAGAATGGCCCTAGGACCGTATTCTTCCATAATTAAGGTAGAATTTGGTTGAGTACCAAACTGGATACTCAGTAGAATTAACTTGGACCACTTTAAATATATTCTACAAGACCCAAAACTTGAAGAATCAATGACGCTATAATATCCTGAAACTTAGGATCAAACTCTAAACCCGTTTGCTCTCATGAACCCTTTGAAACTTTGTATTGGATCTAGACCGCGCGTCGAAAGTCTGATACCTACAATCTTAGACCGTTATGACCGCTTAGCTGGACTTGACAACCTTTTCGAAAATCAAGGCCAACCGACGTTCAGAGGCTGTTTCATTGAGCCTGGAGTGAAGAGAGTGAGAATAGGCTTAGATTTAAAAATTTTAATTCAAATCTGGCACGTGAATTGGTGCGTTATTATTAAGCGTTTTGACAGTCAAAATTCAGCCAAATTACACCCTCGGATCAGAAAAAATTTCTCTTTCATATCACGAGACTCGTAGACCTGATCTAGGTGCGACGACCGCTGAACTGAAACTGGACCGCCACGTGCGATCTACGAATACTACTGATCTGAAAATGGGATGTGAGCGACATCCGACATGCATGAGCTTAAGTCCGATCGCGTTCGGCCAGAAGACCTCCAGAAATATCTTTTTGGACCGAAACAGCCCCGATTTGGTTAGGCATCAAGTGAACATTGTTCCTAAGCCTGTTTTGGGCATGTTTTAAGTTATAAAAGGGGCTTAAACCCTCACTTCTCTCACCCATCCGAATTTGCTAGAAACCCTAGCTGGTGTGAGAGAAAAGGTGAGAGATTGTGAGAGAGAGTGGGAGAGATTTTCCTGCCACCTGCTGCTACGCTGCACGTGCTTAGGCGACGCATTCTAATCACTTTCTTGGCGATTCCAACGCACTTTGAGGTAAGAAAAATCCTAACCATCTGCTGATTTAGCATTCCGTCGATTCCATTAGCGATGCATCTTATATAACTTGTGAATTAAGTTGTCTGATCGCCGTAGACGAAGCGTATACGCTCCGTTCGAAACGATACACATCTAAAGTGAAAGGTGCGGATTCTAGACGCTTCGATTGACTGTTTTCAACGCTTTCAATGTCTTTTAATAGTAGATTATCGACGACAACGTCGTTTGACATGTTCAATATGTTGTCTGTTTCCTGTTTCGTAAGCAGACGAAAAATATGAGATTTAGGGCATTTTAGTCATTTTTAGGAAATACTGTTTTCATCCATATTTTGCTGATGTGATTGACATGGCTTCTCGTCGCATTAAGATATTAGGAATGCGTGCATAATCAGTTTGGCGAAGAGATTCGCCCAAATGCGCACTTTGAGTCGACATACTATGTGTAGACTTAAGTGTGTAGTCTAAGTGTTTGTATAAATGTTTGTATTAGTATGTATTGCATTAAATGGTGTTATGAATTAGTTTAAGATTGAATTCTCAAATAATATGCTGATGTAAATGATTTCCTACATGTTGGCTATATGTATAATTTCATTATATGTATGAAATGCATGTGCTAGATGATTTACTTAAGTTGTATGTTATAACATGTGTTAACATGCTCACATTGTTGTATTTCATTTCCATTACTCTTATATAATTGCTGATGTGGATTCATAATTGTTTGAGACTATACCTAGTCCAAGCAGTCGGTAACCGAATAAATTCGTGGTTGGCTTATCTTCGCCACGAACGACGCATCGATGAATGCGGGTCGTATTTTAGAGTTGGCGGCAGTGGTTAAGCCACACGAAGTATTTTATGCACTTCATGTCGTTCGACTTGAGATACACTCGTGCTAGTCGAGCCCGTCAAGTAACCCGACTGGCCATTGTATGTTCACCTTGTATGAGTCATAACTGCTTGAACCTAGGGTACTGAACTTACCATTGTAAACCCTATTAACCATGGTACCTTGATCCATAAAGACTCAGGAGCTGGGCATGGTGGTATAGGACACCGTGGTCGAGCTGTCGGCCTACGCTGGGGCCACAAACCTCCCCGTAGTGACCAGTGAGCACTCAGACTCGTGAGCAGATTATGGTGGTATGGGACACTATATTCTTGTTGTCGGCCTACACTGATAAGGTGATGGGGGATCGGTGCAACGAGTGCCAGCAACAGCCCTGGCAGCCCTTTGTAGTGACCGCGAGCGTATTCTGAGTCTACGGGAGGGGACGACCCTTCCGTAGCAATGAGAGTACATTAGGCCTGTATTGATAAGGTGATGGGGGAGCGGTGCAATGAGTACGAGCAACAGCCCTGGCAGCCCTTGCAGTGACCTACAAATGTAATATCGTATGTGATTACTAGGAGTGACGACCCTAGACAGGATCTGTGTTGGGATTGATATAAGGAAAGTACCTTAGTTTCCCAATCCTGATGTATGAAAAGGACTAATAATAACTCGGTAATCATATCACCATCACATTGCATGTGCATGAAAGATGTGGAGCACTGTGGGATGAAAGCATGCCGCGGGCATAAGATGGTGCCGTATGAGGGAGATCGTCGGTGAGGGCATCCATCATGTCATGTCATATTGCATTAACAACAATATTTAGGAATGTTTGAATTATTGCTTTACTATTATCGCATGATTGATTTGATAACATGCTAATCTCTGCTCTCTTATCCCACTAAGTTGATCACTCACTCCCACGTTACAGGATGGTGTTTTCGGACACCCACCAGTCCCTATTGTGGTTACAGATGATGGCACTGCTTGAGAAGCGGAGCTGGACTTGATGATGATAAGGAGGATCCCTCCTTTATACGTGTTCTGATTGACGGGATTACAGGGAGGTTGATTAGATGCCTTGACACTTGTCATTTTATATTTTCAGAGCACTCATGTATATTATTTCTTTCTATTATGAGGTATACATGTACATGTTTAACCTGGTAATATGTTCACACTCTGGAGACTTACAATCAATTATATATTATATGTATGTATCACAGTCTTTCGCTTGTTAATTTAACTATCTCTGGAGTATGATCTGCTATTCTGGCTTTATCTCACTCATGTTTAATACATTAACACAGACAACATTCAATCATACACATTTATGTTGCATAAATAATATTTTGGAACTCGGGAGTTAGGTTTTTACTCGACCCCCGATTTTCAGGATATTACAGATGGTATCAGAGCATGATTTAGATTAAACCGGGCCTGGGTTATGGTCACGCGACGTACGCTGTCGCTCCTTTGACTTAGGTGGGTGCGAAAGGAATCTAGAAACATACGTAGGACTTCAGTTTCGCCAACAGGCGAAGTCTACTCAAATCGATCATTCGATCGAGTCCGTAACGCATCTAGGGCCGCGTGAAGCGACCTAAGTAGCTCCTAGGTTGTAAGTAGGTGGGTTTGAGACATCCTCTGAAAGGTTTCAAACCTGAAAATGCATGTATTTGGGCTGTGGGGCAACCACAACCCTTACATTCAATCGCTAGAGCTTAAAAACCCCGTTTCACCTAGTTTCTTCAAAAAAAATTTTCCTCTCACCACCCCATTCTTCAATTCCTTCTCAGTATTTTCATGTTAGGCATTGATCCTAATGTGAAAATGATATAAAATCATACTTAAATAAAATTTTCCAATGAATAGTAAAACTACACAAAAATTGGCCTTTTGGCCATTCCAATGTTGAAATATTTCATAAAATATGGGTTAGTTGGATGGATTAGCTCCTCCTACCCTAAAATCATATGTTACATGGCATATAAATTCATTCTGTTCTATAGGTTGGCCCCGAAACACCCCAAATGGAGAGTTGGGCCTCACTAAGCCAATCTACAATGATCTGGGGTGGGGCCCATACCTATCTGGAGCCCCTAGGGCAGGGAGACCCAACCCACCAGGCCAGACCGGCCAGATGTAGAGATGTTCGGCGATGCCATCGCCAGTTCGGGGGTGGGGCCCATACCTATCTGGAGCCCCTAGGGCAGGGAGACCCAACCCACCGTCCCATTTGGGCGGTGCTTTGGGTGGACACCCTAAAATGGGTAGGGGAGGTCTCCTATGTGTGGGTCATCTCTTAAAAATGCCCCAAACACTCACCTCATTAACAATTCAAGCCCCCAAGCTCTCCTTCATCCTTCTTGTTGTTGTCCTCTCTTTCAAAACCCACTTTAAATCGCCCCCAATCCCATTTTCGGTCACAACCGATGCCAACCCATCATCCACAGCTGTTGGCACTCCCTTTCCTCTCCACTTTTATCATTTGCAGCTCCCACAATCTCCATAAAAGGCTGAAAATTGTGTGGAGCTTCATTCCCCTTTATAGTTCTCTTTTCCCTTTAAAAATTCAGCCTTTGGGAGCTTGATGCATCCCTCTACAGGGCCTAGATTCGTTTCAGTCCATTTGGACAACCATTTTTCCGCATTTCCTCCGCTTTCCATGGATATTGTTAAGGTTATTTTAGCTTTTTCTCTCTTTCCACTGTCCCCTCTCTCATGTCCCTTTTATTTGCTCCTCAGACTCGTGAAAACCTATTTACCCATCCCATTTCTCCACATTCTTCGCTTGTTTGATTACCATTTGAAAGATTTTTGTGTTTTGTTGTTATTAGGTTTAGTGAAGTCAGAGGTAGAAAATGTGGTTGTGTTAGTGGTTTGGCCTTAGCATAGTCGAATGCGTTCCTGTCATAATCCATGTGGAATTTTATTCCATGTATTGTGATAAATTTTGTTGAATGGAGTGCATGCCGTTTTGTTTGTTGTAAGGTATTGTCCCTAGGTTGGGAGTATCCTATGGTTGCCACTGCCATATTGTAAATCTCAGGATTCAGCCTACAAATTGATTTTTATCCCAACCCACCCTCCTACCAAGCATGCCACACTCAATCCCGCCATGGGACTAGGAATGCAGTTCCATTTAATACAACTTAATGCTACTGGCCACATAGGACGTTGGAGTTTTGGACCTAGAGTTAGCACTCCTAGATTTGAAGGATCTGACGACATAGGAAATCCAATTCCATTTACACAATCGTGACCCTAAGAGAGACCGATTCCCTGTACTAGTAATGGTATGGAACCATTTAGCGTATAAACTTAGGCTTTGGATTATAGCTACTGAGTTACAGACTAGGCTACTAGTTACCTTAAGTAGTGTAAAGCCTGTATATGCTAAGAAATTGTAGGTTAGATTTGGTTGAAGTAGAACTGTATTCCTTCGATAGACCCCCTTATTACTCATAGATTTCTGCTGTAACCCATAGGAAAGTGGTTTTAACTTAGAACCATTCACTCTCAGGGAAAATTTATAAATCCCTCAGATTGAACTTAGAATGAACTAGCACGCCCTTTAGAATTGCCTTCCCCAAGGGCTTATTGCATTCGGGAACGCGGAATAAAGGAAATGCATTTATCAGCGAGTATTCGCAGTTTGAATCGACTTCTTAATCCTAGTAGTTACCAATGAATCTAATGCTCTGATCAAGTAGAAGATCGGCATCGACTAGGATTGAGGACTGATACAACAAATTTTCTGTCATCGCGGGGCAGAAGGTTTATGTATCCAGCTCAGACCCATTACACAACTATTCTTCCGTGTTGGCCCGACCACCTACAACCAAAAGTTATTGCTTTGCCCTTGGTAAATGTTAAGGACAAAATCGTTGTGCCGCCAGTGTTGCATCACTGTCAAACCATGCTTTAGGATGCACTTCATCAGATGTGGCAGGAAGCCCTGCATGATGTGCGAGTTTGCATATGAGCATGGGAAAGGGCAGTGTTTCCCCATGATTTCCATGGATTACATGAATGATTTGCTTAAAGAGGAGAGTTGGTAAGCACACTTGATTCTCTTGATATACATCATAGAGTACATTGAGCAACATCGTAGGGATACACATTTGACCAAAAAATGCTATGAAGAATTTTGAAGGTGGGTCCAAGATGGTTGATATGCAACAAATTTTTGTCATTTCGTGGAACTATAGTCCCTTGGCACAACGCATGGGTTATTTCTCCCCATACCCCCAACCCATTGAGATTTCGGTTGGTTACCGAAATTCTAGTGACTGGAGTGATAAGTTTTGAGTAATGTGCAAGAACAATTCGAATGCTGGGGGGATCTTCACAAATGACATGACAATGTTTGAAGAATTCATGGATCACACCCAGTTGGTACGATCCTCCAAGATGTAGAATATTTTGCTAACCGATTACTTCTAGAAGGAGATCAACTCCAAAAGGCTCAATGGCACTATTGAGCACTAATCGTTCAGTGATGACAGATGGACCTCCTTCCTTTGGAGTAGGTTGATATCTACTGGAATTTGATTACATGCTTTTCTCCTCTAAAGATTGAAAGTAAGCCTTACCTTTCCCTTTGATCATGTTTTGAAGAGGTGAGATGCTGATAGGAACTGGAAGAGATATTTAGAGAAGAAAAAGATATGAGTTCGAGTGCGCCCTTCTCTTTATATAATAGACTTATCGATTATATCGATCAGTTATCAATAGCATCATTATGACTTTCACCAAAAGTTGCACTGACGGTTGTTTGAAAACAGCAATCCGATGGAATGCAGTTTAAGGAACTGTCGATTGTATCGATGTACCATCTCGATGGAATTGATTATAAAATCGAAACTACACAGATATTATCGAGGCTGTAAGAATTTTGACATTTGTTCATCATCAGCATGATCATGAACATCTCAGACCTTAAGATTTTCAGTGTGTACCATAGGTCCAGAGATATTATTAATGCGAACAAACGCCAATTGACTTTTGGAGGTCACAGAACCTGTTTGTGTCAAGGGGCTTTGTAAGAATATCAGCAAGCTGTTTGTCAATAGTTACATAATCTAACACAATGGTCTTTTCTTCGACTAATTCTCGGATAAAATGATGACGAATGTCAATATGCTTGGTTCGAGAGTGCTGAACTGGGTTCTTCGAGATATTTATAGCATTGGTATTGTCACAGAAGAGACTTATTGTGGATTGTGCAATCTTGTAGTCAAATAGCATCTGTTTCATCCAAAGGAGTTGAGCACAACAGTTACCTGCGGCTATATATTCAGCCTCCGTAGTGGATAACGAGATTGAGTTCTATTTCCTGCTTTGCCAGGAAACCAAATAATTTTAAATATAAAAACATCCACCACTTGTTAATTTTCGATCATCCAAATTTTCAGCCCAAGCAGCATCTGAATATCCTGCAATGATGGTGGAGGTTTCATATGGATACCATAGTCCAAAGGTGGTAGTCTCTGCAACATACTTGATAATCCTTTTAACCGTTGTTAGGTGAGATTCCTTAGGATTCGCCTGGTAACGAGCACACACACCAACACTAAAAGATATATCTGGATGACTAGCAGTGAGATATAGCAGACTTTCGATCATGCTTCGATAGAGATGTTGGTCCACACTTTTTCCATTAGTATCTTTTGAAAGTTTTAGAGTAGTACTCATAAGCGTGTGATAAGTGCGTCCAGACTGAAGCCCAAATCTTTTCACTAAGTCTTTTGCATACTTGGTTTGATTTATGAAAATTCCATCATCCAGTTGCTTGACCTGTAATCCTAAGAAGCAGTTCAATTCTCCAACTATGCTTATTTTAAATTCTGATTTCATGAGGTTGGAAAATTTGGATGCCTCGTCCCCGCCTGTTGATCCAAAAATAATGTCATCCACATAAATTTGTGCAATAAGCAATGAGTTCTTTATTCTCTAGGTGAACAATGTCTTGTCTATACTTCCTCTGCGGAATTCATGGTCTAAAAGAAACTTCGTTAATCGTTCATACCAAGCACGTGGTGCTTGTTTGAGACCATACAGAGCTTTGTCCAAACGATAAACATGATGGGGATGCTTAGGATCTGAAAATCCTTTTGGTTGTTCCACATATACTTCTTCGGCAAGATCCCCATTAAGAAAGGCACTCTTAACATCCATTTGAAATAATTTGAATTTTAGTGCGCATGCAATGGACATAAGAATTCTAATAGACTCTAGACATGCGACCGGGACAAACATTTCATCAAAATCAATCCCTTCAATCTATGAGTATCCCTGAGCAACCAATCTTGCTTTGTTTCTATTTACATTCCCTAATTCATCAGATTTATTTTTGAAGACCCATTTTGTTCCAATGACATTAGTATCAGTTGGTCTAGGAACCAGTTTTCACACATCATTTCTCTGAAATTGTTGAAGTTCTTCTTGCATGGCATTTATCCAGTATTCATCTTGAAGAGCTTCAACAATATTCTTGGGTTCAATCTTTGAGGTAAAACAGAAATGACTATAAACATTGTCTATCTGTCGTCCAGTTCTTACACCGTCATTAGGGTCTCTAATAATCTGCTCTCGAGGGTGATTCTTAATAACGGGTATGTAAGATAATTGCTGGCGTTCATTCAATAATGGAGATTTGTCATCTGATTTTTTGAGTTTGAATGAATCTACATCATCTTCTATTTCATTTGCAGGAGAATTCACATCTTGAGGATGATCATCAATTACCACATTCACAGATTCTTGAATAGTAAGAGTTCTTAAGTTGTATGCTCTATAAGCACGACTATTCATAGTGTACCCTAGAAAAATGCCTTCATCACTTTTAGATTCAAACTTTCCTAGGTGATCCCTGTCCCTCAGAATGTAGCCTTTACTACCAAAGACCCAAAAGTATTTCACATTTGGTAGCTTCCCATACCATAGTTCATATGGAGTTTTCTTCAGACCTGCTCTAAGATATACTCTGTTTATGATGTAGCAGGCAGTATTGACAGCTTCTGCCCAAAAACTCTTTGCCATATCTTTTCCATTCAGCATAACTAACCCCATTTCCTATAATACTCAATTTTTCCTCTCAATAACTCCATTTTGCTGTGGAGTTTTTGGGGTTGAAAATTCATGACAAATTCCTTTATCATTGCAATATTTTTCAAATTCATCATTTTCGAATTCGTCACCATGATCACTTCTGATGCATTTTATATCATATTCTTTCTCATTTTGAATTCGTTTTTCCAAGACTACGAATTTTTCAAAGGCATCGGATTTTTATCGAAGAAATCCAACCCAAGTAAATCTAGTATAATCATCTACTACTACCAGAAAGTATCTTTTCTTGTCATGACTTTCCACTTTAGTAGGACCTACCAGATCCATATACAGCAAATCCAAGGGCTTTGTAGTAGCAATGGTGGTTGTCTTTTTATGTCTAACTTTTATCTATTTTTCTTTTAGACATTCCACACATACTACTTTTTCTTCTTTTCTAATTTTAGGAAGACCTCTAACCAAGTTTTTTGAGTTAAGTTTAGCTAAATTTTAGTAATGAACATGTCCCAACCTTTGATGCCATAACTTTAATTCATTCTTTACAGCCATATTACACTTTGTGGACAACCCATTTTCATTGGTACTTTCAATGATATAACAGTTATCACAGTGCGTAAACCTTTTATGAGAGATTTTCCTATATGATCTACAATTCTACACACATCTTTTAAGAAGGTGACCAGATGTTCCTTATCACAGATTTGGGAGATACTGAGGAGATTATGTTTCAGACCTTCTACACAGAGAACATCTTTAATTTTTTGAAGACCTGGTACTGCTATTGTTCCTTGTCCAATGATTTTGGCTGAGCTACCATCCCCAAATGTGACTGATCCACCATCGAAGTTTGAATATTCACAGAAGTGAGTATAATCACCAGTCATGTGTCTGGAACATCCACTATCAAGATACCACTTCGAACTATTTCCATCTTTGAGAGCGGTGTGGATTCAAGGCAATTATTTTGATCTGTTACATCCTCTGGGACTTTCTTGCTCATGATTCCAACTTCAATCAAGATCACTCTCTAGGCGATGAAGCCTTTAAAGAGAGACCTGCTCTGATACCAATTGAAATAGCGGTAAAGACCGCTTGAGTTGAAGTAGGAATATGCCAATATATCCTAGAGGGGGGTGAATAGGACTTTTTAAAGTTTTTATGAATTATTAAAAATCATATCATACTAATCCTATCACAGAGTACAGATAATGATTACTCAAAAATAACTCTACTGACTTCCAAACCTGGTAGAGGATCCAATCACAAACTACTTAAAAGATAAATAATTTATAGATAAGATTGTGATGGATATGACTGTGTGTGTGTGTATAACATGTGATTTCAGATGATCAGATATAAAGGGATATAAGGAGATCACATAAATGAAAGATAATACCAATCTCAAACATAGTCATTTTATAGTGGTTCGACTACTTGTCTACTCCACTCTCGGCTTCCACACTCAACCCTTGAGTGTATCGGATTTTACTAAGGAGGTTTCCCATGGTTCACCTCAAACCTAAGGTTTTAAATCAGGTTCACCTTCAACCTTTATAGAGGTTTCTACTCGGTTCACCTCAAACCCTGGAGTTTTACTGGCGCACTCCTAACCAGATGTTTATGCTCACACAGAGCAAGGGTCCACACAACGCACCTAGATGTTTATGCTCTCCACAGAGAAAGGGTCCACACAATGCACCCCGCACGTACACTCTCATCGGAGGCCTCCTCTGAGCACTTCAAAGGGTGAGAAACACTTAAGACCCAATCCTAAAAAGGAATGATCACAAGTGTCCTCTGGACTCTAGATACTTACAAATAAGTTGATGAGTCTCATTCAGCGCAATGTCGAAGATCTCCTCCTTGTTGTTGAAGGGTCTTCGGTTCCCTTGATCCGCAACACAAAAGGTATACCAGTACTAGGCTTCGGGTTGGGTCAAGGTTATGATGGAATTCTACTCTCTAAAGGTTTTCCTATTAACAAGATAGAGTGATTCCAATCATCTATGCATTCAAGGCATCCCAGCTTAATGATCTGTCATTAAGGTAGTAGATGGAGGATCCTTGAATGCGAAAGTTCATTTCCCAATCCACTCTATTGAATATCAATGATGAGGGTGGATTGGAGGATGAACTCCCTTAGAGAAAGGGCTTAAGATAAATGATATGAAGTTTAAAACACTCAGAAGCACTCTCTTCTTTCTCTGCCAGCAATAAAGACTAACCTCTCTATATATAAGCAAAAGGTTCCAACGGATATAAAAAGGTCACATTTATGACAGAGTTCGATATCATCGAGGAAGAGTCGATATGATTGAGCGTATACTCTCGATTATATCTATGATCCGCTCGATGATACAAACTCAAATGTCATTTTCACTTTTGAAAACCTTTTGCCAACTGGTCGATGGGATCGAGACACACATCGATGTTATTGGATTTCGAACTCCGATTTCATCGATATATGGATCGATCTAATGACAGGTGAAAACAAGAGAGATAATTCTTGAAGAATTTCAGGTACTAAAGATATGATTGGAGAACAGTCGATGTCTCAGAATTTATATATCGATGATATCGAAGTCCGTGTCGATGAGATCGATAAATAGTATAGATTTACTTATAAGCTTGCCGGACAGTTTGTGTCTAGTTTCGATCCAATCGACCAGGTCTCGATATAATCGACATATGAATATCTATTTCTCGATTGACCCATCGATCAATGTTTAAAACATCCTGAAATTTATGCTGGAGGAAACATGCGTCCACTATCGATATGATCGACTGACTTTCGATATGATCGATATTTGAATTCAGATTGAATCGGACAGTCATCGATATATCGAAGTTCATAGAAGTTTTCTTTAGAAAAACAGGGGCGCTGAAAAAGTGTTTGTCGATATTATCAATCCACTTTCGATGGGATCGATATTTGAATATCGATGATATCGATTGAGAGCCCGATATATTGATAAATTGTCCAGATGAATGTTTGATTGCTGGACACGTTTTGTCCTTACTCGATTGTATCGATTGAGATGCCGAAGACATTGACAGAACATGTCGATCATATCGAAAGGGGAATCGATATAATCGACAGGGTAAGAAAAACTTAAAGATTTTTCTGTTTGGTAAAAAGTTTTCTTACACTAAAACCCTAAGGTGTTCTACTTATTTTTAAGGATTTTAATCACCTGGTGTTATGGGACATGGGATGTGAGGCTATGATTTACCTATGGCGAGCTTCCACACATCCAGTTAAGGCAGACACTTGACTTGATCTTCCTGTTAGGCGCTGTTGTCCGACTAACTCAACTTACACCGTAATTGACAAACCAGGGCACTAGTAGGTGCACTTTCAGTTTACACATATATGATATATCGAAAACTTCATAACTAAGATCATATGGTAGCAATCAAGTCAAACATAAATCATTAAATGATATTGAAAGCCTTGAAAACCATAATGTAAACGTTTATAGTCCGCACCTTTCGCTGATACGCCAATTACGAACTCCGTTTGTACACTATGCCTTCATTTACAGCACAACGGCTACCTGAATCATGAAATAGGTTAGCTATTTCACAGATTCCTCTTTTTAAATTCCTAAAATAAAATTAGGGTTAGGATTTCTTACCAAAATTGAAGTTGGATTCGACAGTGTAGCTAGATGTGGAGGCAATTCAACACGTGGAGTAGTAGGAAGGAACTACGATAGCAAACTCTAAGGACCTCCCTTCGATCTCTACCCCTTCTATCCTTTTCTCTCCTTTCTCCTATGGTTTGGAGAAAATTGAATGGAATAGAAATGGGGTGGGTTTAGGCCCTTATATAGGCTTAGAACTGATGGCAATGGGCCCAGGGCCATGGTATACTTAGGTTATAGCTAAAAGTTGACTGTTTCGAGCTAACAGTGCTCATCTGGAGGTCCCTTTTCTACACACAGTCTAGAGAAAGTTTCCTGACAATGGATCTATGACAGGTTAAGATTTCGGTTCGATCGGATTTGTGGATCGACCGCGGAGGACCAGTTTCAGTTCAACGGTCATATCCACTCGATCAGGGCCACAAGTATATTGACATGTGTAGAAAAATTTTCCTGATCCAAGGGTGTAGTTGGGTCAGAATCTGATAGACTTAAAACTTAAATTTAGCCTGCAAGTGAACGGTCCAAATCTCTTAAGTTTTAGTTCATTTTGTAAAGATATTCGCATTTCTCACACACTTCGCTTCGGGCTCAAGTTATGCGTTTCGGGATACTATTTGGACTTGATTTCTGAGATGGATGTCAAGCCTAGTAAGGCGGCCATAACTGTATAGTTTCGCAGTAATCAGACTTTCGACGTGCAGTCCAGGTCCGATACAGATTTTCAAGATGCTCCCGAGAGCAACTGGGTTTTGAGGTTGCTCCTAGGTTTCTTGGTAATGTTAGGTTAGCGATTCTAATGGTTTTGGGTCTTGCAATTCATATAGAAAGTGTTCAATACAAATTCATCAATTATTTAGTTTAGTACTTAACTAAATTCTACCCTAATTATGACAGAATAAGGTCGTAAGGGAGAAAAAGCTGATCTATCCAAACAACCTATTTATTTTGTGATATTCCCTAAGGATAATGGTAAAATGCTCATTTTATTTATATATTTACTATTTATAGTAAATTTTAGTTTAAGTATTATTCTTCAACATTTAAACTTTAGGATTAGTGTCTAATATAAAAGTACTTAGAAAAATTTGAAGAATAAGGTGGTGAAAGAAGAGATTCTTGAAGGAAATGGGTTGAAAGGGGATTTGAGACTTTGGGATTGAGTTCTGAGAATTTAATAAGGTGTTAGGATTGACTCACTGCCTAAGGATGTCTAACTCTAAGTTTACAAAAATTCAAGACGTTACAATCTACCCCCCTTAAAAATAATTTCATCCCCAAAATTGGTTAAGGCTCCTATAGGGTCCGTATTCAACAAGCACATTATAGATACACTAACCTCAGTTATTGTAATTCGACTCGTACCTATTGTTAGGCCTATTCTTTTAATATGAATTGGTTTAATACTTGAATCCTAATTGCTTTCCTTCGATGACTTCATTATTGACATTTTAAGGAAGATCCAGATCATATTTAGTGACATATCCTTATGTATAGCTTGGATCAATTCCCTTCGATCCTGGGCCAGTGGGGTAGGGGCCCACCACGCTTCTGCTGCACCACTTTAATCAAATGGATGTATTAGCCAACCTAACTAGATTCGGCTCATAATGTTCTACCCCCCTTAAAAATTATTTCTACTCTCAAGACTCAAGAATCTGTGTCCCGACCCGTGTGTTAGAATAAGGAATAATTTAGTACCTATCTTTGACATGAAATGGGAAATGATCTCTCACTACATTGGTCTTCCTTTCATTGATGATGTGTACTATGGCATTGGTACCTATGGTTATAAAAATGAGTTAAAAATATAATGGGTGTTGTGGTTGATTCTAGGGACGGGTGTGAGTTTGTGGCAAGATGTCTAATTCTACTAAAGAATGACTTTTGTCACGGTCACGACTTACCCTTTTTCATGTCCAGTTTAATACGATAAAATAATCTATACATTATTAGTACATAAGGAAGTTAGACAAAACAGGTTAACGGGCAGACTATCTTTCTAAGTTCATATGCACAATATAGATGCCAGAATGGTATGTGATTTGGGACCTAATTCCTAACTATTTGTTGCTCATTTAAGAAATTTCTTGGGCCTAAAAAGAAAAATATATATTGGCTATATATTCTTAACATTCCTCAAAGATGAAGTAATAAACTTTTGGTTGTAAGTGGTCGGGCCAACACGGAAGGAAATTTATGTAGTGAGTCTGCGCATGATACATAGATCTTCTGCCTACTTTATGATAAAAAAATTATCGTATCAGTTCTTAATCCTACTTGATCCTGATCTTTTGCTTTATCAGAGCATTGAGTTTATTGGTAATTACCAGAATTTAGAATTTGATTCCAACCGTGAATACTTCGCTTATATATAGTTTCTCTATTCCTGTTCCCGATTGTAATAAGTCCTTGGGAAGGTAATTCCAAGGGGTGTATTGATTTGACCTAATATTAAATCCAAAGGATATATAAGTTTTCTATAAGCATGAATAGTTTCAAAGTCAAAACAACTTTCCTAAGAATTATTAAAAAAGCCTGTAAGTATCAAGGGAATCCAACAAAAAAATGAGGTCTTGCTCCAACCTAATCAAGCCGACTAAGTCTATCATTTAATTATCTTAGCATACTTAGTCGTTTACATTCCTTAGTATAACCAGTAGCCTAGTCTTAATTTAGGAGTAACAATAATCCAATAGTTGTAATCCCAAGTTTATGCTTATATGCTTTGTGATTTCGTAACATTTCTAATACAAGAAATTATTTAATCGCTTAGGATCAAAAGTTGTCTGATTGGAATTGAGTTACCTAGACTTGAATTTAACTATGCTCGAGCATTTCACATATGCCCATACTAGCTAAAGGGGTCCTAGGGTTCACGTTATTAATTTATTGGGTTTCCTATACTATCAGATTTTATATAATCCTCGTTCCTAAGATCCTAGGGTAGTTTTATGCCCTTTTCTGGTACTTTTAGCTAGTATATTATTTTAATTATTTTTTTATAGTTCATTATAAAGTCTATTTCATCTCCATCAAATTTCATTAGATTTCATATTGTAGAAAATTTCTAAAAATTATAGAAGCAACAATTGTTCAAACTAATGATGTTTAGATAGTTGTCACAACGACCTATATTTAACTACATTAAAATTTCTATTATATTTTTTACTTATTTTTCTATATGAAACTATACTTATCAAGCTTCAATCTGAATTTTGAATCATCTAAATCAGAGTTATATCAAGGGAGATATGACTTTTTGAAGTCAAACGAACATTGCAGAAAACGGGCCGTACAGCCTGCTAGATCGCAAAGCCTCACCGTTAGGGCAATGACATCGCCGTCAGCTAGACAGGGGGAAGATGGCATCCCACCCCCCCTGGGGTGCCAAAAATGTATGGGACCCACCTCGGGTCCCCCCGATTTGTATCGTTTGGCCCCCCGAGTCCGTTTGATATGGTTTCGGGTTTCATCTCGCATATATTCACATTTTTCGGGTCTCGTAAGTGTGGAATACACTAAATTATCATCTAAACTAGTTGATTGATGGTCTAGAAAGGAATTGGGATCATCTCATATGATCACAAGTGCATATGGGTCATACTTCAACTGTCAATTTCGCTTCAACAGTCATATGATCACCGACAGGCGAAACTTGGGATCCTAATGTGGTTTTTAGATTCCATCGCTCCCTCCTAAGTCAGAGTGCATTAGAGTGCGTTGTGTTACCATAACCCAGGTCCAATTTATTCCAAATCATTTTGTAATATCATCTTATAACGCCCTGAAAATCAGGGGGTCGAGCAGAAGCTCAACTCCGAAGTTCCAACGCATCACTTATGCAACATAGATAATGATGTTTGAATGTTGTCCATATTAGTGAATTAAACATGAACGGGATTATACTAAAATAGCATATGATACTCTATAGATAATTAAGTTAAGCAAGCGAAAGACTGAGATAAGTAAATAATGTATATAAGTGGTTATAAACTCCCAAAGTATGATCATGTCACCAGGCTCAGTATATACATGCTCGTTCCAAAATATACAAAATGACCAAATGTAATTTTCAACTAATTCATATAATCCCTGTGATCCCATCGATCAGAACAAGTTTTACGAAGACCCACCTAGTAGCTGAGCATAGGAGAATTCTTCCTCCTCGTCCATGAAGTCAATTTCAGCTATATAGACTCCATCGCCACCTGCATCTACAATAGAGTCTGGTTGGTGTTTTAAAACACCATCCCAGGTGGGAATAAGTAGTTAATTCAGTGGAACTATAAAGAAAAAGTTAACATGTTATCAATTTAGTCAAGCAGTAATAATAAAGCAGTACATCAAATAATCCTAGTTACTCTTATTAATGCAGGGATGATATGTATTAATGATGCATGCCCTCGCCTACACTCCCTCAGCAACATCATCTCACGATCGCACATGTAACTCTCCCACTGTATTCAACTCCAACGCCAAAAGCACATGCAATGCGGTGCATGTGCATATTAGCCAAGTTCTTAATTAGACATATTCATACATCAGGTTTAAGAAGGTAAGGTACCTCCCTTTATATCATTTACCCAAACCAAAATCCATTTAGGGTCATCAATCCTAATTAATCATATACGATAGGCAAGTTCACGAGTTTTCACTCGAAGTCACTACAAAAAGGCTTGTCACCGTCACCGTAGGCCTATTTCATACTCGAGGTCACTCCACCAATGCCCTACCAACTGGCAGTCTATTTTCGAAGGCTCGTCACCAACCTAATTGAGGACCACAGCTATGCTGCGCCAGTGTAGGCCGACAGCTCGAATATAGTGTCTCATACCACTGTATTCATTTCAAGAGTTTGGGTAGCTCATTGGTTACTACGGGGAGACTCATCACCCCAGCGTAGGCTGACAGCTCGACCACGGTGTCCCATACCACCATGTCCGGCTCATAAGTCTTAGCGGATTGTAGTACCATAGTTGAAGCGGGTTTTACATTGGTAAGTGGTACCTTAGATTCAAGCAGTAATGTCCATAAATGGTAAATACACAATAGGTCAATCGATTTATTAGACAAGTTCGAGTGATACGAGCGTACGCTAAATTAATCAATATGGTACCATAGTCGACATTCATCGTACGACTTAAATTCATCAAACGCATCAAATGTGGTGAGAATAAATTAGCCACTCAAGCAGGAATTGTTACCAATTGTCTGGACTACGTAATCTCAATCATACTCAAATGTAGCATGTGGAGACATGTAATAATCGTATAGGCATTTAACAAACAATCCAAGTGCAATATTCATCTGAGCATTTTATCACCATATTGAACATACTACCGAACATTTCGATTCATCCATAAATATCATAGTTGAAATTTTAATTACATGAAGGAAATTATACATATAGATAAGGTAATTGAGAATTCTATCTCAACGTCCTTATTAAATACAATTCATCAAATAATTTCTCATTCAAACATTTTATCAAACACTTAGACTACACATTACTACATACATAGACTAAATTAGTTACAGCATATATTATGGCAAATCCTTTCACAAGAAAATTATCATACACACAACAAACATGAATCCTAGGTTAATAGTCATGGCAAGCTCAAATCATGATTTCATATTCATTCAATCATTTCAACAAACAAATGGAATGCATTTTGTATACAACCTAGTTTACACATATATGATATATCGAAAACATCGTAACTAAGATCATATGGCAGCAATCAAGTCAAATATAAATCATTAGCTGACATTGAAAGCCTTGAAAACCATAACTTAAACGTTTATAGTTCGCAGCTTTCGCCAATACGTCGATTAGGAAATCGGTTCGTACATTATGCCTTCATCTATGGCACAACGGCTACCGAATAACGAAATAGGTTAGTTATTTCGTCGATTCCTCTATTTAGATTCCTAAAACAAGATTAGAGTTAGAATTTCTTATCCAAATTGAAGTAGGATTCGATAGTATAGATAGATGTAGAGGCGATTCAACACGTGGAGTAGTAAGAAGGAACTATAGCAGCAAACTCTAAAGACATCCCTTCGATCTCCACTCCTTTCTATCCTTTTCTCTCTTCTCTCTCCTAGGATTTGAAGAAAATCGTATGGAATAGAAATGGGGTAGGTTTAGGCCCTTATATAGGCCCAGAACTGATAGCAATGGCCCCAAGGCCATGGTTACTTAGGTTATAGCCAAAAATCGATTGTTTCGAGCCAACGGGGCTCATCTGGAGGTTCTTTTTCTGCACACGGTCTAGAGAAAGTTCTCTGATAATGGATCTATTGCAGGTTAAGATTTTGGTTCAATCGGATTTGTGGATCGACCGCGGAGGACCAGTTTCAGTTCAACGGTCATAGCTACTCGATCAGGGCCATAAGTACACTGACATGTGTAGAAAAATTTCTCTGATCCAAGGGTGTAGTTGGGTCAAAATCTGACGGCTTAAAACCTTAAATTTGGTCTGCAAGTGAACGGCCCAAATCACTTAAGTTTTAGTTCATTTTCTAAAGATATTCGCGTTTCTACATACTTCACTCCAAGCTGAAGTTGTGCATTTCGAGATACTATTTGGACTTGATTTTCGAGATGGTTGTCAAGCCCAGTAAGGCGATCATAACCATATTGTTTTGCGGTAATCGGACTTTCGACGCACGATACAGGTCCGATACATAGTTTCAAGATGCTCCCGAGAGCAATTGGGTTTTGAGGTTGCTCCTAGGTTTTTAAGTAATGTTGGGTCAACGGTTCTAATGGTTTTGGGTCTTGCAGTTCGTATAGAAAGTGGTTCAAGCCAAATCTATTAATTATTTAGTTTAGTACTTAATTAAATTCTGTCCTAATTATGACAGACTAAGGTCCTAGGGTAGGAGAAGCTGATCTATCCAAACAATCTATTTATTTTGTGATATTCCATAAGGTTAATGGTAAAAAATACATTTTATTTATATATTTATTATTTACAGTAAATTTTAATTTAAGTATTGTTCTTCATCATTTAAACTTTAGGATTAGTGTCTAATATAAAAGTATTTAGAAAATTTTGAAGAATAAGGTGGTGAAAGGTGAGATTTTTAAAGAAAATGGGTTAAAAGGGGATTTGAGACTTTGGGATTGAGTTCTGAGAATTTAATAAGGTGTTAGGATTGACTCATTGCCTAAGGACGTCTAACTCCAAGTTGAAAAAAATTCGGGGCGTTACAATGGTGACACCGTCACCATTGCATAACTCTTCCAACTTAACCTGAAATGTCAAAATTTTGAAACATGTGGGGGATTGTTGTATTTTAAATTATTTTAAAATAATTTGATGTTTCAAAATATCTATTGGGACGGGCTATGGCTGTGGCCATAGGTGCCCTATGGATATGTCTTTTCACTTAAGTCCGAAAGGTTGCATCCTTTCATATTTTATTTTGAAAAGTTGTGTCCTTTTAAGCCTAAGGGTCGCACCACTTGGGTTTAAACCCAATAGTCACAACCCTTTATGAAAGGGTGTCTTTACAACCTTAAGGGTGTTTTCACAAAGTCTATAAATAGACTTCTGATTTTAAGTTTTGAAATGGATTAGAAAATTGGTTTTCTCTTTAAAAATTTTGTTTAAGTATTTTCTAGTTCGGGTTAAGACTACAAGTGGTTCGAGCCCGTTTACAGTGAGTGCACCGCTGAGACCGGGTCATAGTCGTTGTATCCTGGAGGTCGATTGCTCTAAAAACCTGTTGCACTTGGAATGTTGTCCAAAGGGAGCAAATTCGATTTCAAGCCGAGTAACTCACGTCACGCCTCGACTTTTATAAATCGATAAGTTTTTTTTATTCTTAATTTAAATTTTTTTTGTTTAAATAAATTTCCAAACTCCATATTCCAATAATGCTCGAACCATTTGCAGTTTAATCCGAAAGTGCTGAGTTAATTCAACGACGAACTTAGCAATTAAAATTTATAAAACCGTATCAGAGATAGAGTTTTATATGAGAGATAATATTTTTTATATTTTTAAAACTGGAACGGAAGTCCTTATATAGACTTTGAAGTGGTGCATAAGCACCCTTTACAAAGGGTTAGGTCCGTTGGGTTTAAACCCAACAGATGCGACCAATTGGAATGGACTCACCTCTCTAGTTTAAAATGAAAAGGTGCAAGTGCGAGTACGCTCTCACAAATAAAGTCCCGCGAGTACCCATACACACACACACCTATGCGAGTACACTCACACCGCACTTGTGCCCGTGCACAAGGACTCGAGCTCGACTCACCTCGGCACGCACACGTGTGTGGTCAATGGCCTTTTCTAGTTTAAAACAAAAAGGCGCAAGTGCAAGGACACCCTCGTAAATAAAGTCCCGCAAGTACCCATACACATACACCCATGCGAGTACACTCACACCACACCTGCGCCCACGCACAAGGACTTGGACTCGGACTCGACTTGGCTTCGCGCACACGCATGTGTGGTCAATGGCATAGGTTGCATATATATAGGGAAAAAAGTTCTATACGATCGAGCTCAGGGGAACTCCCCATCGTCATCATCTGAGTCATCTTCTTCTTCCATGTACTCTTCTTCTTCTTCTAGTTCTTCATCATCTGTATGTACTAATACTTCATCAACACCCAACGGTGGATTTTCAGCTTGATCACCATCATCTTCTCTTATCTCTCAATCTCTTCTGAGGGTTGATTGCTACTACTCACCCTTTGGCTCCCCCTTATCCTTCGCCTTCGAGTGGAAGTAGAAGTACCTTCTTCAGGTGTCGATCTGTATGCGACATCCTCAATTTGTGCCCATGTCAGGTTCTCCCCAGCAAATATTAGGTCGTCCGTCTTTACGAGCCACTCGTTATCTGTATCCAGCTCATTTAAGTAGATAGGGTCAAAGAAATGCTTTTCTTTCCTAGTCTGAAATCATTATAGCAATTTTTATTTGTATTGGACGAAGACTAAATCGTTGAGCTTCTTTTGCTCAAGGTGATTCCTTTTCTTGGTGCGAATATGCATGAAAGAAAGTACATTTCTCATTAACTATTTAGTTAATTAGCTTACACGTATAAATTGAAGTTACAAACTTACAATTACTAAACTGTAAGTCTGTAACATACTAACATATTATTATATTAACATTTTCATTTTAAACTTAACGCCTCGAATGTGCTCCAATTGCTCTTCTTGCTCTTGTAGAACATAAATTCTTGCATTTGAACTCTTATTGATTATTGAAAGTTGAATCTTATGAATTTTCTTGTAAGTTGTAAGTTGTAACAAACTAAAAAAAAATGTTTTGAGTCTCCTGACTCTTGAATGTAAAGAAAGAGAGATAGAAAGAGAGAGTGTGTATGATTATGAATGAGTATTATACTATTATGTAATGTAACTAGAGAATAAATATAATAAATAAGAGTGTAGAAAATGAAATGAATGAGAATTATGAGATGTAGAAAATGAAATGATATTTAGAAGAAAATAGAAACAAATAGATCTAAAAAATGAAATGATATGTAGAAGAAACTAGCAAGAGATGGATGTAGAAAATGAAATGTGCGACATGAGTTGACTTGGAATTCAATTTCGATGTATTCTTGCTTGCTTTACTTTTTTAAATCTTGATTGAAAGTTGGAACTTGAAAGAAATATGGAGCTTGGGCCTTGGAGGTTTCGAATTTGACATATAAATCTCAAGTGGACCACGCCATAGGAAAACAGTAGTGATTGGATATCTACAGTTAAAATCCTCCTAAGTCCCGCTGTAATGTTTATTTGACATCCAATCTGTTGATTAGGTCATACAAACCTAGATAAAGGAAAAAGACAAAGATAATCTTCATCAAAAAATTTGATGGCCCCCAAATTTTTTTAAATGGTGGACATTCAATCAACACTGTTTACTGTAACGTGGTCACTTAAGATTGGGATATACCTAATTTTTGGAATTATAACATTTTTTTTATTATTATTATTATTTTACACACGCACACACACCCCACACACTCACGCCACACGCGTGCACACCTCACACACGCACGCCACCATGGGTACTCGAACCCTTGACCCGGTGTTGAAACTCCAAGGAGTCTACCACCCGGGTAAGAGTAAGGATCGACTGAGCACCGACCGCTAGCCATGTGGCAGGGGAGTAACCATTATCTAGAAAAATAGATGGACGGCATTGATGAAACACATATATCATCGTAGGTCCCACTGAGCACCGACCACTAACCCTTCTGTTCTACTGTCCTCCTACCCGCCAGTCTTTGATAACGGGCACGAGCTCTGAGTGGCCACCGTGATGTGTGGGTTTTACCCACAATGTCTATCCATTTTTCCTTGGACCAAAAATGAGACGGGTGGGCCAGAAATTGGCTATTAAATTATTACCGCCACAAAAGTTTTGGATAGATCTGATATGTATGTTTCCCATTCAGGAAGAATACGTAGCTTTATAAATAGGCTGGATGGAAAATAAACATCGCGGTAGTATGAGGGAAGTTTCAACGATGACAATCTTTACCGCCACTACTCTTTGTAGTGGGTCCACTTGAGCCTGGGATTTATCCAAATTTTGGTAATACTTCGTGAAATGGCATGGAGAAATGGATGGAAATCCACACATCGCGGTGGCCACTCAAATCTCCTTTTCGTTCCCAGCTGCAGACTGGAGGTGGAGGGGGTAGGACGCAATCCGTGTTCGTCTCGTCGCAGGCTTTCCATCTTTAAAATTTTTTTAAAAAGAGACAGCTGTCACAATCCTAAAGTCTTTTTCTCTCCCGGTAAATCCTCTCCATCTCCGAAACCCGTTCCGGTAAATCCTCTCTCTCTCTCTCCAGGAAAACCCTCCGTCTCCGAAACCCACCCCTCCCTTCCCCTCTCTCTCTCTCTCTCTCTCTCTCTCTCTCTCTCTCTCTCTCTCTCAGAAACAAAACAGGAAACCCTCTCGATCTCGATCGATCTGTCGATTGCCCGTCGATCGCTCTCGCCACCCCAATCTCCCTGACATCTGTCTCTTGGTCACTCTCCCCACACCAAGTTCCCTCACATCTGCCTCTCGTTTGCTCTTCCCACCCAATTTCCCTGACATCTCTGTCTCACACGCTCTGCCCACCCCAATTACTTGGCATCTCTCTCTCTCTCTCTCTCTCTCTCTCTCTCTCTCTCTCTCTCTCTCATTTTTTTAATTTCTTATAAAAGGTGGCATTTTCGATTTTATGTGGTGATTCAAGTGCCAAGTCCATTCGATTGTGCAGCGAGCAGTCTATGCTGGAATTTTGTTCGAATGGTGTCAGGATGTTCCAGCCTATATGAGGAGCAAGATGCTTCAGGTGTGGACGGAACTGTGCAATGGGAATGCTACTTCAATCATTTTGTGGAACAAGGTTGCTTCTGGGAGATTGGAGGATAGGAGCATTTCATGAGGAAATGAGCATTTAATCAACTATCATGGTGTTGCAGCATGATCTGTTTGGGCCAAAATTTCACATTGCGTCATTTGATATAACCTCGGAGAATTACAGAGAGCAATTGGAAGGGATGGAACCTGTTGTACTATCTGAGAGAGTTTCGGATGGGATACCTTTAGACAATGATATATGTGAGGCAGATGGGAAGGTTTATCAGTCTCAAGTCATGACAGAGCAGCAAGACTGTGTTATTGATAAAAGGATTCTTCCATGCTGGATTTTGGGAAGGGTTGCATTGCTTGAGACAGGTTTGAGGTTCTTAAGCTGCTGGCTTCATCTTCTGCCACCCATGTCGAGAACACAATTCTTTTGCTGATGAGGTGCAGACTGTTCCAAATTGATGGCTTTGAGGCCCGTCTCTGGAAAATGTTGTTGCTGGTAAGCACCCTTTATGATGTGTGTTACAATTCTTCTAGACTTCCGAAGGAATCTTGGTAAGTGTTTAAGGGAATGTGTTTGCAATGGATTTCTGTAGGTATTTTCCCAGAACAAATCTCTCTATTCAGCTGTTGAAGATGCATTCATCACAATTAATTTGATGAAAAACCCTACAGAAACTGTTGTGAGTTTATTGAACCATGATATAGAATCCAGTATCAGTGATCTAGCAGCTCTGGAATTTATAGTTGGTTCCTTGGCATCTAAAGGGGATATTTCTACAATCACGGTATGTTTATTTGATTTTCATAATTTCAGGTGCTGCTTCTATCAATATGATTTTCTCAGTCTGCTAGAAGTTTTGCATCAGTGTTCTTTTGGCATCCTTTGACATGCATGGTTAGACTAAGAACTAAGTGTGCCGATTTTTGCACACATAGGATCATATTCATGCTTGTGACAAATTCGTAAGTTGAATGATGTCTTATATCACATAACAGAAGTACACCTGGACTGCATCAGGAAGTACATTAGGTATCGTGGAAAGAGCTTAAGCATCCTGAAATTCTGTGTTTTGTCCGTAAATGAATTACAACTTTAAAGATGAATCACAAGCTGAAGTTGTTTGAGTAAAAGAGGTTGAGGACTTTTAAATTGAAAGGGGCAACACATATATCAAGATCAAAACTTTTGGATGTTCTGAACTGGAGAAACATTGAAAGGTGATGTTAAATGTGTTTTCAAAGATCCCAATCTCACGATGTTTTGTAATGATAATTGGATGCCAATGTGCCAAAGATCGCTTGCATTGGAGGAATCTAGTGTAAGACCCGTATCTTGGTCCGTACCTTTCCGTACACTTCCGCGGTCGTACCGGTCGAATTCCGGCAACTTTCGACCCTTAAACAATATCGACGCGCGACCTGGATTCATGTGCCGACAACCCGAGTCGACTCAACTCGAGACCAATACCATAGCGACCGCACCGTCGCCGCGGTTCCGATACCGCGACTCGTGCGCCGAGGCGATACCCTGATCAAGAGTTATGGGCCAACGTTCGGTGCGAGAAAACGCCGCGCGTTGCGAAAATCAAAGAAATCTCAACGATGTGTCACATCAATCACATCAATCCCATCAATCAATCACCCATCAACCCATCACATGTCAAGTACACATCACTCTCACCCATTTTCCCAAGCAACCACAAAAGTCTCCCAAACCCATACCTCTCTTACACAAAAGCCAACAAAGTCTTCTCAACCCATACCTTTCTTACACAAAAAGCCACAAAAGTCTTCCTAACCCATACTTTTCTTACACAACCATCACTCACCCATCCATCCATCACTCTCTCTCTCTCCCTTTACATCACTCTCTCTCTTTCTCTCTTTCTCATTCCAAAACTTCCAAGCAACAAAAAAAATTGCAAGGGTTCCATACGTATGGAATTTTCCAAGCCCCTCTAAACTTCAAGTGGCCCACCTTCCTACCCCAAAATCCCCCATCTCAACCCTCCATTCTTCATCTTAGCCATTGAAGTTGAAGATAAGGTGCCAAGGAACCCCTAGGAGCGAGAAGATCGGACGGTGGGTGCTTCTATAGGGTAGATTTTCTTGATTTTATGGTGAACTAAGTGAGGCCCACCGATCCATGGTGTGGATCTCACTTGGGACCCTTATTTGTGGCCGATGGACCACTTGGATCATCATGATCGTTCCATGATGGGGCCATTCTCCATGGACCCCATCATGATGTTTATTTCTTTAAGAAAGGTCATCTAGACCGTCCATTTTGGTGGAGAGAGGATCTCCACCGTTGATTCTCAATCTTGATGGTCCCATGTGTTGAGGGACTTTTTTTTTGTATCATTTGCTTTTAAAGGAGGGCCCATAATGTCGGGGTCCCTCCATCACAAGCCGTGTCCCACTCTCCATGACTCTCTCTCTCTTTTATTTATTTTATTTTATTTTATTCTATTTTATTTTATTTTTTGTGCAAAAGGATTGTGTGGCCCACTTGAATGGATCCCACCTTGGCATTATGTTCTTTTGATCTATTCAAGTGGGGCCCACCATATGCGTTGTACACCTATTTGTGGTGGCCCACTTCATCAAGGCCCACTACAAAAAAAAAGAGAGAAGAAAAGAAAACAATAAAAAAAAAAACCGTCCAGCGTCAGAGACGCTGGACGTTTCAACCAAAACACAAAACAAAAAAAAAAAACAAAAGAACCTTTTTGGTGGCCCACTTGCATAGGCCCCACCCGGATGTTTATGTTAAATCCACGCCATCCACCACTTTTCCTGGGATATTTTAGGCGTTGAGCCAAAGAATGATCTCAATCCAATGATCAGGCGGGCCGTACCAGAGACAATGATACTTTTAGACTTCCAAGCCTGCTAATACCCATTTTTGCGGTTTCTACACTTCAAATCAGTGCCAGAGATGAGGTTTGTGTGGCCTATTTGGGGCCTAGGATAAAGTGGGCGGAGCGGATCTCTCATCAGTGGGCCCCACCTGTGTTTTTTTTCAACCACACAAAAAATAAAAAATAAAAAAAAAAGGGGCAGCAGCGCTGCCACCTTTGAAGGCAGCAGGCGCTGCCTGTGTGTGCAGGCGGGCGTGACGTCCAGAGAGGGACCCACGGCCCCAGCCGTGGGCCCCACCTTGATGTATGTATGCTCTCCGGGCCGTGGGCCCCACCTTGATGTATGTATGCTCTCCAAGCCGTCCATTGGGTGGGTCCCCATCTCAGGTGGGCCCCCTTCGAATTTTAGGTTGGTCCAAAACTCATGTGGCCCACACCGTGAGAAACAGTGTGAATGAATACCCACCATTGAAACCCTTCCTGGGGTCCACAGAAGTGTTGGATCAAGCTGAGATTTTGTGTTTTCCCTTTATCCAGGATGAGTGACCTTATGAACGGGTCGGATGTCAAATAAATACTTCAGAGTGGGCCCCACATGGGACCCACATTGATGCATATGTTATAGCCACCGTCCGCCTGGACGGTGGCACCTACCTGACACACGGGCTGCCTCCACCGTCCACGGACGGTGGGGCCCTGTGTGATGAATATGTTATATCCGCATGTCCACTGGATAGTGGGACCCACCTTGATGCATATGATGCATCCGGACCGTTCATCCATTTTAACATGTAAAAGGCTATGGGTTAGGCCCATTTGATTTATAAAATGCTTATGGGCTAGGCCCATTTGATCCATTTGAGGCCCAAGAACTTAAGCCCATTTGGCGTGTTGCAAGTCCACGGGACTAGGCCCATTCGATGAACTTCAAGGCCCATATACTTGGACTTTTTTTATATTGAGATTTTGAGTCCATGGGATTAGGGCCACTGGATTTATTTGAGGCTCTTGGGTTAGGCTCATTTGATTTGTTTAAGGCCTAGGAATTTAGACCCATTCGACTCATATAAGGCCTCTGGGTTGAGGCCCATTTGATATGCATTCGGGGGCCCAATTGTGTGGCCCATTTGATACATACTAGACTCATGTGACTAGGTCCAATTGATGCAATCCAAGGCCCACGGGTTTTGACCCATTGCAATGCACATAAGACCCATTGGTATGGCCCATTTATATGGCCCATCTGATGAATAAAAGGCCCATAAGATATGGCCCATTTGATATATATGTAGGGCCCAATGGGATGAACATACGGTCCATTGCAATGTGTAATTCCCATACAGTCTATCTAGCGCTGTTTACAAAGATCGTGCCTAAGATGCAATGTTGGTTTGACGTCCACATTGCGAGTGTAATGATGGTTGGATGTCCACATTATGACTCTCTTTAGGGCCCATTACTGGGCCGTACTTATCGTATTTAGGCCGTCCAGGTCCATCTGCATTGTAAATAGTTCATTTTGTTATAACATGTTCATGACTCATGATCATACGCATCATATGTATGCTTGACGTGAGAATTGTCTGATCATAGCATTTGCCTTCGGGCAGGTTGCTTATGGGCTCCCGGTTAGGCGGTGTTACCCTACATGAGCGCACGGTATGCGCAGGATTGGTTGCATGACTGGATAGCATGATTCATGCATTCCGCATTTGTGTGACATGGTTATTGTACGCCCTAGTGACATCAGGGCCGTAGCCTCCACAGACGCATCGTGGTTGGCAGGATTGGATACCGGAAATCTTGATCTACATGGGGTACTATAGATATCCCTGGGTGAAAGTCCCTAAACCCTTATGGTACCAAGAGGTTGCTCCAACGTCTAGACCGAGTGGGTAGATGAGCGTTGAGTGCCAATTACCAGACGGTTACGCTCTCCACTGTGTCGTGGTCGGTTGGAAGGGGGTACGGCCTTACCCGCCCGAGTGTAGGGGGCAATGCTAGGCTGAGTCTGACCAGCTCGAGGAATGGGTTCGCTATCGACGAGTCGCGCCCGATATTGGCAGACGGATAGTGAGGTCTCTTCCACTTACCTTATTGCGCGCGATGTGGCGGCAATCTGGTTTAGAGTGTACTAGACCCCGGTGATAGTCCATACTTTGAGCTGTACTGATATGTGGACATTGATGAGGATCTGTATGCTTGAGTTGTATTGCACATTGCATGGCCTTGGGATGGCCGATACCATTCATGTCTTGCATTGCATAGCCTTGGTACGGCTCATGACGTTTTGGTTCCATCTGCATATTCTGCATTACTCTGACATTGCATTCATATTACTACCTTGCGCACACACTTTCACCACCCTCTAAGCTTTCTGTAAGCTTATGCACGACCGTTGCGTGCAGGTGACGTTGGACTGCAGCAGCGCTGAGGCAGGAGCACGTTGCTGATCATTTTGGAATTTTTGTTATTTGCCATTGTATTTCCCTTTATGCTCATTGTACTTGTAAAATTTTTGATCATAGTGGAAATGTAATGGAGTGCTTGGTTGTTGTTTGTGGGTTATGCCTTTGGTTATGCTTATTACGTATCAGACTGATGTTAAAAATCCTCCTCGTAGCATCCCAGGATCGGAACCTGGCGAATGGGAGCTAGGAGCCGAGAATGGGGTTCTACGGAGGCTGTCGGTGCCGGACTCGGCGATCGAGAATTTTGTGAGCCCGGTTTCCGAGTTTGGGGCGTGACAGAAGTTGGTATCAGAGCATAACTTGGGAATAACCGAGAACAACATTACATGTTTGCTATGAGTGAAGAATGGCTAAGTTCTGATGTTCGGACAGCTTCACGACCTTCCGAATCAGACCATTAACATGCGTACATTCGAGAGTCCTGGAAGATGATAGGCGCTTTCGCTCTTTCCTGTAGGGTATGGCGCCTGTTACTCGATCGACTCCCGCACCACCACCTGAGGATTCTACCTCACCATCGGAGACTCCAGATCTACCACCTGCGTCTCCCATTCCACCCTCAGAGATTCCTGCTTCTTCCCATGAGGATGACATTCCTCCACCTGAGACCGATGAGGAGCCGACGGTGACTGTGAGTGCCTCTCAGTTACAGCAGATGTTACAGGCTGTGACCGCTGCACTCAAGGGACAGGGTAGACGCCCAGCTGTTTCACCAGCTCAGGCGGAGCAGGAGCGCGCGAGCGCCGTACTTCGTGAGTTTAGACGACATGATCCCCCACGTTTCCAGGGCGAGCCGGATCCGACTGCAGCCGAGAGATGGCGCTCCGATGTGGAGAAGATATTCGATACCATGTTGTGCACGACCGAGCAGCGCGTCCGGTTAGCAGTATTTCTCTTCCACGGTGAGGCCGAGCATTGGTGGACCTCTGTCGCCCGTGTCGCTGGACCTGATTATGTCTGGACATGGGAGGACTTTGTGGACCGATTCGAGGAGCAGTACTTCCCTGACCACATCCGTCGTCAGCGAGCCTTAGAGTTCGAGACTCTGGTGCAGGGAGATATGACCGTGGCACAGTACGCGGCCCGTTTCATGGCACTATCGAGATTTGCGCCGTACATGGTTGATGATGAGGGGCGGAAGGCCCGCCGTTTCGAGCACGGCTTACGTTACGGCCTTCGAGGTCGTGTCATTGGGCATGAGCTTCCTACCTTCCAGGCAGTAGTGCGGAAGGCTCAGATATATGAGACTGAGTGGGCCGGTTCTCAGTCTGATCGTGGTCAGAGGAGAGACCAGAAGAGGCAGGCTTCTTCCAGTCATTCCCAGCAGGGTCGACCACAGCAGCAGAGGCGTACAGGTCGCCCAGCCTTCCGAGCACCAGCAGCACCAGCAGCACCTCCACCACCACCTCAGAGGCAGTTCACCGGCACTTGCTTCAGGTGCGGTGCGACGGGACACCGTTCATGGGAGTGTCCCAGTCCCCAGCAGCAGCAGAGAGGTCCACAGCAGCAGAGACCTCCACCGCAGCAGCAGAGACCCCCACAGCAGCAGCGACAGCAGCCTCTACCACCGAGGCCACCTCAGCAGCAGCATCAGCATCAACACCAGCCTCAGAGGCCACAGCAGCAGAGGCAGCAGTTTCGACCACCTCAGCGACCCCAGCAGCAGCAGTAGCACGTTCAGAGGGGACAGGCACCTCTCCAGCCAGCTCAGGCTAGGTTTTATGCGGCTCAGCAGGATCCGCAGTCATCTGGAGGAGTCGTTGAGGGTATACTGTCAGTTTCTGCATGCATTGCACGTGTATTGTTTGATTCTGGTGCATCACATTCTTTTGTGGCCGAGAGCTTTTGTCGATCGGCTGGCTTACCGTTAGAGTCTGCTGATGTGAGCCTATCAGTGTCGACTCCCTTGGGGAGGACTGCAGCGTTGGGACGATTCTGTTCGTCTTGTCCCGTTCTAGTCGGGGATACCTTCCTGCCTGCTGATTTGTTTGTTTTACCGATGTCCGAGTTCGATGTCATCCTGGGCATGGATTGGCTCGCTGAGTATTATGCCATTTTGGACTGCGCCGTGAGGATCGTCACGTTCTGTATACCCGGCGTGCCACAGTTTCAGTTCGTTGCAGAGGCCAAAGGAGAGCGGTTGTCTTGTTTGATGTCTTGCGCCATAGAGGAGCCTGTCGCCGTTTGTATCGACCATTTGTCGATAGTTTGTAATTTTTTCGATGTGTTCCAGGAGATTCCGGGATTATCGCCTCGTCGACTCACCGAGTTCCAGATCGATCTCGTGCCCGGTACCGCGCCTATTTCGAAGGCCCCGTATCGTATGGCACCGTTGGAGTTACGGGAACTGCAGAAGCAGTTGGACGAGTTACGTGAGCTGGGCTTTATCCGTCCGAGCAGTTCGCCGTGGGGAGCGCCGGTACTCTTCGTGAAGAAGAAGGATGGATCGTTGAGGCTCTGCGTTGACTATCGCGAGCTCAACAAAGTCACGATCAAGAACAAGTACCCGCTCCCTAGGATTGATGATTTGTTCGACCAGCTGCAGGGTGCGCAGTTCTTTTCGAAGATTGACCTGCGTTCCGGTTATCATCAGATTCGGGTCTGAGATGAGGACATTCCGAAGACGGCATTCAGGACGCGTTACGGTCATTTTGAGTTTCAGGTCATGTCCTTCGGACTGACCAATGTACCCGCGGTCTTCATGCAGCTGATGAACGAGGTTTTTCGCCCATATCTAGATCAGTTTGTTGTAGTCTTCATCGACGACATTCTGATCTATTCGAGGACCCGTGAGGAGCATGAGCAGCACTTGGAGATTACCTTGCAGACCCTCCGCGCACACCAGCTGTATGCAAAGCTGGAGAAGTGCGAGTTCTGGCAGGAGGAGGTGAAATTTCTTGGTCACGTGGTAACGAGGGAGGGCGTCGCAGTGGACCCCTCGAAGGTCGAGGCAGTGCGTCAGTGGGGCCAGCCCACGACTGCGACAGAGATCCGTAGTTTCCTTGGCTTGGCGGGCTATTACCGACGTTTCATTGAGGGCTTCTCTCGTATTGCAGCCCCGCTGACCAGGTTGACTCGGAAGGGCGCAGAGTTTATTTGGAGTGACGCCTACGAGCGAGCATTTACGGAGTTGAAGGACCGTCTGACGTCCGCTCCTGTCCTCACTCTTCCATCTGGGAGTGACGGCTTCATTGTATTCACTGATGCCTCGCACATCGGTTTAGGTGCTGTCCTGATGCAGTACGGGAGACCAGTGGCCTTCGCGTCTCGTCAGCTCAAGGTCCATGAGCTGAACTACCCTACACATGATCTGGAGCTGGCTGCAGTTGTCTTCGCACTGAAGGTGTGGAGGCACTACCTTTACGGGATTAGGTTCGAGCTCTTCTCTGATCATAAGAGCTTGAAGTACCTCTTCTCACAGTCTGAGTTGAATATGAGACAGAGGCGCTGGATGGAGCTCCTGAAGGACTATAATTTCGACCTCCAGTACCACCCGGGCAAGGCGAACGTGGTGGCAGATGCCCTCAGCCGTCAGCCGCGAGGCCTAGTGGCGCATATGATGATTCAGGAGTGGCGGATGCTTGAGGATATTGCTGTGTATGACTTTGAGTTCGGCCTGCAGTCTTCCATTGTACAGTTATCGAGCCTGTCGATTCAACCCTCTCTTGTTGCTAGGGTGATCAAGGCTCAGCAGGCTGATGAGTCGTTGCAGGGTTATATGGCTGAGGCGGCATCTGAGGGTCAGGTTGATTGGCAGATCGGTACAGACGGTGGACTTCGCTTCAGAGGACGATTATGTGTCCCGGATATTCCAGAGTTACGCAGAGATCTTATGACCGAGGCACATCGATCGCAGTTTTCTATCCACCCGGGCTCGACGAAGATGTACCGTGACATGAGGCGACAGTATTTTTGGGCGGGGATGAAGCGCCAGATCGCGAGTTTTGTGGCCGAGTGTGACACGTGCCAGCGTATCAAGGCCGATCATCAGAGACCTCCTGGGTTATTGCAGCCGTTGAGCATCCCGATGTGGAAGTGGGAGCACGTGTCGACTGATTTCATCATGGGTTTGCCGAGGACTCAGCGCGGTCATGACTCCATTTGGGTTGTTGTGGATCGTCTGACGAAGTCGGCACATTTCCTTGCGATGCGTGCGACTTGGTCTATGGACCGGCTTGCGAGACTGTTTATTGAGGAGATTGTGAGACTGCATGGTGTTCCAGTCTCGATCGTTTCTGACCGAGACTCGAGGTTCACGTCTCAGTTTTGGGGGAGCTTCCAGCATGCGATGGGGACTGATTTGCAGCTCAGCATCGCGTACCATCCGCAGACCGATGGCCAGACCGAGAGGGTCAATCAGATACTTGAGGACATGCTTCGGGCCTGCGCGATTGACTTCGGAGGTAGCTGGGATGAGCATCTGCGATTGGCTGAGTTTGCGTACAATAACAGCTATCAGGCGACCATCGGCATGGCTCCTTTTGAGGCACTATATGGCAGACCATGTAGATCACCGAGTTGTTGGACCGAGGTTGGGGAGCACCGTCTCCTAGGTCCCGAGCTTGTGCAGGAGACTTCAGACGCTATCGACATCATCAGGCAGAGGATGCGCACAGCTCAGAGCCGACAGAAGAGTTCTGCTGATCGTCGGCGTCGTCCCTTGGAGTTTGATGTAGGGGACCATGTGTATCTCAAGGTCTCGCCCATGAAGGGCGTAGTTCGATTTGGAGCGAAAGACAAGCTTGCCCCGAGATTCATAGGACCTTTTGAGATCACTGGGCGCGTTGGCGCCGTGGCCTATCGGCTTGCCTTGCCATCTCAGTTGTCTGGCGTCCACAACGTGTTTCACGTCTCCATGTTGAGGAAGTGTGGGTCAGACATAGTCTCCGTTATTGATTGGCAGCCGTTGGAGGTTCGTGAGGACGCTTCTTACATTGAGCATCCAGTCCGTATCCTTGATCGGAAGGAGTAGGTCCTCAGAACCAAGGTCATTCCATTGGTGAAGGTGCAGTGGGGTCACCATTCTGTAGAGGAGGCTTCTTGGGAGCGTGAGGCTGAGATTCGAGAGCGATATCCTCATCTCTTTGATGGTTGATGATCATGTATTGTATTTTGTACGCTGTCCCTGATTCTATATGATGACGTTATGTTTCTTATTCCTCGCGGGTTATGCTTAGTTGCGACGCTTGTGTAAATTTCGAGGACGAAATTTTTATAAGGAGGGGAGAGTTGTAAGACCCGTATCTTGGTCCGTACCTTTCCGTACACTTCCGCGGTCGTACCGGTCGAATTTCGGCAACTTTCGACCCTTAAACAATATCGACGCGCGACCTGGATTCATGTGCCGACAACCCGAGTCGACTCAACTCGAGACCAATACCATAGCGACCGCACCGTCGCCGCGGTTCCGATACCGCGACTCGTGCGCCGAGGCGATACCCTGATCAAGAGTTATGGGCCAACGTTCGGTGCGAGAAAACGCCGCGCGTTGCGAAAATCAAGGGAATCTCAACGATGTGTCACATCAATCACATCAATCCCATCAATCAATCACCCATCAACCCATCACATGTCAAGTACACATCACTCTCACCCATTTTCCCAAGCAACCACAAAAGTCTCCCAAACCCATACCTCTCTTACACAAAAGCCAACAAAGTCTTCTCAACCCATACCTTTCTTACACAAAAAGTCACAAAAGTCTTCCTAACCCATACTTTTCTTACACAACCATCACTCACCCATCCATCCATTACTCTCTCTCTCTCCCTTTACATCACTCTCTCTTTCTCTCTTTCTCATTCCAAAACTTCCAAGCAACAAGAAAAATTGCAAGGGTTCCATACGTATGGAATTTTCCAAGCCCCTCTAAACTTCAAGTGGCCCACCTTCCTACCCCAAAATCCCCCATCTCAACCCTCCATTCTTCATCTTAGCCATTGAAGTTGAAGATAAGGTGCCAAGGAACCCCTAGGAGCGAGAAGATCAGACGGTGGGTGCTTCTATAGGGTAGATTTTCTTGATTTTATGGTGAACCAAGTGAGGCCCACCGATCCATGGTGTGGATCTCACTTGGGACCCTTATTTGTGGCCGATGGACCACTTGGATCATCATGATCGTTCCATGATGGGGCCATTCTCCATGGACCCCATCATGATGTTTATTTCTTTAAGAAAGGTCATCTAGACCGTCCATTTTGGTGGAGAGAGGATCTCCACCGTTGATTCTCAATCTTGATGGTCCCATGTGTTGAGGGACTTTTTTTTTGTATCATTTGCTTTTAAAGGAGGGCCCATAATGTCGGGGTCCCTCCATCACAAGCCGTGTCCCACTCTCCATGACTCTCTCTCTCTTTTATTTATTTTATTTTATTTTATTCTATTTTATTTTATTTTTTGTGCAAAAGGATTGTGTGGCCCACTTGAATGGATCCCACCTTGGCATTATGTTCTTTTGATCTATTCAAGTGGGGCCCACCATATGCGTTGTACACCTATTTGTGGTGGCCCACTTCATCAAGGCCCACTACAAAAAAAAAGAGAGAAGAAAAGAAAACAATAAAAAAAAAAAACCGTCCAGCGTCTCTGACGCTGGACGTTTCAACCAAAACACAAAAAAAAAAAAAAAAAACAAAAGAACCTTTTTGGTGGCCCACTTGCATAGGCCCCACCCGGATGTTTATGTTAAATCCACGCCATCCACCACTTTTCCTGGGATATTTTAGGCGTTGAGCCAAAGAATGATCTCAATCCAACGATCAGGCGGGCCGTACCAGAGACAATGATACTTTTAGACTTCCAAGCCTGCTAATATCCATTTTTGCGGTTTCTACACTTCAAATTAGTGCCAGAGATGAGGTTTGTGTGGCCTATTTGGGGCCTAGGATAAAGTGGGCGAAGCGGATCTCTCATCAGTGGGTCCCACCTGTGTTTTTTTTCAACCACACAAAAAAAAAAAAAAACAAAAAAAAAGGGGGCAGCAGCGCTGCCACCTTTGAAGGCAGCAGGCGCTGCCTGTGTGTGCAGGCGGGCGTGACGTCCAGAGAGGGACCCACGGCCCCAGCCGTGGGCCCCACCTTGATGTATGTATGCTCTCCAAGCCGTCCATTGGGTGGGTCCCCATCTCAGGTGGGCCCCCTTCGAATTTTAGGTTGGTCCAAAACTCATGTGGCCCACACCGTGAGAAACAGTGTGAATGAATACCCACCATTGAAACCCTTCCTGGGGTCCACAGAAGTATTGGATCAAGCTGAGATTTTGTGTTTTCCCTTTATCCAGGATGAGTGACCTTATGAATGGGTCGGATGTCAAATAAATACTTCAGAGTGGGCTCCACATGGGACCCACATTGATGCATATGTTATAGCCACCGTCCGCCTGGACGGTGGCACCTACCTGACGCACGGGCTGCCTCCACCGTCCACGGACGGTGGGGCCCTGTGTGATGAATATGTTATATCCGCATGTCCACTGGATAGTGGGACCCACCTTGATGCATATGATGCATCCGGACTGTTCATCCATTTTAACATGTAAAAGGCTATGGGTTAGGCCCATTTGATTTATAAAATGCTTATGGGCTAGGCCCATTTGATCCATTTGAGGCCCAAGAACTTAAGCCCATTTGGCGTGTTGCAAGTCCACGGGACTAGGCCCATTCGATGAACTTCAAGGCCCATATACTTGGACTTTTTTTATATTGAGATTTTGAGTCCATGGGATTAGGGCCACTGGATTTATTTGAGGCTCTTGGGTTAGGCTCATTTGATTTGTTTAAGGCCTAGGAATTTAGACCCATTCGACTCATATAAGGCCTCTGGGTTGAGGCCCATTTGATATGCATTCGGGGGCCCAATTGTGTGGCCCATTTGATACATATTAGACTCATGTGACTAGGTCCAATTGATGCAATCCAAGGCCCACGGGTTTTGACCCATTGCAATGCACATAAGACCCATTGGTATGGCCCATTTATATGGCCCATCTGATGAATAAAAGGCCCATAAGATATGGCCCATTTGATATATATATAGGGCCCAATGGGATGAACATACGGTCCATTGCAATGTGTAATTCCCATACAGTCTATCTAGCGCTGTTTACAAAGATCGTGCCTAAGATGCAATGTTGGTTTGACGTCCACATTGCGAGTGTAATGATGGTTGGATGTCCACATTATGACTCTCTTTAGGGCCCATTACTGGGCCGTACTTATCGTATTTAGGCCGTCCAGGTCCATCTGCATTGTAAATAGTTCATTTTGTTATAACATGTTCATGACTCATGATCATACACATCATATGTATGCTTGACGTGAGAATTGTCTGATCATAGCATTTGTCTTCGGGCAGGTTGCTTATGGGCTCCCGGTTAGGCGGTGTTGCCCTACATGAGCGCACGGTATGCGCAGGATTGGTTGCATGACTGGATAGCATGATTCATGCATTCCGCATTTGTGTGACATGGTTATTGTACGCCCTAGTGACATCAGGGTCGTAGCCTCCACAGACGCATCGTGGTTGGCAGGATTGGATACCGAAAATCTTGATCTACATGGGGTACTATAGATATCCCTGGGTGAAAGTCCCTAAACCCTTATGGTACCAAGAGGTTGCTCCAACGTCTAGACCGAGTGGGTAGATGAGCGTTGAGTGCCGATTACCAGACGGTTACGCTCTCCACTGTGTCGTGGTCGGTTGGAAGGGGGTACGGCCTTACCCGCCCGAGTGTAGGGGGCAATGCTAGGCTGAGTCTGACCAGCTCGAGGAATGGGTCCGCTATCGACGAGTCGCGCCCGATATTGGCAGACGGATAGTGAGGTCTCTTCCACTTACCTTATTGCGCGCGATGTGGCGGCAATCTGGTTTAGAGTGTACTAGACCCCGGTGATAGTCCATACTTTGAGCTGTACTGATATGTGGACATTGATGAGGATCTATATGCTTGAGTTGCATTGCACATTGCATGGCCTTGGGATGGCCGATACCATTCATGTCTTGCATTGCATAGCCTTGGTACGGCTCATGACGTTTTGGTTCCATCTGCATATTCCGCATTACTCTGACATTGCATTCATATTACTACCTTGCGCACACACTTTCACCACCCTCTAAGCTTTCTGTAAGCTTATGCACGACCGTTGCGTGCAAGTGACGTTGGACTGCAGCAGCGCTGAGGTAGGAGCACGTTGCTGATCATTTTGGAGTTTTTGTTATTTGCCATTGTATTTTCCTTTATGCTCATTGTACTTGTAAAATTTTTGATCATAGTGGAAATGTAATGGAGTGCTTGGTTGTTGTTTGTGGGTTATGCCTTTGGTTATGCTTATTACGTATCAGACTGATGTTAAAAATCCTCCTCGTAGCATCCCAGGATCGGAACCTGGCGAATGGGAGCTAGGAGCCGAGAATGGGGTTCTACGGAGGCTGTCGGTGCCGGACTCGGCGATCGAAAATTTTGTGAGCCCGGTTTCCGAGTTTGGGGCGTGACATCTAGCAATTGAATATTGGATGCCAAACCATATATTGATATGTTCAGGTCCATATTTATTAGTCTAGTCAGATTGGGGGATTCGGCCCTTAAGGTATGTAGAATAAGGACTTTGATTGGTCTAAGACATCGATATGAGTGGGCTCATTTTATTAAATATAAACCATTCATATGGTTGGCCCATATTTAGCAATCCAAATCTTTAATATGGTTGTTGTTATTGTTCGTTTTTGTTTTTATTTACAATGATGTCATCCCTTGATATGATTCGGCTTATTTCTTGTGATCCAAACCTTTTGACATGCTTGGGTCATTTAAGGAGATTGAAACCTTTTTTACATACTTGGGCCACTTTGGTGGGTCCAAACCATTCATGTGATTGTGTTTACTTGGTGATTCAAGTGCTTCATATGATTGGAGACACTTCAGTGATCTGGATTCATCATATGATTAAGGTCATTTTCAGTGACCCAAGTGACTAGGGTCCATATAATTCATATGATTAAGGACCGTTAATATTATAGGGTGCTATTTAGTTTTACTAACCATTCAAATGATTAGGCCTGCTCTTAGTGATACAAACCATACATACGATTGTGATCTCATCGTGATCCAAACCATCCATGTAATGAGGCATATGCTTGGCAAGTCAATCGATAGATGTCACGTGCACCAAAAATTGTTAGCGATTCAAATTGTTCTAGTGTTTGGGCTCTAGTGACACACACACCTTTGATGTGCTTGGGCCATTTCAAGTAATCCCAACCATTCATATGCTTGGGGCTCTTTTGTGTAACCCAAACCCTTCATATGGTTGTTTTATGTGACACAAACCGCTGATATGCTTGAGCCATTTCAAGTAATCCCAACCACTCATATGCTTGTGGCTGTTTTATGTGACCCATACCCTTTATATGACTTGGGCATTTTTGGTATCTAAACCCTTCATCTAATTGAGGCATTGTCAATGATTCCAACCAATTGATACCCTTCATATGGTTCATGTTTAATACTTAGGCCTCTGTTCACCAATGCAACACTTGGTACAATTGAGGCTGTTTTGAATTATCTAAACCCTTAATTTGGTTAGACCAAACAAATTTGATATGTGAAAGCCTCTATTCCCCAATCCAATCACTTAACATTTTATCTTCCTTGTTAGGTTAAGCAAGCAAAAATCTGAGGAAGAATCTTGGCATATAATTGTGCTCATTTTCCACAATCCAAATTAGTCATATGATTGACTGATATTCAATGATTCATGTTAGTAAGGGAGTTCGTTTTCAGTAATGTAAACCATTCATATGATTTGATCCATTTCTATTGTTCGAAATCTTTAATATGAGGGGGCCATTTCAATTGACCTAATCCATTCATGTTGTTGGCTCGAATTGAGTGACCAAAAACCCTTAATATGATTGGGGCCATTTCTAATGATCCAAATGCTTTAAATGATTAAGATTGTTTTCAGTAATAAGAATCAATAAGATGCTAAAATATACGTTCAAGAATTAAATATGTTGTGCATGGTGATCCAAACCCTTCATATAATTTGGGCCATTTTACTTATCTAAACCCTCTTGTATTATTGAGGTCAATATTAGTGATCCAAATTAATTGATATTATAAGGCTCATATTTTACAATCCAAACAAATGTTTTATAGCCCATGTTGGTTGGATTGATAATGTCAACCATGAATATGCTAAGGCCCATGTTTAGTGATCCAAATGGTCGATGTGACACAACCCTTGGTGGATTGATAATTGGGTTTTTTAAATTTGAGACAAATGAGTGCATGAGTCATGCACAGTGAGCCCATTTTCAATTATCCAAAGTGTTAACATCTCTTGTTTTTTTATTTTACTAATAGAAATTGTTCTTATGGTTGGGTCCCTTTGCAGCTACTAGTGACCCAAACCCTTATTCAGGCAACTTGCTTCTAATGATTGAAACAATTTATAGGAGCGGTCCCATTTTCATTAACCAAACATTTTATATGATGGGGCCTATCATTTCAAAAGCTTGGGCCATTTGAAGTGATCAAATTAGACTAACCTTTTGAAATGCATGGGCTGTTTTGAGTAATCCAAATCGTTCATATTGCTAGCTCTTTTTAAGTTATCCAAACCCTTTATATAATTTGTGCCATTTTATTTATCCACCCAATTTGTATTATTGGGGCTCTTTTCAATGATCCAAATCAATTGGTATGGCCCATGTTTCAACAATCCAAGCAAAGTTATCCAATCCCTTCACATAATTTGGGTTGTTCATATTCAACCATCCAAGCAAATATTTAATGGCCCGGATGAGCATCGACACTACTCGAGCTTCGAGTTGTGCGAACGGATCAAAAGGAGATCAAAGTTACATCTTAAATGTCGATATTTAAAACATTGGTTACATGGGCCCCAAAATGATGTATTTATTATATCCACACCGTTTATCCATTTTTTGAGATCATTTTAGAGAATGAGCTAAAAAATGAATCATATTCAAAGCTCGACTGACTCCAGAAATAGCAGGGGGGATAATGATTTTCACTATTAAAACATTCGCAGGGCCTACCATAACCTTTATTTTCCATTCAATATGTTTATAAGGTCACAAAGACCTATATGAAGAGGAAAAACAAATGTCATTATTGATCCAAAACTTCTGTGAACCCAAAAGGGTTTCAATGGTAGACGGTGAATCCCCCACTACCTTTTGCAATGGGGTCCACTTGATGTTTACGTCTTTCTTATTTTTTGTCTCAAGCCTTAGGACCAGCTCACCAAGTGGATGGATGGTTTGGATATAACACATACCTCATGATGGGTCCCATCGAACTTGCTGACATCAACACACGAGCTAGATCGTTGGTGCATGGTACACCAGCCTATTCGCTTCGGACGCAAGGGACGCGGATTTCCTATGAAAGCCTTTTGCAGAAAGTTCCTACGCAAGGATGTTGGGTGGGGTCCACTACAATGTATGTGAGAAATCCATTCCATGCATATGTTTTGTGAACTCATTTTAGGAGATGCGACCAAACCGAGGTGGATATAAAACTCAAGTGGGTCACACAAGACAGAAAATTGGGGAGAGAAATTCATACCGATTGAAACCTTTACCGAATCCACCTTCATTTTTATATGCTATCCAAACCATTTATAAGGTCATTCCCAATGGGATGAGGTGAAAACATAAAAAAGATAGCATGATACAAAACTTTTATGGTCATAAGAATGCTTCAACGGTTCTCACTAAATGCCCACTATTTCCTCTCGTGTGGCCCACTTAAGTGTTGGATACACCTCATTTTTTGTTGCATGTACTAAAATGAGCTAAAAAACGTATGGACGGGGTGGATTTCTCGTAAACATCTCGGTGGGCCCCCACCCAGCATCTTCGCATGAAATTAGTGTTCAGACGCAAACCACTTCCCTCACCTAATCCACCCCCTTCTCCCTCTCCCTCACCCTCGTCACCGCTGCCCAACCATTCTCTCCCTCTCTATGATTTTCTCTCCCTCTTCCAGATTCTCTCTCAGGCTCTCTCCTTCACTCTTTATGTCCTCTTCAAGTACTCTCTCTCTCTCTCCCTTAGATATCCGTCTCGCCATCCGATCTCAACCCAACTCGACCCCACCTTCCTTTTCAACCGCCCATTCCTACCAAGATGTGCAAGATCCGCACATCCAAGGTGGCCAATGCGGCAACCAGATCGAAGCCAAGTTATGAGAAGTCGTCTGCGTCGAGCACGACATTTACCCGACTGGATGCTACCATGGCGACTCGGATATGTAGCTCGAGTGCATCAATGTCTACTACAACGAGCCAAGCTGCGGCTGTTTTTGGAGCCTGGTATGATGGATAACGTCTGATCGGATCCCTATGACCAGATCTTCTGCCTTGATAATTTCATCTTTGGGCAGTCCGGTGCAAGGAACAACTAGGTGAATGTCGTTGTTCTTTAGTTGAGGTATGCTTTTACTTTGTAGATCGAATTGTCTGAGGTTCGTGTGGTTCTTGACCTTGAAATTTATGTGTTGTTTTCTGTGACAGATATACAAGGAATAGATTATCGATTGGTAAAATGGGAGCCTTCATATCAAGATTGACACTCTCTTTATTTATTTGCCAGCCTTTTTATCATGTCTTCGTGTTTCTCTATTTTTATTTTTATTTTTATTTTTTGTCTCAACTCTCTCTTAGTATTGGAAAAAAAAATCGTACAAGTTGTTTTTTAAAATGTCAAAGAGATGTGATTTATTGGAGACTGGTATGCTTTTAGTTTGGTTCTACTCTTTCTCTCTCTAACTTCTTGAAATGCCGAAAAACCAACGGATGATGATCTATCTTGGTTGAATGGTTTGAGCCATAAAACCAATGAATGATGTTTAGGAACCCATAAACCTCCAGAAGGCATCGTTGGAGCTTGAGGAAATGAACTTTCGTAACCGAATTGAGCTCCAATACCGAGATGATGTCATTTGCAAGCAACAGGTGTGCAATGCTAGTTTTACTTATTAAAGACATGTATAAATATGTTTTTCTGTCCTCATATTTTTAGATTGTCTTGTTATTGTTTATCATGGTTAAAGCCATTCACATTCTTCACCCCTCGTCTAAAGACTCATGAAATTTCTTACAAGCTTGCTTGAAAGTTCTAATTCTCTGCAGTTCTCTTGAGGATATGGAATTTCTTATTTTGGTTCTACTAAACTAGCATTGGCTAAGAGCTTCAAAATTGCAAATGTGAAGAACATTATGTTGACAAATGTGCAATCCAGGAGTATGGATAGTTTTATGATGGATATTTGAATAAATTACAGGAGAGATGAAACTTCGGCGAAGCACCACGCACAGACCGTAGCTCGGATCAACATGAAACTTGGGGATTTTGGAGCCCACCCCTGGCCGACTAGAGCCAAGGAATCAGTTTCTGAGTGTTGGGCCCCCTCGCACGTACGGCCAAGCCCCTGCGCACGTGCGTCACGCCTGGCCCGCTGTCCGCACACGGGGACTGTCTACTAGGTTAGGTTTTCTCCTTCTTTTATCCTCTCATACCTATTTTTCATAAACCCTAACCCTAACCCTAGATTGCATTATCCTTAATTTATTTGTTCCTTTTTTCACCCTAGGGTTCCTAAACTGAAATTGGTGAATCCCATGGATTAGAGACTAATTGTTGTGCATGTGTGGATGGTTATTACTTATCTTTGAGTGTCGTTTGGTTCATAATTTTTACAGATCCAGCCCTAGCCTGTGTAGGCCTGGACCCGTGCAAATTCCCCTTATTTGAATGCTTGAGCTTTTGTATGGGATGTGGAATTATTATGTGATTGTTTTAAATTAGTATGATCTTAAAGCCTGAGATCTTGCATATCATATTTAATATCCATGTCCTACATCACATAGATATTTATAATATTCAACAACAAATTTTGGAGAGTTTTGCTAAGCCCACATGCATGTACAAGTCAGCTAATGCACACGCCACCACTTATTTGGCACACAGGTGCAACATCTAAGTCAATCCATCGGAAACCTACTGCTATTTTGATTCTCTATTCTGAGAATCCGAGCCGGGTAGGCCATAATTAATTGATCAAATGTACAGTTGGGGAAAAATCAGCTGAGCTTTTTTTTTTTTTTTTTTAAGGGTGACTCAGTCAAGTTTTATACCCGGCTGATTTACTTCTAATGGGCTTACAAGTTGGGGTTCACCTGATGGATGGTTTGGATATTTCACCAGTCTGTCATACTGACATATGTGGTGGCATGTGCATTAGCTGACTTGTCCATGCATGTAAGCTTAGCAAAAGCTCCAATCAGGCCCTCTGTGTCTGTAGTGGAAATTGCCAAGTTGTGATGTGATTTCCTCTTTTGACCAAACAGAACATTTGCAATGGCAAATGCTGCCTAAATAGGCATGACCAAGATTTGGTTCTTTTTAGCTTACCGGTTACCCACTGGTGAGAAGTGGAATCAGGTGTTGAGAACCGTGTCTTTAGGAAGATGACAGATCAACGTCTTCTCCCTGCCCTTGCATTTGCCACTGAAGCACCACCTTTCCATTGCCATGAGTAAAATTGAATTCTTTCACACCAAAGGCTTGTTCAGAACCTGAAACCCCAGTAAAAATTACCCACAATCCAACGTTATCCAAAGTAATTACATCCAGCACATAGAATCACTGAAAAGACTACTAGTATCCAGTGGAAAAATTGCTAGGGTCTACCTTGACACATAAAATGAATAAGGTACAACTATGAAACACTCCAATCTACAACTATGAAACACCCAATAAGGTACAACTAAAAATACATTCTCAGCAGCTGCAAGCAGAATCTGGTGGAAGACTGAGAAACTACGAATTTCTAAGAACAAGACATCAAGATATCGGCTCTAACAAAAAGGAATACAAGAATAACTGTTGTACATAAAATGCACAGGAACTGCAACCAGATCTGAGAAGAAGAATTCCATTTAAGCCCGAATGCCCACAAACAGCACCATCAAAACCATCCATTGTATCACAATGACACTCCTATAAAAATGCATAAAAGAAATGAAAAACCATAAGTTCAACCAAACAAACCACTGCCCCAGATAGAAAAAAATCTCATAACCATCTCCAACTCAACACATTTATACTCAGAGCACAAGCAGATCTAAGAAAATTAGGTCCCGAAAGCCACAAATTTCACCAAACAGAAGCCCTGTAACGAAGATCCGATTCATCCATATTACAAACAAAGAGAACCCAGGAGAAAATTCCACTAAAGCCATTAAGCATGCAGCCCATGCTACAACATTTCTCTGAGCCTTTAAGAGAACCTTTACAAACCTCTCCGCTTAAAGCCTTATCCTTTGCCTTACTTAACGTATCCAGTTATCATTTCCAGAAAAAAAAAAAAAAAGGATTTGTAATTTCTGGTGTGCAAAGATCCAATAGAGCAAAAAATGCACAAAGCATACGCCAAATGACACTACACCAAAATCGCCAAACCAGTACGGTCGGCATTGTGGTTCAGAAATGGCTTTAAGTCGTTTCTGATTTGAAACGGTAATGAACCGTACTCGAATAGTGGCTGTTGTACGTTGTTACTTTCACTTTTTTGTTGGTGTGTCCCGATTGATTTTTGTATATTCTTATTTCTTATTACTATAGTTTATTGTATTATTTTAAAACAGATGGACGGAATGGATTCTATTAGAACCCAAGTGGACCCCACATGGCCCGAGAGTCACGTTTATGTAAATCTACTGCAGACTACTGGATTATTTTCATCCCAAAAACGCCCTAATCCCTTCAAAACGCCCAAAATGCCTCCCTCTCCCTCTTTCGATCTCCCTCTCCCGATCTCAACCCTCTCTTTCGATCTCCCTCTCCCGATCTCAACCCTCTCTCTCGATCTCCCTCTCCCTCGATCTCCCTCTCACTCTCCCTCCCTCTCTCGATCTCCCTCTCCCTGCATTTCCTCTCATATGAAAGATGCATTCGTGCATTTGAATCTGTGGAAGAAGGTATTGTGACCTCTGCTTACTCCATGAAATTGAAATGATGTGGTTGATATCTTGTTTTGACAAAAGGGATTAGTGCCTGCAGCCACTGTAAACACCACTTGATGGTCCGTTGGTTGAGGAGAGGACATACAAAGTGGGTCCCACTGATTTCGATCCATTGGTAGCCTGCAGATGGACAGTTAACTAGACTGGTCTACAGTCAATGGTGAACAGGCAGAACTCTACTGTTTTTGTTGTTAGGATACTGCAATCAGTGCACTTCTCTCAGTGTCTGAGGCCCACCTGATGGATGGCCTTGATCTTTGGATCATCATGCGGTGGTACAGTTGCGAAAGGGACCCAATAGGTGTACTAGCATGCCTAGTCTCTCTCAATTTGGTGGCATGTGAACAGAAATGACCTCTTGATAAAACTCTTGTGGGCCGGTTCCCATAGGTGGGTAGATTACGCATGTTGAATATATGTTGTTGTGATTCTCTGTTATTCTCCATGTTTAATCCTTGACCGTTGCCTCTATGATTTATGGATTGGTCTACTTTTGGGGCCATCACAGATTCATAATGTGGCCCACTGGATTCACGAGATCCGAACTGCACGTCAGATGGGCCTGATCATGTAGATGATCTGGCCTAAAATCAGGCTATTCCATTCTTCAGTTGGGCCACAGTGTTAGAAACAGGCTGATGACCTAAAAGGCATTCCCTTATTGTTTCCAGCCATCCTTTTCTTTCTTTCTTTCTTTCTTTTTTCTTTTTCTGTTTGTTGATGACTCTGCATATCAACTTTAATACTGCATTTTATTTCTCAAGAAAAAATTGTGTAGTGTTATGCTTATTAGTTCATTGTTGGTTTGTATACAACACACATACCAAGCTTAAAAATCCATCAGTGCACAATGTATGAATTTTAAGAAAATTTCACTTCTAGAAACATCCAAAAAAAAAAAAAAAAGAACTTTCAGCTCGTTGGTGCCTTTCTTTTAAACCAACATAATAAAAATCTTTATTACAATCAACCATGATTTTAGACTCATGATAAAAATCAAATAACCAGACTGGATATATATATATATATATATATATATATATATATATATATATATATATATATATATATATATAATGGCTATGTTATTTGCACCCGATGTAGTTTAGTTGCTGCAGACCAAAAAAGCACTATTATAGTACCAAAAGAGGAAAGCATGATTGTACCAATTGTATAGTTTGAATAAAAAGACCCTATGATTAGGTTAGGTTCTGATTCTTAGAGTTGGCACGTCAAACGGACTGGTCTGATTCTAGACGTCTTGGATCTTGTACTAAATGTGCTATCATGCCTTCTACATGAGTGTGGTCTTAGCAAAGATCTCACAAGTGTGACTACATAAGCAGAATAGCCTATCATTAGACCAGTGTACATTAATAGACGGTCTCACCGGAAGAACCACAACCAGTCTCACTTCCACATTGTTACGTTCTAGTTGGGGCAGTTATTTGATACTCTGGTTGTGTTGATAGTTGATATGCGGGCACTCAGAAATGGTAGGTATTAACTTGAATATGTGGACTGTTTCCAGTTTTAGCGGCACAGTAAGGGCTCCTTTGGGTACCACCAAATAAGTAACTTTTTCTACTTATAGCAATCAATAATAACTAATATAAGTTTAGTTTATGATTAGTTATAAGTAGCTTTTTTACTTAAAAGTACTTAGTTACTTTAGTTAAATATATTAGCTTTTCTACTTTTCATAAGTTGCTGAAGAGAGACATAGGAGAGATGAAAAGATCGGACTTTTACTTGAAAGTACTTAGTTACTCTTCTATTTTTTTTTTTAAATTCTCGTGCCAAAGCCAATGGCCAATGCTGCTTCTTTGGGGCAAGCATGTATTGTTATGTTTATATTAGTGGATTAGGTACAAGGAGTAGAAACTTCCCGCAATCGAGTCGACTCCAATGAGTCCCAGAAACCTGCATGTTACAGGATGACTTGCTGTGAGACTCACTGAGTTTGGCTGAGAATGGATGAGTCACAATGGATTCAGTCCCCAAGCAAGTCTCGCTGTGAAACCAAGTTTCAAAGCATTGATTGGTGCACCTTCCCTTTTATTCTTGCTGTTCATTTATGGATTTTGGGGCATCATGTTTTAGTCATGATTCTCTCATTTGAATACAAGTAACCAGGCATGTTGGTTATGCACATTTGAATTTAACTTCAGTAGTTAGTTTAATAAAGTGGAAATGACCAAATTTTACTTACCTCAGCATTAATTTTCTGGTACTAGGTTCCCAATTACGGATTTGTACTTTCAAGTTGGACTTGAAAGGGATGCAACCGCAATTTGAGGCACAATTTGAGGCTACTTCCTCATTACGAAGGCTAGGATATGTATTCGCGATCAGGTCATCCTCTTTTGATTGTACTAAGTTTATGCCATTTGAAGCTGTTGGAAACCGAGCACATTCATAATTTATTCTCATGTATCTTCTTTCCCTACCCTTTTTCTTTGGATATGAGAACTGATCACCTACAGTTGGCGGTATGCTAACTTAGCATGCAGCCCTCTTTTCCTGTCAAAGTGTCACGTGTGTAGGACATCAGATCCGTGCAGAAGTTGGGTCCCACCAAGAAGATCTGGTCTCGAAAATCAGGTCATCCATTCGGTTAGGTGGGCAGAACCTGTATGTTGAATCAGACCATTGGCCATCATGGTGAAAATGTTTAAAGGTGTAGTGAAAATGTTTAAAGGTGTGTTTGGTGCAATTGTAAATTTATTGTTGTAAATATATATAATTTTTATTATAAATTTGTACCATATTTGTTGTAAAACGACGTTTTTGGTGTAGTGCTGTCAATTAGGAATGTTTGTTCTCCTCTTCCTTTTCCTTCATTTCTTTTTTTTCCTTTTTTCTTGAACCAATTCTTTTCAACACCCTTTTGGCTCCATTCCTATATGTATTGACTGGTTTGAGTTTTGGATGACCTTCATTTTTGCTAATGCCGATTTTAATGATGTTTTGATTGGTTTCAATTGCAGGGAGTTGTCGTAGTGATTGCCTTCTTTGTTTCTGCTGTATTCCATGAGGTGTGTTGCTACTGCTGTATTCCGTTGTATTTATTTGTGGTTTTTAGTTAGATGTATTTTCCTTGATCCTGGATTAGAGATGGATTCAAGAACTTTTATCCGGTATTTAGGAATATGATGGTCTCAGTTTAGGGTGCATTTGGGATTATATTTCTATTGGGTGGTCTTTTTCCAACTTATACATTTGGGATTTGTACAGAGTTTCTTTTACTTCAACATTGATATGGTCGTTTGTCTTTTTAATGCTTTTTATTATGATGAGCTAGGATAGTCAGATATATTTATATGCTTATAATACATGTATCTTGTTTCGGCAATGCGATATCAATACCAAACAGTGCATGAAGACTTGTAAAATGCAGCTTAAACCGTATCCTGTTGTATTGGTTTGTACTAGCAATTTTTGTCATGGTATTGAAGTATCAGATGAGATATTCATAATCCATATCACTGTTGTCGATTTCAATTTTGAGAAATGCTTCATGGTATCCATGCTCACCACATCCATGTCTACATCTCTACTCTAGCCGTTGTAGCTTAGGAGACCTCTTACAAGTGGGAATTATGGAGTAAACAGGTCAAGATGCTTTTGAGTGGGGAGGCAAAGCTTTTATGAGGATGCAGTATAAGAGCTCTCTCTCTCTCTCTCTCTCTCTCTCTCTCTCTCTCTATATATATATATATATATAGAGAGAGAGAGAGAGAGAGAGAGTATATATATAGAGGAGAGCCTAGCAAGATGCACCACATGTTAGACCACATACCCATAGAGTTAGAATAGCGCTAATGAACCACAAGAGTTAGAATAGCACTGATGAAAGGCAAGCATTTAGCACAGACAAATCCCAAAAAAAAGGGGTCTTTTTTCAAGAGAAATACTTGTGTTATTGGTTACAGCGTTGCAAGTTGCATCGGTTCATTTCGATTATCCAATCAACCAATCTGAACTGTGCATCAAGTCCAGAACACATTCCATGGGCTATTATACAAAATCACACTAATCAGATAATTCACTCTATCCTTGATTCGTCCTTATTTTCTATTGCCACCCACTTTCCAAGCCATGGATGGGATGATTACAACTGCCTAATAAAAGTGATTATTTAGAATCATAAGCAATCCATGATGGTTCCAAACAAATAGATTGATCAAATTGTTTCGACCTATTTTGTTAAATGATCTTGGTCATCCATATTAATGGCTATTTGATCACATGGTTAGATTCCTCAAATCAGTGTGAAGTTTGCATGGTAACCCATAAATGTTCCAATGGGTTACCATGCAAACTGGGAGCACTATGACTTAATAGTGCTCTGAGAGCAAAAACAGAGGACTAACAACCATTAACACTCTCTCTCTCTCTCTCTCTCTCTCTCTCTCTCTCTCTCTCTCTCTCTCTCTCTCTCTCTCTCTCTCTCTCTCTC